>OX422208.1:406203884-408608884 GCA_949130495.1 Sambucus nigra | reverse complement strand
TCTGACCTATTTCCTGTCATATTTCTCTCTCTTGTGTATATATATATATATATATATATATATATATATATATATATATATTTGTATATATTATAGGTGCCCAGCCACAGGGGCGTCATGTGTAGGTTCTTTGGATTGGACATGCTGTAGCTTATGTGGGAGTTGCAGCCCCTTGCTCTAGATGACCTCTTCCTTGATTCATCTCTTGATATAGTACTTCATAGCTAGGGCATGTGTCGCCCGATGTCCTATTTCAGTTTAGACTTATTAGAGATTTTTATTTATTTCCGTTTTCAGTATTCAGTACTCATTGGGAGTTATTTCTTGGCATAATGATTTCACTTATGGATACTGACTTGGTTTAGTTAAACTAGTTGGTTTATTTATCTTGGTTGATTGCTATCCTTAGCATTTATGTTATTCTTAAACTGATTTACATTTAAAAGGGGTTTTCACGTTGGGATTTAATAAATGGAATGAAACTTTAAATTTTTTTGACACTTAGCTTAATTATTTAGGGTGTTTAAATTGGAAATAATTATTTTACGATAGTGATGCTAAGAATGAACCAATCGTTCACCTTGATTTTAATTTAGTAAAGGACTGATCACCCGGTTTTTAATTAGGCGGGGTGTCACAGGTGGTATCATAGCATCAGGTTCTAGTGTCCTTTAGGATCTGTACGGCTTATTTCTCTTTCAGCTTAGCGTCTTTGATATACAACCCTATTTTTAGGACTGTTGTATTCTTGTGATTACGCTTACCTCTTCAGCTATTTAGGATTTAATAATAACTGTAGACTAATAAACTTCCTTCTCATTTTAGATGCCTTCGAGACGCGCACCTCGAGACAGTCATGCTCAGCCTGAGCAACCAGCAACTCCGGCTCAGAGAATGATGAATGCAACTGAAGTAGCCGCCATTATTGCTCAGGCAGTAAATGTCGCATTAGCGGTGGTGCAGTAGGCTCCACCCTAGGTTCAAGCAGTAAAGCCAATACCAGTACAACTTCCCATTGCATGGGAGCGGGTCAGGGATGCCTTTAAGAAGGCGCATCCCCCGGAGTTCTCGGGTAGTTCGAACATTGTGATCGCCAGCCAATGGAAAAAGGATATCCAGAGGAATCTGAGCATGTATGAGTGCACTGACGTGCAGAGATAGTTACTGGCTTCCTTCAAGCTATTGGGGGCCACTTTGCAGTGGTGGGAGTCCACCGCCACCTTGGAGGAGAGGGACAACATATCGATTCAGTCATTTTGGGTGCACTTTGACTGCAAATATTTCCCATCTGCCATGCAGATCGAGATGAGGTGGAGGTTACTGAATCTTAAGAAGGAGAGTATGACTGTTGTTGAGTATGAGGAGGAGTTCACGAAACTTCTCACTATAGTGCCGGATGAGGCACCCACTGAGGAGAAGAAGATGTTGTTGTTTTTAAACGGATTGTCCTGAAGGATTCGTCAACACCTCATAAGTAATCTATCGTTGGGTACTTACACTGACGTACTCAACGCCGCTCTGTTGCACTGTCAAGATCACCGCTTCCATTAGTATAGAAGCAAATGAGTAGGGGAGTCAGGCCAGGAGGGCAGGACAGGAGGCAGTAGTACTGGTGGGGTACCATCAACCCAAGGGTAAACCGGTCATGGTGAGCAGAGTTCCTATTCAAGGCAGGGATTTGGGGGATTTAGATAGGGCTAACAGGGCCACTCCAGTCAGCATGGCCAACAAGGCCAACACCGTCAGCCATAGGGCCAACAATATTTTTAATAGGCCCAGCAGGGCCAGTGACGAGTGGTAACAACCAATAGGGTTGTGGTTAGCAGGGTCATAGGGGAGGAACTTTAGGGGCAGATGTTTTGGATATGGCAAGAATGGCCATAGGCCTCAGGATTGCCCAGAGGGGGATAGGGCCCTATAGCAGTAGGGTGCCTGTAATGAGCCACAGAGTCCAATCTTTCTAGCCTCCCTCCCAGCACCAACTCAGATGCCAGCCCTACCAGCCTTCCTAGCATCTCCAGTTCAGCAGGGGCAATTGCAGTATGGATGTGTCTATAACATCCATCAGTCCGCAGCACCTCAGGCGCCACCTGTGATAGAGGGTACGTTTCCTATTCATGGCACTATAGGTCGAGTCTTATTTGATACTAGGGCATCGTACTGTTTTATAGCTACTCACTTCGCACGGGACTTAGGGTTATTAGACATGGTAGAAAGTATAGTGACGTATAGACTCACCACTGGGGAATGGGTCTTTGATTTTATTTATATGCCGGGGTGCAGGTATCGAGATTGGTAGCTTAATTTTACCTTCGAACATGTTAGTTATAGATATTCATGAGCACGACACCATTATTGGCATGAATTGGCTTGTTGCGTTCAGAGCTATGATAGATTATTTCGGTAGGATTATTATCTTTACCATTCCGGGTCAGGAGATGTTTTTGGTGGCGATGCCTCACCTAGAGGGAGGATCTTACACCCATTTGTATTACATCAAGGAGGATACCTCTAAGGAGATTGTGATTCCCCTGGATTCAATTCCAGTTGTTCGTGAGTCTTCAGATGTATTCCAGGAGATATGGGGACTAACCCCAGTTGAGAGATAGAATTTGTCATAGACTTGATGTTAGGTACTCGATCGATAGCACATGCACCGTACCGTATGGCTCTAGCGGAGATGAGGGAGTTATGGGATCAGATAGAGCATCTGTTAGGCCAGGGCTTCATTCGTAGGAGCACCTCGCCTTCGGGAGATCCGGTATTATTTATAAAGAAGAGAGATGGTTTACTGAGGTTATGCGTAGATTACCAAGAGTTGAACAAGGTCACGATACGGAATAAGTATCCGTTGCCCTGAATCGATGACCTGTTTGACCAGCTGAGAGGAGCAGCCTTCTTTTCAAAGATAGATTTAAGATAGGGATACCATCAACTATGGAGTAGGGAGTAGGATGTGTCGAAGACTGCTTTCTTAACGAGATATGGGTCCTATGAGTTCAGAGTCATGCCGTTTGGGATGACAAATGCTCCAGTCGTATTCATGGACTTGATGAACTGAGTGTTTAGAGAGTTCTTAGATCAGTTTGTCATCGTCTTCATAGATGACATCCTGATTTATTCACAGACTGAGGAGGAGCACGTCGAGCACTTGGGACAGGTTGTTTAGACCCTACGAGAGCATCAACTATATGCTAAGTATGAGAAGTAAGGGTTCTTGTTACGGGAGGTACATTTTTTTGGGAATGTTGTGTCGAAATTGGGGATATTAATTGACCCGAGTAAAGTGTCGGCGGTGAGGGAGTGGGGATAGCCCACGACATCGATAGAGGTGCATAGTTTCTTGGGGTTAATCGGGTACTATAAGCGGTTCATTCGAGGCTTTTTGAAGATAGCGGGCCCGCTGATGAATTAGACTCGCAAGGGAGTACGGTATATATGGGATGATGTTTGTCAATTGGCTTTTGATGATCTAAAAGATAAGCTGACTTCGGCACCAGTTCTTGATTTGCCCAGGCCGGGAGTGGAGTACTTAGTGTATACTAACGCCTTTTTACAGGGACTCGATGGAGTACTTCAGTTGGAGGATCAGGCTATAGCTTTTGCCTCTTGTAAGATTAAGCCACACGAAAGGAATTACCCCACCCACGACCTAGAGCTAGCATCAGTCGTGTTTGCATTGCGGATTTGGAGACATTACTTATTAGGGGAGAAGTTTGTATTGTTCACGGACCACAAGTCACTGCAATACTTGTTCACTCAGCGAGAGTTGAAAATGCATCAGCACAGGTGGCTAGAGTTTATGAAAGACTACCAGTTCGAGATACAGTACCATCAGGGGAAGGCTAACGTGGTTGCCGATGCATTAAGCCATAGACCGGTAGGTGACATAGCAAAAGTATGAAGAGCGAAGTGGAAAGAGTTGGGACACCAGGAAGCAGTAGACCGTTCCTTTATATATTTTATGTGAGTCACACCCAAGATTGTTACGAGGGTGATACAGGCACAGGCAGCGAATACTTTTTTTCAGAATCAGATTGTACCGCTTTTAGCTGAGGATGCTAAATCCTATTTAGTGAGTTCTGATGGGGGTTTGAGGTTTAATAGAAGATTGGTGGTTTCGAAGGGAGAAGACTTATGTCATGCAGTGATGACACCGTCGCACGGATCCAGATTTGCGGTACATCCCGAAGGGGATAAGATGCACCAGGATATGAGGCGAAAGTACTGGTGGAGTGGGATGAAGAAGGACATTGTAGAGTTCATGTACAGATGTTCTACCTGTCAAATAGTAAAGGTGGACCACCAGAGATTGCCAGGGTTACATCAGCCGTTGGAGATACCTACGTGGAAATGGGAGAGTATTTCCATGGACTTGATTACTGGGATGCCTACATCGCAATGAGATCACGATTCCATATGAGTTATAGTGGATCGATTGACCAAGGTAACTCAGTTTTTTTCGGTACAAATAGACTACACCACGGGCCAGTATGCCCAGTTATTTATTGCCGAGATAGTTAGGCTACATGGGTTGCCCCTGGATATAGTGTCTGATAGAGATGAGATTTTTGTGTCGCACTTTTGGGAGAGTTTTCAGGAGGCCATGGGTACAAAGTTGAGATTAAGTTCAGCTTATCACCCACAAACGGATGGACAGACAGAGCGTACCAATCAGATGCTGGAGGATATGCTATGCATATGTGTCCTTAATTTTGGAGGAGGTTGGGAGCCGTACCTTCCACTTGTGGAGTTTGCTTATAATAACTCCTATTAGTTCACGATTGGCATGGACCCATTTGAGGCGTTGTATGGAAGGCCTTGTCGTTCTCCTGCTTGTCGACTAGAGGTCAGAGACAACAAGTTTCTCAGACCATAGGTGATTCAGGAGACTTCAGCTAGGATTGAGCTTATCAGGAGTCTCATTCGGGTAGCCCAAGACAGGCAGAGGAGCTACGCCAATGAAAAGTGATACTTCCAAGATTTTAGTGTGGGGGACCAACTACTATTGCATGTGTCTCCTATGAAAGGAGTAATGAGATTTGGGAAGAAGGGGAAGTTGGCTCTATGGTACGTAGGACCATTTCCCATTATCGAGAGGATAGGGCCGGTGGCATACATATTGGGGGTTCCATATTACTTACACCGTATTCACGATGTATTCCACATATCGTCGTTGATACGATATCTTCGGGATGATATGGCCCACACCCACATCGTGATATAGGAGATTGACTTACAGCCCGAAAGTTCTTATGAGGAGAGACCAGTGGCTACCCTAGACCATAGCGAGAGGAAATTGAGTTCGAAGGTAGTCCCACTTGTACGGGTTCAGTAGGAACATCATAATGTGGAGGAGTCCACTTGGGAGCGCGAGGCAGATATTCGCGAAAAATATCCAGATCTATTTTTACCAGGTATGCCTTATTTTTCGAATTTTGGGACGAAATTCCGTTATTGGGGGGAAGTATGTAATATCCCGTATTTTTATGGCTTTTAAAATTAGGGATTTATTAAATTTGATTGAGTTATTAATTTAATATTAATCCAAAAATTTATTTAAATATTTACTAGTGTGACGAGAGTTAGTAAATATTGGGAATTTGTTGAATATTACTTAATGAGTAAAGTAATATATAAAATTTAATTTATTAAAAAATGTCACGAGTGAATAATATAACAATTATGGAAATTAAGTTGGGATGCGCCTGTGTCGTGTCGGGACTATATTATCATTATAAAAAGTGAATAAAGTATAAGTCCCCCGTATGGTCATTTTGAGCGCGCCAACATGTCCGAAAGGGTCGAGATAGTCATAAAAGTGGACCCGGGGGTTTAGTTTGAGTTTCGGAGCGTTTTTAGGCCTAACTGGCATCCCGGGAGGGTATTATAGTCATTCTGTATTTTTGGGTTATTAAGACCACGAATTTCCCTAAGTTATATCAGCTATTAGAGTTAAGCATTTAGGGTTATTAATCACAAAAACATAGAACGTCCATTAGAGAAGAAAGGTAGAGAGCTCTTCAAGACTCGATCACAAATCATAACACCTTTTTCAAGAATAACACCACCGGGGTATAGATCGTAAGACGAGGAACGCAGCCATATCTTTATCACCAACAGATCAGGCCTTCGATTGCTAGGCAAGTATCTATCTTGCTATTTTCTAGTTGATATTTCACCCATGTTAGAAAATCACATGTTTTAGGAGTAATACATGTAGTCTGGAAACCTTGTAATATGGATAAGATTACCCATGAAATTATAATGGTTCAGAAGAAAGAAATCTGGAAAAAGAGTTGGAATGTTGGAAATTATGATGAAACTAGGGTTCTTGACAAATATGGTGAATTGGCCCTTTAATCCTATGTCTTTGATGAAATTCGTACATGCTTTACGTAGAAAATCATGTAGGTAGGTATATTAAATCAGTTGTAAACTTGTTTGGGAGTTTGGGAAGCATTAATGGTGTTTTGGAGGAATTTCTTGGATGAAACCCGTAGGTTGGGTTAACAGATTCTGGGCAAGAACTGCTCGATTGATCGATCGACTCAAGAATGTCGATTGATCGATCGACCCCTTTCATCGATCGATCGACCCCTGTTGGAAACAAAAGTTTTTTCCCCTTTTTGTTTAATTAGGATAAAATGCATAGAAACCCTTGAATATCATTTAAAGAGTATAATGGGTCATGAAGATGACCAGTAGGGTCTAAGTAAATTTCATTGAATGAAATTATATATGGGATGTAACAATGGGTTAATGGGTGGTTTGACACATATTAAAAATCGTTCGGACGTTAGCTACGAAATTGAGAGATTCGTAAATGACTTAGGCCAGTATGTTAGAGAGGGAATACCTATTTAATTGACCTTTAGGAAGAGAGAATACTTCGAGGAACGAGAAGTAATTACGAAATGATTATAATTGAGAACAAAATGAGATAAGTTCTTTATGCGTAAAAAATTGGGTGAAATTGTATTACGTACGGTTAAAATATTATTATGGGTCGTGGGCGAACCTAATTAGAAAATGAGAATATTTATATATATGATCGAGTGCATGTATATACATCTATATTTTTTGTGTATAATTATACCCGTGCTACTTGCTATTACGGAGGTTATCGCGCCGGGACTGTCTTATCTCGATGGGACCTTTATGGGGGATATTTACTTGTGCCCTAGAACATAGGATTACTTGGTACAGGCTATCTGAGAATGATAGTCATACGGTCCTAAGAGACGTGAGGAGTATGTGCTGACCTCTTAGTGACTTGGAACTATGCTTCACCTCCATTTTGTGTGATTGTGTTAATACAGTTCGAGAGTGATTCCAAACTAGTATTTCCCTTAGTACGAGAGATACGGGGACTTGATAGAAGAGTATGCCAGCACCATAGATTTTATGTGGGGTGACGATAGTATATATATTATATGAGTGCTTAATATATATATGTATATATAGAATTCTTCCACTGTGCGTGTAAGTAGATAAATATTAAATAAATGCTCCAAAATTATAGAGAGTGTTCAGGAACTTTATAATAGCATTGAGATACACATAAGTAACGTAGGAAAACTTTAAGAGACTAAATCTCTAAACGAAAATCATAAACTTTTAACTCCTCGAGATAAAATTTATGGGAGATAAGTTAGATAGACTTATGAGGCATTTAGTAGTACGATAGGCGTTCACACTAGATGAGAGGTGAGAATTCTCAAGAGAGTGTCGCGTACTAACATGGTCGTTATATCAGTAGGTAAGAATTTTAAATACTTGCTAAACTAATTTTTTAAAACTATTTTACACTTTGGCTCTGGCCCGTTTCCTGTCATCTTTCTCTCTCTTGTATATATATAAATATATATATTAGAGGTGCCCAGCCACAGGGTCTTCAGGCACAGGTTCTTTGGATTGGACGTACTGCAGCTTATGTGGGAGTTGCAGGCGCTTGCTCTAGACGACCTCTTCCTCGATTCAGCTCTTGATTTAGTACTTCATAGCTAGGGCATGCGTCGCCCGATTTCCTATTTCAGTTTAGACTTATTAGAGATTTGTATTTATTTCTATTTTCAGTATTCAGTACTCATTGGGAGTTATTTCTTTGCATGATGATTTCACTTATGGATATTGACTTGGTTTAGTTAAACTAGTTGGTTTAATTCTCTTGGTTGATTGCCATTCTTAGCATTTATGTTATTCTTAAACTAATTTACATTTAAAAAGGTTTTTCACATTGGGATTTAATAAATGGAATAAGAATATAAATTATTTTGACACTTAGCTTAATTATTTAGGATGTTTAAATTGGAAATAATTATTTTACGACAGTGATGCTAAGAATGAACCAACCATTCACCTCGATTTTAATTTAATAAAGGACTGATCACCCGGTATTTAATTAGGCGGGGTGTCACGGTCACACGATGAAAAATTAAGAATTTTATTATTTTCCAGAAAATTACCAGCTTGGATCAATTTAATAAAAATAGTATCAATCCTCAAATTTCAACAGCAAATTAATATTAAGATTTAGGAAAAACCTATCTCTAGTTCGATTCCTAAAATCAAACATTAATTTGTAAAATTAATTTACTATCTCTCGATATATAAATTAATTTGTGATTATTACAAATTAATTTCCCTAGAAATATAAAATTAATGAAACTAGTTAATTAAATTAATATCCTACGCAGTGCATCCCACCCCTTGAACAGCGCGACTAGACAAACATAATGAAATAATTAATCATAGGCACAAACATGGAACAACAAATTAAAGAGTAGAGCAAGAAATACAGTACACAAAAATCTCCCTTTGAATTGATTCCTTGAATCGCGTTTATGCACGTGTGTCCCAATGTTCTCACAAATCCAATACTTGATTACATAAAAAAAAAACTAAACCTAAAATTTATTCTAACACTAAACTATTTTTTTTTGGATTTTTTTTGAATTTTTGTATGTACATAATATACACAGTGTTTCTCTCTTGTTTCTCTCTCTCGTCTGTGTATTTTGTTATGATAGTCCTTTTATAAGATCATCTATAGTGGGAAGTCTAAATGTTTACATTTTGACTGTTTTGACTCACAATGGGTAAGAAAACGTATACATTTAGGTGAGAGAAAATTTAGTGGCTATGTAAACTTAGATGGGGCATAGACATTGTGTAGTTGGTGGAACCCGCATCTGGGCGGGCGAAAGTTTGCCGCCCAAACTTGGGCGCATACCTTTTATCCGTCCAACACCCCCCTCTCAATAAAAAAAAATTACTAACCAAACGGTAACATTTTAACGGGTAAAAATTCTTCCGACGGTTACTTTTATTTTCTATATATACATTACTCCCCCCAAATATTTTTAATACAACATTAATTTATATCCTTTTACATATCAATTCAAATAATTTCCATGGACTCTTATTCTCAAAGTACTCCGTCAAGTACGAGCCGACTACCAAATTTAAATCCACACGAAGAGGTCTTGCTTTGTATGGCATACGTTAAATATTCTGTAGATGGTGATAAGGGGACTAACCAATCAGGTTCAACCTTATGGGAAAAAAATTGTAACGAATATAACTCAAGCGAGGGTGTTGTTTATAAACGCACTGAGAATGAACTACAAGAAAAATTTTAAAAAATTAACCCAGAGTGTTTGTTGTATACGACGAAGTTGTCAAAAGCTTATGGTAAGGGGAAAGATAGCGGCACGTCTGAGGTTTTGTGGGTAATTACAATTAATTTCTATTTATTTTATTATTTATAATTAAATTCATAATTTTGCAAAACTAGAGCGATAATATTTTTTTCTATAGGTCCAACGAGCTCGTGATAACTTTCGATTAAAAGCAAGTCATAAGTTCAATTACGACAACTGTTACGAGGTGCTTAAGTACTTGACAAAGTATTCCATGTCAACCACGGGATCACAATATACCGATGAAGAGGATAATGCGAACCCGTTTGAATCGAACGACAACGAAATCGGGAATTCAATAATCTGCTAAAAAGACTGAAAGGACGTAAAGCCACGAAATTAAAAGGGAAGAAACGAGCATCAACCAACCAGTGCGGCAACACAAACCCTCATTTTAGAGAACTCTGATGAATTCAACAAACTTTATGACAAAAATTATGCAGAATCCCAATCAATCAAAAGAACTCTAATTGAAAAGATTGATGGTTTAATTTCAATTCGCACCAAAGAGTACGAAGCTCAACTCTAACGTTATGAAGCTCAAATCCAACGTGACAAAGATAAAATTATTTACATGGATTCAACTAAATTCACTCCCCAACAAAATGCCTTTCACGAGATGCGATTGGCTCAGATAATGCAGCGTCGATCTCAATCATATCAGAACTTCTCACAATAGATTATTAGATTTATATGGTTATTTATGTAATCCAAATTTATTAATTATTAACTTCTGTACCAATGTTTATCAATGAATATTTTTGCCCAAACAAATTTTATTTAGTAAGGTGAAAATTATGTACATATATTAGATAGGGTAAACGGATAAAATTGAAATTACAATCAAGATGATGATTATGCATGACTATTCCAAATGTGTTCCATAAGGTCCTCATGTAACTGGTTGTGGGCATCCTTATTCCACATCTTCGCCTCCCGCACCTGGTACTGATAATGGCCAACAACACTTTACCTGCTTAAGCAGGGGGTGGGTCATGTATGGGCAGGTCAGGTCGCCAAGTCCCATCCCACAACTCTTCCTCGATAATCATATTATGTAATATGACACAAGCCTTCATAATTACACGTAAGTCTTTATATTCCCCAAAATTGGTTGGGTTTCGGATAAAATGGAACTATTGTTTCAAGATGCCAAATGCCCGTTCCACATCCTTTTGGGCTCTTTCTTGAGCTCGTGTGAACACCTTATGTTTTTAAGTGACCGGTCTCTTAAAACTCTTAACCATAGTTGCGATGGGCAGATAGATACCATATGCAAGGTAGTACCCCATGTCATATGTGTTTCCGTTGATTTCAAAGTGCATAGGGGTACGATTTTACGGCATATTTCATACGTGCTTTCCAATAAGTGTAGTTAGTTCCATCAAACATAAGTGGTCTATTCGACTAACAACTTTCCATATAACCTCCAGGATTCATCTAAATAACTTATAGAGACTAGCTCTGATACCAATTTGAAGTTGCACGGTCATATGAATTTAGTTAATTTCGTTGAATACACTTCAAAACAGAATCTAAAGTAGTCCAAATGTAGATATATTCCAATTTTAAATATTCTTTACTAATTTCTAAGTGAGCATGCACAATTACCAAATTAAACTGAAGTTATGATTCAATCCAAATTTTATCTTTTTAACCTACACATGTATCTAGGTGATTTTGCAAGATAAAATAAGCAATCACAACCACAACACGCCGATGTACGAGGAAAACCCAAATGGGAAAAACCTCGGATGACTGGGCCTAGAAAAATCCACTTCAAATATGGATTTACAAAGTGACTCAAAATATTTACAGACTTGACTCACTAAGAAACGCTGGTGCTGTCTCCTCTACCTCCATTTCTAATACGCGAAGATCGAACGCATTGCACAACACTTCTCGTGTCTCGGTATCCACCGAAACCCAAAAGACGTCTCCAATCAGCACTTGTGCGAAGTTCTAACGCACACAACAAGGATGAATAAATTGAAGGATATGAATGGGGTTTTAGTTCTCAAAACATGACCAAAAGATCACATAAAGGTTGGAGACAAAAAAGTGTAAAAAGTATTTTTTATATTTCTCTTATGTTCAAGTTAAAAAGCCTCTCCAACTGTTTTTGTCAATAAGAGATAGATAAGGGAAAAGTAGTGGACAAAAATAGTTAGCAAAGGAACTACCGATTTTTTTTCCGCACTAACCGCATGTCGTTCGAACGACTATATTCGAACGAGATACTAATGACATTTAAGAGAGTTGCAAAGGAAGTCGTTAGAATTCTCGTTAGAACATATTCGTTCGAACGATATTTCTAACGAAACTTCTAACAAAATTTCAGAACATTTTGGTAATATATTTGTTAGAAACATTGTTCGAACGACCTAGTCTGATTTCGAACGAAAAATTCTAAATTATAAAATAATTGGAAAAATTTGAATAATCACTTTAATTAAATTAAAGTTTATCTCCAACACATAAAAACGTATTCAGGTCATATACCTTTGGGAAAGAGCATGTGAAAGGATTTGATGATGTGCGAAAGACTGGATGCCCAAATTCTTCACGGGTGATAGATGAATGACTTGATAGAACCCAAATTTTTTTTGTCCAACGGAATATATCCAATACTACAAATGACTCGATTGAAATCTATCATTACATTTATTTTATTTTTCCTTCATTAGGCATTATGCCTTGTTTCCGATGAGATCCAATTGACAACTCAATGATGCATGTTCTCGATTTTAGAAGTTATTAGACTTTAGTCCTTAAATCATTGATATTATGAATAAGTTCATGAATTAAACTTTATCCTATGAGCACATGCACTTTCCTTGTTATATTGATTTAGTTTAAGATTTTAATAACTCAATAATTTTTTGTTACATTGTATATATTTACACTGTGTGAGATTTGGGATTTCCTTCATTTGTGACTGTTATACACTATTCTTTTCTCTTTGAAAACGCTGAATTCATCGGTAATCTCTCTATTCTTTCATTGATCGTTCAATATTTGAGTTTATATCTTGAAATGTGTTACTTGAGCTTGATTTTCAAAATTATTTTGACTCGAGAATTGCGTAAACTTTATGAAATGATCATAGGTAATCTTTATCATATCACCCATATTTGCCTTGACTTCACCTTATATCTTTACCTAGTCATCCCCTTTGAGCCTAAATATAGCCTTTCATTTCATCACCTAAAAATCCCATAACCAACTCCACATTGGAGTTATAAACAATACATATTACCTTCCATACCTTTGTTTGGAATGTTACTCAGGATTGAATGATGTTATTGTCTTGCGGTTATAATTAATCATGAGAAGAGTGAGAAAAGTAGAAAAAAGTGTAGTGAAAAAGAAAAGAAAAGGCGGAAAACAAAAGAAAACAAAAGAAAAAGTTAGAAAAAGAAGAAAAGAAAAAGAAAAAGAAGAAAAGAAAAGAAAAGAGAAAGTTGTATACGTTGAATATTGTGTTCAATAATCCTTGTCGCTCTCCTATTGTCATATTTAATGCTTGTTTGGAAGCTTGTTTTCCAATTTTAGAATTGCTCGCAATCTCCCATTATACCTAGTTTTCATCCCCGAACACTTTGAATCCGTATTTATTTATTTCATTTCGTACCTTAAGCCCAACCTACATTACAACCCTATACAGTCCTATGTGATCTTTAGGTGATTTTAATTCAAAAGTTGAAATAGTTTGATAATATGTGAAAATGCATTTCGCCTCCTTTAATGAGCGGTATCTTTCATTGAGATTACAGTTTTTCACTTTCTATATAGCGCTCTTCATTTGTGATATGTGTGTGGCCTGGTTTCCATTTACATTTACTATTTATACCCGCATGTCCCGCGTGTTACCTCCATTTTCATAGTGAATTCATTTGTTGAGTGTAATGCCCAATGAAGATCGGATAATATGCATGCTTTAACGCTTATCCGATTTATTTAAGTTTTTTCCAAATCATACTATGCATGTTCTCGCTCCCCTCCCACTTTTAAGGTTTCAATTCTATAAAGTTTGTTCTATAATGTTAATAAGTACGAACTTTTGTTTGAATTCATTCGATATGCTAATAATATGTTTGAAATCTTTTTCGTATTGTTGAGTTTTTCGCATGTTGATTGGGCATATATTTTGAGGAAACTTTGATATTTGTGGGTTATATCTCTGAAAACCCTCACGAGGCGACACTCTTCCAGTAGGGTAACTTAGGTGTTTAACGACTTATTGGATATGCTAAATGCAATCGTTCACCCTTGAAAGTGGAATTTATCCCCCTTGTACATATCTCCTTTTATGTGGTTTACTTAAAGTTCTTCTTGCTTTGTACTTCATTGCTAGGGAGTAGCAATGTATATGTTAGGGGGTGTGGTTTGACACGAATATTGTATTTATTCACCCTTAAACTTATGCATTTTATCACCCTCGGGTACCTTAATTCCTATATTTTTACTCGTTAACCAGACAACCTCCGTTTTATATGTTAGCATGCTACATGAGGCATAATTGAGCTTTCATAGGTATTTCGGTGCTTAGTGTGAAGTTTGGTCGCTTTTCGAAAAAGTTTCATTGAATATTGCAACTTTGAGGGCATTATAGAAATTTTAGCATTCAGATTTTAATCCCAACCTCTTCACGGTAGTTGAAACCCTTTGATTTCTCATCACGTGGCCACCGACGGTGCATGATTTCGATGTATAACGAAGAAGTTATGGCAATTTTAGGATAGCTTTGTCATCAAAATCACACTCATGGGTACATTCAAGGGAATTTTAGTCATTCCATTATTTGTTTTTTGGCCTAATTTCTCTTGGAAGTTGTATCCCTCTGAGTTATTTTCGTGTAGCCTCCGACTGTGCCTAATTTCGAGTTATAACGAAGAAGTTACGACATTTTTCGTATTGTTGGACAAAGCTTGATAATTGCAGACCTGCTAAACCGAATCGATTTGGCCAAAGTCAAATCGATTAGATTTGGCACCAGAAGCTACTTTTTTCTTATCGAATCGGTTCGGATTGGCCCGAATAGATTCAGTCCCCCGTTTTCAGCTTTCTTTTGATTGCAAGTTTGCAAGTAGGGTTTATGTATAAATCAAATTCATCTCATTTTGATGAGATATCTTTCATTTTGTATTAGAACTTTGGGGATTTCGTTGGAGCTTTTCCCCTCTCCTCCATTTCCTTTGGTTTACCACCATTAATGTAAGTTACTATTCATCTTCTCCGTCCACTTTTTCTTTCTTTATTGTTCATTTTCTTGCTTGATTAATTAGTTTAGTGTATTTATTTATTGCTTTCCATAGTTTAATTGTTGTTTAAATTAGTTCATTCATGTCTAATACCTATTTAAATAGGGTTGGGGTCATGTGTCATCCATTAATGGGCGTTGAGCTCCGAAATTTAATTTTTGGGGAAAATCATGTTTAATCGAAATCTCTCGTATTAAAATGGGTTTATTATGACTTTCTTTGTTACGTAAGGTTAGTGTTTATAACGATAATCCGATTTTAAGACGCGTGTGACCATTTTTGATTAAATGTTTTATCTCGCATTTTTGGATTAAATTCCTTCACGTGTCATGTTTATAATTAACTAAAAATTCTTGGTTAAATGTTTTCGAATCGAAATTTTAATTCCGTGTGTTTAGCCCATGGCAGGGATGTGACCTTGACTCTCATTTTATTAACTTCTGTTTAGCTTTAAATGCTTAATTTTTTCCCTTTTATTTTAAACCAAACCATCACCTTTTAAACCTTTCTTCTTGAAGTCATAAATCAATTAAAATCTATCCAACACTCCCTGTGGATTTCTTATGATAACCGACTTATCGCTATACTTGTTTCGCAAGTGTAGTTGTAGTTTAGGTTTTTGCATTGAGGCGGTGAATCGAAAATAACGACAGTGCTTTTATACGAGCACACGGTTCGCGCTCGATCAGGAAGGCTATCTCTAGCTACCTTGGCGATTATCCCATGGTTGGAACCGATGTTTGGGTCATCGAATTCCCTGATGAAGACATTCTCTGCACCTCTAAGGAGGACCTTTGATGGAAAATTTTCTTTGATGGAGCTTCCAACAAGAAAGGATACGACATTAGGATACTCCTGATTGCCCTCGTTGACTCTGACAATCCAATTGCCATCAAGCTAAACTTCCCTTGCACCAACAACACGATTGAATTTGATGCATGGACTGTACGCCTAAAGATCACCCTTGAAAAAGGAATCCAACACCTAGACGTCCACGGGGACTCTGCCCTCATCGTCGGACAAATCGTTCAAAAATGGAAAGTCAAAAATGAGAAGTTCCTACCCTTCCATTCCCATGTAGAAGAGATGGCCTTCCAGTTTAAACATGTCACCTTACACTACCTTCCTCGTATAAAGAACAGTTTAGCCGACACCGTTTCAACCCTGGACTCCATAGTCGACATGCCTGAGGGAATAATAATGGACCCTTTCCTGGTTCAGAAACAAGCTATGCCCAATCACTCTTACCACATCGAGCTCTTCACCGAGTAAGATTCCGACATGGATAGGTTATGGTATTATTACATTTGGCGCCTCCTGAAACATGGTAAGGATCCCTGAGAAGTAGAAAAAAAGACCATGCGACCCATCGTAAAATTCCTTCCCTAATATCATCTGTGATAAAGTGATTTTCAAGAGAAAGTTTGATGGAAACCCTTTATGTTGCATAACAGGGGATGATATAGAAGGAATGATGCAGAAAATTCACAGTGAGTAATGCAGGCCCCACATGAATGGTCATATACTTGCCAAAAAGATCATATGCCAAAAGTCTTTGTTTGAAGATGCCTCAAATGCCATTAGTTTTCCAATATCTAACACTTCCCCCCTTGGGAATTATACAACATGACCTCTCCCTATCATTTCTCCACCTGGAGCATAGACATCATAAAGTAAGTCACTCCCAAAGCTTCTAATGGTCATGAATTCATCCTGGTCGCCATTGATTACTTCATCAAATGGGTCGAGGCCAAGTCATATGCAGTGTTGAATGCTAAAAAAGTGGCCATATGCATAAGAAAGAACATGATTTATCGATACGGGGTTCCCCATGAGTTAGTAATGGACTCAACTTTGAAGCCGAAGTCACAAATTTGGTCGAATAATATGGGATTCAGATAAAAATCTTCTCCCTACTGACCTAAAACCAATGGTACTGTCGACGATGCCAATAAAATCCTTAAAACCATGGTCAACATGATGACCAGGAATTACAGAGATTGGGCCGATCATATCCCATACGCCCTATGGGGCTATTTCACTTCAATCAGAACACTTAATGGGGCTACCCTTTATTCTCAAGGATACGACATGGAAGCGGTCCTACCCGTTGAGCTTGAAATACCTTCCCTACGTGTCACGATCGAAAGTAGAGTTAGAAAAAAAGACTGGCATCAACGCTTATTTGACGAACTATCACTCTTGGATGAAAAGCGACTTAAGGATCCGTACTACATATAGGGGTATCATCGCCGGATAATGGGATTATTCAATCGAAAAGTCAAGGACCGCGGTGTCCAGGATGGAGATCTTTCCTTCTAGGATATAGTAGAACCCGTATGTGACACCAAAAGGAAATTCAAATCGAATTAGAGTGGCCCCTACATTGTGAAGAAAATTATGTTTGGCGGTGCCGCTGTGCTCACAAACCTCGATGTAGAGGAGATTACACATCCATTCAATCTAGACCGTCTCAAGAAATTATACCCTTAGTCCAAAATCTCAGCGAGCTATGTCTCTTCTCATCCCCATTCTATTATTAAAAAAAAATCTTCATTTCCCCTACCCATAACTACGTGGGCCTTGATCCTCTAAAAAACATTTCATTTCAAAATGAAGCTCACAAATTTTCAAAACCCCTAAAGGCTCGTAGGCAGTCCATAAGCCACACATGGGCACGGTCCCCTTCTTTTTCATAAAATGAAATTCTCTTCTAACCCCTGAGAACAGCGGTCCATATCACCATTCACATGAATAAAATGATTATGTGTGTGATAGAAAGAAAAATTTGCTTCTGAGTATAAGTGTCGTATAGCCGTTGTTGCAAATCCTTTCTAATCAACAATTTCCTTCAATTACCTACAAAAATATAACAAAATTAGTGTAGACATAAGTAAGGGTGTCTATCCAACTTAATGGAATGAAACACAAGAAAAATCATGTAATCCAATTAACTAGCTATTTTTATCTTCTCAATTTTCTTTTTGCTTTTGTTTTCTACTTTTTTTTTTAATTTTCTTTAAAAACATTTTTTTTTGTGGTGAACAAAACTAAGTAACTAGGTAAAAAAAATCTAAAGTAATTTAAGTTAGTGAGATGTTGAGAAATAAAACAAGTGATGTAATTAATATGAAAAAGAAACAAGGAATGAAAATCACCCTCACTTCACACAACTAACACTAACTCGACATATTCCAATTTAGTTAACTTCCAATATATTTATTTAATTTAAAAGTTGATTCTCATCAAAATAATGAATTACTATAAACATGATTTTAGAAAAGTAATTTTGACTCCTACAAACTCTTAACCAAAAATAATTAAAATCAATTAGATGAACTACCAGCTAGGGAAAATTACACAAAACTAATTTCAATTTAACAACATGAAACAAGAGTAAGAGAATGCTATATTATAATTTTAATAATAAGATAAGTCTATCTCTAGTTTGAATCATAAAATTAAAATTATTAAAATAACATTTCATCCTTTCTCAAGAATTTATTTACCATTTCTCAATGCATAAACAATTGTAGGAGTCAAAGTCACTAATCAAAGGAAGTTAAATAAAAATAAATTAGCAAACTAGATTAGTCGGCGCTGGATTGGGTGGCTGGTCGGCGGTGGGTTTCGGCTGCAGTGGTGGTGGTGGTGGTGGTTTTGGTGAAATAGGATGAGAATTGTGGGTTTTGTTATTTATGGAGGTTAGAGAGAATCGTGGGGGTTGGGAGATAGAAGATGTAGTGGGTGTTTGGGTGTGGATGGCTGTAGGAAGTTTGTGTGAGGGTGAGGGAAGTCTTAGTGTGTATTGTAGTGTATGGGAGTGTATGGTATTAGGGTGAGGGTGTGTTTGTATTTAATTGTACCTTAAAAACAAATAACACTAAACAAAATAAAACTAAAAATCTAAAAATAAAATCCTACTCTAAAAATAAAATAAAGATTCCATTAAAAAATGAAACTAAAAAGAAATAAAGAAATAAATAAAAATCTATTAAAAATAAAATCCTAAAAAAAATGTAAAAACTAAAAATAAATGAAATCCTAAAAAAAAACTTATCCGAATAAAGATAGCTAAAAATTAAAAATTAATAAAAATCAAAATAAAATCACAGTAATTAAAAAGAAATAAAAATTAAATCCTAAAAATTCTAAATAAATCTAAAATAAAAATTAAAAATAAAACGACACAAAATAAAAATCTAAAAAAAATTAAAAAGCACAAACTAAACACACACGGGTTCATGGTAGGTTTAAGTCAGGTCTGGGGCAGGCTAGGGCTACGGTAGATGTGATTTAACCACTTCTTGATGCAATTTGCCTCGAAATAATGCTTTTAAAACCGTAACTACAATCAAGCCTGCACAATAGACAAATACGCGCATACGACCCAAATTGTCGAAAATTAACAATAAAAATACGTCTATTCGGGGTATAAAATGCTTATCAGTGTGTCTGAGCAATTGATATAGACAATTCAAAATGCAAAACTCATCAAGAGGCACAACAAATGATGATCAAATTCATTTTTATTTCTAATGATGGAATACAACCGTTACATGAAGCATCAGTGAAGGGAGAAAAACAGACCACCCCAATTTCTACGGACAAAACCATATTAAACAAACCTACTTAATCTATACCAGCTTCACGAAAATTATCCTTAACCCCACAAAAAAAAACCCAAAATCACCCAAAACACAAATTATCCCAGCTTCACAGATACTATCCCCAGCTTCACAAGCATTGTCCTCAACTGCCAGAAGGCCCCGCTTCATCATCATTCCCTACCCTTGGAGGTCCCCAAGTCTCCCACTACTGGTTGACACTCCATATGCACTCCATACAATAATACGCCCTAATGAGTTTGGCTGAAACCACAACACCCTCGTCTATGGTGTCGAAGGCAACGAACAACCTTTGACGAGTATCTTCCTCCATAATCTTCCCCACTACCCTCTTCCACAACCACTTCAAATAGTTTCCAGAAACATGTCAAGCCCCATCTACAGATTGCGTTGGCACAAGGAACCCAGTATCATTCGCTATTATTCGCTGAGATCCTCCCATGGAAATAAATTTATTTTGCGAGGAGGCACTATTTATTCCCACCCAGCTTGGCATAGGAGCCGCCAGGGGAAATAAAAGGAGGTTTGACAGAGGCCAACAGATCGTACATATCGATACTCTTCTAGCTGCAAAATAGGCTACAAATCTCCCCACCATGGCACCGACCAATGAAGCCATCGGGCTCCGTACTCTATGAACCAGTTGGCCTAGTTCTCTGTTGTTAGGCACACTCACCAAAGGCTACTCATGAGGTGCCTCTTGAAGAAACCTCTCTACAAGACACATGAACAACATCACCGAGCTCACCCTAAAAAATGGGAATGAGACTCTTTCCAAGCATCAAGACCGTTCAGGGTCTCTGTCATCACCATCGCCGCAGGACTACTGCGATAAGACATCCATATCGGTATCGCAGCCACTTGGGGATCCTTCGTTAAGTACCATATCATCAGTAACAGCCTCACAGTCAGGCTGAAAGAAATAATTCCAAAAAAGATAGCATATTTAAATCCCCTCTAACGCATCGAATACAGAACCATCGAAAAAGAAATAGTCCATCCAATAACCAACGATCGAGCCATCGAAGGGAAATATGGAGCAACTCAGCCAAAAGTGCTCGGGGCGAATGAGAAAAATGGTGCATAGTTGTCGCAACACTAGGTCTAAAACATTACTAAAAATTCCTCATAGGTAGGACATACATCTTCCAAGCTAAACTAGAAGACGTGATCCTCAGGGTACTAAAATTGTACCGCCACTGCTAGTAAGTTCCAGTCTACGACCTAATTACGCCACAGAGAAACTTGATGCATTCTCAAAGTATCATAGTCGATATTATAGAGGCACATGGTCTCTAAACCATCGAGGTAAAAAGAGAATTCTTCATACATGGGAAGAGCCATTTCGAGAAAGAGAAATAAGAAGCAAGAGAAGAAATACGGATGTTGGTGAAAAAACATCCCCTAACTCTCATTTTATACACAAAAATCCTTGTAAAAAAAACCATTCAAAATTTCATATAACTCTTTGCCCTACCAAGTACCACAAAAGTGCAATCAAAGCCTAGAAGTGATTTGACTTGACCCCTATGTCGATAGGTAGGTCAAGGGGAATGCCGATCGGTAACCCCCTATTTTAGAAAAATCTCCTTTTCCTCTTTTACCCAAAATCAATCTCCAAAAATTCTTACTTTGAAAAGTTACCCTCGAGTTATTCATTTTTATTACTCCTCCTTTTATTAAAAAATTTCCTCAAAATCATTTTCATTCTCATCTCTGTGTTCGTAAAACAAAACCTCAGTGGCAAATCTAATGTGCATATAAATTAAGCCACTAAATCAAGATAATCAAATAAAAATATGCATAATTTTTGCCTTCTTGAGTATCTCTTTTCGGTGCAAAGCCATTATATCAAGCATACAACATGGTCAATGCCAAGCTCCCCCAGTCAACGACAGATCTGGGAGAAAATATAAAAAGAAAATAATAAAAAATGGTTGTCACCTCATCTGCTACCCCATTCTCTCTCCATGGCACGAGACATACCAAAACTCATAGGCCAATAACCTCCTTATTTACACTTGCATACTAGTAGCATATAAGGTCACCTACATCTCCAAGAAAGATTCATAAATCTAAGAAAAAGAAAAGATCTGAAGCCACAAAAATACGTCGGCCGACAGTGGCCTTTTCCCTTCCCAAGAAACCCAGGAGTCCATTCCCTATGCTGATTGGCACCTCACCAGACCTTCCTATCGATAGTCCCTCCAAATTTCGTACAGAAAATGCCAGAAAAATCCAAAAATTGTCTTAAAAAATCCTGAAAAATATGAAGCATTATTTTCCCTCAAGAAAATGATTTTTTGGAGTACTAAGCCCCTTGTAAACTCTCTAAATCCCCAGCTGAATTAATCTTACACTCTTATCCCCACCATACTCCATAATGGAACCAATGATGCGCCCACATCCAAGTCTACTACAATTCCCCAGTCAGAACATCAAAACTAAAAATTCCTGAGTGGAATTTTAGATAAACACCATCCCTAGCGGAATTAAAAGTGCACCTACACCGAAAACCATATACACTTTCCACTGAAATTACTCCCCAACCAAAATTTAGGTCAGAATTGACCTCGACTCATAGAATCGGTCATCATAACTTTAGGTTCTCAGAATTGACCTCGACCCATAGAATTGGTCTCCCCAACTCCGAGTTCTCAGAATTGACCTTGGCCCACTGAATTGGTTGTCCTAATTTTAGGTCCTCAAAATTGATCTCGACCCGCAAATTGGTCATCATAACTTTAGGTCCTCAAAATTGACCTTGGCCCTTAGAATTGGTTGTCCCAACTTTAGGTCTTAAGAATTGACTTCGGCTTGCAGAATTTGTCATCCCAACTCTAGGTCCTCAGATATAACCTCGACCTACAGAATTGGTCATCCCAGCTTTAGGTTCTCATAATTGACTTCGACCCGCAGAATCGGTCTCCCTAACTTTAAGTCCTCAGAAATAACCTTGACCCGTAAAATTGGTCTTCCCAACTTTAGGTTCTTTGAATTGACCTTGTCCTGCACAATTGGGCGTCCTAACTTTAGGTCCTTAGATTTGACATCGGCCCTTAGAATTAGTCGTCCCCTCTTTAGGTACTTAGAATCGAGCTCGGGTCATCGTAAATTTAAGTCCTAAGAATTGACCTCGACCCACATAATTGGTTGCCCCAACTTTAGGTCCTTAGAATTAACCTCAACCCAAAAAATTGGTTGGGAGAATTAACCTCAGCTTATAAAATTGGCGGCCCAAACTTTAGGTCCTTAGAATTAACCTTTACCTGCAGTATTGGTCGCCCCAACTTTGGGTCCTTAGAATTGACCTCAACCCTCAGAATTGATCATACCCAGCATAATTTTAGGCCCTTTGAATGGACCTCAACCCTCGAATCAATCATCCCCATAACAACTTTAGGGCCTCAGAATTGAGCTCGACCCACCGAATTAGCCACCCTAGCCCCTCAGAATCAACCTTAATACCTCCTCGACCCGCTGAATCAGTCATCCTCATCCCCTTAGGTCCTCAAAATTGACCTCAAACCACTTAATTATCATCCTCATCTCCTTAAGTCCTCAGAACTAGCCTCGACCCTCTGAATCGTTCACCCTCATCCTCTAGGTCCACATAATTGACCTAAAATCCTATTCCCCAGCATTGATGTGGTATTTATCATTCGACAGACTTTACTTGTTCCAAGATCTCCCGTTGAGGTTCTCTCTGTAGACACCCCTTCCTGGGACCCCCTAAGCACCTCCTTAGGTTCTTAACACCCACTCGTTCACCGTAGGTCATGCTCCGACTACTGATCTAAAGGGCATCGAAAACTCTCAGGCCCCGTTTAACTCTGGTTAACTTTCTTGCATGAGATAAAGCTCAATGAATATTTGAAGGTCTCTGATTTTCTTTTCCAATGGTTCACCCTTGAATGAATTGACCTTATAGTTCAGACGAGCGGTCTATTTTACTTTGAAAATTGATCTGGAGGCTACCTGGTTCTCTCGAGCAACGTTTAACTCCGATTAACTCCCCTACTTGAGTGGAGCTCAATGAATTTTTGAATGTCTCTGAATTCACTTTGTAATGGCCTGTCTCTTGTGTGAATAAACCTTACGGTACAAAGAAATAACTCATTTTACTTCTAAGGTTCATTGGTCACTTTTGTGCCCCATTTGACCTCGATCAACTCTCTAAACCAAACGAAGTTGAATGAAATCTTGAAGGGCACTGAATATATTTCTAGTGGTCCATCTTGTGCGTGAATCAGCCTTATAGTTCGGACAAACGATCCATTTTCCTCCTAAAACTTCCTATCTAGTAACCAACGAGCACTTACGAGCCCCGTTTGAGCTTGGTCAACTCCCAGACCCGAGGGATACTCAATGGATTCTTGAAGGGCACTTAATAACCTTCTAAAAATCCATCGCATGCATGATTCTTACTTATGGTTTGCGTTTTACGATCATTTTAATGAAAAACCTGTCGCCGAACTACTAAATAGAACTCCAGGGACCCTACCAGTCGAAAGTGTGCCTGAGGTACTATACTGATAGGAAAGTCCAGACCTATTTCAATCGACATCCCCCATGGACCTATTAATATATTCCATGACATCATTTTGAAGGGAAACGCCTGAACACCCCTCTTAGTAAGTCAATGAAATTCTTTCGAATTCAGAGCTGTTCCCTTTCCTAAAAAACCCATTTTCATACATTCCCTTCCATAACTTTCATACCTTACTTTTTAAATTCCCACCACCTCTCCATACCACTTTCATACCATTATAAGATCAGCGTATCTACACCCAAGACCAACATCAGGGATTCATAAGGAGGTTAAATTCTCCATCATTTTCTCTAATTCTTCAATTTTAGTAATATTCGCTTTATTGTACTTTCGCATTTTGTTTCATTACCTCACATACATTAATCTCAACCATTTATTAGTAGTATTTTTACGTAATCTATTTTCATAAAAAAACCAAAAATAAGAAAAAGAGGGTTTATCTATAAATTTCAAAAGAGGGATTCTCATCTTACACTCTAACTCTTAAAACACATTTCTCTACACACATACAT
Source organism: Sambucus nigra (assembly GCA_949130495.1). Lineage (NCBI taxonomy): Eukaryota > Viridiplantae > Streptophyta > Magnoliopsida > Dipsacales > Adoxaceae > Sambucus > Sambucus nigra. The sequence goes on along the minus strand of OX422208.1, from coordinate 408,584,224 downwards.
AAGAGAAATCCCCAGTTTGGATTTATGGATTAAACCCCACCCTATGCTATTGTTTCCATCCTCGAGTTTTCTCTTCATTCTTCCCTTTCCCTTTTCCTATGGGGGTGGTGTCTTGGTGCTTGCGGGCACACGGTTGGAAGGGGAGAAGAAGAAGGGTCTCACTCCCTTTACGAGTATGATCACTTCGACCATCACCAATATGGGGTGATGTTAATAGATAGATTCGCCAATATATTTTGCAAAAAAATAGGCAAAAGAAACATTTTCTCCTCCGGAGAATGGCATCAAAGGCATACCGGTGCTTGCGAAACCAATAATTCAAAAGTTAGGGAATGGGAAGGTGTTAGGCACCCATCCCGCCCTTTTGGTCTCTCATGGGCATGTGTTATTATTCTCCTTTACAAACTGCATGAAGTATGTGCGCGTGTATATATAAATGGAGAATGTGATTTCTCAACTCACGTCATGAAAAAGAGAGGAGTGAGACCATCCGTAGGAGTGTTGCCAAAGTAATAAACAAAAAAATACTATGTGTGCGCTTATTGGGATATCAATCGTTATGGTGAAACGAACATATATGCATGGATAAGGCACAAATAAGAATCACAAATACAATATATAGGAATAATATCTGAATAAAAAATGCAAGGAGGACTCGAGTCTCGAGGATTGGCCCTAGACGCCTACGTATCCTTAAAAGACATCAAAGTCCACGTAGTTCGCATACAATACGAGGGTGGAGTTTATTCCATAAATCCAACCGAGGGTTTTATTTAGATGTGTGTATAAAAGGATATTTTTATTTGAGAAAGTGTGATGAAGAATCCCGTTTGGAATTTATGAGAAAACCCTTTTTTTCTTGTTTATAGGTGTTTTTTATAGAAAATATCTTATGTGTAATAATACTAATAAAAAAGTGAAATTATTAATATGTATGGACTAACAAAGATGAAATGCTAAAGTAAAGATCAGATAACTAATGCAAAAATAAAGAAATTTAAAAGAGAGAGAATATGTTTAGACCTTCTTTATAGACTTAAAGATTGATCTTGATTATTGAAAAGGCTTCCTTGCAAGTGGATGAGGATTGTAGGATGAGAGAGAAGGGGATTTTGCTAAATTGGGTGTGAAGTGATGTAAATGAAAGGTGGGGAGAGGTTTCAAACAAGGAAACTTTGTTGACTTTAGAAGAATGCTGCTGAGATCACCGAAGTTGATGTTATTGGGGTGCCTTTGAAAGTGATCTCATGCTCTCCTTATATAGGGTCAAGGGGGTGCTGATCGGCATTGTTCTTGTCCTGCCTATCGGCAGGCATCCCCAGGCACACTGCTGATAGGCAGGAAAAGGGTTTTCCATTCGACAACCTCGTGCAGATTTCTCAAAAAAATGATCATAAAATGCAACCCATGAGTTTGAATTGTGCACAGGGCATACCATTGGAAAGGGTATTCAGAGCCCTTTAAGAATCCATCGAAATGCTCCCAGGTTCGAGATTTACTTTGGTTAAACGGGGTCGAAAGCGCTCAGTGGTCTTTTGGATAGGAGATTTTCGAAGTAAAATGGATCGTTCGTCTAAACTGTAAGGTCGATTCACGCACCGGATGGATCATTGGAAAGGGTATTCAAATACTTTTGAAGATTCATTCAGTCTGATTTGGTTCGGAGAGTTAACCTTGGTTAAACAGGTCCCAAAAGCGCCCAATGGCCCTTTAGAGTAAAATGGGTTGTTCGTTCGAACCATAAGGATGATTAGTGTATGGGGTGGACTGTTAGAAAGGGTACTCAATTACCTTTAAGGATTCATACTATCTCATTCATTCTGAAGAGTTGACAGGAGTTAAATGGAGTATGGGAGTGCCCGGTGGCCTTTGGATAAGTTTTCAGGGGAAAATGGATTGTTCGTCCAAATAGTAAGTTTGATTCATGCACGGGGTAGACTATTGGAAAGGGTATTTAGGTCCCTTCAAAGATTCATTGAGATTTTTCTCAGGTGAGGAAGTTGACTTGGGTCAAAATGGAGCCCGAGAGCGCCTGGTGGCTTCCTGATTAATTTTTGGCAGTAAAATGAACCGTTTGTTCGAACCATAAGGACAATTCATGCATAGAGTGGACCGTTGAAAATTGGATTCAGAGACCTTCGAATATTCATTGAAATTTCTCTCGAGTGGGAAGATAATTAAGGTAAAAAAGGGGCTCAAGAGAGCTCGGTGGCCTACAAATTGATTTTTGGCAGTAAAATGGATCGTTCTTATGAACCATAAGGATGATTGTGCGTGGGGTAGACCATTAGAAAGGGGATCTAGATCCCTTAGAAGATTCATTGAGATTTTACTCTAACGAGAAAGTTAGCTGGAGTCCAACGGGGTCTGGGTGCATTTAATGTCCTCTAAATCGGTACTCGAAATATGACCTATGGTTTTATGGTGAAGGGGGAAGTTCTAGGGAACTAAGGAGAGTCTTAGGGGGGTCCATAAATGTGGTGTCTACAGAGCCTCTTGAAAGTTGAGCTTTGAAAAAAGTGATAGCCGTCGAATAGATACCACATAGATATTGGGGAAAGAGGTCGATTCAGTGGACCAAAGGATTAGGACGATCGATTAAGAGGGCCGATGTCAATTTTGAGGACCTAAAGTAATGTTGTTGTTCGGGGTCAATTATGAGGACCTAAAGTCATGACGATCGATTCTGAGAGCCGAGTTCAATTTTGAGGACCTAAAGTGATGATCATCGATTCTATGGGCCGAGGATAATTATGAGGACATAAGGCTATGATGATTGATTCTACAGGATGATTCTGAGGACCTAAGGTGAAGATAATCGATTCTATGGGCTGAGGTCTATTATGAAGACCTAAAGCAATGACGATCGATTCTGTGGGTCGATGTCAATTATGGTATCTAAAATGATGACGATCGATTTTAAGGGCAAATGCCAATTCTGAGGACCTAAGGTGATGACGACCGATTCTATGGGCTGAGGTCAATTTTTGAGGACCTATTTTGCGGGCCAAGGTCAATTTTGAGGACCTAAGGTTGTGACGAATGATTCTATGGGTTGAGGTCAATTTTGAGGACCTAAGGTGATGACGACCGATTCTGTGAGCCAAGGTCAAGTCTGAGGACCTGAGGTGATGATGACCATTTCTGCGGGCTGAGGTCAATTTTGAGGACCTAAAGTGATGATGACCGATTTTGTGGGCTAAAATTAACTTTGAGGACCTAAGGTTGGGGTTTATCTTCTTGGGAGTGTTTTGTGGCTTCGCGTTGCTTTTGCAATTTAGCTGGGGAAAGACATCTGACTGTGGATTGTGTCCTTTTGGGAGAAAATAACTTTAGTTTGAAAATTCTACTGGGGAATTGGATGTAACCCTGTTGGGGGAAATAAAATTCTTACGGTGGATGCTTTTGAGAGAAAGTTTAGTCTAGGGATTCCACTAGGGATTTTGAAGAAGCATTTGATTTTGGGTTCTGCTTGGGGAGTTGTAGTGAACCTTTTGGGACCCACCATTTTAGGGTTTGTGCTATGATATTAATCTAGATGGGGATTATGGAATCTAAAAATGGTTTTCTTGGTGAGGAAATATTTTAATACTTGTCGAGCATTTTTAGGAATTTTTTCGAGGAGTTTTTAGGTTTTTCTGACATTTTCTAGAATTTTCGTCTCTTGAATAGGTGTTGAGACCTTCCATTCCTGGGGGATGACTCCGCGGAGGTTACGGGAATGAAGACACAAATGAGGATGTTGTGATTGTTTGAGTTTGGATACGTCTGGTACCTAGGAGAGAGGGTTGTGGGGCAGGTGAGGTGACAACTAATTCTTCCCCTTTGGTATTTTCTTATAGATTCATCATTGACTTGGGAGCTCGGCGTTGACCATGTTGCATGCTTGATGTAGAGGCATTATACTTGAAAATATACTTCAACAAGGCAAAGAAAGATGCATATTTTGTTTAATTATCTTGATTTAGTGGCTTTCTCTACTTCAGCTAATGAGTTTTTACTTTGATAAAGAGTAGGAAAAACGTATTTTCTGGAAAATTTTGAATATGTTTGAGTAGAATATGGCCTCGAAGGCTTGTTGAAAAATAGCTTCCCATTTGAAGGAATTTATTTTGAGAAAAAGTAGGAAAAATGAGTTGTTTGAAATTTTTTGAATAGAGGATGGCTTGGCAGTTCGGTTGGTATATAAATTAGGGGATAAAATCTCGGTTGTAATGTGGGGCTTGTGGCCTTCGCTGGATTTTGTTGAATCTGATGTGTTGAACATGCTGTAATGATGCTGGTTTTTCTAGGGTTATTACTTCGGATGAGGCGTCGTGTTCTACTGCAGTGTTGTGTGCTTTGGGAGAGAGGTGGTGGAACAATGAGATGACTATTACTCCCATTGAGCAACTACTCGTGATTGATTATGAAGGGTTTTGGTGATGTCAGCTTTACTGGAGCTGTTTCCTTGGGCCTAACTTCGAGGCTCTTACTGGTGATAGGTTACTTAATGGTAGACCTTTCGTTGAATAAAATCAAAAAGTGGATGTCGTACCATCACAGTCCTATGGCGATGATACCGACGGAGACTCTGAATGGTCTCGATGTTTAGAGGGAAGGTCGCTCCAATTTTTTAAGAGGGGTCCTAATGATGTTGTTCATGTGGCTGGTGGATAGATGCCATTTGGCTATTCCTCTTGAGCGTGACGAATTTATTTTCTCGATATTTTATCAGCATTGGCCCATCCATAGAGAACTGGATATACTGGTTTGATGAGCACGAAGCTCGATATTTGCGTTGGTCACTGCCATGGTAGGGAGAACTGCAGCCCATTCTAGAACTGGGAGAATACCGGTATGTTCAGTTAGTTGGAATTCGACATACCTTATTCTATTTCCCCTGGCAGCTCCTATGCCAAGTCAGATGGGAGCAGATAGTGCCTCCTCGGGCACTAGACTTTTTTCCCGTGGAAGACGTAACCAAATCCATGCGCATGAGGTTGGGATATCTGTGGGAGAATCGTTGCTCATTAATTATCCTTCTCAATCCATAGGTAGGGTCTGGTATGTGTTCGAAGATTATCTGAAATGGCTGTGGAAGTGGGTGGTAGCAAAGTTCTTAGCAGAGAAAAACAGACAGAGATGGTTTGCCCTTTTTGATACTATGCAGGGGGAGTAGTGGTTTTATCCAGATGGGTCAAGGCATATATCTTTATGGAGAACCTTCAGAATACCAATCAGGCAGGGGAAGTTTGGGGGTCTCAAAGAGAAGATGGTGAAGGGGCTGGGTCTTTCGGCAGCTACGAATAGGGTTTTTGTGAAGAGGGTGTTCATTTCTTGTGAAGCTTTTGTGAATGGGAAGGGTTTGTATATTTTTGATTTGTGGAAATAATTTTGGTAAGGTTTTTTTTATTTGTTTTAGGTACAATTTGGTTTAGTGGGGGGGGGGGGGGGGGATAGTTGTTTTGACTCTTTACGCTAATATTTTGTGTAACTGTACTGAATTCTCCCATTTATGGAATAAAAAAGAATTTTGATCATATTATTTTGCCTCTTGATGTGTATACATAATTCTTTTGTTCACGTAGATGATAAAATGAACTGTCGTTATCGGAGGTAAGAAAAGAATATAATTTTGTGAAAAAGAAGGGGACCGTACCCATGTAAGGCGTATGAGCTGCCTACATACCTCTATTTTTTTTATATTTTTTTTCACGAGTTTCATTTTGAAAGAAAATAGTTTTTTAGAGGATCAGGCCACACATAGTTCTGAGTAGAGGGAAATGAAGATTTGTTTTAGAAGGGTAGAATTTCTTGAGACGATCTAGGTTGACTTTGCGCACCATTTTTTCTCCGTCACGGTCAGAGAGCATATCAACATCGCTTGACGTGATCCTTTTCATGATATAGGGTCCACTCCAGCTTGGATTGAATTTCCTTTTGGGGTCCAGAGGGATTCTATGATTTCTTTAAGGGCTAAGTCTCCTTCTCGGACACGGGATCTTTAATTCTTTTGTTGAATAATCACACTATTTGGTAGTGGTACCCTTGTATGTGGTATAAAGACTTCAGTCTATTTTCATCTAAGAGTGAAAGTTCATCTAGGTGGATCTGCTGCTAATCTTCCTCATTGACTTTACTTTCAAGCATAATGTACAATGAAGGTATTTCCAGCTCAACGGGTATCACTGTTTCCATGAAGATTAAGAAGTAGCCCCAGTAGATGTCCTGACTTAAGTGTGATAGCCCCAGAGGACGTAAGGAATCCGATTGGACCAATCTCAGTAACTCTCAATCATCTTGATGATGATGTATTTAAGGTTTTTATTGACGACTTTAACTGCTCCGTTGGTCTGAGTTCGGTAGGGGAAAGACTTATGTCTCTGAATCCTATATTCATCGACCAATTTTGTGACCTCGGCTTTGAAATGTAACCCATCATCTGATACTAGCTCGTGAGGGACTTGATATTAACAAATGTTATTTTTCATATAAACTTGGCTACCTTTTTGGCATTCAGTATTGCATATGACTAGGCTTCGACCCACTTGGTAAAGTAATCAATGGAAACCAGGATGAACTCATGCCCATTGGAAGTTTTGGGTGTGATGTTCCCTATGATGAAAATGACCTAGGTGGAGAACGGATAGGGAGAAGTCACGTTTTATAATTCTCAAGGAGGCAAGTGCTGGAGAAGTCATGGGTTCCATTAAAGTTTTTCCTGAATTGTGATCTGTGGTAGATGATGTACTGGGCAAAAAGATTGCGGAGGGTCGCATGGTCTTTATTGTTGGGGCTTTGGGAATACATGCCATGCTTGAGGAGATACCAAAATTAATAGTACCATCACTCAGCCAAATCTATATCTTCCTCCATAACGAGCTCAATGTGGTAGCAGTGGTTGGTATAGCTTGTTTATGGAATATAAAGGGGGACATCGTTATGCCCTAGGGTGTGCCAAACATGGAGGCTAAGGTAGAAAGGGCATCTTTGAAGACGGTCTTTGCGTGGGGTAAGTAGTGGAGGTTTATATCTAGGAATTGAGAGGCTAACTATTCTAGGTAAGCGTGGAAGGTTAAGAGCTTCTCGTCCTTGACTTTTCATCTTTTAAGGACTTGACTAATGATATGGGCGGAGTCCCCGTAGACATCCAGGTGTTTGATACCTTTCTTGAGGGAGACTTTGAGGCCTACAGTACATGCCTCATATTCAGTCATGTTGTTGGTGCAAGAAAAATCAAGTTTGATGGATATGGGAATGTGAAAGTCATCATCAGTGATCAGGAGTATCCCTATGCCGCATATCTTCTTGTTGGCAGCGCCGTCAAAGAACACTTACCATCAGAAGTCTTCCTGAGAGGTGCAGAGAATATCTTCGTCCGAGAATTCAGAGACCCAAACATCAACCTCTTTCATAGTATGGTCAATGAGGTAATTGGATGGTTCTCCCTTTCGTGGCTTTCTGCGTAACATACGCGACATCGAACCCAGATAGTAGCATCAACCATCGGGCCATTTGGCAAGATAGGGCGAGTTTTTCAAGCAAGTATTTGATATGATCCATTCTGGACACAAGTCTTATGGAAAAAGTGATCATGTAGTGTCGTAACTTTTGAGTAACCCAGACTAGGGCAACACATGCTTTCTCCAAGGCAGTGTAGTTGACTTCGTACCCGACCAACTTTTGACTCGCATTATCGATGGCTCTTTCTTAACATTTTTTTTCAATATATTGGGCTAGCAAATCCCCTTCTACGGTATCTGTTACGATCAAGTATAGGAGTAGAGGGAGACCAGGCTATTATGGCATGAGTACCGAATGTCGGGTAAGGTACATATTTATTAGGTTAAAGACTTCCTGATAGGACTCATTCCAGATTTTGGTGGAATCCTTTCAGAGGAGTTTAAATATGGGTTCACAAATAGAAGTCAAATAGCTGATGAACTAGCTGATATACTGTAATTTTCCCAAGAATCCTCGGACTTCCTTCTCTGTTTAGGATGGTGGAATTTTAAATATGGCTTTTAGTTTGATAGGGTCTTCCTTGATCCCCTTATCACTAACCATGAACCCCAAAATCTTTCCCTTGGTGGCGCCGAAAATGCATTTTTTAGGGTTAAGCCGCATCTAGTATCGGCATAGTCGTTCGAAAAACTTTCAAAGGGAGGGAATGTGACCTTCTCGAGTCTTAGAATTAATGATCATATCATCCACATAGACATCAAACTTTTTATGTATCATATAATTCAAGATGGTTGTGGCATCCCTTTGGTAGGTAGCCCCTGCATTTTTTAGCTCGAATGTCTTAACTGTGTAATAGAAGGTTCCCCACGGGGTGATAAATGTGGTTTTTTCTTGATGATCAGGGTGTATCTTAATCTGGTTATATCCAGCTAACCCGTCAATAAATGAATTGAGAGCATGTCTGGTTGTGTTGTCCATAATCATGTCGATGTTGGGTAGTGGGTAATCGTCCTTCGGAGATACTTTTTTCAAGTCTCGATAGTCTATGCCCGTGTAGACTTTTCTACCTGATTTTGGTACGGGTACAATTTGGCTAGCCATGTGGGATATTCAATCACTTAGATGGAGCCCACGTTCAACTATTTGATTACCTCTTCCTTAAATTTGAGTGGCCATTCGGTGCAGAGCTTTTGAAGTTTCTGTTTGATCGATTTGCATTCTGGGAGAGTTAGGATCTCATGCTGAGCTATCTCGAGATCGATGCATGGCATGTCATCGTAGGACCATATAAAGACGTCCATAAATTCCTTCAATAGCTTTTCAAATTGCGCGCACTTATGCTCATCAAGGGTGGATCCTATCCTAATCTCTCATTGTTGGCTACTAGAATCGAGATTGATAACAACAGTTTTATCCTCATAATTTGAATGCAGCTATGCTGTTTGTTATTATCCTTATTAAGATAAGTTAAGAATTGTTCATGTGTAAAATAATCATCATCAATAGCTCGATTAGAATCAAGACAATTAATGTAAGGCACAACAAGATACTCAAAATCTTTGTTTACTTCATTTTCTGGAAAAATAACATTGAGAATCCCATAAAAAGAGGTCTCAATTACAATGTTATCAGAGAAATGAGGAACAACAATAGTGGAAGAGAGTGGGTAAACAACTGGGTTGGGTTGTATTTTAGCAGGCAAAACTGGTACAATATTCCAATTATGGAGATGCACATCAGTGGCCTTGATCAAAGTGGATAAGTCTGATGATATAGTGCATAAATGGATCATGCAGAGTGTCAGCCCTAGTGTCTGCAGATTAAAATAGTCTTCAGAGTCACTTCCCTCAGAGATCTCGGTAATGGCTATGGTTTTTTTAGTGAGAGGTTGCACTTGATGTTGACAGTATTCTGCCTGAGAGTAGTTGTCTTGAAAGAAGATTTCCATCCCTGGCTTCAACTTCTTATCCACATGATCATACCATGGTTCAAGAAAGCCACAAAAGGGTAAGTCTTCACTTTCTTTAATGAATCTCCCATTTAAGGAAGTCATAGAGATAGTCTTGACTTCTTCTAAACTTCTCTTCCGCCGTGGTTGGTGGAGCATTATGAGTTTTTCTAGTGAAGATTGGTAATCTACGCCGCACGAGGGAAAGGCCTTTTTTAGGACTATAGGTTCCAGTATCCCTTATTGACGTCGCCCTAGCCCTAGTCTGGGCATAAAATGCATATTCTTGAACATGTGACATGTGTATCACGTTGACATTTTTGCGAGGGTTGTGCTCTGGACAGACTCGGTCTTTAAAATCATCCCCCGGTGAGAGTGGAAGTGGTTCAACTCGAAAGTTGAAAAGGAGCATGCCACTTGTCCCATGATGTATCTCTAGTATCAGGTTGCTAGAGCCTATATTTTCATTACTGTCATTGTCTCCCAATATGGTAGTGACTTGTCGCTTAGCGAAGAATTTCAACTTCTGATGAAGGGAGGAGGATACACCTTGAATGATATGAAGCCACGGTCGACCAAGTAGTAGATTGAAGTGTGCATCATGGTCAATAACTTGAAACTCAGTAATGGAATTGATAGGGCAAATCCCTATTATGAGTGTTATGGATCCCATCACCTCTCGATGAGTATTATCATAGGCACGCACTACAGTGGAAGTAGGAGTGAGGTCACTTACTTTCAACCCCAAGCAATTTAAGGGTCTTAATAGGAAAACATTAAGGCGAATCCATTGTCGATAAGTGAGAGCGGGACTGTCTTCCCCATCACTTCAGTGGAGATATTGAGGGCATAGTTGTGGTTAGGGCCGATCTTAGGAATTTCTTCTTCAGAAAAAAAAGGAGTCTAGTGGTGGTCAAAGACCTAACTAGGTTCATGACTTCTTTTGAAGTGATTAAAGGAAGGAATGTGGGCCAATGAGAAACTTTATTGAAGCGTTTCAGTGTAATTGGGAAGACATGAAGAGTCCCCACAAGGTGATATTGGCTTGAGTCTTCTTGAGTTGGTCTAGGATCTTGCTCTCTTCTATGGTCATCTCCGGCATAAGAAGTTCTTAGGATGATGATACTAGAAATGGAATCACCAAATCAATGTGAATATGCAAGCTCAACCCAGTATATTAATGGAGTGTAAATAGGTATATGGATATAGAAGGAGATGAGGCAAAGTGGAAGATAAAACAAAATATAAGTAGTTCAACTAATCTTGGCCTACTCCACTGTGTGAGTGTGTGTGAAATCCACTAAGAAATTTCTAATGGACTTGGGATACAGAACACTCAAGCTTTCTGTAACACCAGTAAAATAAATATTAATTGGCGCGATAAGGGTTAATAATTTTTTATATGGAATATTACTTAGTGAATGAGTAATAATAATGATAAGAAAATATTATGATTGTCATGCACGTCAGTCGTGTCGGGACTTAATTTGGGAAGTAAAATATAATTTCTCTTTTGATATTTCATATGGTCATTTCGAGTGCACCAGTGTGTACAGGAGGGCCGAGATGGTCATAAAAGTCTATCCGATGGTTTAGTTTGGGTCCCAGGGAACTTTTTGGCCAAACCGTCACCCTGAAGGGGTATTTTGATCTTTTGAAATTTTGGAGAAAATAAACTCACAAAAATTAGAGGATTATATCGATAACACGTAAAGGTAGTTGGGGTTATTAGTTACCAAACCAAAGGGAGAATCACAGGAGGAAGATGGGTAGTTGTTCTTAGGTATCCAAGGCCAACAACCACCTTCTTGAACCACCACCACGACCGGATTGTAGATCGGTAGGAGGAGAGCACAAATCCCACCATTACTTCTGCAGAAATCAGACTTTCAAATTAATGCAAGTGTTTATCTTGCTAACTTTTGATTTGATGTACCATCCATGTTAGAATAGGATGATTATGTTATGAAATTTATGAACTTTGATCTTAAAATTGGATATATAAATCATATTTTTGGTTAGGAATGATAATATATTTGATCCCTTATATATGTAGGATGAATTTGGTGAGACATATCACGAAATTGGGGAAACAATCTACAATTATGTTGAGGTTCTTGAACATTAATAATAACCTAGGGTTTCAGAAATTAATTTTGATTAAATATGATTTGAGGTTGTTATGTAAAGATTTAATAATTCATATACGTTAAAAATCGTTGATACATATTACTATGATGTTAGAGACTGTTGGTTGGGAGTTTGGGACAGTGTATTGTTCGTTTGGAGGTTTAACAATGGTGAATTTCCATAACAGTTTAGTGAAGAAGATGATATCTGCTACGACGAATTGATTCGACTCCTTGGTCGATTCGATTTAGAAAGCGAATTGATTCGGTTTCCTAAATTTGCACAGTTTTTCCACTTTTTGCTTAGAACTCATGGGAAACGATTGGGTTAACCTTTGAACTAATTGTAAATCCTAATGAGAGATATTCTATTTATAAGTAGGCTAATGTTGGGTTTAAGGTTAGTTGCACGAGGATAGTTTAGGACTAAAATTGATTAAGCTTAATGGGTAATAAAATCTTATTCGGATAATGATTTCTTGTCATGGAGAATTAGGGGAATGTAGGACCAATGCCAGTAGGCCTTGAGTGGGATACCTACTGAGTTTACTTAAGGGATAATTGGCAACCATTTGGGTATTAGGAAACACTCGGGATTATACAATAAGAAGTATTATGCTACGTAGAATATTCGAGAGTTACTATACTATCGTATGACGTATATGATATAGGTTACGTGTGTATATATATATATATATATATATATATATATATATATATATGGGTGGTGTGTATACTTATTGTTTGAATTGTATGTGTAATCATACCTAGGACACTTGCTATCATGGGAGGTTTCGCGTCGTGGATAGTCTTATTCTGATAAGCCCAACTGGGGGAATATTGACTTGTACCTCAGGACATAGAACTTAGGGATTGAGAACAACTTGTGTTAATAAGGGTGTGAATGGTCATTTGGGTGCGTTAGGTATGAGCGTATCCCAAAGGCTTAGAACTATGTTGGCCTCCAATATTGTGTGATTTAAGTTATGGTTCGAGGGAGATTATCCAAACCAGTGTCCTTATATAGTACGTGATGTACCAGGACTTGATAGCAGAGTACGCCCGCACTGCAGGTCTCCACCTAGGGGTGTTGTATACGTTTATATGATAAGGGTGATAATTGTGTATATACGTGTGATTGATCCTACTAGGAGTATATTAGTATATAAGATTGATAGTGATATCTAAATTAATCAATGTGCATTAGAACTAAATCATTTACTAGTAATTCCTAATATATAAAGAATTAAAAATGTAGTATCGTATGGTATATGCAATACGAGTGGGCACTATAAATGATTAGATGCGAAGAGATGTAAGCCAGACTAGTTAGGCGGGTAGCATAATTAGGTGGGTTAGAGTAGTACGTTAGGGGTGCATAGTAGTTGATGGGGTGAGGATCTCAAGTAAGGGAACATGATACTAACATGTATTTAATATCTTATCTTGATGACTTTTAAACACTTGGTAAAATTTTTCAAACTGTTTTACTTTGGAACTACCCCGTTTCAAATACTTTTGTAAAAACCATTTTAGGTGCCCAACCACAGGGACGCCAGGCGTAGGAGTTCCTACATTTGACGTGCTGCAGGTACTGTGGAAGTTGCAGGACCTTTCTATTAGACGCCTCCACATTTATTAAGTTCTTAGTTATCCTTACTTATCTAAGTTGGGCATGTCGCCCATTCATAGTTGGTTACTATTTGTAGACATTTTGTATTCCAGTTATTGCCGTTAATGTCCAGTATTGATTTAGACCTTACTTATGGATGAATGTATTTGGATTTTTCTTTGGAGTGTTATTCCAGACTCAGTTATTTATTTATGTCGTTATCTCAGTACTATGTGCATGGAAATGGTGAATAATATATTTATTCTGATTATATTTACTGCATATTAAAAATAAGGATTATAACTTTGACACCGGGCCATTAGGGTATTAGTAAAATAAATTGAACTTCGGCAGTGATGCTAAGAATGAAACCATTAATAATTTTTGTTTAATTTAATAATGGACTGATCACCTAGGATTAGAATAGGTGGGGTGTCACACTTTCTCTCTCTACTGTGATTTTGACAGAGCTTCAGCTAGGGTTTATAATGATCGATCCTTCACAAAGATGTAGAAGACAAGTATTTATTGTGCATGGAGGTGTAGTGTACCCCTAAGCATATAATAAGCATTAGTGGAATGTTCCTAGCCAATGAGGAGGATCGAGCTGTCACTGTCATATGTAGGCCATGATGATCAAATATTCCCTTACGTGCGAGGGAGATATTGTTATAATAGTTTGTCCATGTGGGATCCATGGCCCACACGCACACTCCCACGCTTTGCCCAATCACGCGCTCTACCAGTTGTCCACTGTCGACCGTCCGTCCAGGCCGAGGCTGATTTATCGAATTGTAGTCCACTGATGGAATGACCCCTATCCTATTGAGATGTCTCCTCCTGTCCTCTTTGTTCGAGTGACGGTCGAGGATGAGGGTGGTAGATCATAGAAGTAATGATGTGAGGCATGTTGATTAGTCTTCCAAGACGAGGGCGAGGTGCCCTACGATGAGTCATCTACCGAGGACAAGTTAACTCAGGCGGAGCCCATGGACGAGTCATAACTCCTCATATTGGATGGATTGGCGATGGTCGGCTTTGGTCGAGGTGATGTAACTCTGGGATGGGGCTATACTTGGTATCTCAAGCCCACTAGCCCTTAGTATTCCATGTGAAATAAAGGATGAGGGATAGATCATCTTCTAGGTATGAGTTTAAAAGGCATCCTTTTATATGTCAGATCTAAAGAGTTCGATGAAGATTGGATTGACACTCTGCAGCCATTATGTGGAATGGCGTGTGGCCCAAAAAATGATGGCTGCAAGTGATGCTTAGGGCTTTGTGCTCTAATTATGACCTCCTTAGAAGTTGTGTAAAATCATTTGAAATATTTAAAAGATTTAAAAACTCATTTTCTCATTCGAGTTCATCTTCTTTACGCTTTATTCCTCTCTATCTCTATAACCAGTTTCTTTTTCTGTCCTATTCAAGAATTTTTTGGCCATCCTTAGGCTTCTTCATGGTGCTTTTGCGCGATAAGATTCTTCAGGTATTCCATCTTCCACCTCTTGCATATTTTTTTCATTTGTTTTCACCATTGTTACATCATTCTGATTTTTCGACAACTCTTAAGCTTTTTCGGCATAGTCTTTCGCCAGTTTTAAAGCTTTTGAAGGCCGGTAGTGGTGGTTTTAGGGTTTGATTGGAGGTATTGCTAGAGTTTTTTCAGTCTGTTATTCCCCCTGGTGGAGTTTTTGGTTATACTCCGGTCTTCTTTTCTGGTTGAACCCATTCTTATTCTTGAGCTGTTCTTGATACGAACGTTTCATTTTCCCTTTTTCATCCATTGGTTAACAATAGTCAAGCGTTTAGTTTTTTTGTACCTTTTTGCTCTTTATTACTTAAGTTTAAACTCAGCTTCTTTGATGATAAAGAATCTTTACGAGTTAGCAGAACAATATCCCACACTTAGGGAGAGGTACTTCCAAGAAATACGTAGGATAGAGGAAGAGGTCGAGGCCATATATAGAGTCGACCCTCATTTCATACAAACTATTTTTCCTATCCCATTAAAGACTATCTTACCCCCTTCTCCTGAGGTCGGTAAGGACGAGATGCCTAGTTCTTCCTCTGCATCAACCGACATAAGATATTCATTTAAAGAAGCGACTAGAATGCCACCCTCACATCTTATAGAAATCGAGTCAGTCGAGAGCTTATCTTGGACATCGTCCTCCTGCCAGGAGGGGTCCTCTATCTGAGACAACTCTTTAGTCCAAATTGTGGATGACATGTCTTCTAGTGATTTTTCAATTCAAATCGTCTCGAAATAGGCTGAGCCGACTGTCAATGTTGCCATCCCTTCAACTGCCATCCTTATCAGAGCCATGACTGAGAATGAGTTACAAAAGAGGTTTCTAGAGGGGAATTCGACTTTCGAATATGAGGCGGCATAAAAATGTGGTTGATGATGGTGATGACTCTGAGGCCGAGGAACCCTTCGATTATACCTACGCCGAGACCTTTCAGTCCACTGTGAGAGAGTTCGACCTTTTCCTATGGAGACATTTATATGGCATCAAGTCTGATGTTATCATGCGTGTAAGGTTATGAAAAAGGCAGGGCATGAGTGAGGTGTGGAGGCCAAGCCTTAAGCCTTAGAAGCCTAGGCGGGACTTAGGCGTAAAGAGGCGGGAAAAAGCGTTTAGGCCTTTTTAATATATTTAATATTTTTAACCATAACAAATCTATTAAAAATACTAACATTGTGCATACTTTAAAAATACGTGTGAATAAATGCAAATTAAAATACTATTTGATTATTTTGGACGAGATATTAGTCCGGTTCGTAAAAAGGTCTTTAAAAGACGATATCATTTCACTAAAGTATTTTTGTTTTAAAAAAAGTGCGCCTTAAGGCTTTTATAAAGAATAAGGCATAAACGGCTTAAGGTGGGGCACTTATCCCAAGCCTAAATCCTAGGCGCGCCTAGGCGGAGCCTAGACACACCTTTTAGAACACTGTATATGCCTCCCAGCCAATGATGAGAGAGAATATGGTGGCCGAGAGGGTGAAATTGCTGTGTACGAGCAAATTTTTAAGGTCGGCGTTAGATTGCCTTTCCACTCTTCTATCTGAGCCATTTTGTCTAGTCTAGGACTTGATCCAACTCAACTGGTGCCAAATTCTTGGCGAATTATACTCGGATACGTCTCCTTATGGATGAATAAATACACAGACAACCCTTCAGTTGAAATATTCAAAGCCTGTTATAATGTTTCGTCCTCTAAAACCACCAATAGGTTATTACCATTTAGGGGATAGGAAGCCTGATAAGAAAATTATTCAAGTTACCCAGACATCAAACCATTATTGGAAGTCGTGTTTCTTTTTAATTTTTGGGGCCTATGAATTTCCAGCTAATGTCGATCCTTTTGATGATGAGCCGAGAGTTCCATGTGATTAGGCAAACCCCTCCATTTCGGCCAAGCTGGACCTTAGCCTCAATATTATAGAGGAGAGGGTTGAGTATCTGAAGAGCAAAGGAAAGGGAGGTGCCCTTCCTAAATTTGAGGATCATATGACTTCTGACTCCCTAGAGAAGGATGGCTTTGGTGTTGATCCCTTAACCGAGATGTGTGAGTCACTGGACATTTCTGTTCTCAAGTCCTTTGTTGTCTTTGAATTTTATGGCTGATCATTCTTTTTCTTCATTGCAGATCGTCCAATACATATCTCAGACGACCTGTGGAACATGATGACCTCCAACTTAAAGAATGTGCTGAAGAAGGTAGGCAAGAAGCCTATTAGGGAATCTACTCATAAAGGGTCGACCAACCCTAAGGTCAGCCAGAAGAGAAAGGAACCACCCCCTCTAGCTGACGTCCGCCGTGATAATCATACGAGACAGAGAATAAATCCTCTTACTCAAATAATACCAAGTATTTTAGACCCGGCTCATCCTCAGAGGAGTCTTTTGAGAACTATTGGTTGTCTAATATTATCCAGCTGAGGGCCTGCCCGGGTTCAATACTTCCCTTAGTTTCAAGATTAAAGAGGACTATGCTTACAATCCTGTCTGAGGAGGACTATGAGTTATTGGAAAATATACCTCCCCCCTCAGGTTTTTGACTTCGGCCTCCATTCTATGGCTCGGTTACTTTCTTCTTTATGATAACTTTTACCTCATCTTTTACTACTTATGTGTATTATGATATTTGTATTGTTATCCTTCTTCAGTCTTTGTGCTCTCTCTCTTCAACCACAAAGTGGGTGGCGGAGAACTATTCAAATATTCAAGAGGCTGGTAGGGCATTAAAATTTGAGGAAGAGTTGGAGAATAAGATGAGGGACAACCGATCCGATTATAGGAAGGCCCTTGATGACTTGAAAGAGAAGGACAAGGCTATAAAGATAAAAGACGAGCTTCTTAAACTGAAGGATGGAGCTCTAACTTCACAGTCTTCCCAACATTCCAAAGACCTTGCTATTGCCATCACAAAAGCCAAGGATGAGGCTTTATCGGTTGAGGCCATTCAGAAGATAAAGGATGAGTCCATAGAAGATTATAAGGCATCTGATGAGTTTGGAGTCTTTGGGATGGAATACTTTTAGAGGGGCCTCATGACGGCCTGAAGGTGGGTCGTCATCAAGTTTTCTAAGGTGGTCTCCTCCATTAGTTCCGAGTTAGAAGCTACCAACATGGAGGATCCTTACATGGAATCGGCTCTGGAATATGTTGAGTCCTTACTTGCAGTCGATGGAGATGATATTATGTCCAAGGCCCCTATTTAGGCCAACACCAATGCTGCCGTTGGTGAAACTTCAGCCATCAACGCTGAGCAAACTCAAAAAACTCCAACCATAAATGTTGGGCAGACTCAGGTCGGTGAAGGTACAAGAGAGTTAACCCAGAATGTGGAGCTGACTCTATAGGGTGGTCATCTGTGACCGATACCCTTCAATTTGTATTAAACTGAGCTTATTGTCATATTTTGATGAATGAAGTTTTATCTCGTATTTGAGATTTTTCTTATCTGTTTGCATGTCTGGACTCTACCGAAGTTTAGTAAATAACCATGCTTGAATGGCTTATAACCTTGAGATCACTAGTTAACAATTTTCTTTTCACACATTGTCCCGTCCTTAAACGAGATAAATAAAACCAAATAGGGGATTTTTGAATTTAAATTCACCAAATTATGGTGTTATATCACTTTTAAATTTGAATTCACTAAATTATGGTGTTATATCACAAGTCCCCTCTTGTCGCTTTGAGAGCTACCTTGTCCATACACTGTCGTCTCGACCGAGAGAGTGTTCCACCAAATTAACGGTGTTACGATAAACCATAATAAAGTTATTTTTGAATTTGAATTCACCAAATTATGGTGTTATATCACAAGTCCCCTCTTGTCATTTTGAGAGTGTGTGGACGAGATCCACCTCATCCATTCACTGTCATCTCGACTGATAGAATGTTCCACCAAATTAATGATATTGAGATATTGTTCCCCCCGCTCAGTGTTATTTAGAGTCCATGGTTCAGGTTATCCTCGTCCGGACTGTCATGTCACCGAGAGCAAGGTAAAGCTACTTCACCATATTGGTGATGTTCCATAGCATAGGATGAACTGATACATACAATATGAACTCCTCATACAACAAAATAGGAGAGAACGCATGGGGAATTTTTCATTCATGACTTTTTTTTTCATACAATGTTACATTGATAAAAGAAATTTATACAAGGTTCTCCTGATAATATTTTTTTAGATGGTCGCTATTCTAAGGATTGGAGAATGGATCTCCTTCTAAGTTCTCAAGACGATATGTTACTAGAACTACCTTTTCTGTCACTCGGTAGGGACCATGCCAGTTAGGATGGAGTTTGTTGGGCTTCTGCCAAGTCTTCTTCAGGATAAAATCTCCTACTGCCAATGGCTGGGCCTTCACTATTTTATTATAGAATTTTTCTGCTCTCTGCTAATAGGAAGCTTCCCTAACCTCAGCATCCTCTCTCCTTTCTTCTATTAGGTCCAGGTCCAGTCTATGCTTTGAATTATTTTGCTTTGGGTTATATGTCTGGACTCTATGAGTTGGAAGACCGATCTCTGTTGGCCCCACGACCTCTGAACCATAAGTAAGCAAGAATGGGGTCTTCCCTATTGGCATTCTCTATGTCGTCCTATAAGCCCATAAGATAGCGTGCACCTTTTCTGTTCGTCGTCCTTTGGAATCTTCTAATTTTTTCTTAATCCCATCAAGGATTGTTCTATTTGCCATTAGCCTGGGGTTGGACATGAGTTACGAAGAACTGATTAATGCTGACCCTCTCACAGTACTTCTCCAATGATATATTCCTAAACTGCTTCCGATTGTCTGAGATTAAAGTGTTGGGTAGTCCATATCTGAAAATAATGTTCTTACAAATAAATTGGAAGGTCTTCCTCTCTATTATGGTGATCATTGCTTCGGCCTCCACCCACTTAGAAAAATAATCGATCACCACTATCAAATATTGGTAGTTACCTACAGTCCTTGGCAACAATCCAATCAAGTCAGTCCCCAAAAAGGTAAACGGCCAGGGGGAAGTGATATAAGTCAGAGTTTAGTGAGGTTTATGAGGGATGCTAGCAAATCTTTGGCACTTGTCACATTTCTTCATGTAAATGGCCATATCTTTGGCCAAGTCTAGCTATTAATACCCACGGGTGACAATTCTTTATGCCAATGATCTCCCTACAATGTGGCTGGAGCAAGATCCTTCATGCAAATTGTAGACGTGGTGTGATACCAATTGATTTAATTCGCAAATTCACTTATTTAATTAGATAACTCAGATTTAACAAAACCAAATTCAAATTAACATCAGCCCATGTGCGTGCAAGTGTAAATAAAATAGGCAAGTAAGGGACCGAAAAATTCAGGAAAAAATCCCCTCTAGGCAAAACTTTTTATATTATAGAACTTTGACACGGTTACACGACCATTGACTGACTTACAACTTCCCTCAAGCGTAATGAGCGATGTCTATGTCAAACCTTCAAAGCTACAACTTGAACTCAGCAGTGGTTCACTCGCAGCCGTACCAATTTGGACATGCAGTCTTGATTCTTTGTAGGATCTCCTTCCACAATATCTCTCGTCTCTCCAGTTGTAGAGTTATTCTCACAAAGGTTGAACTTTAGGCAAAGTATGGTTTGGGTTCCACAAAATAACTCACACAAAATAAACTCTCTGGGATTTATGAATTATGAAAATAAATTTGAACCCTCAAAATTGTGTTAGAAAAAAGGTAAACTCTCAAAAACGTATTCTAATCAAAACAAAATATTTTCCACACGAAATACTGAACCCTGCCACCTTATTTATAAAAACGTTTAAGGCGGTGACGTGTCAGGTAAAACGACTTCTCATTCGAACGAACTGACCTGTCGTTCGAACGACGTCTGCTCTCGTTCGAATGAGATAGGATCTTGTTTGAACGACCAGACAAAAATCTATAGATTCGATTTACAGAGTTTTAAAATATTCCGGGACTTAGAAACCAACACTCTTACGAATCTGAGAACAGTTATCAAAAATCTTTTATGATAAAAATGTTTTTAAAAAGATAAAAATCAATTTAAAATATTTTAAAAAATATTTTTCATAAAAGAAAAAAATATTTTAATTTTATTAAAAATCCCAACACTTTTGATGTAAAATATGAATGGAACTTGACCATATTTACCAAAGCCGTCCTTATTGGGCATGATTGTTGAAGATGACTGGAAATTTGGATCGTCAATTATAGATGTGCGCTTTTCAATGCTTCGATAAGCTTGTTGCGGTATACGACATACTAAGAGTGACGAACTATGTCCTTACAAATCTCCCCCTATGTCTATAACAATACAAAATAAAAATAATCCGAATTATCAAACTCAAAAATAACTTATACAAATCTACCGTCCCATAAACTTAAAATGTGGAAAGATAAACTGAACAAGTCTTCAATCAAACTTGGCTTTAACAATCAACTTTTCAATTCTCCAAGCTTTTCTCATCAGGGCGTGCAATCCAAAGATCTTCAATTGTACCTACACACATGAGACAAAGACAAAAACTCGTGACTTATCGAGTTTGAAATGATATAAACATAAAACATGTAAGCATAATCAAATCTCCCCCATACTTAAAACTCCCCCATAATATCATAATTCCTTCTCTACCTTTTTATTTGTCCGAAATAGACAAGGAAAAGAATAAACCACATAAATCAAATCGGGGTGTCACTTAAAACAAACCAAACATACTATTTTGAATTTTTGAATTTTTTTAATACAAAAATGCAAGAAATATGATGTTACAAAAAATCACACACCATGAATATTTACTAAGACGACCAGATCATGGAAACATAATAAATGGGTGTGAACAAATTCGATAGAAAAATCAACTCAATCATATCATATGTGCAAGATGCATAAGTGTAATCCTAACAAATGAACATAAAAAATAGTCCTTTGGTGTAAAATTATTGAAATTAGATGACATCGTCTTACAACATGATTTTCACACCAATAACGTCCAAAACGATTTCATGCTTTTTGAAGATTTCTAAGGACGTGCAATGCCATTTTAAATCTCCAACCAAACTCCCTCATATATATATTTTCCTTTTGTGGTGATCTAAATTCTCAAACATTGGAGAATTGGTGAATAAACCTAATGGCCCCTTTTTGGCATATATTTTTTTTTATTGCCATGCAATTTTTTTGGGCTCTTATAAACCTCTTTGGACCCCGAAAAATTGAAATTCCTCAATTTTTTAGTTCCAATTTAAACGGCATCTTAATCGTAAAGGATATATGTGTACCTTTCGTATCGCTTCACCGTTTTTAAAATTCACACAAAATTACTGCAAAACGGTAAAAAAATATACACACCTTTTATTATATTGTTTTATCGCATTTGATTCATTTTAATAGACACAATTGAGATGAAAACATGCAACCAACATGTGATTTGACAATAACAAACATCAAACAAATCCGTGCATGTGTACAATAAAGGACAAAGTGAGTCAAACATGTACGTAGAAACACTATATCATCTCAAAGACTCCAAACTTTATAAAGCACATGAATGACCCAAAATTTTGTCTCGAATCTCTATCAAACAGTCACGGGGATATGGCATGAATTTGTGACTTGGTCATCCTAAGTGTGAATTCATATATGGTGCAAACAAAATACAAAACTCTTTTTGGATTTTTCAAAATTAAAAAAAAAAAGAAAATGTTTTTGTATTTTTCCAAAAATTTTTAAAAATAAAAAATAATATAAAAAAGTACATGTCAACACACTAGCAATATATATCATGGAACCCCAACTAGTGTATGACAAAAATCATGCAAGCAATCAACGATATGAAATAGCAAGTGACGAATCATGTGCAAGCAAGTGAAGATCAACACGTCTAAGGTCTAGCGTATCCAAAAGTGATTTCCTAACCCAAATGGATGTGACATGTCGACACGGGGTTTTGGGAACCAACAAAACACTAGACTTAGACTTACTAGGACCTCACCGAAGATCAAAACATAAATGCCTAAGGTGTCCTTTCCAACCACAATGTGAACAAATGTAAACGGGTGGAACGACACCTATGGGTTGACCTTTTCTAACATCCTTAGGAACGGTTGACCCTCTAAAACAAATAATGTTTCTGGCTTTTGCAACGGAAGAATTAGAAAAGGATGAGCCATTACCATCACTACACAAACTACTTGAGTGTTTTAAATCATTTTTCAACTTCAAAATTTTAGACTCAAGCAAAGAATTATACTGTTCCAAAGTTAGGGATTTCTTTTTCAAGTTATAAATTAAACTTAATAGTTTATTTCGCTCATCCTCAATTAAAACAAACTTATCCCTAAGAGTCTCTCCCCATGCCGTAAAATCATCGATTAATTTTTTATCCTCAACGGCACAAACAGGTGCCTTAAAATTTTTTAAGTCCTCCAATTCTTTTTCTAAAAATAGGACTTTATCATTACTCTCCTTTTTGGCAACTTTTAAAGAATCAAAGTCAATACACAAATTACCAAAGTGTTCACGACAAATATCTTTTTGAGTTTGAAACGTTTGCAAATATCCAAACTTATTTTTAAAAAAAGTGTTTTCTTCTTCCAAAATTTTAATTCTTTTTCAAAGTTTCAAATTCAAAAGAGTTAATATTTCCACACGATCATGAACTTTATCAAACTCATCTCGACTAACAATATCAACAATATTAGAATCCATCGAGAAAACGAATTAGGATAGGATCACAAATAACCACAAAAAAATTGCACTACACGATCTACATAGTAAATTAGTGCAACAGGCTCTGATACCAGTTTATAGGGTTCTTCTCACAAAGGTTGAACTTTAGGCAAAGTATGGTTTGGGTTCCACAAAACAACTCACATAAAACAAACTCTCTGGGATTTGTAAATTGTGAAAATAAATTTGAACCCTCAAAATACTGAACCCTGACACCTTATTTATAAAAACTTTTAAGGCGGTGATGTGTTAGGTAAAATGACTTCTCGTTCGAACGACGTTTGGTATTGTTCAAACGAGATAGGATCTCGTTTGAACGACCAGACACAAATCTCTAGATTCGATTTATAGAGTTTTAAAATATTTGGGGACTTAGAAATCAACACTATTACAAATCTGAGAACAATTATCAAAAATATTTTATGATAAAAATGTTTTTGAAAAGATAAAAATCCATTTAAAATATTTCAAAAAACATTTTTCATTAAAGAAAAAAATATTTTAATTTTTATAAAAAATCCCAACACTTTTGATGTAAAATATAAATGGAACTTCACCATATTTACTAAAGACGTCCTTGTTGGGCATGATTATTGAAGATGACTTGAAATTTGGATTGTTGATTATAGATGTGCTCCTTCCAATGCTTCGACAAACTTTAGCGGTATACGACATACTAAGACTGATAGTGTGACAATCCGAATATAGTTATGATAAATTATGTTTAAATCATGATTAGCTTATGTGATATGGATAATATATTATTAGTATATATAATGTTAAGTCATTATATATAGTCTAATCCTAGCTTCATAAAGCATGAAAAACGAATTAGTTACGAATGCGATATTTTGAAGTTTTCAGTAGGAATATTAATGTTTAAGGCTAGTTTTGACCATTATAACATAAGAATTGAATTGAGGTTAAAGCTAAATATTTGTAGACAGGTGAGTTAAGGTTGTAACACAACAAACAGTGTGATAAGCGGAGGTTCGAGTATGAAGTTACACCAAAACTACGAAACAAGGACAAAACAGTCCATCCGTTAAGTGGTATTTTGTCTTATTATGGCAGCAAATGTTTTGTTTTCATTGGTTGGGAAGGGTGGTGGATTTGGATGACGTCAAACCCTATAATTACCTACTTATTCATACAAATTCATCCATAAGAATTTTGAAGCTTAAAGAAAGAGAATTAGGAAGTTAGGAAGAAAAAGTGAGGAGAAAATTGGAGAAAAAATCATAAAAAATTACGTAAAAGCCCCTAAGGTGATTCCACCCATGAATCTTGTTATTTTTCTTGTATTTATGATTTATATGATATAAATCCTTGATTTTTTATTGACCTTTCATGCTTGGGTGCATATGTATGGGTATATGCAAGTTTAAACAAAGTTGAATGTGTAACCCCTTAAATTGCTTTGTTTAGTAACCTTGTTAACTCAAACTTCCATATCTTTTTATATGATTACTGAAATTGATTGATTACAATTGGAAATTAAAATATCTCATATATGTATTTCATATCCTAAAATCAAGTAAAAATACTGTTGATGTAAAAAATTAGATCGCTCTAATTATTCAATCACAGATAAATAAAATGAAACAAAGATTTTTAAAGTGGTTCAGCCTTATAAGAATGGCCTACGTCCACTGTTATGTTATTGCTGAGTGTTTGGGAATTCTCGATTACAAGTTCAGTCAAGAAATTCCGGTCCCTTTGATTGAGGGTGATACAAGGTATTTATAGCCCTTAGGCTGTACATGAATGGGTTGATACATTAAATGATATACATATGAATGGGTAATACATTTAATGCAGCGTGTGCGTCAAGATGATAAACATTCAATGAATAGTTGAACTGTTAACATTCTGGCAATTAATACTACGGCCGAGATGCAGCTCGGACCGCCTTAGTTGCTCGTTGCTCAGGAGTTCCTCGGAGCGCTAGAGTACCTCGGAGTGTTGCAGCTCCTCGGTATATCCTCTTTGCTCGGGGAGAACATGAGTTGGTCGAGGAAATGTACTTCCTCGTTGTTATTGTACCACGTAGATTGACAAGTGTCTTCGTATGATTCGTCCACATCAGCATATTAATTTTGGTATCAACAGAAGCCCCCAATGTTTCATATTTCGAACTTTGAGGAGTATGGAACATTCTTTCTCGGTTTATGGAAATATTGAATGACCTTCCTGGGTTTTAGGAGCATCGTATTTGAATTTATTTCCAAATTCAACGAATCCGCCTTTTTTCGAACTTTTAAGAGCGCTTCGATCTTAGTGCCCTTTTTGTCCTTTTAGCCGTCGGAAGTTCAATAGTTTCTTTTTTCTAATCATTTCCTTCGCCGCTTCCCAAGGCAAAGTATTTAAACTTCTTAGGTAACCATACCGTCTTCTTCTTTTTCCAATTTCCTGCATTCAAGCTTTCTATTCTCTCCTTCTCTCTTGTGCATTTCATCCTAGTTTTCGTTCGTTGTCAACATACCTCCTTTCTTCCTGTAAGATCTTCTTCCTTTCTTCTGTATCTCTTTTATTCAGTATGGTTTATATTGTGGAGTCTGTTGAGAAATTTCGTTCCGATTTTTCCATTCCTTCCTGGGTAACTCTGGAGGTTCTTTCTGAGCCTTTAGATTATTTTCGATTGGCTGAGGGACATTGGTTCCCCAGTCTATTCATTGCTGAATGTGGATTTTCTTTTCCGCCAAACCCATTGTGTCTTGAGTTTTGTCAGTATTTTGATCTTGTCCCTGCAAAAATAGCCCCCAATTCATGGAGAATAATTAATGGGGTGTACAAATTAAATCTAACTCATGGGACTCGTATAGGGATCCCTGAAATTATGTATTGCTATAAATGGGCCATTCTAGATAATATTTATTACTTAAAAAATAGGTTTCTGAATAGGGCTCTTGTAGTTAACCTCCCTGATTCAAATAGAGATTATTTTGAACATGGGGTGGTTATTAAAAATTGGCAATATGCCCCTTTAGTTGGAGATGGAGTATACAACGGTCCCAGATGCCCCCCATATGGCAATGGGATAGGTTTATTTTTCATTTTATTTCTTTTACTTATGAAATTATGCTTTTATCATGTTTGACAAAATGTATGACTGATATCTCATTATGTGTTTGTTTGCAGTTGATAGTAAAAGAAAAACTCCAAAAGAATCAGAGGTTAATATTAAGCATCTGAAACTTATCTGGGGTTTGCATAAGAACGTTGCAGACGAGCACATCAGGTCTGCATCATATTTGCTACAGTATAAGAGTTATACAACCTCTTATACTGCTCGCCCTGTTAAGCCAGCTTCAACTCCAGAGGATTCTTCTTCAGATTCTCATCTTCCTTTAAGTCAGAGAATGGGCAAGAAAAGAGCTCCTCCTGCTCTATTTAATGACATTACTTTTGCTGTTGGGGCCAAGAAAAGCAAAACTAATGTCCCAGAGGGGACTAAGAAGGTGGATACTGCACCTTCCAAAGCTACCGAGAAGCCCCCAGTGGCTCCGAGCAAGAAGGTTGCTTCTGTGGAAATAATTTCTATCTCTCCGACCAAGAGTTCTTCCTTGTTTGAAGCTGCTGAAGTCCCTTTGAGGAGATTGAGGAAATCATCCTCAGTCAATTTGGCTGAAACTGCGTCCTCTCTACCAGTTGGTGGTGTTGGTGTTCCCACCATCATTCCTTCGAGCTCTGCATTGAGCTCGGTAAAAACTTGGATCATACCCGAGGTCCAAGGAATTGATGAAAAAATTTCTAGGGATATGCTGACATCCCTAGCTACTCGTCATCTTGCTTCGGTAAATTTCTCATACTCTGAGTTTTCTTTCTTTCTCTGAATGCTTGCATTTTTGTATTGACTTTACTATTTTTCTCATCTTTCAGCCGGTGAACTGTTTGAATAACATCGTGAAGAAGGACAAGGCAATTAAAGCTTCCAGCTCCTCGTCTGGTGTAGAGGATGCTCTGCTGGGTTTAACCCAATCTTTGAAGGATTCTCGTCAGCAGTATGACGAGGACAAAGCCGAATGGGAGAAAAAGTTATCTAGAGTTGAGGTCGAGTAGGTGAAGATGGCCGAGATCTCCAAGAGTTTGGAGAATAAAGTGAAAAGTTTAGAGGCCGAGCATAAGAAATATGACGACAAGCTCAAGAATTTTGGGGAACTTGAGGATAAGCTGAGGAAAGAAGAGGAAGAATTGTCTGCCCTGCGAGATATCAATGGCCAAAAAGAAGAATTGGATGCGAAGCTCTCCTCGGAGAAATTGAGAAGAAAGCTCGCAGTTAAAAAATCCTTCAGCGCAGGCTGGGATAAAGGATGGGACAAGGGGATTGCTGCGATGACATCCCAAGTTCAATACGGGAAGTTTAAATACTTCCGAAATGGTTGGGTAGCTGCCCTACAGGAACTGAAGATCAAGGATGATTCCGGGCTATTCCAGCTACACC
Source organism: Sambucus nigra (assembly GCA_949130495.1). Classification (NCBI taxonomy): domain Eukaryota; kingdom Viridiplantae; phylum Streptophyta; class Magnoliopsida; order Dipsacales; family Adoxaceae; genus Sambucus; species Sambucus nigra. Next base: position 408,556,391 of record OX422208.1, on the reverse strand, counting down.
TCCCTGGTCCTCCTCCACCAATTATGGAAGAAGAAGAAGATGAGTCTGTCTCTGATGAATCTTCCATGGCCATAGGTGATCAAGTCCCTGCCTCTCTTCCTGCTGCCAACGAGGAAATTTCTTCCATGCCTCCTCCTTTTGAGAAAATTTCAACTCCTGCTGTTCATGCTGCTATCACCTCCGAGCAACCAAGCTCCTCGTCCCAGCCTCCCGAGAAAGTCTTGGGAGACAAGGAAAAGGTGTGAAGTTGTTTGGTATCATTTCTATCTTTTATTATCACTTGTAATCAAATAATGTAATCTTTTGATGATCTAATAAAATACATTTTTGTTCATCTCTGTTGTTGATGATTTGTTTTTGTTGATTGTTGTCTTTTTCTCATCCTTAGTTTGTTGCTAGAATGGAACTGATATCTGCACATGATACCAAGCTGATGCAGCAATGTCATGAATATTATAAGGCTGGTCATACAGACCTTAGTACATCAAAACTTGCTGACATCCTTGGCCATGATGCCTCAGAACAGGCAATTGAGGCTTATCGGTACTTGAAAGATTTACTCGACCGAGCTGTGGCCAACAATGTAGCCTACTACGACTTGATTGAGGAACTTCATTATTCCTTAGAAGATCTCCAAGGTCAGCACAATGAATCAATGTCTTTGTTGCACAAGGAATATGAAAATAGATATCAACAACTTTCTTCTGACACAGGCCATAAAAAGATCCTGGCTGGATATGATGTTAGGGAAAGAACTTTAAAAGGTGAAGTTGAGGCTTGCAGGCAGATTGCTGAGTTGCTGGAACAGGAGAACAATAATTTGCAGAAAAAGTTGGCACAGTATGAATCTGCAGCGTCATCTTCCACTGCTTTAGTACAAGTTACTGATGAAGGTTTTTCGTTCTTAGAGGTTGAGAATGCCAAATTAAGGCAAGAACTGGACAACTTAAGAAAATCTGTTATTCCTGTGACTGCTCGGGGATGAGGAAGAGCTTCTCGTGGGCGAGGAAGAGCTGTTCAAAGTGTTGCCGAGGAGCAAAGTTCTCCAGTCGCTGCTCGGAGTCGATCAAGAGTTCTTAGCCGTAATGTTGAAGAGGCTTACACTCAATCTACTTTGGAAACTCAAGCATACCAATTAAACGCCAAGGATAGGGCTTTATCTGAAATGTCCAAGAAAAATCTATCTTTGGAAGATCAACTTACTGCAATGAAGTCTGCCTTGAATGATAAAGATGTTTTTGCCAGGAGCCTTCACGAATAATTGGATAGATTAACCTTCCAATTCCATAAACAGCCCAGGGAATTTTGGATGGCAGGATACAATGAAGCCCTCGTTCATTTTGATGCTCAGATTGAACATGCCAATAATGAAGGTTATAAGCAGGGGTGGTTGAACGCCCTGGGTGTACTGAAATTGGAGCAAGGGCATTTTTTATGGGATTATCACGCTCCAGGGTTATTAGATTTGCCTGTGCCACCTTTCAAATTGGACATGGAATGGATCCCAGCTCGTTCCATTCCTCGGAGTTTAATTTCAAAATATCTCGGCGACTATAGTCTTCATTCTCAGACTGAATTATCTCGTCCAGAGCATCTCTTGGATACACCTTCTGTGATGAACGTCAGAATGCTCAGAGATATTAATTTCATCAATTCTCCTCTTTGCTTAGAAGATCCTCCTGCCGGCGAGGAACCTGTTTCAAAAGCTAGAGGAAAGAAACCAATAGAATAGGTTTTTCAATGTAATAATTAGCACATATGTATAGCTTGTAATACATTTTTATCTTAATGAAAGAATTTCATTTTCTGTTTGCAAATTTGTATTGCGATTATCTTGTGTTTATTTTTACATTTTTACATTTGCGTATATGTGTCTGTTAAAAAGATAACAATATGACGCTGTTTATCAACCAACTTAGTAATCAAAATTACAAATATCAATGTTGCTCAATCACTTAATAATAAAGTAATGAGTATAAAATGTTTAAAATGTTTCCAGCCAACCAAGGTTGTTAAATTGTGTTTGTCGACCAAATACAGTTTATGTGTTTTTATCCCTAACCATACTTGGTAATTTTTTTTTTCATAAAATGTGCCCGATCAACCATGGTCGATAATTTATCCTCGTCGACTAAGTATAGTTGATCACCGACCAACTATACTTGGTTCAGTTTGGAATTCTTTGTATTTTCTGGAATGATTTTACCTTCCGACCAACTTGTTGGCCTATTTTCAAAATGATATCGTTCTTCCCTCAACCGTAGTTGATTATTGAACTATCAGGTTCCTTCGAACTATCTTGTACACTAGTTATCTTACCAACCTTAGTTGGTCACGCTAGTGTACGCCTCCTAACCAAAGGAGTATATTTTTTGGTTCTTTCGAACTTTCTGTCCACTAGTTATCTTACCAACCTTAGTTGGTCATGCTAGTGTACGCCTCCTAACCAAAGGAGTATATTTTTTGGTTCTTTCGAACTTTTTGTTCACTAGTTATCTTACCAACCTTAGTTGGTCACGCTAGTGTACACCTCCAAACCAAAGGAGTATATTTTTTGGTTCTTTCGAACTTTCTGTCCACTAGTTATCTTACCAACCTTAGTTGGTCACGCTAGTGTACGCCTCCTAACCAAAGGAGTATATTTTTGGTTCTTTCGAACTTTCTGTTCACTTTTTGCTGTCGAGCAGCGTAGTGTACAACACTAGTATTCCCCGAAAAACTTTCAAACAAAGGAGAGGAAAATGGTGAAAACATCATCGTTTTATTCACATTGATGGAACCGTTGTACATTTTACATCATTGATAATACTTGTGAAGGTGTTCAGCATTCCAAGCATTCTTGAATTCTTCTCCTTCTAGAGTTGTTATTCGGTAAGTTCCTGGTCGAACAACTTCTGTAACTCGGTATGTAAAAAATTAGATCGCTCTAATTATTCAATCACAGATAAATAAAATGAAACAAAGATTTTTAAAGTGGTTCAGCCTTATAAGAATGGCCTACGTCCACTGTTATGTTATTGCTGAGTGTTTGGGAATTCTCGATTACAAGTTCAGTCAAGAAATTCCGGTCCCTTTGATTGAGGGTGATACAAGGTATTTATAGCCCTTAGGCTGTACATGAATGGGTTGATACATTAAATGATATACATATGAATGGGTAATACATTTAATGCAGCGTGTGCGTCAAGATGATAAACATTCAATGAATAGTTAAACTGTTGACATTCTGGCAATTAATACTACGGTCGAGATGCAGCTCGGACCACCTTAGTTGCTCGTTGCTCAGGAGTTCCTCGGAGCGCTAGAGTACCTCGGAGTGTTGCAGTTCCTCGGTATATCCTCTTTGCTCGGGGAGAACATGAGTTGGTCGAGGAAATGTACTTCCTCGTTGTTATTGTACCACATAGATTGACAAGTGTCTTCGTATGATTTGTCCACATCAGCATATTAATTTTGGTATCAACAAATACCAAGAAATGAACCTTCGGTGATGATTGAAGTTCGGGTATGAAATCTGCCCCAAAAGAGTAAATATGCATACCGTATGTTTGATATTTTGCTTGACATAACAAATGAACCTTGAAAATTATGAAATTTTAATATTGTGTTATTCGACATGTTTTATGAAATTGGGTGAAATATCATAGAATGTTATGATGTATAAAAAATATGAAAATTCTTGGAAGATGACTGAACAATAGATGAGCCTATAGGGCGGATTTGCTATGTGGTAAAGAAATGGGAATATCTTGCTCTAGGAAACTTAGAATGATGTGTCGTCTTTTGTGTTGGAAATCTAATATGATAAGTATTGGATTACCAAGAAGAACTAAAGTTGATTTGGGCTGTAAATTGAATATGTTAGATATCATTATCGAGTCCAGATGGGACTTCATTTATGATGAATGATTTGAATTGAATCATATGATGCTTATGAATTGAGTTATGTTGAAGTTGTTCTTTAAATTGTTAATATTATTATGATGATAATAATATTGTAAGAATGATAGGAAGGGAAGAAGAGCTGATTGAATAAGTACCGAATAAAAGCAAGGGAAAAGCCAGTTAAACTGTCAAGGTGAGTGTACTTATAATTGTTTCATATATACAGATATATGAATATATCTCTAAGAGCAGTATTTGTTTGAATACTTCGGTATTCAGGATTTGTTTGGATATTCAAATATCCAGGATTTTTTTGGATCTTATGATTCAGTATTGGAATTGGACAAAGATCCAATGATTTGATTTGTCTTATGACAAGGATTTGTTGGAACTAATGTTCCAAGATTTATTATTGCCAATGGGCAGAATTATTTGGATCTTGTGATCCAGGGTTTTTTATTGCCAATGGGCAGGATTGTTCGGATTTTATATCCATATATTCGATATAGAATTGTTATTTCACTGCAGGGAAGGAGTACCTCACGAAGCTCAATGCTTACAGTTTATATTTTAATAATTTCAAGTTTGTACACTGCCAGCTAGGATACTATATGATCGATAACTTTGAGAGTTGCACCGTTAGAAGAGCTGGGGTTTAAATATGGGGATTTTATCATTGTCACACTGAAGATTTTAATATACTCGTACATTGTATATATTGAGTTAGCATGGATTGAGTTGATCATAGTTAATCATAGTATTGTATAAGTTCTAATTACGACTCTGATATTGACTTCGTTATGGCAGAATAATAGTATTATGTTCATTATGCAGAAATATATTGATAAATGAATTAAATTTCCAATGGTGCTCAAGATTATGATCCAATTATTCTAATAACAAATGATTAGTATGGATATTGGGTTTGGGGTGTGACAATTAGTGGTATCAGAGCGCGGTTATTAATTCTGGACGCGTGTGACGGTTAGATGGCTGATATTGAGTTGATTTGATATTTATGAATTGTTTATGTACTAACCAATAGTTTAGTATTAAAAACTATTTACATTGGTTGTTAGAACTTTATTGTATTACGGATAATTCCAGATGGAACCTGGGAATGGACAACATAGAGAAGAGGGAGTAGCTTCTCGTACAAACAATACGGAAGAAGAGCAAAGTGTTGCTGGAAGGGACAGAGAGAATGAACAACCTACAGAGATTCAGATAATGGCACAGACAATGATGAGGATGGCAGAGGAACAAGAAAGAAATATGGTGTAAATGGCAGAACAACAGGCTAGATATCTAGAATCAAAGACTGTGGCCAGGATTGAGAAAGAGGCAAAGAAGGAAATGAAAGATTCCATGCATAAGAAGTTTTTTAAGTTGAATCCTCCAGAATATTCAGGGTAAGTTGAACCTACAGAAGCTGAAATGTGGGTAAGAGATCTGGAAACTATCTTTGTAGTTATGAAGGTTCCAGATAACCAGAAAGTGAATCTAGCTGTGTTTAAGCTGAAAGGAGAGGCCAAATATTGGTGGGAAGCCAACAACCATTTACTGCCCAGGATGGAAGGTACTGATGTTATTACTTGGGATGAATTTATGAAAGCTTTGTATGTTAAGTATTTTCCTAAGGTTTATTGGAGGGAGAAGCTGAGGGAATTTATAAATTTGACCCAAGGGAAAATGTCTGTGAGGGAGTATGAGGTTAAATTTACTGCTTTATCTAGATTTGCTACTAAATATGTGGAGAATGAGGAAGATAAATGTAGTAAGTTTCAAGATGGACTGATTTGGCCTATTTAAAATAGAGTGGCCACTTATGAGTTAGAAGATTATGCTTCTCTTGTAAATAAAGCCATGATAGTAGAAAGGAAAATGAACCAAGGGGTGGTGAGTAGAGAGAGTTTTAAGAAAAGTAAATTCGGCGCATCTCACTCTAAGGGAGGTGAGGGTGGAAGTGTTAAGATGGAACCTCATAAATTTCAGAGAGGTGGTGGAGATAGTGGTAGAGGTCAGGGGAGATTTGGTAGAGATACTAGGGGTGGAGGATCTTTTGGTTCAGTCAGAAAGTCAGGGAGAGGTGAGGCCCCAATAGAAGGTGTTACATGTTTCTTTTGTAAAGAGGAAGGGCATTATAAATCTGAGTGTCCTAAGCTTAAGGGATTGGAATGATACCACTGTTATCAAGTGGGGCATATTAAGAAGAATTGTCCATAGTTGGCCGAGACTCCAGCAGCATATAGTGAAGTAGCAAGCAGAATGTTATCTTCAGGCAGTGTAGAGAAAAGTATGGGCAGAGGACAAGCTAGTAGTTCCAGGCTAGGTGGACGTTTTTTTACAATGAAAGAAGCTCAGATTACTCCAGATGTGGTGACATGTACACTTTCTGTTACTGATAGAAGGGCTTATGTTTTGATTGATCCTGGTTCCACACATTCTTTTGTGCCCTATGCTTTTGCTCTATACCTGAATAGACCATGTACTTGTTTAAATGTGGGGTTGGGTATTTATATGCCTATGGGGGATATGGTTGTAGCTGAATATGATTTTCGTGATTGTGTTTTGACTGTGGGGTCTAGAGATACAGTTATAGATCTACTTCCATTGGATATTTCTGATTTTAATATAATTCTGGGAATGGATTGGTTATCTAAATATCATGCATCTATGGATTATTTCTGAAAGGAAGTTATTTTTAGTATGTCTGGTGAGCCTGAATTTAAATTTGTGGGAGAAATGAAAATTGTTCCCAGTTGCATCATTTCTGGTATTCAAATGAGGAAATTATTGAGTAAGGGTTGTGAGGGTTTTATTGCATATGTTCTTGACACTAGGAAGGGGGATTTACAATTAGTCGATGTTCTTATTGTACAAGATTTTCCTGAAGTGTTTCCTAGTGAGTTGCGTGGGTTACCTCCAGAAAGAGAAGTTGAATTTAGTATTGAATTATCACCGGGGACAACCCCTATTTCTAAGGCACCGTATAGAATGGCACATTCTGAGTTGAAAGAACTCAAGATTCAGTTGCAGGATTTACTTGATAGGGAGTTCACACAGCCTAGTGTATCTCCATGGGGTTCACCAGTTTTATTTGTGAAGAAGAAAGATGGTACCATGCGTTTGTGTATTGATTATAGGCAACTGAATAAAGCTACGATTAAGAACAAGTACCCTTTACCTCGTATAGATGATTTGTTTGACCAGTTACAAGGTGCTCAAGTGTTTTAAAAAATTGACTTACGATCGGGTTATCATCAGTTGAGGGTCAAAGAGAGTGATATTTATAAAACTGCTTTTCATACTCGGTATGGTCATTTGGAATTTCTGGTGATGCCTTTTGGGGTGACTAATGCATCAGCTGTATTCATGGATCTTATGAATCGGGTACTTCATCCTTTTGTTGATTCATTTGTGATAGTTTTTATTGATGATATTCTGATTTATTCACGTGATATGGTTGAACATGAAAAGCATCTTATAACTATTTTAAATCTGTTGAAAGATAAGAAGTTGTATGCTAAGTTTAGCAAGTGTGAATTTTGGCTATCACAAGTTGTATTTTTAAGCCATGTTATTTCTGGAGATCGTATACGTGTTGATCCTAAAAAGGTAGAGGCTATTGTAAAATGGGAGAGGCCCAATAATGTGACTGAGGTAAGGAGTTTTTTGGGTTTAGATGGGTATTACAGGAGGTTTATAAAGGGATTTTCTTTGATTTCCTTGCCAATGACTAAACTAACCCGGAAAGATATTAAGTTTGAATGGAATTCGGATTGCAAAAATAGTTTTGATGAATTGAAAAAGAGGTTGGTAAATGCACCTGTTCTTACTATTCCACATGGTGGAAATGGTTTTGTAATTTATACTGATGCTTCACATCAGGGCTCGGGTTGTTTTTTTATACAACATGGTAAAGTTATTGCTTATGCTTCTAGGCAATTGCGTACACATGAACGTAATTATCCTACACATGATTTGGAACTTGCTGCTATTATGTTTGCTTTAAAATTATGGCGTCATTATCTATATGGTGAGGTATATGAAATTTTTACTAACCATCAAAGCCTTAAGTATTTATTTACTCAGAAGGAGTTGAATTTGAGGTAGAGGCGATGGATGGAGTTAATTAAAGACTATGATTGTACAAATCACTACCACCCGGGGAAGGCAAATGTAGTTGCAGATGCTCTGAGTAGGAAGGCTTCAGGCAGGTTATCTTGTATTCAGTGTGCTAGAGTTTCCCACATCATGGAGTTGAGATTAATGGGAGTAAAATTGAAGCTAGCAGACGGGGACAAGTTATTTGCTCATATAAGCGTGAGGCCTTTGTTAGCTACCCTTATTCGTGATTTGCAAAGTCAAGATCCTTTTCTTGAGAAGAAATGATAAGATGTCCGAGATGGTAAGTCTGAAGATTTTTGTATTGTGAATGGTGGCACTTTATTGTACAAGCAACGGTTATGTGTGCCTAATGTGTGTGGATTGAAAGAAGAAATTTTAGATGAGGCTCATAATTCTATTTATACTATGCTTCCTGGTAGCACTAAAATGTATAGGGATTTAAAGGAGCATTATTGGTGGAATAATATGAAGAAGGAAATAGATGATTTTGTTATTAGGTGCCTTATATGTCAGCAAGTGAAAGTGGAGCATCAAAAACCTATTGGTCTGCTTCAACCATTGCCAATATCAAAATGGAGATGGGATCACGTAACGATGGATTTTGTGGTTGGACTTCCTCGATCTCAGAAGGGGTCAGATTCAATTTGGGTAGTGGTGGACAGATTGACCAAGTCCACTCATTTTATAGCAGTCAAGACTATGTATACAGTTGATAGGTATGCTAGATTGTATGTTAATGAAATTATTCGATTGCATGGAGCACCGGTATCTATTGTTTCAGATAGGGACCCTACTTTTACATCTAGATTTTGGTATAGCTTGCAATATGCTATGGGCACTAACTTGAAGTTTAGTACAGTTTTTTATCCTTAGACAGATGGGCAGTTTGAAAGGACAATACAGATTTTGGAAGATATGCTTAGAGCTTGTGTGCTTGATTTTAAAGGAAATTGGGATGAATATTTGCCTTTGATAGAATTTGCATATAACAATAGTTTTCAATCTACTATTGGTATGGCACCATATGAAGGGTTGTATGGTAGACGGTGTCGTACACCTGTATGTTGGGGTGAAGTTGGTGAAAGGAAGATAGAGGGTCCAGAGTTGATTGAAGTCACTACTGAAAAAGTGAAGATTATTCAAGATAGAATGAGAACGGCTCAAAGCAAACATAAAAGTTATGCGGAGAAGCGACGAAAAGATTTAGAATTTCAGAAGGGGGATTACGTGTTTCTTCAGATATCGCCATGGAAAGGAGTTATGAGATTCGGAAAGAAAGGTAAATTAAGTCCACGCTACATTGGACCTTATGAAATTCTTGAGAAAGTCGGGATGGTTGCCTACAAGCTAGAGTTACCATAGGAGTTTGCTCGATTACATGATGTTTTCCATGTTTCTATGTTGAAAAAGTATGTAGAGGACCCTTCACATATATTGGTGGAACAACCTATTGAGTTAAAGGAAGATTTGAGCTATGTGGATCGTCGATAGGAAATAACAAATATTGAGATCAAAAGTTATCCCACTTGTGAAAGTTGTGTGGAGAAGGCATCCATGGAAGAAGATACATGGGAGATGAGGATAGCATGAAGATGCGTTATCCGTATTTGTTTGATTCAGACAACCAAGTTATGTCAAATTTCGGGGACGAAATTTTCTAACAGGGGAGAATTGTGACAACCCGAATATAATTATGATAAATTATATTTAAATCATGATTAGCTTATGTGATATGGATAATATGTTATTAGTATATATAATGTTAAGTCATTATATGTAGTCTAATCCTAGCTTCATAAAGCATGAAAAACGAATTAGTTACGAATGTGAGATTTTGAAGATTTCGGTTGGAATATTCATGTTTAAGGCTAGTTTTGACCTTTATAACATAATAATTGACTTGAGGTGAACGATAGATATTTTTAGACAGGTTAGTTAGGTTTGTATCACGACAAACTGTGTGTTAAACGGAGGTTCGAGTATGACTACAAGAAAAACACCTTTTTATGACGCTCGAAAAAATAGTTTAATGACATCTATTACAAAAATATCATTTAAGGGTTAATGCTATTATTAAAATGACATTTTAAATATAAAAGGTCATTTTATACATATTATTATGACACTCTAAATATAAAAATCATATTTAATTTTACATATTATGTCATTTTTTTGAAATTTTTTTGACCTAACTATATAACATGACCCTTTAATTTGTATTTTCGGAAATTTTTTAACCCCCACGCGCTTCGTCTATATGGCTCGAAATTTTGATACCCGCGCGTTCGTTCCTATCCTCACGGCTCGATTCCTCTCATCATGGCTCATGATTCTTCTCACGGCTCATCTCGTCTCCTTTCCTCATCACGGCTGTTCTCCATTCTCTCTCAAAGTTGGACGATTTCCATTATCAGGTCAGTCGCCACCTGTATATGTATATGTATATGTATATGTATATGTATATGTATATGTATATGTATATGTATATGTATATGTATATGTATATGTATATGTATATGTATATGTATATGTATATGTATATGTATATGTATATGTATGTAACATAGTCAAGAAGTCTGATATATCTTGTTCCTTTGAAATCGCATATGATATGTATACTTGACAACCAACTCGGTAATACATATTAAAACTTATTATCATTAAAAAATATTTAGTATTGATGAGTTTTATAGAAATTTTGATTTCCAAAGTAATCTTGAGAATGCATATGGATTTATATATGTTGAATTTTATATGTATGTATTGGTGAAATGGTTGGGTGTTGGTTGAAGAGGGGAAAAATGAGAAAACGAAGAATTTTTGTTGAATTCTGCAGTTCCCGGGAGAAACTGCCTCAGCTCGTAGAGTCGGAGCCCACTGGTGGCAACCGCAGGCCCCGGGGCAGTAGCCAAGAAAGCTAACTTTTAAGTTTTTTCTTTCTTTTCGCTTTTTCCCCAAAACTTTGTATGCATCTAGAAATAAATAAGATTTATAAAGTGCGATTTTAATGAAATCTAATTAAGGTTAGATGAGTTTGAATTTAATGTGATGGGTTCATTTTAATGCTGGTAAATAGGCCCATTGTTCGTATAATAGAATTTCAATGATACAATTAGTATTGAATTTGGGGAAGAGCATTGATGATGTCATGTTGAGCATAATTGCATGTTTTCAATATTAATTGGAATAGTACTGGTGTGAATTGTATTGGAAGGTGAAATCAATAAGACTACAGAACCAAAGAAATCAAAGAAGTGAATTTTGTTCTCAATAAGCAAGATTAGTGTACTTATACACTTCGAGTATTTATCATTAATGAATGATAGCATGTGTGTGAATGGTAAATGTGACCCTGGTAGATTGATTTTGTTTTGTTTTTCAACAGAGTAACAAATACATATTATATACACAAAAGAAATACAAAAGAAATTACCAGATACATATTATACACACAAATACTTTATCCGGAGCTTGAGTTAAAATGCATCTGTTCTATCAATTATCGTTGGTAATAAAGTTAATGTGTGTCGGCGATGTTAGTATTATATCATTAATAATATTATTTGTGACTTAAACTAAGATGAATCGTATAAAACACATGCATACTTTACAAATTAGAAAATGAAAAATTAATATGATTTGAGGATTGTGTTATTTTATATGAAAATCACATTTGTACAACTAATATTTAAAATCTTAATATAGGTACAATTAGAGAAATGGGAACAAACAAGTCGTGGATGTCTATGGATAGATTATCAAACGAGTACTTGCAAGGGGTTGAATATTTTCTTAAAGTTGCAGAGAGGAATGCTGTAAATAGTGAAGTTGTACGGTGTCCATGTACATCATGTGAAAATTATTTTAAATGTACTTTAAAAGAAATTAAAGGTCATTTATATGCGAACGGTATTGATCAAAGTTATCGTATATGGATATGGCACGGGGAAGTTGCTCCTAATTCAACTTTCTCACATGTCAACATGGGTGACCCCATCCATCATGATAATTTGGTCAAAAATCCAGAAGATGCTGATGATATGGCGGAGATGTTTGAGACGATAAATGAAGACTTTATGGGGGATCCTAAATCATTTGAGAAGCTGCTTGAGGATGCCAAAAAGCCCTTTTACAAAGGGTGTAAAAAGTTTACGAAGATGTCTGCACTGGTGAGTCTACTCAATTTGAAAGCAAAGAGTGGTTGAACTGATATGAGCTTTTCAAACATGCTTCAATTATTTGCCCAATTGCTCCCAGAAGATAATGAATTGCCTTTATCTACGAAAAAGGCCATACAGACGTTGTCTGTGTTTGGGATGGGCTATGAAAAAATACATGCATGTCCTAATGATTGCATACTTTATAGAAAAGAGTACAAATATTCAATTGAATGCCCTACTTGTGGAACACCGAGGTATAAGTTGAAAAAAATACAACCGAGGTGAAGGTGGGAGTGCTTGCAAAAGTATTATGGTATTTTCCGCCCATTCTTAGGTTCAAAAGGTGGTTTCAATCTGTACAAACTACAAAGTCCTTAACTTGGCATGCAAACGAAAGACAAGTTGATGGTAAGTTACGTCACCCCGCGAATTCTCCTGCATGGAAGTTGGTGGATGACAAGTGGCCAGAGTTTGGAAACGAAGCTAGAAACCTTCGGTTATCACTTTCAGTGGACGGAATTAACCCACATAGTACTCTTAGTAGTAAGCATAGCTGTTGGCCGGTCATGTTGGCAACTTATAACTTTGAGCCGTCGCTGGGCACAAAGAGAAATTTTTTGATGTTAACAATGTTGATATCAGGTCCGCGACAACCTGGAAATGATATCAATGTTTATTTGGCACCATTAATTGAGGACTTGAAAACCTTATGGGATGAAGGTATACATGCTTATGATGCTTACCTCCAAGAATCTTTTATTTTGAAGGCGGTATTACTTTGGATCATTAATGATTTCCCTGCATACGGTAATTTGTGTGGTTGTGCTGTAAAGGGGTACTATGCTTGTCCAATTTGTGGTGAAGAAACAGATTCTATTCGATTAAAACATTCTAAAAAGAATGTATATACATCACATAGAAGATTTCTTCCACAAAATCATCCATTTCAAAAGAAAAAGAAAGCTTTTAATGGTAAGCAAGAGTTTCGTGAATAACCTAATCTGTTGAACGGAGAGAAATAATAGAGCAGGTTAAAAATATTAATGCATGTTGGGGAAAAAATATGGATCCTTTTGAAGCGCAAATAACAAAGGGAAAGGATAAATTGAAACAAAAGAGGAAGCGCACTAAAGAGAATACGGATGAGCCTAATAAGTCCAAATGTTGTAAGAAAAAATCAATATTCTTTAGGTTGGGGTATTGGAAACATTTTCTTCTTCGACACAATTTGGATGTTATGCATATTGAGAAGAATGTCTGTGACAGCATAATAGGGACGCTACTCAACATTCCCGGTAAGACAAAAGATGGAGTCAATAGTCGTCTTGATCTTGTAAAATTAGGTTTAAGAGGGGATTTAGCACCACAAAATAAAGGAAAACGGATGTATTTACCACCTGGATGTTATATATTGTCTAGAGAGGAGAAGAAAAGGGTATGCGAGACGTTGCTTCAACTCAAAGTTCCCGATGGATACTCATCAAATTTTAGTAACCCTGTTTCGATGGAAGAGTTAAAATTATTTGGTCTCAAGTCCCGTGATTATCACATACTCATGCAACAGATACTTCCGGTGGCCATTCGATCCGTGTTACCAAAGCATGTTAGATTTGCAATCATAAGGGTGTGCTTTTTCTTAAATGCTCTCTGTGCAAAAGAAGTGGATGTGAAGAAGTTGAACAGTATTCAAGAAGACATTATGATCACATTGTGTTTGTTGGAAAAGTACTTCCCTCCGGCATTCTTTGATATAATGGTGCATCTAATGGTACATCTCGTTAGGGAGGTTGAACTATGTGGTCCAATTTTCGCTTGTTGGATGTATGCATTTGAAAGGTTTGCACATGCTTAAAAAAATATGTCATTACTTTATAAGGCTATAAGTATACATTATTAATATTTTTTTATTTAAAATGTTTTTAGGAACATGAAATTCTTAAAGGGCCAAGTAAACAATCGAAGTCATCCGGAAGGTTGCATCGCCCAACACTATATTACCGAAGAAGCAATTGAATTTTGTACGAAATTTTTACATGGGCTTGATGCCGTTGGGGTTCCATTAGGTAGAAACACAATAGATGATGAAGATGATATAATATGCGATGGAAAACCAATAGGGGTGGTAAAGTAATTGAGGCGGACGAGTTGTCATGGGATCAAGCACATCGTTAAGTGTTACAAAACACAGATGATGTTCAACCGTATATCGAGTAATTTCTCTTTTCGTTGCTTTTGTAAAAAATCATGTACTATATTGTATTTTGTTTTAATGCTTAAAAGATTATTCTCTATTAACACCCTTATAGGGAGCATATGGAGAGCTTGAGGCAAAAGTATCCTCGAAAGTGCAAAGATGAAAAATGGTTACAAGATGAACATAACAAGACCATTATTGGCTGGCTTCGTGAAAGGGTATGATTAATATCAATATGTGATGATTTAATATACCATTAAAATTGTAACTAACATTTAAGACAAATCAGGTTGAAAAGGAGCTAAATCTCCCCAACAACATGTGACACCCCGACTAATTAAATACCGGATAGCTACTCCTTTATTAGATTAATTCAAAATGCCAAGTTGGTTCAGTTAATAGCATCACTGTCGAATACATTTAATGATTACTAACCACCTAGTATTTAAAAAGTAAGATTTCAAATTTTAAATTAAATCTGATTAACATGCGATAAATGAGATGTAAAAGAATAACATCACCATACACAATAAAGTCCCAATAGTGTAATCAACAAGAAATAAAGAGTCTCGAGGAAATACTCCTCATAACAATCCCACAACTGAAATAATAAAACAATTCTGAATCCTGAATTAATTACAATCCACAACCTGAATAACTGATTATAAAATGTCTCTAAAAGAAATGGGCGACATGCCCTACAAATGATGAATCTGAATATGGAGTCAAGACTAGAAGAGGAGGCGTCTACTATCAAGGCCCTGTAACTTCCACAACAGCTAAAGCTCGTCACCTGAATAGAATTCCTATGCATGGTGTCATTGTGGCTGGGCACCTAAAAGTTTTTTACAAAAAAAAGATTTGAAAGCAAACGGGTCAGAGCCAGAAAGTGGAGAGTATTTTAAAAACAGCAAGTGATTTAAATTACAATTAAACATCACATATTATAAACACGTTAATTGCGTACTCTCACATGAGTTCCTTACCTCTCCACTACTGTGCACGTCTAACGTATGCCTTGAACCCATCCTAGTTATGCCACTATCTAACTAGTTTATACCACTCCTGCCTTCGCATTCAAACATAGAGTATCTACACATAACCCCCAATTAAGCCATATTTATAACCCATGTTCACATTCGTTAATTTACTTATCTCAATTGTTAGTTAAATTCTCATTTTTAACCCATTCGCATATCTTAGTCAATCACATCTACTAAGCAACAATGAACCCATCACAAATATTCAAAATATGAAGTCCCAATATTATCACTTGAATAGATAGCTTTACTTAAACTCATATTCTCAATTATTAGCATTATCAATTACTGGGTTATCCCCTTATTTATCTTCTCAAGGAGTTACTATAAATTATTCTCATAATTAAACATGACAAGTCTGTTCATTTAACCGTATATCATTCACATCATAAATATACAATACAAGCACTCCGAGGCTAAGCCGCGGTGCACACATACTCTGCTATCCATCCCGGTACATCACGTACATAAGGATTACAAATTTTGAATCTCTCAGGAATTGTTAGAATAAGCACAACACACAAAAATGGAGGCGAACATAATTCAACATATCCATGGGTCACGTACATACCTACGCTCCATAGTCAGCTGACTTATTAACTCATAAATAAGTCATTCTCTTGAACTATGTCCTCAAGGTACCAATCTAAATCCGGGCACACAAGGATTAGATGGCCCTAAGCGAACGTAAACCTCCCGTGATAGCAAGTATGGTAGGTATGTTATACACATAAGAAATCCATACACTAGGCATTCACACAACCTAAGTAATCATATATCAATATAGATGTTCGCACATTTCATCTAGTTAATCTCGTACTTGTCAAATTTACTCCGAGTATTACATATCATATATATTCCGCTTGATAACTCTCTCGTCGTATCAATTTGGGTACTTAAACCTAACTCAAAAGGTTACTAGATTTCTTATTAATTTCAAATGTTATCGTAGTACTTAAAGTCCCTCCGTTACTGCCCTCATCTTACATCATCCTCAATTCTCAATGTAATTCCAATTCGAACGTTTTCTAACCGTACCTCACTCGGTAGACCCTTGCACGTAATATCAATCAATCCCATAAGTTATAGCATTCTCCGATAACAACTAAGTCCCTACTGACTATAATTAAGTCCCACACTATCATATTAATCTTTCTAATAACCAACATCGGCTTTGGAATAATCATTAAACCTTAAAGAGAAACTATTTCCAAAATACAGCAGGGGTCGATCGATCGATAAAAAGGGGTCGATCGATCGAACTTTCACCCCTACTAATTAAATACCGGGTTGCTACTCCTTTATTATATTAATTCAAAATGCCAAGTTGGTTCAGTTAATAGCATCACTGTCAAAAACATTTAATGATTACTAACCACCTAGTATTTAAAAAGTAAGATGTCAAATTTTAAATTAAATCTGATTAACATGCGATAAATGAGATGTAAAAGAATAACATCACCATACACAATAAAGTCCCAATAGTGTAATCAACAAGAAAAAAGATTCTGGAGGAAATACTCCTCACAACAATCCCACAACTGAAATAATAAAACAATTCCGAATCCAGAATTAATTACAATCCACAACCTGAATAACTGATTATAAAATGTCTCTAAAAGAAATGGGCGACATGCCCTACAAATGATGAAACTGAATATGGATTTAAGACTAGAAGAGTAGGCGTCTACTATCAAGGCCCTGTAACTTCCACAACAGCTACAGCTCGTCACCTGAATAGAATTCCTATGCATGGTGTCCTTGTGGCTGGGCACCTAAAAGGTTTTTACAAAAAAAAGATTTGAAAGCAAATGGGTCAGATCCTGAAAGTGGAGAGTATTTTAAAAACAACAAGTGATTTAAATTACAATTAAACATCACATATTATAAACACGTTAATTGCATACTCTCACATGAGTTCCTTACCTCTCCACTACTGTGCACGTCTAACGTATGCCTTGAACCCATCCTAGTTATGCCACTATCTAACTAGTTTATACCACTCCTGCCTTCGTATTCAAACATAGAGTATCTACACATAACCCCCAATTAAGCCATATTTATAACCCATGTTCACATTCGTTAATTTACTTATCTCAATTGTTAGTTAAATTCTCATTTTTAACCCATTCACATATCTTAGTCAATCACATCTACTAAGAAACAATGAACCCATCACAAATATTCACAATATGAATTCCCAATATTATCACTTGAATAGATAGCTTTACTTAAACTCATATTCTCAATTATTAGCATTATCAATTACTGTAGGTTATCCCCTTATTTATCTTCTCAAGGAGTTACTATAAATCATTCTCATAATTAAACATGACAAGTTTGTTCATTTAACCGTATATCATTCACATCATAAATATACAATACAAGCACCCCGAGGCTAAGCTGCGGTGCACACATACTCTGCTATCCATCCCGGTACATCACGTACATAAGGATTACAAATTCCGAATCTCTCAGGAATTGTTAGAATAAGCACAACACACAAAAAAGGAGGCGAACATAATTCAACATATCCATGGGTCACGTACATACCTACGCTCCATAGTCAGCTGACTTATTAACTCACAAATAAGTCATTCTCTTGAACTATGTACTCAAGGTACCAATCTAAATCCGGGAACACAAGGATTAGATGGCCCTAAGCGAACGTAAACCTCCCGTGATAGCAAGTATGGTAGGTATGTTATACACATAAGAAATCCATACACTAGGCATTCACACAACCTAAGTAATCATATATCAATATAGATGTTCGCACATTTCATCTACTTAATCTCGTACTTGTCAAATTTACTCCGAGTATTACATATCATATATATTCCGTTTGATAACTCTCTCGTCGTATCAATTTGGGTACTTAAACCTACTCAAAAGGTTACTAGATTTCTTATTAATTTCAAATGTTATCTCAGTACTTAAAGTCCCTCCATTACTACCCTCATCTTACATCATCCTCAATTCTCAATGTAATTCCAATTTGAATGTTTTCTAACCGTACCTCACTCAGTAGACCCTTGCACGTAATATCAATCAATCCCATAAGTTATAGCATTCTCCGATAACAACTAAGGCCCTACTGACTTTAATTAAGTCCCACACTATCATATTAATCTTCCTAATAACCAACATCGGCTTTGGAATAATCATTAAACCTTAAAGAGAAACTATTTCCAAAATACAACAGGGATCGATCGATCGATAAAAAGGGGTCGATCGATCGAACCTTCGATCGATCGACATTCTTGAGTCGATCGATCGATCAAGCAGGCATCAGCCCAGAAATCCTTAGCAGTTACGGGTTTGCATTTTTTTACTCTTCTTAATCATCATTCTAACGTCCAAAACTCTCAAATGGATACACTAATCGTCCTACTAATATGTTTACTTCTTTCCCCACATTTTAGATTCATCAAATCAACATATAACATCACTTTCATGGATCAAATTACCCAAAAATAATATAAAACCTAGTTTTTCCTATTTCTTCAAGAACATCCCATAATTCCTTCCAATTTCAAAATTCTCTGCTCATTAATCACAAATTCGTAGTTGTTATCATCTCAAATATAAACCTACATGAAAGTCCTACCCAAATTATGATTTAAACCATTCAAATCCATTTAATCTTCATTATTTATGAGAAATCTCCAATTCTATAGAAACATGTAAAATATATTCTTTGAATCTTTGCAAGATAAACCACTTGCCTGTAAATTTGATGTTCTGATCCGTTGTTGTTGTTTAAGGGCTGGTCCTCTCTCCATTCCGGTCACAATTCCGTCCAAATTGGTGGTGGTGGGTGGTGGTTTTTGGTTTGGGGACTCTTTGTAACCTCTCCTCTAACTCACGTAACTCCCCTCTATGTTTTTGGCTGATCATGGCCCTAATGGCCTAACCAAAAATAAATAAATCAACACTAAAAATCGTGGGTCTTAATTCCTAAATTTTTAAAATTACCAAAATACCCTTCCGGGTTGCCGATTTGGCTTAAAAATGCCCCGGGACCCAAACTAAACTCCCGGCTAGTGTTTTCTGACTATCTCGACCCTTCCGGACACGTTGGCGCACTCAAAATGACCATACTGTTGATAAAAATAAAATTCACTTTTTAATTTAAATAATTACCCTCCTGATGCGATTGTCACGCGCGTCCCAACAAAATTTCCCAAATTGCTGTAATTCAGTCTCGCGATAATTTTAATATTTTTAATATTCATATACTGCCATATATCCACATTATAATCAAATACCAACTCACATCTCGTTAGTATTTTATCCGGATTAATTTTTCAATTAATTCACATTTAATTTAATTAATCCCATAAATAAATATCCGTAAAAGTACGGGGTATTACATACTTCTCCCTAATAACAGAATTTCGTCCCGAAATTCGAATAAGTAAGTGACACCTGGAAAAATTAGGTATCCTCCAGTATTCAAAATAATTATAAAGAAAAAACCAAATCACTAAAACCCTCGCTTCACAATAAGCTTGTTTAACATACTTGATACCTTATTAGAATAATCTTCGATAAATGCACCTCACGTTGTGCTCTTATTAAAAAACCTTCAAATAAATATAGTTTATACATCATTAGCCTCATTATTTTTATTAGTATTGTGAGTCCGCACCTCACTACTAACTCCCGCGTGTATCAAAATTTCCAAACTCCTATCCTGGGATGAATCAATAACGAATCTGACTACGCTTGTCCATTCCTTGAAATATCCCGACGTTGTGACTTTCACACAAGGGAAAACCACTTCAGCCTGTTGGTGTTACAAAAATCTTTGTAAGCACCTTGTCCACCATAAATAGATACGGGTGCTTTTCGCCCAACTCTACCATTAGGTAATATCTCCTCCTCATGACTTCAATATACCTCACTAGTTATACCCGATTTGGAATTGAAAATATCGTAATGAATCCAAAATTTCTTTCATACTATCCATCAGTCGTTAGTCACCTTGCGCCTGCACCTCGGGTTATAGGTGATACAACCCTCAGATTGAATCGTTATTTCCCACTACTTATTGTCACCCCACCTAAATGTGGATTTCGGGGATTTCATCCCAGTTCTAAATAATACTACGTTGAACCACGTACCAGCGTGTTCACTACCTAATAGTGTAAATCAATCAAGTATATAACAATTTGTCTCCTTCTGAACAACATGACTCACGTATTTGAAGGAATTTGTTACCCCTCAAGGAATTTACTAACTTGACTCTTCCATCCCTGGTATCATCGGTTGGATACAAAATTAACTGGTTAATCATCTAACACCCAACCGTTATACTACTTACTACATCCCTTTAAATGCTGACTTTCTTGTAATTTTCTTCCCGTTAAATGATACTTAACGATCCTCTGCTTCTCTTGGCGTATGCCAAAGTTTCGACCCTTACACTTTCTCACCTCTTTGTGAAAATCCGGACTCCTTATACCTTATTAACATTCTCACTCTATTTACTCTTGAGTCACCCTCAACATTCGATTGATCGAAACTCTACTCCAAATTGCTCATAATAATTTATTCGTCTTCTCAAGAAATATCCTTTTATTAAATGGCTTTCTACTGCCTTTTCTCCAAATTTGAATGCTACACTTACTACACATGATATTCACTTACACCTTTTCTTATGACGTTTAATCTCATAAGTAATAATCTTACTCGTCTATGTTCCCTCTTCCTTTGATTTACTCTTTAGCAAATCAAGATGCCTACACCCCACTTGGGCGTTCTCAATCACCTCTGAATTAGAAATCCTAAATCCTCCTTATCCTCAATGCGTCCTTCAACACGCCGTGAAGAAACCAACATTATTAGTACTTATATCGTAATTTACTAACAACTGGCTCTAATGGCCGTACATCATAATTTACTCCTTGTAACTTCCCGTTATAACTACGTATTCCCATAACGATAGAGGTATCCAAATCATGAGCGAAGGGCCACACATTTCCTTACTACCAACCTTACGCTAAGTTTCATGCGTGGGGTATCTCGCAAAGCGAAATCCAAACAAGGAACCCCCCCGATACACTACTACCTAACATTGTTGGTCATCGGAATCCGTTAAGCCCTGTCCATAATATGTACCCCTACACTCTCGCCTTGTAACAACAAAGTTTCATCTCAGTTCACAATTATACATAAACAAAGAACTCCTTTTTGAAAGACACTTTTCTCTTTACAGTGATGGAAATCACATATCATATACAACATGCGAGATATTTGAGACTCTCAAATTCCCATCTCCAGACATACAACTATGAGTATAAACTTCCAAATCTCTAACGGGTGATAAAACAATGTACTCTTTTTTGTTACGACCTCTCTATCGTTAATTATAAAAACCAAATAACTCTTTGTTGACTAGTAAATCAATTACATACGACTCATAATAATGAAATCCCTACGCATACTGGGATTAAATATCCGAGACCATTATGCCTTTTAAATCACAACAATATTTATATATATACTCATGTATACAATAGTACAATTTTGAGCCCGACCCTCTCACAAATGGGGCCTTTCCAGGACCAAAACATTCTACCCCAAGGTAGTAACTTCGATAAACTTGTAATACCAGCACACTATCAGTACAATTATATAAAAACACATCATTGAAGATCATATCACACTCGTATAACACAGCACTAAAACGAGTAATTTCGATAAAGCATAAACCGCTATTAATATACCCATTCATCCTCCGCGGATGACAATAAAAGTAACCCCCACACTATCAGGGAAAATATTCTTATGTATAATAAAATTACTGATATACTCACTAAATTCGACTCTCAAGTGAATATACAATTGTAACAAATGTAGTAACTCATTCATGCCATAAATAACATGCATTCTCATCTGAGGATATAACTCATACTTTTATCCTAATAATCTTCCCGGATGCTCAAATGGTTCCTGGATTACCACACACGTCTATCCCAAACCGGATATTTCAATAACTGTTGCCCTTGCCAGGCAAAATACCTTGATCCCTACTCCCGTATCGGGAAATTTTTTATAACGCACGGGTTTCACTCCCCACCGAAATACCTCTACACATACTCCACTTATCTTTTGTCTCACAAATCATGTTAAGGTGGTCCATCTCTCGGACGTTGGTAGTCTCGACTCAGACGACTATCTCCGTTGTTATCTTAGCTTTGACGGCCCTAAGATACACATTACTAATTTCCACACCTTTCACTGAAATATCACTGCTCGGTGATAATTCAGCTATCCGAATCATTTTAACTGGTTCTCCGTTGGGTCTTCCCATTGTGGTGTTTCACCAATACAGTTTTCCCCCGTCTTACTTTATATAAAGCCTTCGATTCTTGTATCTCCCCACCCGGGGATGTTTACCTCCAAATTAACACTATGCGACAATACCATTTGCTTTAATCGTCCAAGCAGAATTCTGCCAGAAGGACTAACAATTCTTCTATGTAAAATCTCCCTTCAATATCCCCTTCTCCATACCACCTTCTCCACCCGGTGTAAGGTTCGCTACAACATTAAATTTCTCCTCACAAGTTGACCCCTGTTTGGCCCTCTTATGTGATTTTAGAATAACATTCGCCTTTCAACCTGAACATCTGATGCAGGAACTTATGGTGAAACCATACGTGTACACCTTCTCGACATCACATTCCACTTTTAAGTGGGTTGTTTGTCTCACCATTGAATCTCCGCTCTTACGAGTCAAGGAAAAATTTCTCCTCAATTTTCACTCTCGATTGGCCATACTCCGACATATGTCCAAGCCTTTGGATACATCGCGTTCGTTTGGCTAACACATGCCGTCTTCGCCTTTCGAGTATTGCTACTGCTGGTTCTCTTCAATGTTACACTTAACTCTGTCTCTCCCATTCCAACCTTGTTGGATGTGTCTAATTTGACCCCATTCCTACTATAGCTGTACCCGAAAGTCTCAAGTAGCGCCTTAGCCTTCTATATCATCCAGGACTTCCGTGCCATAATATCGGTGACTTCAACTATGGTCATCCTTCTTTAAATAAATCAATTAACCTCAATATATATTTGCCTCCTGCTGTCCACCCAACTGTCTTCGCCTGACGTACTACATTGTTCAGCACACGAATACACCCGATCGCAATACGATTCGCTATCATATACATCAAAGCAGGAGAACGAACTTTTACTAAAGGAATCAAAAATCCTAAACATAGGGCTCTATATCAAAGAAAGCTCAGCGGAAACATAATAAGCCGTACAGATCCTAAAGGACACTAGAACTTGATGCTCTGATACCACCTGCGACACCCCGACTAATTAAATACCGGGTAGCTACTCCTTTATTATATTAATTCAAAATGCCAAGTTGGTTCAGTTAATAGCATCACTGTCGAAAACATTTGATGATTACTAACCACGTAGTATTTAAAAAGTAAGATGTCAAATTTAAATTAAATCGGATTAACATGCGATAAATGAGATGTAAAAGAATAACATCACCATACACAATAAAGTCCCAATAGTGTAATCAACAAGAAATAAAGAGTCTGGAGGAAATACTCCTCACAATAATCCCACAACTGAAATAATAAAACAATTCTGAATCCTGAATTAATTACAATCCACAACCTGAATAACTGATTATAAAATGTCTCTAAAAGAAATGGGCGACATGCCCTACAAATGATGAAACTGAATATGGAGTCAAGACTAGAAGAGGAGGCGTCTACTATCAAGGTCCTGTAACTTCCACAACAGCTACAGCTCGTCACCTAAATAGAATTCCTATGCATGGTGTCCTTGTGGCTGGGCACCTAAAAGGTTTTTACAAAAAAAAGATTTGAAAGCAAACGGGTCAGAGCCCGAAAGTGGAGAGTATTTTAAAAACAACAAGTGATTTAAATTACAATTAAACATCACGTATTATAAACACGTTAATTGCATACTCTCACATGAGTTCCTTACCTCTCCACTACTCTGCACGTCTAACGTATGCCTTGAACCCATCCTAGTTATGCCACTATCTAACTAGTTTATACCACTCCTGCCTTCGCATTCAAACATAGAGTATCTACACATAACCCCCAATTAAGCCATATTTATAACCCATGTTCACATTCGTTAATTTACTTATCTCAATTGTTAGTTAAATTCTCATTTTTAACCCATTCACATATCTTAGTCAATCACATCTACTAAGCAACAATGAACCCATCACAAATATTCACAATATGAATTCCCAATATTATCACTTGAATAGATAACTTTACTTAAACTCATATTCTCAATTATTAGCATTATCAATTACTGGAGGTTATCCCCTTATTTATCTTCTCAAGGAGTTACTATAAATTATTCTCATAATTAAACATGACAAGTTTGTTCATTTAACCGTATATCATTCACATCATAAATATACAATACAAGAACCCCGAGGCTAAGCTGCGGTGCACACATACTCTGCTATCCATCCCGGTACATCACGTACATAAGGATTACAAATTCTGAATCTCTCAGGAATTGTTAGAATAAGCACAACACACAAAAATGGAGGCGAACATAATTCAACATATCCATGGGTCATGTACATACCTACGCTCCATAGTCAGCTGACTTATTAACTCACAAATAAGTCATTCTCTTGAACTATGTCCTCAAGGTACCAATATAAATCCGGGCACACAAGGATTAGATGGCCCTAAGCGAACGTAAACCTCCCGTGATAGCAAGTATGGTAGGTATGTTATACACATAAGAAATCCATACACTAGGCATTCACACAACCTAAGTAATCATATATCAATATAGATGTTCGCACATTTCATCTAGTTAATCTCGTACTTGTCAAATTTACTCCGAGTATTACATATCATATATATTCCGTTTGATAACTCTCTCGTCATATCAATTTGGGTACTTAAACCTAACTCAAAAGGTTACTAGATTTCTTATTAATTTCAAATGTTATCTCAGTACTTAAAGTCCCTCCGTTACTGCCCTCATCTTACATCATCCTCAATTCTCAATGTAATTCCAATTCGAACGTTTTCTAACTTTACCTCACTCGGTAGACCCTTGCACGTAATATCAATCAATCCCATAAGTTATAGCATTCTCCGATAATAACTAAGACCCTACTGACTTTAATTAAGTCCCACACTATCATATTAATCTTCCTAATAACCAACATCGGCTTTGGAATAATCATTAAACGTTAAAGAGAAACTATTTCCAAAATACATCAGGGGTCGATCGATCGATAAAAAGGGGTCGATCGATCGAACCTTCGATCGATCGACATTCATGAGTCGATCGATCGATCAAGCAGGCATCAGCCCAGAAATCCTTAGCAGTTCGGGTTTGCATCTTTTTACTCTTCTTAATCATCATTCTAACATCCAAAACTCTCAAATGGATACACTAGTCATCCTACTAATATGTTTACTTCTTTCCCCACGTTTTAGATTCATCAAATCAACATATAACATCACTTTCATGGATCAAATTACCCAAAAATCATATAAAACCTAGTTTTTCCTATTTCTTCAAGAACATCCCATAATTCCTTCAAATTTCGAAATTCTCTACTCATTAATCACAAATTCGTAGTTGTTATCATCTCAAATATAAACCTACATGAAAGTCCTACCCAAATTATGATTTAAACCATTCAAATCCATTTAATCTTCATTATTTATGAGAAATCTCCAATTCTATAGAAACATGTAAAATATATGCTTTGAATCTTTGCAAGATAAACCACTTGCCTGTAAATTTGATGTTCTGATCCGTTGTTGTTGTTTAAGGGCTGGTCCTCTCTCCATTCCGGTCACAATTCCGTCCAAATTGGTGGTGGTGGGTGGTGGTTTTTGGTTTGGGGACTCTTTGTAACCTCTCCTCTAACTCACGTAACTCCCCTCTATGTTTTTGGCTGATCATGGCCCTAATGGCCTAACCAAAAATAAATAAATCAACACTAAAAATCGTGGGTCTTAATTCCTGAAATTTTAAAATTACCAAAATACCCTTTCGGGTTGCCGGTTTGGCTTAAAAATGCCCCGGGACCCAAACTAAACTCCCGGCTAGTGTTTTATGACTATATAGACCCTTGCGGACACGTTGGCACACTCAGAATGACCATACGGTTGATAAAAATAAAATTCACTTTTTAATTTAAATAATTACCCTCCTGACGCGACTGTCACGCGCGTCCCAACAAAATTTCCCAAATTGCTGTAATTCAGTCTCGCGATAATTTTAATATTTTTAATATTAATATACTGCCACATATCCACATTATAATAAAATACCAACTCACATCTCGTTAGTATTTTATCCGGATTAATTCTCAATTAATTCACATTTAATTTAATTAATCCCATAAATAAATATCCATAAAAGTACGGGGTATTACACAACAATGTTTTAGACATCTTAAACTGGATAGCTCGGGAACCTCGTCGAGACGTGATAAAATATCAAGGTTATATCGTTAATGGTTGTCGTTACCATACGAAAGAACGTGATGCTGAACGAGTTAGCCAAAACAGTGGAATTAGCATTACAGCCACAACAATGCAAGTTGCTAGTGTAAAGGATAAGCATCACGTGGTTTCAAACTTGAGTTTCTATGGTGTCATCATTGAAATATGGATGCTTGATTATTTCACTTTCAAAATTACAGTTTTCAAGAGTGATTGGGTCGACAACAGTAATGATATTAAAGTAGATGAGCTTGGCTTTAAATCTGTTGATATTTGTAGAGTTGGCCATAAGAGTGAGACCTTCATATTAGCTTCTCAAGCCAAACAGATTTTTTATGTTCAAGACCAACTCTATCCTAAATGGTCAATCGTTCTTGTGACTCCATAAAGAGTTTATAACTACGGTTGTGATGATGATGACTACTCTGATGGATGTGCCGAAAATCATGTCGCCACCAACGGATTGCCAAACGTTGAGTTGACTAATGAAATTGAAGATTCGTGTGCACGGGTAGATTGTGAGGGAATTTGGATTGATAATAAAAAATAAATAGAGTGTTAGTTGTGTTTTGCTTATGCTTAGAGTTATCAATGCTTTTTAAAGGGTTATCTATGTTTAGTTTACATTTTATAATTTATATTTTAATGGTTGATGGCGATTATCGTTTATGGTGAATTTCTTTTGGTGTACATATGAGATGAATTGACTCGTTATCAAATTTGGGGTAATGTTATTGATTTTCATACTTCCCAGGATTTTCATACTTCTCAATCCTCAGGATTGGGAAAATTTGACCTTGCTGTCACGTTTTTCTCATAATTGAGGTAGATATGGATACAAATATGAAAAGTACATTTCTAATAAGACCGGCATGACTAATAACCATAATTTTCTTCATGTTTTTAAAAATTCATATTCTTTTATTATTGATTTCTCTAGGAAAGTTTAGTTGTTCATTCTGAAAAGAAAGGATAAGGTATTTATCAAGTTTAAACAACCGAAGGCTTTGATTGAGAAGTAGATTGGTAAGAAAATAAAGCGCTTGAGAACTGATAATTTCATGGAATTTTACTCGGGCCTATTTGATGAGTTTGGAAAAAATGAGGGAATTATGAGACACCACAAAGTTCGAAATACACCTCAGCAAAATGGAGTATCCAAGCAGATGAACATGACATTTATTGAGATAGCAAGGTACATGAAGTCTAATGCAGGTTTGCCCAGGGAGTTTTGGGATGAAGTTGTTAACACAACATGTTATTTAGTGAATAAGTATCTATCCATAGCTAGTGAGCTGAAGACACCAAAAGAATTGTGTACTAGATACCCTGCCGCATATACTAATTTGATAATATTTGGGTGATTGACATATGCTCATGCAAATAAGGGAAAACATGAGACAAGTGGAAAGAAATACATGTTTTTCCCTTGTTTTGAAAACAGGGGAGTGACCGGTATTTTCATGTAAAATCCAAAGACAACAGGGTAGTGTCTCTACAGGTAAAATTATGAATAATATATGTTTTATTTTTATTAATAATGCACTTGCTTCCTGCAAATTAATTTCAACATATCATTTGTTATTCTTTGTTATTCATCAACATTCACACTTACTTCAATCTATTTATTTGTCATTGTAGTGGATATGGATGAGGAAGATGATTTTCATTCAAAAAGTCCGGACGATTTAGCAAAGTCATCACAAAATTCAAGTAATAAACAACGAAAAGTCAGAGGTGTGGCTGTTTTAGAACGAATAAGCAAAAGGGATTCTTGTGATCGAATACTAGTAACTTACAATAGAAAAGGACAACCAAATGGTGATACAAGAAAGGATTTCGCAAGTTATAGGGGGCTTTTGGCAAGGACAATAGTGCCCATAAGTTATCCAAGTTGGCCCAAAGTCCCAAAGTCATTAAAAGAGAATTTATGGGTAACTATGGAAGTAAATGCTAGTAATTTATACTGATGTTCTTTGAAGTCTATATTGGTATTATTTAATTCCGTTATGTAATATAATATTCATTAATTACAGGCCAAGTTCTACATGGACCCCAAATCAATGAAGGGAGTTATATCCGCTATTGGTTGTTCGTGGAAGAATTTCAAAGGAGAACTCACTAGGAGTTGTGTCAAGTCATTTAAAGATGATCCCGGTAATCTTTGGAATCGTCCATAAAAGTTTAAAAAGTTTATTGATCAGGAGGATTGAGACGCGTTTGTAAGAGGAAGACTATCCCCAAAGTTTGAGGTGTATATTAAATTCATTTTATTATATAAATGTAACATTTATCCATGGTATGGTTAAATTCTTACATTATCATAAATTTAATGCATAGAAATTAAGTGATGTACAACGAGAAAGGAGAGCACAAAATAAGTTCAACCACAAGCTTAGTAAGTTGGGGTATGCAGGTCTTGAGGATATTATGGTATGTAGTTGAATTCTTATATTATTTGTAGGGCATGGGGATTTTGTGTTGTGTGCTTAATTTCTTATATTTTATTTTATAATTTGGACAGAAAAAGAGACATGGAGATGCATTTGATGAGGATGATAGGTCTCTAATGTGGATAACCGCTCGAAAATCGAGAAATAAACAATATCAAGATGATGCAATCGAGGAAGTTGGTGAAAAAATTGTGAGTTACTTTCAAAAATACCTAACGCGTACATGTCTATTATATAATCTTTATAAATATGGATATATACTACATATGAGGATTGAAAAGAATATGATTTAACAACACTCTTAATAATTTGCTTTATTGTAGGATGCTTTGAAGAAGCAAGTCCATGATGGGAGCTTAGTAACTCAAGGGACTTTAGACGTCTTAACCTTGGCACTTGGTACTCCAGAGTATAGCGGTCGAGTAAGGGGGATGGGAAAAGGAGTCACTTCTACAACTTACTTTCATATCCCTAGACGGGGATCAAAACAACATGTTCAAGAATTAGAGTCTAGACTACATCAACAAGAGGAGAAGGCTAAAGAAAAAGATCGACAACTTCAGGAGGCAATGGAAGAATTGAATAAGTATCAAAGTAGATCACTTGCACCGTCGTTAATTGAGAAGATTCCCTCAAATAGTCAGAAAAGTGATAATAAAAAATATGAGAAGCTTTTAAATTATGTGAGTGAATCATGTGATTCTCCATCCAAGAGGAAAAAAGAGAAGGTAATCACGTAATTGGTAAAACTTTATTACATTTATGTCTCATACTTTACTATACTCATTTTGGAATATTTCACGTGTATATAGGCCCAAAGCAATGTGAATAGACAATGTATAATTTCACCGTCGGATCCTAAATCTAATATTGCGAAGGTTTGTAACAACTCTAATTATATTAGTGATTTTTATTCTTTTAGTAGTATATATATGTCATTCATTATTCATTTTGTTTTTTTATATAGGGAAAACAATGTGGATTGGCATTGAATTCACTTGCGAATGTTGTTGCGTCTGGGGTGTTTTTTGATCGTATTTCACCTAATGATACCATCCACAATGTTCGCTTGGGGGATAATTATATACGTGTATCAATAACTGACGTTCACTCTCCTGAAGCATATCTTCCTATACCAGTACCTAACGCGGAGATGTACGTTGTTAAAGATGCACACAATTCACATGTTACTTGGCCTAAAAAAATTTTGTGTTGCCGTGTGTTGAGGTAACTTCTTTTGTTTATACATTTCATACCGCATTTTGAATTCATTATCCATGCCACATTCAATAACTTGAGTTCATTGTCAATGATCAAGCGAAGCACCTAAAAGATCAAACGAAATCACGTAATTGGTAAAACTTTATTACATTTATGTCTTATACTTTACTATACTTATTTTGGAATATTTAATGTGTATATAGGCCCAAAGCAATGTGAATAGACAACGTATAATTTCACCGTCGGATCCTAAATCTAATATTGGGAAGGTTTGTAACAACTTTAATTATATTAGTGATCTTTATTTTTTTATTAGTATATATATGTCATTCATTATTCATTTTGTTTTTTTATATAGGGAAAACAATGTAGATTGGCATTGAATTCACGTGCGAATGTTGTTGCGTCTGGGGTGTTTTTTGATCGTATTTCACCTAATGATACCATCCACAACGTTCGCTTGGGGGATAATTATATACGTGTATCAATAACTGACGTTCACTCTCCTGAAGCATATCTTCCTGTACCAGTACCTAACGCGGAGATGTATGTTGTTGAAGATGCACACAATTCACATGTTGCTTGGCCTAAAGAGTTTGTGTTGCCGTATGTTGAGGTAACTTCTTTTTTTTTATACATTCCATACCGCATTTTGAATTCATTATCCATGCCACATTCAATAACTTGAGTTCATTGTTAATGATCAAGCGAAGCACCTAAAATATAAAACAAAATCATTTTGATTGTCATTGATTATTATTAAATTGATTTAGACATTCTGTTGAATTATTACGTGCTAATATTTGATCTTTTAATAAGACTGTATCCAATAATAAAAGTCACCCCTATGCACTAGGCAGTCTCCCGTCGTTCGACTTCCCAAGGCTCTTTTTAGAATGTTGATTACAATAATTTTAACATTTGTTAAATGTAGAAGTTCGAGCTCAACATACCCGAATTATGCCCGAACACGGATCCGACCCGGATATAGAAGGGCAAAACCTATTGGGTAAATGGGTTTTACCCAAACTACCATTCAACATAGACCAATTAGCCTTATTTAGACTAAAGTCATCAACTATTTTCATGTGCTTGTGTTTCATTGTGCATTGCAGATACCGACTATCTTGCATCCGGCGGCGAAAAAATCTGCTTTAGAGACTCTTTTGACGGTATGTTACATAATGAAGTTCAATCTTTAATTGTTTAAATCTGCTGGAGGTATTCAACAAAAAAAGGGAAAGAACATCTGTATATTTATTAACATCACACGCTCAAAGAGGTACATTGTACATTCGAATCAAGTTCCTCGTCAATTGCTCTTCGATGAATTGTATATTTTGAAAAAGCTAATAAATACACCTAGTTTATAGTGAATTCCTTAGTTTGTACTCAACTTGGACTAGTTAATGTGAGCATAATTGTAATTTGACCTTTTGTATTTTGACATTGTTGATCAGGTAAAAAGTAAGGAAAAAAAGAAAGATTTTGATGACAAAGATGGCGCAATTATTGCATTTGCTAATATGCTTGATAATATCATGACGATGGATACGGTGCAGATTCCGGTGGCTATTTTTGATGATGATCTTGAGTTCACCTATATTCCAAAAAATGAATTAATACGGTTTTGTAAGATGCAAGAATTAGATGGAGTTTTCATTATCGCATACATGAGGTTAGATTTAAGTTTTACCATGTTTTATTTAATTTGTGAATGCATACATGAGGTTAGATGGAGTTTACATTTTTGTATACATGGATGCCTTTCTAATTCATGTGCGTTTGGTTTATGTATAGATGCCTATATGGCAAATTTGGAAGGAGTTTTGAAGTTATTAGATTAGTAAATCCCCTCTCCATTCGGGACGCATTTTCTAAAAACATTGGGCATCAATTTATAATAGAAACTTTACAGAAGGCATCAAACAAACAAATATTTGTTATTCCATTCAATACCGGGTAAGTTTTGTAGATATGTATAAGTTTTTTAGCATAATAAATGTGTGTATGTATAATATTCCTAATCTCCAATTATTCTTCATAATATAGGTATCATTGGGTTTTGCTTGTGATCGACTTTATTTCGAACAATGTGTTTGGGTTGATTCTTTACACGGGGAACCGAGCTTGGACCTTAAGCTCTATATAAACACGTAAGTAGCTAGTGTCCTAAATAAATTCTTATAATAAAATTATTGCTTTCATTTTACATAATTGTAATATAATTATGTTTTTTTTATTGAAGTGGAATTAGATCGTTTTTTACAATCAAGGGAAAAAGATCATTACTAAACTAGGAGAAAGTTAAGGTATTTGTTCGATAAATTAAATTTAATATTTAGGTATTCACATTTGACATTAGTAATATACTAACTCCTTTATTTTCAGGGCCCTAAACAACGAGGAGAAATTGTGTGTGGTTTTTTTTTATTGAAGTTCATGCGAGAGCTCTTGGAAAATTCATCGAAATCAATAAAAATGAAGGTCACATGTTTTTTTAATATGTTTTTACATTCTTTTTTATTTAGATGTGATAAAAGCTAATTGTAATTTTATTTGTCTCGTTTAGATGAAGGACTTGGCTGGAAAGTCGTCATATCAAACTCATGAGATCAATGAACTTCAATATGAGTTCATTGAATTTATTCAGCCTTATATGATATGATTTGGAGCACTTTGTTAATACAATTTCGAGAAAGCCAAAGGAGGACCGATGCATTTATTCGTGATTTTTCGATGTACATTTTTTTGGAGACATTTTTTTGAATGATGTACATAATGAGTATATCTAGATATGATACATGTAGTACGTCATCATTTTTTTGTGGATAATTAATGTAGATGGTGGGTATATCTATTTATGCCCCACTATTTTTTTTATGTTTAAGTATGAGAGTTGTCATTTTGTCCTTCAAATATGTCATGAAAGGGGATATTTGGGCCTCTAAAGCTGATATTATGAATTGATTTGAGCAACACTCTTTTCAAATGTAATCTCAACCACTCTAATAACAAGGATTAAGGCACTGCATCTTTATAATTTAAACATGGAGAAATTCGTGTTGGCCATATTGATGGTGAATTTGTTTGTCTACTGAACTGTTTGGACTGAAAAGTTGATAATATTGCTTGCTTGATCATTGTGTATATCTGAAGTTGAGAGCTTTTATTAGAGTAATCATTTGATTGATAATCTGCTTGGTGTGCATTTTTGAGTCTTCATAGAGGCATTTGTTTCCACTCTTCCATATTTGCCATAGAATAGCTCCAGGAATAGTGATAAGTAAGAATTGAATGTTCTAATGGCTTCAAAGGAATATGTAGCTATACATGAGATCATATATGATTCTAAAAAAGATGCTGAGATCTCAGAGAAACCTGAAGAGGTCCATCAAAAAAAGGCATCATCTATTGTGAATCTTGTTGAAGTAGATGGTAAGCAAAGAGGTGGCGATGTGCCAATTACTCTATACCAAAAAATTGAGTCTGATGTGTCTTTAGGACCCGCTTTTGATGATCAACACTATGAACATTCAATGACTGAGGTAACTGTTAAAATTCTCTTTTAGTTACATTAAATTAGAAGGATATTGCCATTTTCTTGTGATAATAATACATAATGCATTGTAATAATAGTCTTTGTTAAAATAGATTGCAAAATTTAATGTCCAGAATGCAGGAGGTAGAAGTAAAGTTGATTGGGATTGTACCTCTCTGACTTTTTACTGACATATATGTAGATTGCTCAAGCTTATGAAGATTGTGGCGATACAACTAGAAAAGTGTCAAGTGAACCTATACAGAGCATGATGCCGCAGGATCCCAAGGTAAAGTAGTTTATTATGTATAAAAGGTGTCAATGAAATTTGGGATCCTCATATACCCCTAATTTATCTATTTTTGCCTGGAAATTGCTTAATAATGTTGTTCCTTTAGATTTGAATATCAATTCAGCAGGAAGTAGACTTAATTCTAGATGCCATTACTATTACAACTCAGAGGAATTTCTTAATCACCATTTTCATTTCCAGACTAATTGTTGTTCATATTTGGAATTTTTTAATCACCATTTTCATTTCCAGACTAATTGTTGTGCCCTTGCGTGTCGAATTTTAAAAAACTAAAGAACAAACATTGGCCACTTTTTTCAGCATGTTCGACTCATGTCCCAGTGTGTCGGTGGCGTGTTAAAGTATGACAAGCGTTCGGGCCAGCTAAATAAACTTGCCCTTGCCATGTATTTGAGCAACCATGCTCCAGGTAACATTGCTTTGTCCTGGCGTGTGCAGATCGGAAGGTTTGAATTCACCCGTTTGTCATGGACACCCCAAGTTATAAAAGAGAAGGGAGGAATAAGTAAAGTTGATAATTAGATGTAAAGGCATCTATTGCCGAGAATTAATTACAAAAATTGGAGTAGTCTCCTTTCATGAAATTCAGAAACTCATCCTTTACAAAATAATTCATTCTTGAAATGTAGATTAAGTTCATACTCTTACTTTATGTTGTGGAAATCCAGTTTTATTTTTCTAGTTTATCAATCGCCTTAACTACATATAATCAAAGACCATGCGCAGAGTCCAAGAAATGTTATCAAATGATGGAGATGCAGTTGATCAAAATCCATCATCAGAACCATCAGCAATCGCATTGAAGGAAAAATGACTTAACATTTACTTGACAGCTGATGCTTGGGGTTCTTTCTATCCCTTATGTGATTTATTTTGTATTGGCAGTGTTTTTATTACTTGAATCTCCAAAGTGGCTCGTGAGTAAAGGGAGGATGGCAGAGGCAAAACAGGTTTTGCAGAGACTTCGTGACTGGGAAAATGTCTCAGGTTTGTTTGCTTGTTCATATTGGAGAATAGTTTTTGTTTTGATAGATAGAAGCTTATTAAAGGATATTATTTTAGACATGATAATTCTAATGCATTTGAGGTTCATACACGTTTGTATTTAAAACTTTAGAAAATGTTTATATTGTGTCATCTATCTAAACTAAAATTACTCTAGTATGTACCTATCTTATATAAATGTAGCTGGTTTCTGCCATTAGATGGCTCAACAAAATTTACGACAGAATGAACTTGACAAACCTTTACTTCCATCTTTCTTACTTATATTATCGAATCCTATTATACGCACTTAAGGTTAAAAAATAGGACAAATTTCTCTTGATGGGTGACTATGTGTTTGTGATATTAACACCCATGTTGATGCTATGTATTATACGGGATATGATTTAAATTTACTTAGTTCATTAACTGATTAAAATAATATTTTCAGTTTTGATTAAGTTCTTTTGTTGAAATTGAAGTTCAGTAAAAAGCGTGAAGGGACTATAATGTATGTTTGAAGGAAGTATATAATGAGGTAGACAATAGGTTAAAACACTAATGTCTGTAACTGATACGAGAATCAACTCCCCATCCAAAAGGATTGCATACATCATGTCTCAAATTTCTTTCTAGAAAATCAATATAGAAATCTATGGGAACGTCGATAAATTCCTTGTGACCCAACAAGCAAATGGAAAAAACACATGCTACACAAGAATTCTTAATCATCTTTAATTCCTCATCAATCACATGAAGTAAAAATTGCTGAAACTTATATGTAAATAAGCGTCCACAAACATACACATTTTTTTATCGTAGTGTGTATGTGATGTGTGGTGTGTTTTTGATAACCTTGTCATATCTCAATTGTGAAGCATAATATAATTTATCCTCATCCAGTGCAGGTCTATGACAAGGAAATTACAGCTCTTTCTGTGACCCATATCACCAATATATAATTTAGTAATTTATCATGCCGCTACAGATGCTTCTTGGTCTCTCTCTCTTATAAATTTTTCTCCGCATAACTTGTACTCTTGAGTGATAACACTACCTACCTTTTGTTAGCATTGTTCTTTAGTATTTGTATAGAGCAAAGTGTCATTTCAAGCACTCCTGTGAAGGATATTTATTTGGTCATATAAATTTTGTGTCCGATTTAGGAGGATCTTTGTGCTATTGAAAAAAAGGAAAAAACTTGAAACATAAACATTTCACTATAATCATTCATCTGAACACTTAGTTTTACTGGAATCACAAAGTTGATATAAGAACTATTATATATTTAATAAATTTAAATTCACATGGAAGGAACCACTATGTGTGCCCCAAAATGTTTAAGGTGCTACATCCAGTCTGTGGGGTTATATTTTTTATGTGAAATTATGTCGTATCTTATGTAGTATGTCTAATGCCATAGGTTATTGCTAAACTTGAAGGTCCTGCTATGTGTCAATATCATGATTTACGCTTATTACAGGTAACCATGTGCTGAAATGTGTTGTACTCTCTCTCTCTCCCTCTCTCCCTTATATATATATATATATATATATATATATATATATTAAT
This sequence comes from Sambucus nigra, assembly GCA_949130495.1. Lineage (NCBI taxonomy): Eukaryota > Viridiplantae > Streptophyta > Magnoliopsida > Dipsacales > Adoxaceae > Sambucus > Sambucus nigra. The sequence goes on along the minus strand of OX422208.1, from coordinate 408,519,393 downwards.
CTGACGATAATTTGTGCAGGCAACACTTGATGAATCTTTATATGTACTAGCGGGTGAGCTGGTATGTAATTGTCTTAGTCTCGTGTTACATTAAGTAAGATGATTAATACCCTAATTACTGGGGGTTAATGTCCCTCTCTCTTTCTCTCTCACGCACACACATAAATACACACACACACACACACACACACAGGTGAGGTTTCTCCTCAGGTCAGGGAGGGAATATGAACCTGCAGCATTGGATTCAGAGAAACTATCTCCTATATTCTCGGGCTACTTTATTTTCCCATCTAGTAACCGGCGACAAACTTCAGACTCAAAAAGGTAAAATGGATCCTTCCATAAATTGGTTTGCATAGCACAGGAGCTGCAAAATTTTTGCATTCAAATTGATTAATGGATGAATTTTCTGTGGAGCAGTACCTCATTCAAAGAACAGAGTGCACATGTTTCTTCTGTTAAGAACGTCCTAGAAAGTCATGCTAGCTATTTAATGTCTGGGAAAGAACTTTCCAATCTTGTTGCATTTGTGAGAGGCACCCAATTTGATCTAGTGGTAAGAGAATCCCTCGATTTCAGTTCAAGATGATTTTATTTTCCTCCACTATCATTTGGCAATCTTAGGTTGAAAGATAAAAATAATAACAGGAATATCTTCAGTGAGAAAGATATGGATGTGCTCGCTTGGAGAATTTTGCTTCAGGTCTTGAATTGATTGGTCAGAAGGTATAATTATCTAGAAATCATTATGTTGATATGCTTCAGAATTTATGAGGTGTTCATTTTATTAAAATTTTGAATCATTTTTTGTAGGTGGCTTATGAAGTATTTTTATGTGCATGTGAAATTCCCAATATTTTAAGCCATGAAAAAAAAATTGAGGAGAAAAACCAGAGCACATGCATCATGCTATAAGACAGTATAGTTTTATTTATTTTGCACCCCTTTACCAATTCTCTCTCTCTCTCTCTCTCTCTCTCTCTCTCTCTCTCTCTCTCTCTCTCTCTCTCTCCAGCTTCAGATGGGAACCTTGCAAAGCAGGTTGGATGCAGAGTTCCTCTTGGATCATATGTGTTCAGTCAAGTTTAAAGAGTGGATAGTTGTCTTGGCCACTCTTTTAAGACGATTCGAGGTACAATTTACCTTATGAGATCTGATTTCTGAATATTAGCCTTATCTCTCTGTATGTCTATTTTGTTAATGATATAATAGATCAGTTGCGTCACTATGATCTTTGAAAATCTATGAATATTTATTGTTTATATGTTACATTGGTGGGATAATTCCAGGGCTATATCAATTGTCTTTGAATCTGTGAATTGGTTTCTCTCATTTGTTCAATAGTCCAAAAATGTCATATATGCATGATTATGTCCGAGATGCAAGATGATACGAGTTTGATAATTCTGAGAGCCTTGTGTTGTGTAATTCAAAATCAAGTGATTATATGAGTTTGATAATTGAAGATAGTTTTTGTCATGAGCTCAAAGCTTAAGGTGATCAGAATTTCTTTATTTTATGTTGATATGTCTTGAATATAGAGTTTTGAGTATTAATCTTTCCTTATCGGTTTATTAACTGTTATGGATTGAATTTGTCTTATATTTTGCTGAATTTGAGTTTGAATTAGATCGTAAAGAAATTGAAGCTAAATTTCACATTTCCATTGTGTTTGATTTTAATTTATAGTTCAGTTATGAGTTTGTGCTTGTGTTAAATTATCGATGAAGCTAAATTTCATTGAATTTACATGTCTATGATTGATTAAGCGTTTTGAAAAAAGAATGAAAGGCAAAAATAATGCCTTCATCGCAACAGGTGATAAAAATAATGTTGGCTCGTACAATCCATGGCTAGGAGGATTCAACTATGAGAGAGTATGCGCTTGCATTCAAATGAGAAAATTATATATTAAGCACCTTTTAACTCAAACAAACCCTAAACATGCAACTAGGTGTGAATTAATGAAGAAGTAGATCATGAAGATTAATCAAACACACACAATTGAGGAAAAATCCCCCAAAGGGGCAAAACCATTTATTTTCATTATAATATTGTAACTGTACAATTCGGATTACAATGAAAATACAAGTGACTAAGAATTAACCTCAGGTGTCGGATTCTGTAGTCGGTGGCTAGAGTTATCCCTTTCCAGTAGGGCTGCAATGAAGAAGAAGAATGGTCTTCTCCACAATGGTATGAACAACAAAAATGCGTTCCTGGGTTGCAAAGTGATTCACAAGTGTTTGGAAATTTGTGTGAATCAAAAACCTAGAGTCTTGGTACTCAATAGGTGAAGACTTAGAGTTTTTTTGTACTCTGAAAATCGTGTATGGAAGTCTTAGAAAACCACTTCCCGTAGTGGGTTTATAAAGGAAATGTTTAGCCTAGAAAATCTGACCACGATCTGCTGAAGTTTATCCCAGGTGGACCGGTCCGGGTCTGAGGCGGATCAGTCCGGGTAGGCAGACCGGTTCTTTTTATTTCTGGCTTCTTCGATTCTCTTGTGGTCCGGGGTATACTGGCTTTTCAGCAGGCGGAACGGTCCGGGTCTGAGGCGGACCGATTCACAGGCGGATCGATTCTTTTTCTAGGGCGGACTGGTCCGGCCTGTCAGACTTTGATTCCTCTTCTTCTTTTGATATTCGGATCCGTTGATGACTGTATGAATCTTTGAATTTATTCAATGGTGTAACGACGTACGACATAACAAATTGATAAGGGACAAAAAATGTCCTTACAAATCTCCCCCTATGTCTATGCCGATACATACATAAAAACAAACATCCGAATTATCAACCAACTAAAAATGCCTATACAAATCTACCCTTCCATGAACCCAAAACTGAAAAGGTACAATTGAATAAGACTTCATCGTTTGTTCTTCAACTCTTCAGGAATCTTCAACGCTTTTCTCATCAGGATGTGCAATCCAATGTTAATCCATGTAGTACCTATACACATGAGAAAAAGCAAAATACCAAGCGACGTATCGAGTTTGAAATGAGATAAAATAAACAGATATGCCAATATGCTAAAACTCACTCCTCCTGAATGTGATAATTCTTTCTCCCCCTTTTTATGATGTCCCCAAATAGACAAATGAGAGAAATAATGCAAACAAGCAATGACGGGGTGGCACAAGGAAATACACAACTATTTTTTGAATTTTTCAAAAAAATTTTAAACAAAAACACACCATGAATGAACACAAAGCAACCAAGTCGATGATAGCGTTAAAGAATGGGTGTGAACATAATTCGATAAGAAGATCAATGCTTACAAACATGACATATGTGCATGATGAATATTGGATATTCCTAGCGAATGAACTCAAATGCTTCCTTTGGTGTAAAAGAATGACAATATAAGATATTGACTCAATCAAATCAACAAATCAAAGCTCAAAGTGATTTTCACACCAATAACGTCCAAAATTTTTTATGCTTTTTTAGGACTTTCAAGGAAGTGCAAACCCGTTTATATTCTCCAACCAAACTCCCTCAGATATAATTTTGAATAGAGGCTTTCTAAATTCTCAAACTTTGGAAAATTGATGGTGAAACCTAAGTGGCCCATATTTGGCATGAATTGCTTGTTATTGTCTTTAAATTTTTCGGGCTCTTTTAACCTCTTTGGACCTCGGATATTAAAATTCCTCCATTTTTTAGGTCCTTTTTAACGGTGGCTTTTGCGCAAAGGATAGACGATTACCTTTCGCAGCCCCTCCCCGTTATACAAAAACACACAGTCTCACCAAAACGGTTTATACATGCATTCCAATCTTGTCAAGTTTTATCGCGTATTGAAAGTTGTATAGACAGAATTGAGATGGAAACACTCAAGCCAAAATGAGATAGACAAGTGCAATAATCAAATATAGCCGTGCATGTGTGCAATAAAGGATATAGGAGTCATACATGTAGGAAGATATCACTAATTACATCTCAAAGACTCAAAATAATGTAAAGCACATGGATGAAATGATGTAGCCTCTCAAATCTCTATCAAACAGTCACATGGATAAATGGAATGAAGTTGTGACTTGGCTATCTTAAATGCTCATCCATAAAAGGAGCAAAAACAGAAATCTTTTTGGATTTTTTAAAAAATTTATCAAAATAAAGTCTTTTTGTGCTTTTCTTAAAATTTTTCTTAAAGGAAAATCTTTTTGTATTTTTCAAAAGAAATATAAAAAGCAAAAGGAATAAATAAATAGCTGTACAACTAAGCAATGGTACATATAGAACAGACTAGCAATAGGAAGCATATGATATGAACATGAAGAAGCATCCTATTCTAGACATAGACCAACCCTCAGTCAACTGTGAAAATTCCCAAAGACTTCCTAAGACTCTCAAATCTAAGGGTATCTAAAGGTTTCGTGAAAATGTCGGCTAAATGACGGTTGGTGGGAACAAAACTCAGGGATACGACTTTCTCCTCAACTAGCTGTCGTATAAAGTGCTCACGTATCCTGATGTGCTTGGTGCACGAATGCTGGACTGGATTGCGGGATATGTTTATCGCGCTCGTGTTGTCACAAGAAATGGTCATGGTGTCCTGTGAAATCCCATAATCCACCAGCATTTGCTTCATCCACAAGAGTTGCGTGTAACAACTCCCGGTGGCTATGTACTCAGCCTCCGCAGTGGACAAAGAGATGGAATTTTGCTTCTTGCTCAGCCAGGAGACAAGAGCAGAACCAAAATAGAAACACCCACCAGAAGTGCTCCTACATCCATCTACATCCCCGGCCCAATCAGCATCTGAATAGGCGGATAAACGGTCATCAGTATCAAAGGAATACCAAATACCGTATGAGAGAGTCCCACTCACGTATTTAATAATACGTTTTAGAGCAAGTAAGTGTGACTCTTTCGGGGACGCCTAATATCGCGCACAAACTCCAACACTAAAGGTGATGTCGGGACGACTAGCAGTCAAGTAGATAAGACTACCTATCATACTCCGATATAAGGTTTGCTCTACGTCCTTGCCTGAAGTGTCCTTACTAAGCTTAGTAGTGGTACTCATAGGTGTACGAGCATGCTTAGCGGAGTCTAAACCAAATTTCTTCACTAGGTCTCTAGCATACTTGGATTGGGAGATGAACATCCCATCCTCTAGCTGACGAACCTGGAGCCCAAGGAAGAAAGTAAGCTCACCAACCATGCTCATCTCAAACTCACTTTTCATCTCCTCCTCAAAGTGATGAGCATGTTGGGAACATGTGGATCCAAAGACTATGTCGTCCACATAGACCTGGGCAACCAAAATTGCACCGTCATCTCTCCTGATGAACAACGTCATATCAACTCCCCCTCTATTGAAGCCACGGGCTAAGAGATAGGAAGTAAGCCTCTCGTACCAAGCACGGGGTGCTTGCTTCAAGCCATACAAGGCTTTCCTCAGATAGTAGAGGTGCTCCGAGTGCTGTGGGTCTTCAAACCCTTTTGGTTGTTCCACATAAACCTCCTCCTGTAGAATGCCATTTAGAAAGGCACTCTTGACATCCATCTGATATAACTTGAAGCGAAGATGACATGCGATGGCGAGCAGAAAACGGACGGACTCAAGCCTCGCAATAGGAGCAAATGTCTCCTGAAAGTCTACACCCTCTATCTGTGTGTAGCCTTGAGCGACCAACCTAGCCTTATTTCTGATTATGGTACCATTTTCATCCATTTTATTCTTAAAAATCCACCGGTTCCTATCACATTAGTCTCACTAGGTCGGGGGACTAGTTCCCAGACATTATTCTTTTTAAACTGAAGCAACTCATCCTGCATAGCAGATATCCAGTGTTCATCCTTGAGTGCTTCTTTATGATTCTTGGGCTCGACTTTGGACGTGTAGCAAAGATGGCTAACAACGTTCTCTAGCTGAGCACGAGTCTTGACCCCAAGAGTGGGATCACCAACAATGGCAGACGGGTTATGACTCTTGCGAACCCAAGCGGGTGTGTTCCCTAGCACATGAGTAGGGTCCACAGAGTGTGAGAGAGGGACAAGTAAATCACTGTGAGAAAAGTCCTCATCCTCACACTGAAGGTTAGGATCAATAACCGTCGGAGGTTCGTCATCTTGCACGGTGACGTTTATTGATTACATAACCTTAGAGCTCTTTAGGTTAAAAACCTGGTATGCTCTACTAGTCGATGAATATCCTAGCAATATTCCCTCGTCGCTCCGGGAGTCAAACTTTCCTAATTGCTCTCTATCCCGTAGGATGTAGCATTTACTCCCAAAGACACAGAAATATGCAAGATTGGGCTTCTTGCCAGTCCACAACTCATAAGGTGTCTGAAGTGTGTGTGGACGCAGATAAACCCTATTCACCGTGTGGCATGCAGTGGACACTGCCTCTACCCAAAATCTCCCAGAAACTTTACGACCTAGAAGCATAGATCTAGCCATTTCCTAGATCGTTCTATTCTTTCTATCAACAATCCCATTTTGCTGAGGAGTCTTCACAGCAGAAAACTCATGTTTGATCCCAAGGCTATCACAATACAAATATACCTTTGCTTCCTTGAATTCAGTGCCGTTGTCACTACGTATCCTGTTAATAGTGACTCCGTGTTGATTTTGCAGGACACGACACTTGGTCGTTAAAAACTCTACAGCATCGGATGTCTCTCTTAGAAAACCTACAATGGAGTACCTGGAGAAATCATCCACCATCACGAGGATATACCTCTTACCACCTAGACTCTCGGTACGAGTGGTACCCATGAGATCCATGTGTATAAGCTCAAGAACACGAGAGGTGGTAATGGAATGCAACTTCCTATGAGGACTACGAATTTGTTTTCCCAACTGACAGGGTCCAAAAACCGTCGAAGTTGGCCTTCCAAGAGATGGTAAGCCACGTACTAGGTCCTTTCTAGCTAAGCGAGTGAGATCTCTAATATTTATGTGACCTAAACGTTAGTGCCACAGATCCATAGGAGTGATCGTGGCGCTGTTGCAGATAAGTGAGGACGTGGGCTCAGTCCCATAGCAGTTATCCTTTGTCCTCACCCCTTGCACTAATAGTTTACCGGCTTGATTATAGACCTTACAAGTGTCCCGGTCAAAATTTACTGCAAAGTCAGCGTCGCACAGCTGGCTAATGCTAAGAAGGTTTACTTTCAAACCTTTGACGTACAAAACATTTTCTAACTTAGGAAAACCTGGTAACTCGATAGTACCTCGTCCTATAATGCTAGACTTGCTCCCATCTCCAAACGTGACTCTGCCTTCCTGACAATCCTCAAGAGATGTAAAAAATGAGGCATCACCTGTCATATGTCTGGAGCACCCACAGTCAAAATACCACTATGAGGTATTATGTGCTTTGAGAGCAACATGAACAACAAAGGCCTTTTTATCTTTCTTAGATACCCAAGAAGAGGTGAACTTTTGTTTGCCTTTGTTGTTGTTGGTTTTAGATGGAATGTGAGAAGTATTCACTAATGGCAAAGACATCCGTCGGAATTCTTCCATTAAACTCTGGGACGTGGCAGCTAAGAACTCAACACGCTCTCTCAGACTAGAAAACTCATCACTATGACGTGGTGGAGCAGTAGTAAGTCGTGTCCGACCCATATTATAGCAAAACTCCCTGAGGTGGCCTTTTCTTTTGCAATAAGTACAGAAGAACACAGTCAAAGGCGGACCTTGGTTTTCTTTTCTAGGTTGAACTTTACTTCGAGATTTTTTACGATGACCATAAGGAGTAGTAGTAAACTCAGGAACTGGACCAGGTGCAATTTGAGAGGTGGAGCCACCATCATACCCAATTCCCTGCCGATCACCAAAACCTAAAGCGGGGCCGAGGAGCATCTTTCCCATCTTCCCAGACCTGTCCTCGATTTGTACCTTGACTTCCCGTGCTTTCTCAAGATCATGAGTCAGCTGGGCAACAAGGGCTTCAAGTTTCTTCCGAGTCTCCACGGAGGAATGGAGCTGACTCGTAAGACTAGCCACTTGTTTAGTCAAGTCCCCTATCTCTTTCTCAAAAACACACACTCTCTCTCTAAACAAACTCTTTTTCTCGACATACAGATTCTCTCTCTCTCAGGGCGGTGAAGGTGGAGGACTCTCTCTCTTTCGCCTTTCTTAAATCTTCCTCTAAGCCGGTGATCTTAAGAACTAGCGCTTTGTTACGTTTTTTAGTTTTAAATGACTCAGAATATAACTCAGCATATGCGCGTTGAATATTACTCTCACTCTCACTTGAGTCATCCTCCCCCTCACTCACATCGTTCTCACTGTCGAGGTGTCCCTGTGAAGCATCATCCTCATTGTTGTGAAGAGAACTAGGAGTGCTCACTTGACTGGCCATGAATGCGATGAAGTTACACTCATGCGGTGACTCATCTCCTGAATCCATCATCTCGACGTCACTGTCGTCGCTAAGAGTAGCATTAAGGACATCTTTTCCTTTCTCTCTATTCAGACGAGTGGCTCACTCAAAAGCTCTATGACCCCTACCATCGCACTCAAAGCATCTCTCACTTTCTTTCTTAGGAGGATTTTTGGAATCTTTTTCATTTTTCTTTTCAAACTTATTTTTCTCAAATTTCTTTTTATCTTTAAAATTGCCATTTTTCTTAAATTTGAGAATCCTCTTGAAATTTTTTGCAAAAAGAGCCAAATCATCTATGTCAAAATCGCACTCAGAATCTGACGTGTCAGTCTCTCTCTTTCTAGACGACTCTTCCCTCTTTCTAGCCAACCCCTCACTCTTTTTATCTTTGGCATTAAGTGCAATTCCCTTATCTTTAGACCTAGCAGTTTTAGGGAACATATCAATTTCATAAGTTTGCAAATCTCCTACAAGTTCTTCAAATTTTAGCGTATTTAAATTGCCCAAAGAATTTAGCACAGTTACTTTAGGGATAAAATGCTTAGGCAAAGAACGAAGAATCTTTTTGACAACTCTAGCATTAGGAATATGTTCACTAAGATTAAAGCTAGTATTAACAATGTCAGAAAGTCTAGCATAGAAATCATCAAAACATTCAGTCTCATGCATGGTGATGGTTTCAAATTGAGTTGTCAAATTTTGCAATTTAAACTCTTTCACAGCATTTGTTCCTTCATGGGTGAGTTGTAAAACATCCCATGCCTCCTTTGACGTGGTGCATGTCATGATACGTCGGAACTCATCGGGAGTGATGGAACCGAAAATAGCACTCAAACCTTTAGAGTTAAAAGAAGACCATCTAAATTCATATTCAGTCCAAGAGGTGACAGGTTTTAAATTAGTCACGTTTTCCGCAGTGACGGAGGGAGGTGTCCACCCTCTTTCAACTAAAATCCAAACTCGTTCATCTATGGATTTTAAAGCCGACCTCATTCGGGCTTTCCAATAAGCATAATTTGTCCCGTCAAAAACAGGTAATTTATTATATGATTTCTCCATTTGAACACGCACTTTTCAAAAATCAAAATTTTTTCAGAAAAATGATATCTTAGAAAAGATTTTGCGGAAAATAGGAATAGGTGATAAATTAGCGTAACCTGCTCTGATACCAATTTGAGAGAGTATGCGCTTGCATTCAAATGAGAAAATTATATATTAAACACCTTTTAACTCAAACAAACCCTAAACATGCAACTAGGTGTGAATTAATCAAGAAGTAGATCATGAAGATTAATCAAACACACACAATTGAGGAAAAATCCCCCAAAGGGGCAAAACCATTTATTTTCATTATAATATTGTAACTGTACAATTCGGATTACAATGAAAATTTAAGTGACTTAGAATTACCCTCAGGTGTCGGATTCTGTAGTCGGCGGCTGGAGTTATCCCTTTCCAGTAGGGCTGCAATGAAGAAGAAGAACGATCTTCTCCACAATGGTATGAACAGCAAAAATGCGTTCCTGGGTTGCAAAGTGATTCACAAATGTTTGGAAAATTGTGTGAATCAAAATACTAGAGTCTTGGTACTCAATAGGTGAAGACTTAGAGTTTTTTTGTACTCTGAAAATCGTGTATGGAAGTCTTAGAAAACCACTTCCCGTAGTGGGTTTATAAAGGAAATGTTTAGCCTAGAAAATCTGACCACGATCTGCTGAAGTTTATCCCAGGAGGACCGGTCCGGGTCTGAGGCGGATCGGTCCGGGTAAGCGACAGTTCTTTTTATTTCTGGCTTCTTCGGTTCGCTTGCGATCCAGGGTATACTGGCTTTTCAGCAGGCGGACCGGTCCGGGTCTGAGGCGGACCGGTTCACAGGCGGATCGATTCTTTTTCCAGGGCGGACCGGTCCGGCCTGTCAGACTTTGATTCCTCTTCTTCTTTTGATATTCGGATCCGTTGATGACTGTATGAATCTTTGAATTTCTTCAATGGTGTAATGGAGTACGACATAACAAATTGATAATGGACAAAAAATGTCCTTACAAACTAGCCTCTTTATTTCACATTTACTAGTGGCCTCCCAAGCTTTTTAAAAAGGTCGGTTAAAAGATATAAAAATTAATTTGGTTTGGATTTATAGAATTTTGAAATTTGGTTACTCTGTCTTGGGCAACTTTATGTCTTGTTTTCGATGATGGAGGAATCAATTTGATAAGTCCCTTGATGGAAAAGATCTAATACTGGTGAATTTCCCCTGAGAGTATCTATGATGTTTATCGACTCCGAGAGTATTTATGGTGTTTTTCGATCATATGATGCAAATTATGAAATTAATAATTGTTTAACTGTTCCATCTATATTCAACTGTAGTAGTTCAGAAGTGTTGATCCACCACTATCTTTCATGTCTTTGATATAAGGTTCTTCATATTTGTGAAATTATAAAAGACGAGTGGATGATATATGTCTAGGATGGAACTGACACTACACCAGTTGTATTTTGACCTTTTCTATTTTGACATTGTTGATCAGGTAAAAAGTAAGGAAAAAAGAAAGATTCCTTACTTTTGACAAGTGGTGGTTTCTCAGAAAAAATAATGGTAGATGTTTTGCTTTACATATTTCATGTTTTTTTGCTTCTCTAATTCAGTTGAAATTATTTTTCTAGTTTTCTTTTGCATTTTAAAGTAACAAATAAGTTTCTTAACTATAGGAATATAAAAGTATCCAGTGGGTCACAAAAGTATCCAATGACTGTGTGGCATAGAGAGAGGCATGAACACCCCATGGGGCACAAAAGTATCCAGTGGGTAGTGACCGCATTCTCACGGGGCTCCCGGTTGTGGAAATTAACTAGTATAAGCTTGTTTTGAGGTTAAAAGTTAGTATTAAGGGGTAGGGGAATTCAAAACAATGACCAAGTGGCCCGGGTAGTGGCACAGGCACCTCATATGGCATAAAAGTAACCCGCGGGAGGTGAGTGCATCCTCGTCGGGCTCGCAATTGCTGAAATTAACTAGTATGGGCTCGCTTTGTGGTTAAAAGTGGGCATTAAGAGGCGAAAACTAAAAACAATGACCGAGTGGCCGGAGAGTGGCACATACACCCCATGGGGCATAAAAGTAGCCTGTGGGAAGTGCTCATGTTATCACTGGGCTCCTGATTGCTAAAATTAACTAGTATAGGCTCGTTTTGCAATTAAAATTGGAATTATGTGGCATAGATACACCATGGGGTTTAAAATTAACCCGTGGGAAGTGATCGCGTCCTCTCCGGGCGCTCGGTTGTCAAAATTTACTAGTATAAACTCGTTTTGGGGTTAAAAATGGGGGTTCAGGGGGGATACAAAACAGTGACCAAATGTCCTTGGGAGGCATGAACTCCCCATGGGGCATAAAAGTAAGCAATGGGAAGTGACTGCATCCTCTCTGGGCTCTAGATTGTCAAAATTAACTAGTATAAGCTCGTTTGGGGTTAAAAGTGAGCGCTAAGAGGCAAAAACTCAAAACAACAATCGAGTGGCCCGAAGAGATGCACGAACACCCCATGGGGCATAAACATAACCGTGGGAAGTGATCGCATGCTCACCGGGTTCCCGGTTGTCGAAATTTACTAGTATAGGTTCATTTTGGAGTTACAAGTGGGCGTTCAGGGGCGAAAATTTAAAACAAACTATAATTTTTATATTCCAAATAGGTGTAAAGGGAATTTAAAACAACGACCAAGTGGGCCAGGGAGAGGCACAAGAAATTAGGATGGCAATTATTCTTATTGCCTGTCTTTCCCTCGTATATATTTTTCAGAGAAACACTACACTTTCTTGAACATCTTTCACTACCATTGATTTTTCAATTTATGTCTTCACTTTTCTTTTGCCGTAGAAATAAGATGGCTGCAGCTATTCCAACCCCAAAATCTATTTCTCACACACATTGGTCAAATCCGAACGTGTAGTGTGCAAAGGAGAAAACTAAGGTAGTGAAGTAGAGAAGAGGGATGTTGTTTTGAATGCCCTAAAGTGCCACATGAGTTCAAACAAGTGCACGATTTTATTTAATTTGTGTTGATATTATCTTCTTATATTTTATTTTATTTTGGGCTTTAAACTGGAGTATGGCCGGGAAAAGTTGCTTTCTTTAAAGCTCAATCTTTTTATGATGTAATTAATATCATCTTCTTCATCACCGACAAAAGATTTCATGAGATAAACAAGATAAACTTTTGTTCATGATTTTCTTCTCTTTAAAGAATTGTATTTTATTCTTATGGTCTTATTTAGTGAAATATTTTCTGTTTAACCACAAACTATCATCTATTTACCATGTGAAAATGTAATGTGGAGCTACCGACTCTTGCGTCGACATTCGACACGAGTTGATTATATAGAAGGCAATCAATCTTTTTAATAATAATTTTTTACTTCCTATGAAGTATATCTTGTGGGAAGGAGAAGAATCCAACTAAATGTAAAAATGATGCAAAAGAAACGGAAATAAAGGACAATTTACATCCTATACAGTCTATCTTCTTGGGTTCTGATCGTCGGTACAATAGATACTGGCTTTTCTTGGGCCCTTGTAATGCATATGATCCAGGGCACAAGAGGATATATTTTGAATCTTCTGAAGATGGTCACTGGGAGTTGATTCATACTGAAGAGGTAACTAACCTTCCTCCACTCTGCATTGTATTTATTTCATAAGGTAATTCTCCTTTTAGATCTCGTTTGCTTCGGGATGAAAAGTAAAATGGTGAGTATTCACCTAATCAGAGTTAGATTTTTATTTGTAAATTGTAAATAAGTGTAGACGGTGTGGTTATATGATTTTGGACAAACTAGTAAGCAAAATTTAACATAGAATAGGTGAATAATAAATGTCCTGAAACAAACAGAGCCTTTATGTTGTGAATCATAACTTTTGAACTTGCCCTCCGCTTATTCGGTTGCAGGCTTTGTGCATCTTGCTGTCAGCTTTGAACCGAAGGGGTACACCAGAGGCTCAGCTTCTATCATCTTTAGAGAAACGAGAAGCGTTTATGTGCCGAGCCATGTCCAGTATGCCAAATGATGCGAATTAGGTAATCACAACAATCAGATCAATCTAAAATGAATATTTATAGAGAAGATAATTCATCGGCAGTGTCTGATGTAGACAATAACCGGTGTCTGTCTGAGATACAAAATGATCTTCCAGCTTCTATTGGTGCCAAAGTTCTTCAAACTACTGGGAAGAAAGGAGAACAACAAAAACTGAAATGGAGTCGCATTCAAGCATTTGACATGTGGACGTGGAAATCGTTTTACTCTAACCTTAATTCTGTTAAATACGACAAAAGGTCTTATATTGATTCACTTCCTAGGTGAGAACTTTGTCATGACCTGTATTGGAGAGATGAGAATCACTGTAAGATCTGCCATACTACAATCGAGCTCGATTTTGATTTAGAAGAAAGATATGCTATTCATGCTGCAACATGTAGGGAGAGCAGCGACACCGATGTGTTTCCAAAGCATAAAGTCTTATTATCACAGTTACAATCTCTCAAAGCTGCAGTTTATGCAATCGAGGTGAGATGTCACTCGTTAAAGCTTTATATTCACTTATGTAGAGTAAAAAGAAACTCTAAAACAAAATCTCAGTCTGAAACTGCATCAATGCTGTTCCTAATAGGAGCAATGAACCCCAAAGCATCATAAGTCATAAACCAATCAACGGGAAGGCCATCGCCAGCTAATGCACAAGCACCTAAAGGGCAATAACGCAACCTACTTCTGCAATCTAGTAAACAACCATCATCGCTTTCCAGCTGCTCAACATAAGCTAAGATAATATGTTGAAATAAAATTGGTTGTGCCCTCTGTAAATGTGTAACCAGGAACAATCAGGCCATCATTCTTCACAGCCAGTGCAACCTAAAGATGCTTAATGAATTCAATGATTGGATTGATATCATCACGACACCACGAGCGAAAATCAGTTAAAACTTGATCATTTTAACTCCTAGCTGTATGAAACTTCTTTGAAGGTTCACCAACCAAATCCCTAAGAGCATATTATTACTACATTCATCTCCTCTAATACAGACGTATACAAAATAAAATTAGTCGAGAAGACATATTTTCTGATCTACATAATAGGGGGCTGTGATTTTTTTAATTCTATTCACTTTGCGAATGCGAACATCAATTGCTTACACCTGCTATTTAGATAGCTGAGTTTTTTTCCCTAGTGCATTTTATGAGCATTTCTTTACTTTTCTCTTTAGTTATGGCAGGGGTGTTGATGACCCTGCTCTATGGGAAGGCAAAGATGGAGTTTGAGAACAACAGTTGACATCAATGATTCATGGGCAAGGTTATAACTTACTGGGTTCTAACTCCTTGTTGTTTCATGGAAGAAATATTATTTTGGTGTCATGTTCCCCAAATTGCATTTTATGTGAAATGCATGATAAATGATTAATATAGCTGGATTGGTCTTTATATTTACTCAAAAAGCAGTTGTGATTTTATTTGCACATTACCCACATTGATTTGCTAATACCTATTGAAGAAGTTCAAGCATTTCTTTTCCCCTTTTATAGTATGAATTCTATTGATAATCTAAATGACGATATAAGTTAATTATGTTGATGGTTTTGGCGGAATTAGTTCATTATTTGGTTTCATGATTCTTTCTTAATCAGCATAAGGGTTATATGGTTTGCAAATTTGATTGCGTTGCTTTTATGTGCAGGCACCTCTTCTGATTGGTTGTGATATCAGAAACCTGACTACATAAACATTAGAAATTCAAAGCAATGAGTAAGTCATTGTAGTAAACCAAGGTAAAAATTCTTTGTTTGGTTTGTGTGGGTGGGTGTTGGGGTAGTGGTGGTGGTGGTGGTGGTTGTAAATCAATAAATTGTGGCTTGTTTGTAGTTTATGCTTAATTTATTGATCTCAAACTTTGATTTTAAGTTTCTTGTTCATAATGATATACTCTTTCTTAAATGTAATTAAATTGCTTTTATTATGTGTTTATAATTGCCTGACAATCGAGAAATAGAGAATAAGAAGACGATGCAACCAATGAAGTTCGTGAAAAAATTTGGAGTTTCTTTCAAAAGTTAAGAAAACATAATTTTTTTTTATATAATCTTCATAAATTTGGATATATACTACATATGAGGATTGAAAAGAATATGATTTAATAACACTCTTGATAATTTTCTTTATTGTAAGACTCTTTGAAGAAACAAGTCCATAATGGGAGCTTAGTAACTCAAGGGACTTTAGACATCTTATCCTTGGAACTTCGTACTCTAGAGTAACTCAATGGACTCGCTACAACTTACTTTCACATCCCTAGACGGGGATCGAAACATATTGAAGAATTAGAGTTTATGCTTCATCAAGAAGAGTAGGCAAAAGAAAAATATCGAAAACTTCTGGAAGCAAGGACCGAATTGAGGAAATATATGCGTGATTTTTGGATGTACATTTTTTTTGAGACATTTTTTTAATGATGTACATAGTGGGTATATCTAGCTATGATACATACAGTCATTATTTTTTTATGAATGATGTACATGGTGGGTATATCTAGTTGTGTCTTATTTTTTTGACATGGACAAATGACTTGGTTTGGTTAATTTTAGATGTACGTGAGTTCTAATACAAAAAATTTCATTACAATTTTTATGTTTTTATGAATTTTAATTTGTGTTTAGATTTATTTGTCAATTATGACATTAATATTGGTTTTTTTTTATTATATATTTAATTTATGACCGTTTATATTAAACCCTCACGTGATGAAATTTTTTATGACCTTTTTAAAATTTTGAAAATTGTTTATCATGACGCTTTTTAAATAAAATATGATATCTGATAGAGTATATTATGACCTTTTTTTGTAGCATATATGACACTTTTGAAAAAAAAGACATATATAACTATTACCTAATATGACATTTTTTATGGGTATCAATTATAACACCCAAACTTATGATGTTTTTTTATTAAAAAATAAAGCATCATAAAATGTGTTTTATGACACTTAAAAAAGGTCATAAAAAGGCCTTTTTCTTGTAGTTTTACTAAAACTACGAAACAAGGGCAAAACAGTCCATCCGTTAAGTGGTATTTTGTTTTATTATGGCAGCAAATGTTTTGTTTTCATTGGTTGGGAAGGGTGGTGGCTTTGGACGACTTCAAACCCTTAGAATTACCTACTTATTCATACAAATTCAGCCATAAGAAATTTGAAGCTTAAAGAAAGAGAATTAGGAAGTTAGGAAGAAAAAGTGAGGAGAAAATTGGAGAAAAATTCATAGAAAATTACGTAAAAGCCCCTAAGGTAATTCCACCCATGAATCTTGTTATTTTTCTTGTATTTATGATTTATATGATATAAATCCTTGATTTTTTATCAACCTTTCACGCTTGGGTGCATATGTATGGGATATGCAAGTTTAAACAAAGTTGAATGTAACCCTTTAAATTGCTTTGTTTAGTAACCTTGTTTACTCAAACTTCCATATCTTTTTATATGATTACTGAAATTGATTGATTACAACTGGAGATTAAAATATACTCATATATATATTTCATATCATAAAATCAAGTAAAAATACCAAGAAATGAACCTTCGCTGATGATTTGAAGTTCGGGTATGAAATATGCCCCAAAAGAGTAAATATGCATACCGTATGTTTGATGTTTTGCTTGACATAGTAAATGAACTATGAAAATTATGAAATTTTAATATTGTGTTATTCAATATGTTTTATGAAATTGGGTGAAATATCATAGAATGTTATGATGTATAAAAAATATGAAAATTCTTGGAAGATGACTGAACAATAGATGAGTCTATAGGGCGGATTTGCTATGTGGTAAAGAAATGGGCATATCTTGCTCTAGGAAACTTAGAATGATGTGTCGTATTTTGTGTTGGAAATCTAATATGATAAGTATTGGATTACCAAGAACAACTAAAGTTGGTTTGGGCTGTAAATTGAATATGTTAGATATCATTATCGAGTCCAGATGGGACTTCATTTATGATGAATGATTTGAATTGAATCATATGATGCTTATGAATTGAGTTATGTTGAAGTTGTTCTTTGAATTGTTAATATTCTTATGATGATAATAATATTGTAAGAATGATAGGAAGGGAAGAAGAGCTGATTGGACAAGTACCGGATAAAGGCAAGTGAAAATCCAGTTAAACTGTCAAGGTGAGTGTACTTATAATTGTTTCATATATACAGATATATGAATATATCTCTAAGAGCAAGATTTGTTTGAATACTTTGGTATTCAGGATTTGTTTGGATATTCAAATATCCAGGATTTTTTTGGATCTTATGATTCAGGATTGGAATTGGACAAAGATCCAATGATTTGATTTGTCTTATGACAAGGATTTGTTGGAACTAATGTTCCAGGATTTGTTATTGCTAATGGGCAGAATTATTTGGATCTTGTGATCCAGTATTTTTTATTGCCAATGGGCAGGATTGTTCGGATTTTATATCCATATATTTGATATAGAATTGTTATTTCATTGCAGGGAAGGAGTACCTCACTAATCTTAATGCTTAAGGTTTATATTTTAACAATTTCAGGTTTGTACGCTGCCAGCTAGGATACTATATGACCGATAACTTTGAGAGTTGCACCGTTAGAAGAGCTGGGGTTTAAATATGGGGATTTTATCATTGTCACACTGAAGATTTTAATATACTCGTACATTGTATATATTGAGTTAGCATGGATTAAGTTGATCATAGTTAATCATAGTATTGTATAAGTTCTAATTATGACTCTGATGTTGACTTTGTTATGGCAGAAGAATAGTATTATGTTCATTATGTAGAAATATATTGATAAATGAATTAAATTTCCAATGGTGCTCAAGATTATGATCCAATTATTCTAATAACAAATGATTAGTATGGATATTGGGTTTGGGGTGTGACAGATGGACTATGTCCTTTGATAAATGCTTTAAGATATACTCCACCTCAGTCGGATGGACACATCGGAGTAGGGGGGGGGAGGAATCCCTTCTTGTATAAGGCGTCTCCTATGATGGAGAACTTTTTCGCTTTATATATCAATTTCCTCCTCTCATCTTTTGAATTGGGTAACTCCCTGTCTCTGATATATCGGATGATGGGTTCCATCCATGAATCTCTCAGGTTCAGGTTTAAATAAAACTCCACCTTGTTAACCTATTCTTTAATGCCCGGTCGATGTAGGTTCTCCACTAGCGTCGATCTTCTGATCTCTATCCCAGAGGTGAAGGCTAATCTCTCTAAGGAATCGCCTTGACTGTTGCCTTGCCAAGGGATCTTTTTCATCTTCACTTGAAATTTTTTAGTAGGTACTTGACCATTCTATCATCCTTGGACTCATATGCTCCCAATATCTGATTCACTACTAGTTTGGAGTCAGTGTGAACCAAGAGTTGGATAACATTTAATGGTCAGGAATGGGAGTGTAGACACCCCATTCTATCACCACTTAACCTCTCCTTAGGTCCCTAACACCTCCCTTCATCACTACAAATCTAAGTCATACCCCGGGTACTGACCTAGAGACCATCGGGCACTCCCAAGCTCCATCTGACCAAAGTAAACTCTTTAGATCGACCGAGACTGAATGAATATTCAAAGGGAACTGAAACCCCTTTCCAACGGTCCTCCTCGTGCGAGATTCTGACTTACGATGCGGATGAACGACTTATTTTCCCCCGAAACTTGATCAGGAGGTCACCAGATGCTCCCGGGCTCCGTCTGACCAAATTCAACACTTCATCTTGATCGAGACTGAATTAATCTTCAAAGGTCACTAAAACCCCTTTCCAACTGTCCGTCCTATGCATGATTCTGACTTACGGTGCGGGCGAATGACCCATTTTCCCTCAAAACTTGATCAGGAGGTCACCGGACACTCCCGAGCTTTGTATGACCAAAGTCAACTCTTTAGATCGACCGAGACTAAATGAATCTTCAAAGGGCTCTTAAAACCCTTTCCAACATTCCTCCCCATACACGATTCTCACTTACGGTATGGACGAACGATCCTTTTTACTCCGAAAGGTCACCACAGTCTCCCAAGACCCGGTTGATCAAAGTCATCTCCCAAACTGAGTCAAACTCTTTGGAATGTCGAAGTACATCTCATAAACTTTCCAACGGTATGCCTCGTGTGCGATTCTGACTTAACATGCAGACGAACGATCCATTTGCGTTCGATAATCCCCCGTCCAAAGGATCGATGAGCGTTTTCGAGTCACATTTGACCCTTAGTTAACTCCCAGACTTGGGAGAAGTCCAAAGGACTTTTGAAGGTCTATGAAATAACTTTCCAGCAGTTCACCCCTTGTGTAATTCGGATCAATGGTTTACATTTTACGACTATTTTTTCTAAGGAACCTGAAAGAGACTGCCAAACGGCAGGTTCCAAATCCTGCCTATCAGTGTGCCTAAAAACACATGCCGATTGGTAGGACCAGGACTATGCTGATCGGCAATGCCCTGGGCCTATAAAAAGGGGGGCTTAACCTCATTGCAAAGGACCCCAAGAACTGAAATCTATCACTCTCAGCGAACTTAGAAAACCTCTCTCGAAGTCAACGTGATTTCTACATCCAAATCCCTTTCCAACTCTCACTTTTCATCATCTTTTTCACCAAACTTGGTTAATTAACTACCCTTCATCATCATCCAAGTGCAAGGGTTGCTCTCCAACATTTAAGATCAAGCTCAAGATCTTCAAGAAGGTCCAACTTTCTCAATTCTCTCATCAAATTCTCCTAAAATCGCATTAACTTATTTTATTACTTAGCACTTTTATTCTCTCCATCTCACATATCCAAATATACTTTTTATTTCGTATTATTGCACATCTCTTATTTTCATATAAATAAAACCCAAAAAAATAAGAAAAGAGGGTTTGCTCATAAATTCCAAATGGGAATTCTCACACTTTTCTCACAACTAAAACACCTTTTTACACACACACATAGATAAGGGAAGTTCCCGATTGGATTTATGGGATAAACCCCACCCCTCATTTTGTATACGAACTAAGTGGACTTTGATGCCTCTATAGGCTACGTAGGCGTCTCGGGGTAAAACCCGAGATTCGAGTCCTACTTTTCTCCCACTTTCTATTTTTCTAATTCTTTAACTTAATTCTCTTAGATTATATATATTTGCATATACATATATTTGTTCTTAGTGGTGTATTATTCCATATGCGTTATCGTTCCATTATAATGATCAACGCTAGGATAATCGTGTAAATCCTATCTTCTAATATTACTTTTAGGAACATTCCTATGGATGACTCGCCTTATCTCTTCCATGATACAAGTCGATGATTCCTCTCTCCACTACATATACACATGCACACTTATCACGGGGAAATAGAGGAAAATAACAACAATCCATGAGAAATCGAAAGGGCGGAATGGGTGTCTAACACCTTTCCATTCCGTAACTTAGCCTCTGAACCCTTTTCGAATCAATTTTGGTTTCGTATGTATCAGTATGTCTTTGGATGCTGTCCTTCGGGATGGATCCACCTTCTTTTGTCTGTTTTGAGTAAAATCGATTGGAATCTCCATCTCTCTATATTTTTCACCTCACACATCGCCGATGACGGCCGAAGCGCTCCCGAGAGGGATGCGCGGGACCAAAATCCTCCCACCGCGTGAGATGAAC
The DNA here is from genome assembly GCA_949130495.1 of Sambucus nigra. Classification (NCBI taxonomy): domain Eukaryota; kingdom Viridiplantae; phylum Streptophyta; class Magnoliopsida; order Dipsacales; family Adoxaceae; genus Sambucus; species Sambucus nigra. The sequence goes on along the minus strand of OX422208.1, from coordinate 408,498,313 downwards.
CCTCCTCACCCTCTCCGCGATGATCGGGGATGATCACAGTGGCGACTCTGCTGGGTAATTTTTTATATGAGGGCTAGACTCTATTTACATGGGTGTTTTATTTTCTTATATACTCCCTTACTTTGCATGTTCCCTTTTTCATGTGTACCTTATGCTTGTGCTTCTATTCACACACTTTTAGAAGATTCTCCATGTATAGTTCGCACCACGTGCACCTAGGATCACATATATCCGCCTGTTCATGCATCACCCATCCATACTTGGTATACCATTGGTACTTGTACTTTGCTCCCTGTTTGGCATGATCAAGAAAGACACTCTCATCATGTGATAATAATAAGAGAATCATGCATAATTCACATGACATCACCAAAGAGCATTGTTATTTACAAAATTTTGTCCAGTAACTGGAGGGTAACTTCGTAATGGGCGCTGGTTCGGTAGGACGTAGTTAGCCTAAGCGATATGACTCTCACCTTCCATTAGACAAGTACCTTCGACGTATATCAAAGGGTTCCCTCGCATCGTACTTCTTGACCGAAGTCATGACGGGAGGTATATCGCAGGGAACTCGTTCACGTACGCCGAGTATATCGAATTCGCTCTCATACGTACCATCCCCATGAAGTATATAGTGATACTAATTCATATACACTCAGGTATATCAAATGGATTGTCCACACGTACCGATTGCCCTCAAAAGCAAGACGTATATCGTGGAAGTCACGCCAAGGGGGGAACCCTTTCCAATTCACCCAACCAACTGCATACCCACATATAGGTGTTAAGCCTAGGACACACATGTTAGATTTCGGATTTTGACTCTAAACTCTCCCAAAATTCCGGGTCGGTTTTTCACCCAAATTTTTACGCATTTTTAAAATGGAACCCTGCCCATGAGCGTGGTCACAAGTCCAACCATAGCTTTGCATATGTTACAAACCTAACTTTTCCAGGCTCGGGTCCCGTCTGGCATTTCATTTTGCATTTAGGAGAATTTAATACAAGCGAGAATATAATAATTATAATAATCATGCTGAGACCCGCCTCCTAAAAATATTTCTCCCTTCTTTATCAAAAAAATCCCAAAACATTTCTCCTTTCTTTATCAAAAATCCAAAAACTTATCTCCCTTATTTATCAAAAAATCCAAAAACATTTCTCCCTTCTTTATCAAAAATCCAAAAATATTTTTGATCTTCAATCTAAAAAAAAAACAAAAATATTTTCATTCTTATTTTTTCAAAAATAAATCCCATTTTACGCCTTCTCAGGTCAATTGCACTCCCTTGCCCTGGATCCTTATTGGCTTCGATCTTCAGTCAAATTACCCCAGATTTCTGTCCATTCCCCTGCTACTTCTTCCAAGTAGAATCCATACTCTTTCCATGGAGAACACAGGTCAAGTACCAGATCTGATGGCAGTCTTAGCTCAGCTCGTGTCTAAGATTGACAACCTCCAGACTGAGGTCCGAGAGATGTAATAAAACCAGGTTCCTGTTCCCCAAGAGACCGAGGCCCTATTCCCTCCCGTTATGGGTCCACCCGAGCCTATCTGGGTTCTCGAAGAGTTTTAGCACGCTCCACGTGCCCCTCCTACTAATGAGCTGCTGCCTGCCCAGCTTCCTTTGCCAAACCTTACCCAGCCTGGGGATAACTTGCCTATGATCATGGATCCAAAAGAAGAAGAATTGAACAAGGTCAAAGAAGATCTCAAGATGCTAACTAAGAAGTTCGATCAAGTCAGAATCTCTGGGAATTACATGGACTACACCCACATGTCTCCTTATCCTAAGGCGAGGTTACCTGAGAAGTTTAAGATACCAAATATCGAGAAATTCGGAGGAAGTGGTCCCCCGATTATTCATCTTCGCAGTTATCACCGTTCTATGACTCTCCTAGGGGCTTCTGAAGAAGTGATGGCCTAATTATTTTAGCAAACTTTGAAGGATAGCGCCTTCCGATGGTTTTTGTCTCTCGAGGAATCCAGAATCCGTAGTTAGGAGGATGTAGCCCTAGAATTCATGTCGTAGTATAAATATAATGAAGAGCTTGAGGTCATCCGTCGTGATTTAGAACTGCTCAAACAAAACTCTGGGGAATCAGTCAGTAACTTCATAGACCGATGGAGGGAAAAAGCAACCACCATGACCAACGTCCATCCGAGGAAGAATAAGTCAATATAGTGAAGAAAAACTTCTTACCCCATGTCTGAGCAACAATGGCAGGGCAATACTACCCTCACTTCCGAGCTCTCAGAGAAGTAGGAGTAGAAATCAAGGAAGGTCTTGCTAAAATAGAAGTTGAACCAAAGAAAGTGTCCGGACAATTCACTTCGAGAAAATGCGATAAACCTGTCAATGCTGTAGTCTCAACCATCAACAAAATCTCTCAACTAAACACCTCGTGGGCACCAAAAAGCCACCCTGTCCCAGTCCGAAAGGAATACAATGAGATCCATGATCCCCTCTTCAAAGTTTATCAATCCCTGTTAAGACGAAACCTTATCAAACCCCTGGATCCCCGTCCATTGCCAAATCAACTTCCAAGAAACTTCAAGGCAGATGCCCATTGCCCCTTTCACCAAACTGCTGGACATACCACCTACCAATTCTTTCACCTTCAAAACATAATCCAAGGTCTATTTGACTGGGGTACCATTGCCCCACCAGCCAATCTTGAGCCAAATACTACTCACAACCCACTCCCGAATCATGACAATGCCATCTTCTTAGAAGATAACCCATAATTTGATCCCACAACTCAAATCACACCCATATGATCTCCCTAACCTCTCCAAAATTTCCCATATTTCCTCCTACACCATGCTAGCCTCGTTGATCAAGCACTGTCACTCCTTACCAGAGCGTGCATCACTGTCCGTACCCATTCTGAAAATAGAAGTATGGAATTATCAGAAGTATTAAATAACTCCTAGAGTTCGGGCCAAAATTGCCCTCGCAAATGATCATTGATTGTCAGAGATTCACTACGCTATTCTTGGAAGTGAGAAAATGGGCTCGAGAGTCAGACAGTTGGGTAGTACCAACCGATAGAGTCAACTTAGATGACGTTGTCCAGATCATGGCAGAATTATTTAGGCAAACCAATAATATTTGCAGTATGACTGAGTTACTCGATACTCTCAAGCTACAAGGATGCCTAGTCCCTTCATCCTCATATCTCCCCATAGAATAGGAGGACCTGTACAAAGAATCCATTGAAGTTGTGGAATGCATCGACTTTACATGGAAATATAAAATTGTGCCACCGGATGGGGGGAAGAATTTGAATATTTAAATGAAGAGCAAACTTCCGATAAAACTGTCCCGGTAGTCGACATGTGTGGGATGATATCATTTGAATAACTCCTCGGAGAAATAAACAAGGTGATAGAACAACCCGAGATTGACGAGGAAATAAGGTTCATGTTCTTTCCTTTTTCAGTAAATCACATGATCAGATCAGGGAGGCATTACTAAATCCCAAGCTTACCACCAGCCAATGACAAAGGGAAGGGCGTCAAAAACCTTCCTATGCTAGAGATGACCCTCGAGGAAAGCAAGATCCTCGATGAACTGAAGAAAACTTAAGCTAACATCACTCTATGGGGGATTTTCATGTCTTCCTAGCTGCACAAAAATGTTTTGATTAAGTTTCTCATTGGACCCACGGTTCCTCCTTATATCACACCAGAAGAAGATGTACATTTAGTCGGATCCTTGACCTCTGCCCGAATGCTATCCTTTTCCGAAGAAGAAATCCCCAGAATCGGGCCAAACCACAATCATGCACTCAATACCTCCGTCAAAGTTATGGGGAAGATCGTACCACTCTCTCTTGTCAATAGTGGATCAACCTTGAATGTCTTCCCATTAAGAACCTTCAAATGCTTAGGACTGAAGGAAAGTGACCTCGCTCCAACCTCCTCTGCTGTACGTGCCTACGATAATACCCATAGGGAGGTGATGGGATCCATAAAACTTGTAATGGGGGATAGCCCTATAAATCATGTCGTTAAATTCCAAGTTATTGACATCCCAGCTTGTTTCAACCTGTTTCTCGAGCGACCTTGGCTCTACAGTATCAAGGGTGTGTCTTCCTCACTCCATCAAAAATTAAAGTTCTTCGCCGATGGACGAGCCATCACCATTTTGGGCGACGACGACAATGCCGAGGGTGCAAGTACCAGCAATACAATCCTTAAGATACAACACAGGTCAAATGATATGCTCCTATCAGGATTTCAAGTTGAACCACTTCTACTCCTAACAGGGGATGATTTCAAAGAAAGGGTTTGTCCAGAATACGACTCCCATGGCAACGTCAATGTGATTCAAATGTTCAAAAATATGCACTTCATGCCCGGACTGGGGATAGAACAAAGACATGAAGGGATAATTGAGCCCATTAAACTGAAAAAAGCTTTCCCTTCTTGTGGTTTGGGGTATCAACCATCAGAATAAGAGTTCAGAATGATTCACCAATCTCAACCAAAGAGAAGATTATACTGCATCCAGACTATCCTAGATGACTCCTTGAATGGGGGATTCATTAAAGATGGTAAAGACTTCCCCTTTTACGGCTTTCCGGAACCATGGTATGACCACACGGATAAGAAGATGAAGCCTGGAATCACTACAAGAATTTGCACCATTAGCAACATACAAATTATGTTGCTAAAGTTAGAAATATGTTGCTAAAAGGTATTAGCAACATATTTTTCTATGTTGCTAGCTTGTTGCCCATTGCCTGTCTAGGAAACCCTTTGGCAACACAGCACACATGTGTTGCTGAAGGTATACTTTTGGCAACACGCAATTGTGTTACCAAAAGTATTTTATAATTTGTCAAATTTATAATAAAAAATATTATTTGTGTTGCCAAAAGTCACTCAATAGCAACAAAAATAGTTATGTTGCCAAAAGCTATACCTTTAGGCAACATAAGAGGTGTGTTGCCAAAAGGCTATACCTTTGGCAACACAGGTCTTGTGTTGCCAAAGTCACTCAACAACATTAAAAATAGTTGTGTTGCCAAAGGTATAGCTTTTGCCAACATAAGAGTTATGTTGCCAAAAGGGTATACCTTTGGCAACACAGGTCTTGTGTTGCCAAAAGATATACCTTTGGGAACACAAGAGCTATGTTACCAAAAGTATAGCCTTTTGGCAACAAAAGAGCTGTGTTGCCAAAAGCTATACTTTTGGCAACAAAAGAGTTGTGTTGCCAAAAGTTATCTTTTTGCAACCAAATATTTGTTGCCATATCCAAAGTGATAGATGTAGATAATAACTTTTGGCGACAAAAAAATTGTGTTGCCAAAAGTACTAGATTTTTATTTATCACCTATTATTTTTTTCGCAATTGGAAGCATTTTTAAAACTGCACTTTTTTCATCAAACATACAACCTTATAATCCAAAATAACATTGCAAATTTGTCATACAATCATAAGTAATACAAAATTCCACAATTTTCAATCAAATCTCATAAATATGAATTACAAAATAATATTTCATCACAATCCAAGTATAAAGGTAAAAAATAAATGCCTCCCAAATATGAACATAACAAATCCTAACACATCAAAAGATGTAAACATGATCTAACCTAATACATTAACACATTAAAAGATGTAAACATGATCTAACCTAATACATTAACACATTAAAAGATGTTAAAAAAGTCCACGTAAACTAAAACGACGACGACAATATAGCTCCCCTACACTATAAGAAACCGCAGCTCCAAGCCACCACGAACATAATAACTCCAAGAAAAATTCATCATAACCTGCACAAGATACAAAAATAAATGACTACATGGGTTTGTATAACTTCAAATGCATGTATGTTTGACTTATCAATTTAAAATACTATTTAATTTCAAAAAATTTAGGTATAATTTCCTTTGTTTATTCATGAAATCCAACCTATTTTTAACATTAAAATAAACCGAACAGCAAAAAACGCAGCTAAACCACCATTAAATCCTTTTCACCAATTTAATATCTAAAAATAGTATCCGAGTAGCTACATAGACTTAAATAAGTATCCGAGTAGCTACGTACCTCGATCCTCCATATCCATTGACTTTTTCATGTGTCGCAAATCCATTTTCATTCTGCATAAAATACAAAATAAATTATAATCTATCCGACTTCAAAAGATAATACTAATTTATAACTATTATAGTTATATATATATATAAACATTTATATATAACTATAAAAATAAAGTGTCTAAAAAAACATTATATATATATATATATATATATATATATATCAAATTCACTGTGTAAAAAAAACAAAGTGTCAATTTTTAAAAACAATTGGGCATAGTATCCTTCGTTTATTGGACTATCCACCCTGTTTAAGGGGTAACGACAAATCCAACAATATAAAAAAAAATTCCAAATTAGTCTAACAAAAGCTTCAATGAAACAAACTTCTTATTGGCCCGTGTTCGATGTGAACTAACCAATTGTCATGTGTTCACTTCCATGGGGACATCACCATGGTACATCAAATAATACTCCATATACTTCCCTTGACGAGGGTTCCATATGGCTGTCATTGAAAACGGCTCGAAGGTGCTGCTGGTTATCTCTACTGGTTACCCCTGCTAAATGCCTCAATCGCACCTACAATTGGCTCAATCAAGTACACCTTAAACACTTCATCTCCTGAGAAGGTGGTTCTGAGGTCCTCTACGAAAATCAATTCCATATCCTTTCTCAGAACCTGCAAATACCCTGCAAATCAGAGTAATATGAAGTATAAATTACCATTTCTATATCTGTTTAAAGAGGGGCACATAATATGCTAAAGCCAAATTTCATTATTCATATTGTGTTCACTAACGACACAAAACTAAAGTGCCAATATACAGAAACAAAAACACTCCTTACCTGCTATAACGATATCTGTTAGTATATGCGTATAATATCTATTAGTATGTATATGTGTATATATATAATATCTGTTATATTATATGTGTATATATATATAATATCTATATACATATCTGATATACATATTTCTATATATGTTCAAATATGTATATATATATAATATCTATACATATAATATCTGTTATATTATATGTGTATATATTTCTATATCTGTTCAGATATGTGTATATATAATATTTATACATATAATATTTGTTATATTATATGTGTATATATATAATATCTATATCTGTTAGTATGTATATCAGATATGTATATATATAATATCTATACATATAATATCTGTTATATTATATGTGTATATATATATTATCTATATTTGTTAGTATGTATTAGATATGTATATATATAATATCTATACATATAATATCTGTTATATTATATGTGTATATATATAATATCTATATCTGTTAGTATATATATATGTATCAAATATAATATCTATACATATAATATCTGCATCAGATATAATATTTATACATATAATATAATATATGTTATATTATATGTGTATATATATAATATCTATATCTGTTAGTATATATATATCTGTTAGTATGTATATATACATATATACATACTAACAGATATACATAACATATATTAGATTGTATAATAGATATACATAACAGATATTAGTTAGTATGTCTATACATACTAACATATACATACTAATAGATATACATAACAGATATTAGATATACATACTAACATATACATACTAATACATAATAGATATTAGATATACATACTAACAAATATACATAACTACTAACAGATATACATAACATATATTAGATATACATACTAACATATACATACTAATACATAACAGATATTAGATATACATACTAACATATACATACTAACATATATACATAACATATATTAGTTAGTATGTATATACATATATACATACTAACAGATATACATAACAGATATTAGTTAGTATGTATATACATATATACATATATACTTTTAGTATATATATTAACAGATATTATATATATATATATATATATATATACCTTGCATATCTGCCAAAGAAGGATAGTTGTAAAAAAACATCATATTGATTTCAACAATCTGCAATTTATGTGTACATAGTTAGCCTTAGGTGAATTAAGCGGAAATGATTAAAGATTCGTATGAAAATATAAGATATTAAAAATCATCATAAGGGTCAATATTCAAGAAATTGAATCAAGACAAGTGATGTGCAGCAGGTTGAATAAAAATGACTTGAGCATTTAATTAGAAAGACAATGTCATTAAAAAGACAATGGGGGAAGCAGGGCATCAAGACATATGATGTGTAGCAGGTTGAATCTTCCCCTTTTCAAGTCTAACACTAAGGATGGTAATGCAGCCGACATAAATTATTCGTAAAGAAAAGTTGAAGGCTAGTGGTTTTCTTACATTTCTTATATTTTTAACATCAGTGAGTATAGAGTACTCGATTTTTGACACTATGTTGATATGTTGATACCTCCATTTTAAAAAATGTAGACATATGTTAATACCTCCATTTTTTATCCATCCAAACGCATATTCGTTGAGGAGGCGCTGAATAACCCATTTATGTGAGTCTCCATGTGATCAATATGGAGCCTACTTGCGAAGCTCCTTTTGTCTTTGACTACGCGGTCGGTTCCTACGAGTCACATTGGTCCCATGCGAGGTGTTCGTGACTCTTACGGGACCGTTTTGTGGCTGTTTTACGTTTTCACCCTTCAATGGTTTTATGATTGAGTCTAATTTTTTAAAATTTATGTCGTACACTCAAACCGGGAGCCCCGTGACTACGTGAACGATTCCTACGAGTGCGAGGTGTTCGTGACTCTTACGGGATCGTTTTGTGTTTTTTCACATTTTCTCCCTTCGATTGCATATTTTTATTCTTAAGTCTAACTTTTTGTAAATTTACGTCGTACACTCAAATTGGGAGCCCCGTGATTACGCGACCATTTTCTACGAGCCACATTGGTCCCGTGCGAGGTGTTCGTGACTCTTACGGGATCGTTTTGTGGTTGTTTTACGTTTTCACCCTTGGTTGACATGTTTGTATGCTTAAGTCTAACTTTTTACAAATTTATGTCGTACACTCAAATCGGGAGCCCCGTGATGATGCGGTCAGTTCCTAAGAGTCACATTGGTCCCGTGCGAGGTGTTCGTAACTTTTACGAGACCGTTTTGTGTTTGTTTTATGTTTTCACCCTTCGATAGCATATTTTTATGCGTAAGTCTAACTTTTTGCAAATTTTCATCGTACACTCAAACCGAGAGTCCCATGACTACGCGACCGGTTCCTACTAGTCACATTGGTCCCATGCGAGGTGTTCGTGACTCTTACGGGCCCCTTTTTTGGGACCGTTTTGTGTTTGTTCTAAGTTTTCACCCTTCGATGGCATGTTTTTATTCTTAAGTCTATTTTTTTTGCAAATTTTTGTCATACACTCAAACCGGGAGCCCCGTGACTACGCGGACGATTCCTACGAGTCACATTGGTCCCGTGCGAGGTATTCGTGACTCTTCCAGGACCATTTTATGGTTGTTTTACATTTTCACCATTCGATGGCATGTTTTTGTACATAAGTCTAATTTTTTGCAAATTTACGTCGTACACTCAAAGCGGGATCCCCGTGACTACGCGATCGGTTCCTACGAGTCACATTAGTCCCGTGCGAGGTGTTCGTGACTCTTACGGGACCGTTTTGTAGCTGTTTTATATTTTCACCCTTCGATGGCGTGTTTTTATGCTTAAGTCTAATTTTTTAAAATTTACGTCGTACACTCAAATCGGAAATCCTGTGACTATGCGGCCTACCAGTCACATTGGTCTCATGCGAGGTGTGCGTGACTCTTACGGGACCGTTTTGTGTTTTTTTTACATTTTCACCCTTAGATTGCATATTTTTATGCTTAAGTCTAACTTTTTGTAAATTTATGTCGTACACTCAAACCAGGAGCCCCGTGATTACGCGACCGTTTCCTACGAGTCACATTGGTCCCGTGCGAGTTCTTTATGACTCTTTCGGGATAGTTTTGTGTTTGTTTTACGTTTCCACCCTTTGATGGCATGCTTTTACGCTCAAGTCTATTTTTTTGCCAATTTACGCCGTACACTCAAACCGAGAACCCGGTTACTACGTGGTCGGTTGCTTCGAGTCATATTGGTCCCGTGCGAGGTGTTCGTGAATCTTACGGGACCGTTTTGTGGCTGTTTTATGTTTTCACCCTTGGATGACATGTTTGTATGCTTAAGTCTAACTTTTTGCAAATTTATGTCGTACACTCAAACCGGGAGCCCCGTGAGTACGCGGTCGGTTCTTACGAGTCACATTGGTCCCGTGCGAGGTGTTCGTGACTCTGATGGGACCGTTTTGTGTTTGTTTTACATTTTCACCCTTCAATAGCATGCTTTTATGCTTAAGTTTAACTTTTTGCAAATTTCCATTGTACACTCAAACCGGGAGTCTCGTGACTATGCAACCGGTTCCTACTAGTCACATTGGTCCCGTGCGAGGTGTTCGTGACTCTTATGGGCCCATTTTTTGGGACCATTTTGTGTCTGTTCTATGTTTTCACCCTTCGATGGCATGTTTTTATTCTTAAGTCTATGTTTTTGCAAATTTTCCTCGTACACTCAAATCGGGAGCCCCGTGACTAAGCGGACGGTTCCTACAAGTCACATTGGTCCCGTGCGAGGTATTCGTGACTCTTCTGGGACCGTTTTATGGCTGTTTTATGTTTTCACCCTTCGATGGCATGTTTTTGTGCTTAAGTATATTTTTTTGCACATTTACATCGTACACTCAAACCGAGAGCCCCGTGACTACGCGGTTGGTTCCTGTGAGTCACATTGGTCCCGTGCGAGGTGTTTGTGACTCTTACGGGACCATTTTGTGGCTGCTTTATATTTTCACCCTTCGATGGCATGTTTTTATGCTTAAGTCTAATTTTTTAAAATTTACGTCGTACACTCAAATCGGGAGCCCCGTGACTACGCGAACGGTTCCTACGAGTAACATTGGTCCCATGCGAGGTGTTCGTGACTCTTACGGGACAGTTTTGTGTTTGTTTATGTTTCCACCCTACGATGTCATGCTTTTAAGCTCAAGAATAATTTTTTGCAAATTTACATCGTACACTCAAACCGAGAGCCCAGTTACTACGCGATTGATTGCTACGAGTCATATTGGTCCCGTGCGAGGTGTTCGTGACTCTTACGGGACCTTTTTGTGGCTGTTTTACATTTTCACCCTTCGATGATTTGTTTGTATGATTAAGTCTAACTCTATGCAAATTTAAGTCGTACACTCAAACCGAGAATCCCGTGGGTACGCGACGGGTTCCTACGAATTACATTGGTCCCGTACGAGGTGTTCGTGACTCTTACAGGACCGTTTTGTGTTTGTTTTACATTTTCACCCTTAGATATCATGCTTTTATGCTTAAGTCTAGCGTTTTGCAAATTTTTGTCGTACACTCAAACAGGGAGTCCCGTGACTATGCGACCGGTTCCTACTAGTCACATTAGTCCCGTGGGAGGTGTTCTTGACTCTTACGGGCCCACTTTTTGGGACCATTTTGTGTTTGTTTTACGTTTTCACCCTTCGATTGCATATTTTTATGCTCAAGTCTAAATTTTTACAAATTTAAGTCGTACACTCCAATCGGGAGCCCCGTGATTACGCGGTCGTTTCCTACGAGTCACATTGGTCCCGTGCGAGTTCTTCATGACTCTTTCGGGACAATTTTATGTTTATTTTACGTTTCCACCCTTCGATGGCATGCTTTTATGCTCAAGTCTAATTTTTGCAAATTTACGTCGTACACTAAAACAGCGAGCTCGGTTACTACGTTGTCGGTTCTTACGAGTCACATTTGTCCCGTGCGAGGTGTTCGTGACTCTTACGGGACCGTTTTGTGGCTGTTTTACGTTTTCACCCTTTGATGGCATGTTTTTATGCTTAAGTCTAATTTTTTAAAATTTATGTCGTACACTCAAACCGGGAGCCCCGTGACTACGCGAACGGTTCTTACGAGTCACATTGGTCCAGTGTGAGGTGTTCGTGACTCTTACGGGACAGTTTTGTGTTTATTTTACGTTTTCACCATTCGATTGTATATTTTTATGCTCAAGTTTAATTTTTCAAAATTTACATCGTACACTCAAACCGGGAGCCCCGTGACTACACGAACGGTTCCTACGAGTCACATTGGTCCCGTGCGAGGTGTTCGTGACTCTTAACGGACCATTTTGTGTTTGTTTTACGTTTTCACCCTTCGATTGCATATTTTTATGCTCAAGTCTAACTTTTTATAAATTTAAGTCGTTCACTCAAACTGGGAGCCCCGTGATTACGCGGTCATTTCCTACGAGTCACATTGGTCCCGTATGAGTTCTTCGTGACTCTTCGGGACAGTTTTGTGTTTATTTTACGTTTCCACCCTTCGATGGCATACTTTTATGCTCAAGTCTAATTTTTTGTAAATTTACATCGTACACTCAAACCGCGAGCCCGCTTACTACGCGGTCGGTTCCTACGAGTCACATTTGTCCCCTGCGAGGTGTTCGTGACTCTTACGGGACCATTTTGTGGCTGTTTTATATTTTCACCCTTCGATGACTTGTTTGTATGCTTAAGTCTAAGTTTTTGCAAATTTATGTCGTACACTCAAACCGGGAGCCCTGTGACTACGTGATCGATTGCTACGAGTCACATTGGTCCCGTGCGAGGTGTTCGTGACTCTTACGGGACCGTTTTGTGGCTATTTTACATTTTCACCCTTTGATGAAATGTTTGTATGCTTAAGTCTAACTTTTTACAAATTTACATCGTACACTCAAATCGGGAGTCCCGTGACTACGCGGTCGGTTCCTACGAGTCACATTGGTCCCGTACGAGGTGTTCGTGATTCTTACGGGACCATTTGGTGTTTGTTTTACGTTTTCACCCTTCGATAGCATGTTTTTATGCTTAAGTCTAACTTTTTGTAAATTTTCGTCGTACACTCAAACCGGGAGCCCCGTGACTACGCGGACGGTTCCTACAAGTCACATTGGTCCCGTGCGAGGTATTCGTGACTCTTCCGGGACCTTTTTATGGCTGCTTTAAGTTTTCACCCTTCGATGACATGTTTTTGTGCTTAAGTCTAATTTTTTGCAAATTTACGTCGTACACTCAAACCGGGAGCCTCGTGCCTACGCGATCGATTCCTACGAGTCAGATTGGTCCCGTGCGAGTTCTTCGTGACTCTTCCAGGACAGTTTTGTGTTTTTTACGTTTCCACCCTTCGATGGCATGCTTTTATACCAAGTCTAATTTTTTAAAATTTACGACGTACACTCAAACTGGGTGCCCCGTGACTACGCGGACGGTCCCTACGAGTCACATTAGTCCCATGCGAGGTGTTCGTGAATCTTACGGGAACTTTTTGTTTTTGTTATACGTTTACACCCTTCGATTGCATATTTTTATGCTCAAGTCTAATTTTTTAAAATTTACATTGTACACTCAAAATGGGAGCCCCGTGACAACGCAAACGATTCCTACGAGTCACATTGGTCCCGTGCGAGGTGTTCATGACTCTTACGGGACCGTTTTGTGTTTGTTTTACGTTTTCACCCTTCGATTGCATATTTTTATGCTTCAGTCTAACTTTTTACAAATTTGCATCGTACACTCAAATCGGGAGCCCCGTGATTACGCGATCGTTTCTTACGAGTCACATTGGTCCCGTGCGAGTTCTTCGGGACTCTTTCGGGACAGTTTTGTGTTTATTTAGCGTTTCCACCCTTCGATGACATGCTTTTATGCTCAAGTCTAATTTTTTGAAAATTTACGTTGTATATTCAAACCGCGAGTCCGGATACTACGCGGTCGATTCCTATGACTCACATTGGTCCCGTGCGAGGTGTTCGTGACTCTTACGGGACCGTTTTGTGGCTGTTTTACATTTTCACCATTCGATGACATGTTTGTATGCTAAAGTCTAACTTTTTTCAAATTTATGTCATACACTCAAATCGGGAGTCCCGTGACTACGCGATCGGTTCCTACGAGTCACATTGGTCCCGTGAGAGATGTTCGTGACTCTTACGGGACCGTTTTGTGTTTGTTTTACGTTTTCACCCTTCGATAGCATGTTTTTATGCTTAAATCTAACTTTTTGCAAATTTTCATCGTACACTCAAAACGGGAGTCCTGTGACTACGCGGTGGGTTCCTACTAGTCACATTGGTCCCGTGCGAGGTGTTCGTGCCCTTTTTTGGGATCGTTTTGTGTTTGTTCTATGTTTTCACCCTTCGATGGCATGTTTTTATTCTTAAGTCTAATTTTTTACAAATTTTGGTCGTACACTCAAACCGGGAGCCCCGTGACTACGCGGACGGTTCCTACTAGTCACATTGGTACCGCGCGAGGTATTCGTGACTCTTCCGGGACCGTTTTATGGCTGTTTTGCATTTTCACCCTTCAATGGCATGTTTTTGTGCTTAAGTCTAATTCTTTGCAAATTTACGTCGTACAGTCAAACCGGGAGCCCTGTGACTATGCCGTCGATTTTTACGAGTCGCATTGGTCCCGTGCGAAGTGTTCGTGATGCTTACGGGATCGTTTTGTGGCTATTTCACATTTTCACCCTTTGATGATATGTTTGTATCCTTAAGTCTAACTTTTTACAAATTTATGTTGTACACTCAAATCGGGAGCCCCGTGACTAACCGGTCTATTCCTAGGAGTCACATTGGTCCCGTACGAGGTGTTCATGACTCTTGCTGGACCGTTTTGTGGCTGTTTTATGTTTTCACCCTTCGATTGAAAGTTTTTATGCTTATGTCTAATTTTTTGCAAATTTACGTCATAAAATCAAACGGGGAGCCCCATGACTACACGATCGATTCCTACGAGTCATATTGGTCCCGTGCAAGGTGCTCGTGATTCTTACCTTACCATTTTGTGATTGTTTTGTGTCTTCACCCTTCGATGTCAAGTTTTTATGCTTAAGTCTAACATTTTATATAAATTTACGTTGTATACTCAAACTTGGAGCATCGTGATTACGAAGCCGTTTCCTACGAGTCACATTGGTCCCGTGCGAGTTCTTCGTGACTCTTTCGAAACAGTTTTGTGTTTATTTTACGTTTCCAGCCTTCGATGGCATGCTTTTATGCTCAAGTCTAATTTTTTTCAAATTTACGTCGTACACTCAAATCCCATGCCCGGTTACTACGCAATCGGTTCCTATGAGTCATATTGGTCCCGTGCGAGGTGTTCGTGACTCTTACGAGACCGTTTTGTGGTTGTTTTACATTTTCACCTTTCGCTGACATGTTTGTATGCTTAAGTCAAACTTTTTACAAATTTACGTCATACACTTAAACCGAGAGCCCCGTGACCACGCAGTTGGTTCCTACGAGTCACATTGGTCCCGTGCGAGGTGTTCGTGACTCTTACGGGACCGTTTTGTGTTTGTTTTACGTTTTCACCCTTCAATGGCATGTTTTTATTCTTATGTCTAATTTTTTGCAAATTTTTGTCGTACACTCAAACCGGGAGCCCCGTGACTACGCGACTGGTTCCTACGAGTCACATTGGTCCCGTACGAGGTATTCGTGACTCTTACGGGACCGTTTTGTGGTTGTTTTACATTTTCAACCTTCGTTGGCATGTTTTTGTGCTTAAGTCTAATGTGTTCCAAATTTACGTCGTACACTCAAACAGGGAGCCCCGTGACTACGCGGTCATTTCCTACGCGTCACATTTGTCCCGTGCGAGTTATTCGTGACTCTTACAGGACGGTTTTGTGGCTGTTTTATGTTTTCACCCTACGATGGCATGTTTTTATGCTTAAGTCTATTTTAAGCAAATTTACGTCATACACTCAAACCGGGAGCCCCGTGACTACGCGGTCGGTTCCTACGAGTCACATTGGTCCCGTGCGAGGTGTTCGTGACTCTTACCGGACCTTTTTGTGGTTATTTTACATTTTCACCCTTCGATGCCATGTTTTTTTGCTTAAGTCCAATTTTTTACAAATTTACGTCGTACACTCAAATGGGGAGTGATCGAGTGCGAAAAGTGTGCGCGTGTAAAGTGCACAGTCGTTGTTTTCGGTTCGCCAACTCAATACAAAAACCTAAGTTACTACTACACTTGCGAGGAAAGCACAGCGATAAGTCGGGTATCGAAAATCCACAGAGATGAGATGTTAGAATTTAAGTGATTTAATACTTCGAAATAAAAGTGTAAAAGGTGTTTAAAAACTAAAAAGGGAAAGATTCATAAAAGGGAAATAGTAATCTAGGCGAGTGTATTGAAACTAGATTATGAAAGCGAGTGAAACTATAGGTTGCGTCGAATATCCCTCACCCGAGTTAATTTGTATAAAATGGTTACATGGGTCGACGGGTTATTACACGTGCGTCTCGTTTTGACAGTTAATTAAATCAAGGGTTGTCACGCCCTAAATCATCATAAAAGCCTAATAAGATTTTGGTGTCAACAAATATCCCGAAAATTACGCGCGAAAGGTCGTAAGCACGGGACATACATGATATGCCCTGTCAAATCTCCTAGACGTAATAACTAGGACAACGCACCAGAAATAGACCCGTAAACACCATCACCAAATCAAAGCAACGCATCAACCCGAGTGAGTTCAATTCAAGCACAACCTAATTTAAATTACCTAGAAAGCATGTTAAAAACGCAGTAAATGGAAAGCGGTAAATAAACGCGGTAAATTTACACTAGAAAGCAAGTAATCAAAGCATGTAAACTAATTAACAAAGCATGTAAACCTAATTATCAAAGCAAGAATGAATGAAATACAAGCTATATTAATGGTGAGGATGATGAATAGTCAACTTACACAACAAATGGGGTGCCAAACCAAGTATAAATGAAGAAGAACCATCCAAAAACCCTAACCCTAACCTATTCTATCTTCTAAAACTATCTAAAGACGTTCACATCTTTTTATTACATCAACATTGACTTATATACCAAGTGGGAGTTAAATTAGAAAAGAAAAGAGAAAAGAAATGCAAAATATCTGCTAAAAAATAGGGGGTCGATCGATCTACCATTTGGTCGATCGATCGATCATATAAGACGAGGCAAAAATGGGAAAGGTTGATCGATCGATCAAGCAGGGGCAGACTGCATTTTCCCCTGTTTTGGCTTGCATTTCTCCTCCGCTAAAATCGCCGTAACTTCTTCCTTCGGAATTAGAATTGCGCACTGTTTGCGGCCACGCGAAGCTTATGAGGAGGGATACAACTTCCATGAAGATGTTGGGCCAGGTGCCCAATCTATAAAATGACTAAAATTCCCTTGAATGTGCGGTTGTGTACGAAAATAGAGCGGAACGCGTCCGAAGTTCACACTTAGCATCCAATTACCTACAAAAGCTCAATTAACCCCTGCAAAACATGTTAACGTAGAAATACGAGTTTGTCTGGTTAACGAGCATACATATAGGGAATAAGATACCCGAGGGGGCTAAAATGCGTCCATTCGGAGGATAAAATACGCAGTATTTGCGTATTATCACACCCCCTAACTTACACATTGCTAGTTCCTAGAAATAAAATAGGAGGCAACAAGAACAACAAGCAAACAAAAGCAGGAGATAGTACAAAAGTTTGGTATAAAATCATAAGGCCACTTTCGTGGCGATTCGATTGCATTTAGCATATGCAATAAGCCGTTAAACCCCTAGGTCACCCTAGTGGACGAGTGTGGTTTCGTGAGGGTTTTCAGGGATGATACCCACAAACATCACATGGTTTCCTCAAAATATGCCCAACCCAACATGCAACAAACCCAACAATGGCGAAAAAAATTTCATACGCATTATTAGCACATTGAATGAATTAAAACAAAAGTCCAAATCATTAACATTATAGAATGCACCTCATAGAATTGAAACCTTAAAATGTGGGAGGGGGACGAGCACATGCAAAGTGTAATTTGGCAAAGACTTAAATAATCCAGATAAACATTAAAGCAAGTATATATTCAATCCTCACGGGCATTACACTCATCAAGTGAATTCACTCGAAATAGGGAGGTAACACACGGGACATGCGGGCTAAAGAGTAAATGTAAATGGAAACTATGCCGCACACATGTCACGAAAGAAGAACGCTATATATAAACTGAAAAACTATAATCTAAATGAAAGGATACCGCACACTAAAAGAGGCGAAATGCATTTTCACAGATTATCAAAACTATTTAAACTTTTAAATTACATCAACCTAAGATCACATAGGACTTGATAGGGTTATAATGTAGGTATGACTAGGGTACAAAACGAAGGATATGTATGTACGAATTCAAAGTGTTCGGAATGAAAACTCGGGATAATGAGATAATGCGGGCAATATCAAAATCGGAAAACAAGTTCCAAAAAGGCATTAGATATATCATCGGGGAGAGTAATCAAAGATTATTGAACTATATACAACATATACAAACTTCTCTTTTTTTTTCTTTTCTTCTTTTTCTCATTTTCTCTGTTGTTTTCTTTTGCTTTTTTCTTTCTCTTTTTCTTCACTTTTTTCACTACTTTCTTTTCTTTACTTATCAAACTCTCATATGCCTAAATTGCAACCGGCATCACAACAACATCATTCAATCCCAAGTGACATTCCAAACAAAGGTATGGAAAGTGTATGTATGGTATAAAACTCAAATGTAGAGTTGGTTATGGGAATGGGATATGAAATGAAAGGCTATAGTTAGGATCAAAGGGGTTAACAAGGGTAAACATATAAGGGTGAGGTCAAGGATCATATGGGTGATATAACAAAGAGGGCCTATGATCATTTCACAAAGTTTACAAAATTCTCGAATCAAAACAATATATGAAAATCATGATCAAGTAACACATTTCAAGTATGAACTCAATTAATGAACGGTCAAATGAAAGAATAGTGAGATTACCAACGAATTCAACGTTTTCAATGAGAAAAGAACAGTTTATACACTCACAAACGATGAAAGGTACAAAGCTTACTCGGTGTAAGTATATACAATGCAACAAAAGATTACCGAGTTATAAAAATCTTAAACCAAATCAATATAACAATAAAAGTGCATGTGCTCATGGGATTAAAGTTTAATTCATGAAGTTATTCATAATATCAATAAGTGAGACTAAAGTCTAATAACTTCTAAAATCAAGAACATGCATCATTGGGTTGTCTATTGGATTGGGCAATTATTGAAATTTATCATCGAAAATAAAGGAAAAATGCCCAAAAAAGGAGAAAAAAGAAAGAAAATCTTTTTGAAATTTTTGATTATTCTAAGAAAAGAATACTAAGTAACTAACATGTGAGCCAAAACATGGACTAAATAATGGAATGGATAGAATATCCCACACCCCCTAACTTAAAACTTGACATTGTCCTCAATGTGAATTAAGAACCAAGTTAAGAGAGGAAAAGAGCGATATTACCCAAAAATGGAGCGATCCCCATAAGAACAAGTCCAAAGAATCTACAAAACAAGTTAGTACCGAGCATAGAAAAAATAAATAATAAAAAGTTAACTAAGTACACTAGACTAAATTAAAAAGGAAACAAAAATAAAAAGCTAACTATATACAACCTACTATTTAGACTTCACACTAACTATACACTAGAAGTCTAAATAACTGAGGGCCCACCATAAGAACGATTTGACTTTGGAGGATAACCGGTGTACCCTCACATACAAGCATGCCTTCCAAAAAATATGAATTTCGTTTTAACAACGGAAGACATGTGTAAGGCGAAAGAAATGAACCATCGCCAATTAAAAGTTTTGGTAGGACGATGGGGGGTTTGGATTGAATGGGTGACAAAAACAAGTGGGGACCGAGAAAAGTTGAATATCCTCCAAAGGATTTTGAAGTTGGAATGGGAGGCGGCGCACACAAAGGCAAAGATGCGTTCGTGGAGGGCGGCTCGAGCAAGTAATCCTCATCGGTGATAGGGTTTAAAACATTAAAGTTTGAAACCGAATCATCTGGTACTTGTTCCGGTGGGGTAATATAGAATGAAAATGGGGATGAAGGAAATTAAAACTCACGAGGTGAATCATCATCGCATGAAGTTGGAATTTCAAAGGAAATAATATCATTTTCAATAAAATGTTCTTCTTTAGGAGCCAAAGAAGAAATCATTTCATTGCAAATAGATATTACGTCATTATCATCCTCACTTTCAATATCTATTACGCAATGGGCAAAGTCTAGAATGGCTTGTTCCAAAGTAGGCACAAGTACCTCATTTGGTTCAAAACATTCGTCGACCTCGAAAGTCTCGGAAGCAAAATCGTCGTCGGACTCAAATAATAAATCCAACTCATGTTCCCACGAACGATTTTCTTGCCGATAGAGATTTTCAATTTTCTCATTTTCATACATACGCAAGCCCTCACCGAACGTCATGGGTCGAGGTGCGAATGCAAGAAAATGGGAACTTTGAAAATTACTATCGGACTTAAACGAAAACTCATTATTATAGAAATTTTGAAAACTATTCGAATTCGTTTCAAAATTCCTATTATAAGGAGGTAAAGGCCCAAAATCATTATCATCATCATCAAAATTCCAATAACCCAAGTTTTGACTTTCGTTATACTCGCCCAAAGTAATATTTGAATTTGCAAATTTTTGGGATTCTAAGTATTCACTGAAAGTCATGGGTTTGAGAGAATTTTGAGAATTATAACAAGGATTACCAAAAGAATTGGAATAAGACATGCTTACCCCAAAAATGGCTCGAAGTGGCGGATTCCACAAAATAGGTGCGCGCGGGAAATTCGAGCGTTTCTAAGTGCTCAAATGTGGAAGTCCAGCAAAAAGTTAGCAAATAATACAAATAGAAAGAAAATACTATGAAATACTAAATCAAATAAATTCTAAAACAAACAAGTCCCCGGCAACGGCGCCATTTTGATCGAGTGCGAAAAGTGTGCGCGTGTAAAGTGCACGATCGTTGTTTTTGTTTCGCCAACTCAATACAAAAACCTAAGTGACTACTACACTTACGAGGTAAGCACAGCGGTAAGTCGGGTATCGAAAATCCACAGAGACGAGATGTTAGAGTTTAAGTGATTTAATACTTCGAAATAAAAGTGTAAAAGGTGTTTAGAAACTAAAAAGGGAAAGATGCATAAAAGGGAAATAGTAATCTAGGCGAGTGTATTGAAACTAGATTAGGAAAGCGAGTGAAACTATAGGTTGCATCGAATATCCCTCACCCGAGTTAATTTGTATAAAATAATTACATGGGTCGACGGGTTATTACACGTGTGTCTCATTTTGACAGTTAATTAAATCAAGGGTTGTCACGCCCTAAATCATCATAAAATCCTAATAAGATTTTTGTGTCAACAAATATCCCAGAAATTACGCGCGAAAGGTCGTAAGCACGGGACATACATGATATGCCCTGTCAAATCTCCTAGACGTAATAACTAGGACAACGCACCCAAAATAGACCCGTAAACACCATCACCAAATCAAAGCAACGCATCAACCCGAGTGGGTTCAATTCAAGCACAACCTAATTTAAATTACCTAGAAAGCATGTTAAAACGCAGTAAATGGAAAGCAGTAAATAAACGCGGTAAATTTACACTAGAAAGCAAGTAATCAAAGCATGTAAACTAATTAACAAAGCATGTAAACCTAATTATCAAAGCAAGAATGAATGAAATATAAGCTATATTAATGGTGAAGATGATGAATAGTCAACTTACACAACAAATGGGGTGTCAAACCAAGTATAAATGAAGAAGAACCATCAAAAAACCGAAACCCTAACCTATTCAATCTTCTAAAACTATCTAAAAATGTTCACATCTGTTTATTACATCAACATTGGCTTATATACAAAGTGGGAATTAAATTAGAAAAGAAAAGAGAAAAGAAATGCAAAATATCTGCTGAAAAATAGGGGGTCGATCGATCGATCATATAAGACGGGGCAAAAATGGGAAGGGTCGATCGATCTACCATTTGGTCGATCGATCGATCAAGCAGGGGCAGACTGCATTTTCCCCTATTTTGGCTTGCATTTCTCCTCCGCTAAAATCATCGTAACTTCTTCGTTCTGAATCAGAATCGCGCACCGTTTGCGGCCACGCGAAGCTTGCGAGGAGGGCTACAACTTACATGAAGATGTTGGGCAAGGTGACCAATCTGTAAAATGACTAAAATTTCCTTGAACGTGCAATTGTGTACGAAAATAGAGCGGAACGCGTCCGAAGTTCACACTTAGCATCCAATTACCTACAAAAGCTCAATTAACCCTGCAAAACATGTTAACTTAGAAATACGAGGTTGTCTGGTTAACGAGCATAAATATAGGGAATAAGATACCCGAGGGGGATAAAATGCGTCCGTTCGGAGGATGAAATACGCAGTATTTGCGTATTATCAGGGAGCCCCGTGACTACGCGATCGGTTCCTACGAGTCACATTGGTCCCGTGCGAGGTGTTCGTGACTCTTATCGGACCTTTTTGTGGTTATTTTATGTTTTCACCCTTCGATGGCATGTTTTTATGCTTAAGTCCAATTTTTTGCAAATTTACGTCGTACACTCAAATGGGGAGTCCCGTGACTATGCGGTCGGTTCCTATGAGTCACATTGGTATCGTGCGAGGTGTTCACGACTCTTACGTGATCATTTTGTGGTTATTTTACGTCTTCACCCTTCGATAATATGTTTTTATGCTTAAGTCTAATTTTTTGCAATTTTTTTTTCATATTCTCAAAATGGGAGTCTCGTGACTATGAGGTCGGTTCCTACGAGTTTCATTGGTCCCGTATGAGGTGTTTGTGCTCCTTATGGGAACATTTCGCGGTTTCTTTTCATTTTCACCCATTTGCGACTTATTTTTATGCCTAAATCTAACTTTTTGCAAACTTACATTGTATACTCAAACCGGGATTCCCATGACTACGCAGGCAGTTCCTACGAGTTACATTGGTGTCGTACGAGGTGTTCGTGCATCTTACGAGACTGTTTTATGTTTGGTTTACATTTTCATCCTCTAATGGCGTATTTTTAAGTTTAAGTCAAACGTTTTGCAAATTTACGTCGTATAATCAAATCGGGAGCCTCGTGACTTGGCGGTCAGTTCCTATAAGTTACATTGATCCCGTAAGAGGTGGTCGTGCCTCTTGCGGGAACGTTTTGTGGCTGTTTTATGTTTTCACCATTTAAAAGGCATGATTTTATGCCTAAGTTTAAGTTTTGACAAATTTACGTCGTATACTCAAACCGGGTCTGCCGTGACTATGGGGTCGGTTCCTACGAGTTACATTGGTCCCGTGCGAGGTGTTCGTGCCTCTTACGCAACCATTTTGTGGATGTTTTATATTTTCACCCTTAACGGCATGTTTTTATGCCTAAGTCTAACTTTTTGAAAATAAAATAATAAACCAGCGAACTGTTGAAAGACAAAGCAAATAACTATATATATAATGTATAATAGAAGAATTTAGACAATAAATCAAACCTTGGAGCATCCACCAAAATAATTGAGTTATCAGTGCACCTCACACTTTAACCATGGCATTTTATTGAGAAGTTTTCGGAATCAAAGAAGAAAGCTTGACCCTGAAACAATAATTATTTTCTCACATCAGCTACACATTAAACATAACAATGTAGTGCTGTGAATATTTCTTAAAAGCATTATCATTTCATATTTTTATCAAACAATTGAACTTGTGTTACTTAGGAGACAACCTTTATGACTTATCGTAAGTAATCAATTTCATGATTAATAATCAGAGGAGAAACATTTCTAAATAACTTGAACTAGTAAATGTTGCACATTCAGATGTCAAAATCTTACAAGCGCATAAAACAACTTATAAGTTATAAGAACCATAAGAGTTATATAAGTCGACCGACTAGTATTAAAAACACCTATTAACATAGGTTGAGAACTTCCATCACGACAGTGTTACCAACATCTGGGAGGATCAAATCTGGAGATATTTTCTTCATTACACAGTCCACATATTAGGCAAATGAATCAGTACGTAACTATTTGAATGTAAATGATTATAAAGGTTTCTTCTGGAATATAATACCTAATTTTAGCACCAAGAACTTAAATAGTGATAATGTCATGAAAAAAGAGGGGTTTCGAGGGTCAGTAAGTTGTTTAAAACAATTACAAACTTTCAAACCTTTTAGAGATAAAATTTGAGTGGAAGTCATTGAACGACTCAATATAAACATATTTCCTAACATAGGAAAAGGAAAAGAATTTATATGTAGGACATAATGGTAAATCAACTTTACCCCATGGAACTGTTCAAAAATCATGGTTTTATAATGTTGTGTGAGTTTGATGTAAAATGCCTCTAAAAGTGCCACTCGGGAGTGAAGGATTATATTTGTCTATTGCAATACTACCAAGATTATCATCAGAGTCACCAGTAATTAAAGGCTAAAAAAAAACAGTGAAGTCACGCTGCCCTGAAATTTATCAGGAACATTTACTTCAACCCAAGTTTCTTAGTCAAGAACTACCTCTATTTTTGCTGTCTAAAAAATTAATGAAAGGTCAGTCGTATATCAAAAGAAAACTAAAAACTAATGTAACTTAGCAGGGACAAAAATTAACTGGAGATTCGTGCTAGATATGAATAAAGGCTTTGGCATGTGATTGCAGTGTTCCCCCAATGCTATATCCCAAGAGAAAACATGTAACAAGGGTTCAACAATGATGGAATGTACTGAAAGTCAATGGAAGATAATTGTATAGTTAATGTCAATATGAAACTACAATAATATAATATATTTATTAACATAGAAATTCAGAATTAATGCAGAAGAAAATTAAAATATTTCATCCACTATTATTCTCCTATATCTTTATGACATTGAGACTACATAATTATCTATCTACAAATTGTAATTGAAAATAGTCCATATATATGACCTATTAGCCTTGAAAAATTATAAGTTACAGCACATCCTCCAATATTTCCAAAGCACATCCTATTAAACATATACAATATTGATACAATTTTTTAGGAACATTGAACATATATTTACAAAAAAATCAATCAAAACATAGATAATGGCATAAATAGGGATTTAAAACCCAATTACATACAATATCCTCAAAACCGATGTAAAATGCGAAAGGAAATTAAACAATAGGTGGAGCGTGTCATCTGTTGTGAACTAAACATATAAAAATTGAAGTGGGTGTGCGTGTGAGAGAGGTAGGTAGAGGAACCTGAGGAACATGCTATGGTGATCGGTGGAGCAGCGTTTCATCCGACGGTGGAGCAGGGTTTCATCTGGTAGTGGTGGAGCAGCGTTTCATTGAGAACGAGAGAGAGAGTGAGGGAAAGAGAGGGAAAACGGGGGGTGTTTTTCCTATTTTAGGGTTTCATTTATTAAGACTTTAATGTATTTTAAATATATAAAGTATGTAAAAAATTCTTTTGGCATCAAATAATTCTTGTTGCCGAAAGTGACTCTCTTTTTGCAACATAGGGTTATGTTGTAGAAAGTTTTACAACTTTTGGCAACATCAGATAATGTTGCTAAAGCTTCAAATAATTTCCCTCCTTAAAATTTTAGCTTTTGGCAACACATTTTATTTTTTGTTGCCAAAAGTACAATATAAAATGATCTTTTGGCAACATAAACAAGATTTTGTTGCCAAAAGAGTATCTTTAGCAACAAAAATAGTTTGTGTTGCTAAATATTATTGCTAATGGTGCAAATTCTTGTAGTGAATGGAGATCTTTTTCCAAGACAACTACCCAAAGCTAAAATTTCTCAACACCATGTACAACCGCTCATCAAAGATATCGAAGAGACTGAGGAAAGTGACTCCGAGGATTCGTTTAACTTATAGACACTGGGTTGACACTCTGCATGGTTCATTCAAGCACTACATCACTGGATCCATCCCACCTGATTAAAATTGCTACACACCTCTCTTCAACTGGCATGCTGCACCAGTTCTATCTGTTAAAATCCCTCCTAACCCCAATGTTCACCCTATCTCTTCTTCGATTGTCCATCATTGCTCTAATGTAATCGAGACCTCATTTGATGAGGTTCTTAATGATGTTTTTCCTATCAATGCAATAAATGAATATTTTGAGTATCTTGCTATGCCTTACATTAATTGTTTAGATTTTAATTAAACTTTTGATGGTGATGATTTTGCAAATGAACAATTCTTAACTGATCTAAATAAGGTTAATAACAAACAACATAATCGCATTCAAGTTAATGAAGAAGAAATTATTGTTGTTTACCTCGATTCTAGTAGCCAATTGTGTGAGATTAGGATAGGGGCTACCCTCGACAAGCATGAGCGCGCACTATTCGAAGAATCGCTGTAGGAATTCATAGATATATTCGAGTGGTACTATGACGATATGCCTGACATTGATCTTAAAATAGCTCAATATGAGATCCCTACTCTCCCAGACTACAAGCTGATTAAACAAAAGTTGAGAAAGCTCCGTACCGAATGGTCGCTCAAAGTCAAAGAAAAAGTAGTCAAATAGTTAAACGTGGGCTTCATTCGGGTGATCGAATATCCCACATGGATAGATAACATAGTGCCTGTGCCGAAATCAGGAGTGAAATTTCGAATGTGTGTAGACTACCAGGACTTGAATAAAGCCTATCCAAATGATGATTATTCGTTACCCAATGACATGATCGTGGATAACACAGCTAGTCATGCTCTCAAGTCATTCATCGACGGGTTTGCCGGTTACAACCAAATCAAAATGCACCCAGATCAACAAGAAAAAATTGCGTTCATCACACCATGGGGAACCTTTTGCTTCACTGTTATGCCATTTGGTCTCAAGAATGTTGGGGCTACTTACTAGAGGGCTGCCACAATCATCCTGCATGATCTGATTCATAAAGAAGTTGAGGTCTATGTGGATGATATGATTATCAAATCCAAAACTAGAGAAGGTCATGTTCCCGCTCTCTGAAAGTTCTTCGAATGGCAGCGACGGTATTAGATGAGACTCAATCCATAGAAATGTGTCTTCAGCGTTATAAACGGAAAAATCTTGTGATTCATGGTCAGCGAGAAGGGGATAGAAGCACATCATGCCAAGCTGAAAGCCATACTTGAGATGCTACCTCCCCGAACGGAGAAAGAAGTCCACGGTTTCCTTGGAAAATTTCAATCCATCAACTAGCGAACTTCCATCTGTGAACCTATTTTTAAACTCCTCCGAAAGGATTCAACCAAGGTTTTGAATGAAGCCTGCCAAGAAGCTTTTGACCAAATCAAATAATATCTGATCCAACCTCTGGTACTCATGCCACCACAGCTTGGTCTCCCCTTGCTCCTATACCTAACCATAATCGACACTGGAGTTGGGGCTTTGCTATCCAAATACCTTGAAGAATCCCGTAAAGAAAGAGTCATCTATTATGCCAGTCACAAATTAGCCGGATACGAAGTCAACTACACTGCTTTGGAAAAATCATGCGTCGCACTTGTTTGGGTCACCTAAAAGTTGCGACACTACATGCTCACCTTCCCCATCAAACTTGTATCTCGAATGAACCCCATCAAGTACCTTCTTGATAAACCTACCTTATCCAGCCGAATGGCATGTTGGTTAATGCTTCTAGTTGAGTTTGATATCATGTACATCACATAGAAAGCCATGACGGGAAGATTCATCTCTAACTAACTCGCTGACTACCCCATGAAAGAAGCTGATGTCTGGAAAACATCCTTTGCGCTGCTCAAAACGACCTTCGATGGAAAATTTTCTTCGATGGCGCTTCCAACAAAAAGGGATATGGCATTGGAATACTTCTGATCATCCTAAATAACTCCCACACTCCCATCGCTATCAAATTAGATTTCCCTTGCACCAACAACATGACTGAATAAGAGGCATGTACGGTAGGCCTCAAAGTTACTCTTAAGAAAGGAATTCAATGCCTAGATGTCTATGGGGATTCCTCCCTCATCATCGGTCAAGTGCTCAGAAAATGGAAAGTTAAAGACAAGAAACTCCAACCCTTCCACGCCCACTTAGAAGAACTAGCCTCCTAATTCCAAGATATCACCTTCCACTACTTACCTCGAGCAAAGAACAACCTAGCCGATGCTCTTGCTACCTTGGCATCCATGGTCGACATAACCGAAGGAATAACAATGTCCCCCTTCCTAGTCCAAAAGTAAGATAAGCTAACCCACTACTACCACATTGAGCTCATCACCAAAGAAGATCCTAAGCTAGTCAATTGTTGCTACTATGATATCTGGCACCTCCTCAAGCATTGTAGGTACCTCAAAGGTTCCAACAAGAAATATCTAGTAACCCTTCGAAGACTGGCCGCCCAGTACATCATCTGTCACAAAGCACTGTTCAAAAGAAACTTCGATGGAACCCATCTACACTGCATCGCAGGGGATGATATTAAAGAGATAATGCTAAAAATCCACAGCGAGGAATGCGGACCCCATATGAATGATTACATGCTTGCCAAGAAGATCATTCGATAAGGTTACTACTAGACACCCTTGGTCCAGGATTGCACCGCCTATGTCCGGAGATGCCTCAAATGCCAATAGTTTTCCAACCTTTAACACCTGCCTCCTCGAGAATTATACAACATGACTTCTCCCTGGTCGTTCTCCACTTGGGGCATCGATATCATAGGGAAGGTTACATCCAAGGCTTCCAACCGACATGAATTCATCTTAGTTGCCATTGATTACTTTACTAAATGGTTTGAAGCAGAGTCATATGCAGTTCTGAACGCCAAGAAAGTGGCCAAATTCATCAGGAAGAACATCATCTGCCGATATAGGGTCCCGTAAGAACTGGTATCAGATAACGGGTTGCACTTCGTGGCAGAAGTCACAGAAGTGGTCAATGAGTCTGGGATTCAGAGACACAAATCTTCTCCCTACCGACCTCAGACCAATGGTACGGTCGAAGCAGCCAATAAAAACCTCAAATCCATCATCAGCAAGATGACCGAAAGCTATCGAGATTGGGCAGACTGAATCCCTTACGCCCTCTGGGGATACCGAACCTCGATTCGAACTTCTACTGGGGCTACCCCTTACTCTCTAGTCTATGGCATGGAAGTAGTCCTATCCGTGGAGCTGGAAATGCCCTCGTTATGCGTCATGCTTGAAAGCAAGGTCAGCGAAGAAGACTGGTACCAAAGCCATCTTGAAGAGATGACCCTCCTAGATGAAAGGAGACTCAAAGCGTTATATCACATACAAGGGTACCATCGCCGTATAGCACGATCATTCAATAAGAGAGTCAAGGGCCACAATGTCCAAGAGGGGGACTTAGACCTCAAAGAAATAGTAGAGCCCATCTGGGACCCCAGAGGAAAATTCAAGCCCAATTGGAGCAGCCCATCCATTGTGAAGAAGATCTTATCCGGCGGCGCCTCTGTGCTTACCAACCTCGACGAGGAGGAAATGGAACGCCCAGTCTAAAGAAGTTTTACCCCTAGTCCAAAATCTTGGCACGCTATGACTCTTCTCATCTCCCTTCTATTCTTAAAAAAAATCTTTATTTCCCTCTACCCAGAACTACGTGGGCCTGATCCTCTACAAAAACCATTTCCAGAAAAACTAAAACTTTTCAAAACCTCCATAGGTACGTAGGCAGCTCATACATCTTACATGAGCACGACCCTTTTCTTTCACAAAAAACTATTCTTTTCTTATCTCCGAGAACGACAGTTCATTCTAACATATACTTGAACAAAAGAATTATGCATGCCTTAGCGATCGGTATAAATAATTCAAAAATACGAAATTCCGCAAAAGGCATAGCTAGATGATCAAAAACTTATTTATTTCACAAATAAAAAATTATAGTGCAATTACATAAGAAAAAGAACGGATAACCCCCTTCCCCCTACCTAGTTATAGAGGAGCCTTCCCATTACAAAACAAACTCTCCAAGAATCTTACCCATAGTTACTAGAGAAGCCTGCTCCATCATCATCATCTATATCCTGGGGTACCCAAGCTTCCTCTGCCTGATTACAGTGCCACAGATGCTCCATAGACCGATAAGCTCGAAACAACCTTGGAAAAACCACAACACCTCCCTCCATGGTATCAGATAAGACAAGCCACCTTTGTCCAGTCTCAACTACCAACATCCTGCTAACTACTCTTCTCCACAATCACTTCATATAGTCCCCGGAGATGTACCTGACTCTCCCAACAGACTGAGAAGGATGGGTTGACGGATGCCGAATCTCCCACAAAGAGCTAAACCACATGCGCAGACGCTCTGTCAGATATTCTACCGGAAAAAAATCTAGTGTTCGAGGTGGCACGACTTGATCCCAGCCAAATTAGCACAGATGCTGCCAAGGGAAATAGAAAGAGGTCTATCTGAGACCAACTAGCCAAACATACGGGTATTCCCTTAGCCCCAGAATAGGCAGCAGCTGTCCCCACCAAGGCATTGGCCAGTACAGATTTAGAGCCCCATGCTCTACAAACTAGTTCTCCCAACTCTCGAT
Source organism: Sambucus nigra (assembly GCA_949130495.1). Taxonomy (NCBI): domain Eukaryota; kingdom Viridiplantae; phylum Streptophyta; class Magnoliopsida; order Dipsacales; family Adoxaceae; genus Sambucus; species Sambucus nigra. The sequence goes on along the minus strand of OX422208.1, from coordinate 408,467,782 downwards.
ATCCAGGTCAACACTGATAAAATGGCGCGAAAAGATGTTGGGCACAACCAACAAAGGATATTATGGAGGAATCACCAGGCGGAATCTTTCAGACAACCACATGAATAACATCACAGGGCTATCCCTAAGAAAGTCAGAACGACTTCTCGCCAGGCATCCAGGCCATTCAAAGTCTCCGCCAATATCACCGCCGTAGGATTGCGATGATATGACATCCATGAAGTAATGGCTGCAAGTTATGGGTCCACCAGAAGTTCCTAGTCACCAGCAGCAATTTTGAAAATAAGCCCAAAACGACGGCTCCGGTATATCTAGCATCATCAACCTCCTACAAATGCACAGACCGTAGTATCATCGGAAGGGAAATCATTCCTCCAGTAACCAAAGATCTACCCGCCGAGGGCGAGATGTGGAGAAGTCCAGCCAACAACTCCCGAGGAGATCGAGAAAACTCAGGCATAGCTTCCGCTACACTAGGATTTACCCCCAACATGGCAGAAAATTCATCATAAGTCGAACAGGCTTCTTCTAAGCCAAAGCGGAATACATGGTCCTCGGGGTACCAAAATTGTACCGCCGCCATCAGTATGTTCCACTCAATGGGCCGATTACACCATAAAGAGACTCGATGCATGTTGAAGGCATCGTAGTCGACATTGTAGGAGCCTCCAAATTTTTGAGGTAGTTGGAAAACTCAACACTACTAGGAAGAGCCATCTCGCAGAATATGAAGGTAGGATGAAAATACTCCACCCTTACCCCTTTTTATACTTGAAAACCCTCACAAAAGACACAACCCCTGCAGAAATTAGAGGGAATCCTGCCCCACAAGGTAACAAAGGCTGAAGAGAGCACCAATTAAAACCTTAATTGATTAGACAGGGCTGACCTACCGATAGGCAGGAGAAGGGGCTTGCCGATCGGCAACCCTTTGTTTTTGGAAACTTACCTTTTTCCTCTTTTGCCAAAATCAAAAAATAATTTTTTTAGTGAAAATAAATTGATATTCTCAACAGAATTTCAAAATCCCTTTCCATCTTTATGTAATTTCTCATTGTGAATAAATCTTTTTTATCTTCTGTTAGTAATAAATTTTTTTTTCAAAATTCCAAAAAATATTTCTTTTTACGGTCTCAGCAGCAAAGTAAAAAAGCGCATATGCATGCATTCATTTATTACTAACAGAAGATAATAAAAAAATCCATTGCATTGCATAGATATTTTTTTGTGTTACATCAATTTTGCAGGAAATAAAGAAAAGAAAAAAAAAACGGGACTCAACCCGAACCTAAATTCCCCCTCTCTCTCACCTACCCATCTCCCCTCTCTAAGAGCTTCCATCCCTGTGACGCGCTCTCTTTCCCCTGCGGCGAGATGACGCACCACCGCTACCCAAACCAGACTCCTCCCCGAATGAGGCAGACATCACCAAGCAAGAAGGAAGAGGAACCGCATCCCGAATATGGGCAGTCGCTGAAGATATCCAGTCCGTAATATCCCTTATCCAAGTGGTGGACACCCGAACTTGATGCAAGGGAAGGCATAATCAGTATCATGCAAAGAAGATAAAAAAGAAACCAAAGAAAAAAAGAAACCAAAAGAGAAGAACATAAAGGTATACCAAAGGACGAAGAACCTCCTCCGTCAAGCCCAAATCATCTAGGTCCATCGCATAAGGACGATGCAACAGGCACCATCCCTCCATCAGCCCGCCGAATGTTGTATGAAGGGGTATGCAACTGCACAAAGGGAACCTCCGAAGTCGCCGTCACTGCAGATGTCGACGAACCACCACCACTATGATAAGACGCCACTGGCCGACTCGAACCCGCCTGAGAGAAAGGCAGCGCATCATATATGCTAGGTGCCATCAGCCAACTCGTCACAAAGTCCATATAATCATATGGCATAGCTGTGTCGATATACAACAAATAGGACTCGATAATCATTGTCGCAATCCTTGCGTCCTCTGGCAACATACCCTCTCGCCTCATAGACATAGAGGTCCTCGCAGGTGGAACCACCACCTTCTCCTCAATAATCTGTCGGACCACCCTATCCCCGAGATACCAGGAGTATCCAAATGCATGAACCAGTAAATGCCTCATCTGCGCATTCACCCCAGTCGACCCTGTGTCCTGAACAGCCATCCCCCAAGGGTAAAAGGTCACCTAAAAAATCCCCAACAGATATAAGTTAATACGGAATCAGAGCACACAAAGACCAAGACTCAAGAAGGAAAAGATCTTACCCTATTACTGGTCAGGCCATTCAAGACCTAACGCACTGCCTCCATAGAAAGAGACTTCTTCGAATGCCGATTGGCCTTCCGCCACCGATACAACCGGAAGAAGTCCCCAACAGTCTCATCCTTCAAAGCAATCAACTGGGTATTACACCCAATAACCTCATACAACCACGTCTACCAAAGACAAGAATCCACGATAAAAAAGAGATGCACAAGGGAAATGCGAATGAGTGAAAGGAAAATGCGCAAACTAAAGAATACCTCAAGAAGATACGTGGCTCCAGTGAAAGTCTGCTGGCAGTACCGGCTAAATGCATCCAGAGAAAAGTAAATGGTCGCCAAAGTCAGGCTCCCCCAATCATAGAGAGGGATGTTCGAAAACATCCTCAAGTATGGCGAAAACCACAAGTGGACAACGTCGCCGCTCGACACCACCAGAAATCCCGTAACATCAGCAAAATAAATAGTTGGTCCATCTGCCTCACGTACAGCTCATCCTCTACATCAATCACCTCACTCAGTAAAACATCCCTCAGCAGTGACAAATGAATGGAGTCCCCAGATATTATCCTTCCCACATCACCTATCGTCGCTAGCACCGCCTCCGGCCATACCCGTAAAGAGCGATCCACCTCTATTTTCTCTCCATCGCAATCCATCCCGAGTAACTGTAGCACATCTATGGGAGTCACAATCATCTCCCCAAAGTCAAAATGGAAGGTGTGGGTAGTGTCCCACCACCTCTCCCCCAAAGTGCATAAGACCGCCGTCGAACGAGGCGTCTCATCCAGCACAGACGCCAGCCTCCCAAATCCTGCTGACGATAATACCCAATGCACCACAGGTGGAAGGTTCTCCCAGACATCCTTAAGCCCCGTCGTCCCGCGGGTACGAATAGTCGACAAAGAAACATCAGACTGTCAAAGAAAAAGCTTTGTCAAAATCCAAGAAAAAAGGAAATCACCAAAAAGGAAATGCCAAAAGTCATTTTGTACTAACATAATCACCAGGGTTCACCACCCTAGAAGAGCAATGACGCGACGACTCCTGCAGTAAAGTCCTCTCATCCGTAACTGGCTCAAATGCATCAAAAGAGTTCTCACTCCCCAATGACAGAGGCGCTCTGGCCCTCTACTCCACATTCGCCCAGTCATCAACAACCAACCACTCCCTATGTACAGCAGTGCTAACAAAAATGGCTATTTTTTAGGTTACAGAATGTTAGAACGATTCGCAGAAGAAAATTGCAGAAAGAGAGAAGGCAAGAAGCTGTGAAAAATGAGGGGAACCCGCCCCCTTTTATAGGAAGCCAAGGGTCATGCCGATCGGCACCCCCACATACCGATCGACACTGACCTTCCACCTTCTCGAGGCATTCCAAAAGTCCATGCCACTTCTGAATGACACCCTCCACACCATGACAACCGACACCCCCCTTAAATTTTGGTACAGAAACTCATAGAAAGTCCCCAAAAAACTAAAAAATCATCAAAAAATTCCTAATATCTCGGGAAGGATTTAGAACTTTTTCACCAAGAAAGATTCACACTCCCTCAAGCAAAACCCCTATTTCCCTAGTGGAACTCTCAAAAGCCAAGAGAATCTATCCCCGATAATGACCCCAAAGGATCCCTAAAGTATCCTAAACCTCAAGTTAACTCCTATTCACCAAGAGTCTCAAATTTCCCCGAGCGAAACATCCAAACCCTGGGCCACCTAGTCACTTCCCCAGTGGGGTTTACGGCATCCAATTGGATGTTCCCCCGCAAAGTCTCCGTAAGACTTAAAAGTTTCCCTAGCAATCAGCTCCCCAGCTCAAATTAAAATTATGAGTTAATTTCCCCGGCAAAGTTCCTCGAGAACATCTCAATTTAAGCTCTCAGAATTGGCTTCGACCTGCAGAATTGGTCATCTCAATTTAAGCCCTCAGAATTGGCTTCGACCCGTAGAATTGGTCATCACAATTTAAGCCCTAAGAATTGGCTTTGACCAGCAGAATTAACAATCTCAATTTAAGCCCTCAGAATTGGATTTGACCCACAGAATTGGTCATCTCAATTTAAGCCCTCAGAATTGGCTTCGACCAGCATAATTGGTCATCTCAATTTAATCCCTCAGAATTGTCTTCGACCCGTAGAATTGTCCATCTCAATTTAAGCCCTCAGAATTCGCTTCGACCCGCAGAATTGGTCATCTCAATTTAAGCCCTCAGAATTAGCTTCGACCTGCAGAATTGGTCATCTCAATTTAAGGCGTTAGAATTGGCTTCGACCCACAAAATTGGTCATCACAATTTAAGCCCTCGGAATTGGCTTCGACCCACATAATTGGTCATCCCCGGCAGTACTTTAGGTTCTTGGAATTGACCTTAATCTTTAGTCATCTCTTCCTTTTTAACCATCCCCAGTATGCCCCCTTAGGTCCTATGAATCAACCTCGACCCTTTGAATCGTTCATCCTCATACTTAGGTCCTCCAAACCGGCCTTGACCCTCTAAATTGGTCATCCTCATCCATAGGTCCTCAGAATCGGCCTCGACCCTCTGGTCATCCTCTTTCAAAGGCATCATGCGGTGTCTATTCGATGGCTATCATTTGTTCCAAACTCACCCATCGAGGGGCTCTGTAGACACCCCATTCTAGCACCCCCTAAACTCTCCTTAAGTCCCTAACACCTCCCTTCATCACTACAAATCTAAGTCATACCCCGGGTACTGACCTAGATGCTATCGAGAACTCCTGAGCTCCGTCTGACCAAAGTCAACTCTTCAGCTTGATCGAGACTGAATGAATCTTCAAAGGACACTAAAATCCCTTTCCAACAGTTCGCCCCGTGTGTGATTCTGACTTACGGTGCGGAAGAATGACCCATTTTCCACCGAAACTTGATCAGGAGGTCACCCGCTCCCGAGAGGATGAACCGTCCCCACTCTCTTTGCGAGGATCGAGGATGGCCATAGGGAGAGTCCTGCTAGAAGAGATTCACACTCTGACTCATTGTTGGAAGCCTTAAAACTGAATCTCAAAGCATATTCGATGTCAGTCCTATTTGTGGCTGACCCAATCAAGCCTGCTCGACTTCTCGCTTCACATGAAGAGCCGTCAATAAATAAATTCCAGATACCTTCTTTGGAAAAAGTACCCTCCTCCAGTGTCCCATATTTGAAAGAAATTATCTCTTCTTCATTTTTAGTCACTCTACCTCTTGCCGTGCTCGTCTAGACTTTAGCCGGGCTTTCACTTGGTTTTTTTAGCTCTGGTGTTGGGTTTGTCAACTCTTCACCACCAAACTCATCCCAGGTGAACTCGGTGAAAGAATTTGCCAAAGCCTGCCATTTTATGTCTATTCTCCGCCGATAGATAATTTCAAATTCTCCCAACTCTATCGACCAGACCATCAACCTACCCGATTTTTCAGGTTTATGGATGACATGTCTGAGAGGAAAGTCGATAAGGACGACCATAGTGTGCGCTTAAAAATATTGTTTTATTTTTCTTAAGGCATGAATTAAAGCGTACAATAGCGTCTCTATTTTTGGATATCTCTGCTCCGCCCCTTGGAGGGCTTTACTATTGAAGTACACTAGCCTTTACACACCATCCTCGTCTCTGACGATTACTGCACTGATGGTCGACTCTGACACGACCATATACAAATATAACCTTTCCCCTTGAACAGGCTAAGATAATAAAAGTGGCGAATCTAGATAAGCCTTTAACTCCTAGAAGGCTCTCTCACACTCTTCATTCCATTCAAAGGCCTTTTTTTAACACTTTGAAAAATGGTAGACACTTTTCTGTTGCTCTCGACATAAATTTATTCAATGTCGCTTCTCGTCCAGCCAACCTCTGAACATCTTTTATGGATTTTGGAGTCTTCATCTCTATCAGAGCTGTAATATTCTCGGTTAATCCCCCGTTGATTCAAAATAAACCCCCAAAACTTACCTGCCCCCATGCCAAAAATACACTTGGTGGGGTTGAGTTTCATTTAGTACTCATCCATGGTATCAAAAATTCTCTCAAGGTTGACCATATGAGTGTCGGCTGTGAGGCTCTTCGTTAGAATGTCGTCAGCATATACCTCCATGGTTTTTCCTATCTGATCTTCGAACATGTTATTTACCAATATGTTATTTACCAATCTTTGATATATCGCCCTGGATTTCTTCACGATGAAAGACATGACCTTATAATAGTAGGTCCTTTTATTGGTAATGAATGATGCCTTCTCAGCATTAGTCGGGTCTATAAAAATATGGTTATAGCCTGAATAGGAATTCATAACAGTCATGAATTCATAGCCGGTCGTGTCATCAACCATTGGGTCTATTCTCGGTAGGGGAAAGCTATGTTTGGGGAATGCCTTATTCAAGTCTGTAAAATCCACGCACATTCTCCACTTTCTACTGGCCTTAGGAAAGATGACAGCATATGCTAACTATTCAGGGTAGATAACTTCCCTGGTGAAGTTAACTTTCTCTAACTTATGTACTTCATCTCTGATAACATCGTACTTTTCTCTAGAGTACACTCTCCTTCTTTGTCTGACTGTCTTTGCCTCTTCAACCACGTTCAACTTATGGCAAAAGGACCATAGGATCAATGCCATGCATATCCTCATGGCTCCATGAAAAAAATTCTTTACCTTTTCCTCAACAATTTAATCAACTCCTGTTTAATCTCTTTTTTAGGGCCTTACAGACTTGGACATTTTTTTCATCTCGTCCTCATTAAGGACGATGGATTCTACCTCCTCGATGGCTTTGCCTTTTTTAGTTGGGTCTCATCTCTAGGTCAAGAGTGTCAATGTTATAAGTTGTAGTGGCCCTATTATATGCCTCTCTCTTCATCCGAGTTGAAGTAGAACTCACGAGCCTTAACTTGGTCACCCTGAACTTCCCTTACGCCATAAGGCGTCGAGAATTTTATCATCTGGTGAACTGTTGAGGGCACGGACTCAAACTTCTGGAGGGTTACTGTTCCTAAAATTATGTTATAGGATGAGTAGAAGTTTTCATCCATTACAAAGAAACTGATCTTCTTTGTGAGGCATTTTGGTCAATTGTTCCCCATTCTGACCTCCATCTCATAAATTCCCAAAGTCTGTACCTTCTTTTTGCTAAAACCAATGAGAGGTTGGTGATATGGTATCAGTCTCTTCTTGCTCAACCCCAAGCCCTTGTAATAATCCCAATATATCACATCGACCAAGCTGCTACCGTCGACCAATATCTTGGGGACTTCATACCCATGTACCAAAGTGGTTATCATCAAAGGGTCATCATATAGGGCTAAGATCCCCTTAAAATCCAACCTCAAGAAATAAAAAATAAGGGTATTCATATTAACCTTTGTTCTCTTCACCTTCTTTGGCTCAACAGTTGCCGAGTGCACCTCCCTGGGCTTTGGAGCTAGAGCTTTTGCTTCTGCCACATGATATTTCTTATCAACAATTTCCTTCCCACCTCCTGCAAGTCCTCCATAAATCATTTTAACTCTAAGAGAAATCATGTTTTGTCGACCCTTAAGATCAGAAATTAGAGGTGGCAGGTCTGGGTCAGCTTTATCATCATCATCTGAAGCATAGTCGTCTCATTTAGCTGGGGCATCAAGCCTGTATTTATCACTCCTCTTCTTTCTAGTGTCATCTTGGACACCCTTTGAACTTTTCTTATCCACACACTTCCTTAACTTTCTACGCTTCAATATCTTTTCAATACCGTATTTGAGAGAGTTGCATCTGTCAGTTCTATGGCCATGATCTTGGTGGAATTCACACCACAGGTTCTTGTTCCTCTTGTGAGGAGGAGCTCTCAACTTTTTTGGGAATTTCAAAGACTGATCATTCTTTATCTCATTCAAAATATGCTCAAAACTAACTGTTAGCAGGGTATAGTCAGCGAACTTATCATCCGCCGACCTCTTCTTGACATATTTACCGTTTGACTTCTGAAATTTACTCCCATTGATTACTCCTTTCTCATCGTCTCTTTTTCCATCGATTACCTCCTTCGCATTCATAATCTTCCTGACCATAGCCAGGAGTTTGGCCATCGATTTTGGAAGATCTTCGGTGAGCTTCCAGAGGAGCTTTCCTTTTTTTAATCCTCCCATCAAGACAGTCATATAAATTCTATCTTTATAGTCTTCTACTTCTAATTTCTCTTTATTGAAGTGGGCTATGTACTCACTCAAACTTTAATTCTTTCCCCGCTTAACATATCGCATGTGTTTTTTTTTCTTTTGGGGCTTCACTTCGAAGAAAAAATTATATATGAACCTCTCTGCCAACTGCTTGAAATTTTTTAGTGAGTTTTAAAAAGGGAGGTATACCACACATAAGCAACACTGGTAAGTGTGCTGGAAAAGGCATGACACCTCATCTCATTAAAGACCGAGTAGATATCAGTAGCGGATTGATACATCTCCACATAATAGAAGGGAATGGTGCTCCCGCTATATTTTGGTGTGACTACCGACGGATTGAACTTAGTCGAGGTTGGATAACTTATAATTTTTGCCATAAAGGAGGAGCCTTCAGTGTATCCCCTCTACAAAGGGTCTCAGATATTTAATATATACCCTATCTTAACCTCCAATTACTGTATCGAATCATTCCAAGCCCTCTCGGTCACATCTGCAACCTCTCTCTTGACCTGAACAACAATGTCTACATCGGTTAGGCGAACTAAAGGCTCTTTAGTAGTCGCTCTTTGTTGGCTATTAACATCGCGCTGTTACTCATCTTGACCTTATGGAGGCCTACGGTCGCCACATCTATCATTTTTCCTAGATCCTGTAATGCTTCGAGATCTGGAGAGGCAATTTCTCAAATCCTATACTGGGTCAAGCCTATCAAAGGCTGACCCTCTGCTTAGCTTGTCTAAAGTTGATTCCCGTGGCCTATATTCTCAGCTCGACCTATCATTATGTCCTCTGCTAGGCTAATTTGGAGGCATAGTGTTTTTAGAGATTTGGTAAGGCTCCAAAAATTCTCTATCATCTTCATCATCACATTGATCATCATCATCATCATGGAGATCTTGACCCAGCCTCCCCAGCAGTAAATGCCTAGGGTCAGCCATATCTTTAAGCCTTTGCTGAGAAGGCATCTCTTTGTATGGGCCTGGGGTGGTCCCCTGGCCGCTAGATCTAGATGGCCTTCTCTGGCGTTCGGAGTTATCAACTCCTCTCCGACATTGGCAGGTTTAGTCATAACATTCTCACTAAATGCAGTGAGTTGCTCTTGGATATTTTGTTGGCTGTCCGCCAAAGAGCGCAACACCGCTTCCACCTCAGCCATTTTTGACTGGGGTGGGGCATGGATGGAGCTTGGGCTGATGCCTAGAGTTAGATCGAAGGCCATATCTCCGACGAACTGGAAGAGCAAAAAATCTGAAGAAAATCTTGAGATGCTCAACTAGAGCTCTTTTAATGGTGATACACGCCCACCTGAGTGGAGCTGCATCACCACTAGAGAATCCGATGAGTATAAGCTAAACTAGGAGGATGAAGAAGTTGCACTTCATTCCCATAAACGGTGCCAGATTGATGATACCATAAATGGTATCACCAAATAAATGTGAATATGCGAGCTCAAATGAGTATATTAATGTAGTGTAAAGAGGTATGTGAATATAGACGGAGATGAGGCAAAGTGGTGATAGGACAAAATATAAGTGGTTCAGTCAATCTTGGCCTACTCCACTGTGTGAGTGTGTGTGAGATCCACTAAGAAAGGTCTTTAATGGCCTTGAGATACAGAACACTCAAGCTTTCTCTCTCTACTGTGATTTTGATGGAGCTTCAGCTAGGATTTATAATTATCGATCCTTTACAAATATGTCGAAGGATATGTATTTATAGTGCATTAGTAGGAGGGTGTAGTGTACCCCTAAACATATAATAAGCATGCATGCAATGTTTCTAGCCAATGAGGAAGATCCAGCTGCCACTATCACATGTAGGTCGTGATTATCAAATATTCCCTCACGTGTGAGGGAGATGTTATTATAATGGTTTTGTCCACATGGGATCTGCAGCCCATGCGCACACTCCCACGAATTTCATAATCCATGTGCTCTGTCAGCTGTCCACTTTTTGCCATCCGCCCATGCTGAGTTTGAGTTATCGAGTTGTAGTCTACTAATGAAATGACACCTATCCTATTGGGCTGTATCGTCTTATCCTCGTCTTCCAAGTGACGACCAAGGACGAGGGTGGTAGATCATATAAGTAATGATGTGAGGCATGTTGACTGATTTTCCAGGATGAGGACGAGGTGACCTGTGATAAGTCATCGACCGAGGATGAGTTAGGTTATGCGGAGCTCATGGCCAAGTCACAACTCCTTATGCTGGATCAATTGCCAATGGTCGGCTTTGGCCGAGGTGATGTAACTCTGGGACGGGGCAATACTTGGTATATCAATAACCCCTAGCCCTTAGTCTTCATATGAAATGAAGGCTGAGTGATAAAGAATTTTATGGGTACTAGTCTAAAAGGCATCTCATAAACTTCAATTCGAAGGTTGTCAATCTTGGCACTGAGTTGGACCAGGAGTGCCATCAGATCAAGTTGTACAATTGATGCTTGGTCGGTATTATCCATGGAAGATTGGTGAAGGTGGATTCTGGACTCAGATGAAGTTACAGGAAACTGACGGAGCTTTGGGGCAATTTAACGGAAGACCTAAGCCAATAGGGAGCCATACCAAGAATCGGGTATGCGATCGTCCCGAGAAGAAAAAAGATTCGAATTTATTTTTAAAAAGAGGAAAAAGAATAGTTTTTGTTGCAGATGAGAGAAAATATTTTTGACATTTTGATGGAAGAGGAGGAAAAATGTTTTTGACATTTTAGACAAAGAAGTGGAAAAATGTTTTTGACACTTTTGGTAAAAAGGAGAAGAATTGTTTTTGATATTTTGATACAAGAGGAGAAAATATTTTTAACACTTTTGGTAAAAAAAGAGGGAAAAATGAGAGAAGAGTCTCAACATGATTATTATTATTATTATGGTTTCACTTGTATTAAGTTTACCTAAATGCAAAAGAAATGTCGGACAGGACCCGAGCCTGGTAAAAAATGGGTTTAAAAAATAGATAATATCGAGTTAGACTTATTTTCAGGCTCATGGATAGGGTCCTGTATTGAAAAGTAATGAAATCGTGCAAAAATTTGGGTGGCATGCCAACCTGGCATTTCGGCAGAGTTTCGTGTGGCGACTGGAAAAAAAAGTATGAGTGTCCTAGGTATGATGCCTATATGAGGTTTATGCAGTTGTTGGGGTAGTGGAAAGGTTCCCTCCTTTGGCATGAGATCCACGATATACTTCTTACTTTTAAGGGAAATCTTTACGTGTGGACAAGCCATTTGATATACCTGAGTGTACGAGAATGACTTCACTATATACCTCACGGGGACAGTACATATGAGAGAGAATTGAATATAATCGACGTAGGTGAACGAGTTCCCTACTATATACCTCCCGTCGTGAGTTCAGTCAAAAGGTACGATTCGGGGGGAATTGTTCGATATACATCAAAGGTACTAGTCCAATGGAAGGTAAGTGTCATATTTCTTAGGCTAACTATGACCTACCGGACTAGCGCCTATCACAAAATGACCCCCAGTACGGGATAATATTTTGGTCAATAACCATGCTCTTGGTGATGTAGTGTGTAAAATGCCGGATTCTTGATGAATATATTATGGAGGGAGTATTTCATTTGGCATGATGAGCACTATACTAATAAGGAATAATGTACAAGTATTATGATAAATAAATCTAGCATGGAGCATGAAGATTACACAAAGCACGGATACATGTGAGTGAGTGATGTGTGAACATCTATAAGTGAGTGTGTGGTAGTGAATCTAAGCATGGATCAACTATAAGTGGTGTGTGATAAGTACAAGTGAATATAAATATATAAGCGTGATAAGTGGAGGCGTGTTCTAGTGAAACCTAAGCATGTATGTTCTAAGTGGTGTGTGAAACATGTGGATATAAGTGATCCTACGTATAAGTGTAAGTAGTGTGAGGTGTACAAGGAAGATAGTTACAAGTTAGTGATGGTGAAAAGTGATCATGAGATGAATATATACAAGAAATAAATAGAATAGAAGAAGGAACATACATATAGGTGCATACACACACGTGCAAAAAATTTTAACACCCATGTAAACAGAGTCTAGCCCTCTTATGATAAGTTGTCCCCAGCGGAGTCACCATTGTGGCCATCCTCAGTTTTTCCCTTCGTTCTTCCACTTCCCTTTTGCTCGGGGGAGGACTCTCGATGCTCATGCGTGCATGCTTAGAAGGATAGAAGAAGAAGGGTCTCACTCCCTTTACTAGGAGGAGTGCTTCGACCGTCGTCAGTGTGGGGTGATGTAAATAGATAAATTCGCCAGCCTATTTTGCACAAAACATTCAAAAGAAATGTTGCCGCCTCAAGATAACGACATTAAAGATATACTAATGCTTGAGAAACTAATAGTTCAAAGGTTCGCGGGCTAAGTTATGGAATGGGAAGGTGTTCGGCATCCATCCCGCCCTTTCATTTTCTTATGGATATGTGCTATTATTCTCCTTTAAAAACTCCATGAAGTTTGTGTCTGTGTGTATAAATGGAGAATGGTATTTCTCAGCTCACGTCAAGTAAAAGGGCGAAGTGAGAACATCTGTAGGAGTGTTCCCAAAATAATAACAGAAAAAACACGATGTGTGCGCTTATCGGGATATCGACTGATACGGTGAAACGATGATATATGTGTTGGATAAGGCACAAATAAGAACCACAAATACAATACATATAAATAATATATGAATATAAAATGCAAGCAGGACTCGAGTCTCAAATTTTGGTTCGAGACACATACATAGCCTAAATAGACATCAAAGTCCATGTGTTTCGCATGCAATATAAGGGTGGTGTTTATTCAATAAATCCAACTGGGGATTTTATTTAGATGCATGTGTGTAAAAGGATATTTTGATTTGAAAAAATGTGGTGAAGAATCCCATTTGGAATTTATGAGTTATGCCCTCTTTTTCTTGTTTTTGTTTTTTTTATAGAAAATATGTTATGTGTAATAATACTAATAAAATAGTGAGATTATTATTACGTATGGACTAACAAAGATGAAATGATAAAGTAAAGATTAGATGACTTATGCGAAAATAAAGAAATTTAAAAGAGAGAGAATATGTTTGGACCTTCTTTAGAGACTTGAAGCTTGATCTTGATTGTTAAAAAGGTTTCCTTGCAAGTGGATGAGGAGTGTAGGATGAGAGAGAAGAAGATTTTGCTAAATCGGGTGAGAACGTGATGTAAATAAACGGTGGGGAGACATTTCAAACATGGAAACTTTGCTGACTTTAGAAGAATATTGTTGAGATCACTGAAGTTGATGCTTTTGGTGTGACTTTCAAAGTGAGTTATGTTATCCTTATATAGGGTCAAGGGGGTGACAATCCACATTGTCCTTGTCTTTCTTATCGGTAGGCATCCCCAGGCACACTGCCGATAGGTAGGGAAAACGGTCTTCCATTTGGCAACCTCATGCAAATTTCTTGAAAAAATGGTTGTAAAATGCAATCCGTAAGTCCAAATCATGCACGAGTCATACCATTGGAAAGGGTATTCAGAGACCTTTAATAATTGATCAAGACTCTCCCGGGTTCAAGATTTGACTTTGGTCAAATGGGGCTCGAAAGTGCCCAATGGTCTTTTGGACATGAGATTCCCGGAGAAAAACGGATCGTTTGTCCAAACCGTAAGGCTGGTTTGCGCATGGGCATACAATTGGAAAGGGTATTCAGAACCCTTAGAATATTCATTATGTCTCATTTAGTTTGAAGAGTTGACCTTTGTCAAACAGGGCTCGAAAATGCCCATGACCCTTCGGAGTATAACGGGTCATCCGTCCATACCGTAAGGCTGACTTGCGTATGGGGTGGATAGTTGGAAAGGGTATTCAGTTACCTTTAAGGAGTCATTCAATGTCGTTCGAGTTGACGAGTTTAAGGGAGGTAAATGGAGTTAGGGAGTGCCCGGTGGACCTTGGATTAGTCTTCAGGGGGAAACGAATCGTTCATCCGAACGACAAGTCTAATTCGCGCACAGGGAAAACCGTTAGAAAGGGGATTCAGAGGGCTTCAAAGATTCATTGCGTTTTTTCTTGGGTGAGGAAGTTAACTAGGGTCAAAATGGGGCTTGGGAGCGCCCGGTGGCCTCCAGATCGATTTTTGACAGTAAAATGAACTGTTCGCCCGAATTGTAAGACTGATTCGTGCACGAGGCAGACAGTTGGAAAGGGAATTTAGATCCCTTCAAAGATTCATTGAACTTTCTCTTGGGTGGTGAAGTTGATTTGGTTCAAAACGGGTCCCGAGAGCGTCCGATGACCTCCAGATCAATTTTCGATAGTAAAATGGACCGTTCGTGGGAACCGTAAGGTCAATTCGCGTACAGGGTAAATCATTGGAAAGGATATTTAGATCCTTTTGAAGATTCATTGAGCTTTCATTATGACGGGGAAGTTTACCAGATTCAAACGGGGTCCGCGGGTTCCTAATGGCATCTAGATTGGTACTCAGAGTATGACCTAGGGTTTGATGGTGAAGGGGAAGTGCTAGGGACCTAAGGAGAGTCTGGGGGGGGTACTAAAATGTGGTGTCTACATCTATCTTGAACTACGTGGACCTTGATTCCTTTTAGGCTATGTAGGAGTCTTGGGCTAATCCCGAGATTTGAGTCCTCCTTTAGGCATGTTTAAATGTTTCCCTCATATCATACATATGTATTCTTTATGAATCTCCCATTATTACATGCTTATGTTTTTACGATATATACGTTCTGTCTTCTATTGCGACTTGTGATTCGACATAAGATCATAATATATTTTGAATTATTATTTTTAGCAGCACTCCGAAGGTTAACCTTGTTTGAGAATCGGCTCGGCTATTGTCCATCTTAGGTATCCTCTTTATCTTTACTTCTGTAAAATTATTTAATGCTAATTTTACTCTTCCCGGGTATTTGGCCATTCCTTTGTCCTTGGCCTCAAACACGCCCAAGATTTGATTCATAACTAACCTGGCGTCACTATGGACTAGGAGTTGGCCTACGTTCATTGCCCGGACAAGGGACAGATATGCCAGGAGGGCCTCATACTCAGACTCATTATTGGAAGCTTTGAAGCTGAAGTGCAGACTCAATAATAGTTTCGTCTGGGTCTGACACAATTAAACCCACTCCACTTCTTGCCTCACATGAGGAGCTATCAACAAACAAGCTCCATACCGTACCATTTTTTAAAAAACTACCCTCTTCTAGGGTCCCGCTCTTGAAGAAGTATCTTTATTCTTCATTCTCAGACAATTTGCTTCTCACCGTACTTGTCTCCTCCTAAGTCGGGGAAAGGCCTACTCTTCTTTTTGGCCCAGTAGTTGGAGCCTTATTTTCCTCTGTATTGGCCTCGCCCCACATAAACTCGACCATGAAGTCAGCTAGATCCTTCCCTTTGATGGACGTTCTAGGCTGATAATTGATATAAAACTTACCCAATTCTATCGCCCAAGCCATTAACCTTCCTAACTTCTTAGGCTTGTGGATGGCCTACCTGCGTGGAGAATCTATGAGGACGACAATGGTGTGTAACTGGAAGTATGGCTTCATCTTCCTAGAGGCGTGGATCAGAGCATATGAAATTTTTTCCATTTTGGGGTATCTTTGATCGGCACCCTATAGGGCCTTACTGTTAAAATAAACAGGCTTCTGTACCTCGTCCTCATCTCTTACGATGGCCGTGCTAATATCAGACTCCGATACTACCAAATATAATTACAACGTCTCCCCCTAAATTGATATTGACAACATCAATGGAGAGCCGAGATACGACTTCAACTCTATGAAAGCCTTATCTCACTCCTCATTCCATTTGAAAGATTTTCTAAGCACTTTAAAAATGGAAGACGTTTATCAGAGGCTCTAGGCACAAACCTGTTTAGTGTTGCCACTTATCCGGTTAGTCTCTACACCTCTTTGATCATTATCGAACTCTTCACCTCTACTAAGGCTTTAATCTTCTCCGGGTTGGCTTCAATCCCTCTCTGGTTCCCAATAAAGCCTAAGAATTTTCCTGCCTCTATGTCAAAGACACACTTGGAGGGGTTGAGTTTCATCCTACACTGATCCATCGCATCGAAAGTGTGCTCAAGGTCGGCCATGTGAGTGTCAGACTTGAGGCTTTTTGTTAACATGTCATCGATGTAAACTTCCATTGTCTTCCCAATTTGTTCCTTAAACATTTTATTGACCAATTTTTGGTACGTTGCCACAGTATTCTTCAAGTCGAAGGGCATAACTTTATAGTAATAAGAATATTTGTCAGTTATGAAGGAAGTATTCTCTTCATTGGTTGGGTCCATGGATATTTGATTGTATCCTGAGTAGGCATCCATAAAGGTCATCAGCTCATGGCCGGCTGTGGCATCAACTGTCTGGTCGATCCTTGGCAAGGGTATTTTGGGAAGGCCTTGTTTAAATATGTAAAGTCAATACACATCCTTCACTTACCATTGGACTTGGGGATGATGACTGAGCTGGCTAACCTTTCGGGGTATATGACATCCCTTATGAAATCGACCTTTTCTAGCTTTTTTACCTATTCCCGAATAACATTATACTTCTTCTAAGAGTAAACTCTCCGTCTTTGTCATATCGACCTTGCATCATTGTCCACATTCATCTTATGGCATAAGAGTTTTGGATCGATGCCCGACATATCCTCGTAGCTCCAAGTAAATATACTCTGCATCTTCTTCAAAACCTTGATCAATTCTTCCTTGATTTCTTTCCTCAGGGATTTGTCAATTTGGATAGTTTTGTTCAACTCATCCTCATTGAGGATGATAAATTCTACCTCCTTAGAGGCCTCTCCATTTTTCAGTTTTGTCATATCTCTAGGATCCAAGGCATCGATGTTGTATATTATTATGGCCTTCTAGTGTGCCTCCCTCTCTTCTGCCAAGTTGAAGTAGCATTCATGTGCCTCAACTTGGTCACCCTAAACTTCCCTTACTCTATATGGAGTCGGGAATTTTATCATTTGGTGAATTGTTAAGGGCACGACCTCAAAATCCTCGACGGCTACCTTACCCAGAATGATATTGTAGGTCGAGTAGACATTTTCATCCATGACAAAGAAACTGATCTTCTTCGTAAGGCATCTCGGCTAGAAGTTACCCATTATGACATCCATTTCATATATCCCCAGAGGGTGTACTTTCTCTTCGATGAAGCCAATGAGGGGATTATGATACGAGATTAATCTCTTCTTACTCAGCCCCAAACCTTTATTATAATCCTAGAACATTACGTCAGCCGAGCTTTCGTCGTTGACCAGTATTCTCGAAACCTCATACCCACGCACTTGGGTAGTAATTACTAATGGACCAACACATGGGGCTAAAATCCCCTTAAAGTCTAGCCTGGAGAAACCCACAATTAAAGTATTCATATCAACCTTAGATCTTTTTACCTTTTTAGGCTCTATGGCCGCTGAGTGTACCTCTTTGGGTTTTTAGGGAAGAGATTTTGCCTCTGCTACGTGAGCCTTACAATCCACAACCTCTTTTCCTCTTCGAGTGACTCCTTCACAAATTATCTTGACCCTAATGGAAATCATGTTCAGCTAACCTTTTGGATCGGTGATCGGAGGTGGAAAGTCAGGATCGACCTCATCATCATCATCATCATCATCATCATCATTCGATTCCTCATTATCTCAGTTTGATGGAGCATTAGGTCTGCACTTATCGCTTCTTTTCTTTTGAGGGTCGTCTCGACTATCCCTCAAACTATTGCCGTTAATATACTTTCTGAGCTTTCCTATATTCAGCATTTTCTCGATCTCATCTTTATGAGGAAAGCACTTATCGATCAGATGACCGTGGTGTTGGTGGAACTCACACCACAGGTTCTTATTCCTCTTATGAGGAGGAGCTTTTTACCTTTTTAGCCACCTCTGGGACTGATCATTCTTTATTTCATTCAGGATGTGGTCGCTGCTGACATTAAGAGGTGTATAGCCAGTGAACTTATCGTCCACCGACCTTTTCTTTCCATCCTTGCTCTTATGGAACTTTCCACCACCGCTACTAGTTCCTTTCTCTTCTTCACCTTTTGTAGACATTTCTTCTTCAGCATTCATAATCTTCCCGGCCATAGCCAAGAGCTCGATTATAAACTTGGGAGGATCCTCGACCAACTTCCAGAGAAGTTTTCCCTTTTGTAACCCTCCCATCAGGGCTGTCATGACATTACTTTCCTCATAGTATTCAACATACAAATTTTATCTGTTTAACCTCGTAATATAGTCTGTACGACTCTCATTTTTATCCTTCTTCACGTATAACAGGTGCGTCATCTTCTTATTGGGCCTTAATTCGAAGCAAAAGTTATGGATGAACTTCTCTGCTAGTTGCTTAAATCTCTAGATTGAGTTCTTTCGGAAGGAGGCAAACCAAACGTGTGCAGCCCCAGTAAGAGTGCTAGAAAATGCCTGACATCTCATCTCGTCCAAGATAAAGTAAATTTCTACGACAGAGTGGTACATTTCCACATTGTGGATGAGGTTAGTACTCCCATCGTACTTCAGTGTGACCACTGGAGGATTGAATTTAGCTAGGTTGGATAGCTAACGATCCTAGTTATGAAAGGAGAACCTTCATTATATCCCCTTTACAAGGGGTCTTGGCTCTTCAGGATATCCCCGATCTTATTCTCCAAACTCTGGAAGGAGTCATTGCAGGGTCTATCTACTGCTGCAACAACCTCAGCCAAAGCCACATTTTCTCCAACTCCCTCTCTACTATTCGACTGAACTAAAGCTTCTTTGGGAGTCGTTCTCTATTGGTCGTTTATCTTTCTTTTCTCCTCATCTCAACCTCTAGGGTCCTGATGGTCTTCACCTCTGTTATTCCTTTGGGAGCCAGCTATACTTCTAGACCTGGAGAGATGGTTTCTCATCTAATCTGCTGCTGGGCCGAGTCTATTAAAGGCTGACCACCTACTCAACCTTTCTAAAGCTAATTGATTTGGCCTTAGTCTGCACTATCGACTAGGCTGGATGGGTCACACAATGCCTCCAGTAATCTGGTCAGGTTCCCAGCATCTCGTGTCGTCCTCGTCATCATACTCTTGGTTCTTATCATTGGGATATTATTAACCCAACCTCCCCAGGCATAAATGCATTGGGTTGGCCATGTCCCCATGCCTATGCTGATGAGGAATATCCTTATATGTCACCTGGGGTGGTTCCCTAGCTGTTGCATTTGGAACGCCTTCCCTGACGATCGATGTTATCAAGTCACCTCCGACAGATGTTAGTCTCACCACCATGTTTTAGTTGAATGCAGCAAATGTTGCCTTCATCTTTCGCTGGCTATCCACCAAAGAGCATAGACCCTCCACTACCTCAACCATTTCTAACTGAGGTGGGGATTGGCTAGTTCTAAGACCACCCATAGTTGATGGATTTTTCCCCATAGGAGAGTTTCGGTGACCGAAAAAATCAAGTGTTGTACTGGTAGTGAGCTAGAAGATATGAAAGCAAGTTAGGACTCAAACCAGAGCTTTTTCAATGGTCTTTCAAGATCAACCAAGGAAGATGTTGGACCATTACCAGAGAATCCGATAGAGCAACTACAAAAAAAAGGAAGAGACTGGATATCTCGTTCCCACCGATGGCAACAGATTGATGATACCAGAAATGGTATCACCAAGTCAAGATCAATGTAAGATCAAACCATAACAATAGTGGAGTATAAGCAACAAAGTAAATCTAGAAAGAGATGAGGATAAGGGGAAATAACAGAGAGATATAAGTGGTTCAGCCAATCAGGCCTACTCCACTGTGCTGGGGTGAGTAAGCTCATAATAAGCTTTGGATCTAATGGCCAAGTTATATAATTCACTTTCTTTCTCTCTCTACTGTAATTCTTACAAAGCTTGGGCTAGGGTTTTGAAATATGGATCATTTACAATGATGTAGAAAATAAGTATTTATAGTGCATGGGGGATGTAGTGTACCCCTTAAGCATATAATAAGCATGTGTAGAATGTCCCTGGCCAATAAGAATGAGCCAACTGTCTCTGTCACATGTATGTCATGATGATAAAATATTCCCTCACGTGAGGGAATGATCTGGTTGTAATGGTTTTATCCACGTGGGGTCTGTGTCCCACGAGCACTATTCCACGCATACCCAACAATCATTTACTGCAATACTAAAATATGAGAGACTTTGAACATTACACATGTTTAAATTATAAACAAGAGAAAATTCACCTATGTCAAAGTCATAGTTGATATGCCTCAAGTGTGACCTCGGCTCGAACACACCAACCTCGGCCGAGATTGTGGCCGACACTGGAGAAGCCTTGGGCATGCGGCATCAGTACTCGGCCATAGCAAGGTCGGCCCAAGCCGACACTACCACCAGCCTCTCGAAGGGACATCGCATGCATCACACGAATCAACAGCATTCTCGTATACCTTGGAATGGAAACCTCGGCCAGACATAAGCCGAGCTCGCAAGAAGCCACCAGCAATCTCATCAAGACATTAGTCGATGCTCCAAACATGAAAGCTCAACCTCGGCTCAGGATAACCTTATCCATTATCTCGGCTAGGATTAGGCTGAGACCTCTATGGTCACCTCGGACTGAATGAGCACATAGACTTACCAACCTCGGCCTCTCCCAGGCCGAGGTCATACACCAGGCGCGATAGCCGAGCATCTGCTGACATTTGGATAAGGGCACGTGGACACAAATCAGTTATAACAAGATTATTCCCCACACGTGGGGAGAATATTGCATCATCATTCTCTACATGTGACAGTGACAGATGGCTTTCCCATATTGGTGAGTCAAACACACACATACACATTACATGCATGGGGGTACATTACACCCCCTAGGTACTATATATAGAGGTTATCCTCTACCTTGCAAAGGATCCAAGATATACAACCCCAGCTGAATACACAGTAGAGAGAGAAAGCTTGAGAGATTATATCCATGGCCATCAGTGGCTTATTACAGTGAGGTTATTCACACACACGGTGGACGTAGGCCAATTAAGGCTGAACCACTTATATTCTGGTGCTCTCTCCTCTTCTCCTCATCTCATTCTCCTACCTTTTATGTAACTATGCTGCCATTGCTGTTCTTAGATTGAGCTTGAAAACACCTTACCTGGTGGTGCTAATTCTAGCATCATCATTTTGGCGCCGTCTATGGGAAGAGAGAGAAGCTATCTCTTTCTTTTCTTCAACTTAACCTCATTAGAGACTCTGGTGGTGAACCAGGCACCACCCCTTGCGTGGAGCTACTTCACCATTGAAAGAGGTCTTTTGAGGTACAAGCTCATCTGCTACTCAAGCTCTATAGTGTTAACATATGGCACCAGAATTACCAACGCCTCTTCCGCCACCTGAGGGTGAAGGGCCTAGTTCCATTCAGGCGCCTCCCCAGTCCGAAATAGTGGAGGTAGCTGCAGCCTTGAGGTCTTTAGCTGCAACACAACAAGCTATGCAGGAGCAATTTGCACAGCTCAGCCAAACTATGATGAGGCCACCTGGAGTCTCACCGGATATGATCACTCTGGCAGCTGTTCAGCCTCATCCTGACGCCAGGGGACCACCATAGGCACCAATGAAGGACCAGCCTGCACCCCAGCGGAGAAGGGACGTTGCTGACTCTAGGCGCTTGCGCCTGGGGAGGCAAGGAAACCCTTGCCCAGATGACGGGTATGACAATCTAGAGGCGGAAGAAGCCCCGAAAGAATGCTGGGAGCCGTATGAGGTGTCAAATAACATTGTACGACCTCTTCGGCAAAGTCAAGGTTGTGTAGGCCGAAGAGATGAAGAGGCCCAACAAAGAGGGTCAGCCTTTGAGAGATTGGGCCCGGTGAATGACCTAAGACAGAGATTGTCGAGATCAAGGAGCGCAGCAGGCTCTCATAGAGGGAACAGGCAGGGTCGTCCAGATCAAGGCCGACACTGTGAAAAAAGAGGCAGGGAACAGGAAGAGGTCAACAACCGACATGCCGCGGCAGGGGAACCCTCGATCCATCCCGTGGAGGTGGCTGGGGACAACCTCGGCCAGGTCGATAGCAGAAGACCGTGGAATGACTCTATCCAGCGCCTTGAGGAGAAGATAAGAGACCTCATTAAAAGCAGGGACCCATTACAAAGGGGATACTCAAAGGGCTCTCCATTTGTGGCTAGGATAGTGGTCTTCCCAACCCCAACTAAGTTCAAGCCTCCTACAGTGTCTCCCAAGTATGATGGCAGCACTAACCCTGTACATCACATCGAGATGTACCAGTCGACAGTAGACATCTACTCGATACCCAATGAGATAAAGTGTAGGGCCTTCTTTGGGACCTTAACAGGGGCAGCGCACAGTTGGTTCACCTCCCTTCCGAATAACTCAATTGAGAACTTCAAAGGCTTGGCTGAATGATTCATCCACAACTTCTGCTTTGGGGTGAGACCTCAAAAGAAGACTACTCACCTGATGTATATCAAGCAGGGCAAGGATAAGATCCTAAGAGACTACATAGAAAGATTCAACAAAGAGAAGTTGGAGGTCGAAGATTATGAAGAGAACATAGCCATGACCGCTCTCATAGGGGGTCTACAGAAAGGGAAGTTGTTGTGGAAACTTGTGGAAGACCCCCCTAGGTCTATGGCGGAGCTCCTGGAAACCGCAGGGAATGTAATGAATGCGGAAGAGGCAATGGCCGCCAAGTATGAGGATAAGAACCGAGGTGGTAGTGGAAAGTCCCAAAACAAGAAAGATGGGAAGAAGAGGTCGGGTGATGACAAGTTCGCTCACTATACTCCTCTGACTGTGAGCTGCGAGCACATCCTCAACGAGATTAAGAATGACAGGACTCTGAGATGCCCAGAGAAACTGAAAGCCCCACCACATAAGAGGAACAAAAACCTATGGTGCGAGTTCCACCAGGATCATGGCCATGGCACGGACAGATGCTTCGCCCTGAAGGATGAGATTGAAAAGATGCTAAAATCTGGAAAGTTGAGGAAGTATGTGGACGGTAAAGCTCCTAAGGGTGGAAGAGATGACCATAAGAAAAGGAGAAATGACACATGTCGTGACAATGTACCGTCCAGAAGAGATGATGATTCAGAAGGTGATGATGAAGATGATCCGGATCTTCCACCGAAAGATGACAACACCTCGGTGAAGAGGGTTGGTATGATCTCGTTTGGTGTAGACACCATATGCGGAGGATTTGTAGGAGGTGGCTCTGAAGTAGCTGATAGGAAGGCTCGCGTAGAAGAGACCAGGTCAGTGGCTAAGCTTGAAGTTGTGAATCTAATGTCTTCCGATACAGTACAGAAGAGGAAGAAAGTAGACATGGACACCCTCGTAGTTGGGTTCTCCAAACTCGACTTCAAGGGTATCTTAGCCCCCCATGATGACCCTCTGGTCATAACAACAAGGGTGCATGGGTGAGAGGTGCAGAGGATCCTCGTAGACGAGGGGAGCTCGACGGACGTGATGTTTTAGCCTTGCTTCAAGAACCTAGGTCTTAGCAGAGCAAGACTGGTACCCTATCACCACCCATTGATAGGCTTCAGTGGAGAAAAGGTCCACCCCTTGGGAATGTATGAGATGGACGTACGGATGGGTGGTGAGTGTCCTAAGAGGCTGACCAAGAAGATAAATTTTTTCGTCATGGACGAGAACGTATTTTTGGCCTATAAACTCATCATAGGAAGGGTGGCCCTTAAAGAGTTTGAAGCTGTGCCGTCGACGGTCCATCAGATGCTAAAATTCCTGACTCCCTATGGGGTAGGGGAAGTACAAGGTGACCAGACCACAGCGCGAGAATGTTACTTCAACTCGGCCGAAGAGAGAGAGTCCCATAAAAGGGCAACCACCACTTATAGCATTGATACGCTTGACCCAAGAGATGAGACAATGTTGAAGAAGGGATAGGCCGCGAAAGAGGTAAAATCCATCATCCTCAATGAGGAAGAGCTGGAAAAAACCGTCCAGGTCGGTAAAGCCCTAAAGGCAGAAAACAAGGAAGAGCTGATAAACTTCCTCAGGAGAAGACAGAGTGTCTTCGCATGGAGTCACGCCGATATGCCCGACATCGACCCTGAAGTTATGAGTCACAAGCTCAACGTGACCAAAGATGCCAGGCCAATCAAATAGATATGAAGAGTCTATTCCAGGGATAAGTATGACGTCATTCGAGAAGAGGTCAAAAAATTGGAAGAGGCTGAGTTTATAAGAGAAGTCACATATCCGGAATGGTTATCAAATGCAGTCATCATGCCCAAGGCCAGTGGGAAGTGGAGAATGTGTGTTGATTTCACTGACCTTAATAGATCTTGTCCAAAAGACAGCTACCCCTTACCTACGATAGATCAGATGGTGGATGCTGCGGTGGGACACGAGCTCATGAGCTTCATGGACGCGTATTTAGGTTACAACCAGATCTTCATGGATGCTGAAGACTCAGAGAAGACAACCTTCATTACCGACAAAGGGACGTACTGCTATAAAGTGATGCCCTTCGGCCTGAAAAATACAGGGGCAACATACCAACGTCTTGTTAATAAGATGTTCGAAGAGCAAATAGGTAAGACTATGGAGGTGTATGTAGATGATATGATAACAAAGAGCTTGAAGGCTTGCACTCATGTAACGGATCTCGAGAAGACCTTCGACATTATGGACTCATACATAATGAAACTTAACCCCGTGAAGTGTGTGTTCGGAGTAGGAGCCAGGAAGTTCCTAGGATTTATCATCAACTAGAGAGGGATCAAAGCGAACCCTGAAAAAATCAAGGCTTTACTCGACATGAAGACACCGAAGAGTATCAAAGATGTTCAAAGACTTACGGGGAGAGTGGATGCCCTTAACAGGTTTATTTCTAAGGCAACAGATAAGTGCCTTCCATTCTTTAAGGTGCTGAGAAAGGCCTTCTAATGGGACGAAGAGTGCGAAAAAGCCTTCAACCAGCTCAAGTATTATTTAAGGTCTCCCTTATTGCTGTCTCGGCCTGTAGCAGAGGAGAAAATGTACGTGTATCTAGCAGTCTCCAAATCAGCCATCAGCGCATCCATAATACGAGAAGACACTGGAATCCAAAGGCCTGTATATTTCAACAGTAAGGTCCTTCAAGGGGCCGAAGAAAATTACCCTCGCATGGAACAACTAGCTTACGCCTTGATACATGCTTCGAGGAAGATGAAGCCTTACTTCCAGCTTACTCCATGGTTGTCCTCACTGACTCCCCACTAAGGCAGGTCCTTTACAAAATTGAGAAGTCCGAGCGATTGATTACATGGGACATTGAGTTGGGGGAGTACGATCTTACCTACCAACCTAGGACGGCCGTCAAGGGGCAAGCCCTCGCAGACTTTGTCGCTGAGTTCACATGGAAAGAGGCCGAGGCAGAAAATGGCCTAGACGGTGTTGATAACCGTGGTGTCTTTCGAAATTCGGAAGAGACGACACCAAACATCTTCCAAGATCAGGAAGAGATCGCATCCAACGGGGCCAGGAATCGAGTTGCGGAGAACGAGGAAGATTGGTACCTCTTCAAAAAAAGAGTCATGACAGAAGAGGTCTTCTCATCAGATACTGATATTTGGAGCCTCTTCGTTAATGGCTTTTCCTGCGACAATGGAAGCGGTGAGGGGTTGATACTCTCAGCTCCAGATGGTGCCAACATTGAATACGCTTTGAGATTCAACTTCCAAGATTCTAACAATGAGTCTGAGTCTGAGGCCATGTCAGCAGGTCTCTCTTTGGCAAAGACTCTTCGCGTAAAGCGACTCCTACTCCACAACGACTCAAGGTTAGTTGTCAATCAAGTATTGGGAATATATGAGGCCAGAGATGAAAGGATGGACAAATATCTGAAAGGGTGAGAATGATGTTAGAACATTTTGAAGAGGCAAGACTGAAGAGAGTGCCTCGACAAAGTAACAACCACGCAGGTGCATTGGCGAGGTTGGCCTCGGCAATAAAGACAGATGTTAGAAGGACCATTCCGATCGAGGTCTTGGGGAAGGCAACCATTGAGCAAGAAGAGGTATATAACCCTTATCACAATTTGAACTTAGGAGACTCATGGATGGACCCCCTCTTCAGATATATCAGAGAGGGAGAGCTACCTGAATCCAAGTTAGAAAGGCGGAAATTGAGATATAAGGCTGCCAAGTTCTCGGTAGTACGAGACGTCCTGTACAAGAAAGGATTCCTGCTACCTCTCCTCAGATGTGTGCACCCTACGAAAGTTCCCCGGGTCTTACAGGAAGTCCATGAGGGCTCTTGCTCTAGCCACATAGGGGGAAGACCCTTGGCCCAAAGAATCATCACCCAGGGGTACTGGTGGCCAACCCTGTCCAAGGACGCTGCAACCTATGTGAGGAAATGTGATAAATGTCAGAGGTTCGCCGCCATCCCTCATCAACCTCATCATCCTATGACTTCAATCACTTCTCTATGGCCATTTGCAATATGGAGAATTGACTTAGTAGGACCCCTGCCAAGAGCTGCCAATAATTATAGATTCTTGATAGTTTCCATCGACTACTTTTCAAAGTGGGTGGAGGCAGAGCCGATGATAACGATCACAGAGTAGAAGACCTTCCAGTTTATTTGGAGGAATATCATATGCAGATACGTCCTTCCAAACACTCTCATCTCGGACAATGGAACCCAGTTCAAGAACTCCTCTTTAGAAAAGTATTGCCTAAGAGTGGGAATAAAGAAGTTCTTCTCATCTCCTGGCCGACCTCAGGCAAACGGTCAGACCGAGGTCACAAACAGAAAAATTCTCGAGGGAATCAAGAAGAGGTTAGAAGATGCAAAGGGAAGATGGACTGAAGAGGTCTACTCTGTGTTATGGGCCTACAGAACCATGGCAAGGACACCGATAGGAGAAACCCCGTTCATGTTGGCACATGGGTCAGAGGCTGTCATACCAACGGAAGTAGGACTCCCAACTCATAGGATTCAGACCTATAACCCTGATAATAATGGGGAAGAGAGGAGGCTAGACCTAGATCTTACTGAAGAGAGAAGAGAGGACGCAGAGGTCAGGCAAGCAGCCTACCAACAGAGGGCAGCGAAGTTCTACAATCAGAGGGTGAAGTCAAGACACATTGCAGTGGGAGAAGGATAAAGAAGACCTTACAGAAAGCAAACAAACTCCACCCAAACTGGCACGGTCCCTACAAAGTGACAAAAGAGGTTGTGCCTGGCACTTACAGGCTAGAAAGTCTAGAAGGATAACATTTCGCTAATCCATGGAATGCTGATCACCTAAAGAAGTATTACATATGATGTCGCATAAAGTTGTGTAAATGTACCATCTTATCATGAAGAGGTTATTAATAAAAGATCAGTTCCCATGGTGGTACTTGCTTCATTTTGCACTTGTCATTAATTATGGGGGTAAAATCTTAGGTGATGACCTCAGACCTTCATAACACCATTCAGTGGTGATGAGGTCTGAACTCAGACACCGTAATGAGATGACCTCAGACCCTTAACATCATTAATTTGGTGAGATTATGAGGACATCTTAGGTGGCGACCTCAGACCTTCATAACACCATTCAGTGGAGACGAGGTTTGAACTCAGACACCATAATGGGATGACCTCAGACCCTTAACATCATTAATTTGGTGAGATTAATTATGGGGATAACATCTTAGGTGATGACCTCAGACCTTCATAACACCATTCAGTGGTGACGAGGTCTGAGCTCAGACACCATAATGGGATGACCTCAGACCCTTAACATCATTAATTTGGTGAGATTCATTAATGGGGGTAACATCTTAGGTGATGACCTCAGACCTTCATAACACCATTCAGTGGTGACGAGGTTTGAGATCAGACACCATAATGGGATGACCTCAGACCCTTAACATCATTAATATGGTGAGATTCATTAATGGGGCTAACATCTTAGGTGATGACCTCAGACCTTCATAACACCACAGTGGTGACGAGGTCTGAGATCAGACACCATAATGAGATGACCTCAGACCCTTAACATCATTAATTTGGGGAGAATCATTAATGGGGATAACATCTTAGGTGATGACCTCAGACCTTTATAACACCATTCAGTGGTGACAAGGTCTGAGATCAGACACCATAATGGGATGATCTAAAAACCTTAACATCATTAATTTGGTGAGATTCATTAATGGGGCTAACATCTTAGGTGATGACCTCTGACCTTCATAACACCATTCAGTGGTGACGAGGTCTGAGATCATACACCATAATGGGATGACCTCAGACCCTTAACATCATTAATTTGGTGAGATTCATTAATGGGGCTAACATCTTAGGTGATGACCTCAAACCTTCATAACACCATTAAGTGGTGACGAGGTCTGAGACCAGACACCATAATGGGATGACCTCAGACCCTTAACATCATTAATTTGGTGAGATTCATTAATGGGGCTAACATCTTATGTGATGACCTCAGACCTTCATAACACCATTCAGTGGTGATGAGGTCTGAGATCAGACACCATAAGGGGATAACCTCAGACCCTTAACATCATTAATTTGATGAGATTCATTAATGGGGCTAACATCTTAGGTGATGACCTCAGACCTTCATAACACCATTTGGTGGTGATGAGGTCTGAGCTCAGACTACTAATTTGGTTTAAGCAAACACCATTGCATAAGATTGAGCTAAAACATCACGACATACATACAACAAAAGAAGATGGTCCTCTTCAGAGAATAACACATTCATAGAATAACACATTCAGAGATAAAAAATATTCATAGATTACAAAGAACGGAAAATTAAGAGCCATGTTCATTCATAAATTATAGATGTGCAGGGATTACAATGTCAGGGGTGACAAAGAATGTTCAGAAATTCTTTAAGGGTTTGAGGGGGGAATGCTGGTATCTTCGGCGTGGTTAGGCTGGACAAAGTTGGTCACCTCGGCAACGTCATCATGATGGTCTGCCCCTCCAACTTTAGTGTCGTCCAACGTGGTAGTCTCGGCAGGCGCCTCCTCAACCTCCTACAGGGCCTGGGCAAACTGAGGATCAGCAAAGCCAAGGCCTATGAAGTCAGAGGCTTTCAAAGTGCCAGCCTCCCTCTCCTTGACATCAACCCACTTGATAGTGTCTTTGATACCTCTTTCAAGGTATTCAAAGACAAAGCTCATAAACTCGTCAGAGCTTTTGTACTCGGCTATTATCCCCTCTGAGGCATCATCAAGGGCTGCCTTCATGGCCGAGCTGACCTTCTGCTGCAGAACATCATCCTTGGCCTTCAGATCCGTAGCATGGTCCTTGTTAAGTCGAGAGACCTCCTTTTCCAGCCCCTTCACCTTCTTATTAGACGCACCCAACTCAGACTTTAGCCGGTCGATTTTTGCGTTCAAAGAACTCTGAACCTTCTCAGCCTCTTGACCCTTCTGGATGAGGGGTAACATCCTCAGAGTCCAATTAGAGAGGTGGTGCATCACTGCTAGGCCCTGCAAATTTTGCGATCAGGAATGAGAAAAGGACAAATCAGAGGTTACACTTAGGAATTGGAAAGAAAATTGAGGTCATACCTGAATGGATCTGTGAATGCCGAACTTAACCAGTAAAGGAGTATCAAGTGACCTAAAGAAGCCCTTGTCAGCCTCGGTCATTGTAGAGCCGAAGGCATCTAGGTCCTGAAGACTATGGCCGACTATGCTGTCAGTAATCTTCAACTGCTCTAGACGAGCCGACAAGGCGTCTGCTGAAGAGATGGGGATGGCAGTATCAGCATTATTTTTCTTCGAGCTCTGATCCTCAGGGGCATAATCAGCTGGATCCCTCTTCTTTGTGGCTTGGGGCTTCGAGGCAGAGGGAGCTGGGGGAGGAGCATTAAGGCCTGCCTTCTTTACAAGTCTCGTCAAGCTAGGAGCAGCCATTTCCCAGAGTTCGTCTGAGATATCCTCTGGACGCTCTGCAAAATTAATAGATCTGAGTTAGAAGATCAGACAAAATAAACTCAGAGGTTCAACTTTAAATAGAAAGAGATTACCAAGCTCGAAAAGAGGACTTCCACCCAGACCTGTCTCAGAGAGGAAGTGGGGGATCATCAAGTTTTCGAACCTAACGAACAGATTGTGTACCCCCTAATCTTGAAGGGCTTTAACCTTCTGAAGGTTTTGTGGGCTCAGGCCAGGGTCAACCCTCGCAGACATTGTGACATTACCCCACCTAAGGGGCATCCTCGGCTCCAGAATGGATGAGGGAACACATGGGCCAAATTCCCATGGTCCAGAAGCAAAAAAGTATCGCGACTTCCAGTTGTGGTTGGAAGTCTGAGTTATTTGAAGCATCTTTTTTTCAGGCTTTTGAGCTACAAAATGATAGTAGATCGGATGATTTTTGGCTGAGGAAGGGACATAGCAACCTACAAAGACCTGAACTGGGAGGTCTGAGTGGTGGACAACCTTCCATAAGAGTATGGACCCTATTATGACCCTCCAGTCATTAGGGGATAGTTGAGAGGGGGCCAAATTGATATAGGCAAGAATAGATTTGATAATGGGATGGATGGGCAGATGAAAACCCAACTTGAACATCTGCTCGTACAAGTAGATTTTGCCGTCGCGGTCGTGAAAAGCCCTCTCTTCCCTCAGAGGTCTTCTGAGCTTTATGGAGGGACTAATGGAGTACAGATATCTGAAGCAAAGGAGGTCTACCTCAGTTACAGTACTCTCGATCTCGATCGCCTCAGAGAAGTTGACATCACTCTCAACATCATCATCATCTAGCTCAACATCGGCCGGAGCAGATGTGGATGGGTTACCCGGGAACCTCTGAGCGAACTCGGCACCGGTGAAGGCCGACAGAGGAATAGCGTCAAGAGGTGGTGGAATGGCCACACTCGGCTCAATGATCTCAACCTCTGAGGAAGAGGCTGAGGCGCCTGAGTTGTTATGAGATGAGACCCGGCTGGAGACCTCGGCCTGATCTTCCCGAATTGATAAGTCAATGGCCTCCTAGAAGGAATCCACAGACATGGGGTCTGAGGTGGAAGACTCAGATTCAGACATTGGTATAGGATCGACAGGAACCTCTGCCTGGTTGAGAGACTCCAAGGGATCAGGATATATCACCTTCAGGGGTGGTGGGAAGATGGGTCTAATAGGGAAATCTTGTGACCTACGAGCCTCCTCCTGTGCTCTTTCTATTTGTCTGATTTTTTCTAAAGTCTTCTCCCTAAGGGAGGGGAACTCCTCAAAAAGTTGGTGTAGGGATCTAAGCATCAGAGGAAGACACTACACTTGGGGAGACTTCATAAACTACAAACAAGATTGGCTAATGAAGTAAGGCAATTTAAAGATCAAACCAAGAAACCTAAGGCAAATACAGTTCGCCTGAAAGTATGAAGTTCTCGCCTGAAAATCCCTAAGCTCGTCGAAAAACACAAAAAACAGGGAAAAATAGGGAAAAGCGAAGGGAAAAGGAGGGCAGAGAGTACCTGAGGAAGAAGTAGTGGAAGGAAACGAAGAAAACTCGAGAAAATCCCCACCAAAGACCTCTGCAGTGGAATCGTGAAGAGAATGCCTTTAGAGAGAAGCACTTGGAATGAAAATCGTGCAGGAGAAAGAGAATTGAGGATGGAGGGAAAAATGAGGGTTCAAAAACCTTAAATATACAGGCGTGATTCCCAAGGCCCATCATTGCCTTGGGAGCCCCAAAGGGCGGCTGAGAACACACGCTTTCCAAGCAAGCCATACAATACTGGACAAGTGTCAAACAAATACTAGTTCATATTGGAAAGGCCTCGGAGATGTGCAAATCCCACAGTCACCTGCTTTTGCATGTCACTAAGGGCTGGGGGTGATTGATATGCCCCAAGTGTGACCTCGTCTCGGAGACACCAACCTCGACCGAGATCGTGGCCGACATTGGAGATGCCTTGGGCATGTGGCATCAGTACTCGGCCATAGCAAGGTCGGCCCAGGCCGACACTACCACCAGCCTCTCGAAGGGAGATCGCATGCATCACACGGATCAACATCATTCTCGTATACCTTGGAATGGAAACCTCGGCCAGACATAAGCCGAGCTCGCAAGAAGCCACCAGCAATCTCATCAAGACATTAATCGATGCTCCAAACATGAAAGCTCAACCTCGGCTCAGGACGACCTTATCCATTGTCTCGGCTAGGATTAGGCTGAGACCTCCATGGTCACCTCGGACTGAATGAGCACATAGACTTACCAACCTCGGCCTCTCCCAGGCCGAGGTCATACACCAGGCACGATAGCCGAGTATCTGCTGACATTTGGATAAGGGCACGTGGACACAAATCAGTTATAACAAGATTATTCCCCACACGTGGGGAGAATATTGCATCATCATTCTCTACATGTGACAGTGACAGATGGCTTTCCCATATTGGTGAGGCAAACACACACATACACATTACATGCATGGGGGGTACATTACACCCCCTAGGTACTATATATAGAGGTCATCCTCTACCTTGCAAAGGATCCAAGATATACAACCCTAGCTGAAACTCTGTCTAGATACACAGTAGAGAGAGAAAGCTTGAGAGATTGTATCCATGGCTATCAGTGCCGTATTACAGTGAGGTTATTCACACACACAATGGACGTAGGCCAATTAAGGCTGAACCACTTATATTCTGGTGCTCTCTCCTCTTCTCCTCATCTCATTCTCCTACCTTTTATGTAACTATGATGCCATTGTTGTTCTTAGATTGAGCTTGAAAACACCTTACCTGGTGGTGCTAATTCTAGAATCATCAATAGTGATTACATATTTAGTGTATACTCCAAAACCATTAAACCAAAATGCAATTGTGGAGATAGTAATCTCTGTATATTATATAGGTTTAAAGATTAAATGATACATGCATTCTACATTATGTTTTTTGCGCATGTTTATTATTTAGACTGTGAGTTGTGAGTGAAAGAAATATCATAATAAAGATCCACGAAAACAATAACGAATGCAAAAAGTAAAGATCACACACACGACAACGACATATGCGGTTCGGTAGCTTCCTACATCCACGAAGAGGTTACTAGGTTCTTATTAGTATCTCTCAATACTCTTTCATCCCTTTTCCCCGGGTAAGAGTTTACAACTTATATATGTATACAATCAGAGTTTGACTCCTCCGAGATTATTAGTAACCAATTTGAGTATATCTATAAGTGTTTGGGTGTATGTGAAATACACGATCCTTTAGTTGATAGTGGATTTGGGCCGAGCTGTTCCTCCTCATAGGCTGGGCTGGTCGATAACTTTCCAGGACCAAGATAAATGGGTCTCCATAATAGCCCCTAAAATGTTTTGGGTTGAATACTTGGGCCAATAAATTTTAACTGAATTGAAGGCCCAAAATTTAAAACTCTATTTTTAATATCGGAATGGCGTTTTTACAATTCTGGCGAACTCACAAGGGTACGCTCGCCCTGAGCCAAACACCATTCCAGACTTGTAGTTTCGTTAAAGAAGTGAGGGTACGCTAGTCCGAGCATTTTAGTGAAGTGCTAAAATCCTCCTTGGATGTTAAGTTCCATGATTAGCTAGAACTTCAAATGGGAGATACATTTCCTCCATTATCTGTCTTTTAAGCTTTCCTTCGTCTATTAAGCTTCTGGTGCTTTCTTCTTCAGCGTTTCATTTCCTTCGGAGTTCTCATCAATTTTTATAGGGTTTATTCTTCCTTTCTTAGTTTTCCTCTTTTGTGATTGTGCTTCGACTGTAGTTAAAGTTTTTTCTCTATTATATCATTCATGGTTTCATTAGATAACAAGTCAATAATAGAGTTTAGAAAAGCCTATAATATTTCGAACTGGGTTAAGATCGACTGTGCCCCTTTCCCTATAGAAGTTTGTAATATTGAAGGGGGCACTAGATTCACACCCTATTGATCAGACAAAGTGGGTTAATAATTTCTCCAAATTCATATTTTCGTATATTCTTCAAATACTTTAATGTTGTCCCTTTTCAGTGTGCCCCTAATGTTTGGAAGATTATGAATATGGTACATAGAATAAACACATTGTATGGGACCATCATGGGTCTTGTTGAAATCTACTACTGCTATTCTTAGTCATGCACCAGTGATGGTATTTTGTATTTCAAGACCAGGAATGATGATTGGGTTTTGGTGGTAAACCTCCAAGATTCTCATAGGTTTACTGGGAGCATCGGTTTATTGCTAGAAATTGGCAATGTCCTGCCCTACTTGAGGGCGAGAGGTGGAGAGGCCCTTGGGTCCCTGATTGGGGGATTAAATAGGTCGCTTTATTTCTTGTTTTATTTTCTTGTTGTTTCTTACTCTTTTGTTCAATGCTTTTGTTTTCTTTATATTTTGACTGATGTTTTCCTCTTTCTATTTTGTGGTTCGTACTAAAAATCAGGATCCTGATCTGAGTGAAATGAGTGCGCTTGATCTCTTGAAGGCCTGGAAGGTTAAGGAGATGCTTCCAGATGATCAGCATCTAAGGTCTGCAACTTGTTTGATCGAATATAAATATGCCACCAATAACTTTATTTCTTGGCCAATCGAAAAGGTCCCTGACTTGAAGGTTCCTAAAGTTAGGCCCCCTGAAATAATTCTCTTAGAGGAGGAGGAAGAAGAGGAGGGATAAGAAGAAGAAGTATAAGAAGAAGAAAAAGAAAAAGAAAAAAATATGGCTCCCTTTGTTAAGAGGATAGTTTTGAGGATTAATGATGACGATGAGGATCAGGCAATTCTGTCTGATCAGTTCAAGTCTTTGAAGAAGTCGAAGGTTAATTCCCCTAAGGCTAGTGGTTCTAGCCTAGGTGCCAAAGGAAAAGAAAAAGAGAAGGAGAAGAAGAGACAAGAATAAAAGAAAAGGAAAGAAAGAGAGATAAAGAGAGAGGAAGATAAGAATAAAGAGGAGGAGAGGAAGAGAGAAGAGACCAAAAGAAAATTGGTCTTGAAGGCCCCTGTAGTCCCTTTTTTCACTATTGATGCTGAGGGGGCTAGTGTGGGCAATACTCTAGCCCTTGCCCTTGATCTGTTGAAGGGGACTGTGCTCCCCGCTGATCATGAGCATTCTTCATGGTGGGTGGTGTCCCAACTTGATTTTAAGTCCACTCAAGGACTTTCTTTGGTAATTTTCTTCCCTTTATAATCACTTCCCCCTATTTCTTCTTTCTATATTGACGCGACTTTTTTTTCCTTTGTGTAGTTTTTGTATGACTTTATAACTCTTTTGGATGGTTATACCGACCAAGACAAAGGCAATCGATAGCTAAGAGATGCTCTAAAAAATCTAAAAAAGACTTTGTTGATGCTCGCGTAGCGTGGGAGCAGGAGAAAGAGAAATCGAGAAAGGCCTATGATGATCTCCATGCATCCATGAGTGTAATGGTCGCAGATAAGGAAGAGATGGATAAGGAAAACTAAAGTCTGTCTAGTAAGGTCTAAAAGTTAGAGGAAAGGCTCCAGAGAGAGAATGATGGAAGCTATACGGAAGGCTGGAATGCTGCTTATGATGACACCGAGCTTCGATTAGACTATGAAAAGAAGGTGGCCTTCAAAAAACGATGGGACCAAGAGTTGGGAGATATGGGGACTCCTTTAGATTATGAGATTTTTGGCCTTCATTCTCCTGGGCCCAACCCCTTCACATAGGGGGAACAAAATGTTGGTCAGCCAGTCGACCACGCTAAGATCATATCTGCTGAGGTTGGAGCGACTACTAACCAAGATAAGAGGGATGCCGATAAGCTAAAGGCAGTGGTTGAGTCCGAGAAGTTGATGGAGAAGGTCTTTTAGATTTTGAGTTTATTTCCTTTATTTTTTACAACTTTTTGATGCACTGTAATCTTTTTTTTCTCTGACTGTACTAGCCTCTGGCCCCCTACTACCATTGAATGAAAGAGAATCCTTTTTCTCACATTAATTCGTTTCTTGCACACATACTGATGTTTGTTTATAATTTCACCATTTGTGTTATTTGTATCTCGACAAGGACTATATTCCCCCTACTTCAAGGTTGGGAGTGATCCTGGGACCCAACATTAGTTACCAATCCCGTAAGGCATTTATAAAAACCTACAAGTCTTTAAAGGCGAGGGCTAAGCAATAAAAAATCAGTCCAAACTGGTTGCCAAGTTGAAGGACGATCTTCAAGTCATAAAGAAGATCGATTCTTCAATCCTAGATGAGGTGAGTGGTCTGAGAGCCATACTCATGGAGACTAACGAAATGGTCCAAATGGGTGAAGTTATCCAAATCGATAATGACGCCTTGAGGAGGGAGATTGCTGAGACGAAATGAGTTGTCTGAAGGGAATATATGATTGTATCTGGACTCTAGAGAGACGCCACGAGGCTAAAACACTTGTTCATGATGCCCCCCCAAGAAGCCTAGGCAGATGGATATAATATAGGCTAGTTTGATGACCTAATAAGGCTGAAGAAAGAATGGGATCTCTCATTCGCTCCTGGATGACTGAGTGCCCTTAGGGAAGTTAAGACACCTAAGGAATTCAACATGTGGTGCAAATACCAGGTCGAGTGTTCATCCTACTGTCATAACCTTTTCTCAAAGGATGAGAGGTGGATCCTGATTGATGCTATCCCTGCTCAGATCCTAGATAATTTCCCTGAAGATGATGTGGATGAGTCTGTTCCTAACGCAAATGATGGCCAAAGAGTAGTATTGCAGATTACCTTTAGCACTATCCTGAGACTCTTAAGTCTTTATGATGATGCTGGAAATAGCATCACACTTCAAGGTGTTTGTAAGCTCAATTCAATGTTAACAATGGCAGTATAAGGGTATATAGTAGAAGGAGATGAGGAAAAGAGGATTAACACCGGAATATAAGTGGTTCATAAATCAGGCCTACGTCCACTGTGCAAGTATGTGATTAATATCACTGTATGAGGGCTCTAATGGACATATATACAATCTCTCAAGCTTTCTTTCTCTCTACTTTATATTTGGACAGAGTTTCAGCTAGGGTTTCTAATTTCGGACCCCTCTCCAAGAAGGAGAAGACAAGTATATATAGTATGTGGGGGTTTAATGCACCCCCTATGCATGCAATGAGCATGTGTGTGCTGATCTAGCCAATCTGATGAAGACATTTGTCACTATCACATGTAAAGAATGACGATGAAATATTCCCCCATGTGAGGGGATTGATTTGTTATAATTGATTGTGTACACGTGTTCCCAATCATACATATGCTAATAAAGGCTCAGCCATCTGTGATTAGTCCCAACCTCGGCCTGTAAGAGGAGGAGGTTGGTGTGGTCGGGCAAATGCTTGATCAGTGGTGACCTTGGCTCAGTAGGAGAGCCGAGGTAAGGAAGGTGGAGCTGTAACGTCGGCCTGGTTTGAGGTAATGGTGGAGTAGTAGGAACCTCGACTAATTCCCAGCTGAGACTGGTTACGATGATGGAGTAGTCCTTGCAACCTCGGCCTGCACCCAGCCGAGGTTGCCAGCTTTGGATGACCTGATGAATAACTGCCCTGCGGATCATAAAGACATCACCTGTTGTCTAAATGTGAGGTAACTAGTAATGTCGTCCATGGCCGACCTTGCTTAGGACGAGATCGCTGGTTGCCAATCTAGGGCCATTCTAACCTCGGTCATCTCCCTGGTCGAGGTTGATGTCTCTGAGCTGTTGGGTACATTTAGGGCATATCAATCACCCCTAGACCTTAGTTACCTGTGTGACAGGTGCCTAAGGGGTATGTTTGTCCGAGGTTGGACTTCCGTAGGTGTTAATACCTTTTTGACAAGTGTCAGCTATTGAAGTAGCTAGCGTGCCTGGAAAGTGTAATGATTGCAGTCTTTTGGGCTCCCAATGCAATAATGGGCCTTGGGATGCATGCAATAGGTTTCGAGGGTTTTATCCCTTTCCTTTTTCTTTCTTTCGCACTTCTTCATTCTCTCGCCTGAAATTTCTCTTCTCCCTCTCTCTCTATAAGAGCTTGGTTAAGGTGCATTTGATGGATTTTTCTTGCAAACTTCTCTCTTTCTTCTTCACACATTCTCTCAGGTATCGTCTATCACCCCTTCTTCTCCATTTGTTGGATTTTTCTGCCTTGTTCTTCCATTTGTTGCATTTTTCGATGAGCCTGAGAGTTTTCCAATGAACTATTCTTTAATCATTCTTGTTTAAAAACCCAATTTGATCCTTGGTCAAATTGCCAATCCTGTTTATTTAGAAGAGTCATAAGTGTAGGGTCTGACTCAAATGCTCAGGCCCCTTTATCAACTCTTAAAGGAATTACCCTCTCTTAGGGAGAAGACCTTGGATAAAATTAGGCAAATAGAAAAGAGCCCAAGAGGAAGCTCGTAGGGCAGAGGCATTCCCCCTCAGACCTATCTTTCCACCCCTCTGAAGGTCATATACCCTGAGCTAGCCGAACCAGTTAAGTCAGCAGAGGTCCCAGTTGAACCTACTCCCATATCTGAGTCTGAGTCTTCCACCTCAGACCCTATGTCTATGGACTCCTTTCAAGAGGCTATGGACTTTTTCGTTCAGCAGGATCAACTCCCTGATCAAGCCGAGGTTTCCAGTCAGGCCTCGTCTCATAAGATTTCAGTCACATCGTACTCTTCCTCCGACGTTGAAATTGTAGTACCTAGCATGGCTATTCCACCAATACTTGAAGCCATTCCCCTATCGACTGTCACAGGAGCTGAGTTCGCTCAGAGGTTCCCAAGTGGCGCCCCATCATCTGCTCAGGCCGGCGTTGAACTGGATGATGATGATGGTACTGAAAGCGATGTTGACACCTCTAAGGCGGCCGAGATAGAGAGCATTATTAGTGAGGTCGGCCTTCTATCCTTCAGACATCTATACTCTATAAGTCCCTCTATAAAACTCAGGAGAACTCTGAGGGAAGAGAGGGATTTTGGCGGCCGAGATGGTGAGATCTGCCTGTATGAGCAGATGTTCAAGTTAGGATTTTGTCTGCCCATTCATCCCATCATCGGGGCTATATTGACCTACATCAACTTGGCTCCTTCCCAGTTGTCACCCAATACCTGGAGGGTGATAATTGGAGCTATTGCCTTATGGAGGGTAGTCCATCATTCAGACCTTCCCATCCAAGTCTTCACAGGGTGCTACGTCCCCTCATCTTCCAGGAATCATCCGAGCTATTACCATTTCTTAGCTCGAAAGTCAAATAAAAATATGTTGCAGGTTACCCAAACCTCGAACTATAATTGGAAACCATGCTACTTCTTTGCATCAGGGCTATGGGAGTTTGGGCCCTGTGCCCCCTCTTCCTCCCTAGAGCCGAGAATACCCCTGAGATGGGGAAATGTGACAATGGCTGCTAGGGCTAACCCTGGGCTAAGCCAAAATAATCTTCAAAAGGTCAAAGACCTTCAGGATAAGGGGGAGAATGGTCTGCTAGTCAAGTACGAGCATTTGATGACTCCCTACTATCTCTCCAAAACTGTCCTTGGGGGGAGTCCTTTGACCGAGCTTCGTAAGTTGCTCTATTATTTTAACAAGTTATACCTCTGAATTTGTGTATCTCTCATTTTCTGACTCCGACATTTCTATTTTGCAGAGCGCCCAAAATGTATTTCCGACGACCTCTAGGAGATGGCAGCCCCTTGTCTCACTAAGCTTGTAAAGAAAGCAGGTCTAAATGCACCTCCTCCCCTTCCAACTACCTCAAGGGCTGAGGCCTCCAAGAAGAGGAAACCTGTCGACCCTGCCCCTAAGGATCAGAGGTAGAAGAAGAAAAACCAAAAGGGGGATCGTGCCATCCCCATTTCTTCTGAGGACGCATTGATTGCTCGCTTGGAGCAACTAAAGATTGGTGACAGTCTTATCGCCATAGTTTGAAGGCCTTGGATGCAATCGACAATGCCATGACTGACTCTGATAAGCGCTTCTATCGCTCTATGGATATGCCTCTATTGGATGAGTTCTCCCTCCATCGCTCTATCCAAGTAAGACCTTGAACTTCTGCTTTTGCCACTGAATTATATTCAAGTGTAACATCAATTTTGAACTATACCTGACCTTAGACTGACATCTCTGCGCATGTTCTACATGGTCTCCTCACTATACACCATTTTTTTAACTGGACCTTGGGGAAACTTCCTCTGATTGAGAAGGGCCAAAAGGCTGAGAAGACTAAGGCCGCTTTGAACGCCAAAGTGGAACGTCTGAAGGCCTCTTTGAAGAAGTTTGAGTCCAGCGTGAAAGGGTTAGAGAAAGACATGGACAAGCTGAGGAATGATCATAGTGCTGCCCTGCAGACTCAGGCTGACTCTCTTCAACATAAGGTCGATGTGGCTATGAAGGATGCCTTGGATGATGCCTCCGAGAAGATCTTGAAAGAGTACAAGGTCTCTGATGAGTTTGTCAGCTTCAACTTAGAATACCTGGAAAGGGGTGTAAAGGCCACTGGTAAATAAGGTTCTATGAAGGAGAAGGAATCAGGGAGCCTCACAGCCTCTGACTTCATTAGTTTGGGTTATGTCGGCCCTAAGTTTTCTTAGGCCTTGCAAGAGGTAGAGAAGGAGGGAGGTTCTGCACCTATCGAAACTGCCCCCTAAGATGACACCAGGACTGAAGATGTTGGCACTCAGGACGAAGGGGCGTAAGTAACCACCCTCAGCCAGGGAGATGGAGGCATGACAACTAACCCTGAGGCTACAGACACTTGACCATTTTGTGAAGCTTTTTGTAATTTTAATTTTCATGAAGAACTGTAACCTCTGATGACAAAATATGTTCCCTTGTAGTTTATAACTCTGAATTTTAGTCTACATCAACCTCTGAGGAGGGTTTATTTCTTTAGTTGCTGAATGTTCCTTGAATGATATTCAATATCTGAAGTCTCAATATTATCGTCTAAGGTCTGAGGTCATCCAAGTATGATGTCCTACCTCAGACCTCGTCACCAAATTATGATGTTATAAGGTTTAAGGTCATCACCTAAGATGTTGTCCTCATAACTAATTTTTCACCAAATTAATGATGTCAAGGGTCTGAGGTCATCTAAGTATGATGTTTTTACTTAGACCTTGTCACCAATTATGATGTTATTAGGTCTGAGGTCATCTCTAAGATGTTATCCTCATAAAATATTCACCAAATTAATGATGTTTAAGGGTCTGAGGTCATCCAAGTATGATGTCTTACCTCAGACCTTGTCACCAATTATGATGTTATTAGGTGTGAGGTCATCACTAAGATGTTATCCTCATAAAATATTACTCACCAAGTTAATGATGTTAAGGTTCAAAGGTCATCCAAGTATGATATCTTACCTCAGACCTTGTCAGCAATTATGATGTTATTAGGTGTGAGGTCATCACTAAGATGTTATCCTCATAAAATATTCACCAAATTAATGATGTTAAGGGTCTGAGGTCATCCAAGTATGATGTCTTACTTCAAACCTTGTCACCAACTATGATGTTATTAGGTCTGAGGTTATCACTAAGATGTTATCCTCATAAAATATTCACCAAATTAATGATGTTTAAAGGTCTGAGGTCATCCAAGTATGATGTCTTACCTCAGACCTTGTCACCAATTATGATGTTATTAGGTTTGAGGTCATCACTAAGATGTTATCCTCATAAAATATTACTCACCAAGTTATTGATGTTAAGGGTCTGAGGTCATCCAAGTATGATGTCTTACCTCAGTCCTTATCACCAATTATGATGTTATTAGGTCTGAGGTCATCACTACGATGTTATCCTCATAAAATATTCACCAAATTAATGATGTTTAAAGGTCTGAGGTCATCCAAGTATGATGTCTTACCTCAGACCTTGTCACCAATTATGATGTTATTAGGTCTAAGGTCATCACTAAGATGTTATCCTCATAAAATATTACTCACCAAGTTAATGAAGTTAAGGTTCTGAGGTCATCCAAGTATGATGTCTTACCTCAGACCTTATCACCAATTATGATGTTATTAGGTTTGAGGTCATCACTACGATGTTATACTCATAAAATATTCATAAAATTAATGATGTTTAAAAGTCTGAGGTCATCCAAGTATGATGTCTTACCTCAGACCTTGTCACCAATTATGATGTTATTAGGTTTGAGGTTATCACTAAGATGTTATCCTCATAATGATGTTAAGGGTCTAAGGTCAATTAATGATGTTAAGGGTCTGAGGTCATCCAAGTATGATGTCTTACCTCAGACCTTGTCACCAATTATGATGTTATTAGGTCTGAGGTCATCACTAAGATGTTATCCTCATAAAATATTCACCAAATTAATGATGTTAAGGGTCTGAGGTCATCCAATCATAATGTCTTACCTCAGACCTTGTCACCAATTATGATGTTATTAGGTCTGAGGTCATCACTAAGATGTTATCCTCATAAAATATTCACCAAATTAATGATGTTAAGGGTTTGAGGTTATCCAAGCAAGATGTCTTACCTCAGATCTTGTCATAAAATTATGATGTTATTAGGTCTGAGGTCATCACTAAGATGTTACCCTCAGAAATTCTACCACTAGAGCACAATGAACCAAGAATTGACATGGAAATTGATCTTCTCTTTAATAATATCTTCATAAAATGATACATTTACATAAAAGCCCTGGTAACATCATACGTAATACTTTTTTAGATGATCATCATTCCAAGGATTGGAGAAAGGTTCCCCTTCGAGGTTTTCTAACCTGTAGGTCCCAGGTACAACCTCCTCAATCACTTTGTAAGGACCATGCCAATTTGGGTGAAGCATGTTTGCCTTATGCAACATCTTATTTAGTACCAGGTCTCCCACGGCTATGGGTCTTGATTTTACCCTTTGATTGTAGAACTTTGTTGTTCTCTGCTGGCAATCTTCTTACCTGATTTATGCATCTTCCCTTCTCTCTTCAATTAAATCTAGGTCGAGTCTTCTCTCCTCCCCAGTCTTCTCAGGGTCATAGGTCTGGACCCTGTGAGTAGGGAGTCCTACCTCTATTGGTATGACAACCTCTGATCCATGTGCTAACATAAATGGGGTTTCCCCCGTCAGTGTCCTAGCCGTTGTTCTGTAGGCCCATAGCACAACATAAACCTCTTTAATCCATCTTCCCTTAGCTTCTTCTAACATCTTCTTGATTTCATCGAGGATTATTTTATTCGTGACTTCGGTCTGACCATTTTCTTGAGGTCGGCCAGGAGAAGAGAAAAACTGCTTGTAACACCCCGCCCGCCCGGGGAGAGCGAGCGGAGCGCTACTGTCGATAAACTAAATTCAAATCCACAAATCACAATGTATAGAGCATCTAAATCCCACAATAAAATAAGAAACCACTATTCTCATCTCCAAATTAATACAACAAATCTCTCGAAATAATTACAACAATCTAACTATCTCAAAAATAAAATAAATCTCCAAATGCTCTATACATAAAAATAAATACAAGTCTTCTCATCTCTTGTATTAAAAATTCTTCCCAAATAATCCTCACTAAATTCATCCCAATTGGTCCATAGCACTCAAATCCGTGCTCACCTGCCAACTAAGAAAAAGATGGGGAAGTACACAATACGACAGGAATATGCTCAACAAAGATGTTAGCGAAGAACAAAGCGCAACAATACGACTACGAATACTCAAATCAAATAATGCAAATCTCAATAGCATTTTATCAATAAATTTCTCAACAACACATTAACCGGAGTCACCGGGCCTCACCATACCGCACCATACTTTATCAAGTAGCCGGAAAAGGAGTCTTGGCGGGTGCCCAACATCAGTGCCATATTAAAATCTCATGACAGCGTGCTCAAAACAACATGAATAATACCTCATGAATGAAAATAATTCCAACAATTATTTTTCCAGATTTCCAAGAATTTAACAATTCAAAATATGAGTTCAATTAACAAGAATTCAACGGAATAAACACTCGCAAGATTTCAGGAGCATATTGTGTAAAACCCCATACCTCAAAATCACCAAAAGGACCAACAGTAATTTTTCCCAGAAATAGTAGATAACACCATCAAAAATCTGCTCCAAAGATCACCAAAAGTTCCTCCAAGAACAACCTCAAAACAACCCCAAGAACACCTCTAAAAACCTAAGGTTGAAAGCATAAATTAAAGGGTACTGTTTTGAGTAAAAGAGAGGAAAAGAAAATAGACAATCTGAGTATTTTTGTGCCAAAAGGTTGCTCCAAAACAATAGCCCACGATGCCTTTAAATAAAGTGAAAACAAAAGTGTTTGAAACAAACTAAAACTCTTAACAGATTACAGCGCACGAAATCTGTGGTGATCGATCGATCGACCCTCGATCGATCGATCGTGCCTAAAAACTGGCAGTTCGGCCAAAAATTGTTAAAAGGAATAAAAATTTATAAAATCCGATTTAACTCCGATTTTAATTACGCTTGAAGTTTTATTCTTCTAAAATCATAACCAACATATTTTTCCAATAAAAATAATTTTATGAAAAACTTTATTTTTCCTCTTTATTTCGAAAATACCCCGAAAATTACGCGGGTTGTTACACTGCTTTATCCCAACTCTTTCACAATATTTCTCTAAGGAAGAGTTCTCTAACTGGGTTCCGTTGTCCGAGATGAGGGTGTTTAGGAGGCCATGTCTGCATATGATGTTCTTCTAAAT
This sequence comes from Sambucus nigra, assembly GCA_949130495.1. NCBI lineage: Eukaryota > Viridiplantae > Streptophyta > Magnoliopsida > Dipsacales > Adoxaceae > Sambucus > Sambucus nigra. The sequence goes on along the minus strand of OX422208.1, from coordinate 408,422,797 downwards.
AAATTAGACGGTCTTCTTCTCTGTAATCATTATCATTGGCTCTGCCTCTATCCACTTGGAGAAGTAATCAATGGAAACTATCAGAAATCGATAATTATTTACAGCCCTTGTCAGGGGACCCACTAAGTAAATTCTCCATACTACGAAGGGCCAAGGTGAACTAATTGACGTCATAGGCTGATGAGGTTGATGGGGAATAGTGGAGAATCTCTGACATTTGTCGCACCTCTTTACCTAGGCTGCATCATCCTTGGTCAAGGTCGGCCACTAGTCTCCTTGCATAACAATCCTCTATGCCAAAGGTCTTCCTCCTAAATGACTGGAGCAAGAACCCTAGTGTACCTCCGGTAGGACGCGAGGAACTTCTGTGGGATGAACTCATCTGAGGAGAGGTAATAGGAATTCCTTCTTATATAGGACGTCTCCTACTATTGAGAACTTTGCAGCTCTGTACCTTAGTTTTCTCCTCTCTAACTTTGATTTCGGTAGCTCTCCCTCTCTGATATATCCGATAAGGGGTCCATCCATGAGTCCCCTAGGTTCAAATTGAGGTAAGGGTTACTTACCTCTTCTTCTTCAATGGTTGCCCTGGGCAGGATCTCGACTGGAACTGTTCTTCTGATGTTTGTCCTGGTTGCTGAAGTCAACCTTGCTAGTGCGTCCGCATGACTATTGTTTTGACGAGGTATTATCTTTATTTTTACCTCTTCGAATCCTTCTAATATCGTTCTCACCCTCTTCAGGTATTTGTCCATCCTTTCATTCTTGGCCTCATAAACACCCAACACTTGATTAACAACTAACCTTGAGTCACTATGAAGTAGGAGTTGTCTTACGCTCAGGGTCTTTGCCAAGAATAGGCCCGCGATCATGGCCTCATATTCTGACTCGTTGTTTAATGCTTTGAAGTTAGATCTTAAGGCGTATTCAACATTGGTACCATCCGGAGCTGAAAGTATTGTCCCTGCACCGCTTCCACTGTCGCAAGAAGACTCATCAACAAAGAGGTTCCAGATATCTCTATCTGATGAGAAGCCCCCTTTAGATATGATTCCTTGCTTGAAGAGGTACCGATCTTCATCATTCTCGGCTATTCCGTTTTTGGTTCTCTTAGATATAACCTCTTCCCGATCTCGAAATACATTGCTATTCGACCCCTCTGCAGTCTCTAGGTCATTATCAACCTCGACCTCTTCCCATGTGAACTCAGTAATAAAATCTACAAGTACCTGCCCTTTGATGGCCTCCCTAGGCTGATAAATAAGGTCATACTCTCCTAACTCAATGGCCCATGTCATAAATATACCCTACTTCTTAGGTTCGTGGAGAACTTATCTTAGTGGGGAGTCAGTGAGGATGGCCATAGAATGAGCTTGGAAGTAGGGCTTCATCTTCCTCGAGGCATGTATCAAAGCGTAGGCCAATTTTTCCATCCGAGGATAGTTTTGTTCAGACCCTTTAAGGGCCTTAGTGTTAAAGTATACATGCCTTTGGACCCCAACGTCTTCACGTACTATGGCTGCACTTATAGATGATACAGAGACCGCTAGATAAACATACAACTTCTCCCCTACAATTGGCCGAGATAAGAGTAAGGGTATTCTGAGGTAGGACTTGAGTTGATTAAAAGCCTCGTCACACTCTTTATCCCATTTGAAGGCCTTCCTAAGCACCTTAAAGAACGGAAGACACTTGCCCGTTGCTCTTGAGATAAATCTTTTGAGTGCAGCTACTCTTCCAGTGAGCCTCTGAACGTCCTTGATACTTCTTGGTGTCTTCATGTCAAGCAAAGCCTTGATTTTCTCAGGGTTCGCCTCTATTCCCCTCTGACTGACAATGAATCCAAGAAATTTCCCAGCTCCTACCCCAAAGACACACTTCGCAGGGTTGAGTTCCATTCTGTACAAGTCCATGGTGTCGAATGTCTTTTTCGGGTCTGCCACATGAGTACAGGCTTTTAAGCTCTTCATTAACATATCGTCTACATATACCTCCATAGTCTTGCCTATTTGTTCTTCAAACATCTTATTGATAAGACGTTGGTATATTGCCCCTGTATTTTTCAATTCGAAGGGCATAACCTTGTAGCAATATGTACCTTTGTCAGTGATAAAGGTTGTCTTCTCTAAGTCTTCAGCATCCATGAAGATCTGGTTGTAGCCTGAATACGCGTCCATGAAGCTCATGAGCTCATTTCCTGCAGTTGCATCTACCATCTAGTCGATCCGAGGTAAGGGATAGCTATCTTTCGGGCAAGACTTGTTCAGGTCGGTGAAGTCTACGCACATCCTCCATTTTCCATTGGCTTTGGTCATAGTGACTGCATTCGATAGCCACTCCGGATATATGACTTCCCTGATAAACTCAGCCTCTTCCAACTTTCTGACTTCTTCCCGGATGACGTCGTACTTCTCCCTAGAGTAAACTCTTCGTCTTTATTTGATTGTCTTAGCATCCTTAGTCACGTTGAGTTTGTGGCATATAACCTCAGGGTTGATGCCAAGCATGTCCGCATGACTCCAAGCGAAGACACTCTGCCTCTTCCTCAAGAAGTTTATCAGCTCTTCCTTGATCTCTGCTTTTAAGACTTTTTCGACCTTGATGGTTTTTTTCGGTTTGTCCTTATTGAGGACGATGGATTTTACCTTTTTCGCGGCCTCTCCTTTCTTCAACTTTGTTTCATCTCTAGGGTCAAACGTATCAATGTTATAAGTGGTAGTTTCTCTCTTATGGTCCTCTCTCTCTTCGGTCGAGTTGAAGTAGTATTCTCGTGCTATGTTCTGTTAACCCTGCACTTCCCCTACCCTATAGGGGGTCGGGAATTTTAGCATCTGGTGGACCATCAATGGCACGGCCTTAAACTCCTTAAGGGCTACTCTTCCTATGATGAGGTTATAGGCCGAGAAGATGTTTTCGTCCATAACGAAAAAATTAATCTTCCGTGTTAACCTCTTAGGCCACTCATCGCCCATTCGCACGTCCATCTCAAATATGCCCAATGGATGGACCTTTTCTCCACTAAATCCCATTAACGGATGATGATAGGGTATCAGCCTAGCTCTGCTAAGACCTAGGCTTTTAAAGCAGGGCCAGAATATCATATCTGCTGAACTTCCTCCATCTACAAGAATTCTCTGTACCTCACATCCATGAACTCTTGTTATAATCACCAAAGGGTCATCATGTGGATCTAGGATGCCTTTGAAGTCGAGTCGGGAGAACCCAACTATGAGAGTGTCCATGTCCACCTTCTTTCTCTTCTGAGTTGTCTTAAAAGACGTCATATTTGCTACTTCAAGTTTGGCCACTGACTTGGCCTCTGCCATATGAGCTTTTCGGTCAGCCACTTCAGAACCACCCCCTGTAAGTCCTCCACATATGGTGTTAACACCAAAGGAGATCATACCAACCCTCTTTACTGGGGTGTTGTCATCTTTTGGTGGAAGGTCCGGATCATCGTCATCCGAGTCATCTCCCCTTTTTACGGGGGTATCGTCATGACATATGTCGTTTCTCCTCTTTTTAGGGTCATCTCTTGCCCTTTTAGGAGCCTTGCTATCAACGTACTTTCTCAACTTTCCTGATTTTAACATTTTTTTGATCTCATCCTTTAAGGCGAAGCACTTGTCTGTTATATGGCCGTGGTCTTGATGGAATTTGCACCATAAGTTCTGGTTCCTCTTGTGTGGAGGAGCCTTCATCTTCTCTATCCATCTTAGGGACCGATCATTATTGATCTCATTGAGGATGTGTTCGAAGCTTACAGTAAGAGGGGTATAACGTGCAAACTTGTCATCAAAAGACCTTTTCTTTCCATCCTTCTTTCTTTGGAACTTCCCGCTGCTACCACCCTTCTCATCCTTGTATTTTGCAGCCATTTCCTCTTCAGCGTTCGTGACCCTGCTCGCAGTTTTCAACAACTCTCCCATGGACTTGGGAGGGTCTTCCGCAAGTTTCCATAATAACTTCCCCTTCTGAAGACCTCCTATGAGGGTGGTCATGGCTATATTCACTTCGTAGTCTTCAACCTCAAGTTTCTCTTTGTTGAATCTGGCAATGTAGTCTCTTAGGCTCTCGTTCTTACCTTATTTGACGTACAACAGATGGGTAGTCTTATTTTGAGGTCTTACCCCAAAACAGAAGTTGTGAATGAATCATTCAGCCAAACCCTTAAAGTTCTCTATCGAGTTCTTCGGAAGAGAGGTAAACCAGATGTGTGCAGCTCCTGTCAAAGTCCCAGAGAAGGACCGATATTTCATCTCATCTGCTATTGAGTAAATGTCAGCCGTTGACTGGTACATTTCAATATGATGTACATGATCGATGCTACCGTCGTACTTGGGAGTCACTGTAGGTGGCTTGAACTTGTCTGGGGTAGGGAAGCTCACTATCTTAGCCAAGAACGGAGAGACTTCTGAGAAACCTCTTTGCAGTGGATCCCGACTTTTGATTAGGTCTCCTATCTTTTCCTCAAGATGTTGGATGGAGTCATTCCATGGTCTTGCAATGTCGGCCTGGCCGAGGTTATCCCTAGCCACCTCCAAGGGGTGGACTGAAGGTTCCCCGGTCGTGGCACAACGTCAGTTGTTGACCTCTTCCTGGTCCCTTCCTTATCCTATGTGGGGTTGGCCTTGATGAGGCTGACATTGACCATCTTTCCTTTGTGAGCCTGCTGCACTTATCGACCTTGACAACCTCTGTCATAGGTCGTTCATTAGGTCGAGCCTTTCGAAGGCCGACCCTCTGCTTAATCGGTCAAAAGAGGACCCTCTTTGTTGGTCTTCTTCACCTCTTTGACCTCCATAACCTCGGCTCTGCTGGATAGGATGTACTGTGTTATTTGAAACCTCATAGGGCTCCCAACAATCTTCTGGAGCATCTTTTGCCTACAAATCATCATACCTATCCTCAGGGTAAGGGTGTCCTTGTCTCCTAAGATGCAAACATCTAGGGTCAGCAACGTTTCTCCTCCGTTGAGGCATAGGTTGGTCTTTCCGCGGTGCTTGGGGTGGTCCCATGGCATCAGGATGATATTGAACAGCCGCCGGAGTGATCATCTCCGGTGAGACCCCAGGTGGTCTCATCATGTTCTGACTGAGTTGTGCAAATTGCTCCTGCATCGCTTTCTACGTTGCTGCTAAGGACTTTAAGGCTGCAGCCACCTCCGCCATTTCGAACTGAGGCGGTGCCTGACTGGAACTAGGTCCTCCTTCACGAGGCGACGAAAGAGGTGATGGTAGTTCCGGTGCCATATGTTAACACTATATAGAGCTTGAATAGTAGACAAGCTTAATACCTTAATAGACCTCTTTCAATGGTGAAATATCTCCACGCAAGGGGTGAGGCTTGGTTCACCACCAGAGTCTCCGGTGAGGTTAAGCGAATAAAGAGGCATGTTTCCCACAAATGGTGCAAAAATGATGATGCTGGAAATAACACCACCCTTCAAGGTGTTTCTAAGCTCAATTCAATGTTAACAATGGCAGTATAAGGGTATATAGCAGAAGGAGGTGAAGAGAAGAGGATTAACACCGGAATATAAGTGGTTCAGCCAATCAGGCCTACGTCCACTGTGCAAGTGTGTGATTAATATCACTGTATGAGGTCTCTAATGGCCATAGATACAATATCTCAAGCTTTCTCTCTCTACTGTATATTTGGACAGAGTTTCAGCTAGGGTTTCTAATTTTGGATCCCTCTCCAAGAAGGAGAAGACAAGTATATATAGTATGTGGGGGGTGTAATGCACCCCCTATATATGCAATGAGCATGTGTGTGCTGATCTAGCCAATCTGATGAAGACATCTGTCACTGTCACATGTAAAGAATGATGATGAAATATTCCCCTACGTGAGGGGTTTAATTTGTTATAATTGATTGTGTACACGTGTTCCCAACCATACATATGCTAATAAAGGCTCGGCCATCTGTTATTGGTCCCAACCTCGGCCTGGAAGAGGACGAGGTTGGTGTGGTCGGGTAAATGCTTGATCAGTGGTGACCTTGGCTCAGTGGGAGAGCCGAGGTAAGGCAGGTGGAGCTGTAACGTCGGCTTGGGCCGAGGTAATGGTGGAGTAGCAGAAACTTCGGATGATTCCCAGCCGAGACTGGTTACGATGATGAAGTAGTCCTTGAAACCTTGGCCTGCACCCAGCTGAGGTTGCCAGCCTTGGATGACCTGAAGAATAACTTCCCTGCGGATCATGATGACCTTACCTGCTATCTGAACGTGAGGTAACTAGTAACGTCGGCTTGGCCAACCTTGCTTAGGACGATACCATTGGTTGCCAATCTAAGGCCGTTCTAACCTCGGCCATCTCCCTGGCCAAGGTTGACATCTCTCAGTTGTTGGGTACATTTAGGGCATATCACTTTGTATGTTTTATCTCGATGTAATTTTACTTACTAATTTTTGTTACTATAAAGCTTAACTTATTAACTTGCTCCATATTTTGAGCATGTGCTGACTAAACATGAGCTAATAATTGTCTTTATGTTCGAACTTGAAAGAGTTGTTGCTCATAAACTACTTAGGATCTTCGTCAACCAAGTAATACTATTTGACCGTCTTGGGACTTTTTCCATTTAAATGGGCTTATGTTTGGTAATTTTGGGTTTTTTAGTAGACTAAATGATATTAAGAATATGTGTTATCCATTTTTTTATTATGTGTTGAACATTCTCCCAGTCCAGTATGCCTTTGTAGTATAATTTCATCTACTTTACCTTTTAGGTTGTGTCATCACACTCCCTTGGGCCTAAGTGAGATGATGGCGAGAATGTACCTAGTCGATGGGCCATTCGCCCGAGCAGGCTTTTTACAACCAACACAGTTGGTGACCAACCTAAGTTGGATTTATTGCCTAAGGATCCCTTGTAGGGATTTTGTTATTGTCGGGACAACTCATGAGGTCTACCATGTTGACGACAAACACCTGAGGATTGTAGTAATTGAAACAATTTATTAACTTGTTATAACTACTGCAAGCCCTACTCAATACATGAGATTCATAGATTGAAACAAGTTGAACAGCTTGTTATAACCCCCATGAGTTTTGCTATGCACGAAGGAGTTATCATTCGAAAAGGGTGTGTAATACTGATATGTGATCAAGAAATTTGAAGCAACCAATATATAACATCAAAGTACGAGAGCTAATTGACCTTTATTCATTAAATAATAACTTATAAGCAACATAAGTTTGAAATAAAAAATTTCATAACCTAAATATGCTAATAGAAGATAAAGAAGACTAAAAGTAGAACTTTTTTATATTAATTGGTTTCCATGCTCTTGGTATCTCCCTTCCCTAAAGAGTTTCCAAGTGATATGCTCCTTGAAGGTCATCCCTTGTCACCTTAAAAGGTCCTTCCTAGTTTGTTCCCAGGTGGACATCTGATAGTTTCACCACACTGTCGAGGAATTTCCTTAGGACATAGTCTCCTACTAAAAACTTCCTCGAATTAAATTTCTGGTTGTACTGCTTGGCCAATTATTATTGATAGAATGTCAACTTGATCATGGACAGTTCTCTTCACTCGTTTGTTAAGTTAATTTCACTATTTAGTGTATCATCGTTAAGGCCTTGGTCAACTAAGATGGTTCACATAGTAGGGAGAACTACTTTCATTGGGATGATAACTTCCATTCCATAAGCAAAGGGTGTTTCTCCAGTTGACTTCCTATGAGTAGTGCGGTAAGCCCATAGATCATGGGGAAGCTTGTCCATCCAAGCGCCCTTGGCTCATTCAAACCTCTTTTTTAGGCCATCAAGCATGGTCTTATCGAAAGGTTATACCTTAATGTTTCTTTGGGGGTATGCCACAGAACTGAGGTGGTGCTTGATGCCATGTTTATAACAGAAAACCCTGAAAAAAGTTATTTTAGAATTTCATAACATTATAAATGATGATATTCCTTGGTATCCCAAAGTGTATTATGATGTTTTTCCAAATAAACTTGGTCATGTCAGCGTCGTGACTGTTCGCCAATGGTTCTGCCTATACCCACTTGGTGAAGTAATCTGTGCCGACAAGCAGATACTTGTGATTTCTAGGTGCGGTAGGTAGCAGTCCTACGATATCTAGTCCCTATTACGCGAATGGAAAGGGGATTGTCAGAGATTTCGGGTCGCTCACTGGTTGGTGGACCATAAGAGAGAATTTTTGACACTTTTCGCATCTATGAACATAGGGGCTTGTGTCCATTCACAAGTGAGGCCACCAGTACCCTCAATTTCTCAAGACCTTATGAGCTCCCTCCTCCGTGACTCCCATGAATACCATAGTGAAGTTCCCCAAGAACTTTCTCGGTGTCGTGAGGGTGGAGGCAGTGGAGGTAAGGGACTATAAATGATCTTTTGTAGAGTTTTCCTCCTGAAGTGAGGTAAAAATGGGCAACTTTCAGCCTCACTTGATGAGCTAATCCTTTGTCATCCAGCAGTATGTCATTCCTTAAATAGGCAATGATGGGATCCATCCTGCTAGGGGGCCTCTCTATAAGGAGGAATTATTCGACAACCATCATCTGGTCAATGCTTGGCAGGGCAAGGAACTCTATATGGATAATTCTTCTGAGATCAGAGTCCACCACTAAGCTTATGCTGCTAAGGCATCAACTTGACTATTCTGACCTCGAAGGAACTGTTGAATGTTAACCTTTTCGAATTCTGCCATAAGTTCTATTACTACGAAAAAATAATATGCCATCTTTTATGTTAAAGTCCACACTTACTTGCTTGGACACCTGTTTGAAATCATCGAACACGTTGACGCTCCGTGCCCTCAACATTTTGGCCTTGCACAAGCCAACAATCAATTCTTCGTATTCGACTTCATTATTGGAGGCTTCAAATCGCAGACTGATTCGTTATTTGATGATAGCATCTTCTGGTGTGACAAGGACAATTCGTACTCCTAGCCCTTTAGAATTGGAGGCTCCGTTAATGTATAGGGTCCAGTCCTTGGACTATGCTTTCTAATCTATTGCCTGCTCCATTTCCTACTGGTCGATAGGTTAGTCCCCTATAAATTTGGTGATAAAATCATCTAGGACTTGACATTTAATTGTTGTTCTTGGTTAAAAGTGGATATCGAATTTGTCGAGTTCCACTAACCACTTTGAGAGTCGGCCAAAGAGGTTGGATTTTCAAAGAATAACTTTAAGGGGGTAAAAAGTGATCATTATTATTGAGTGAGCTTCGAAGTAGTGTTTTTTCTTCCTCGAGGTGATAACCAATTCATAGATAAGCTTTTCTAGGGGTAATTAACATCGTTCAGTGTCCAAAAGTGTTTTTCTAGCACAATAAACGGGGTACCACACTCCTTCTTTCTCGTATACCAGAGCCAAGCTTACAACGTGATTTAATATTGCGAGATAGAGATATATTGAGTCTCTATAGTTAGGAATTGCCAATAAAGGTGGTTTGCTAACGTAGGATTTGATCTCCTCCAAAGCTTTCAAATAATTATTGTTCCAAATGAGGCCTTTGTCCTCCTTCAAAAGCTAGAAGAATGGTCAGCAGTGCTCTGAAGAATTGGAGATGAAGCAGTTAAGTGATGCAAGCATACGAGTGAACTTTTGGACATATCATAATGTTTTTGGAGGTTGGATCTTAGTGATTGCATCAGTCTGGTCTGGATTGCCCTTAAATCCTTTTGTTCTTACCAAATAGACCAGAAGATTTCCTGACTGGACCCCGAATGAACACTTACTTACGTTAAGTTTCATCCGGTATTTCCTAAGGATTTTGAATGTTCTGGCTAAGTCCATAAGGTGATCATGTCTGTTATTTCTCTTAACTAACATGTCATCGATGTAGACCTCCATCGTGTCTCCTATCTGTCGGTTGAACATTTTTATGACCAACCTATAATATGTTACTCCTATGTTCTTCAGTCTAAATGGCACGAGCTTATAGCAGTATAACCATATGGGTGTTATGAAGGACGTTTTAACTTGGTCGGGGTCGAACAATGGAATTTGATGGTACCCTGAGTAGGCATCCAGGAAACTCATTCTTTCGTGTGTTGCCATAGCGTCGATCAACTGGTCAATCTTAGGCAATGGGAAGTTATCTTTGGGACATTCCCTATTGAGATAAGTGAAGTCGATGAAAATCCTCTAATTGTCGTTTATCTTCCTTTCCACCATTGGGTTGGATAACCATTTGTGGAACTGAACTTTCCTATTGGATCATGCTTTGTAAATCTTTCCTACTTCGTTCTCCATCGCTTTAGCCTTCTCGGGGGATGTTTTATGAGCCTTCTAATCGATGACTTGAAGGCCAGGTCAATGTGTAGGTCCCAGGCAGGTCATATAGCTCCCAAGTAAAAACATCCATATTTATTCTCGAGAAGGCAATCAATTCTTTCTTTTCATGATTGGAAAGTGAGGTTTCGATCAAATTTTTTTATCTCTTTCAAGTTGTCATCAACTCCAACTTCCTTCAGGATTTCAACGATCCAATCAACGGGGTGGACCCTAGTCTCCTCCAACCCAGGTCGGCTATATCTTAATTACTATTTAGAGGGTGTAACCCATCTTGGGCTTCCTCTAGGACATTTTTAGGTTTTCTTTTCCTTCCTAGTATGGATGGCCGCATTGAAGCACTTCCTTACCGTGGGCTAGTTGCCACGAATCTTGACCACACCCAGATCGATAATACATATTATCTTCTAATAGTAGGTAGACGGTACTACCCTCATGGCGTGGAACTAGCCTCTGTCTAGAATGGCATGATATGGTGACTCTATGTCTATCACCAAGAAGTCGATTAGCTTCGAGATGTTATGTTCTCTAAATGGCATGACTATATTTCTTAGTGGTATTTCCATTTTCCATGCTAAGTCGACCAATGGTATTGAGCCTCTTTGAGGTCTGCGAGGTTGAGCTTTAGCTTGTTGAACAAGTCTAGGTACTTTACCTCTAACGAGCTTCCTTAATCCACTAGCAGCTTATCGACGTCCCAATTCGAAATTCTGAGAGCTATCACAAGTGCATCATGGTGTGGAGTCCTCACACCAACTAGGTCTTCCTTAGTGAAAATGATGTGCTTTGTGTAGTCGATATCCTCTGGTCGTTGGTGCTAGCCTTCTTGGATTTTTGTAGGGTGAATCTGGAATGCCTTCGTGACAACAGCGACCTTCTTCACCTCACTCGAACAGTATTGCTTGGATCTGCTTCAGGTCAAATATTTCACAAATTACCATAAACTCTTGTCCCATGTCGTCATCAAGGACATTATCAGGTTTTTGGTCGCCATTGGTTGCGATCTTGTCAGATTTCTTTTTAATGTACTCATTTAGATTCCCATCTTGGGTCAATTCATCTAAGTGTGAGTTTAGATCCTTGTAATTCTCGATTCTGTGAATGCACTCCTCGTGGAATGCGGATCTCAATGCGTTATTCCTTTCTATTAGGTCATCACCCATCTTCTTGGGTCACTTGACGAATGACTGATCTTTAATCTTGCTCAAGATTTTATATATAGGTTCTTTGAAGACCGTATTAACAGTCTGGAACGCTTTTGAAGGATCAGCCTTGTTCCCATTCTTAGATCCATTCTTACCTCTGTTCTTGTTACTTTTCTTTATAGTGTCACCCTTATATCCTCCTTTGGTTACATTTGCTTTACTTTTATTCCCTACATTAGAGTGAATCATTCTTTAACCTTGGCGTATTTCTCAATACGAGCCATAAGATCATCAATGGTGCTGGCTTCTTTCTTTGTCCAGGACTCGTGCAATAGAGATGTGGTCGACAGACCAATTTTTAAGGATGCAATGAAAACTTGCTCTGAACTATCTTCCACTTCATTAAAGACCTCCCAATTCCTATTGACATAGTCACGAAGTCTCTCTTGTGGCTTCTTCTTCATTGTAAGCAGTGCATCCATCCAGTTGGGGGGGGGGGAACTGTTGGTTATGAAGTGAGTAGTAAAAGCCTCTACTAAGGCTATGAAACTCTTGACCGACTTATGAGGTAGCTCATTGAACCACTTTTTTGCTATTTCATGTTGTTTAAAAGGGAAAATACGACACATTTAATGCATTGTTGTGGCTCCCCAGGGTCATCGCCCATCTGTACTGCTGAACATGGTATATGGGATCTGTCTTTTTTTTCATAAATCTTAAACCTGGGAACAAAAAACTTCTTTAGAGGATTACTATTCCTCGATATCTACGCATTGGGAGCTCTCCCAGCTAGCTCCCTGGTAGACCTGGCTCCTCGATAGGCTGAATGTCGGTCCATCTCTTTACGAACCAAAATTCTGATGTCCTGAATTCGACGATCGTTGGTCCTACGGCTCCTCTCTGACAGATCACATTCTGATTGATCATGGTTGCACCTGGAGCTCCTTCCTCACTTGTGACTATTACTCGCCTAAGGACTAGGAGTCCTATCACGACACTTCCTCTTATCTCTATAAAGATATCTCTCCATCCTTTCAAGTTTCTTTTGTAGGCGAGCATTTTCTTCCACCCGGAGGCATGTGGCCTCCTCTTGTTCCCGAAGCCTGGTTTTGTAAGCGTTGACCAACCTGGAGATCTGGGTAGACCTAGATGGTCCTTGGCTTTCTTGAGAAGGCTGCCTTTCTTGGTAAAACATGGGATTTGTTTATTGGAGAATCTCTGACCTGACCCTAGGTGGGACTGGGTCTTTTTTTACATCGCCAACCTGAGGAATGTTGTTGTTGTGGTTAGACATCACGGACTTTTAGTTGATGAATGTTTTTGCAGGAATAAAAATCAATTCCTACAGACGGAGCCAATTGTGAATGCAAGACATATTACAATAAAGATCCACGAAAATAATAACGAATATAGAAAGTAAAGATCATACACACAATAACGATGTACGTGGTTCGAAAACTTGCCTACGTCGACGGAGAGGTTATTATATTTTTATTAGTGTCTCTCAATGATCGAGTTTTTATCCCTTTGTTCCGGGTCAAGGTTTAGAATTTATATATGTATACAATTAGAGTTTGACTTATTTAAGTAACTCGATAATCACATTATTAACCCGTGGTGTCCCTGAATATCTCCCTCGAGATTGTTGGTAACCAATTTGAGTATATCCTTAAGTGTTCAGGTGCATGTGAAATACAAGAGCATTCAGTGGATAGTGGATTTGGGCCGGGCAATTACTCACTAGCACAAAAATTAGGAAATATTTATCAGCAAACCCTTGAGTCCCTTAGGGTTTTTACAACCAAAAAGAATCATGGCAGTTAGAGAGAAAGAGAGGAGAAGTTCCAAGGTTTTCATGGCCATAACCACCACACACCACCACCATCGTCGAATTTGTGACCGGAAAGAGAAGGGGGAACAACCACTACCATCATCAACGGATCAGAATCTGTAATTTCCACGCAAGTGATTTATCTTGCAAAGATTCAAAGCATATATTTTACATGATAAATTTAGATTTGATGATTTACGGAAAATAAATTAATTAATTGTGAAATTGGAGAATTTAAATATTGAATATGGGTAGGATTGATGTAGATGAAACTTCTGGGCATAAACTAATTATGAAACCATGATTCATGAGTAGAAAATTGATAATTTGTGTTGAGTTATGAATATCTTGAAAGAAATAGGAGAAATAGGGTTTTTATGGAAAAATAGGTGTTTTTTATTTAAGAAACTGATGATTCATGATGATTTAATGATTCTAGTACGTTAAAGATGATACTAATATGTTAATAGGATGTTTAGTAAACTTTTTTGGGAGTTTGGGACGTTGTAATGAAGATTTGGAGTTGTAAAAAGGAAGAAACCCGTAACTGTTTAAGAGAATCTGGGCAAGTACCTGCTTGATCGATCGATCGATTGATCGACCTCTCCTATTTTTGGCAATTGTTTTCCTTTAAGGTTTAATGAATATTACAAAGACGGTATTGATTCTTAGGGTGATTAATATAATATTTTGTGACTTAGTTAAGGACAGTGGGGTCTTAATTAAAGCCCGAAAAAATGGATTATCTTAGGGATTTGAATACTATTTCTTATGAGGGGCTACCGAGTGAGTTACGGTTACCAATCGTTCAAATTGAAACTATAATGGGAATAAACACTGAAGTAAGGATAAGAACATAAATGGAGGGGCTTTAAGTTACTGAGATAACATTAGAACGAATAGGAGGCCTAGTAACCTTTTGGGGTAGGTTTAGGCACTCAATTTGACACGACGAGATAAAGTTATCAAGTTAAATATATAATTACGTATGATGTTCGGGATAACCTTACTACGTACGAGACTTACTAGTTAGAATGTGAATATATATATATATATTGAAATATGACTACTAAGGTTGTGTGAATGCCTAGTGAATGGATTTCTTATGTGTATGACGTACCTACCATACTTTCTATCACGGGAGGTTAGTTTTTTTTTTTTATAAAGGACCCTCTTATCCTTGTGTGAATTCGGTGGATTTAGACTGGAACTTTAAGGACATAGGACTGTGAATGACTTATTTGTGAGTTGATAACTCAGCTGACCATGGGAGTATAGGTATGTGCGTGACCTATGGGTATGTGAACTATGTTCGCCTCCAATATGTGTGATTTTGCTTATTGAAACGGTTCTTGAGAGATTCGGAACTCGTAGTCCTTATGTACGTGATGTACCGGGATTCAATAGCAGAGTATACGAGCACCGCAGCTTAGCCTAGGGGTTCCATATATATATTTATGTACTGAGAGTGTTATACTTATGTACTTGTGACTGGTTCATTATTTCTTAGTCAATGTGAATAACTAAGATATTTGAAAGGGTTAAGAATGAGTTGAGATAAGTAATTTAATGAATACGAATATGGGTTATGAATATAACTTATCTGGATAATAAGAGTAGACATCCTATGGTAGAATGTGAAAGAGGAAGTGGTACAGACTAGTTAGTTAGCGACATAACTAGGATGGGTTAAGGGCATACGTTAGGCGTGCACATTAGTTGAGAGGTGAGAAATTCATGTGAGAGTACGCAACTAACGTATTTATAATATGTGTTGTTTAATTATAATTTAAACACTTTCTAAACTTTTAAACTCTTTTCACCTCGGGCTCTGACCTGTTTTCCTCCAAATCTATTTTGTTTTGTAAAAACATTTTAGGTGCCCAGCCACAGGGACGCCCAACATTGGAGTTCCATTCTAATAACGTGTTGTAGTTGATGTGGAAGCTAGAGGATCTTGGTATTAGACGCCTTCATATTTATCCTTGGTTCCTTCAGAGTCATTTGTATCAGTTAGGGCATGTCGCCCATTCTTATTTAGAGGTTGTAGTTACAGACTTTCATTATTTCGGTTATTGGTTTATTCATTTAGACTCTTATATTGGGACTTTATTTACTCTGGCATTATTATTATTGGATTGTTTACTCCAGACTCAGTTAATTTCATTTTGTTGGTTATTCATACGAGATTGTTTATACGATTGATGGTTAATGATTAAATTCTTGGTTATTTGATAACTTAATTAGTAAAACTTGACATCTCTCTTTTTAAATATTAGGTGGCTAGTAATTAATTAAATATTTTTCGACAGTGATGCTCAGACTGAACAACCTTAATATTATGTATTAATTTAATAAAGGAGTAGCTACCCGGTATTTAATAAGACAGGGTGTAACCGGTGGTATCAGAGCATCAGGTTCTAGTGTCCTTTATGATCTGTGCGGCTTATTATGCTTCCAGCGTTGCTTTCTTTGATATAGAGCCCTATGTTTAGGATTGTTGATTTCTTTGGTGAGATTTCGTTCTCCTGCTATAATGTATATGATAGTGAATCTTATTTTCATTCGAGTGTGTTCATGTGCCGAACAATGCAGTACGTCTGACGAAGATAGTTGGACGGGCAGCAGGAGGCAAAGATCAGTTGAGGTTACTTGATTTATTAAAGAAGGATGACATTAGTTGAAGTCACCCATATTATGGCACGAAAGGCCGGGACGGTAAAAGACGGTTAAGGCACAACATATGACTTCCAGGAACCACTATAGTAAAAAGTGGGGTCAAAGTAGACTCACCCAGCAAGGTTGGAATGGGAGAGAGTCAGACGAAACATTAAAGAGAACCATCAGTGGAGATACTAAAAATGCGGAAATGGCGTGTGTTAGTAAACGATGGTAAAACATGCGAATGTGTGGGCATATGTCGGAGTATGGCAAATCGGGAGTGGAAATTGAGGGTAAAATTTTTCGTGGCTCGTAAGAGCAGAGAGTTACAAGGGTGAGAGGCAACCACCACACTTAGAAGTGGAATGTTTTGTCAAAAGAATGACATACGTATGGCTTGGCCATAAGTTACTTCATCAGATGTTCAGGATAAGATGCGAACGTTGTTCTGAACTCACACAAGAGGGTCGGACAGAAGTGACTTTATGAAAATAAATTTAATCAATTAGCGAACCTTACACCGGATGAAGTAGGTGAAATGGAGAAGAGGACATTAAAAAGAAAAATTTACATGAAAAAAAAAAGAATTGTTAGCACTTCTGAGGAATTCTTCTTGGACGGTCAACACAGATAGTAATAATGTCGTGTTGTGTTAATATGGAGGTAAACGTTTCCTTGGGTGGGAGATGCAAGAATCGAGGAATTTATATAGAGTAAGACTGGGGGAAATGGTGTTGGAGAAGCACCACAAGGGGGAAACCCAATGGGGGACCCATTAAAATGATTCGGGTAGCTGAATTGTTATCGAGCGATGGTGATTTCAGTAAGAGATGTGGAAACTATTAGCTTATTCCTTATGGCGGTCAAAGCTAACGGAACAACGAAGGTAGTCATCAGAGTCGAGACTACCAACGATCGAGGGTAAGACAACCCTAATATGGTCAATGTGACTGGAGATAAGTAGAGTATGTGTAGTGGTATTTTGTGGGGAGTGAAAACCCATGCGTTATAAATGTTTCTTGAAGCAAGTATAGGGATAAGGGTATGGTGCCTAAAAAGGGCAGTAATTATTAAGATTTTTGGTTTGGTACGGACAGGTGTGTTAAGTCCAGGAACCATTTGAGCAGCCAAGGCGATTGGCGAGGTAGAAGTGTGAGTTATATCCTTAGATGATTATGCGTGTTTTATGTGTCAGGAACGAGTTGCTATATTTATTATTATTGCTATTTTTTGCTGGAGAGTCGAGCTTAGTGAGTATCTCGGCAAGGTTATTATTTATGTGAATATTTCTCCTTGGTATAATGGGGTTACCTTTAGTGTTATCCGCGGAGGATGAATGCATATATTGATAGCGGTATATACTTTATTGAAATTTCTCGTTTTAGTGATGTGTTATACGAGTATGATATTATACTGATTGTGGTTTTATAATAATGGTTAGACCAATAGTGTGCGATTATTACAAGTCTATCAGGATTACTACCTTGGTATAGGATGTTTTGTTCTAGTGAGACCCCATCTGTGAGAGGGTCGAGCTCGCGTTTATATATTTATATATATGTATATATATATATCATCAAAATTTTGAAAGGTATAAAGGTATCGGATAATTGATCCCAGTATGTGTAGGGATTTAATTAATATGATACGGAGTATATTTAGTTTACTGTTCAGCGGAAGGATTTAGCCGATTATTATAATTAACGCTCAGGATTTAGTAATAGGAAGAGTGCATTGGTGCATCACCCTTTAGAGGCGTGGGAGTTAATACTCACAGTTGTATGTCTGGGGACGAGATTTTGAAAACCTCGATTATAATTTCATGATGTTTAGGGAAGGTGATTTCCATTGATGTTAAGAGAAATTGTCTTTCGAAAGGAGTTCCTTGTTCAAATGTAATTGCGAAAGGAGATGTAACTTGATTGTCAAGAAACGAGAATATAGGGGTACACGTTATGGACCGAGGGCCTAACAAATTCAGATGAAGGATAATGCTAGGAAGTAGTGTATCGGGAGGGTTCCTTGTTTGGATTTCTCTTTGCGAAACACCCTACGCATGAAACTTAGCATAAGGTTGGTAGTAAGGAGATGTGTGGCCATTCGTTCATGATTGGGATACCTCGATCGTTAGGAAAGTATGTAGTTATAACTGGAAGTTAAAGGGTAAATCATAATATAAGGCCAGTAGAGCAAGTGGTGTGATGAGGAAGTATTGATAATTTTTTTTTTTACTTTGGCGGATTGAAGGATGCAATGAGGTTAAGGAGGATTTAGGATTTCAAATACGGGGGTGATTGAGAACGCCCAAGTGGTATACCCACGTTACAAATGCAGGGGCAATAAAGAGTTTGGAGTACGTATGAAGTGTTTATTATGTTTAAACCCGTATGCATGGGTTATAAGGGGTGTAGACATCTTGGTTTACTATTGTAGTAATCGCCGAAAGAAGATGCATAGATGGGTGAAATTATTACTTATGGGATTAATATGACGAAATGAAAGTGGTGGAATGGGTTAAGAGTCGTACGAGAAGGTCATAATCATTATAATCGTGTGCAATCAGAGTAGCACGTCCGAATTTGGTGAAAAGGTAGTGGGAAGCCATTTAAAAATGGGGTATTCCTTTAGAAAACAAATATTTAACTATTATGTACAATTTGGAGCGGAGTTCCACCTAATCGAATGTTGAGGGTGGCTTACGCGTAAATAAAATAAGGATGTTAATAATGTATAAAGAGTCCAGATGTGCACAACGTGGTGAATAGTGAATGGGCCAAAACATTTGGTATACGTCAAAGGAAGAAGAGGTTTATTAAGTACCACTTAATGGGAGGAGTTATAAGTACAAGTCGGTGTTAAGAGGGACATCATGGGTAGTCCTCCAGAGCACCACCTATCGATAGAAATTGGTTGCAGTAAGGGTAACAACTAGAAATATGGTGTCGAGCCAAAAATTCCAGTAGCGGAAGAGAAAGACGGTAAATTTCTTTAATGGGTTGCAATCATAAAGTTAAGCATCCAGTTCCTTCAAGTGTATGGAACGGGTTTTCAAGAAGGGAAGAAATTGTTATATCCTTGGGTGATTTACACTTGATCTGTGACCGTGCCGGTATGTGGTCCTTCCCAGTATTATTCTGAACTAGGATGAAATCCCCGAAACCCACCTTCATTATGGGGTATAAGTAAGTAGTGGGAATAGTTTTGTTTTGAGAAAGTTGTATCACCTATAGAACGAAGAATATACGCAAGGTGATTAACGACTGGTGGAACTGTGTGAAAGCAATTTTGGATTCATTGCGATCATTTCATTTCCAAAACGAGTATAGCTAGTAAATGAGGTATATGGTGGTAATGGGGAGAAGAATTTACCTAATGGTAGGGTTGGGTGAAAGCACCCGTATCTATTCATAGTGGACAAGGCGCTTACTGAGGTTTTGTGTGGATAAACCTTATCATTCTTTCTCCGGATTTTTAGAGGTGAGCAGATTATCAGAGTTTTCGATCAATAAGGAGTTAGAATCCGATGACTAAAATGGGATAACCACCAATAGTCGTGAGTGTCTTTCCCTTTCAAAGAACGAACAAGAGTAGTCAGGGGTTCTATGGTTTCTCCCAGGATGGGAGTTTTGTGTCTAGATAAACGGGGGAGTTAATACGTAGTGAGGTGCGGACTCACAATAATATTGACATAATGCGGCCAATGATATATAGTCTAGTCTTATTCGAATGTTGTTTAGTAAGAGCACAACGTGAGGTGCATTTATTGAGGTGTAAACCTATAACTGGTAAAGTATTGAGACTGTTCAACAAGCTCATTGTGAAGTGAGGACTGTAGTGATTGAGCCTTTCTTTGTGTTTTGTTTTGAGTACTGTAGGATATCTAAATTTTCCAAGTATGCCTACTTTTACGAATTTCGGGACGAAATTCCGTTATTATAGGGGAAGTATGTAATACCCTGTATTTTTATGGCTTTTAATTATGTGATTTAATAAATTAAATTGCATTCAATTTTGAGATTTATTAAAATTAATTTGGGATAATTAAATGGAAAATAATCCGAATTTAAATGCTAGCGAGATGAGAGTTAGTATTTGATTATTATAATGTGGTTGAATATTACTGAGTGATTATGGTAATATGTGATTATTGAATTTATTAAAATTATTGTGATTTGAAAATACGACACTTTTAGTAATTAAGATGGGACACGCGTGTCATGACCCAATTTAATGGATTTAAAAGTATTTTATTTTTATGTCATCCGTATGAGCATTTTGAGAGCGCCAACGTGTCCGGAAGGGTCAATATAGTCAGAAAACACTAGCCGTGGGTTTAGTTTGGGTCTCGGGGAATTTTTAGGCCTAACCGGTAACCCAGGAGGGTATTTTAGTCAATATTATTTTTGGTGAATATTGACCCATGAAAATTAGGAAATATTTATCAGCAAAACCTTGAGTAGCTTAGGGTTTTCACAACCAAAAATCATCATGGCAGTTAGAGAGGAAGAGAGGAGAAGTTCCAAGGTTTTTATGGCCATAACCACCACACACCACCACCATCGCCAGATTTGTGATCGAAAAGAGAGGGGGGAACAATCACTACCATCATCAACGGATCAGAATTTGTAATTTCCAGGCACGTGATTTATCTTGCAAAGATTCAAAGCATATATTTTACATGATAAATTTAGATTTGATGATTTACGAAAAATAAATGAATTAATTGTGAAACTGGATAATTTAAATATTGAATATGGGTAGGATTCATGTAGATGAAAATTCTGGGCATAAACTAGTTATGAAACCATGATTCATGAGTAGAAAATTGGAAATTTATGTTGAGTTATGAAGATCATGAAAGAAATAGGAGAAATAGGGTTTTTATGGAAAAATAGGTGTTTTTGATTTAAGAAACTGTGAATTCATGATGATTTAATGATTCTAGTACGTTAAAGATGATACTAATATGTTAATAGGATGTTTAGTAAACTTTCTTGGGAGTTTGGAACATTGTAATGAATATTTAGAGGTGTAAAAAGGAATAAACCCGTAACTGTTTAAGAGAATCTGGGCAAGTACCTGCTTGATCGATCGATCGATCCAAGAATGTCGATCGATCGACCTCTCCTATTTTTGGCAATTGTTTTCCTTTAAGGTTTAATGAATATTCCAAAGCTGGTATTAATTCTTAGGGTGATTAATATAATATATTGTGACTTAGTTAAGGACAGTAGGGTCTTAGTTGAAGCCCATAAAAATGGATTATCTTAGGGATTTGAATACTATTTCTTATGAGGGGCTACCGAGTGAGTTAGAAATCATTCAAATTGAAACTATAATGAGAATAAACGCTGAAGTAAGGATAAGAATAGAAATGGAGGGGCTTTAAGTTACTAAGATAACATTAGAAACTAATAGGAGGCCAAGTAACCTTTTGGGGTAAGTTTAGGTACTCAATTTGACACGACGAGAGAAAGATATCAAGTTAAATATATAATTATGTATAATGTTCGGGATAATCTTACTACGTATGAGACTTACTAGATAGAATGTGAATATATATATTGAAATATGATTAATAAGGTTGTGTGAATGCCTAGTGAATGGATTTCTTATGTGTATGATGTGCCTACCATACTTGCTATCACGAGAGGTTAGTTTTTTTTTAAGGGACCCTCTTATCCTTGTGTGCCTTCGGGGGGATTTAGACTGGTACCTTAAGGACATAGGATTGTGATTGACTTATTTGGGAGTTGATAAGTCAGCTAACCATGGGAGCATAGGTATCTGCATGACCCATGGGTATGTGAACTATGTTCGCCTTCAATATGTGTGATTTTTCTTATTGAAACGGTTCTTGAGAGATTCGGAACTCGTAGTCCTTATGTACATGATGTACCGGGATTCGATAGCAGAGTACGCGAGCACCGCAGCTTAGCCTAGGGGTGTCGTATATGTATTTATGTACTGAGAGTGTTATACTTATGTAATAACTAAGATATTTGAAAGGGTTAAGAATGAGAATTTAATTAACACTTGAGATAAGTAATTTAATGAATGCGAATATGGTTTATGAATATAACTTATCTGGATATTAAGAGTAGACATCCTATGGTAGAATGAAAAAGAAGAAGTGATATAGACTAGTTAGTTAACGACATAACTAGGATAGGTTAAGGGCATACGTTAGGCGTGCACATTAGTTGAGAGGTGAGAAACTGATGTGAGAGTACGCAACTAACGTGTTTATAATATGTGTTGGTTAATTGTAATTTAAACACTTGCTAAACTTTTAAATTGTTTTCACCTCAGGCTCTGACCCGTTTTCCTCCAAATCTATTTTGTTTTGTAAAAACATTTTAGGTGCCCAGCCACAGGGACGCCAAGCATTGGAGTTCCATTCTAATAACGTGTTGTAGTTGATGTGGAAGCTAGAGGATCTTGGTATTAGATTCCTTCATATTTATCCTTGGTTCCTTCAGAGTCATTTGTATCAGTTAGGGCATGTCTCCCATTCTTATTTAGAGGTTGTAGTTATAGACTTTCATTATTTCGGTTATTATTTTATTTATTTAGACTCTTGTATTGGGACTTTATTTACTCTGGCATTATTATCATTAGAGTGTTTACTCCAGACTTAGTTGATTTCATTTTTCAGTTATTCATACGAGATTATTCATGCGATTGATGCTTAATGATTAAATTCTTGATTATTTGATAACTTAATTAATAAAATTTGACATCTCTCTTTTTAAACATTAGGTGGCTAGTAATTATTTAAATGTTTTTCGACAGTGATGTTAAGACTGAACCAACTTGATATTCTGTATTAATTTAATAAAGGAGTAGCTACTCGATATTTAATGAGACGGGGTGTCACAAAAATCACTTGCAGATATATGATTAACAACTTGTTTGGTTCATGTGGGAGTATTTTAAAAGTCTAATACATCCCTCAAACAATGCATTTATATTGACATTAGTATGTAACAAATACTGTTAAAGACATTTGACATTTCTATAGTCTCATTTATGGAATATCAGTCAATAGTATGACACCATTCAAAGCATTTATAAAGACATTACTATATAACAACTACTGTTAAATACATTTAACATTTCAATAGTCCATTCATCTCGCTTATCATCCTTATCTTTATCTCGTGTCCTCTCTCTCCGCTACACAAAATCTACACAAAATATGCATAGTTTGCCAAGTTTATCCACCCCTCTTAGCTATGCCACCTCATCACCACAAAATGATAGGCTGTAAGGGGGGTCAAAGCTAATATGAATGATAAACGTTTGTGTTAAGATAGTTATTGAGCCAAAGGCTAATATAAAGTGGCTTAGGAGGTGTGAAGGGACTACAATTTTCTTTTCTTTTTATGTCTGTACATCCAGCAAGAGGACTAAGGAAACCATCCACATAATGAAGGATTTTTATGTTCTATGGATCTAGTCTTTTGGAGAAATATCAAATCCAGTTGTTTAGAATCAGTTAAAAATAGTGTTTTTTTTATAAATGGATGGTTCCTTATCTATACAGTAAACCAACTAGATGTGATGAGGAGATTTATGCTCCTTGGTTAAATGAATACCAACCAAAGCCTTCAGCCTCATATGGAAACATGGGACATCCCACTACACAATGACTATTTAATGTTTTATCCGATATCAACATTCACCAACTTCATTTCCCGTCCAGTGAAGGCCTGAAAATAGTCTTAGCTATGCGGATTCCTATTCAATTAAAGGCACATTCAATTTGCAAACATAAGAATCTAACTGTACTCACTCACACATTCTCTCTCTATCTCTCTCTTTCTCTCTCTCTCTCTCTCTCTCTCTCTCACACACACACACACACACAACACTAGATGAAAAAGGTCATAGCGAGTCCAAATCGATCATATATTGTGGATTCATTTTGAAAAATCTTTGGGTAATGTTTTTTTCTTTGGGGGGAAAAGGGTCGTTTAAAGTGTGGCAGTGAAGGATCATTTTAACATTTTCTATATAATTTAACTACTTACATGTGTCATTATGTGTATGTTTTTTTATTTTATTTTTTAATAAGATTATCCTATACCGTCTTTTCCTCTATCCGAGATCATGTCAAGTGTAAATAATCTGAGAGACAACAATAAATGCGCTCACGATTTTATGGAAATGAAGAAAGCAGAGCATTGTTTCTAAAGTTAATTGAGTAGATTAGAAGAAACTATTTAGCGTTTGTGTAAAATAGAACATATTCCTGTATGCTTTATTAATTAAAAAATGTTGGCTATAAGTTTGGGGGAATATAAACAAAATGGAGATCGGGAGAAATCGACGTTATTTACTTTACTAGTCTTTACTTTCATTGCATATAGTGATTTAAGTTTAAGCAAGTATTTACATCTTTAGATCGTAAAAAGTTCAACGACATTACTTATTTATAACTATCCATTGTTTCAGTGGATTTCATACAAGTAGTTAGCGCATTGACAAAAGAGAAAGGACATATTTCAGGATTCCCATGTTCCACTTATTACCTAAACTTATGGCTTCTCTTGAAGATACAAGTATGAAGTTAGCTTGCATAGTGAATGGGAAGTTAATTTCATTACAGTTGGCAGAACAACAAATATACCAATCGAAGAGGTCCCCCTATTTAGTCTTTTTCCAAATGGGAAAGCTATAGAGATCACTCTTCTATATTGTTCGTTGCATTCACCACATTCTTAGCTTTTACCGAAAAAACTTGTTTGAATATATAATAGCAGCAGTTGGGTGCAATTATTTCTGAGTCACCATAAGAAAGATGAATAATGCAGGCATCTACCTCTTGACTACTTAGCGAGTTGGTTTTCTCTCACTTGTAATATATACTTCAAAGACAGAACCTATGGATAAAGAACCGTCACCATGTTCTTTCACTAATAGTCACTTAATTTTGAGTATGAATAGCAAGAATTTTGGGAGGACCTCTGAAATCTCTTTCTTTACGGCTCCCAGTTTCTCACGCTTTAGAGGAAAACTTATTGTGTTAGTTGGGAGTAACTTGCCAGAACCATAAATAGCCTGCAGATATGATACATGTGGCTTCATGGAATTCCATTCTAGAACAATATATCCAATTCCACACTTTTGACCGGGAACTTTATTATACTTGATTTTCTACGCATTGTTAAATATGTATGGCCATGCACTGATAAGAAATATGCTTTTAAAAATCAATCCCTTCATGTGTAACAATTTATGTTACTATAATACATAATGACCACATTATATACTTTGTAGATGAAACCAACTAATGAGCATATACTTTATATATCAAACCAACTAATGAGCATATACTCTGTAGATCAAACCAACTAATGGGCGTATATAAGAAATATAGGCAAAAAAGTGAGTAACTAGTGAAAACTAGTTATCTTTGAGTTGAGAACAAATTTCACCATTAAGCAACATTTTTACAAATTATGCACAATTCCAATATATGGACTTGGTATATGTTCACTATAACATAGAGTTATTGGGTTTCCAAAGTCTAAATAAATAAGAAGCATCTTTTAATTGTTCATAGTAAGATTTATGCAAACCTCCATAAACCAAATGCAGACAACATAACTACAGTTTAAAATCATGAATAAAACGTTAGCCAATAATAAAAATAATCTAAAATATATTTAATCTTTTTAAAATAATTACTAAAATCCCTTTAGACATTAGGGAAAATATAACAAAATATATCTACACAACAGACTATGGACTAATTGCTAATGACTAGTAAACATAATATGCACTTGCCTTAGCACTAAACAATGCAATTAACAAAAGAAATATTTATTGTAGTTGTCATTTGTCAATAAGATTAAAGTCCTCATACACTTTCAGTTGTATTAGGACAAACTTTTGATCAAACACACTTATTTCTTAATTCTCCAAACAATCATCACTTATTGTGGTTGTAAACAATTTGTCAAACCACGTAAGCCCTTGTGCTCCTGATGTGCATACTGTGCACGGATCAAGGAGGATTAAAATTTAAATTGTTACTAATTTCTTCATTAATGCTTTAGTTAGTATAATAAGTAAAATTTCTTTCAATTTTTTTTAGTTAAAATTAGGGGTTTAGCATCCTATCTTGGGTATCTAGTTATCCTAGGTCTACCAATATAAGAGGGTAGTTTGAATGCCAATATTCTAATGGGTGTGAGTGTAAATAGTCTAATGTTATATATATATATATATATATATATATATATATATATATATATATATATATATATATATATATATATATATATATATATGTATGTATGTATGTATGTATGTATGTATGTATGTATGTATGTATAAACAGAGAGAGATTTGGCATAGGAGAGATAACCTACTCAGTGGATAATGATTATATCGAGTGTAGTGTTCGAGAAGGTTATAGAAGAGATTCCGAAATTATCAAAGTGTAGTCAACAATGGAGTAAGCAAAACGTAGAACCAAAGTGATGCCCTTGCAGATTACAAGGTTGATGATAATAGCTATGAAGTTGTGGTATTTTCTCTCCTCTTTCTTCTTTGAGGGAGGGAGTCGTAAATTGAGAGGCTGTCCTTGAAACAATGGCGATAAAAGAGAAGGAGCATATCTTATTAGAGTATTTAATGAAATGGTTGCCTACCATAAGAGTCTAGTGTGAGAAGAAGCGCGTTGGTGTAAAGTTAAGTCTTAACCGTATTAATGGATAATGATAAACCCCATAAAATATAAAAATCAACAAGATAGATACAAATGAAGAGGGTAAGGAACCACCGAGAGAATTGAGTCACACATGCACGTCAAGTATAGTGAAATGCCATATGGGGCACCTATGTGTAACCAGATGGATGATATATATATATATCGTATGACGAAAAGTGTAATAAATGTAATCTCCCTGTTGGTGGATAGTGTTTAAGATTATTGTGTTGTGGGTGTTTTGTTCTCCAGTAATTTTCCTCATTATCCTCTTCTTAAATGTCAAGAAATGAATGTATACATATATAGCTCGGGGAGAGTAACCTCAAGCAAGCATTAAATGTGATTTAAACATCATAGGATATCTAGCTTCAATTTTCATTAAATGAGTTAAAAATCATGTTAAACCACACTAAATTAAACTCTCAAGTGTTCGTGATGGACATGGTGTGAAAGACTCTTTTATCTTCTCTGAGGTATGCTTTATGATGTGATTCACGAGTCTTAGATATATTTGATATAACTTTCAACATCTCTGAAGATAGTATATTTGAAAATGTAAACATGTTATATATAATAATGAAGGCGAGTGAGTGATCTCGAAGGAATGACCAAAATGAAGTCACTCAAGATGTATGGGTGCTTCTTTTCTTATACTTGAAATGATTTAGTTTTAGAATTAATGATACATTCTTTCCTATACTCTAATTCAATTCCTCATAAAAGTCTCGTAGTCTCAAAACGAACTTCCTCGATAAAGTTAGAATAACCTCCCCCAAGCCTCACTTCGACATTCAATTTCATCAAGGACTAACTCCAGTTACTACGACGTAGTTAACCATAATTGAAATCTAATATTTATACCGAGTCATTAAGTTATTTTAATCCGAGTTATCATAATGTTGGGGTTTTATTACAATACCCAACTACAACTACTTATCAAAATGGAGTGCCTTTGGTTGCCTAAAAAAATAGAGGTAACCGTAAACCAAATACTATACAATAAGGCTTGAAAAAAATGAAGCTAGTTGTAGAATAATGTTCTAGTCAAACATACACCTACAGAAACTTCTAAACGTAGAATTCTAGAAAAAAATATATTAATAAGGTGAGAACATTGGGCCAATAAGGAACTTACCAAACTCTAACATTGATTTCAGCACAAATATATCTAAAACAAGTATGTAGCAACGAGACTAACATCACACTATTCATGTATATAAGCTTAATTGAGGACTTTCGACAAGCAACTATTGAGCCAAATTCATGTCCAATTATAATCTATCAAACGATTTAATCAAATCCAACACTTTTCTGAAGCATTTTACACACCCACACTCGTATTTTCAAATATATTAAACATAAACGGCGAAGGAATAATAATCAAGAAATCTAAATATTCTAATCAATCTCGTGACTCCTTCACAGAACTACATCAATTTAGAGAGAATACCTTCATATACAAATTCCACAGCTCCTTCAATAGACCACTACTCATAGTGAGTTTGGTGACTTGCGATGACTTAGGGTTTATGTTCATCTTCCCCAAATTGACCACTACTCATAGTTAGAGATAAGATTCCAAGTGAGACCCACGTTCCTCCAACTAATGCCGTGATGAAACGGAGAGAAAGATCGAAGGAAAAATCTGGATATGGAGGAGTGGGGTGGAGGGGTTCTCATGATTTTTGGGAACATACGGTTTGAGTGGGAGTGCTATCTAGCACTAAGTTAAGGTGGTTTTGTTAAAACCGTTGTATAATGTTCAAATAAAAAAGTTTATAGGTCGACTAATTAAAAAAGTGATGTTAAACCATATGATGAAATATTTTACAACACTTCACTTGCGAGTGATGTAAATTAATTTATAAATATGCTTTTTTCTTGTAGTGACTCCTCACAAGCTAGGCAGGTCGGCTACTTTTTTGGACTAAGATAAATGGGTCCCCACATGGGTATTATAGTTAGTTAAAATTGACTGACAATCTTAATATAATATGAGTCATTACATAAATAAGAAATTGATAACAAACACGTACTGTTGGGGAAACAATATTTGTAAGCCTAACACATTTATATTTTGCACATAAATTATATTTTAACTGTATGATGAAAAATAATTCAGCAAAAATGAACATCATACAAGTAAATGTATCAAAAAAATAAATAAAAATCAAAACTAATATAAACAATAAGTTTTGCTGGAGAAAAAACATTGTGATTGTACACATTTATATTATTGCACATACAAAAAATTTATACTATAAGATGCAAAACAATTCAACGGAAACGGGAATCATACAACTAAATGTATAAAAAAACTAATACATGCAGTAAATTTTGGTTGTGAAATAGCATTAGTAAGCCTACACGTTTATATTGTGCACATTTGGTTTTACTGTATGCTGCAAAATAATTCAGGTAAAATGGACATCATAGAGCTAAATGTATCAAAAACCAAAATTAATTCAGAATTAAGGAAGAGAAAATAATATCTCAAATTCCTTATTCAATTTATCAGATATTAAACTTCGAAACATTACATATATTTCACTAATTAACAATATCAACGTTCACTATTTATATTGAGTAGATATTTATTGTGTGCAATAAAAAAAATGAAATAAACTAGCAGTACATATTTATTCTATGCACGCAAACATTAAACTTCCTCTTCACTAATGTCACACAGTAAATATGTACTCAATGTTCAACAAACAAAATATAAATACTCATTTTTTGAAACCCAAACTTGGAACAAATTAAAATAAAAACTGCTTTACATAATTTTGGGAATTAATAAATTGAAAAAATCAAACACAAAACATTTACTGTATGCAATCAAACATACATGATGTGTTTGTTGCATAATAATATTGATTGCATGTTCAATTCGAACAACCTATTTCTTCATTTTTTGAAACCTCAGATTGGAATTAATCGATTCAATACACTTATAAAGAATTCAAATCTAAATCACCAATAAATTTTAATTTTTTACAAAACATGATAGTAAACAAAGGGAAAAAGTTTATATCTTTTGAAACCCTAGAGTAGATATAATTGATTCAGTACAATGATAAAGACTTGAAACATAGGTCACCAATAAATTTTAATATTTTTATAAAACATGACAATAAACAAAAGGGAAAAGGCCTATGTACTAAAACAATGATAAATGCAACAAAACCCCTAATTCAGGCAAACTATGTAAGGGTTTATGTGATAAATCTCATGATAGAAACCAAATCACAGATGTATGAATCCGACTCGTGTTATCATAAGATAGTGAAAATACATGATAAATTTTGAGTATTTACCTCATAAAAAATGACAATCTCTTTACACTCAGCAGCCAAATGCTTGATTCAATCCATCGGTTTAAGTTTCGTTACTTCCGAAGAAAAATCCACCGGCGAAGGACAATAATTTTGTGTTTCTTCTACTCATAGAGTCGTAACCGCACAAATCATTTTGGAGGAGGTAGTTTACTGAAAAATTGAAGAATATCATGGGACTGATTTTGGCACCTAATGAAACATGGTTTTAGTTGGGGATATTTTAGTAAAAAGTGCGCCGATTATTTTTCTAAAGCTAACAATGGAACTTATTTGAGGGTACAAGTTAGTGTGGAACTTAAATGTTTAACAAATGTCAAACATGGCCTATATGCAAAGCTCCATTTATTTAGTCATATTTTCATAACATTATTTTAAATGGGAAATCTAATTAGTGGGATTAAATTAGTTATCACACCTAAGTAACTAGGTTTACTAAATAAAAGGGCAATTGTAATACCCCGTGATTTTAATGACTTTTAAAATGGGTTATATTTTAAATTAATGGATTAATTGAATTTTATTATAAATTAATTCATTTGGGTTTTATCCGAATTGTGGATATTAAAATGGATGATTCTGAATATTACTTAAAGATAATTAGTTAATATATGAATGTGATGCTATTGATATTGCTGTGAGTTATTAATTCAGTAATTTGAATTTTTAGTCAGACGCGGAATGGGATGTGTCGGAACAAAATTATTAAATTAAAACGGAAATTTATTTTCTATCAACCTTATAGTCATTTCGGCTGAGTCGTTGCGTCCGGAAGGGTTGAAATAGTCAGAAAAGTCTATTTGAATGTTGAATTTGAGTCTCGGGTCATTTGGAAATGAAAAAATAACCCAAAAGGGTATTTTGGTCATTTTTACAAGGGGGGTGAATAGTGATTTCTGGTTTTGTCTTATTATAAGTAATTGGAGATTAAGTGTATGTGGGTTATTCATCTCTTCTACACAAAATAGAGAAGTCATCTTCCTAGAGAGAGTGAAAGGTTCCTTGGGAAGATAAGAGTTTACGTGGGAATGAGAAGAACTAAGAACCAAGGTTCACCACCACCAACCATCACCGGAGGCTGACCGGAGAAGGGAGAACCACCTGGGATATACTACACCAAAGGATTAGACATTCATTAGAGGCGAGTGTTTGACACTTGCAATTTAAGTTTGTATATTGTCCATGTTAGGATAGTTATAATAAGAGATGATTTTCATGATTGGAAGATGAAAGGATAGAGTTGTTAATGGATTTTTTGGAAACTGAAAATATATAGGAATCAAACTCATATTGTAGGTAGATAGTAATCCACGAAATAATCATAAATCTGTTGAAGAAATTATGAAAACCATTGATGTGTTCTTGAAGATATTATGTTGATAATTTTCTGGAAAAAGAGGATATAAACATGCTTTTAATTCAATCTCTTGATGATTCTAGGATGTTTAGATGATTAGAAATCATTTATATATGTTGATATATCATGTATTAAGGATTATAAGTCATTTGGGTTGTTAATATAAAGTTTTGAATGATTATAAATGGTTAAACCCGTAGTTGATGAAATGCAGAAAAACTGGGCTGCTACCAGGGCGATCGATCAATCGACCCCCTGCCTTCGATCGATCGACCTCCCCAGGATTGTTAAAGTTGTTTCTTTTTAATGTTGGTTCTTATCCCAAAACTTTGGTAGATCTTTGATGATTGTTAATGGGATATTGTGGGACTTAGAGAAGATCAGTAAGCCCTAGATAAGATTTTAATTGATTTGATTGGGATTTAATTGATTGGAATTATGTTAGTTAAATTGGAAGAAATTTCGGTTGCTAGATTCATGTGTTGGATTCTAATTTGTATGCTTAAGTATTAAGGATAGGTCCAGTAGGGGAGATTTAATATAATACCTGGGTAGCCTTAGGGTTACAATTTGAACATCAAGGGCTGAGTTTAAGCTCATTATTGAGGACTGAGTGCAGTACCAGCGCTTAGTGGGATGGCTCCTGGATAGAGAGGGGAGTTCGGACCACATTTGGTTGAAAGAGGGGATGAGGTTATTCTGGTTGCATATTTGAAGTTGACAAACCTTCACGATCGACAAAGTTAAGTAGTAGTGTATTGGAGGGGTTCCTTGTTTGGATTTCTCTTTGCGAGACGTTCCGCGCATGAACCTTAACCACGTCGGGAGTGGAGAGATGTTATAGGATGCGAGGATGTTGGTTTTGTTGATAAGTCTTATAGTGTGAATGAAACACTATAGACTATGAGTCAGGTGATGACGATATTCAATCCTAGTTGATAGAAGATGTGTTTATAAGAGATTAGAAACAATCGGTTATAACCCTAACCAAGGGATAGTTTAATTCGTGGTAATTTTGGAGACATGATGTTATGGACCAGTATGATTCTAGTGATTTCTTACTGAATTTATGTTGAGGAAAAACCTATTTGAACCTTGGGAAATGAGTGAGACTCGGGGATAATTAAATTAAAGATGAAAAGTCATATTATTTTATACGTAGGATTTAAAGAGATATAATGCTATGTATGGGAATAATCTTAGTGCAATGTGAGTACCTTGTTGATATTATATTATATGTATGATAATGCCTATTTGATTGATTGATGATTATGAGTATGACATACCTAGATTACTTGCTATCGACGGGAGGTTTGTGTGTAAGGGCAGTCATATCTTGATGAATCCATGGGATCCTTGATTTGTCGCTCAAGAACATAGGTCTATGAAAGACTTATCAGGGAGTTGATAAGTCCGCTGACTGTGGGAACGTAGGTATGTGCGTGACCCATGGATACGAGAACTATGTTCGCCTCCAATTTGTATGTTGTTGTTTATGGTTCGTGAAATCCTTATCGAACCTTTAGTCCCTTATTCGGCGACCAGCGATGATGGGACATGATAGCAGAGTAATGCATTTCACCGCAGCTGTGACTCGGGGTGCCGTATTATATATATATATATATATATATATATATATATATATATATATATATATATATATATATATAATGAATTAAATAAATGATTGGATTTATTGTGGTTAAATCATCTACTGTGTGATAATTGTAGATAACGGTGAATTGAGAAAAAGAATTGAAATAAGTTAATGAATATTTATTGAAAAGATTACTTCATATTAATAATAATCGAATCATGTTAATGGGAAACGTATGAGAATAATTATCTGACGTACGTTATGGGACATACAGGGTTATGATATAGGATGGAATCATATAATGTAAACTAGTGAGGAGGAAACATTAACTAGGAGGTTCATAGGAGACGTTAAGTGTGGACTCTAGATGAGAGGTGAGAATAGCAAGTGAGAGTTGGATACTAACATGTACATAATAAATGCTTTATTGCACTTGTTGAATACTTGTTGTTTTCAAAATCATTTTCACATCGGGCTCTGACCCGTCTCCTTGCATATTTTCTTTTCTATTATATCTTCTATATCAGGTGTCCAGCAATAGGGACGCCAACCTTAGAGGATTACGATGAGCTATGGAGCTATGGAGTATTTCTTAAATGCCTATCTTCTTTTGATTCACAGTATTTTCTTAGTTAGGGCATGTCGCCCAAAGGAACTCAATTATCTCTTTTCTACATGAGTCATATACTCTTATACTCGTGTCATTTTAATACATTTGTTATTGTTGGGATTACTGTAATGGATTAATATTATTTGGGAATGTTTATTCCAATTGCATTTAAATTTGTTGTGTGACCTGTTAAATTATCTGTGTAGTAGAATAAAATGTGTTGTGTTATACTTAAACTAAAAATGGGTTTTTGTTGTAATTAAAATTTGAAAAGTTTTTAACACCAGCTTAATTGGGTATTGGGTGAGTTGTAAATATTTTCGACAGTGATGCTAAGAATGAGCCAACTGTATATTATGTTTTAATTTGGTATGGGACTGGCCACCAGGTATTTAATTAGGCGGGGTGTTACATGTGGTATCAGAGCATCAGGTTTTAGTGTCTTTTAGGGTCTGTATGGCTTACTGTGTTTTCAGCTTAGCGTTCTTTGATGTAGAGCCCTATGTTTAGGATTGTTGATTTCTTTGGTAAGATCACGTATATATTAGTGAAGTTTATTGCGTTCGGACGGGTTCGTACGAGAGGTATGGCAGATGAGGGACATTGGACGAATAGTGGAGATCGTACTTAGAAGGTTATGAAGTATGTTCGAGTATGATGACCATAGTCGAGGTCACCCCTACTATGGAAAATTGAGGGGAGTCATCAGTAGAAGTTCTTGAAATGCGGGAATTATGTGTGTTACCTAACGAAGGAAATATATTCAAAGGCTTAGGCATATAGTGGAGTGTGGTTAACTAGAACTGAAAATTTGGGGGTAAAATTTTTCTTAACTCATCGGAGCAAAGTTTTATTAGTGCGATTCAATAACCACCACCTGCGAATGAGGGTATGTTTTTCTATCTAAGGAATTATGTGGCGTATACTGATTTTTGTAGTGATTAATATTGGATGGGCAAAAAGGGTTGCTAAACTTAGCCTATAGCATTGTTATTTACGTAGACTCACCGAGGGGTGTGGCACACCTATGTTTTACATGACGTCACATGGGTTTGATTTTTATCACGGGATTACTTACTTTAGGCATGTCTGAACATGATGTGATTGTCGGCGTGGATTGACTTATGGTATTTGAGAGCGTATGTACTACTACTATAGCTAGCATCTTGTCTTTATTACGAGAGTAGATGAGTAGACTCTATTTGAAATCGATAAAACCTGATTTTTTTTTATCGATAAACCTGATTTTTTTTAAATCGATAAACCTAATATTTTTTAAAAAAATTGATAAACTTGATTTTTATACTATTGACTAAGGACCTGAGGAGTTTCGATGACCGACTACTTTAGTTAGTAGTGTATCGGAGGTTCCTTGTTTGGATTTCGCCTGCGAGACACCCCACGCATGAAACTAATAATCATTGGGAGTCGAAATAAGTTAGGTACTTAGGATATGATTTTATAGCCTTTGAGATAAATATTATTATGAAAGTTGTACGATAGGGTGTATGGGCTCCCTAGATGGTTGGATTGTAGTAGTTTTCATAATTGTGAAATAGTAAGTAGTTGTGACTTCAGGATTTATTTGTTTAACAAGTGAGGATCATTTTCCCAAACTTTTTCACGAGGATGGTATAGGGAAGATTGGGTATAGTTTAAATCTGATTCTATTGGAACTATATGGTGAGACTTAGTGTAACATCGATTGGGATTTTCGTTAATGTGTTGTATGGGCAGTACTACTTAGATTTCTTGCGATGTGAGATTTATACTCGGAGTTGAACTTATCAGCATGGTTCATTTTTTCAATTTTTGGGACGAAATTCTATTATAAGGGGGGAAGTATGTAATACCCCGTGATTTTAATGACTTTTAAAATGGGTTATATTTTAAATTAATGGATTAATTGGATTTTATTATAAATTAATTCATTTGGGTTTTATCCGAATTGTGGATATTAAAATGGATGATTTTGAATATTACTTAATGATATTTAGGTAATATATGAATGTGATGCTATTGATATTTCTTTGAGTTGTTAATTCAGTAATTTAAATTTTTAGTCAGACGCGGTATGGGACGTGTCGGGACAAAAGTGTTAAATTAAAAAGGAAATTTATTTTATATCAACCTTATAGTATTTCGGCTGCATCGTTGCGTCCGGAAGGGTTGAAATAGTCAGAAAAGTCTATTTGGATGTTGAATTTGAGTCTCGGGTCATTTGGAAATGAAAAGACAATCCAAAAGGGTATTTTGGTCATTTTTACAAGGGTATGAATAGTGACTTCGAGTTTTGTCTTATTATAAGTAATTGGAGATTAAGAGTACGTGGGTTATTCATCTCTTCTACAAAAAATAGAGAAGCCATCATCTTAGAGAGAGTGAAAGATTGCTTGGGAAGAGAAGAGTTTACTTGGGAAGGAGAAGAACTAAGAACCAAGGTTCACCACCACCAACCATCACCGAAGGCTTACCGAAGAAGGGAGAAACACCTGGGATATACTACACCAAAGGATCCGACCTTCATTAGAGGCAAGTGTTTGATATTTGCAATTTAAGTTTGTATATTGTCCATGTTAGGATAGTTATAATAAGAGATGATTTTCATGTTTGGAAGATGAAAAAATAGAGTTGTTAATGGATTTTATGGAAACTGAAAATACATAGGAATCAAACTCATGTTGTAGGTAGATAGTAATCCACGAAATAATCATAAATCTGTTGAAGAAATTATGAAAACCATTGATGTGTTCTTGAAGATATTATGTTGATAATTTTCTAGAAAAAGAGGATATAAACATTCTTTTAATTCAATCTCTTGATGATTCTAGGATGTTTAGATGATTATAAATCATTTATATATGTTGATATATCGTGTAGTAAGGATTATAAGTCATTTGGGTTGTTAATATGAAGTTTTGAATGATAAAAAATGGTTAAACTCGTAGTTGATGAAATGCAGAAAAACTTGGCTGTTACCTGGGCGATCGATCGATCGACCCCCTGCCTTCGATCGATCGACCTCCCCAGGATTGTTAAAGTTGTTTCTTTTTAATGTTGGTTCTTATACCAAAATTTTGGTAGATCTTTGATGATTGTTAATGGGATATTATGGGACTTAGAGAAGATCAGTAAGCCCTAGATAAGA
Source organism: Sambucus nigra (assembly GCA_949130495.1). NCBI lineage: Eukaryota > Viridiplantae > Streptophyta > Magnoliopsida > Dipsacales > Adoxaceae > Sambucus > Sambucus nigra. The sequence goes on along the minus strand of OX422208.1, from coordinate 408,386,120 downwards.
TTTTAATTGATTTGATTGGGATTTAATTGATTGGAATTATGTTAGTTAAATTGGAAGAAATTTCGGTTGCTAGATTCATGTGTAGGATTCTAATTTGTATGCTTGAGGATTAAGGATAGGTCCAGTAGGGGAGATTTAATATAATACCTGGGTAGCCTTAGGGTTACAATTTTAACATCAAGGACTGAGTTTAAGCTCATTATTGAGGACTGAGTGTAGTACCAGCGGTTAGTGGGATGGCTCCTGGATAGAGAGAGGAGTTCGGACCACATTTGGTTGAAAGAGGGGATGAGGTTATTCCGATTGCATATTTGAAGTTGACGGACCTCCACGATCGACAAAGTTAAGTAGTAGTGTATTGGAGGGGTTCCTTATTTGGATTTCGCTTTACGAGACGTTTCGCGCATGAACCTTAACCACGTCGGGAGTGGAGAGATGTTATAGGATGCGAGGATTTTGGTTTTGTTGATAAGTCTTATAGTGTGAATGAAACACTATAGACTATGAGTCAGGTGATGATGGTATTCAATCCTAGTTGATAGAAGATGTGTTTATAAGAGATTAGAAACAAACGGTTATAACCCTAATCAAGGGAGAGTTTAATTCGTGGTAATTTAGGAGACATGATGTTATGGACCAGTAGGATTCTAGTGATTTCTTACTGAATTTATGTTGAGGAAAAACCTATTTGAACCTTGGGAAATGAGTGAGACTCGGGGATAATTAAATTAAAGATGAAAAGTCATATTATTTTATACGTAGGATTTAAAGAGATATAATGCTACGTATGGGAATTATCTTAGGGTAATGTGAGTACCTTGTTGATATTATATTATAGGTATGATAATGCCTATTTGATTGATTGATGATTATGTGTATGACATACCAAGCTTACTTGCTATCGACGGGAGGTTTGGGCGTGAGGGCAGTCATATCCTGATGAAGCCATGGGATCTTTAATTTGTCGCTCAAGAACATAGGCCTATGAAAGACTTATCGGGAGTTGATAAGTCCGCTAACTGTGGGAACGTAGGTATATGCGTGACCTATGGATACGAGAACTATGTTCGGCTCCAATTTGTATGTTGTTGTTTGTGGTTCATGAAATCCTTACCGAATCTTTAGTCCCTTATTCGGCGACCAGCGATGGTGGGACATGATAGCAGAGTAATGGATTGCACCGCAGCTGTGACTCGGGGGGCCGTATTTTATATGTGTGTATATATATATATATATATATATATATATATATATATATATATATATATATAATGAATTAAATGAATGATTGGATTTATTGTGGTTAAATCATCTACTGTGTGATAATTGTAGATAATGGTGAATTGAGAAAAAGAATTGAAATAAGTTAATGAATATTTATTGAAAAGCTTACTTCATATTAATGATAATCGAATCATGTTAATGGGAAACGTATGAGAATAATTATCTGACGTATGGTATGGGACATACGGGGTTATGATATAGGATGGAATCATATAATGGAAACTAGTGATGAGGAAATATTAACTAGGAGGTTAATAGGAGACGTTAAGTGTGCACTCTAGATGAGAGGTGAGAATAGCAAGTGAGAGTTGGATACTAACATGTACATAATAAATGCTTTGTTGCACTTGTTAAATACTTGTTGTTTTCAAAATCATTTTCACATCGGGCTCTAACCCGTTTCCTTGCATATTTTCTTTTCTATTATATCTTCTATATCAGGTGTCCAGGAACATGGACGCCAACCTTAGCGGATTACGATGAGCTATGGAGCTATGGAGTTTTTCTTATACGCCTATCTTCTTTTGATTCACAATATTATCTTAGTTAGGGCATGTCGCCCAAAGGAACTCAATTGTCTCTTTTCTATCTGAGTCATATACTCTTATACTCGTGTCATTTTAATACATTTGTTATTGTTGGGAATACTGTAATGGATTAATATTATTTGGGAATGTTTATTCCAATTGCATTTAAATTTGTTGTGTGATCTTTTAAATTATCTGTGTAAATGTGTTGTGTTATTCTTAAACTAAAAATGGGTTTTTGTTGTAATTAAAATTTGAAAAGTTTTTAACACCAACTCAATTGGGTATTGGGTGAGTTGTAAATGTTTTTGACAGTGATGCTAAGAATGAGCCAACTGTATATTCTGTTTTAATTTGGTATGGGAATGGACACCCGGTATTTAATTAGGCGGGGTGTTACAGCAATTTTCAAAAATCACTTAAACTTGTATTTCCTTTTCTCACATACATGAAAAAATAAAGAGGCTAGAGGATGAAGATTCTGAGGCTAACACTTGTTGATGAGGAGTGTTTGGTTGGTGCAATTGTATTTTATTAATGTCGTTCTATCACTAAAATTCGTAGGTATATATATATATATATATATATATATATATATATATATATATATATATATAATTGAAATGTTGGATTAAAAATTAACGTTAAGATATTACAGGTTGGGTGCTACTTAAGTTTCGATTAGAAACAAGGAGGGCACAGAAACAATCTTTGAATGGGAGAGGGTATTTCATTTTATCCCAATTTGTTTTCACTTTCTCGAAAATTTAGAATATTTTCTTGGAAAATTTTGATGAGTAAAACGACAAAGTTATTTTAGACATTAGAACACCGAAAACAATTCAAATACAGTGTGTAGATTGAAGTTTGGAACACTGAAGGTTTGTAATTTAGTTCGATTTTGTGATTGCATTTATGAGAACTTGTCTTTATTTTGTTTTGTTGCGTCGGATTTATTAAATCAAAATAACACGAAAATTAATTTAAGTTTTATTGAGGTAAAATAAGGGATATTGTGCGAAATCAAATTTGAATTTTGACATTTAGCTAAGGATTTAATGTTTTTTTATTCAGAAAGATATATATATATATATAATAAGATAGCATTGTTTTTGAAATCCTAAAAATGTCCAAGCACATTAACGGCTAAGAACTGCTAAGAAAAATTAAGGGCTGGGATTCATCTCAATTTTTAATATCCCGCGTAAAATGTTTTGATATCCCGCCTAAGCCCACACCATTTTCTACTTTAATTTGGATAGGATACACTGTTACCAAGAGAGAGACTGATGCCCCTTCCTCCATGAAAGAAACCTAAGGTAAATTGTCTCCCTCTCTCTTTCATTATGAACCCACGATGTATTATCTCAACTCCATCTTTACTAAACACAATTTCAGAATCACCAATTCATCACCGATCACGAGTGGAGAGGTTTAAATGAGTTTTTAGGATATCAAACCCCAAGACCCTAATTGTTTGAGAGTTTCAAACAAATCACGATGTACTCCTTAAGCTTATAATTATTTTTTATAGATCCAATTTCTCTCATATATATTGTTGTTCTTTATTGAAGTTCTATTATTCTTTTCATCTGATTATCAAAGACAAAACACTCACTCTCTCTCTCTCTCTAATAGTTTAAGATTTTGTCTTTTGAGTCCTGTGTATATTGATTTGGATGATGATTTACAGTTTAACATATTTTTTTTCCAAACAACGTTAAAAGTATGGAGATCTTATAAGGAGTTCTAACATTACGGACCCCAACTTCTGACACCCGAAAGCCTACATAATAAACTTCTCAGTCCCTCTTCCATTTTTGAAATTAAAAACCCCATAAAATTCTTTATAATCTTTCTCTAAATATCTGTTTTCAATTTGTTCCAGGGTTGAATCAAAAGTTTGCAATGATGGTGTTTAAGAGATTGATAAGGTAATTTAAGTTTGAACTTCATTTTTTTTTTTGCATTGAATAATTTGATTCCTATGTTTAATTTAATTGGGGTGTTTTTTATGTTTAATGGAAGAGGTTTTTGATTTAGTTTTACAAAATTCTTAAGAGTTTTAGTTTTTTTTTTTTTTGTTTTTTTAAGGACATGATTTTTTTTTTTGGGGTGGGTGGATGCGCCTTATGGATCTCCATTAATTAAAGGCCTAGACAAAGAAATTAGATGGTGAGAAACTAGGAAATAAATTTCAATAACAACATAAATAGTAAAAATCAACCTACTAGAGTTGGCATACCATATAACCATTTGTATGCTCCTGCTGAGACATGGCAAATAACAAGAACAATAATGCCATGACATTGTGCTTCCATGTAAGGTTTTTTAAAATATTTTTGAAATGGCTCGTTTAGCTTAGAAGTATTGAATCTCTTATGTCTGTATGTCTGTATATTGGTTTTCCAGCAGGCATCGGATATGTTTGATGTATGAATGCTTTTCTTACATTTGATTTTTATGTTAGTAGTTGAAAATTTTAAGTTAGTATATTTTTTACAGTATGTTTTTATTTTTAATTTTAGATTGATATTTATCTGTTTGAAGATTAAAATTTCAATGCAAAAGAGTGGATTTTATATTTGTCTTTATTTTTTAGTTTATGAGCAAGTTAAAAGACATGTTTGCAAGGTAATGCAAATAAGTTTACAAGACTCCAATTTACGAGCCTCAGCACATAGTCCTTTCTAATTACATCCAATCATTTTTAACTGTGTTTGTAATTTGATGCAGTGACCTTTGTGTTCATTTTCTAATTCAGTTTTCATGTACACACTAGTTTGGCTGAGATTGAATCTGTGTCAGGTACTATTTTTCTTCTGAATGTTTTTCAACTTTTATGCCTTTTTGAGTTTATTTCTGTTTCAAGGTTGTTTAAGTCTCCATATTTTCAAAGTATTGTGTACATTAAACCATTTATTTTAGTATTTGTATTCATTGTCATTTATTTTGTTTTGTTTCAAACGCTAAACTAATCATACCCTGTTTCATTTCCTTTCTATCCTTGGTATGTCCAGATTTGACAATTGAGTTGAAAATTAATCAGTTGGTGGATGAGACAATCACTCTTGAGTTTGAGACAAGCACTCTTTAGTAATTGGATTATTAGTTAGGTTGAAAATTCTCAATTATGCCATTGGAATAAGCGAGTATTAGCTAAGTTAATTTAGATTTTCCTCTGGTCATTGAATTGGGATGACCATTTGACATATCCTGCTGGAAAGACCATAAGGAGGTTAAAAAGGCCACTCTTATCTTGAAATGGGATGGATTCTCCTAGCATTCCTCTGTTCGTATATACCAAATTTAGCAAACATACTGCATCTCTAATTGATAATCGTATCTCTATCTCTAAATTTTTCAAACGTATGCATATTAAATGTTATTTTCAACCAATCATGTTATTTTCTACTGATATATGCATATTAAATGACTTAATTGGAGTGACTGGAGTTTATAGTTTTTTTGTTATTTCTATTAACTCTTTGGTTTCGTTTGAAGTGTTTTAGTGTGGAGACTATCATTGGCGTCAATAGCGATGGAAGGAAGGGGTAGTGGGGCCCACCCCAAACAACGAAGTTATCCCGGTCAGGTCTAATTTTAGGGGTTTGGTCAGTTCGGGAGCTCAAGGGAGGGGTGACAGGGGCACTGATATATGCATTTTACATGAATTGAATGGTCTTACATTATAAACAGGATCTCAAATTACTCAATTTTTTTACCTTTTAGTCTTTTAATCCACATATTAAATGGTCTTATATTATAAACATTCATTTCATCATGTCCATCTAAATGTTTTTTTTTTCACTTTATAAAATTTTACGTATATGCATTAGTTACATGAATTGAATTGAAGGTCTTTCTTACCTAGGACATTGAATCTATTCAGGTGGTAACACTTTTCCCCTAGGCAATGGCTTGGTAAAATGCATATGGTGACTGACCAAGTCTACCCAAAGAAGTGACCGGTCAAGAAAAATGATGGCATGCAGCTCGAGAACTGAACAAAGGGTGCGGAGGTTATTAGCAGGATGCAGGAGTGAACTTTTTCTTGACCAAGAACTGGACAAAGGGTGTATTATTTACAGCAATACTAGTAGTGCTTGCTGTTTCAGTCATTAACCGCTACTCCTTAGAACCAGGGGGATAGTCCTACAAACAAAGGAGACTCTATCCAAAATTTCTAAAATATTTACACGGTGTTGTAAAAATAACTTTAGGACTTAAATTTGTACAATTAGTATTGTTGGGGAATGATTTTTTTCCATTTTTCAATTACGTAGTTTGGAAATTTTTTTCGTTTTGCGATTATGTACTTTAGAAATTTTTAGTTATAAACATTCAGTTATAATGTGTTATAAAAAAAGTGTACAATTCAAACACTAAAATCCAAATGATACACAATGCAAACACAATGTATATTACACAATTGCCCCAATGAATATAGCGTACAATTCAAATCAGAAATAAACGCATGAAAGTAAAATGCCTTAATAACAATAACTGAAGAGAAAATAATAAATGAACTTGATTTTGACCACATGAAACTGAAGAGAAAATAATAATAAATGCATATCGAGAGAGGTTTTCTTCATACCCTAATTGTGATGAATGTTTTATATCAAAATCATTCATAAAAAATCCATGCATAAGGTGGATTGAATATCAGTTGAGCATCACCAAAGGTCACCAAAAATGTGTAACAAAAGTCATGTCTATGACATTACAAACCCATGCCTAATAACAAAAGTTTCAATTGAATATCAGTCGACCATTTTCAAGAACACATGCCACTTAACTTAGGGCCAAATAACTAAATCGGTAAACAAATATAAACAAATATTATCTTTCAGATGAAGCTGGTGGTGAAGGAGGAGCACTGAGTTGAGGCGGGAGAGATGATCTCGGAGGGTGAGGGCATAGGAAAGGTTTTGTAGTGGGGAAGGGCGGCACAGAGAGGTGGGGGTGGGGTGGAGATGAGGGATGTGTGAAGTACATGTAAATAGTCTTTGAAATTTACTACCATAACTCATATTCCTTGGAAAATAATCTATCTCAAATGGATTTAAAATGTGGAAAAACAATAAGTATTTCATAAATGGGAATTAAGGATGTCGACTTTGAGTCAAATAATAGAATAAAATTTACAAAAAGAAAGAGAAAGATACATAAATTTACAATTAAGTACAATTAAGAGTGTTATAAGGAGACAAATCATACCAAGTAAATTTAAATTTGGTCATTGTTTCCTTGATTCCTCACATATAGCAATGTTGTTAAACACGATACCGTAACAGAACTGCCATCACAGAACTCATATCTAAACAGAAGTGCCAACACATAACTCATATTTCAATATCTAAAAACTAACAGAACATGAAAGTTATGATATTTTCTAAACACTAACAGAACATGATGGATTAAAGGATTGGCACACCTAAAACAGAGATTAATAAACGACCAAAAGTGAATCATGATTAATGTTGTTCAATGTATATGCAATTTTTATAACTATAGTAATTTCAAAAAACCAAAGAACATTTTCGAGTATATATCCAGGAATCAAATGATGAAAAAATAAAAGAGAAGGTATTTGGTCATGAATCTCTATAGGTAAGGAGTCTTATCTTTCTCGATTATACTGTATAGATAAAAGAAACCATAATACGTATTAAACATTATTACAATATTGACAAAATAAAAATCAAATGAAAAGATATTGGAGTTATGAGCACCAGCTAATAATCCCTGCATCCTGGTTCCAAGGGGTAGCGATTAATGACTGAAACAACAAAGTTCACTCCTCCAATTCCAAACACTGCTAGTACTGCTATAAATAATACACCCTTTCTCCAGTTCTTGGTAAAGAAAAAGTTCACTCCTGCATCCTTCTATTAACCCCCGCACCCTTTGTCATGTTCTCGAGCTGTGTGTCGTCATTTTTCTTCATGGATCACTTCTTTGGGCAGAATTGGTCAGTCGCCATATGCATTTTACCAAGCCATTTCCTAGGGGAAAAGTTTTACCACCTGAACAGATTCAATGTCCTAGGTAAGAAAGACCTTCAATTTAATTCATGTAACTAATGCATATACTTGAAATTTTATAAAGTGAAAAAAAAACAGTTAGATGGACATGATGAAATGAATGTTTATAATATAAGGCCATTTAATATGTGGATTAAAGACTAAAAGGTAAAAAATTTGAGATCTTGTTTATAATGTAAGACCATTCAATTTATGTAATATGCATATATTAGTGCTCCTGTCACCCCTCCCTTGAGCTCCCAAACTGCCCGAACCCCTAAAATTATACCTGACCGGGATAACTCCGTTGTCTAGGGTGGGCCCCACTACCCCTTCCTTCCATCACTGTTGACGCTAATGATAGTCTCCACACTAAAACACTTCAAACGAAACCAAAGAGTTAATAGAAATAATAAAAAAACTATAAACTCTAGTCACTCCAATTAAGTCATTTAATATGCATATATCAGTAGAAAATAACATGATTGGTTCAAAATAACAATAAATATGCATACGTTTGCAAAATTTGGAGATAGAGATGCAGTATGTTTGCTAAATTTGGTATATATGAACAGAGGAATGTTAGGAGAATCCATCCCATTTCAAGAAAAGAGTGGCTTTTTTAACCTCCTTATGGTCTTTCCAGCAGGATATGTCAAATGGCCATCCCAATTCAATGATCAGAGGAAAATCTAAATTAACTTAGCTAGTACTCACCTATTCCAATGGCATCATTGAGAATTTTCAACCTAACTAATAATCCAATTACTAAAGAGTGCTTATCTCAAACTCAAGAGTGATTGTCTCATCCACCAACTGATTAATTTTAAACTCAATTGTCAAATCTGGACATACTAAAAATAGAAAGGAAATGAAACAGGGTATGATTAGTTTAGAGTTTGAAACAAAACAAAATAAATGACAGTGAATACAAATACTAAAAAAAATGGTTTAATGTACACAATAGTTTCAAAATATGGAGACTTAAACAACCTTGAAACAAAAATAAACTCAAAAAGGCATAAAAGTTGAAAAAATTCAGAAGAAAAATAGTACCTGACACAGATTCAATCTCAACCAAGCTAGTGTGTACATGAAAACTGAATTAGAAACTGAACACAAAGGTCAATGCATCAAATTACAAACATAGTTAAAAATGATAGGATGTAATTAGAAAGGACTATGCGCTCAGGCTTGTAAATTGGAGTCTTGTAAACTTATTTGCATTACCTTGCAAACATGTCTTTTAACTTACTCAAAAACTAAAAAATAAAGACAAATATAAAATCCACTCTTTTGCATGGACATTTCAATCTTCAACCAGATAAATATCAATCTAAAATTAAAAATAAAAACATACTGTAAAAAATATACTTACTTAAAATTTCCAACTACTAACATAAAAATCAAATGTAAGAAAAGCATTCATATATCAAACCTATCAGATGCCTTCTGAAAAACCAATATACAGACATACAGACATAAGAGATTCAATACTTCAAAGCTAAATGAACCATTTCAAAAATATTTTAAAAAACCTTACATGGAAGCACAAAGTCATGTATTTATTGTTCTTGTTATTAGCCATGTCTCACCGGGAGCATAAAAATGGTTATATGGTATGCCAACTCTAGTAGGTTGATTTTTTATTATTTATGTTGTTATTGAAATTGATTTCCTAGTTTCTCAGCATCTAATTGCTTTGTCTAGGCCTTTAGTTAATGGAGATCCATAAGGCGCACCCACCCACCCCCAAAAAAAATCATGTCCTTAAAAAAACAAAAGAAAAAAAAACTAAAACTCTTAAGAATTTTGTAAAACTAAATCAAAAACCTCTTCCATTAAACATAAACAACACCCCCAATTAAATTAAACATGGGAATCAAATTATTCAATGAAAAAAAATATGAAGTTCAAACTTAAATTACCTTATCAATCTCTTAAACACCATCATTGCAAAACTTTTTATTCAACCCTGGAACAAAAATGAAAACAGATATTTAGAGAAAGATTATAGAGAATATAAAGAAGTTTATGGGGTTTTTAATTTCAAAAATGGAAGAGGGATTGAGAAGTTTATTGTGTAGGCTTTCTGGTGTCAGAAGTTGGGGTCCGTAATGTTAGAACTCCTTGTAAGATCTCCATACTTTTAACATTGTTTGGAAAAAAATATGTTAAACTGTAAATCATCATCCAAATCAATGCACACAGACCAAATTTAAGAACTCAAAAGACAAAATCTTAAACCATTAGAGAGAGAGAGTGTGTGTGAGAGTTTAGTCTTTGATAATCATATGAAAAGAATATTAGAACTGTAAAAAAGAACAACAATAGAGATCAGAGAAATTGGATCTATAAAAAACAATTATAAGCTTAAGGAGTACATTTTGATTTGTTTGAAACTCTCAAATAATTAGGGTATGGGGGTTTGACATCCTAAAAACTCGTTTAAACCTCTCCACTCGTGATCGGTGATGAACCGGTGATTCTGAAAGAATTTACCTTAGGTTTCTTTGATGGAGGAAGGGACATCAGCCTCTCTCTTAGTAACAGTGTATCCTGTTCAAATTAAAGTAGAAAATGGTGTGGGCTTAGGATGGATATCAAAACATTTTAGGTGGGATATTAAAAATTGAGATGAAATCTCTGCCCTTAATTTTTCTTAGCAGATCTTAGCCGTTAATGTGCTTGGACATTTTTAGATTTCAAAAATAATGTTATCTTATTATATGGATTGTTTGGGGTAATCGGTCATTCCCTTATTAATCACTTTCACTCATAAGAGGTGAAGGACTTCCTCGAGCCATGTTCTCTCTGTGTCATCACTTTCACTCTCACCTTACACATTCCTATCAACCTCTCATCATAACCTAACAAACCCACCATTCACACCAACCCGATAACTTAACCTTTACCATCTCTCTACCCCGACATGACACCCCATATGAGTGCTCCTCTAACCACCAGCTAGCCTACCCCCTACACAACCCATCCCCTATAAAGTCAGTCAACACCCCCGAAGGAGGCAATATATGGTAAGATTTTTTTTCCTGAAGCACTAAAGTTCAAGCGTATTACTCCTTTGATCCTGAGGATTAATGGATCTGCTAGCACGAAAGGCATTCAAGAGGGAGGATTAATGGATATCTCTCGATTGCAAGGTACCCAAATTTAATTTTAAGAGGAAACACCTGCGAGATCTGATAAGTTTTAAACCTATGTTTTTTAATTTTCATTTTCTGATTTTTTGGTTTCAAAAATTCCTCCCATCTGATGATTTCTATGATTGTACTCTTTTCGTTTGTGTTGCAAATCCGATTGTTTCTTTGGTAGATAAATTAAGAATAATTTGTTGCAGATCCATTCGCTTCTCTGTGTCTATAGGTGCGTGTTTTTTTTATTCAAACTTTAGGATACATTTGGAGTTTGGGTATTGCCGAGTTTTGATTGTTTGTGGTTTTTAGTTTGAACTTTATTTATTACCGGGTTTGGGTATTGCCGAGTTTGAACTTTAGTTTGAAGTTTTTTCTTATACTTTTGTTGTTATTGACGTGGTTCCAACATATTATAATGTCTATATGAAACAGAAAGGAATGTGCTCACTACCAATATCTCACAAGTACATAATGTGATTTAGTGGCCAGTTTAGGGCTCAAGTGGATTTTTTTGGCACTAGACCAGAGAGAGAGAATTTATTAGTTGATTGTATGAGATCACTGCCTCATATCACTGCCCTACGGTTATTCGCTTTGAAGGTAATATATCTAAATTAAAGGCTAATACACCATTTCGATTTCTCGCTTGTTGGCTTAATAGAGAAGATTTTGAAGCTATTGTTAAAAATGATTGGAATAATTATATTGATCTTGAAGATAATTTACATGAATGTACGAGTAAAATTAAAGCTTGGAATAAAAAAAAAATTGGTAACATTTTCCAAAAAAAAAGGAATTATGAGACGCCTCAATGGTATCCAAAAAGCTCAAGAAAATACCTACTCCCATAACCTTGACATTTTGGAAAAAAAAACTTTGCATGGATTTCAACTCTATATTAATCCAAGAAGAGAAATATTGGAGACAAAAGTCTAGAATTCAATGGCTTAGCGAAGGAGATAGAAACACTAAATTCTTTCACACGTCAACGATAATAAGGAGGAAAAAGAATCGAATTGACCGTATCCTTGTTAATGGGGATTGGACTGATGATGCTAACATTATATCTATTCATATAAGTACCCATTTCAAAGACCTTTTTCCAAGTGGATTTCTCTTATGATATTAATAGTCAAATGATCGATTACCCGAGCTATAAGTTTGAGACTCGGGATAACCACACTCTTATCGCTCCCCTCATTTGGGAGAGGTGAAATATGCCACTTTTAGTATGAAAGCTTTTAAAGCCCCCGGTCCCGATGGAATTCAACCCATGTTTTATCAACATTTTCGGAATGATATAAAAGATAATTTATTTAATTTCATTAATAGGTGTTGGACCCAAAAGAATTTTTCGATAACACTTAATAATAGTTATGTGACACTGATACCAAAAATTGATAATCCGGAGAACATAAATCAATTTCGTCCCATAACCCTTTGTAATGTCTCGTATAAAATTTTGGCTAGAGTGTTAGTAAATAGATTACGCCCCACCCTCTGTCTGTCCATCAACCCGTTCCAAGCTAGCTTCTTTCCAGGAAGACAAACTTCGGATAACATTATTGTCACTCAAGAGATTATCCATACCCTTATGAAGAAAAAAGGTAAAATGGGGGGAATTATCCTTAAAGTTGATCTCGAAAAAACTTATGATAAAGTTAGTTGGGACGTTCTCGAAGAAGTGCTAAAGTGGTTTAATGTGGAGAGTGACTTAAGTAACCTCATTTTAAGTTGTATTATAAACACCTCCAACTCCATTCTTTGGAATGGAAACCCTTTACCTTCCTTCACCCCCACTAGAGGTCTTAGACAGGGTGACCCTCTATCACCATACCTTTTTGTTATGTATATGGAGTATCTTTCAGCTAACATTTCCAATAAAGTTGAGAAGGGTAAATGGAAAGGGATTAAAGATTCCACCAATGGCCCGTGCATATCCCATATATTTTTTGCGGATGATCTCATTGTTTTTTCAAACACATCTAATGACTCTTGTGAGGCTGTCTTAGACACTCTTGAAAACTTATGTCACCTTTCGGGTCAAAGAATCAACTATGCTAAATAAAAAATCTCCGTGTCTCCCAATATCCCAAAATCAAAAGCGAGTGAATTAAGTAGTAAGTTTGGTATGGAACTTACTGAAAACCTAGGAACCTACATGGGTACTGACCTTGTCCATGGTAGACTCAATAATACCGACCTCAAAAATGTTGTTAAAAAAATCCAAAATAAGTTAGCAGGATGGAAAACGAAGCTTTTATCCTTTGCGGGTAGAGCCACTCTTGTCCAAGCTGTTACGTCGACTATCCCCACGTATAATATAAAAACCGCTTTATTCCCTAAGAAAACTTGTGAGAAAATCGATCGGCTTAATTGCAATTTCCTTTGGGGTGATAATGAAAATAATAAAAAAATTCACCTTGTTAAATGGGATAAAGTGTGTCGTCCTAAAGAGAGGAGTGGTCTTGGCATAAGAAATTCTCTTGATAATAATAAAGCTACGATTGCTAAATTAGGATGGAATATTATGAATAATAATGGTTCTTTATGGGCAAATGTTATATGTAAAAAATATAAAGTTGAACCTAATCCTAGACTTTGGAAAAAGAGAACCAACACCTCCCACATATGGCATAGCATTCATAGTTGTAAAGACATCCTTATCAAGAACACTAAATGGAATGTGAGTAAAGGGAATAAAATTGACATCATGAAAGATTGGTGGTGTGGGGAAGCACCGCTTGGCTCACACTTAACCCAACACCCTGAAAATAATGATAAGGTTTGCACCCTCATAAATGATAACGATGGTTAGGATGTCAATAAAATTCACCAACGGTTTAAAAACCCTATTGCGGAGGAAATCATAAACACGTCCCTTCCTATTAGGGGGGATAGGGATGATAAACCATCTTGGCAACCGAACAATAAAGGGAAATTTTCTATACACTCTTGTTATAATAAAATTGTTATGGAGGATGGGGTCACCCTTCCTCGGAACGAGTGGAAGAGAATATGGAAATTGGGGTTACCTCCTAAACTAAAGCACTTTCTTTAGACTCTTCTCCATGAGAAGCTTATCACAAATGTTCATAGGAGAAGAAGGGGCCTTACCACAGATAGCATATGCCCTATATGCTCAAGCGATGAAGATCTTAATCACCTTGTTAAAGAGTGTTTTTCTAGTGTGCAAGTATGGCATAATATCAATCCGTATTTCAAACCGAACCAAGGTACGCATCTTGACTTTAAGTCTTGGGTTATTGAAAATGTGTGGAATAATATGGAAAACAATTGGTATGTTACATTTATCTCTTGCTTATTATGGATTTGGAAAGCCCGTAACATCCTTATTTTTGAAAAAAAAGTTTTGCCCCCCTTTACGGTTAGCATGCTTACCAACAAACTTACGTGTGACATCTTACAAACCCATAGTAAGAATACTAACTGAAAAGGGGCTAGAGCAACTACATACACTAATGCTTGCGAATGTGTCACAGGTAGCTATATTATACACACAGATGGGAGTTTTGACATAACTAGTGGGACGAGAGCTTTTGGAGGAATTGCAAGAAATGAAGATGGGAGATGGATTATAGGTTTCACCGGACGACTATAAGGAAATGAAAGCCCTCTTCGTGCCGAGCTTAAAGGAGTTTTCCATGTTTTAAACATATCCCTTAGAGAGGAATGGAAGAATGTATGTCTCAAAACCGATTGCCTTGAAATCATCCAACTTATGGAGTCCAATGATAATGGGAACCACCCTTTAGCTAACATTACTGAAGACTGCCGCGAGCTCATCAAAAGAACCAACACAAAGATCATCCACATTCCCCGTGAAGGTAACATCCAAGAAGACTGTATGGCAAAAATGGCGAAAGGATCAATTAATCTTTACAGGGAGTGCAGGCGCACACCGAAAAAGCTTCTTGAACTTCTCGAACGTGTCGAGCGTGAAAATCCTATGATCTAGATTGTTGTCTTCTATTTTGCTTCTGTTTATGTTTGTAACAAAAAAAAATTTATAAGACGTCGACCAAAAAGAGAATTGGATCACACCCATTAAAATCATGATAGCAGAACAATTTGTTAAGGCGCCTAGGTCATGCCAGAAGGGTAAAAAATAAAACTCACCTTTTGCTTCTTTAATTATATAATATGATTGGGGAATATTTGTTATATAATTAAATAAAAAATAGTGTATCCGAAAAAAACTGTGGCTTAGAATCTATGTTTAATGGGTTTGCGCCATTTGTGCAGATTTCTTACTCAGTTCTTAACTTTCAGATTTCTGACTCGGTTACTCGGTTCTTATTATGTTGAATGGTATTTCTCTCAAAACTTTAAATGGAATTTCTCTCAATGCATTTAATCGCATTCTCATTTTACATTTTAGTTTTTGACTTTATTACATGGGAAGATCTGTTGCAGTCACTACAAAAAATAGCTTTTGAGACGATGGCCTAACAGTCCTAAAAGATCATTTATCCGTCTCAAATACTTTTTATGACGCTATTTGGGATAGCTAGGGGGACTTTTTGATAGGGGTTATAAATACTTTTTGTGACACCATTGCCGTCTGAAAAGATTTTTTTGAAACAGGAATAGATCCGTCTCAAAAGGTCCTCATTTTATATGACCCTTTTGAGACGGCAAAAGAGCTATCACAAAAGATTGTTTTTTAAATGAAAATTAATATGTCTCAAAAGATTACTATTTTAAAAGAACTTTTTGAGATGGCAACATAGCCATCGTTAATATATTTTTGGGACAGTTTTATCCATTCCAAAACAGGTGAAGGGTTCTTAAATTTTTGCACCAATATTTTGTGGAGAATAAAATCTACTGCTAAAGTTTAATATAGAATTGAATTACATTTGAAACAACACAAACAACGAATAATCATAAAATGTAATACATAAGATGATTTTCAACCAACGGAACGAATCATTTTCATTCAACAATAAATAGAGTTCTTACAACCATCTCCAAATATTCATCAAAACAATAATTATAACACTAAGTTCAAATATTTGACTTGACAACAAAAATACATTAATTTATTAATACTCCAAACACGAAATGCTTTTATCAAATTAATTCCGCAACACTGAAGCGTACGACCTACAAAATCACTAATTAACATTTGCATGTTCTACAAAAATAGTCACCTGCACAAAAAAAATATAGTTTCCATTATGTCAGAATTAATACCCCTCGTCAACAATAAAATGTGCAAAATGAATCAATATAGTATATTTTCATCATTAACAATATAAATATCCAGCTATTATTATTTTTTTTTAAATTCGGTAGAGTCTCCTTTGTTTATTCATGAAAATCACAGGTAGCCAACCTGTTTTAAACGTCAAAATTGATTCTAAGAATGATAAACACCAACAGCAGAAAATTTTAACCACCACCATAATAAATTCTCACCACCATAACAAATTTTCACCACCGCCATTGAAAATTTAACTTTAAATGAGAGAATTTTCCATTATATATATATATATATAAGTAATTATATGTATGAGTTATATTGTATTACCTAGTCGGACTGAATCGTCGAGGTAGTGGAAGCATGTTGAAGGGTAAAATTTTGGAACAAACTTTGCATTTCACTTCGCATTTCACTTAGCATGTCATTCTTCATTGGTAATAAAGCTTGTTGGTTGCGAATCTCTAACTCTTCAAGCTCTTGTAGATGTCGAGTCTCTCGATCTTTAGCTTCTTTCTTTAACTGGTTAATTTCTTTCAATAATAACTGAGATGAACATGCTTTTGTCGACGTTGTCCTAATACCTTCTCCCTTTAGAAAAGCATACCCATGCCCTCCATATCCTACTACATCAGTAAATATCTTGTTCTGTACTTCTAGGTCATTTTGTTGCTCCTCTAGTAGCTCATCTAGTCGTCTTTCAAGCATTTTCTACCAATTGAATTAATATTATTATTAATGAACATAAAATAATTTTCAAGAACACAATTTATAACAAATATTAAATAAATCTTCCAAGCATCTCTTATGAATTAATATTTATACATACCGCTCTATCAAATGATCCATCTTCAACACTGAAAGGTTTATTATTTAGATCTCGAGTGGCTTTCCACATGCTAATATTGTCGATGGGCTCCCCCTGTTCTATCCTCTGAAAAAAATAATGTATGTATATTAATAGTCTTATATTAAAATAAAAAATATTTATAATAATATAAATTCCAACCTCCTTAGCTATTTTAGCATGTGGCTTTCGTCATGTCCTTGTGTAAGCATATTCGACTTCACGGTTCTTAGTGTTTTGATAAGCAATATCCTAAATATTTGAATAAATAAAAATAAAATTATGATACTAGTGAAGAAGAATGTATGTATAAAATTCTTAATAAAATGTGATATTTATACCTTAATCTTCTTTAGACCCCAGTATTTCACCAATTCAGGCCACTGATCTTTTTCTACTCGTTCAGGTGTATAACTCAACCGTTCTTCATCTGTTTGAAACTTTTTATAGTGATTCACCTTCACTCGATGCTTCCATTGCTTCCACGCAAGTCCCATCCTTGCAAAGCAGATTTGTTTAAAACCTTCCGGTGCATTTGTGTTATTCTAAGAACAAAAAGAATAAATTAGTTAAAACTTGGAAGCTAATGTACAACGGAACAAATAAATAGATCAAACTAATAAATTACCTTCACTTCCTTCCAAATATTATCAAGTACTTCCTCGTCCGCCTCGCTCCAATCCAACATTGTCAATGGAAATAAATTTCCACACCTTGCATAATAACCTAAATGTGACATCAATTTACTTTCAAGTTTACAAACTGGCTTACAAAATTCATTCCATTCCAATATCTTCTTTTTGTTATCATTCCATTCGGGCCAAGGCCTTGCCCCCTTTCTAACCCTTTTTTTACTAGTAAGGGTAGTCATTATACCGGAATTTTTTTTTATAAATAATGTTTATATATCTTGTTCAATATGAATATAAACATAATAGTAATACAAATGGAGATATACAAACGGTGCATTGTATAACACAACATACCGGTGAGATCCTCACCATCTAAAGACATCTCATTAGATGGAGGATTAACATTTCCAACTGAATTATTAATCTGCTCAATATTTGGGGAAAGTTGATCTGTAGGTGTTTGAAATAAAGAAACGTAAGATCTTGAGTTGCGGTGTGTATTTTATGACTGGGATGTTAATTCAATATTTGGGGAAAGTTATTGCCTCTCTCTAGTTCCATTGTCTCGTATATTATGTTGAAAAAAACTAGTTTGGGGTGTCCTCTCTATATCATTTCCCACTGGAGCTGCGAGTGGTTGCTTCAGGCAGAGTTGTGACTCTAGGAGAAATATTGCATTTATCTAGACTTCTACCTCTTCAGCAATGATTTCACAGTGCTAAATCTTCTTGATATGCTATTGGAGTAGGACCTGGTTGTTTGGGTGGGTGGGGCTTTCAATGAGATCTTGATGAACTTCAGAGGTATACTGCCAATCCATGGGGATGTTCTCTGAAATTTCTTGATTAGGGGATTTTTTCTTTTCAATATAAACTCTTGTTTGTGTTTGTTCCTTTCTTGCAGCATTCTTGATGGTTTCTTTAGGAGGGGGATTTTTAAATAAGCATGTGACTTCTTCATGGACTTTTTTCTTGCAATAAGAGCAATATTATGGGATATTCTCATAGTCTACCTTTTTCCATAAACCTTTAGAATCACATCTGACCCAAACTCCATGAGGATATTTGTCTAAAAGGTTTAGTTCAACACATGCACGAGTTGTACTTGGTCTGGATATAGATGTTGTTGATGAATCCAGTTTAAAGGGCTTTCCTATTAATTGGGCAATGGAGAACAAAGATGACTTAGCAAAAAAATGGATGGGGAGGTTTGGAAAATAGATCCAAATAGGAACAATAGTTGCACTGTGCATTTTTTTGTTTAATGAACTCCAAGAAGCTCAACTGAATATATTTGGCAGTGATGATTTTTCATGTAGATATCTTTCTCCTACAATTTGTGTTACTATTCTAGCATCAGGTGTTTGTCTTATTGCAGCAATACTAGGTAACTCAACATAGACCCTAACACAAACCCTAGCAATACTGGTGCTAAAAGGTCAATCTCAATAACATCGACACAGTCACCGCAGCTAAGCACAAAATAAACAAAGATCTTAAATCTGCAATAGAGGTCACGAAGCCACTCACAACTGCCATTTATTCATGATATGAGAAAAAAAGAGAAGGACCGAGACACAAGTAAAGACTAGAATATCTAAGATGCATAAGGTTCTAAAAGGCGTGAGGCGTGGTCGAGGCGTAGAGGTCAAGCCTCAAGCCTTAGGATCCCAGGCGGGCCTAGGCGTAAAAAGACATTTTTCCTTTTTTTATTATTTTAATTATTCTAAGGCTAGTAATTAATAAAATAGAACATACCTTGAATTTTGAAAATATATCCATATGTTTGGTAGCAATCTTTCTCATATTCATGCTCCATAACCAATATTTGTCAACTAATCCTTTGTTTTTAAAGAAAAAGTGTGCCTTAAGCCTTTTACCAAGAATAAGGCGTACGCGATGCGTTTCTCTCAAGCCTCGAGCCTAGGCGGGCCTTTTAGAACAGAACTTAATAAGATAAGGATCACGAAGCCACTCACAACTGCTATTACTACTGGTCCTACGACTTAATAAGAGGGAGAACTTTAAGTACATCTAGTTGAGGATATCTGAGATGCATTAGAGACCCCATAAATGTTTCCTACTTCATATCAAAAGAAAAAAAAATACATACTACTATACGTCAGCTAGATAAGCCTTCGTCAGCTAGATGAGAAAGTTGATTTGAATATAGGTCAGCTAGATGAGAAGCACATACTAGTTTGATGCTCAGTACACTCTGTCCCAATTTACATGTGTACTTGGTTTTGGACTTTTGGAAAAACTACATAAACGACCCATGAGACGAAGGTATCCCATGGCATCATTATTATAAAAACAAGTATTTTCCATGGAAAACAAATCAACGACAATCAAATAACATAAAAATATTAATCAAGGGCAATCAAATGATGGGGTAACCATGGCATCATTATGATAGTGAGACTTCCATTCATATGCCTAAAACAGGGGGGGAAAGCTCATGAGGAGGGTGAGTTTACCATTGGGGGCAAAATATTTTTGAAAGCTTCGTAATTTTTGGGCCACGAAATAACATACAAAACAAGTAGAGAAGATTCAAGCCACATATTGACAATATAAAGCACACATTAAGATGTACACAAAAAAAATAAATGCTCTAAGTTCAAAAACCCATAACTAGTTTTCGATAAAAGATGATAATGGTGATTAGTTTTGAATAAAATACCCATAACTACCAATACAAAACCAAACTACAAAATGCTCCGGTTCAAAAACAAAAATAATAGTTTAGGACTATATCTCCCTCAAGCATTGTCCCTCTAAATTTCATCTCCATATTCGTCTTCACCTGCATTTACATCTTCATGATCATTAGCTTGAACCACACAAGTGTCAACTACTACTCCATCTCCATCCCTAACCCACCGTAAGTTTTGATCTTCATTCAAATTTTGCATGACAAACGGCTCATCTCCAGTAAGAAAAAATTCATCTCCAGCTTCTTGAACTGTCATGTACCTATCAAATTTGTCTCTTGGTGTCATGGGAACAACAACATGTCAATCTGTATCGATAGGGTCCGCCACATAAAATACTTGTTCTGCTTGGGATGCTAGTATGAAAGGTTTGTTACTCTCTCGATCATCCTTATATTTCAAATGCTTGAAATTCACTAGCGTATAGTTAAACTCGTCAACTTTTGTACCCATACGATTTTCAACCCAATCACACTTGAATAACACAAACTTCATGCCATTAAGATTCCGAACTTTAATAATGTCCGTTAGTTCCCCATAGTATGTAATATCACCCACAATGGGGTTTTATCCTTCCAGCTAGAATAACTCATTTGTTCGGCTTTTATAACAACTTCTCTATTTTGAGTTTTCTTTTTCCTATCAAGTCTCTTTGTTCGAAATCTAAAAGCGTTAACAATATAAGTGTTGAATCTGACCGCATCCTTAAGAGGACCTAAAGACAAGCATTTGATTTCGTCGGATACTTGCACATCGTCACGTGCCAATTTATTAACCTATAGTATATTAAAGTAAATGTCAATATAAAAGTATATATTTAGTCATAATTCAACTATTAGTTATGATATTTTCGCTCACATAATCCTTAAACCATTTGTGGTACTCATCGTTGTGAAGACGACTAACACGATGCTTTTGTGAATCTTGAGGATACTTTGATAAAAGTTCTGTGATATGCTTTCTATAAGTAAACAAATAGCCATATGTCAATTCCAAAAAAAACATAAAAATGATTTTCAAAAACACCAAATACTTACAAATGGCACCACTGCCTCGGTGTTATTAAGAACGTGCTGATGAGCTTTCATATACATTACAGAATTAAGTTCAAATTAAACTTTTTTCCCATTTGCACAACCATTTATATGCCCCCAATCATCATTTATAGACGATCGGTTAGATTTAGTTTCCACATCCACATACTAGGCACAAAAAGTTGTGACACCCCGACTAATTAAATACCGGGTAGCTACTCCTTTATTAAATTAATTCAAAATGCCAAGTTGGTCCAGTTAATAGCATCACTGTCGAAAACATTTTAATGATTACTAACCACCTAGAATTTAAAAAGTAAGTGCCAAATTTTAATTAAAGTCTGATTAACATGCAACAAGTGTAATAAAGAATAATAACACCATTCACCATAATGAAGTAAATAGAATGACCATCACATAACGTAAATAAAATCTGGAGGAAAAACTCCTCACTACAATCCCATAACTGATAAGTAAACTGAATACTAAATCAATACATGCCAAAGTCTGAAAACTGTAATGGAAAAGTAACTCTAATAGAAATGGGCAACATGCCCTACAACTGATAGATAATGAATCTGGAATCCAAGTGATAGAGGCGTCTACAAGCAAATCCCTGTAGCTTCCACAAACAGCTACAGCTCGTCACCTGAATGAATGTCCTATGCATGGTGTCCTTGTGGCTGGGCACCTAAAATGGTTTTACAAAGAAAAATAGATTTGAAAAGCAAACGGGTCAGAGCCCGAATGTGGAGTTATATTTTAAAAACCTGCAAGTGCTTTAAAAACATTTAAAACATTAAATGCAAAGTACATGTTAGGACGTACACTCACATGATATTCTCACCTCTCGTCTAACTGTGCACTCCTAACGTAAGTACCCATCTACAACGACACAAACCACTAGCTAAGTGACATCATCTCTAGCTAGACTATCATAGGTCCTACCCATATTACTCGGTTCTATTAACATTATAACGCTCGTAATTAAGTAGGGGTTTAACGTAAACTCAGATGCTCAATATGCAATATATATATATCACTATCAGATAACTCGCTATATTTCTCGAAGCAATACCGTAATTATATTCACAACATAAACATGAAGGTTCCCATTAATTAAGTGTATATTATTCACATCATAAATATACAATACAAGCACCCTGAGAACTAAGCTGCGGTGCACACATACTCTGCTATCCATCCCGGTACATCACGTACATAAGGATTACATATTCCGAATCTCTCAGGAATAGTTCACAGATGACAACATCACAAACAATGGAGGCGAACACAGTCACATCACATAGGTCACGCACATACCTACGCTCCTACGATCAACGGACTTATTAATATCCCAATAAGTCTTTCTATGACCTATGTTCATCAAGGTAACCAGTCTAAATCCGGGCAACACAAAGATTAGAGGGCCCTAAGCGAACGCAAACCTCCCGTGATAGCAAGTATGGTAGGTATGTCATACACACAATTCATATACCAATACTAAGTAAACACACGTCTTAGTAATCCCGTAGTTTAATCGTAGTACATATCGCTTTCTCGTACTAACTTATAATATCTACAACTTATATTATTCCGGTTTGTAATTATACGTGCCATAATTCATTCTCACGTCGTAGTAGACACTCACGTCTCAATCCAAATCGTCCATTTAATATAACTCTTGTATATGATTTCCTTCTCATAAATACCCAAAAGTCCCAATTCTATTATTACATCATCGTCGGAAATGTTATCTATATCCTCGAACAAGTTTACGGGACTCCAAAAATCAAAACAGTTCAAAAAGGACCAAACTTACAACTCATTAGAAGTCTCGTTCGAACGAGACTGTTCGAACGAGATTCCTCTGTCAACTCGTTAGAAGTCTCGTTCGAACGAGGCTGTTCGAACGAGATTCCAGTTCGTTCGAACGAACTGTACCTTCTAACGAGATCTCGTTCGAACGAAGTTATCGAACGAGGCTCCCTTTCGTTAGAACGACTGGTCAATTCGTTAGAAGCTCGTTCGAACGAGTTCGTTCGAACGACCTGGGCAGGGGCTTCTAACGACCTACCAGATTCGTCCCAGATTTTCCTAAAACTCGTTTCTCACCATTTTTAACACCTCAAGTCTTCTCTAAAGTTCGTTCTAACAGTGTTTTAAGTCCTCTAATCATACTACAACATGCTAAGGTCATATACTAACATCTTTTAAGACATTAATGCATCCTAAACAACATTAAATCACAAGATTTTATACTTTTCCCCAATTTTATCAAGAACATGAACCCTAGATTTACATCATCATCAAATCCCAGAATTTAATCCGTTTTAATTTCTTCTAATCATAATTATCATGAGAATAATCATCTACCTATCATTCTACATGCAATTCTCTTCAAGATTTTCAAGTTCTAAACTCCAAACTACATGGGTTTTCATATTTCACCAAGAA
The DNA here is from genome assembly GCA_949130495.1 of Sambucus nigra. Taxonomy (NCBI): domain Eukaryota; kingdom Viridiplantae; phylum Streptophyta; class Magnoliopsida; order Dipsacales; family Adoxaceae; genus Sambucus; species Sambucus nigra. Next base: position 408,362,212 of record OX422208.1, on the reverse strand, counting down.
CAAACACAAAATTCGAATTTTTCTAACATGGAAAGAACATTCTTTGAAATTAAATGGAATTAGGTCACTTGCCTTGGTTGTCTCTGAGTTTGGTGTAGGTTTGATGAAGCTTTTCTGCAGAATTTCTTCTCTCCAAGCTTCTTCTCCAATGGGGGCTTAAGGTGGCTAGGGTTTGATTTGGGGAACTTAGAAGACTCTTCTAATAACCTACGTAGCCTTCTAGGTTAATATGGGTTGGTTAGGGCCTTAGTGGGTCAAATCCACATCAGATGTAATTAACCAATTTTCGTCACTTTTAATTTCCCAAAATACGAAATTACCAAAATACCCTTTATGATGCCGGTATGGCCTAAAAATACCCCGGAATCCAAACTACACCCCCAGCTAGTGTTTTCTGACTATCTCGACCCTTCCGGACGCGTTGGCGCACTCAAAACGACCATACGGTTTATAGATTTTAAATTCACTTTTTATAATCAAAATATTACACCGTGACGCAGCGGTCCCACGCGTCTCAACAAAATTCTCAAATTGTCGTATATAAATCTCACGACAAATTTCATGATTCCAAATTCATATATAATCATATATGCACATAATCAAATACAAACTCGCATCTCGTTAGTATTTATAACCCGGATTAATTTCCAATTAATACGCATTTAATTAATTATTCCCAAAAATAAATATAGCCAAAAGTACGGGGTATTACATACTTCCCCCCTAATAACTGAATTTCGTCCCGAAATTCGAAACTAGAAAGTACCTGGTATGAACAACTCTGGATAGCGTTCGCGCATCTCATCCTCGCACTCCCATGTGGATTCCTCGACATTGTGATGTCGCCATTGAACACGCACTAACGGAACTATCTTTGATCGCAGTTTCCTCTCGCTTCGGTCCAAAATAGCAATCGGCCCCTCCTCGTAGGAGCTATCCGGCTGGAGATCGATGTCCTCCACGGCAATGTGAGAATGAGCCAGATTATCTCTAAGGTATTTCCTCAGCGAGGAAATATGGAACACATCGTGAATCCGGTGTAAATTCTCCGGTAACCCAAGCCTATACGCAACCGGTTCGATCCGCTCAATAATAGGAAACGGCCCCACATACCTTGGTGCCAACTTCCCTTTCTTCCCAAAACGCATAATCCCCTTCATAGGAGATACCCTGAGCAAAACCTGGTCCCCTACTTGGAACTCCCCAAAAAATCTCTTCGCATCAGCATAACTCTTCTACCTGTCTTGAGCTACCCGAATGCGACTCCGAATCAACTCAATCCTTACCGAAGTATCCTGAATCACTTCCGGCCCAAGTAGTTTGTTGTCCCCCACCTCTAACCAACATGCTGGGGAATGACAAGGCCTACCGTACAATGCCTCAAACGGAGCCATGCCAATAGTGAACTGATAGGAGTTGTTGTAAGCAAACTCCACCAGTGGAAGGTACTGCTCCCATCCACCCCCAAAGTCAATAATGCACATGCGTAGCATGTCCTCCAACATCTGATTCGTGCGCTCTGTCTGCCCATCGGTCTGCGGATGATAAGTCGTACTCAACCGCAATTCCGTGCCCATGGCCTCCTGGAAACTCTCCCAGAACCTCGAAACAAATATCTTGTCTCTGTCAGACACGATATTTAGGGTCACACCGTGAAGTCTCACAATCTCGGAAATGAAGAGCTGGGCATACTGTCCCGTAGTGTAGTCAGTCCTAACGGGTAAAAAGTGAGCGACCTTGGACAACCTGTCCATAATTACCCAAACGGAGTCATGACCCCTCTGCGACGTAGGCAACCCCGTGATAAAGTCCATGGATATGCTCTCCCACATCCACACCGGGACTTCCAATGGCTGTAGCAATCTTGTCGGTCTCTGATGATCCACTTTTACAAGCTGACAAGTGGCGCATTTCGAAACAAACTCAGCGATATCTCTTTTCATACCGCTCCACCAATACTGGCGTCTCATGTCTTGGTACATTTTGTCCCCTCCGGGATGTACCGCGAAACATGAGCCGTGCGATTCTGCCATCACATCGTGTCGCAATTCTTCCCCTTCCGGAACTACCAATCTCCCATTGAAGCGTAATCCCCCGTCTGAGCTGACGGTATAGGACTCGGCTCCCTCTGCTAGTAATCGAACTATCTGTTCGTGACAGAACGAGTCATTAGCCTGTGCCCGTACTACCTTCGTGACAATCTGCGGTGTAACGGTCATCATAGACATGAAAGATCGGGCCACTGCATCCTGGTGTCCCAATTCCTTCCACTTAGCTTTCCACACCTCTGCCACCTCATCTGCTGGCCTGCGGCTCAACGCGTCTGCTACCACGTTAGCCTTACCTGGGTGATACTGAATGTCGAACTGGTAGTCTTTCACAAATTCAAGCCACCTACGCTGCCGCATATTCAACTCTTTCTGCGTGAACAGGTACTGTAGTGACTTGTGGTCCATGAATAGTTTGAATTTATCCCCCAAAAGATAGTGCCTCCAAATCCGTAGGGCAAATACCACTGCCGCCAACTCCAAATCATGCGTGGGGTAATTCTTCTCATGAGGCTTAAGCTTACGGGAAGCATAAGCTATGGCCTGTCTCTCCGGCTGCAAGACACCTCCCAGTCCTTACAAAGACGCATCGGTGTAAACCAAATACTCAACTCCCGGTCTCGGCAATGCTAACACAGGTGCTGAGGTCAATTTGTCCTTCAATTCATCGAATGCCAACTGACAGGCATCACTCCAGATGTATGGCACACCCTTACGAGTCAAATGTGTCAAAGGACCTGCTATCTCTGAGAAACCCCGAATAAACCTCCTGTAGTATCCTTCTAGACCCAAGAAACTACGAATCTCTGTTGGTGTCGTGGGCTGTCCCCACTCCCTCACCGCGGATACCTTCCCCGGATCAACAGATATTCCCCGGTCGGAAATAATATACCCCAAAAACTGGACTTCCTTCAGCCAAAACCCGCATTTCTCATATTTTTCATACAACTCGTTCTGACGAAGTGTCTGCAAAACCTGCCTCAAATGCTCGGCGTGCTCCTCCTCTGTCTGGGAGTAAACCAGAATGTCATCAATGAAGACAATGACAAACTGATCTAGGAACTCCCTGAACACTCTGTTCATCAAGTCCATAAACACTGCTGGAGCGTTGGTCAAACCGAAAGGCATAACCCGAAACTCGTAAGAACCATATCTCGACAAGAACGCAGTCTTCGAGACATCCTTCTCCCTGATACGCAACTGATGGTATCCCGATCTCAAATCAATCTTCGAGAAGAAAGAAGCTCCTCTCAACTGGTCGAATAAGTCATCGATTCGAGGCAACGGATACTTATTCCGTATCGTGACCTTATTGGACTGGGAGGTGTATTGCAGCAGGAGAGACAGGCCATAGCTTATGCTTCCCGTAAGCTTAAGCCTCATGAGAAGAATTACCCCACGCATTATTTGGAGTTGGCGGCAGTGGTATTTGCCCTACGGATTTGGAGGCACTATCTTTTGGGGGAGAAGTTCCAACTGTTCACGGACCACAAGTCCCTACAGTACCTGTTCACGCAGAAGGAATTGAATATGCGGCAGCATAGGTGGCTTGAGTTTGTGAAGGACTACCAGTTCGACATCCAGTATCACCCAGGTAAGGCTAACGTGGTAGTAGACGCGTTGAGCCGTAGGCCAGCAGACGAGGTGGCAGAGGTGTGGAAGGCTAAGTGGAAGGAATTGGGACACCAGGATGCAGTGGCTCGATCTTTCATGTCTATGATGACCGTTACACCGCAGATTGTCACGAAGGTAGTACGAGCACAGGCCAATGACTCGTTCTATCAGGAGCAGATAGTTCGGTTATTAGCAGAGGGAGCCGAGTCCTATACCGTTAGCTCAGACGGGGGATTGCGCTTCAATGGGAGATTGGTAGTTCCGGAAGGGGAGGAATTGCGACACGATGTGATGGCAGAGTCGCATGGCTCACGGTTCGCGGTACATCCCGGAGGGGACAAAATGTACCAAGACATGAGACGTCAGTATTGGTGGAGCGGTATGAAGAGAGATATCGCTGAGTTTGTTTCGAAATGCGCCACTTGTCAGCTTGTAAAAGTGGATCATCAGAGACCGGCAGGATTGCTACAGCCATTGGAGGTCCCGGTGTGGATGTGGGAGAGCATATCCATGGACTTTATCACGGGGTTGCCCACGTCGCAGAGGGGTCACGACTCCATTTGGGTAATTGTGGACAGGTTGTCCAAGGTCGCTCACTTTTTACCCGTAAGGACTGACTACACTACGGGACAGTATGCCCATCTCTTCATTTCAGAGATTGTGAGACTTCACGGTGTGCCCCTAAATATCGTGTCTGACAGAGACAAGATATTTGTTTCGAGGTTTTGGGAGAGTTTCCAGGAGGCCATGGGCACGGAATTGCGGTTGAGTACGGCTTATCATCCGCAGACTGATGGACAGACTGAGCGCACAAATCAGATGTTGGAGGACATTCTACGCATGTGCATTATTGACTTTGGGGGTGGATGGGAGCAGTACCTTCAACTGGTGGAGTTTGCTTACAACAACTCCTATCAGTTCACGATTGGCATGGCTCCGTTTGAGGCGTTGTACGGTAGGCCTTGTCGTTCCCCAGCATGTTGGTTAGAGGTGGGGGACAACAAACTGCTTGGGCCGAAAGTGATTCAGGATACTTCGGCAAGGATTGAGTTGATTCGGAGTCGCATTCGGGTAGCTCAAGACAGGTAGAAGAGTTATGCTGATGCGAAGAGATTTTTCAGGGAGTTCCAAGTAGGGGACCAGGTTTTGCTCAGGGTATCTCCTATGAAGGGGATTATGCGTTTCGGGAAGAAGGGGAAGTTGGAACCAAGGTATGTGGGGTCGTTTCGTATTATTGAGCGGATCGGACCGGTTGCGTATAGACTTGGGTTACCGGAGCATTTGCATCGGATTCACGATGTGTTCCATATTTCCTCGCTGAGGAAATACCTTAGAGATAATCTGGCTCATTCTCACATTGCTGTGGAGGACATCGATCTCCAGCCGGATAGCTCCTACGAGGAGGGGCCGATTGCTATTTTGGACCGAAGCGAGAGGAAACTACGGTCAAAGATAGTACCGTTAGTGCGTGTTCAGTGGCGACATCACAATGTCGAGGAATCCACATGGGAGCGCGAGGATGAGATGCGCGAACGTTATCCAGAGCTATTTTTAGCAGGTACTTTCTAGTTTCGAATTTCGGGACGAAATTCAGTTATTAGGGGGGAAGTATGTAATACCCCGTACTTTTGACTATATTTATTTTTGGGATTAATTAATTAAATGCGTATTAATTGGAAATTAAACCGGGTTATAAATACTAACGAGATGCGAGTTGGTATTTGATTATGTGCATACATGTTTTTATATATGAAATTGGAATTATGAAATTTGTCGTGAGATTTATATACGGCATTTTAGAAATTTTGTTGAGACGCGTGGGACCGCCGCGTCACGGTGTAATATTTTGATTATAAAAGTGAATTTAAAATCTATAAACCGTATGGTCGTTTTGAGTGTGCCAACGCGTCCGGAAGGGTCGAGATAGTCTGAAAACACTAGCCGGGGGTGTAGTTTGGATTCCGGGGTATTTTTAGGCCATACCGGCATCATAAATGGTATTTTGGTAATTTTACATTTTGAGAAATTAAAAGTGACGAAAATTGGGAGTTTTAATCTGATGTGGATTTAACCCTCTAAGCCCATTAACCAAACCATATTAACCTAGAAGGCTACATAGGTTATTAGAAGAGTCTTCTAAGTTTCCCAAATCAAAACCCTAGCCACCTTAAGCCACCATTGGAGAAGAAGCTTGGAGAGAGGGAATTCTGCAGAAAAACTTCATCAAACCTACACCAAACTCAGAGACAACCAAGGCAAGTGACTTAATTCCATTTAATTTCAAAGAATGTTCTTTCCATGTTAGAAAAATTCGAATTTTGTGTTGGTTCTTGGTGAAATATGAAAACCCATGTAGTTTGGAGTTTAGAACTTGAATATTTTGAAGAGAATTGCATGTAGAATGATAGGTAGATGATTATTCTCATGATAACTGTGATTAGAAGAAATTAAAACGGATTAAATTCTGGGATTTGATGATGATATAAATCTAGGGTTCATGTTCTTGATAAAATTGGGGATAAGTATAAAATCTTGTGATTTAATGATGTTTAGGATGCATTAATGCCTTCAAAGATGCTAGTTTATGACCTAAGCATTTTTAGTGTGATTAGAGGACTTAAAACATTGTTAGAACGAACTTTGGAGAAGACTTGAGGATTAAAAATGGTGAGAAACGTAACTAAGAAAATCTGGGACGAAACTGGCAGGTCGTTAGAAGCCCCTACCCAGGTCGTTCGAACGAACTCGTTCGAACGAGCTTCTAACGAATTGACCAGTCGTTCTAACGAAAGGGAGCCTCGTTCGATAACTTCGTTCGAACGAGATCTCGTTAGAAGGGACAGTTCGTTCGAACGAACTGGAATCTCGTTCGAACAGTCTCGTTCGAACGAGACTTCTAACGAGTTGACAGAGGGATCTCGTTCGAACAGTCTCGTTCGAACGAGACTTCTAACGAGTTGACAGTTTGGGCCTTTTTGGACTGTTTTGATTTTTGGAGTCCCGTAAACTTGTTCGAGGATATAGATAACCTTCCTTTGATGATGTAAGGATTGATTTAGGACTTTTGGGTTATTACGAAGAGTAAATTTATATACGAGAGATTTAATTCAATGAACCGTTTGGGTTGAGACGTGAGTGTCTACTACGACGTGAGAATAGATTATGGCGCGTATGATGATAAACCGGAATAGTATAAATTGCGATAATTATAAGTTAGTACGAGAAAGCGATATGTACTACGATTAAACTATGGGATTACTAAGACGTGTGTTTACTTAGTATTGGTATATGATTTGTGTGTATGACATACCTACCATACTTGCTATCACGGGAGGTTTGTGTTCGCTTAGGGCCCTCTAATCCTTGTGTTGCCCGGATTTAGACTGGTTACCTTGATGAACATAGGCCATAGAAAGACTTATTGGGTAATTTATAAGTCCGCTGATCGTGGGAGCGTAGGTATGTGCATGACCCATGTGATGTGACTGTGTTCGCCTCCATTGTTTGTGATGTTGTTATCTGTGAACTATTCCTGAGAGATTCGGAATATATAATCCTTATGTACGGTTGAGTCCGGAAGGGTCAAGATAGTCGAAAAAGAGTACCCGGGGGTAGTAAATGGGTCTCGGGGCATTTTTAGACATGATCGAGCCCATACAGGGGCATTTAAGTCATTTTTAATTGGCCAATAGGCTTAATTACGGGATTGAGGAATTTTAACCTAGGTTTAAGTGTGTTGGGCAGCCATGAGTCATTCCAAAATACAAAGGGTTGAGAGAGGAGAGAAAGGAGAAAGAAGAAGAAGGAAAGAAGGATGACAAGAGCAATCCGGGCAAGAATTTCGACATGGGATCGTTGGATTTAATCCCCCAAGGCAAGTGTTTTCTTGCTTTAATTTGAGTTGTAGTTAATGATGTAAATAGTTGTAATTATGTCAATTAATTCTGGAAATTTGGAAGTAGGAATTTGAATTGAAATTTGTGGGTTTATGGTGAAGAAGATGAAGAATAACCATTGATAGGGGATTTTTAACTTTGTGAGAAATTGGGTTAATAGTGAAATTATAACTTAATTTGCGAAGTGAATAACATGATTAGATCTTGGTTTTTGAATCTCCATTAGTGGTATTGTTGGAAGAAATTGTTAATGATGAAGTTTGGGTGGATTTAGGATGAATCTTGGGAGGTTTTTGGGGTAAAAGATCTGGATATAATCGAAGGTTTTGGTGCTTTAATGGCGATTCTGTCCGCAAAGCCCTGTATAAAATCTCGTTTTCTACATTTTGTTGTCTCACGCGCTTCCCACAAAACTGCTCCAAAATGCCTCAAAACATCAATTTATTTATCTGGGCGGGGTGCACCTGTGACACCCCGACTAATTAAATACCGGGTAGCTACTCCTTTATTAAATTAATTCAAAATGCCAAGTTGGTCCAGTTAATAGCATCACTGTCGAAAACATTTTAATGATTACTAACCACCTAGAATTTAAAAAGTAAGTGCCAAATTTTAATTAAAGTCTGATTAACATGCAACAAGTGTAATAAAGAATAATAACACCATTCACCATAATGAAGTAAATAGAATGACCATCACATAACGTAAATAAAATCTGGAGGAAAAACTCCTCACTACAATCCCATAACTGATAAGTAAACTGAATACTAAATCAATACATGCCAAAGTCTGAAAACTGTAATGGAAAAGTAACTCTAATAGAAATGGGCAGCATGCCCTACAACTGATAGATAATGAATCTGGAATCCAAGTGATAGAGGCGTCTACAAGCAAATCCCTGTAGCTTCCACAAACAGCTACAGCTCGTCACCTGAATGAATGTCCTATGCATGGTGTCCTTGTGGCTGGGCACCTAAAATGGTTTTACAAAGAAAAATAGATTTGAAAAGCAAACGGGTCAGAGCCCGAATGTGGAGTTATATTTTAAAAACCTGCAAGTGCTTTAAAAACATTTAAAACATTAAATGCAAAGTACATGTTAGGACGTACACTCACATGATATTCTCACCTCTCGTCTAACTGTGCACTCCTAACGTAAGTACCCATCTACAACGACACAAACCACTAGCTAAGTGGCATCATCTCTAGCTAGACTATCATAGGTCCTACCCATATTACTCGGTTCTATTAACATTATAACGCTCGTAATTAAGTAGGGGTTTAACGTAAACTCAGATGCTCAATATGCAATATAAATATATCACTATCAGATAACTCGCTATATTTCTCGAAGCAATACCGTAATTATATTCACAACATAAACATGAAGGTTCCCATTAATTAAGTGTATATTATTCACATCATAAATATACAATACAAGCACCCCGAGAACTAAGCTGCGGTGCACACATACTCTGCTATCCATCCCGGTACATCACGTACATAAGGATTACATATTCCGAATCTCTCAGGAATAGTTCACAGATGACAACATCACAAACAATGGAGGCGAACACAGTCACATCACATAGGTCACGCACATACCTACGCTCCTACGATCAGCGGACTTATTAATATCCCAATAAGTCTTTCTATGACCTATGTTCATCAAGGTAACCAGTCTAAATCCGGGCAACACAAGGATTAGAGGGCCCTAAGCGAACGCAAACCTCCCGTGATAGGAAGTATGGTAAGTATGTCATACACACAATTCATATACCAATACTAAGTAAACACACGTCTTAGTAATCCCGTAGTTTAATCGTAGTACATATCGCTTTCTCGTACTAACTTATAATATCTACAACTTATATTATTCCGGTTTGTAATTATACGCGCCATAATTCATTCTCACGTCGTAGTAGACACTCACGTCTCAACCCAAACCGTCCATTTAATATAACTCTTGTATATGATTTCCTTCTCATAAATACCCAAAAGTCCCAATTCTCTCATTACATCATCATCGAAAATGTTATCTATATCCTCGAACAAGTTTACGGGACTCCAAAAATCAAAACAGTCCAAAAAGGACCAAACTGTCAACTCATTAGAAGTCTCGTTCGAACGAGACTGTTCGAACGAGATTCCTCTGTCAACTCGTTAGAAGTCTCGTTCGAACGAGGCTATTCGAACGAGATTCCAGTTCGTTCGAACGAACTGTACCTTCTAACGAGATCTCGTTCAAACGAAGTTATCGAACGAGGCTCCCTTTCGTTAGAACGACTGGTCAATTCGTTAGAAGCTCGTTCGAACGAGTTCGTTCGAACGACCTGGGCAGGGGCTTCTAACGACCTACCAGATTCGTCCCAGATTTTCCTAAAACTCGTTTCTCACCATTTTTAACACCTCAAGTCTTCTCCAAAGTTCGTTCTAACAGTGTTTTAAGTCCTCTAATCATACTAAAACATGCTAAGGTCATATACTAACATCTTTTAAGACATTAATGCATCCTAAACAACATTAAATCACAAGATTTTATACTTTTCCCCAATTTTATCAAGAACATGAACCCTAGATTTACATCATCATCAAATCCCAGAATTTAATCCGTTTTAATTTCTTCTAATCACAATTATCATGAGAATAATCATCTACTTATCATTCTACATGCAATTCTCTTCAAGATTTTCAAGTTCTAAACTCCAAACTACATGGGTTTTCATATTTCACCAAGAACAAACACAAAATTCGAATTTTTCTAACATAGAAAGAACATTCTTTGAAATTAAATGGAATTAAGTCACTTGCCTTGGTTGTCTCTGAGTTTGGTGTAGGTTTGATGAAGCTTTTCTGCAGAATTTCTTCTCTCCAAGCTTCTTCTCCAATGGGGGCTTAAGGTGGTTAGGGTTTGATTTGGGGAACTTAGAAGACTCTTTTAATAACCTACGTAGCCTTCTAGGTTAATATGGGTTGGTTAGGGCCTTAGTGGGTCAAATCCACATCAGATGTAATTAACCAATTTTCGTCACTTTTAATTTCCCAAAATACGAAATTACCAAAATACCCTTTATGATGCCGGTATGGCCTAAAAATACCCCGGAATCCAAACTACACCCCCGGCTAGTGTTTTCTGACTATCTCGACCCTTCCGGATGCGTTAGCGCACTCAAAATGACCATATGGTTTATAGATTTTAAATTCACTTTTTATAATCAAAATATTACACCGTGACGCAGCGGTCCCACGCGTCTCAACAAAATTCTCAAATTGCCGTATATAAATCTCACGACAAATTTCATGATTCCAAATTCAAATATAATCATATATGCACATAATCAAATACCAACTCGCATCTCGTTAGTATTTATAACCCGGATTAATCTCCAATTAATACGCATTTAATTAATTATTCCCAAAAATAAATATAGCCCAAAGTACGGGGTATTACAAAAGTCATGCATTCCTGAAGAATAACAGAGTTGGCAATCGAGGCCTCAGGATGAGCCCGATTACCAATGTAGCCTTTTAAAGTGTGGAGGTACCTTTCAATCGGATACATCCAATGGTAAAGGACACAACCAGTAATTAAGAGTTTGTCCGACAACTGTTTAGGCAAGTGTTCCATCATATCAAAGAAAATCGGAGGGAATATCTTCTCAAGGCTACAAAGTGTAAGGGCCATGCGATCTTTAAACTTTTCCAAATTAGTTGCGGTAACTGCTTTTGAGCGCAATACCACAAAGCAATTGCTTAATTCAATCAAGTATTTGACAATATGATTGGGCAATACCCTTCGCGCTGCTATTGGAAGTAATTGTTGCATTAAAATATGATTATCATGGCTCTTTAATACCGAAATATTTCTTTCTTGCATGTTCACGCACCGTGAAATGTTCGAAGAGTAGCCATCAGGAACATTAACATTCTGCAACACTTTAAAAAAAATATCATTCTCTTTGTTACTCATCATGTACTCTGCTGGGGGAAGGTACTGTAGATTTGACCCTCGTGGTTGAAGATAAAGCTCTGATCTAATACCCAAATTTTTGAGATCTTTTCGAGCATGTAAATTTTATTTTGTCTTCCCTTTAGTACCCAACAATGTAAACAGGACATTATCACAGACGTTTTTCTCAATATGCATGACATCAAGATTATGGCGAATAAGATTATCCTTCCAGTATGGCAATTCAAAAAGTATGCTCTTTTTTTCCAATTAAATCTACATTTTGGAACTGTCTGTTTACGTTTTTTTAACGCCTCTCTTTCCCTCCTTCTAAAGACATCTTCCATCTTATATTCACATTCAACGTCAAGATCATTCAACTGTTGCAATACTTGTAAGACCGAAAGTTTAAGTGGGGCTGGAGGCAATTCTACCTTCCCATTAAATGGTGCCTTCTGCCTACGAAGCCTATGGCTTGAGTCTAAGAATCGATGATAACCCCAATAACAGAACTTCTTACCATTATCTAATCACATTGACTGGTGGTCTTCGTTATAGCAAGGACAAGAAAATGTAACTTTTGTTCTCCATCCCGATAACATCGCATAAGCGGGGAAAACATTAATGGTCCACAACAATGATGCATGCAACTAAAAGACCTCCTTACTTGACACATCGTAAGTGCGTACACCATCAACCCATAGCTCAATCAACTCATCAATCAATGGCTGTAAAAATACATCGATCTTATCTCCGGGTCCTTTTGGTCCATCTATAAGAATAAACAAAATCAAGTTAGGTTGCTTCATGCACAACCACGGATGTAAGTTATAAATAATGAGGATAACTGGCCATGTACTTTGTTTAATGCTCATATTACTAAACGGATTAAATCCATCAGCAGCTAACCCAAGTCTAACATTCCGAATCTCCCTCGCAAAAGAATGGTTTTACTCATTAAAAGTTTTCCAAGCAGGGGAGCCAGCGGGATGTCTCATTACACCATCGTCGATCCTTTCTTCAGCATGACATTTCATTAAAGGAGCTGAATAGGATGACCAAAATAATTTCTGCAATCTCGGTTTCAAAGGGAAGTATCTCATTTTTTTCACGGCTACCTTCGAACCATGGACACCATCAATACTTGAGTCCTCATCTTTATATCGAGAAGATTCGCATATGCCACACTTTTCAAGACCCCCGGTTTAATTACGAAACAACATACAGTTATTTGGGCATGCATCCCATGTCTCGTACTTGAATCCCAAGTCTTTTTTTAGCTTGTTGTCTTGGTTATAAGACTTGGGAATTCTAGAATGAGGAAACATCCTCCCCAAAAAATTTCAATAAAGCCATGAGAGAGCTATTTGTCCAACCATGAAGTTGCTTTATTTGCAAGAGTTCAACAACAAATGACAATTCGGTAATCCCAGGCGGACAATTTTCATAGAAGTCGCATTGAGCCTTTGTCATAAGAGTATAGTACTCTGGAACATCTCCGTCGGATTCAAAAACATCTTCGGTGTTATATTCCTCCTCACACATATTATCATGCGCGTGGGAAATACATATTCCCTCTTGAACCATTGTAATCATGTTATCTCGAGCACTCAGTTCAACAGGTATAGGTATATCATCACCTAACATATCATCCCGCGGAGTATTTATATTGTTCCTTACACCACCAAAGTTTTTCCATGAAAAATCCAAACCTTATATGTCTTGTCGAAACCATGCATCTCAAGGTGATCTCTCATAGTTTGTCGGGCGTGGTATACTCGATTTTCACATCTCTTACAGTGGCAATAGGTTTTCGTTGTCTCAATGTTTTTATTAGCATATGCATAGTTAAGAAACCCTTCAATCTCATTAATGTATTCCTTTGAACACCGGTTACGAAAATCAATCCAACTCTTATCCATGGTTCCCATCTATGAATCTAAAAAAAAATGTCAGTAAATTTATATTTCATAATATAAAGATAAAGAGATTAATAATGTTTTCGCAAGATGATGAAAAGCTAAAAAGATTAATAATGGCAAACATTAATTCCTAAAAAGATTAGCATATAAAGGGCATAAACTATAAAATAAGAATATAATTCACATCAATTCATCACTCTAATTTAAGTATAATTCAAATTTGAAATATTGAAGTATTAATGCACGCATGATAATGGAAAGTATCAAACAAAAATTCACACAATCAACTAATTATCATCTGCATCACTAAACATTTACACATTAAAAAACTCACAAGGCATAGACACATTTTCATCCTCGTTTGAATCCGTATGCTCATTTTCTTCTTCATGTGGCACAAACTCGTCATCATCACCAATGATTTTTTTTTACTCTTTGAACCACTTTTTTTATTTTTATCTTTATTTTGAATTGCCGGATACAATTCATGTATTCCCAATTCCTTCAATTTTGCTCTATTATCTTCCTCTTTTCTTTCTCGTACTCCTTCATAGTCACAAACTTTTTCTGAGAAAAGATATGTAATTAAAGAAGGAATGAGACTCATACTACTTCTTTAACATGTTAATTTCATTTCTATACTTGCTCTCAAAGTAGTTGCAAAACTTTAATGACTCATTTGGTTCGAGGTTTGGAAAAGGAATTTAGGATTCCTAGAATTTGGAATTTCCCTCATCTAGAATTGCAATGTTTGGTTGGAAATTTGGGAGGAAATTAGAATTACTGGAATTTATAATTCCCACAAAATTGGAATTCTCATTTCCCCTCTAAAATGGGGGAATCCTATATTTCCGGGCATTCTAGTTTACTTTTGTGGTGAGACAAAAATACCACCTCACATAAACTCTCACATATACATTATCTCTCTCTTACACACACACACACACTCTCTCTCTCTTTCACACACACACACATACACACTCTCTCTCTCTCACTCTCTCTCTCTCTCTCTCTCTCTTGCTCTCTCACACACACACACACACATACTCTCTCTCTCTCTCTCTTTCTCTCTCATACACATACACACACACTCTCTCTCTCACAAAACACACATAATCTCTTTCTCTATCACACACACACGTGCTCTCTCTCTCTCACACACACACACATATACACATACTCTCTCTCACACACACACACACACACTCTCTCTTTCTCTCACACTATCTCTCTCTCCCTCTCACACACACACACATATACTCTCTCTCTCACACACATACACATACACACACTCACACACACACACACACACACACACACACACATACACACACACACACTCACCACACACTCGCGCGCACACACTCAAATCAAGTAGAAGGGTATTTTAATTAAATGATATTTATTCCTAATATGGGAAAATAATTTACATGCCGAAAAAAAAAAGAATTCTCATTCGAACCAAACAATGGAAAGAAATTCAAGATTCCAGGAACTTAGAATTCCTGGAATCAAGAATTCCCATCCATTTTCTAAACCTCGAACCAAACGATCCCTAAAGCGTTTTTATCCTTGCATTTAGCTTTGTAGTAATAAGACCCAATATCATTTAACTTCATTCTTAGAAATACATAAAAGAAAGATCTACCAATCACAACTTTACATCAAAAACCTAATCAGTCGTTCTACAAATATTAATGGTTTGGGAGAAGAATAATTTTAAGATCTTTGAATAATTGGTTCATGCATTTAAGAATTTTTTTAAAAATTAAATAAAAAACTATTATAGAATCATTGAGCCAACATGAACCATAATGCTATATAACATCAAACAAAATATATAGCCTATTATAGATCTTCTTATTAGGTCACATTGAAAGCTAAAAAAAATTAAAATCAACAAATAAGCATCCACCCTTTATTTACATTTTATATAAGTATTATGCATATGGTTATTTATTTATAATTTTATATATATGGCATCATTAATTATGTCTAAAGGATAATTTTTTATCACCCATTATTACCATTGTGCAACAGACTATTTACAGTAGCATATTTTGAAGAAGAAAAATAATAAATAAATTAATAACAATAATTTCTATGCTGTTTTCCTCAAAAAAAAAAGTAAAGATGAAAACTTACCATGAAAAGAAAACAACGTGAGAGATAACACAGTTGGGGGAGGGAGAGAACGAAATTGTGGTACAGGGAGAGAGAACGTAGCTGTGGTGATGGGGGGGGGGGAGAGAACGCCGCTATGGGATGGAGAAGAAAAGGCGGTGGGTGGGGGTGTGAGGAGGGGGGAGCGGTTTGGGTTTGTACGATTTGGTTGGAGAAGACGATTTGGGTTTTTGTTTTCTGCTTTTTTAGGTGGAAAGTTAGGTTAAAGTGTTAGAGCGGGAGATGAAAATAATTAGTTGTGGGAATCAATTTTTTTAGCCGTATTATTTGGTTTATCTTTTGATACAGTAAGTATTTACCGTCTCATTTGCTTTACTTTATAAGACGGGTATAATTAATCGTATCAAAATGTGACATTTTTTTAGACGGGTATAATTAAGCCTAAAAAAAATGACCTTTTTTTAGACGGATATAATTAGCAGTCCCAAAAAATAATAGTTTTTTAGACGGCTAATTATATCCGTATAAAAAAGTATGTTTTAAAGACTATATTTTGTCTGTCTAAAAAAATAGGGCCTTAAAAGCAATTTTTTTTTGTAGTGAATAGCTTTGGCTCCACATTCAGATTTATACCACTGAACAACAAGATCTGCGCTTTCCTCTCTCTCTCTCTTGCTTTCTCACTTTCCCTCTCCTATTTTTAATTTTTGAACTGCGCTCAAGATCATCTTTTTAATAGTAAGAATAAATAAGTGCATATTTTTTTGAAGGATTTTCTCACTTTCCCTCTAATTGTTTGTTTTTAGATCCATGAATATCTAGATGCATATTAAATGTCGACTCCGGTGAGGACTATCTTTGTGTAAATTTATTTTCTACCATGGTTGTCCAGATCTATATTTTATAATCTGTTTTTTCTACCATGACATAACTTCCAAAACCAATCGATATCCTGCTCTGGTAATGGAAAGGCTTGGGCGATTCTTCGAAAGTAGGTTGCCTTTGGAGAGGTGCGGTCCTTGTTGTTCTTTAATTTATTTGGCTAGAAGAGAACAACAGAGGTCTTGAAGGAAAATAAGAAGACAACGAATGTCTTTGGGAATGAATTAAATTCACAGTTTAATTATTGGCAGTGTCTTCTTAACTGTTTGAAGAGATAGTTCTTTTTCTAATCAACTTGAGCTGGGAAAATGCACTATCATAGTTCAAAGTATTTTTTCTCTTTTTTTAGGGCAACTGGTGACTGTTGTTCTTTCGATTTTCTTTTTTTTTTCTCTTTCTATTTCAGTTTTAGCTGATATGTGGACTGCTGGTCCACAATGTCGTAACTATCATAGTTTTTTATCGTCTATAAAATTTTCTTCTGATATAAAAAAGACAAAAAGAATATTAAACAAACAAATGGAATTTTAGTACAATTGATTATAAAGTCTTTACTTTAGGTCTCTATTTTCAGCATTTTTGCCCTGTGTTTATTTCTCTGTTCACTGTTGGAAATTAATGTCAAGTAACGAAATTAATTATTTAATTTTAATTTTATTAAATTCCGAATTTTCCATAATAGTGGTCTTGATAAATATCAGATATTTAATTAGGAATGTGATAAATAAATATATTAAAAGATTTGGGTAAACCTTATCCGTTAGTCACATGATGGTTAGTGGCATTAGTGGGAGACTTGAAAGATTCCCACCTCCACTAGGATTCCGGCCCTCTTCCCCTTATAAATAGAGACCTCTACACCATCTAGAGTCATCTCATAACACACTGTTTTTGAGGTGGGAGAGAAATTCCGAGATTCTATTTTGAGTGTAATTTTTCCAAGAAGGGAGATTGATGGAGCAATTAATCAAGATTGATCAATGCATTGAATCAAGGTAAGTCTTATTTTTTATCTTTTAAACGTATTTTGTGAAAACATGAAGATCCAATATCCTTTTATTAAGAACAATTGTATGTTAAAGTTTAATCATATTAATGTGTTCGTGATTAATATTAGGGTGTTCTTAAGAATGATTTTATATGTGGTATCAGAGCTGAAGTTTAAGATCTCATGATTTTCCTTATTGATGTTCGTCTATAATGAAATATGTGCCTGAGACTTTCTGCGACATTTTTATTTGTGTCATTAAATTGCTTTTGTGCCTGAGACCTTCTGCGACGTCTTATTTCTGTCATTAAATCTGCTCTTAAAGTGTGCCTGAGATTTTCTGTGACGTTTTCCTTCTGTCGCCAATACTCACTGGTGAGAATGAAAGGTCAAAACTTGCTCGGAATTTTATGAAACTGACATGGTCGACTGGAAACGTCGAAATAAACAAAACCCATTGATTACAATGGGCACCACCTTACTTTTGCGTTTTAACGTCGTTAAGACTCTTAAAATTGCGTTTTTGCCATTTTTGGTAATAATGTTGATGTTAATATCTCACTCCAGAAAATTGATTTTTGAATTCTGCAAATTATTTTGAGATCCTGGAGTAATTATCTACATCTCTGTGGTGCTATCTAAAATTTTCTATTTTTGGCAAAAATTACGATTTTCCCAAATATTATGTATTTTTCCACCACAGAGGTTGTTTTTAATGTTCATGGCTGTTCTAATATTCATCTTATGTATTATTTGGTATTGATGAAAGGGTTCAATATAAAATTTTGAATATTAGATGTATGATTATGTGTTTGACAATAGCATTTCGATATATTAGGTTATTGTGCATAATCTATAATTGGTAGCCCAAAGGTCCTAATGTAATTATGAATTGATGTTTAGACAATAATATTTATATGGTGTTGGATGGGAAAGACATAAAAGTGTCTTAATCTATAATTGTAAATATTTGATTATTATGTATGCATCTATATTTGGACCATTAATTATACATTAAGTTTTGAGTATAATATTTTTGGGGGCATTGATTTTGCATAAATAATGTTTCTGACTTCCAGAAAAAAAAATATTTTTGAATTCCGTCGAATATATGAGATTCTGGAGTAGTTTCCTACAGTTCCATGATGCTAACTCATTTTTTTAGAAAAATTTAAGTTTTCACATATTTCATGTATGTTTTATCTAGAACTGTGATAAAACCTTGCTCTAATGTTCCTTTTTTTAGTTGAATATTCGTGCCAAACACAGGCCAACATATCTCATATGGTAGGATATTAGACTTACGTTATTATTAATATTCATATTTTGATGAGTCTCGTGCCAAACACAGGCCAATGATTCATATTATTGAATATTATGATATTCGTGTTTTAATGAGTCTCATGCCAAACACAGGCCAATGATTCATGTGGTTGAAAATCAGAATTATTGTTTATTCTAATGCTAGTACTCCCATTAAGTTGAATTAAATGCCAAACACAGGTTACAATTCATATGTGCGGATACTAGATTTATGATTTCGTTGCATGTATGCATATTTAAATGCATGACTTGCAAATTTTGAGACTCATAAGTAAGTATTCATTCAGTTTAATCAAATGCCAAATACAGGCTAAGATTACATGTGAAGATATTATACTTGTAGTCATTTCAGATTATCCTAATGTTTGTATAAGGTTAAATTGAAGCGCAACACATGCTGATATTTGAATCAAATAAACATTGGAATTTTTGCAAATGTTAAATAATTGACATCAATGTTAAAAAGTCATATTTACATATGCCACTAGTATGATAATTGTGATTATAACCGTATTGTGCATTAGTATGACCATGAATGATTTGGGTGAATATTTCTGATTTGTTACTCATACATAAGTGATGAAGCGAAAGTAAATGGTTTATGTCTTCCATTTACTATTATTTGTATAATATCTCATGCAAACTCTTCGTCTATTTGATTTTCACATAATGTCTAATTTTTCATGAATTTCAAATTAAGGAATAGACAATAATATAATTATTCATGTATTACGGGTATTTTGCACATGTATGCGTATCTCTTATATTTATATAATATATGGTTTGGTGTTCATTAAAGTTCTCCATTCCAGAAGATATAAATATTGGACTAATGCATTAATATCATGTATATTTTGGTTACCTACGGGTCCATGTATGATATTAAATGCTAGGATGATGGTACTTTATGATGTTGCATACATATTATTGTTTATTCAATCATTGTGATTCAGAAGCCTACATGTCCAATTACAATAATTGAACAAAATATAAGTGGTGATATATATTTTGGGAAGGAAATAATGGTCGTCAAACACAGATGCCATAGTTTCTTTCATTATCATATCACCAATTAAGTTTATGAAAACCATAAACATGAATAATTTTGTTTGTTGCTCATGCGATATTTAAAATAAGTGAAAAAAAACTTATTAACTTGTGTATGTAAGTCTTTACGTAATGTAATATTCATATTATGAAATGTTTGGTAGTCACCACAGTGACCCAGCTAGAATGGCAATGAATATTAAATGTAAAGATGATGGTAGTAGTAACTCATAATGCTTATAATTGTAAAGATATTAATGGGGTATATTGAGTTTATTTCTTCAAGCAAGGTTATTCCTTATAGGGAATCAATTTTGAGTGATTGAATGAACATCATAGATCACATACATTATTATAGTATGTAAAAATAAGTTGTGCACAAATGCCGTGTACAATATAATGAAATAACATTATACCCAATAAAGTAATCTACAAGCATCATATAATCGATATTTCACGGTTACTACTAATAAAAACTCACGGTTATGCACTCAATTTATCATGTAATCGATGTGTGTGTTGTTAAGTCAAAGCATTAATGAAGTGAGCAATTTATCTCATTATCTTATCACATATTATTGTATCCCATTTTATTTCTCTAAAAATTTCATATTTAATTTGGTTAAACAAATTAAGTTTGTTTACATGTTGCACACTCAGACTAATAATGATAAAGATATTATGTATCTTTTATGATTTGAAATGAGTTTTTTATCTCAGTAGAGTTTTCAAGTTATACTTACTGTGTTATATAAAGTATTTACTTTTGATTCAAGGATTTCTTACAAAACAAACTAGAAATACTAATAAGATTCTTTTTATTTTGTTCTTGGGCAATCAAATCGCCATTTGTTTTCATAAACCCTCAATTTCTTTTGGAAAATGTTTGTCTAGACTTGATCGTGAGGGATATGTTCTAAAGAATCTTTTGATGTATATTTTTTCAAGGGTTATGATTTTAGTTTTGATGTTTTGTACAAAATAAAGTTTGGACATAGTTCTTTAAAGATTTGTTTGATCCTGCATCATAATCGTAGCGTTTTTTTATGAAACTCTTTAAATCTTGTACCAAATTAAATCTAGACTCTTTTTCATAATTTTCGTGGACAAGATTTTTGTAATGTCTCTTACAAATTTTGATAGTCGAGTTGTGCTCTTAAGGTATTACGATGTCTAATATAAGGATGACCTATGTGGCCCAAGTGGGAGATTATGAGAAACTTCCCTTAAAGTGAACCTACATAGATCATATAATTGTCATTGACACGTATTTATTGCATTAAAGTCAAATTCATTATGAAAGATGAAATTAGTGGTAGTAGAAAATCATGAAACATGGTTATAAAGGAAGGTAGGGTACTTATCCCATTATCGATAACCTTCTTGAGGTTATAAAGGAAGGTAGGGTACTTATCCCATTATCGATAACCTTCTTGAATCCTTGTTCTTTTAGTTGTTAGATTGTCTAAACAACAAAGAACAAATAAATGATCAACCACTAAATGATAGTATTGTCACCGTGAGATAAATGTAGATAAAATCATAAGGAATAGTATTAAGAAGATCCTAAAAGGTCTACTATCCTCGATGATTATGTGGTGTATCTGCATGAACATGAATTTAGCGTAGGGATAAATAATGACTTGGTTTTATTTTCAAAAGTCATAAGAAGTGAAACTAATTGACTACAACTAAGTTTAAAATCTCGTTCAATTACATAATTGATGCACTAAAGTCGGGTATGAAGGGGTCATCAAGACCAAACGCGACACTAACGGTAGTTAAATGAGATAAAGCTAAATTGTAGTAAAATATTTTACTATTAATGAAGAAAAGGTTATAAATGAACCTTCTCAATTATATGTAAGGACATGGAATTCTTATGACATTAGTATCTCATTATGATTGAGAGTTACATAATGTGGATGTGAAAATTACTTTTTGAATTCTAATAAACCATGCGTATATGTTTAGGAGATCATTTTATAAACATAAGTTTCCCACATGACGTATTTTAAGAAATAATATCATTATTTTTTTTTAATCGTTATATATTTGTATACACCATAAGATCAGTGGGAGTAAATTTATATATTTTCTCTATATACAAGCACGGATTTAGAAAGTAGAGAATCAAAATAATTTTATGGGTTTAAAAGTTGTGTATGAAGTAATGAGATACTTAAAGGACTATATGCTCACACTTATGATGTATGTGTTCATTTAAATATGAACAATTATTGTGACTCAGATTTACTAGTTGTGAGGATGGTATGAAGTTCACTCTTGCTTAAGTATGCTTGTTTTGGTTTATCAACCAATATAATGAAGGAGTGCAACACAAACCATCCATTAACTATTGTGAAAGCTGAGTTTGTAGCATGCTTGATGCTACAACTTATGTATTTGGCAGCGTGACTTCATTTCGGGACTTGGAGTTGTCGACACTATTATCAAGTCGCTGAAATATTATGATAATGTCGCTGCAATCTTCTTTATGAAGAAATGTTAGGTATTCCTAAAGTAACTAAGCACATTGAATGAAATACCTATCAGTTAAGGAAGAAATTCATAAACAAAAAGTGTCAATTGATCACATTAGTACGAGTGATAACATAGCAGATCCTATTACGAAAGGACTATCTCCAAAAGACCTTATGGAACGTGTCAAAGAGATGGATCTCGATTAGTAAAATTATGATTGCTATTTGGCTTTGTTGTTTGACACTATTACTTGAATTCAATAAAAGTGTTTCTGATTTCAATTATTTATGTCCTTTGTGAATGCATGCATATAATTATGAATTGTTGTTGACAGAAATAGTTCTTATTCAAAAGGACATTATGAGGCCATTATGATACCCAATATTAAAGGCTTAGTTGAATGAAACATTGATGTTGTGGTACATGGAAGGAACCATGCTCTTGAATAGTATGGAACCGCCATGACTCGCATTCGTGAATCATTTGATTTAGCAAACTGAATTTATCAATAATTAAGCACCTTATGATACCTAATTTAATTATACGAATTATTAAGACCAAGTGGGAGACTGTTGGAAATTAATGTCAAGTAACGAAATTAATTATTTAATTTCAATTTTATTAAATTCCGAATTTCCCATAATTGTGGTCTGGATAAATATCAGATAATTAATTAGGAATGTGATAAATAAAGATATTAAAAGATTTGGGTAAACCTTATCCGTTAGTCACATGATGGTTAGTGGCATTAGTGGGAGACTTGAAAGAGTCCCACCTCCACTAGGATTCCGGCCCTCTTCCCCTTATAAATAGAGACCTCTACACCATCTAGAGTCATCTCACACTACACCAAATCTGCCCATTTGTCAAGGTCATTGACCTTGACAAATTCACCTTGTCAAGGTCAATGACCGTGACATTTCGAGGCGAGACAATTTTTTTGTCACGGTCGTGTCACGGTCATTGACCTTGACAAAAAACTCGGGTTTTGTGTCACGGTCGTGTCAAGGTCAATGACTGTGACACGTTTGTCACGGTTTAGAACCGTGACAAAACCGTGACCCTTTTTTAAAAAATTGTCACGGTCATTGACCGTGACACGTCCGTGTCAATTTTGTCACGGACGTGTCACGGTCAATGACCGTGACAATTCTGGGCAGAATTAAAAAAAAACTGCTGGGCAGTATGGTCACTGCCACTGCCCAGCAGTATATTTGTACCTGTTATAGCAACGTTGTACCTGTTCCAAACATCATATATCCGAACAAACTAAAGATAATGCAAATATATATTCAAATAAGAAACTATTTAAAAAGAAACAACATCACCATCATTTTATCTCAAAACTACAAACTATTTGCATGGAAAAAAGATTTTGTACCGCGACGCTCGGGAACACCTCCTTATCCTTTCCTTCTCGTCCGAATAGCCACATAAGTATAGAGCATATGTGGCCTACCCTTAGGGCCACTCCCTGTCCCCTGAATTGAAATAAAGTAAAATTAGTATCCGCCCCTCAAATATAGATAAATATAAATCGTAATTGAAATCGAAATCGAAATTGACATATAAATATAAATACATTACCTGTAGTGTCACTCAAACAGCTAACTTGAGCTCATATGGCACCTCCTTCCAACTAATGTACCCCGGGCAATCGTGTCAATTATAATTCTCTTCATATCTAAACACTAAGAAATACCATAATCCTATGGAGGTATGCGTTGCAAATTCCTTCCAACCGTTGTGTAGCCAAAAATCAGCAGTTGAAGTTGTCAACTCCGCCTTTGAATGGGGTATGGAAAGTGGTGGGGTATGGAAAGTGGAATTGACAACTTCAACCGGTGATGTTTGGCTACATAACGGTTGGGAGGAATTTGCAGAGCATCGCTCCATAGGATTATGGCATTTCTTAGTGTTCGGATAGACGAAGAGATTCAGTCTCCTCTCCACAAATAGGACATCCCAAATAACTATGTACTAATCACCTATTAAAGGTAAGAAGCGTATATTCATGGATTAGTATAAACAAAACTTAGATGTAGTTGGAATATTTATGTATTAATCTCCTCTCCACACACGCACACTACACAAGAGTGAAAATGATAAAGTGCAGATCAAGTAAAAGCATTAAAAATGGATGTTTCGGTACAAATTGAAATATTTATTACAAATTGAAAAATTATTTCAAATTCGGGTTATCATAAAAAATGGATTGATATTCGGTAGGAGCAGCCAAGTCATCCACACTACTATTTAGACGCCTTGGCGCGTGTTGGACAATTGACCACGGCTCGTTGTTGATATACTCCGAGTAAAACACTTGCTTAACCTTTTGAAATGCACAAACAAACGGCTCATCGCTCATGTGGTCGTTGCTCTTCAACTTGGACAAGTCAACCATGATCAAATTGGTGACAGGATCAACTTTAGAAGCATTTTTATCCTCAACTCTTACCCATTCACAGTAAAATACAACCTCTTTGAAGCTTATATAATTCAATTCAAATATATTTTGGATTACACCATAGTAAGTTATTTCAGCTTCAACGAGGTTTTTATCTTTTGCGCTCGCTCGAAAGAAAGTAAGAGCCTTGTATGAAATTCCCGAGTTCTGTACATTTGTACTTTCCTCGTACACTTTAGCGCCGAAAATGTAACCGTTCAATCGATATTTTTTTTACTCTTGTGCCACGAACAAGGGTCCAGTGGCTAGACGAGCAAGCCTTGATGTCGCATCACCCATCTTTAGGAGCTGAGAATATAGATAAATTAATTATATTAGTGGTAAAATTTGAGTGTAATGTAACGTTATATAACGACTGTTTTCATTGTAATTACCTCTTGTGTCAACCATAGCCTAAATTTGCTGTCTGATTGTACCACTGTTTTTCGTCTTTTATTGTTCTCACAGGCTTCATATTTACTGCATATTACAAAATTAATCATGTATAAAATAATCTAAAATAATGTTAAATATTATAATATTCGAAACTTACTTTTTCCATTCTTCGACATCTTCATGTGTGTCAAATAGATAAGGAGCTACTTGTTCATGTTGCAAACTCGTTAATTTCACACGTTTTCCCATCACATTACCACCATCATCGAGGAATTCATCAGTGTCATCAATGCTGGTAGAGTCAGTCATATATTCCCGAGTATATATTGATGACTCCACGATGATGTATTCCTCTACAATATATCGCGTATTCTTGACATAATCTTTAAAAACTTTCATCAATCTTTCAAACGGATACATCCACCGATATCTAACTGGACCACAAAGAAGTACCTCGTCGCATAGGTGTACCAACAAGTGAACACTTATGTCAAAGAATGTTGGGGGAAAGTACTTCTCCAATACACAAATCGCTTCGTTCACAGCCAATTTTGGGGCCACTATGTGTTCTCGATTCACTACCTTCTCACACAAGAGGGAGAAGGTAATACTAATTTGCATAATAGCCTTACGCAAATCCTTGTGCTTGGAGAAACAGTGCTTAAACAATAGAGGAACCAATTGCATGATCACATGCCAATCGTGGGACTTACACTTATGTAAATCATGAGTAACATAATTCACAATCCTTTGCAAGTTGGACAAAAAAGTAGATGGGCCCTTCAAATTATATATTGTGTCTAGAATCACCTTCCTTTCCTCACTCGTCAAAGTAAACGCACCAGGGGAAATTATTGTCCTTCCCCTACTATCTTCTTTCGACCATAGTTGTGGTTTAAGTTTTAACGTTTTAAGGTCTTTTCGTGCATTTTCTCCATCCTTCGAATGACTCCCCCCAAGGCAAGTACCCACAATATGTTCAGCGAAGTTCTTCTCTGCATGCATCACATCCAATACATGGCGCACCGTGTTTTTCTTCCAATAAGGCAAGTCAAATAAAATTGACTTCCGAGACCATGCCTTTCTTATCTCAGTTTCATTCCCAGTTGGGGTCTTCTTATGCTTGACATTCTTAAATTTGGGATTCTTACCTGGCATATTTGGGCCACATTCAGAAGATTTACTTTCAATTTCTGAACCCGAAAGTTGTCTCGGCGGTAGCCTATGTTCAACTCCGCCCAATAAAAAATTGGAAGCTTTCTCAAATCTGAAACTATGAGCTGGGGGTAAAAACCTCCTGTGGCAATGGTATACATTTTTTAAGCTGGAGGATAGACGAAGAGATTCAGTCTCCTCTCCACAAATAGGACACCCCAAATAACCATGTACTACACATCCGGATAATGTGCCATAAGCTGAAAAATCATGAATTGCCCACATCAACATAGCTCTCAGCGTAAACTCTTCTTTTCTAAAAGAGTCAAATGATTGCACACCCTCTTCCCACAACTCATTTAATTCTTCTACCAAAGGAGCCAGGTAGATATCAATGTCTTAACTTGGTGCCTTTGGCCCAGGTATCAATAAAGCCATCATCGAAAATTCAGGTCTCATACACTGTGAAGGAGGGAGGTTGAGTGGGGCTAGGATCACTGGCCATACACTCTGATTGGTGCTTAGATTTCCAAATGGATTGAAACCATCTGTTGATATAGCCAAACTAATGTTGCGTTGTTCTCGAGCAAAATCGGGATACTCATAATTCATCCTCCGCCAGGCAGTAGAATCAATAGGATGACGCATGATATTACCCCCTACTTCTGCCCTAGCATGCCAAGTCATTGCCTCTGCAATCCATGGTACTGTGAAAAATCGCTTTAATCTAGGCCCAACGGGAAAATATTTCAATACTTTTTGAGGCACTTTTGAGCTTGTGCCTTCGTTACGAGTAGATTGGACATATCTAGGTTCATCGCATACCGGACAACGATCGAGATTTTCATACTCCTTTCGGTATAGTATGCAGTCATACACACAAGCATGAATCGATTTATACTTCATTCCCAAACCTTTCAAACTGTTCTTCATAACAGGATAGCTATTTGGAAGTGTATTCACCTTGGGTAATAAGCTCTTCACCCATTTCAGAATTCCCGTCACGCTATTGCCAGACAAATCGTACTGCGTCTTCAAACTGTGCAAACCAACCATGGCATGTAAAGTTGTTTGATCTTTCTCACAGCCAGAGTATAACGGTTGGGTCGCCTTAAATTTTAAACTTTGGTAGTCATCGTCAAGTTTTATCGTATTATCTTCACGAGCACTTGAATCTTCTACATCATCAGTAACCTCATTCTCCTCAGCTTCATAAACTCCGTACGCATCATCAACTAAATCCTCTAACATATTATGATCTACGTCGTCCCCTTCTTCATCTATTCTACTTGTTGAAGGATGTTGTGAAGGTTGGTCAGGGACAAAAGGAACTTTCAATTCACCGTGAAAACTCCAAAATCGATAACTATCTTGCATACCCGATCTTAACAAATGTAGTTCAACTATTTTCCACTCAAACACCTTACCATTCTTACACCTAGCACACGAACACGGAAACTCTTCATCATTACGACATCTCTTTGCATATTTCACAAATTCGTTAGCACCTCTGCGAAACACACCCCCCATTCTATTAGTCTCACCCATCCACTCTTTGTATTTTGGATATCCCATCACAGCTACCACAACTAAACACCTATTAAAGGTAAACAAAACTTAGATTTATAGTATGTTTTATTTAATTATCCCATCATTTAATTATCCTATTAAAGGGTATGTGGTCCTATCCCATTCAAGAATGCATTTTTCTGTAATATACTTAACAGCTCATGCACATTGTTACGATTTGAAAAAAATTCGACAGCATATCCCCTTAGTTCTCCAAGTACACGACGTAGATTGGCAGGTGTGAGTGTTATTTCAATTGGTCAATTAAAATAACAGTCACACTTGTCAATATAGTATGTACCCAGAGAACATTAAGATACGACTGCAGAACTTCCTCCAAAAGTAACAACTTTAAGCCAATAAGAATATTATACAGAAATTATACAGTCTCAAACTGTCCAAACGGGACAATTCGAGAGATCTCATTACAGGGGTAATGACTCTCAAACGGGTCTAAGGGTTATTGAATACGTACGCATAAGAACTAGAATGCTAGTATCTATGCGCACTATATTTAATTTCAAGTATGTTTCATATAATGGGTTAATTCAAATACAAAAATAAATTCATGGGATAATTCAAATACAAAAATAAATTCATGGGATAATTCAAATACAAAAATAAATTCATGTATTGACCACATACACACACACACACGCTATCTAAGCTGTTCTATAGGTATAAAAACAATTATTATCCAATTATTATCCAACTATTATCAATTATTTATTTTGAATGTAAATAATATTCAAAACCCCACCCACCTCCACCCCCACCCCCACCCCCTCCCGATGTTTATTATCCAATTATTATCCAACTATTATCAACTATTTACAAAATTGATGTCTACTTTTAGTGTTGTGTATATATGTTAGTCCTCGACTTTTTTATTGAACTTTTAGTTATTTAGTGTATTGTAGATTGATGAGGCCACACAATGAGCACACAATGAACTACTATTTCGCCTTTTACTAAAGAATATCATATGCTCACAAATAGGCGGCATACGCCCATTTTTTAATTGTTTATACCCCCTCCCCCACCACACACCACCTGATGATGCTTAAACCCCTTTTGATAGACGGCTCTCTTAGTATTTTTTTTGTCTATACTATCAAGTGTTCAACTAGTTTGGAGAGTTGTACCAAACAATATTAGTTGAGATCCAACTTCAGATTAATTCAAGACATAAGACCCTAAAGGGAATCCTATCTGCAACAAGATTCTAGTTAGTAAAGAAGACATAACAGAATATGGTGGAATCCACTACACTACACACCCATTCCCACACTTAAAAACCATTTAATAATATTTAAAAAATTCAAAATCATTTAATAATATTTAAGCACTAAAATTAATTTAATTTAATTTAACCTAGGAATTAATCAGATATTTTTATCCTATGTTTACTAATGCTAAAATTATGAAAAATGATATTTTGAGATAATAATGTGTGAAAATTTGTTTTATGATTTTTTTCTTAACTGAAAATTATTTAGGGGTATTTTTAATTGAATATATACACATTTTTAACTCTTTAAAAATTACATTTTAATCCTTTCTAAATCTTAGGGAGAGTTTGGGTTGTGTTTTTCGGCCATAACACCACACACCCCCACCACCACCCCCTCCCCCACCACACACCACCACACACACACACACACCCCACCCTACCCCACCCCCTGCCCCCCTCCACCACCCCCTCCCCCAAAACACACCACCACACACACACACACACCGCACCCCACCCACCCCCTGCCCCCTCCACCACCCCCTCCCCCCCTGCCCCACCCCGCCCCACCCCCTGCCCCCTCCACCACCCCCTGCCCCCACCCTGCCCCACCCCCCACACACGCACACACATACACACATATATATATACACATACACACATAAATACACAGACAAATATATATATATAAATGGAAGAGAGAGAGAGAGAGAGAGAGAGAGAGAGAGAGAGAGAGAGAAATTGGACCTAAGAGAGAGAGAGAGAGAGCAGCGTCGAGAGAGAGAGAGAGAGAGAGAGAGAGAGAGAGAGAGAGAGAGAGGGAGGGAACGGTGGGAAGGAAAAAAGAAGGGGGAAAGGGTTTTTGCTGGAAAAGTTGTCACGGTCGTGTCACGGTCAATGACCGTGACAATTAGTTGTCACGGTCGTGTCAAGGTCAATGACCGTGACATAAAACGCGTATTTTTTTGTCACGGTCAATGACCTTGACAAGGCTGGCCGGCTGAAAGGTGACAATTTGCCCATTTTGGTGTAGTGTCATAACACACTATTTTTGAGGTGGGAGAGAAATTCCGAGATTCTATTTTGAGTGTAATTTTTCCAAGAAGGGAGATTGATGGAGAAATTAATCAAGATTGATCAATGCATTGAATCAAGGTAAGTCTTATTTTTTATCTTTTAGACGTATTTTGTGAAAACATGAAGATCCAAGATCCTTTTATTAAGAACAATTGTATGTTAAAGTTTAATCATATTAATGTGTTCGTGATTAATATTAGGGTGTTCTTAAGAATGATTTTATATTCACTTCTCAGGAACCTCAACTTAATAAATTGGATAACGAATGTTTGATAAAATGGTTTCGTTGAGTTTTTGAAATATATTTGAATATTTTCTTTGTTTTGAAAATGGGAATTCTAAGCATGTTTGGAGTTTTTTTAGTACCAGGTTTGTTGTGTAAATGGGTTGTGCTACCAACCCATGTCTGGCTTCTACTAAGATTGTGAAAATCAGCGATGTTAACAACCAGATTACTGCATTTAGCAGGAGGCTAATATTTTTGCAGGAGACAAATTTCAACATGTGAACTTATCTCTCAACACTTGAGAACTTCCTGTATTTTCTTGCTTAATGAAAACCAGGTAGTCATTTCAATATATTAGTTTTATAGTATAATATAATCTCAAGGTATTGATATATGACGTCTTCTTATATAATTGGTCATTTTAATATAATAAATTTGTAGTTTAAAAAGGATTTGTAGCTAGCGATTTCTCTTTGTGTTGGTTTTGTTATGTGACAAAGAATAAGCCTTATGAGGAACACACCAAATTGATAAAGAAGATAATCCTCAAGCCATTGAAAATGAGTATATACATTTACTATCTCTCACAATACCTAAATCCCCACTTTGTTCATTTGATCAAATGTTGTATTGTTGGGATTGGTGGTGTTAATTTCCGAAGATCTTTTAGATGTAATTTTTCTTTTCATTTATTTTATCAGCCAAGACTTCTACTATTTTTGTAGATTGCACTAGATGTACAAAGTAAAAAATTACAGATTAAAGATTTTCTCAAAATAAGTATAGAGGGTTTAGTACTGTACAAGGGAGAGTACAAAGCTGGATTGATTGGTAATGGTTATGAATGAGCAAAGAATTGATCAAATATCAAGACAAGATGTAGTAGTAAAGAAAAGAAATTGCTTGAAGAAAATTTATGATTGCTAAAGGAAAAAAAATAGTATACAGTTGTTCTCTCTCTCGTACAAGAATTCAAGATTCTTTTAATCTCATTCTAACAGCCTCTCTTATAGGCTACTTCTTCTAGAGACCTAACTAGCTAACAAATTCGGTTACATCTGATTGGCCTTTAATGAGTTCTTGAGCCACATCAGAATTGCCACATCAGCACTTTGTTTCACTTCTTAACAGTAATGGCAATGTAAAAACTTTTCAATACCACCTCCATTATATAATGTGACCATTGGGTTAATGCGAGTGAACCATATCTTCTAAACCATATGAATAAACCTACCAATTAGCAACATGATTCCATACTTACGTGATATTTGCAGCCAACTATCTTCATAGCACAATTAATGGAGATAGGATAGTATTACCTTTTGTACTTCCTGGACACATTTGATTTCTCAATGGAAAGGCCTTAATGTTGTAGAAACTAATTGATTTTATATCTCCTACAGATTGATACCTAGCCATCTGGGTCATTAAATATATGGTATGTTTTAATTCTCTCCCTGAGTGAGGTCTGGGGAGTTTGCAATGTTAGCTATATCTTTCAGCAGCTTTTTTTCTAGCAAATGTTGGACTTCAATATTATCTTATAGTTTTGATAGGATTCTTTAGTGGTTTAGAGTTTCAAAGTAGCTTATTTTTTGGCTCCCAAATAACTTTTATATATTTGTTTAAACATTTGCAAGCAATATGCTTTTGTATATTGTAATTTTGTCCCCTGGTCTGGTTTTTTTTTACTAGGATGCTTTAATGGTTTAGAGTTTGAAAGTTACTTATATAGTTTTGCTAATAAGTAAACATTTTTAAAAACTGACTTGCTACAAACACAAACACATCAAGTTGGAATTGTAATATATATATATATCTATATAATAAAGTAGGAAACTTATGTATGCCATAAGATCATAAGATGATGTCATCTATATGAAAAAAAATTCCCTTCCTATTTTACCTTTGAAAATTTTGGTTTCCCCCTCTTTTTCTTCTCACTATTTAATTACCCATCTTCCACTTTAATTCAAACATAAGGGCTACTTTGGTAAACAAACCAAAAGTCACACCTTTCTCACCACATTCTCACAGACTCACCAAAACGCTCACGATCTTTGAGCTCTCTTCTCTCACTACCGAACCATTCGTCCTAAGAACCTAGGTCTCTCTCTCTCTCTCCATCTCCAATTGTTTGGGTGTGACTCTCATATCTAACATCTTTTATTGTTTGAGTTCAAAATCGACACCAAGTTCTGCACAAATCAGTCTCAAGGTAAGATTTGTCAAAAATATTATTTTGTACATGTAACTTCTTTTCATTTTGAGCCGTTATTTTGCACAAATCAGCTTTTATTACGTTTGATTCTCTAACAATGATGTTTAATTTGTTTTTTTATTTCGTTTTTAGGGAAGGGTCATACTCTTTAAGAAGAAAACCTGAAAATGTCTTTTTGGTACTATTTGGGTTAGTGAGATTATTTATTTATGCCTTATTTTGAAGATATATAGCTATTTATTTATATCCTATTTTGAAGATATATAGCTATTAGTTCATGAAATGTGTGTTGTCGGTTTGATGATGAAATGTGTCTGATGATGAAAGTGCACAAATGTGTGTTTACTTATAAATAGTATGTGGGTTTGATTATGCAAGTGCACAACTATTTGTTCATGAACTGAGTCATATACCTATTGTTCTTTATTTACATTTTGGGTTTTATTTTATAGTTTTTGTAGGGAGAACCAATGAAAGGAGGCATCGTATTTGTAAGCGGTGAATCGAAAGTTAACCGCAATGAATAAGTTGTTGTTGGGGGGAGAATGATAGGTTGCAAAAACAAGTGTGATAGTTGGTATATGAAAACAACTATTTTTTCCAAGAAACTCAACAATATATATATAGTTATTTGATATTTAGTTTTTTCAATGTTCTAAATCCGGTGCCCTGTTGCGAGTGTGGCAGTTTTTTTGATGCTCAAACTTTTCATTTCGATGCATGCATTTCTTTGGCATGCATACTATACTAGGAAGTCTCAAGCACAATTGCAACTATTTTTGGGATGCATACTCAAGTAGGATGGCTTCAATAGAGGTATGCTCTTTTTCACTTTCATTGTTTGTCTATTTATAAATGTATGATTTTAGGTTAGGTGCCCAAAGAGAAAACAAGCTCTTCAAGAGAGTATTATTGGTCCACTAAATGTTTTTTATTTGAAATAGCAGTCCTTAGTTTTTACATTTGCCAGATCTCTATATCATTTTGATGGCCTTCATGTGTTTGATATAATGACCAAGAGACATGTTCGGAGATTGTTATGGTGAAAAAGTATGGTTTTGTGATAGTTATATAGTTATAGTGTTGACTGTTATTTGAATATCTATTAAGATCTGTTAAAAGAACATATAATATAATGTTGGATTCATTGGTTAACAATACACTTGAGGGTATGTTTGGTTTGGGGTTAGAGTTAAATATTGTTCACTATTTTGTTTAATGTTTTGAAATAAAAGTGTGTGCACTTATTGCCCTTTTACTTAAATGTGTTATTGATATGTGGATATTACGAGTGATTATATTACTTAATGAGTTCATGTAAAAATTTACTTAAATCATCCTGATTTAATGTTTGATTTGTGTTTGTTTTCATCTTCAGCTTTACTTTGTGTTCATCTTCGTTGGGTGTATCATATTTGAGAGCAAAGAGAGGTAATATTGTTTGGGTATCTCAGATTGTAAGTCTTCTTATTTTTTATTTAGTTGGAAACTAATAAGAAATATCTTTTTCCCCTAATGTGAAAACATTAGATGCACTCTAAAAAGGTTAATATATCAAATAATCTAAGATGGGAGTGACATCGAGAGAATGTAATGTACTGAAGAGAATGAAGAAAAGATGAAAAGAGATATGTATGGAGAAACCACAAAGATGGGGAGTTCCTATCTTAAAATAATTCAGAGTGTGGAAGAAGTATTTGCAAAAAATATCATCCACCATTATCATAGATGATTGCCTGCCTTATATAGACACACTTAGGAGATGGTCCCTTCCCTCTACAACTTACCCATCAATGTCCAATGGGTAATAAAATTTCACCCTACTGTTTTATTATGACTTCTGCTATTTGTAATGCTATGTTTTCAAGGGTGAAATTCATGTTTTGAGATTAGAAATAAACATGTATAAGTTCAACAATTCCAAAGCATGAATTATACATGTTCCCAAATGCAATGCAATGTAAATTAGGATTTATGCCTCACCATATGTACGAAAACCTACTTGGTCTACTTATCTTTCATGAGAAACTTAAGATGGCAGTCAAGTAATCCTTAAATTACCATATGGTTATGTACTCAATTTGTGTTATAGTAGATATCGTTGAAGGTATATTGGACCATAGTTATCTTCTTACGCTGTTCAGTTTTGTTGATTTAGTTTTTTTTCTTTCATATCTCTTATATGGTGCATGTTTTAAGCATTGGGAGCGATGTGCGTGGCTGTAATCAAAGACCAATGCACTATGACGAATGCCGATTAACCTACAGCAAACCATGCCACACAAATTACAGAGGTTGATCTTGAAGCGCTAATTTTTAATCTTGCTATTGTGGGACTTCAAAACAGGTAATGCAAGTTCCTTTAACCATCTATTTTACAAGACATAATCAAAATAGGTGATGAAGAGATCTTATTTCTAATAAAATAAGACATAATCAAAACAAGTAATAAAGTGCTCAACATTTTTATTCTTATGACAATATGGTAAAGTCCCTGACCATCATTCTCAAGAAAGAGGCTTTCCATTGGGGTGAAGAGTCTAATCAGGCATTCAAATTACTCTAGCAAGCCATAACCATAACTCGAAAACTGGCTTTACCAGACTTTAAACAACCTTCTATTGTAAAATCTCAAAGTTAGCTCATCAAGCTAATTTTAAAGAAGGCTGTAAGGATGTTAGTATAAAAATTCATCAAATTTTCCATTTGAAAAAACCACTGAAGAGTAGTAGCCCCTAGCAGAGTCCTTATAAATTAAAAGAGATCCAAACTATTGTCTTCTGGCAGAGGCCTTATCAATTAAAAGATGTCTAAACTACAGTTTAGAAAGAGGAAATGACTTTATAGATGTGGAATCAAGCTCCTCCATATTAAATATTTTGGATGACTTTAAAGATATAAGGAAGATTATCTATTTATCCAAAGTTATTGCAAGATTAGAATTAGATTAAATAGTTTAAGTTCTAAATTTCTTTCATAAAGACACTTTATTTTATTTCAATTCATATATTGCATACTGATTTCTTTGTGACATGACATATTGCAATTATCATTTTGTGACAGGTCTATGGTAGCCCCAGTTGATGCTCTGATAAGGAAGTACGTAAGGTACTACAAGGACGTCGTGTTGGAGCTTAACAAAGCCCCAACTGCCGATCCAATGATTGAGATTTGTATGCTTCCCATTGTTGATGGGATTTCTCTGCGCTGCAGTGTCACTTGATACCCCAATGTCCAATCAATTCTTAAAGGAAAATCTTGGCCAATGGCCTAAAAAGAAGCCATTTTTTCCCTTCTCTTTTTCATAAATATTTTTTTTTATTTGTCATCTGTTTTATTATCTTACACGGGTAAAGAAACATATCAAGTATTTGATGATTTTGTTTGATTAATACATTCATATGTCCTGTGTTAGTCATATGAATAATACAAATTTTTAGCAGGGCATGTGTTATTAGACATATCACTAATGTCACACAGTTATACACTTTTGATCTATTATTAGACATATGACCAACATTTGAAAAAGGATTTGAGGACCCTCAAAGTAAAGTGCAATAAAAACACATCACTTTAGATTTTATTTTGTTAGCTATTCAGAACCAATGCCCCAATATTTTGAATTTACATCTAAATTGAATGTTATTTTTTTTCTTTTGATTCGACTTATTGTGGTCCCCCATCTGTACTGCTTGGATCTGTGCAGGTCCGTTCCTCGATAATTTTGCGGGTCTTGCACCTGGAGTGGGTCCCAGAAGTCTTATGCCTGCAGGTTCGTAGTAAATTTCACACAGTATGTATGCTAATTTACGGGTTTTTACTTGCAGGTTGAGCATTTACACAATGTGTATGCTAATTTCATTTTTCTCTTAAAATAGGGGTGTTTTGTTGTTGACGTAATCCGACATTGGTTGTGTTATAGGTGACATATAAACTTTTTATTTGCTATGGTTCATTTAATACGTAGCATAACGTTACGTGGCATGATATTAACACACCTTATATAGGCATAAATCGAGAGTGGGTGCGTTGTTAAAGTCTTAGTTTATTGAAATGTTAAAGTAAGGCACTTATAACTTATTATTTTTTAAGAAACTATCTTTTTATACATTTATTTTATCCGTTGAAGATAACCATTGCAGTGCAGGCTTTGAATGTGCAAAAAATACAATTTGAGGCCTATTTTGAACATTGTAGTTCAATGCGAGTGTCTATTTTGAACATTGGCAATGTTAAATATGGTACTAAAGTTATTAAAATGACTTTAAAGTCAAAAGTTGATGGACCTAATACTTGCATTAGAGTATGGAGATTAAAGTAAATGGAATTTCATATATGTACTGCTTGAAAATCAGAATTTTGGAAATCAAAGATTCAGTGGCAAGCGAAGATTGAGTGGGAATACTATTTGCTTTCTTTTTATTTATGAAGTTACATGTTTCACTTGAGATTGTAATTTAGACCATAAAGTTGGCCCAAGACCTGTGTCAGATCAGTTTTGTATAACTTCCATGAATTTTAGGGACCAACTCAGTTTACTTAAATTGTTAGGTTTACAGAATCAAAACATACAGTTCTTACAAAGTGTAGACTAATTTAAATAGTTAGGTTTACAAAATCAAAATGTACAGTGATTAAAGCTTGCATAGGCCGCTAAGGCCCAATCTACACAGGCTGCAATTTTTGGTGCTACAATTTTTTGTGAATGATTAAAATTAGAGTTTGGTGCTACAACTTTTGGTGAATGATTGATATTAGATTTTTTTCTGTAGTTTCTTTGGATTGATAAGATTGTTAGTTTGCTAATGTATTTGGTTGTCGCTATCTTTCTTTGATTGTTAATTTGCTACTGTATTAACTATGACCGTTCTCATTCAACTTTGGATTCAAAATTTGAATGAACTTTGAATTCATTCCAACAATTACCATTCTTCGCCGGGGTTGACCAAGTCTTATTTATGGTCATGCTCAGGACATTTTTCATTCACAGACCACCTAGAAAATAAGGAGGAAAAGTATACGAAAAATTAAAGATGATCATGGAGACGTTCATATGGATGAAAATGAAATTTCTCAATGCACGATTCACTATTTTAAGAATCCGTTCACACCAGTGAAGTCCTAAAACGATGATCATCCTACATGAATTCAGCGTTGAAGAGGTATTTCTTGCACTCTAACACGGTTTATACTAAAGCTACATGTCTTAATGGAATGTATGCTCTTTTCATTCAATGACATTGGGATGCCAACGGACCAAAAAATAAAATGACATACAGACTTGAATAGGTCATTTAGTGATTGGTAGCTGGTGTAGACTTGAACAGAGTGCTAACTTTGAGCAGAGCGCTAATGAATCCAGGTTCCATGTCGCTGCCTCCAACCCTTCCCCCATATATGCTTCCCACTCTACCAATTTGATGCTTCCTACTTCCATGCTACTGCCGTTCGGTCAATGTTATGAAGCATTGGGGTCTCCATTATTCACGATATCACGCTAAATAAAAAGAGCTACATGTATCCAACCCTTGCCAAATAACACATATAGCTGTTGATCCGACAACATTAAATAAGATGATTCGTAGCACCTAGCTCATCCCCCCCTTGGAACCACTGCCAGGAAGCACCAAACAGTAGCATCCCTATGCTACTGTTTTATGCTACACTATGGGCTTCACGTGCTCCAAAGCTAAGAAAACTATTCAAAACAAAACACCACGTGACATTTAACTTCTTTTAGTTTGAAACTATTTAATTCAAACTTTGGCTTTGGATTATAGTATTTTTTTTATTTTATTTTTGAACTCCTTTGGTTTTGGAATCTCAAATATCTGAGGTAAAATCAACTTAGATCTCTCAAGTAAACTCTCAAATTCTCTTCATTATTCATCCTCTAATGCTTACTATTTTATTTAATTTTATTTCTCAGGTAATGATTTTGCAATTTGTGTATTCTTTTTTTATCCACTTCTTTTACTCGGTAGCAAATGGGGCTCAACGAAACAGATATCTTGGATGGGCTCGAGTGTGAGACCAAGGGTGTCCAAATAACGCCCAAACCAAGCCCTAGCAAGTATATGCCTCACACTAGGGCACATAACCAAGGTATTTCACTCCATGTGGTCTATTTTGTTGCTTTTGTGTTCTAAATCATGATTGGTCGACACTTGACATGTAGATACATCGCTTTTGGTATGGAAATGTTCTTGATAGGAAGCATTATCCTTTGCAAATAAATCCCATAAACTTTCAACAAAATATATGACTGTTTGTAATTAAACTCGACTTTCGTATTTATGAAGATGCACGTAAAAATGCATCAAAGGTACTGAAAATTGCTTAAACTACATAGATTACTACTTCCTATCTTTGTTATATAGATACAATTTATGAGTAATTTTCTTGATGAGATTTTCATAATATCGCACTAACATATTGTCTTTTCTATTTATTTTTTCAGTAAAATGCCGAAAACTCGAAATTACAAAGGAGTGTCTACTATTAAGGCAGTGGAAAAAAAAGCTAAATCTGCGTAGTAATTTGGTTGTGGCGCAAAGTATAATTTGTGATGGATCAAGTTCTTTTGAATTGTTTATACGATGTCTGTTATGACGTATGAGTCACTATTTACACAGGACATATGAGTCACTATTTATTTCCTTACACAGGACGTATGAGTCACTATTTATTTTGTTATCGAAGCGTTTTTTTATACCTTAAACAGGTGGATAATCCAATAAATAAAGGAAACTTTGTCCAATTTTACATAAATTATTAGGTTTTTCACCACATGTGGTTTATATGGAATGTTGTTAAATTAGTGGAGTAGGTTATAAAAAGTCCATGAGTGACTATTTATTTGGTTATTGAAGTGTTTTTTATACCTTAAATAGGTGGATAATCCTATAAATGAAAAAAAATTCTCAATTGTTTTTTAAAATTTAACTTATTTGTATTGACATTAAATCGGGTCGACGATTATTTTGTTGTGATTATGTCAGCTTTCCTGAATATCATCGTGCCTTTAGGCACGGGCATACCCTAGTGTGTATATATATATATATATATATATATATATATATATATAGAGAGAGAGAGAGAGAGAGAGAGAGAGATTTAAAAGAATTGAATGTTTTTATGCAATGTAAATATTTTCAAAATGATTCAAAGTGGGGAGTGAAGAAGGTGTTAAAAAGGTTATTAATGCCTTTTTGCCACTTTTTATTTTAACTATCAAAATGTGTTTATTGACGATTTAAATAGAAAAAGTGGATTCATATAAAAACACCCTTTTAAAAAGAACTAGGTGTTATGCACATGCGTACGCACAACCTAATGATCCCCACCTTCCACACAATGCTTTATGAATCAATCATAATTTAAATTGTAATGGACTATAAAATTATTTTTAGTGTTTTAAAGTTTTGACAGAATTTCGAGATCACAAGTGATGACTCCATTTATACAATACTAGATAAAACATTTGAAATAAATCATATCAAATTATTAAAATGTCCATAGCCATGGACTTAATAATATATAGACAACTTAATATTTTCTACGCCTGATAATATCCAAAAATGATGCAAATGTAAAAAAAAAAAATCCCATTAGAAGTTATAACCAAAACAAATATATTTAACACGTTAAAAGGTGTCAAATTCTTTAATTCTTCACTTTAATTAGAAAAGTACACCTTAAACGCATAACAAGAATTCAAGGCGTACGTGTTTCGGAGTTAAGTTCCAATAAAGATTCAAATATATTAGAATTGTCATTTTGGCTTGAGAAATTGATGCACCCAGATTTGGAAGAAAACAAATGAAGAGAAAATACAAAGATGGAAAATTTAGATGGAAATAAATAATAAAAATAGTTTTTTATAATTCAAATATTCACTCTATAGGATCAAACAAATTAAATCTGAAATGACATTGAAAATTAAATGAGAAATCAGAGACAAATTTATATTATACCTTTAATACGATAATTTGAAAGGTTTAATGTAATTTAATGCTCCATTTTAAACTCAGATAGTTATTAAACTTACGAAACCAAACATCCATCAATCTATGAAATCCATAAGACTTATTCATTCTCCAATAACTCCCTCTCTATGCACGGCTGGATTTAAGGGGGTCATTGAATTCGTTGTGTTAATTGGAGAGCTCTCCAAATGGAGTGAACAACAAAAAAAAAAAGAAATTCGGCAACTGTAAGATCTGCTTAGGAAACTGTGTCAACATAGTTGTGTTTTATTGGCCAACGTGTCATTGATTAGGCAACGGTAAGATCGTTGGATTCGCGCGATGCGCAAGAGAATCTATTGATTGCAGCCGATCTGACGTTTGAATTAAAAAAGTATTCAACAATAATTAATTTGAAATTGGGCATCAAAATTTTATAAATTTCACAAAAAAATGAACTACCATAAGAAAAGATAAAATAACTTGCA
Organism: Sambucus nigra; assembly: GCA_949130495.1. Lineage (NCBI taxonomy): Eukaryota > Viridiplantae > Streptophyta > Magnoliopsida > Dipsacales > Adoxaceae > Sambucus > Sambucus nigra. Next base: position 408,321,159 of record OX422208.1, on the reverse strand, counting down.
CAAAAAAATGAGATAAAATTTCACAATTAAAAACTATGTCAGTATCACATCTATTTTCCTATAAATCACAAAACTCAAATTTGTCTTCAGAGTTAAAACTAAAAAAATAGAAATTAAAAAAAGATTTTTCTGGCAATTGAAATTTCAAATCCTCCAACATAGTTTCAAACTGATTTTCTTCTCCTCTTAGAACCATTAAACAATTAAAATGGTCATTCCATATTGACTCAAACTCCAAAAAATAAATTGTCCTGGGAGTTAGCAAGTGAAAACGCAGTCTCAAACTGATTTTCCTCTCTTTTCAGAACCAGTGGGTTGAAGCCTGCAAAAATTATTCACTACTTAAATATATACCTACGTGATATAGACAAAGATATATGCTTAAAACGTATAATCAACATTAAATATATCTATGTTCATTGATTATTATTCTCAAATCTAAGATGAGTGAAGTAAAAGACCACATTTGAAAGAAAAATAAATATACACACTCGTTATTTTTTTTTCTAAATTCATTTTTTATTTACGTGATTTAAAATATTCGACGAAAACTTTTTTTTACTGTTTTTTCCTCATAAAACTTTAAAGTGTTTTTAATAAAAAAAAATCTAAATAAGAACTTTTTTCTAAAACACTAAATAAAATTTATTTTTTTAGTAACTTATTTTTCTAAAACTATAAATAAATTTTTTTTTAGTCTATTATTTTTCTAAAACTGTAAATAATTTTTTTTCCTTACACTCTAAATAAAAACTTTTTTTTTAGTAACTTATTTTAGTAAAAATTGTAAACAAAAAGTATTTTTTAGTAGCTTTTTTTTTTACTTGATTTAAATTTTTTTTTCTAAAATGTTTTTTTTTAAAAACTAAAATAAGTACCCAAAAAGGTATTAAGAAAATCAACTAATCCAAACATATACAAATCGACCAAAATGCCTTAAAAAAGAAATCCTAAATTTTGAAATCAAAATATAAAAAAAATACAAGAAATTACATTCTAGAGACGGTTCTTGAATATGCGCTTTCGACTCCTCCTTTCAGTTCACCTTCCAACTCAGAAAAGTTAGATCCCATATGAATGTGGTTCCAACCTGTTATCATCAAACAACATTTTTTAATCACTCCCAAAAGTTCATTTCAATTATCAAAACAAAATTCATTTCATACAATTTATTCAAAATTTCAAGTACCCATCAGAAGCCATCTTAAACTCTTGCTTGAGGTCAACCTTGAGATCAATCACAATGATCTGTCTCTCCACATCCCAAATCTTGATACTGAAAACAGACAAAGATTATACAAAAATAAAAATAAAAAAGGTAGTATAATAAGAATGTTTTTTCAAATAAACTAATATAATAACTTAACATAAATAATAGAAAAATGGAAACTGTAGATACACAAAACCCATTTCTCAGTCAACTATTAAACTAAAATGTGATAAAATGCAAATCTCAAAAAATGGGTTCAAATATATAGATCTAAAACCTTGTTCATTTGAGCTAAATGGATTCAAATATGTAGATCTAAAATCTCATCAAAATATACAGTTCTGTGTATAATAATATAAAAAAAAATGGGACAAAACACCTCTTATTGCAGATTCACAATTAGTTCTCTGTGTGTGAAACAACAACGTTTCTCTCCACTTTTCCTTCCTCTCTCTCACCGTCAAAAATCCCCGTCGGCGAACCACTTCCTCCTCCTTTAAAACCGGCGTCGCCAGCTTTATTTCACACGCCCAACAAATGCAACATATTAGAACATCAAAGACCCAACCCAATACAACGAATTACACGCGTATGATTAAAATAACTAATTCAATATGTGGTGATATCCTCTATAGCATCAAGGTTTTGCATTCCAGCACGAATAAAAAAGACATGGGTAAAACCATTTGATCTGACAAACCACAAAACCATACCAACAACCATTAGTATTTAATCCAAACAAACAAACATCAGACAAAAAAACAACAATCTAGAGCAAGAGCCCTGTCCCAACTCAACTCCAAAAAACCCTCCACCTTCTTGAGCAGATCCAACCCTCAAAAACACTATTTTTGGCCTCCTGTATATATCTATTTTCTTTTAACTATTCGAAATGGGGACTAAAATTTATCACGAAGTAAAAGAACAAAATATTTTAGTAATAAAGCAAAATTTTAAAACTCACCATTGATGTTTATTTTCAGTAGTAAAGACACCTGCATAGTAAAACGAACATCGAACAATATATTTAGTTCATTGAGGGGAAAAATAAAAACAAAAACAAAAAATAGAAACCCTTTTGAGAAAACAAAACAAAAAAAAAGATTTCATTACAAATCAATGGAAATGACCATAACAGTGTTGTACAATTCAATGGATATGAGAGATGGATATAACAAATCAGTGGATATAACATAACTAAAATAATGGAAATGAGAGACGCAATAAATGATGGCGTGACTTATCTTTTTTTTTCACGCAACACGAACACGAACACAATACTAAACACATTACAGTATGACATAATAAAAACAGAAACCTTATAAATTACTTGAAGGCCAAGACAAAAAAAAAAAAAAAAACTTATAAAGATTACCTAACGGGCAACATGAAGCCAACACAAGTGAAGGCCAAGAATGGCTTGTCAAACAAAACTCTAATTACTGTTGATCTGCAATAGAGGTATAGATTAAATCTATAAAACATGGAAAAAAATTAAATGGGTTGAGATGAAGGATTATCTGAACCGATGATAAAAATCTAAAAAGATATCTATTTTTTAAGACACAAAAGAAAAGCAAAAACAAAAGCTCATTTCTCATTTCTTTACACACATAAACTTCTCATTTCTCACTCTCCCTAACACCATCGCCGGATTACAAAGCTGAGATCTGAAACTAACATCGGAGTCGATATCTGATCCGCTAATTTCGTAGGAGTTTTTTTTTTAAGTTAGAAAGGCTGAGATTTTGTTTTTCGAAAATCAAAATAAAAACATAATATCAAAAATAGAGAGATGAAACCCACTTATGAAAATAAAATAAAAAATATATACCAGATCAAACTACGTATACAAACACGTGGGTATTGGAAGAACTTTCACCGCCTCTCTTGTACCTACACAATCCACCGGGTATATGTGGTTGAGAAGAGGAGGTTTTGTGCGTGTCTGCACTTGTAGAGTTGGCTTACTGTTGTTGTCAACTGAACATTGTAGGCTTCAATATCTGGGTTTTCTCTTCGAATTTTGGTATGAAGTAAGCGTTTTCATCGTCAAAGACTGTTCGGGAGGACGGTTTCGGTTGGGAACGTGCGACTGTGAGTGTTTGTGGAGATAGAGTTGGAAAGGGTAGCGGCACAGCATCGCATATTTGGGTTTGGGAAGTCGTGAGTTTGTGGTGTTTGTTTTTCATATTTAAAAGGGAAGATGGAAGGCCCATTTGGATAGTGGAGTTGGGTTGTATTATGTGGTACGTAGATAGACTAATTATAAAATATAATAAACATTTTATTTTGTATTTTATAGTATTAAGAGATATCTCATTATACTCTCACACGCACACTGTGTCAACACAGTTGTTTTTTATTGTAAGGATATTTATAGACATGATTTTGGGGAATGAATAACTCACTCTGCATTTTGCACCTCTCGCCTTTTTAATCAAATGGGCCCCCCTCTGAAGACAACGACCAACGAGTCTACTTCGTCTCCTACAGGTAAACTCACTTTCTCTCTTATTATTACAACATTTCTGTTTTTTGTATTAATATAAATTATAAATTGAGGTGACCATATGTTATTAATATTATAAGTGGTGGAAAGAGGCAGATGATGGTTATGACTCATGAGAGAGGGATTTTGTACACGGCGTCAGCGACGCCATCTTATGGGGGTCCGATGTAGATAATAATCAACAACATATATAACTCAGATCTCCTTTTTAATCTTAGGAGAGAGGATCATTATAATGACAATAATGCTGAAGTGGGGATCTCTTGGAAGGATTACGCTTTGGTCCCTGGGGAAATGTGGTTGCAAGCCTATAAATGGTTTCTCTTTATTATCATTTCTTTTTTATTCTAATTTGTATAATGCCACTTGTAGGTTTTCGTGCTTTTTTCTAAATTTCTAATTGATGAATTCACATATTAACTTTTGATTTTATAGCAAGTTATGGTATTAGTTTTGGTTTGAGATTTTACCAATCTGGGGGAATGGCAAAAGTCAATAAGCTCTGCAATTGTGTAAAAATAGATTACTATTGCCAGGTGGCGACCCATTAAGATACATATTTGTTGTTTATCTCCAAGTTTGGATCTTAATAAATGTGGATCGATTGAGAAGTATTATAATGTTCGGGTCTGTTTTGTCCCAAATACTGGTTTCACATAGCTACTTAATTGGACTACGAAAGCTCTTGGTACAATTTATTTATTTATTTGCATTATGTTTTTTATCATTGGAAAATCGTGATTATTTGCCTTTTTTTCTCTTTCGTGAGAGTAAATACATTTTCTATGCAATAATGTGGCATTTAAGCAGTTGCATCAACATTTGGTGGCATACATAATTATTTTTTTATTTATTCTTGGTTTAGATTTGTTTATTGTGGTTGTAATTTATTGAGATTTTGATTTTTTTATTCCCAAAATATGTTTTTTGGCCAAAAATAAAATTGTTCCCAGATTCGAAAATAAGTGTTCTTTTTTCTGGAAATATGTTTTTGTGGCATGAAAATGTTTTTTTTCCTGGAAATAAGTTATTCTGAAAATAAGGAAATATGTGTTTTTAGGGAAATAGTTTTTTTGTTGGAAATATTTTTATTTCTCAGGAGCACTATTTCTTTGTGGCAACATATTTTTTTTCAATAATTTATATTTTTTAAAAGTCTTTTTCAATATTTTTCGATTTTAATAGTTTTTCATTTTTTTTAATACTTTTTAAAAAATTATATTATTTTGAGTTTTAAAAAAAAAATCAGTATTTTCTATAATTTTTAAGTTTTTCATTATTATTTTCCATAAAGTTCAGAATTTTTAATGTTCTGTAAATTTTAGCAGTTTAATTTTCTATAATTTTCAGTCTTTTAATTTACTATCATTTTAAGTTTTTTTATTTCTAATTTTCTGTATTTTCAATTTATTTAATATTTTGTTATTTTTATTTTTTTTTCAATTTTTATAATTCCTAATGTTTTTTGTGATTTTCAGATTAATTTGTTTTTTATAATTTTAAAATTTTGAAAATATTTTTTTCCCTACAAGTGTCTTTTATGAAACTACCTTATTTTTTATTTTTATTTTATTTTATATGCAGTCCTCTCCATGTTATTTTTCAAGCTTAAAATGTAAAATGTATAAAACATCATATATGTCTCTTTTTATGGTCTGGTATTTATTACTTTCAATTTTTTCTCACAACCTCGTCCACTTCAATTATAATAATATTTACCAAACTCATTAATCATTTACATATAATGAAATAATACAATAATTGGAGTGTAATGAAATATTATATTTTCTTTAACCAACATTCGTATTGTACAATTGCGCTTTGGAATTTCTTCAACACGTTTGGTTATATGTGTAGGCGTGTAAAGAAGGTTTCCAAGGTTTTGACTTTGAATTTCGACCGAGAGCCGGCGCTTATTTCCACAGTGGGGTTGAGGATACCTGAGGGTGGACCTAAGGTTACGTTTTCCTTTGACGCGCCGTTAAAGGAGATAATATTTAGTTTCACCAAAGAATCGATTTTGAAGCTAAAAGCCAAAACCAACAACCGGAAGTTGGGTTACGGTAACGGAGACATAAATGCTGCGGAATTGATGGGGAAGCAGAGTATCGACTACCATGGAAATAAAAGTAACTGAGATCCTTGAAAACTGGCCGAGAAAAACGGATTTAAAATTCCAAACTGGATGAGTTATTTAGTTGTGTAATTTATTAACCTTTCCCATCTTGAATGGATAATTAGGCAAAAATGTATTCCCATATCGATATATATGTGCACGTTTGTGCTACTAAAATACAAAACATCTATCGGTTGTAATGCATCTACCAAAAACAGTATTCAAGTTAACTAGACGATAAATGAATATGGCCATTTGGTTTTAATGCATCTATTGGTTTCTTCAAACTATGTACCTATCTCACTACATAATGTTGTTTCCTATGCTTGATATTTGTTCTGGGTTTGATATTTAAAGAAACAAAATTATATATAAAAAAATGTTTTTTAAAGAATTGTCAAACTTTGTCAATTAATAAATAATTATTCTTATAAAATCGAAAACTTTTCCACTTAATAAATATTTTTAATATTTTTATCATTTGCTTATTTGAGGAACATTTTTCTGACTTTTCATGTGTTGCACCCTTTGCCTTCTCCCACTCCAATTAGAGGTGTGTAATGCTAAATGTAAGGTATGTTGATGTTGCTACTCCATAAATTTAGTACAAAAAAACATAGATGGTCAATAAATAGAATATAATAAAACAACTATTTTCTATTTTTTTTAATTTTTTAGTTTGATCTCTAATATGTGAAAGTCATTACGCTAAAATGTAGTAAAACTTCATATTCACAGAATTTTTATATGCAAAATTTTTTAATTTTTAAATGGTGATTATTATAATATTTATTTATTGGTTGTTTATTTGAAGTCTATGAAAATATTACATTGAAATTGGGATGGTATATGTGTAGTTTGTTCAATGTATGTATCAGAATAGGATAGAAATATTATATACGCTCTCGCATCGCATTGATTACATGCTAGTTAAAAACTAAAACAAAATGTAAAGTGACATGAAGAAATTAGTGTTAAAAGATTGAATGCAAATCACGTCAAAAGTATTGAAAGAAAAACTAATAAAGCTTCATAAGCCAAACATTGTACAACCATAAGAAGAGTAATGTCGCCCCTACAATCGTGTTCAAACTTGGAAAAGCCAAAATGATATGTTGATTTTATATTTTATTGCACCATCTAATTCGAATGATTATATCTTCCCATGGTTACCACCCACTTCTATTTTTCTTTTAAGTTGTAAGAGCCCAATTCTGTGATGGGATGTTACGGGCTTTTAGATAATTATTTTCCCCTTGGCTAACTGCTAAGTCAATTTCCGTGCATATTCCTATTGTTAAAATTTAAAAATATGACACAACCTCACATCTCGTAGCTTATATAATAGTAGATTACTTACATTAAAAATTTAAGATCTTTCAGATGCGGTAGATTACTCTTTTAAACTATGGTGGATAATATCATAGTTGGTTTGGGCATTGGGACTAATTCATCAAGTTTTTACTTCCAGTAGGTTATATTAAGAGAGAGATATAATGGGTGGGTGGATCGATATATAGGTATGGATATACATATATATATATATATAGACACACACACATGGGAGATAGTGATTTTGATTACTACAAAAAATGACATCCACACACTATGGAAGTTGATTGTGTATTTTTGCATATTATAAAGTTTGGCCACACGCTTTATGTCGGTGTGTGGAAAAGCAAGAACTTTCTTTTCATCGTCTCTTAACTCCAAAGTTTTGCGTTTGTTATATAATAAAGAACCAAAAAAAAAAAAAAATTCATGCACGCATAACTTTTACTTTAGTCATATTTTGGTAACTTCCTTTTAAATGAGTATTTTATATAAATCCAACTTCTTAGCCTCCAATTTTTTAAGTCCCCACTGATGGGATTAAATTCATTTATCACACCCATTTTTTAAGTCCCCAAGCTGGCCCGGGATTTACCCTTCTTTATCAAAAAAAAAAAATAACCGAAAGTTGGCACCTTATAAAAGTTACACATCTAATGTAACTTCGAGATCTCGATCTTTCCTCCTGCACAACAAGAGTGGACGTAAATGGGTCATCTTCACCTACTAGATAGAAATGTCATGCACGCATAACTTTTACTTTAGTCATATTTTGGTAACTTCCTTTTAAATGAGTATTTTATATAAATCCAACTTCTTAGCCTCCAATTTTTTAAGTCCCCACTGATGGGATTAAATTCATTTATTACACCCATAATTTAATAAAAGGGAAACTTTCAAAATTACGTAAACCCGTACTTCCTTTTCTCATGCACATCAAAAAACAAAGAGGTTAGAAGATGGAGGATGAAGATTGTGAAGTCGGTGATTGTTGATGAGGAAGGTTTGATTAGTTCAAGGACATTTTATGAATATCTTTCTATCACTAAAATTCTGACAATATATGTAAATATATTTAAAATATTTGAATAGTTGGATAGAAAGTTAACGATCAGATATTAAACGTTGGGTGCTAACTAAGTTTCGATTAGAAATAGGGAGGGTATAAAAACAAGTTTTGAAGAGGAAAAGGGTATTCCATTTTATATCTCTCTCAATTCTCTTTCACTATCTCGGTGTAGGAGACTAGTTATACCGGGGTCTATGAAGGTCTATGAATAATGGTTCATGGAGAGGTGTGACTCGCACTTATAAAAAACTTTTCTAAAATAATAATAATTGAAAATGAACAAGAGCAAACTTTCTCTTATAACAACTTGGATCCTTACTACAAAAGGATATCAATCAATAAAAGATAAATACCATGATTTTGGTATATCTATTGTAAGGACACAAATTTCCAATTGAGTCCATATATAGTTTTTGGCTCAATTCCGAACAAAAACATTTATTCATAGGATAGTATTTAATTGTAATATTCTCAAGCCTATGAAGTGTTTGTTGAAGACGTAGCGGCAAAGAGTATAAAGCCTCATCAAATGTGCTGGTTTGCGTGCCTCGTTTCTACATCATCAATCATGGTTCCATGCTCCAAAGGTCTGAATGCAATTATATATATATAGGAGCTTGGAACAAGTTTATTGGATGATTAGGTTTTATAAAAACTGCGTTTTGTTTTAAGAAAGGATTAATTAAATCTTTAAATAAATGTTTATAAAGTTTTCTGGGCTAAAAATGAAGTTTTCAATCTTTCTGGTCGTTCGTTAGATATGTCGTTCGAACGAGTTTTTTCGTTCGAACCAGATGTCGTTCGAACGAGTTTTGCCAACGAGTTCCCACTAAAGCATACTGGTCCGTCGTTAGAAATGTCGTTCGAAGGAGATTGTCGTTCTAACGAGATTTCCAATGAGCTTCTAACGAGTCCATTCTGGAGCTTCGTTAGAAGATTCGTTCGAACGAGATTTCGTTCGAACGAAATGTCGTTCGAACGAGATGCCAGGCGGGAACAGTTATTGGTAGTTTTTTGACAGTTTTGTACCCACTTCCCCACTTGGTTTTTAACCAACTTTTACAGACTTTAATATGTGCAGGAATGACATTTTCCAGCTTAACATTTCCATAACTTTTCCAACTTAGTTTATCTCTTAGAGAGAGTTTGAGAGAAAAAATGGTTTAGGAAAATGTTCATGTTTTGAGTGAGATTTTTAGAGAAAAATACTTTCATCACTCTAAGTGTTTACACCCAATTGAGTCTATCCAAGTTCATATATACATATCAAATTGCTTGGAGTTTGGCACCGGTTTATCTCTACCGAATTCAAGAAGAGAAGTTTTGGTTTGCTTCTACATCCATCAAAGAAGAAGACTTTTTGTTGCGACTCTACCCACTTGGAGAAAGGCTCCATGTACGGGTGACGGTGACCATAGAAAGCCCCATCGGTGGATTCCGAGATCGCGGTGGTGTTCCGAGGTTATCCTCTAGGAAGAGGTGTCTACAAAAAGAAGCGTCGAGGCTTGAGAGGGATCGAGTCAGTCGTTGTAAGTCTATCTGTCTTGTAATTGTAATTCCGTATCTAGTGGATTTATGGCTAGGGCCGTCCGAGGTTTTTTCCCGTCTTGGGTTTTTCCTCGTACATCGCGGCGTAGTGTGATTGGTTTATTTTATCTTGCATAATTTATTTAGAACGCATGCGTAGCATAAGTCAAGATAAAATTCGGTTTAATTTATCACACTCATTTAATTTGGGACTAAATTAAATATTGGGTAAAATTTGGTTTATTCAAGTCATTTGCTAAAATTGGTTTCGCCTAACTTTGGATAATTGATAATTATGACTTAGGCAAATTCTAGGACTTGCATTAATGAATCGATTTAAGTGACTTTATTAATTGGATTGATTTTATTGAACCACCATCTTCCTAACGCTTCCGAATTTATCTAAAAAGGAAATTCTCGCGTTTTCAAATTGGTATCAGAGCAAAAACGATAAATTATTTCGTTAAGATCCTTTAAACTTTTGGCTAAAATGGAATTTTCCCCATTTTCAAAATTTCCTATTTTTGATGGTTCAAACTACGCGTATTGGAAAGCGCGAATGAAATCGGCACTAAAATCTATCGACGAAAGAGTTTGGATGTCTGTTGTTAACGGATGGTCCCCACCAACTTATTTAGTTAAAAATGAACGTGTTATCAAACCCGCCGATAGATGGACTGAAAATGAGTTTAAACTTGCTAATTTCAATTCCCGTGGTTTAAATGCCTTATTTAGCGCTGTCACACCGGATGAATTCCGTCGTATTATGACGTGTGAAACTGCTAAAGAAGCTTGGGATATTTTACAATTAACTCATGAAGGAACTAGTGTCGTTAAAGCTTCAAAACTTCAAAACCTCACCACTCAATTTGAAACTATCAAAATGAATGAAAAAGAAACTTTTGATGAATTCTATGCTAGACTTTCTGATATTGTTAATTCATCTTTTAACTTGGGAGAGAAAATACCTGACGACCGTGTTGTAAAGAAAATTTTAAGGTCCCTACCCGATAGATTTATTCCAAAGGTGACCGTTTTAAATTCTTTACCAACTTTAGCCTCTACGAAATTAGAAGAGCTTGTAGGTGATTTACAAACCTATGAACTAGATATGTTTCCCTTTAAAACTGAAAAGAAAATTGAAAAGGGCGTTGCTTTAAAAGCCCGAAAAGAGGTCAAACAAGTATTAGAGAGCGAGAGTGATAGTGACTCGGAAGACATGGCTTTATTTGCTCGTAAATTTAGAAAATTTCTTAAATTTAACAAAGATAAATTTAAAAATGATTTTAAGAAATTCGAATCTTCTAAGCATGACAAAGGCGAAAAGATTCCTAAAGCCGAGAAGATCCCTAAACATAGTAATGAACATTTAGATAGGGACGAGTCTGATAAGTGTTTTGGTTGTGAAGGTTATGGCCATAGGGCGTTTGAGTGACCCACTAAACTAAGGAAAGAGGGTAAGCGATCCGTTTCATATAATGCAACCCTTACTGATAGTGAAAAGGAAGAGAAGCCAGATTCCCCCACTAAGAAAAATTTTGTGGCTTTTATGGCTAGTCATGTGAGTGATAGTGAGAACTCATCGATTGATGAAATGATAGCACATGCCACTTCCAAGGTCATTGTACATGATTCTCTTGTTTTTAATGATAGTGAGAGTGAAGAAGAAAGAGAGAGTGAAAATGAAGAAGAGGTTAATGTGAGTGAACTTCAAAATGCTTTTCAAGAACTTTATAAAGAATCTATTAAATTGAAAAGAGCCAATTTGAAGTTAGAAGCTTATTTTAAGAGAGAGTGTCAAGGTCGTTGATGACAATGATTTAATAGAAGATCTTAGGACACATGTGAAGACTCTTCAAGAGAAGCTTGAATATGTAGAAGGCGAGAGAGATAGCCTTAGAGGTTTAATGGAATCCTTGTAAAAGGAGCTTCTTGCTTTTGAAGAGCGCAATGTTTTACTAGAGTCTAACATTTTAGAATTGCAAAATAAATTAAAAGACTCTAGTAATGTCAAATTTGATTTGGAGTGTCGTTCGGAAAAATTAGATAAAATCTTAGGAACGGTCCAAATTAAAAATGACACTTGTGGTTTAGGCTTCAATAATTGTAATGAATTTACCTCTAAAGTCAAAACCAATATTTTAGGAGAATCTACTAGGAATACATTTAAAGATCACTCCTTAAGTAAATCTTTTCGACATGTTCTCACTTGTACACATTGTGGTCGACAAGGTCATCTTAGGAAATTTTGTTTTGATCTTAAACGAATTCCTAGAAAGCCCCATAGTAAAGTAACCACGGTAGTTAAAGTTCCTACACCCCAAGATAGTCATTCTTCATTAATTTGGGTTAGGAAATCCGACTTGGTTGCCTTGCAAAATAGGGTTTTTGATTCTCATTTACTTTCACATGCTTCCTCCCTTGCTAAATCTAAAGGATGAATGTGTTAGTGTTTGCATACTTTAGCGTTTGTACTTCATGCTATATTCACATGCTAATGAAAAATACAAATGATTGTTGTTTATTCTTTTGAGTATATATCTTTATTTTTGGTTAAAAATGTCAAAACTCAAAAAGATTTTATTTTGTGTGTATTTTAGTTTGACACACTTTATGTGGCATATATTTGTGTTTGAATCCCATCTTTTACGCTCCCACGTGGCTAGAACTTTTGGTGTAGATTTTCAATCCTTAAAATGTTCTTTACCATATTTTATATGGAGTAGTTGGATTTTGTATTGTTTAAATGGATTCTATTTTTATATGCCTCTTTTCACACATGCACAAGCCCTTTTGAAATCTTAATGTCACATGTTATATTTGAGTTTTTTGAGGTGTTCTCCTACCAATCTAGTCATCTACATATCTATGACCTAGGAGGACTAGTGCATGTCAAAATCCGTTGCACGTGAGCTTTGTGAGATAAAAAAATTATATATCTAAATGTGTACGGGGAAGGGCTACGAAAGGATGAATTAAATCCTTTGCGATAGTAAGCCACCATTTATTGGATCTAAAAGAAATACGTGATCCAAAGGCCTAAAAACAGAATATTTGGCATTAAAAAGAAAATAATTGCCAATTCCTATGTTTGTTTGATATATTCATTCAAAAGCAAAAGAATATATATATGCTTATTGAGGGAGATTTGGATGGTATATCAACGGTTTGCACAATGTCCGTTTATCCTAGCTGTCTTTAATGTCATGACTCTATTTGGTTTGTAGAATCATCATCATGGTATGCTTGTATGCATTGTGTATGTTTGTTCATTGAGTTCAATTCATATTGTCACATGAGGTTATATTTAAATGTGATAAAGTTTGCAATCAAATGAGAACTCCGTGAACGTTTATTAAGTGTTCGGGTCTAAATTTAATTGTTGCTAGTTCACACCCCTACACTACCGTTTCCATATGACACATTTTTGCCATACGAGTGTGCAAACTTATTGTATTTTGGTGTCATGTGTGTGTTTATATCTATATATATATGCAAGTGCTCCATTGGTATATTTCTCGTTTATATATATATGATATTTGTTTTGTCTTTGCCTATGCTTTTATTACCCATATGCTTTCATGTCTTATCACTTTAAGCTTCAACATGCTTTTATGTTTATTAGTTCTTTATCCTTTGCCTATTCTTGAACAAAAAGGGGGAGAAATGGTATCTAATCCTATTATTATCGTATCTTAGTTTGGGGGAGATTTATCTTAGGGGGAGACGTCTTTCTAAGTAGGTCATGTGTTTGATAAAGGGGAGAATTAATTTAGGGGGAGTAATTAATTAATTGCATTTAATACTTTGATATTCCCGATGCATTTGATGAGTTTGCTTAAGTGTGCAGGATTTCTTCTAAAGCGACATTGTTTAAACGGCAAAGCGTTTGATCCTTGGGTTGAGTCAAGTTTGGGTGGGTTATGTTTTGAGTCTAGTGAGCTTGACGGCCCTTTATGATTTTTGTTTGGTTTTTGTCCCGGAATAGCCAAAGGGGGAGATTTGTAAGGACACAAATTTCCAATTGAGTCCATATATAGTTTTGGCTCAATTCCTAATAAAAACATTTATTCATAGGATAGTATTTAATTGTAATATTCTCAAGCCTATGAAGTGTTTGTTGAAGACGTAGCGGCAAAGAGTATAAAGCCTCATTAAATGTGCCGGCTTGCGTGCCTCGTTTCTACGTCATCAATCATGGTTCCATGCTCCAAAGGTATGAATGCAATTATATATATATAGGAGCTTGGAACAAGTTTATTGGGTGATTAGGTTTTATAAAAATTGCGTTTTCTTTTAAGAAAGGATTAATTAAATCTTTAAATAAATGTTTATAAAGTTTTCTGGGCTAAAAATGAAGTTTCCAATCTTTCTGGTCGTTCGTTAGATATGTCGTTCGAACGAGTCTTTTCGTTCGAACCAGATGTCGTTCGAACGAGTTTTGCCAACGAGTTCCCACTAAAGCATACTGGTCCGTCGTTAGAAATGTCGTTCGAACGAGATTGTCGTTCTAACGAGATTTCCAACGAGCTTCTAACGAGTCCATTCTGGAGCGTCGTTAGAAGACTCGTTCGAACGAGATTTCGTTCGAACGAGATGCCGGGCGGGAACAGTTAGTGGCAGTTTTTTGGCAGTTTTGTACCCACTTCCCCACTTGGTTTTTAACCAACTTTTACAGACTTTAATATGTGCGGGAATGACATTTTCCAACTTAACATTTCCATAACTTTTCCAACTTAGTTTATCTCTTAGAGAGAGTTTGAGAGCAAAAATGGTTTAGGAAAATGTTCATGTTTTGAGTGAGATTTTTAGAGAAAAATACTTTCATCACTCTAAGTGTTTACACCCAATTGAGTCTATCCAAGTTCATATATACATATCAAATTGCTTGGAGTCTGGCACCGGTTTATCTCTACCGAATTCAAGAAGAGAAGTTTTGGTTTGCTTCTACATCCATCAAAGAAGAAGACTTTTTGTTGCGACTCTACCCACTTGGAGAAAGGCTCCATGTACGGGTGACGGTGACCATAGAAAGCCCCATCGGTGGATTCCGAGATCGCGGTGGTGTTCCGAGGTTATTCGCTAGGAAGAGGTGTCTACAAGAAGAAGCATCGAGGCTTGAGAGGGATCGAGTCAGTCGTTGTAAGTCTATCTGTCTTGTAATTGTAATTCTGTATCTAGTGGATTTGTGGCTAGGGCCGTCCGAGGTTTTTTCCCGTTTTGGGTTTTTCCTCGTACATCGCGGCGTAGTGTGATTGGTTTATTTTATCTTGCATAATTTATTTAGAACGCATGCGTAGCATAAGTCAAGATAAAATTCGGTTTAATTTATCACACTCATTTAATTTGGGACTAAATTAAATATTGGGTAAAATTTGGTTTATTCAAGTCATTTGCTAAAATTGGTTTCGCCTAACTTTGGATAATTGATAATTATGACTTAGGCAAATTCTAGGACTTGCATTAATGAATCGATTTAAGTGACTTTATTAATTGGATTGATTTTATTGAACCATCATCTTCCTAACGCTTCCGCATTTATCTAAAAAGGAAATTCTCGCATTTTCATCTATAGATAGAGAACAATAAATGCCAACCAAGGCATTTTGAGAGTAAAAATTCTTTGAGGAGAAGTAAGCACTTGAATAATTATGAGAAATAAGTAGGGATATAATATCCTTTCTCTTGTGAGATTTATACAGCACAACGGTCCTTTTATTATGTCATGACTTTTAGTGAGCAAGTAAGGTCCTATTTAGAGGCAAGTTGTAGGGCTTACGTGTCCTCACGTGCCTCCAAAATACTTTGTGCTATATTTTGTGCAATAAATACCGGGGCACTTTGTCTGCCGCATTTTTTTGTCACGGTAAGACCACTCTTTTCGTTTGAGTGGTGTGACACCTAGTGTAGTGGTGATAAAAATGGTATATTATTGACCATTAACTTGAAAAGTGAATTTGTACCTTGTCCTTTGGTACTGTGCAATGATTGCGTACAAATATCAAGGCATATATGAAACATATTGTGCAAGTATGAAATCTTAGGAGTGACCTGTTAGTCGCTCACTGTCATGGATTTGTATAAGTGAAAACTTGCGAGTAACTAAATGAGTTGCGTACTACTTTAATGTGCAATTGTAGTTTTCATGCGAGTAAACTATATGGTCTCTTTTTAGTTTGTTTTCTTTATACGAGTAACCTAAGTAGTCATTTTGGGTGTGTTTGTGTGAATGACATCTGAGGTCCTTCACATGTTATTCTCTATTTCTCAATGTCACATCTTAAATATATTGGGATCTATAAACTAACTTGAAGAGGACATTTGTCATAGAGATTGGCTGGGCTAAATCCCCTTTTAGCACATATTAAGTTAAGGTTTATAAATAGGCTGACTCGGTTGTGATTGGTGATGGTGCCAAATATAGAACCACCAGGTGAATGAATAAGAGCTCAATCCAGTAGGACCTCAAATGTAAAACAATGGTGTAAATATAGTAATATAAATGAAGCAGGAGATGAGGAAAATGAGGAGAAAGACAACAATATAAGTTGTTCAACCAATCTAGGCCCACTCCACTGTGTAGGTGAGTGAATGTTTACTATCAAACTAGGCTCTAATGGCCTTAGATTACAATGCACTCAACTTTATCTCTCTACTATAATTTTAGCAGAGTTTTGCTAGGGTTTCACAATAAGGATCCTTCCCAAGGTTAAAGGAGACTAGTATATATAGTGCCTGGGGGTGTGGTGTACCCCCAAACATGTAATAAATATGCGTAGTATGTGGCATCCAATAATAAGAAGCCAACAGTCAGTGTAACGAGTAGGTTATGATGATGAAATATCCTTCACACGTGAGGAAGATGCTGTTGCAGCGGTTTTATCCACATGGGGCTCGTAACCACTCTCCCACGCGTGCTCCATTCCACATGCTCTGCCAAAAGTAAAATGTATCCTGTTGTGGGGCTATCGGCCTAGACGACTATGAAATCTCCAATGGTACAATTGTATGAGAAAATATGGAATAGTGGTCTCGACTGATGGTGGTGTCTGGCCGAAACGAGTCTGATGTGTGTCTGTGAAAGTCTCGGTCTACAAGAGTACGAGATGAGTTATGTAGCCTGGTTCGCAGAGAGGTATCAACCTAATGGTCGAGATGAGACAAAGGTCATCGAAGTTAGTCTATGCAGAACACTTATATGCGTGGCTTGGACCTAGATGAAAAGTCCTCTTGTGGGGACGAGGTCATATTTGGGCATATCAATCACCCCTAGCCCTTAGTGTTCTGTGTAAATAGGATATTGAGCGGTAAGAATACTGCATCACAGGCCGATGATACGACATCTCAAAATTATCCGAGACAGATTGATTTATGGATGCGGGGAAGTGACACTTGGTACAAAATAATCACGATTTTACAGGCTTGAGGTGACACGTGTCTCAATTTTCATTGATTAATGTCTCCCCCAGGCATGACTGATAGTTGGGGGCGCTTTGGGCCATGTTCCTTAATGATGATGGCCATGAGAATCATGTCCAATCATTCGATGGTATTTAAACCATAATTTTCATTTCTCTTTCTTCTTAAACACTCCATTCTCCCGCCTATAGCTTTCTGTGTTTAATAGCCATAGCCATTCTCATTTAGAGCTTGGATTCAAGGTGGTTTATGGCATTTTCCCTCTCCAAGTATCCTAGTAAACCAGGTAACTTGCTTCCACCAATAATCCTTTGATTTAGTTTATACTTTGTTTAGCTTTTTGTGCTTTGCAATTTTCAGCGAGTTTTGTGTTCTCTGGCAAGAACTTTGGTGGTTTTAAGGACAATCTTTGAGGTTTCTTGGCGGGTATTAGATGGTAAGTGGTGTTTAGATAATTCACTTGGGGATTTTGAACCCATAAGAATCTTTATTGGTCATTCCAGTGACTATTCGGTCACCTTCTCTGTTTATCTTCTTTGTTGTGTTCTTGAGCTTTTTCTTAAAAACGATTTGTCTTCCCTTTTGACCCTTTGGTCAACACGGTCAAACTTGCGAGTTGTTTGCATATTTTAGTTCTTTCAAAGCTTCAAATTAAAACTCATCTTTTTGATCTTAAGGAGACTGTATGAGCTGATCGACCAATTCCCAGATGTTAGGGAGTGGCTCTTTAGTGAGATTTGTCAGCACGAGGCCAAATATGAGGTTAGATGCCGGTCCGAGGCATTTCATTTGTGCCCAATATTTCCAGATCCCCTTGCTATCATCCATCCCCCGTTAGTTGAGAAACTAGAGGATCCTTTAAGATCTCGTCCTCCTATTTATGAGAGATAAGAGGATTATTGTACCACTCATCCCCCGACGATCGTCATAAGTGCAGATACGATAAGTGCGAGCTCATCTATGAGTGATGATGCCAATGACATCTCATCCTCGGAGGGTTGTAGTCCTTCTTCGTCTAGGATCTCGGATAAAGACAACTCTTTTGATCATGTTATGAGGGTTCCTGCCTCTCGTACTACTGATACGGGTGCCATTAACTCCGGGTAGAGTTGCTTTCTAGGGACTCTCGTACGACCGACATTGGGAGCACTCAGGAGGCAGGCCTGCTTGCTAATGATTCAATCCTTGAGGGGAAGAGAGTTACTGTTGCTCAACCTCCAATCCAAACAGCTATCCCTCTATCTTCCATGATCAAGGGGGAATTTCAGGACAAATTTCCAAGTGGAGTACCGATCCCCAACATCATCGACTCAGGAGACGAGGCCGAGGCACCACTGGATACCACTTATGGTCAAACATTTCAGAGCACTGTAAGTGATGTTGACCTCTTACATTGGAGGCAGATATAGGGAATAAACTTTGATATTACGATGAGAGTCCCTATTGAGTCTGAGAGGTCTTTTAATGTCCGACCAGGTGAGGTTGCAGTGTATGAGCAAATGTTTAGAATCGTCTTTCACCTTCCAGTACATCATGTCGTATGTTCCATCCTTGACAACTTGGACATAGCTCCTGTTTAACTTTCTTCGAACTCTTGGAGGATTTTGCTCGGCTTTATACTTATTTGGAAGTTCTGTCATGTCACCAAGATTCCAGTCAGTGAGTTCAAGGCATGCTATAATGTCTCTTGCACAAAAGAACAAGCTGGCTACTACCACTTTGTGGCTTGGAAGATGACAAATAAAGTTATTTTCATCAACCAAACATCCAATCATCATTAGAAATCGAGGTATTTCTTTGTATCTGGCGCATGGGAGTTCCCCAATAACTTTGTTTGTTCCTCCTCCAAGTCGAGAGTCCCCCAGAAATGGGGTAAAGTATCCATGGATGTGAAGCTCGAATCGTACTTAAGATAAATGATTAAAAGAAGATTGATACCATTAGGATCCAAGGAGAGGATGGTGGTCTCACTGAATATGAGGACCTCATGACCCCTGACATCATTGTCGAGAAGGAACTAGATATTAGTCCTCTTAACGAGATTTGTAAGTAAATTTCATAAAGACATTATAACCTCGTCTTTAATCGTAGTTTCATTTTTGAAATCTTCGATATTAACCTTTGAACTTTTGCAGATTGTCCAAGCGGTACAACTGAAGAAGTTTGGAAGATGGTGGCCCTAATCTTGCCAACATGGTTAACAAATTTGGGAAGAAATAAGTAGCCCCAAGTGGCCAGACGAAGAAGACACCCACTAGAAGCTCCGGTTGAGCCGAGGATATAAGGAAAAGGAAAGAGCGGGTGGTGGACACTACTATCCATTGCCAACAAAAGAAGATTTTGCCGGACAGAAGGTCTGACAGAGTGATACCCATCTCTACTAATTCCGCCCTCATCGCTCATCTCGCCCAATTTGAGCTTAATGATATGAGTTTAATTGGGTGTGATAAGAAGTAAATTGAATCCATTGGCTCCTTGATATCCGATGCTGACAAGTGCTTTCTTAAATCTATGATTTCGCCCCTTCTCACTAAATTTGGTCTTCATAGGGCCATCCAGGTAATTGCTTGAACTATGGTAGTTTTTATTTTTCAAGTGTTGTCTCGTACTAATTTGATTCTTTATCTTTTTACAGTCTTCGCTTTCCTTCTATCACCCGGGGGACTGGGTTGAAAGGAAGGTTCCCTTAGTTAAAAAGGTAAAAGACATAGAGAGGACGGAGCAGGGCTTAAGGAATGACTTAGTACATAAAGAAGTCTATCTTTAAAAGGCCATGACTGTTGAGCAGCAGAAGATCCAGGAGTTGACTAATTTGAAAGTAGAGAATGAGAATGTCTTGTAGGAGCTGGACAACAAGAGGCAAGCTAAGATAAATGTTGTAGTCAAGGCAACTTTGGACAAGGTAAAAGCACAAGTCGTGGATGAGTTTAGAGTCTGAGGAGTTTGGGGGCTACGCCTTTGAATATCTTAAAAGAGGAGTGAAGACGGTATGTCGATGGACCGCTTTTAAGCACACTGCAGTCGAGACTCTGACCTAGAAGGACTTGATGTTAATAATGTGACACCCCGACTAATTAAATACCGGGTAGCTACTCCTTTATTAAATTAATTCAAAATGCCAAGTTGGCTCAGTTAATAGCATCACTGTCGAAAACATTTTATTTTTACTAACCACCTAATATTTAAAAAGTAAGTGCCAAATTTTATTTAAAGTCTGATTAACATGCAACAAGTGTAATGAAGAAATAAATAACACCATTCACCATACTGAAGTAAAACGAATAACGATCACAATAGAGTAAATAAATTCTGGAGGAAAACTCCTCACTACAATCCCATACTGAAATAAATAATCGAAACTGAAATAATACATGCTAAAGTCTGGAAACTGAAATGTAAAAGATGTCTCTAAATAGAAATGGGCAACATGCCCTACAACTGATAGATAGTGACTCTGGAATCCAAAAGATAGAAGCGTCTACATGCAAATCCCTGTAGCTTCCACAAACCGCTACAGCTCGTCACCTGAATGAATAACCTATGCTTGGTGTCCTTGTGGCTGGGCACCTAAAATGGTTTTACAAGAAAAAGATTTGAAAAGCAAACGGGTCAGAGCCCGAATGTGGGGTTATATTTTAAAAACCTGCAAGTGCTTTAAAAACATTTAAAATATTAAATGTAAAGTACATGTTAGGACGTACACTCACATGATATTCTCACCTCTCGTCTAACTGTGCACTCCTATCGTAAGTACCCATCTACTACGATATAAACCACTAGCTAAGTGACATCATAACTAGCTAGATTGTAATAGTTCCTACCCTTATTACCCGGTTCAATTAACATATAACGCTCGTAATTAGATAGGGATTTAATGTAAACTCAAATACTCAATATGCAATATATTTCTCTATCAGCTAACTCATTATATTTATCGAAACAATACCGTAATTATATTCACATCATTAACATGGAGGTTCTCATTAATTAAGTGTATATTATTCACATCATAAATATACAATACAAGCACCCCGAGAACTAAGCTGCGGTGCACACATACTCTGCTATCCATCCCAGTACATCACGTACATAAGGATCACATATTCCGAATCTCTCAGGAATAGTTCAGATAACACAAATCACAAAGAGTGGAGGCGAACACAGTCACCATCACATGGGTCACGCACATACCTACGCTCCCATGATCAGCAGACTTATTCATATCACAATAAGTCCTTCTATGACCTATGTTCATTGAGGTACCAGTCTATATCCCCCCCGTAGGCACACAAGGATTAGAGGGTCCTAAGCGAACGTAACCTCCCGTGATAGCAAGTATGGTAGGTATGTCATACACACAATCATATACCAATACTAAGTAAACACACGTCTTAGTAATACCGTATTTTAATCGTAGTACATATTCTCATACTAACTTATAATTATCACAATTCATACTGTTTCGGTTTGTATTTGTACGTGCCATAATTATCTCACGTCGTAGTAGACACTCATATCTCAACCCAAACCGTCCATATAATACACTCTCGTATGTAAATTCCTTCTCATAAATACCCAAATGTCCCAATTCTATCATTACTACATCTACGGAATGATATGTATATCCTCGAACAAGTTTACGGAACTCCAAAAGTCAAAACAGTCCAAAAAGGACCAAACTGTCAACTCGTTAGAAATCTCGTTCAAACGAGACTGTTCGAACGAGATTCCTCTGCCAACTCATTAGAAGACTCGTTCGAACGAGGTTGTTCAAACGAGGTCCCAGTTCGTTCGAACGAACTGTACCTTCTAACGATATCTCGTTCGAACGAGATATCGAACGAAATCCCTACTCGTTAGCAACGACTGGTCAACTCGTTAGAAGCTCGTTCGAACGAGTTCGTTCGAACGACCTGGGGGTTGCTTCTAACGAGCTACCAGCTTCGGCCCAGATTTTTCCCCAAATCGTTTTTCATCCATTTTAACACCTCAAATCTTCTAAACTAAGTCCCAACAATCGTTTAAAGGTCTATAATCAATACTAAACATATATAGTCACATCCTAACATGTTTTTAAGGGATCAATCCATCCTAACACCAATTAAATTTACAACTTTCTACACTTTTTCCAAATATCTCAAGAACATGAACCCTAACTACATATCATCATCAAATCCTAGAATTTAATTCGCTTTTCTTTCACCCAATCATGTATTAACATCAGATTAATCGTCTCCAAGCTATTCTACATGCAATTTATCCTCAATATTCAGAACCTAAGTCCAGTTAATCATGGGTTTTCATTCATCTTCCAAAAACAATTATAAATCTTCAATTTTCTAACATGGAAAGAACATTTGCTGAAGTTAAACATAATTAAACCACTTGCCTTGTTTGTTTCCGAATTTGGTGTTGATTTGGTGAAGAATCTCTGCAGAATTTTCTCTCTTTCTCTCCTTCTCCAAGCTCCTTCTCCAATGGTGGCTTAAGGTGGCTAGGGTTTTGATTTGGGAACTTAGAAAACCTAAATGATAACCTACGTAGCTTTCTAGGTTAAAATGGTTTGGTTAATGGGCTTAATGGTTTAAATCCACATCAGATTTACATCTCTAATTTTCGTCACTTTTAATTCCTAAAAATGTAAAATTACCAAAATACCCTTTAAGTTGTCGGTATGGCCTAAAAATACCCCGGGACCCAAACTACACCCCCGGGTAGTGTTTTCTGACTATCTCGACCCTTCTGGACGCGTTGGCGCACTCAAAATGACCATACGGTTTATAGATTTTAAATTCACTTTTATTATCAAAATATTATACCGTGACGCGGCGGTCCCACGCGTCTCAATAAAATTTCCAAATTGCCGTATATAAATCTCACGATAAATTTATAATACCAAATACATATATAATCATATATGCACATAATCAAATACCAATTCGCATCACATTAGTATTTATAACCCGGATTAATTTCCAATTAATACGCATTTAATTAATTAATCCCCAAAATAAATATAGCCAAAAGTACGGGGTATTACAAATAACCCCATGCTCGGCACTACACTAGCTGACGTGGAGAAACTGGATGAAATAACTGAGGCCAACCCGACCGAGTTCACTAGATAATTTCGAAGATGTGGCCAAAGATAGTGTTAATGATGATGGACCCGAGACTTAGACCACTGCAAGCAACGTCGTCATTTATCCCTTTGTGGTTCCTCCTAAAGAGACTCCTCAAGTTTAACCCTATCCTAGGCAGCCGTTTGTGGCCTTGTTATCCCTTATCTGTATATCTTTTTTTCTTAAATAATGTCCTCAAGAAAATTACAACTTTGTACCTAATGTCATTTCAGAATAATATCTTTTTGACGTTTGCATGAATGGATTTTTTCTTCTGAAATTCACTTATTTGATTTGTAGATTACCACTTTAATGGTGTCAGGGCCATAGCTAAATGACTCTAAATAACCGTAATGAATCGATTTTGAATAGTAAATCACCAAATTAATGGTGTTGTTTATCTAGTTTTTTCTCCTCCTTAGCCGAGATGAGTATAACCAAATTGATGATTTTTCAAACTTGAATTAACCAAATTATGGTTTTTAATACAAGTCCCCTCTCGTTATTTTGAGAGTGTATGGACGAGTGATGTCTCATCCTTCACTATCATCTCGGTTGAGAGATTTCTTCACCAAGTTAATGATGTTTAGACAAACCATAATTAAATAATTTTTGAATTTGAATTCACCAAATTATGGTGTTTAATCATAATCCCCCTCTGGTCGTTTTGAGAGTGTATAGACGAGTGAAGTCTTGTCCTACACTGTCGTCTCGACTGAGTTAGTTCTTCACCAAGTTAATGATGTTGAGACGAACCTTAATTAAATTATTTTTGAATTTGAATTCACAAAATTATGGTGTTTAATCATAATTCCCCTCTCGTTGTTTTGAGAGTGTAAGGACGAGTGCTACCTCGTCCTACACTGTCGTCTCGGTCGAGATGGATTTTCACCAAGTTAATTATTTTAAGATCAACCATAATAAAATGATTTTTGAATTTTTATTCACCAAATAATGGTGTTTAATCGCAAGCCCCCTCTCGTCGTTTTGAGAGTGTATGGACGAGTGCTACCTTGCCCTACACTGTCGTCTCGGCCGATATGGTTTTTCACCAAGTTAATGATGTTAAGATCAACCATAATAAAATGATATTTGAATTTTCATTCACCAAATTTTGGTGTTTAATCACAAGTCCCCTCTCGTCATTGAGAGTCTACGTATGAGTGTTGTCTCATCCTACACTATCTTATCTACCGAGAGAGTTTCGACTCTCATACAACCAACTTACTATCATACTTCTTCCCGCTCTCGGAGATACTGAGAATCCAAGTATTAAGTCAGCCCCGCCCCGATTATCATATCGCCGAGAGTAAGTTAATGCTACTTCACCACGAATGATATTTTATAGCATAATGTGTTAAAACGTATAATTTTATCCACTCATTCAATAGAAATAGGAGAGAACACTTGTTTCATTCATTTCCTTTTTGAGTACGTAATTTTTACAATACAATGGTAAAGAAAAACTTTCTACAACATCCTATTGATAATATCTTTTCAAGTGGTCAGCGTTCCAGGGAATGCAAATGGTTCTCCCTCTATATTTTCCAGCTGATAGGTGTCTGGAATAACTTATTCTATTACTTTGTAAGGACCATGCCAGTTCAGATGGAGTTTATTTATCTTTTTCCAAGATTTATTTAGAACCAAGTATCCTATGGCCAATAGTATGGACTTCACCCTTTTGTTATAGAATCTAGCAGTCCTCTGTTGGTAGGCAACTTGCCTAACCTCTACATCCTCCCCTCTCTCTTCAATGAGGTCCAAATCCAACCTCCTCTCTTATGGACTTGATTTTGGGCCGTATGTCTGGACTCTGTGGCTTGGTGGACCAATTTCAGTGAGTATCAGTGCCTATGAGCCATAAGCAAGCATGAATGGGATTTCCCTCGTTGGAGTTCTCTCCACAGTCCTATATGTCCAGAGGACAGCGTGAAGATCTTTCATCCATAGGCCCTTGGCATCTTCTAATTTCTTCTTGCTCCCCTCAAGTATAGTTCTGTTAGTCACCTATGTTTGTCCATTAACCTGAGGTCGGCCTAGGGCTGACAAAAATTGCTTAATGCCGACCCTTTTGCAGTAGGCCTCCAAAGATGAGTTTTTGAATTTCTTGCCATTGCCCGAGATCAGGGTGTGGGGTAGGCCATATCTATAAATGATGCTCCTCCAAATGAATTTGAAGGTCTTCGTCTTAGTAATGGTAACCATGGCCTCTGCCTCAACCTATTTGGAAAAATAGTCAATCACTATGATTAGAAACCTATAGTTGCCAATTTACTTAGGTAACGGTCCTACCAAATCAATTCCCCAAATAACAAATGGCCAGGGAGAGGTAATAGAAGGTAGGGACTGATAAGGCTGATGAGGGATGCTGGAATATCTCTAGCATTTGTCACACCTCCTCACATAACTGGTCGTATTCGTATCCAGGGTCGACCACCAATACCCTTATGTGATAACCCTCTTTTTTAACGATCTCCCTCCTATATGACTTGAGCAGGAACCTTTATGTAGATATTTTAAGATGTATTCCACCTCTATCGGATGGACAAATCAGAGTAGAGGGAGGAGGAATTATTTTTTATATAAAACATTCCTAATAACTGATAACTTAGATGCCTTATACCTCAGCCTCCTCCTTTCCAACTTTGAGTCTGGTAGTTCTCCATCCCTTATATATCGGATGTGGGGGTCCATACAAGATTCTCTTATTTTAAGGTTTAAGTAGAACTTAGCTGTGTTGTCCTATTCTTCAATGCTTGGTCAGTGTAAGATCTCCACTGGTACTGAACTTCTGATTTCTATCCTAGTTACTAAAGCTAGTCTCGCTAGTGCATCAACTCGACTATTGTCTAGTTGAGGGATCATTTTTAGATTCACTTCCCTAAAGTTTCTCAATGTTGATTTTACCCTATCCAAGTATCTAGACATCCTCTTATCCTTCTCATATACTCCTAGTATTTGATTCACTACTAGCCTAGAGTCACTATGAACTAGCAACTGGCCTCCATTCAGTGCCTTGGCGAGGGAGAGACCTTTTAGGAGGGCTTCATACTTGGATTCATTGTTGGATGCCTTAAATTTGAATCTCAAAGCATACTCTTTATCAGTTCCATCTAGAGTTGACAATATTAGGCCAACTCCAGTCCCTTCCTCACTGGAAGAATGCTCAATAAAGAGGCTTTGTACTGTACCTTTTTCAGAGAAGTTGCCTTCTTCCAAAGCTCTATTCTTAAACATAAACTTTTCCTCTTCATTCTCGACCACCACCACCACCCCGGCCATAATCATCCCGACCTCAGTCGGGCTAGGAATTGCTTCTTCCGGTTTATCCCCATTAATTGGATTTGTAAAATCTTCATCATCAGCCTCGTCCCAAGTGAACTCGGCCACGATATATGCCAAATCCTTTCCCTCAATAGCTATTCTCGGCTGATAAATAATGTCGTATTCTCCCAGCTCAACTGACCAGGCTATCATCTTACCCGATTTCTCAGGTTTATGGAGGACCTGTTTGAGGGGGAGTTGGTAAGGATGACCATTGTGTGCACCTAGAAGTAGGGTTTCATCTTCCTTGATGTTTGAATCAAATATTAGGCCAGTGTTTTCTATCTTTGGATACTTTTTCTCGCCCCCTTTAAGGGCCTTGCTATTGAAATAGACTGGCTTCTGAACAACTTCATCTGCTCTCATAATTACTGCATTGATGGACGACTCAGACACGACCAAGTATAAATATAGCTTTTCACCTTGAACAAGCCGTGATAATAAAAGTGAGGAGTCGAGGTAGGTCTTTAACTCTTCAAAGGCCCTCTCACACTTCTCATTCCACTCAAAAGCTTTTTTCATCACCTTGAAGAAGGGAAAACACTTGTTTGTTGCCCTTAATACGAATATATTTAGCATTGCAACTCATCCAGTCTGCCTCTGGACATCTTTTATGGTCTTAGGAGTATTCATCTCCACCAAAGCTTTGATTTTTTATGGGTTAGCCTCTATCCCCCTTTGATTGACAATAAAACCCAAAAACTTACCTGTCCCGATGCTGAAGACACACTTAGTAGTATTAAGCTTCATCCTATATTTGTCCATTGTGTCGAAAGTTCACTCTAGGTCGGCCACATGAGACTCGGCATTGAGGCTCTTGGTAAGCATATCATCGATATAAACTTCTATGGTCTTTCTTATTTGATCCTCGAACATTTTGTTCACTAGCCTCTGGTATGTATCCCCGACGTTCTTGAGGCCGAATGGTATTACCTTATAGAAATATACTCCTTTGTTCGTGATGAACGAGGTCTTTTAGGCATCGATCGGGTCTATAGATATCTGATTGTAGCCTGAATAAGCATCCGTAAAACTCATCAGTTCATGTTCGGCCGTGGTATCAACCATCTGATCTATTCTCGAAAGAGGAAAGTTATCTTTGAGGAATGCCTTATTCAGATATGTGAAGTCAATAGACATCCTCCATTTTCCATTGGTCTTAATAACTATGACAATATTAGTTAACCACTTCAAGTAGATAACCCCTCTCATGAAGTTAGCTTTCTCAAACTTCTTCACCTCATCTCTTATGACTTCGTATTTCTCTCCGGAGATCCTCTGCCTTTGTCTAACTGGTTTATTTCCTTTTTCTACATTCAATTTGTGGTAGAGGACTTTTGGATAAATTCTCGGCATATCTTTGTGACTCCAAGCAAAAGTGCCCTATCTCTCCCTTAAGAGTTTGATCAACTCTTCTTTAATCTCTTTATTTAGGGCCTTGCTGATTTGGATAAATGTTTTTGGCTTCTACTCGCTGAGGATGATGAATTTTACCTCCTTAGTGGCCTATCCTTTTTTAGCTTCATCTTGTCTCTCGAGTCGAGAGAGTCTATGTTGTAAGTAGTGGTGGGCCTCTTATACACCTCTCTCTCCTCGACCGAATTAAAGTAACATTTGTGTGCCTCAACCTGGCTAACTTGAACTTTCCTTACCCCATAAGGAGTCAAGAATTTTATCATTTGGTGAACTATTGAGGGTATACGACCTTAAATTACTTAAAGGATACTCGCCCCATAATTATATTGTACGGTGAATAAACATTATCATCCATTAGGAAGAAATTGATCTTTTTTGTGAGACATCTCGACCAAGTTTCCCCCATGCTTACCTCCATCTCATAGATTCCCAGAGGATGTACTTTCTCTCCACTAAATCCAATTAGTGGTTGAAGATATGGGACGACCCTCTTCTTGCTCAGTCCCAGGCCAGTGAAATAGTCCCAAAACATTACGTCGGTCGAACTTTCGGTATCGAACAGTATCTTGGGGACATCATACCCATGTACTTTAGTGGTGATCACCAGAGAGTCATCATATGGGGCTAAGATACCCTTAAAGTCCATTATCGAAAAGCCAATCACCAACATATTCATATAAACTTTCTTTCTCTTACCCGACTTTAAATCAATAGCAGCTGAGTTAACTACCTCCGGCTTCGGGAGAGCCTTGGCTTCTGCTACATGAGCTTTTCAATCAGCTATATTTTTACCGCCACCTACCAAAGCATCGCATATTATTTTCACATCGTGAGAAATATAGTATAGCCGACATTTAGGATCAGTTTTCTTTAATGGGAGGTTAAGGTCGGCATCCTCCTCCTCATCTGATGCATCATTATCCTCATTCACTAGATCATCAAGTTTTCACATATCATCTCTTCTCTTTCGGGCATCATCTCGGCCACCCCTTGAACCATTTTTATCCACATACTTTCTTACTTTCCCTTTCTTCAATATCTTTTCAATTTTATATTTCAGCGTAAAACATCTGTTAGTGGTGTGGCTATGGTCTTGGTGAAATTCACACCATTTGCTTTTATCCCTCTTATGAAGAGGGGCTTTGAGCTATTATGTTCGTCTCAAGGACCTATCATTCTTGATCTCATTCAAGATCATTTTAGGGCTAACAGTCAATGCGGCGTAGTCAGAGAACTTTTTGTCCGCTAACCTTTTCTTTGATTAATTTATGGGATTTACTCCCACTAGATCCCTTATCATCCTCTCCTTAGGCCGCAATGGCCTTCTCCACATTATTGACTCTCTCGTCCGTAGCCAGGAGTTTAGCTATAGAATTTAAAGGATCCTCGGCCAGCTTCCATAGGAGTTTGCCCTTTTATAATCCTCTTATTAGGGCAGTTATAGCTATGCACTCATCATAGTCTTCCACTTCTAATTTCTCTTTGTTGAAGCGGGCAATATAGTCCCATAAAGACTCATTCTTTCCTTTCTTTACGTACAACAAGTGGGTGGTTTTTTTCCTCAGCTTAACCCCAGGGAAAAAATTATGAACGAACCTCTCAGCCAGTTGCTTGAAGTTCTTTATTGAGTTTCTTGGGAGAGAGGTATACAGGATATGCGCTGCTCCCGTAAGGGTACTAGAGAAAGCCCTTCACCTCATCTCTTCTAAGACCGAGAAGATGTCTAGAGCGGATTGATACATCTTAATATGGTGGTCTGGATTACTGCTCCCGTCATATCTCGATGTCACCACCGGTGGTTTAAACTTAGCCGGGGTAGGGTAGCTCACGATTCGAGTGACAAATGGTGACCCTTTATTATAACCCTCTATAATGGGTCCAGCTCTTCAATAAATCTCCAATCTTGTCCTCTAGTATCTGAATAGAATTGTTTAATGGTTTATCAACTACAACAACTATGGCATTATCTCCCTCAACCAAGGCAGCATTATCGTCGACCCCTTCTCTCAGCCTGACGTTGGATGGGTTCTCGATCAGTTGCTCTCTATCAGCTATTTACTTCTTTCTTCTCCTCATCGAGGGTCATCTACCCGCGTATCCTCAATTTCTTATAGATCTTGCCCCACTGTCAGACCTAGACAATCGATCTTTGAGATCACATACGGGGCCAAGTATCTCAAAATCAGAACCTCGACTGAGCCTATCAAAAGCTGAAGGAAAAAATCTCCCTTCTCGACTCGGCCTTACGGTGTTTCCCCTGCTAACTTGAATAGGGCACATAATATTTACCAAAATTTCATATGGTTCCCAGCACTTTGCGTCATCATCATACTCATTATTTTCACATTCTTGACCTTGCCTTCCTAAATGTAGACACCTGGGGTCAACAACGTTCCTCCGCCTCTATTATGTTGGGGCATTCTTCTATGGGGTAGGGGTGGTCTCTTTATCGCCTGATGTATGCCCTCCCTAGAGGACGGAGTTATCATCTCCGTCGTTGTGCCAGTGGGTCTGGATAAGAAATTATGGCTGAAGGCGACCAACTTCTCTTGCATTTTAACTTGACTGGCTGCCAATGAGCGCAATGCTTTTGCGACGTTCATCGTCTTAGATTGTTACAGTGCTTGACTGGAACAAGGGCCACCAGGTGGTGAAAAATCTGATACCATAGAAAGAACAAGAGGTTTACTGGAAGAACTAAGTAAACTAGAAAAAAATTAAACTTAATCTAGAGCTCTTTCAATGGTGGTTCAAGCCCATCCAAGTGTGGGGTTGGACCACCACCAAAGAATCTGGTGAAGAGTAAGCGGCAAATGAAAAGAAGGAGATAATGATCTCGCTTCCCACAGCCGGTGCTAAAATAATGTTGCCAAATATGGAACCACCAGGTGAATGAATAAGATCTCAATCCAGTAGGACTTCAAGTGTGCAACAATGGTGTAAATAAAGTAATATAAATGAAGTAAGATATGAGGCAAAGAGGAGAAAGATAATAATATAAGGGTTCAGCCCATCAAAGCCTACTCCACTGTGCGGGTAAATGAATGTTTACTATCAAATTAGTCTCTAATGGCCATGGATTACAATGCTCTTAACTTTCTCTCTCTACTGAAATATTAGTTGAGTTTTACTAGGGTTCGCATTAAGGATCCTTTCCAAGGTTGAAGGAGACTAGTACATATAGTTCCCGGGGAATGTAGTGTACCCCCAAACATGTAATAAGCATGCGTAGTATATGGCAGCCAATAATGAGCAGTCACCTTTCACTGTCACGAGTATATTATGATGATGAAGTATCCCTCACACGAGAGGGAAATGTTGTTGCACCAGTTTTATCCACGCGGGGCTTGCATCCCACGTGCACTCTCCCATGCGTGCTCCATTTCACACACTCTGCCATGTGCCAAATGTATCCTGTTATAGGGTTTTCGATCTGTACGAGTATGACACCTCCAATGGTACAGTTGTATGATCAAAGAAGTAATAGTGGTCTCGGCTGATGGTGGTGTCTAGACAAGATGAGTCTGACGCGTGCCAGTGAAAATATCGACCTATAAGAGTACGACGAGTTATGTAGCCCGGGTCGCAGAGAGGTCTCGGCCTAATGGTAGAGATGAGACCAAGGTCACCGAAGTTGTTCTATGAATAATGCTTGTATGCATAGCTAGGCCCTAGCCGAGAAGTCCTCTTATGGGGATGGAGTCATATTTGAGCATATCAATCGGCTTTAGCCTTGGGAAGACAACAGTAGTTCCATTAAGTTAACACTATCATCAATTGTTGTGTAGACCATATGAATATATGTCATCAACAGGAGAATAAACGTGCAATGTATAGAAGATATGAAGATATTCCTTCCATGTTCTATAATTAACTTGTAATCATTCGCTCATTCCACTGGTAAAGCGTGGTTTCACATAATTTATAAATGTGAGACACGTGTCCATCTTCTCTTACTTCCATGAGAATATAAAGAGATACCCAATAGCCTCAATAAGGGCATGATATATTTTTGTACTATTATGTTATCAGTGAAAAATATCTAAATGTGTAAATCATACCTCCTGTGGATATTTCTAGTTAAAGGAATACGAACCACTACACATGTGGATATAGGCACTAAATTGGGTCTACCAAGTAAATTCGGGTCTTACACTCCCTCTCTTAGAACATTACTTTACCTTTTTTATTAATATGTTGTAGATGATCTCATAATTATTTGATTACAAGATAATTGGTAAACATTAGCTGAGACGAACCTAAAACTAGTTTTAGTAACAATTCTCAAGCTATCAAAGTTGCTAAATCAGCTTATTTAAAAAGTCTTACCTCTCCGCCTCCAATCCAAAGCTCTTAAAATGTCCCATATTGCCTTTGTAAATAAATGATCGAACCCCTCTTGCATGACCAAGGCATTTTATAAATTAACCTGTAATAAAATAAAAGTAATTAATATATAAACGATGGATTACTCATGTACCCTTCTACATTATCCCCCTCGTACAAAAGTCTCTTATCTTTGTGTAGAGAGAGTTGTTTACGAAACGGTATGTATGTCTTTAAAACTGATACTTCTCATCATTGCATTTGTTAAACATTAAATGCTTCAGCGAGCTTAGCTTGTTCAACACAGTTATCAGCGAGCTTAGCTTGTTCAAATTGGGCATCTTCCTCTTAATCATGTCAGCTGAAGGAGAAAGTAGGATCTCAAAAATATCAAAAGATTCAAATGAAGAGGAAGTTTCTCCATGTGTGAGTTCGACACCAATATATTCTTTAGTTGAAGAAATAGGTACAGGATCCTCTTCTAAGTTTATAGAAAATTGGGGCAACACAAGTGTTAGTCGGGAAACAAAATAGGTGATAGAACTCTTGTATTCCAACAGTAAAGAAGCATATCATGGATGTTCCTCTCCAACCCTCTGGTTAAGTCCCCATAAAAACTTGAGCTCGTCAATATTAACTTCCCCTTCTTGGGGAACCTCTTCTTACTTTCCTCTGCATAAAAAGGAACAATAAAGTTAGTTGCCAAATTCAAAAACACCTAATAAAAGAAGAAGAATAGACAACAAATTGTAACCTATACCACGCCTTATTGGGGCACATCTGGGACCAGTGTAAGATATTCCCTCGGGAAAAGGAGCATGTTGACAATTCTTAACAACACCCCATAATCCCAATAATCCTTACTAGAATTGTGTAAATTCACCATTAGAGCCTTATTTGCTTGTCTAGTCTTAAGACTATATGTACACTCTCCAATAGTACCCCATTGTAAGAAAACATCAAACACTGGACCCTAATATGAGCCCCGTAAAATCTCATTTAACCTATGGACACCATTTATAACCCTTTAAGTGTTTGGTGATACCCTAGAAGGAACCACGTCAAAGTATTGGCAAAATTGAAGAAAAAAAGGGTTTGGTGGAAAAGTGATGCTATACTCAACAATGAATAAGTTGGTGATCCACTAACCCTCATGATGAGAATACACACATATGGGACCTTAGGCTATCTCTAAATCTACCCAAGATGGAATTTTTCTTTTTTCTCTAAACTCATCTAATGAACCCTTGTCTACAATATGAACCATGTTGGGAATATAGAAAAAGATGATAAAATGGAGAAAGAAGGAAATAAGGCTTACAGGTGATCTAAGGTGACTGCAAGAACTGAAGAAAAAAATAATGGTAGCGAACATTCGTACAAAGAAAGCTTGAAGACGAAGGAAAACTCTTAAATGCAGAAGGTTTAAGGTGAAAAGAAAGGAGGAAAAAATTGTACCTATTTATAGGTTGCCTCGAAAAATGGAAATGAAATGATTAACTGAACAAACGGTTGAACTACCACCGGCTTCACGCTTCCCAAAGGTTCAAAAGACCATCATGCCCTTTGGCGGTTAAAAAAAGTTCGAATCATTTTTAAAAAATTCCATTATCATAGAGTATCAATGAAAAATCTTCTCTTATGCGTGTGATTTGATTAACATACTATATTCTATCTGTGATTATAAATCTGGATTAATTTCGTTTTTAAACATCAACACCCTTATGTCAAAGAGATTGGAAAAGTGGGGTTTAAGTTAAATTTCACATTAAAAAGTGAGGGTTAAGTTAAAATGCCCAAAAAATTATTTATGTGTAAAACTTCATTTTACTTATAGCATTGCGAGTAGTACCCCCTCATATCACACACAAGCATATATACAAAAGTTATATATAGGTATAACTCCATAAGTGTGAAATACAATTAAGAATAATTAAATGTGGAGACTCTTTATTGACACCATTTTAGTGACATCTTGATATGCCTTCAATGTATTGGTCAGTCAAACTATATTAATTATGAGTAATACAATAATCAACCATTGCATTAAAGACAAATCACGATGTGAGTAAAATGAGAGAAATAGTATCATGCACTTAACGCACCATATGTCAGTGATTTACACCAATAAGGACACAACACATTTGCATATGTAAAACTATTATTTTTATAGCATGTGAGACACGTATCGCATCTATTTCGTATCCTTATTAATATTGAGGACGAACACGTGGTACACTTAGGGGTGTAAACGAATATTCAAAAGTCCGAACATGTCTGGTATTTGAATTCTATTTTGTGGATATTTAGATACTAAGAAATCCGTCATTGATAATTCGTATTCGAAGAGAATTACCATATTTACTGATATCTGTTCTAGTTATTCGTATCCATAATATTATATATATATATATATATATATATATATATATATATATATATATATATATATATATATATATATGTGTGTGTGTGTGTGTGTGTGTGTGTGTGTGTGTGTGTGTGCAGATTAATTCACAATCAAAAGATTCATGAAAGCAATCACAAAAGGCAGAAAGTAAATGGAATCATACATAACAACGATGTACATGGTTCAGCAACCTGCCTACGTCCACAGAGAGGTTACTTGTTTTTTTACTAAGTGTCTCTCAACGATTATAATTTGTTCATTTCCTTTGCCTTGGGTCAGGGAGTACAATTTATACATATTTTGTTACAGAGTTTGGGTTGTTTAAGGACATCCCATCATCGTATGTGGGTTGTCCATGAGGTGCTTGAATATCTCGATCGAGATTCTTGGCACGGCACCGGATTTTACCATATTCATGAGTGTCCTTGTCAAACTAAACTTCTCGTGCAAGGATTAAGCCATGATTTGGGCCGGACCAAATAACTTAAGTTATCTTGGTAGGCTACTCTCCTGGGCTTGTAAAAAGTGGGCTCCCACAATTTCCCCTGAAATCTTTGGGCTAATAATCATTGGCCAATAGATTTCAACCGGGTTGGAGGTTCAGGTCCTTGTTATGTAGTTAGAATTCATGATGGAATCATTGTAATAACACGATTTTCAACAAGGGCAGGCTTATCTTAAAGAGATAAATGAACCGCCAAAATCTTCCTAAGAAATCGAAACTCATCATTTGAGTGTTCTAGTGATCAGTTGAGGCTCACTCAAGCATATGTTCATTGCATTTGGTCGTTCTTGCGCATAGTCTGTTCCTAATCTCTCATCTTGCTTCAAAATTCAAAGTTTCACCCTTTTTATGCTTTTTCAAAGCTTCGTTACCATCTGTAAGTTATAGTTTCTACCTCTTCTTTAGTTAGTTTACTTGTATTAACTAGTTATTGTAGTTAGGGTTTCTTCTTGTTTTCTCAGCTATGGAGATACTAGATGGTAAATCTATAGAGGAATTTAGGCATAAATATAATATTCTTGAGTGGGTAGTTATCGAATGTGATCCCTTTCCCCATAATGTTCAAATAGTGGATGGGGGGCACTGGATTCATACCCTATTGATAACTCAAGAAGGCCTTACTTATCCCCCGGATGAGTTATTCCTTAGATTTTTTAGGCATTTCGCCATTGTTCCTGCTCAGTATTCCCCCAATGTATGGAAGATAGTGAACGATGTTCATAGGATAAATACTCTTTATGGAACAAGGTTGGGGCTTGTCGAGATATGTTAGTGTTACGTATTCTTAAAAACTAAAGAGGGTTTATTGTATCTGAAAACCAGAAGAGCTGAGCGAGTTCTGGTTGTAAATGTCTCGAATTCCTACAAAGACTATTGGAAAAGCAGATTCATTGCAAGGGACTAGCAGCACCCCCTACTGTTGGAAGGGGAGAGACCACGCGATCTTCCCATTTTAGATTATAGGGTGGCCAAAATAGGTCGCTTCCTCTTTTTTCTTTTTTACTAATTTCTTATAGATTCCTCTAATTCTTGTGGTTGATTTTCTTCTTCTTTGTTGTCATAGATCGTGCCAGGAACCAAGAACCTGACATTATCGAGATTAATAATTAAGATCTCACGATAGCCTAAATCATAAAGGAGAGATTGGTCGAAGGTGAGCATCCTAGGTCGACTGCCTTTATCTTAGAATACAAGAACACGGGCACCAATTTTATTTCTCGACTAGTCGATCAGGTCCCAGTTTTAAGATCTCTAGAGGTAGGTTCTTCTGAGAAGGAGAGCTCGAAAGAAGAAGAAGAAGAAGATAATGAAGAGAGAGAGGAAAAAAGCAGAGGACGAGAAGAAGTTGGAGGAGAAACTAAAGAAGAAGAAGAAGAAAAATATATGGCTCTGTTTGTTAAGAAGAGGAGGTTTAGGCTTCCTAACGATGATGATGATCATGCAGTTTTGTTCGACAGGATTCCTGCTTTGAAGAATTTTGCTACAAATTCTACCAAGGGCAATGGTACTGGCCCATCTGATAAAAGGAGAGAGCATGAGAAGGAGAAAGAAAAGAGGAGAGAAGAAGAGGAGAGGAAGAGAGAGAGAGAGAGAGAGAGAGAGAGAGAGAGAGAGAAAAGAGAAGAAGAAAGAAAGAGAGATAGATAGATAGATAGATAGATAGATAGATAGATAGATAGATAGATAGATAGATAGATAGATAGATAGATAGATAGATAGATAGATAGATAGATAGATAGATAGATAGATAGATAGATAGATAGATAGATAGATAGATAGATAGAAGAAGAAAGAAAGAGAGATAGATAGATAGATAGATAGATAGATAGATAGATAGATAGATAGATAGATAGATAGATAGATAGATAGATAGATAGATAGATAGATAGATAGATAGATAGATAGATAGATAGATAGAAGAAGAAAGAAAGAGAGATAAATAGATAGATAGATAGATAGATAGATAGATAGATAGATAGATAGATAGATAGATAGATAGATAGATAGAGAGAGAGAGAGAGAGAGAGAGAGAGAGAGAGAGAGAGTAGAGGCTAAGAGTTTAGCCTTGCAGATGATGGGTACAACACCCCTAATCTCGATGGAGCTAGTGTGGGTGACTCCCCTTTTTTGGCTCCATAGCTGCTGAAGAGGTTAGTGCTCACCGTTGATCGTGAGAGGTCTTCGAGGTTGGGGCCTTCTTAACTTGCCATCAAGACCGCACAGGGGATGTTTCTGGTAAGTATCTCTTTTGTCTTACCTTATTTTGTTATTTCTCATTTCTATTCTGATTCCTTATTATTTTGTTTTCTCTACAGTTGCTATCTGATTTCACTATCCTCATGGACAATCATTTTGATAGCTTTAGGAGGGAGGAAGAACTGAAGAAGGCCCCGGAGGACGAGAAGATGGCCTTGGAGGTCGAGAAGGTGACCTTTGCCAATGCTTGCCAGTTATGAGAGCATAAAAATATTGACATGTCTAAGGCCTATGATGCTTTGGAGGCTAGTCAGAGGGTGATAATTATTGAGAAGACCAAATTAATGGAGGCCAACAAAGAGTTGACTGGCAAGGTGGACAAGATAGAGGTTGACCTTCCTCAAGCCAAGGATAATATCTACCATGAAGGCTTATATAAAGATTACGAGGATGCTGAACGTCAAATGGATTATGCTTGCTAGGTCTCCTTTAAGAGGGGAATGGACCAGGTTTTGAAGGATGCTGGAACACCTGCAGGATCTGACCTCTTCGGCTTTCATTCTCCTGGTCCTGGCCCTTATATTAAAAATAATGAAGAAAGGGAAGGTGGTGACCAAGCTACTGGCAACACTCAGATCATTCCAGCTCCAAATGACGGGAGTGCTGGTGCTAGCGAGGAACAACAGGTGGTCGATAAGGGGAAGACAAAAGTTGGGGAAGATGAAGTGAAATATTAGGGCTTTTGTAGACTAGGAGTTCCTGTTTTCCTTATATAATTCTTAGCTTTCCTTGGTCTGTACCCTTTTTTTGTAAACTACATGTACTTCCAGTGGCCTTCTTTCCTTTTTGTGTAATAATAAAATTTTACTCCTTAGTTTGTGTGTTTATTTATTTGAGTTTATGCTAATGCTTGACTTTGGTTTGATATGTATTGTTTGTAGTCTGTTGATTTAGATCGCTACATTTTCCCTAATTCCCAACTGGAGAGAATTCTTGGTCCTGATATCAGCTTACAAACTTGCAAGGCCTTCATGAAGATCTGCAATTCACTAAGAGCTAGGAACAAATAATTGGAAAAACCAGACTGAAGTGATTGTAAAACTAAAGGATGACCTCCAGGATATGGAGGAGACAGGGGCCTCCATTCAGGAGGAAGTTAATTCCTTAAGGGCCCAACTTCTGGAGAGGACCGAGGTCGACCAAGTGGGAGAGGTCCTGCAGTCTAAAATAAATGCTCTGCGAAAGGAGGTGGAAAGCTTGAAATCTTTCATAAGAGTTCTGAAAGACAATGTCAAGAAGCTGAGATACTCCTTTAAAGTAGTACCCGAATAGGTATGGGGGGGGGGGAGGTTATATTATTGGTTGGGCAGATGCCCTAGCAAGACTTAAGGAGGCTGAAAGCATTACTTTTTCTTAGGGATGGCTGAGCGCTCCTAAAGAGGCGAGAACACCAAAGGAATCCAATTTTTGGTACAAGTACCAGGTCAAATATACTTCTTATAGCCATAATCCTTTTTGAAGAGATGACAAATGGATCCCGGGCAATGTTATTCCTCCAAACTCTTGGATCAGGATCTCGACGAAGATGTCAAAGAATTTTCTCTAAACCCAGATGATGGTCAGATGGCAATTGTAGTAGAATATCTTGCTCGACACCCTAAACTTCGTAGGCTTTTATATATCTCTTTTTGGTTCGTGATTGTAACCTTGTATTCTTAATAAAGATTTTTCTTATGTTTTGAGCATGTGCTGACTAAACATATTTTCAGTTTACATGTTCGTAGGTTACTTAGCACTTTTATCAACTAAAATGATATTGATTGACCAATCGTAGACTTTGGGTAGGCTCATACTTAGTTTGAATCGTTTTGGGCTTTGGCAGCTGACTAAATGATGTTTATGTGTTCCAATTGTACCTTTTATATATTTGAACATTCTCCCAGTCCAATATGCCTAAGCAATATCATTCCATTCACTTTACCTTTTAGGCCGTGTCGTCACACTCCCTTAGGCCTAAATGAGATGATGGAAAGAATGTACCTGGTTATTGGGCCATCCACCCGAGTAGGTTTTTTTGCAACCAACAAATGTTGGCGAACAACCAAAGTTGGATTTATTGACTAAGGATCCCCAGTAGGGCTTTTGTTGTTGTCGGGGAAAGTCATAAGGCCCCATGTAACTAGGGCCTGAGGGTGATCCAAAGATGTTTGCATTTAACTTGCTAACCCTGTTAATTGAACATTCAAAATATGCACAAAGGAGATATCATTGCAAAAGGTGTGAATTAATGAGATATAATAAAGATGAGTTAGGTAGCCAATTAATCTTTGAGAATAGGTAGGCTAATCCAGCCTTTTATTCACTACAAATTTTCTTATATAGTAATAAGAACTACAAAAAACTAAAAATTTTGCTAATTAAAAAGAAAAAAGAGAAGATTTAAAAATAGAATTTCTTGAGATTGGTTGCATTCCATGCTCTTGGTATCTCCCTTCCCTCCAGCGGTTCTAGATGATATGCTCCTTGAAGATCATCTCTGATCACTCTGAATGGTCCTTCCTAGTTTGGTCCTAGTTTTCCACCTGATGGTTTTATGGCACTATCGAGGACTTTTTGCAGGACATAGTCTCCTATTGAAAACTTTCTTGGGTTGACCCTATAGTTGTACTGCTGGGCTAGTTGCTTTTGGTAGGAGGCCAAATTGATCAAGGCTAGCTCATGTTGCTCATCTGCTAGGTCAAGATCAATGCGTAAGGCTTCATTATTAAGGCCTTGGTAGACTAGTGTGGTTCTCATAGTAGGGAGGCCTGCTTCCAGAGGGATAACAACCTCCATGCTATAAGCAAGGGAAAATGGTATTTCCCCAGTTGGTTTCCTAGCAGTCGTGCGATAGGGACATAAAATAAAAGGGAGTTCATCCACCCAAGCACCCTTACCTTTTTCTAATAGATTTTTTATCCCATGGATCATTATTTTATTGGAAGCCTCCGCTTGCCTATTGCTTTGGAGATATGCCACATAACTGAAGTGGTGCTTGATGCCGCTCTCATCGCAGAAAGCTTAGAAGAAACCACTTTCGAACTATGTACCATTATCGATAATGATGGTTCTTGGTACCCCAAATCAAGTGATAATGTTTCTCTATAGAACCTGGTCATGTCAGAGTCTCAGATGTTTGCCATTGGTTCTACCTCAACCCATTTAGTGAAATAATCATTGGCGACCAGCAGGTACTTACGGTTTTAAGAAGAAGTAGGTAGTGGTCCCACGATGTCTAATCCCCATTGCGTGAAAGGCGATGCACTAATAAGAGATTTTAGGTCATTGGATGGCTGGTGAATCATAGGCGAATGCTTTTGGAACTTTTCACAATTGTGAACATATGTGCCCGTGTGTCTCTACAAGTGAGGCAACCAATATCCTTCTTTGATTGCTCGAAAGGCTAGCGATCTTCCACCTGCGTGACTTCCACATATGCATTCTTGAAGTTCACTATCGGTATCTTGTGGGTGGATGCATTGGAGGTAGGGGCCTGTGAATGATTTCTTATAAAGTTTTCCCTCAGGAATAAGATAGAAATGAGCATCCTTGACTTTGATTTGGTGGGCCAATCTCTTATCATCTGGCAGTATGTCTCTCCACAGATAATTGATGATAAGATCCATCTAACTTGGGGCTATATCTACGAGGAGGACTTGCTCGGCTACGAATGTATGATCGATAGTGGGCTGTGCGAGGAACTCAATCTGTACTATCCTCTTCAGGACAGATTCAATTGCTGAGCTTAGCGTTGCCAAGGCATCAACGTGACTATTCTGTCCTCGTGGAAACTGTTGAATCTCCACCTGCTCAACTTCTCTCATGAGTCCTCTGACTACATCGAGGTATGCTTCCATTTCATCATCTTTGGCATTGAAATCTCCATTTACTTATTTGGAGACGAGATTGGAGTCACCAAATACGTTGAGGCGTCTTGCCCCTAGTAGTTTAGCTTTTTGCAAGCCGACGATCAACACTTCATACTCAGCTTAGTTGTTAGAGTCTTTAAATCCCAGCCTGATTCTCTGTTCGATTATTGTGTCTTCAAGGGTAACGAGAATAATCCCTACACCTGACCCCTTGGACGTTTAGGCTCCATCAACATAGAGTGTCCATCATTTGGATATTGCATCACATGTTACCAATTTATCTTCATTCAGTTGATCTATCGTACGATCTCCTGTGAACTCAATAATAAAATCTGCTAGGATTTGTCCCTTGATCGCGGTTCTGGGCTGGAAGTGGATATTGAATCTTTCGAGATCGACCGACCACTTAGAAAGACGCCCAGAGAGGTCTTCTTTTTGTAGAACTACCTTGAGTGGGTAGGAGGTGATTACTGTTATGGAATGGGCTTCGAAGTAGTGCTTCAACTTCCTCGTAGTGATCATTAGGGCATAGGCGAGCTTTTCCAAAGGCAAGTACCGTTGTTCATCATTTAGTAGCGTCTTACTAGCGTAGTAAACTGGATGCTGATCTCCCTCTTTTTTATAGACTAAGGCGGATCTCACAACGTGGTATGATACTGCTAGGTAAAGGTACAGTTGTTCTCCTTTATCTGGAATTACCAACAGTGGGGGCTTACTAAGGGAAGACTTGGCCTCTTCCAAAGATTGCGAACAATCTTCATTCTATACTAGTCCTTTGTCTTTCTTTAAGAGCTGAAAGAATGGTCGGTAGCGCTTCAAAGACTTGGAGATGAAGCGATTGAGCATAGCGATCATCCTAATAATCTTCTAAACATCTCTGAGTGTCTGGGGAGGCTAGACCTTGGTGACAGCATGAATTTGGTCTGGATTGGCCTCAATTCCCCTTTTACTCACTAGGTAGCCTAATAATTTTCCTGACTGGACTCCAAATGAACACTTACTCACATTAAGATTCATTCGGTATATCCTGAGGATTTTAAAGGTTGCTGCTAGGTCTAAGAGGTGATTGGCCTTGTTCTTGCCTTTGATGAGCATGTCATCGATGTACACTTCTATTGTTTCTCCTATCTGTTTTATAAACATCTTAGTTACCAATATTTGGTAGGTTGCCCCCGCATTTTTGTTCCCAAAAGGCATGACCTTATAGCAGTACAAACCAACTGAGATTATAAAGGAGGTTTTGTTCTGGTCGGTCCCATATAGCAGGATTTGATGATATCCTAAGTAAGCGTCAAGGAAGTTCATCCTTTCATGAGTCGCTGTGGTGTCGACCAGTTGATCTATCTTAAAGAGATGGAATCTATCTTTGGGACATGCCTGATTAAGTTCGATGAAATCGATGCATACCCTCCAACTGCCATTGCTTTTAGATATTACCAATGGGTTGGATAGCCATATGGGGAACTAAACTTCCTTGATGGATCCTGCATCCAGTAACTTCACTACCTCTTTCTCCACTGCCATAGCCTTCTTAGGTGATGTTTGGCGATCCTTTTAAGTAATGGGTTTAAAAGTAGGATTGACATGTAGATGGTGGCACACCAAATTGGGGTCAATCACTGGTAACTCGTAAGGCTCCCATGCAAAAACATCTATATTTCTTATAAGGAGTGCAACCAGTTTCCTTTTCTCCTGATCAGTGAGAGCAGATCCAATAAAAAAAATTCTTTCTATCAAGTTATCATCGGCTATAACTTCTTCCAGGATTTCGACAACCCTGTCTGCGGGGTGGACCCTAGTCTCTTCCACCCCTAGTCGACCATACTGTAGTTGCTATTTGGAAAGAACGGCCCCTTCTTGGGCTTTCTCCTGGGCATCTTCGGGGTTCTTCTTTTTCTCTTTCTTTGGGTGGATTTCTTCTATAAAGCACCTTCGGTCCAAACCCTGGTCATCGAGAATCTCGACCACTCTACGATCTGTAATGCACTTCAGCTTTTGGTGATAAGTGAATGGTACAACCTTATTGGCATGGAGCCATCCTCTGCCCAAAATAACGTCATATGGGCACTCGATTTCCATAATTAAGAACTCTATTAACTTTGTAAAGTTACCTGCCCTGACTGGCAAGGTGATCTTTCCCATTGGCATGGTAATCCTTCTTGCGAAGCCAACTAAAGGAACAATGGCTTATTTGAGGTCAGCGACATTCAATTTCATCTTATGGAACATGTCCATATACATCACTTTAGATGAACTTCCCTTGTCTACCAGTATCTTATCGACGTCCCGGTTAGCAATCCTGAGTGTGATTACTAATGCGTCATGATGTGGGGTTCTTACCCTAACCAAATCCTCTTCGATAAACACGATGTTCTTCGTGTAATCAACATCTTCTGGTCATCGATGTTTTCTAGCTTAGATCTTATCTGGGTTAATTTGAAAAGCTTCCATCATGTCAGTCACCTTTTTGAGTTCCATTCTGATGGCATTGACCTGAATCTGTTTGAGGTTCGACGCCCCATGAATGACTACAAACTCATGTCCTGTGTCATCATCGAGGACATTGTCCAGCTCCTGGTTGCCATTTTTTTCAACCTTCTTTATTTTCTTATCAATTTACGCATTAAGGTGCCCTTCCTGAACTAGCTCTTTCAGGTGTGACTTCAGAGATTTGCAAATTTGGGTTCGATGACCACCCTCATTGTGGAATGCACACCTTAGTGCATTATTTATCTTGG
Source organism: Sambucus nigra (assembly GCA_949130495.1). Lineage (NCBI taxonomy): Eukaryota > Viridiplantae > Streptophyta > Magnoliopsida > Dipsacales > Adoxaceae > Sambucus > Sambucus nigra. The sequence goes on along the minus strand of OX422208.1, from coordinate 408,277,026 downwards.
TCAGATCTCACCCATCTTCTTAGGCCATCTGATGAAAGGCTCGTCCTTGATCTTGCTGAGAATCTTGTAAATGGGTTCCTTAAAGACTGTATTAATAGCTTGTAATGCCTTAGAGGGGTCATTCTTTCTTATACCTTTGGAGCCATTCTTGCTCCCGTTCTTGCTTCCCTTTTCCCGTGTGTCATTATTCTCTGTCCCCTTGCTAGCCTTTGCTCGACCATTATCTCCCCCATTAGCGTGTACCACATCCTCGACCTTGGCATACTTTTCGATATGGGCCATAAGATCATCGTTGTTTACGACTTCCTTCTTGGTGAGAGATTGGTACAACAGGGAGGTGGTAGGCAAGATAATTTTAAAGGATGCTACGCCAACTTTCTCTGATAAGTCCTTGATCTCATCAAAGATCTCCCAGTATCTCTTAGTGTAGTCTCTGAGGTTTTCCTGAGGCTTTTTCTTCATAGTGATCAATGCATCCATATGCTTAGGATGGGAGTTGCTTGTTATGAATCGTGTCGTGAAAGCCTCTTCTAATGCTACAAAGTTCTTGATCGACTTATAGGGGTGCCTTTCAAACCATTTATGTGCTACATCGTGTAGGCTATAAGGGAATATCTTGCACATCAGTGCGTCATTGTAGATCCATAAGGTCATTACCTAGCAGATATTGCCTAACATGATCTATGTGATCTATTTTCCCGTCGTAGATCTTGAACCTGGGGATAAGGAATTTCTTGGGGGCTCGTCGCATTCGATTTCCATTAAGAAAGGGGTCTTTATCTAAGAATTTAGAGCTCTTCTAGAAAGCTCTCTAGTCGACCTGGCTCCTCGGTATGCCGGATGTTGGTCCATCTCCTTACGGACCAGAATCCTTCAATCCTCGCTTGGTCTAGCATTGTTCCTTTGGCACCTCTCCTAGTGGCCACGCTCTGATCGTGCTCGCTCTGATGTGTCACATTCAGTTCTTTCCTGGTCACACCTAGGGCTCCTCCCTCGGCTAGTGGTATTTCCCCCTGAGGACTAGGGTCCTATCTCGACGCCGCCTTGTGTTTTTGGAGAGATCTCTCTCCATTCTTTTCAGTCGCCTCTTAAAGCAAGCATTCTCTTCTTCTTGGCGGCGCGTCGCCTCTTCTTATTCTCAAAGTGGGGCGTCATAGGCATCAACCAACCTAGAAATCTGAGTAGACCTTGGGGGCCCATGTCTTTCTTCTGAGGGTTGCCTTTCCTGGCAAAACCTTGGGTTTGACTGTTGGTGAAGTTTAAACCTAACCCTAAAAGTGACTGGTTCTTCCTAAACATCATGGGCTTGTGTAATGTTACTACTGTGGTGAGACATTGATGGCTTTCTAGTATTGAATGCTTTCGTAAGAACACAAGTCGATTCCCACAGACAGTGCCAATTGTGAGTGTAGAAAAATTCACAATAAAAATATTCACGAAAGGTAAAAAGTAAATGGAATGACACATAACAATGTACGTGGTTCGAAAACTTTCCTACTAATAATAATTCTTTTTGCGTATTTATCGTTGTGGGGTAAAGACGATCAATCAAAAATCCATTTTGGTACCTACAAGCACACTAAAAATATACGTTGACAAGTAAGGGATCAATCCGCGCTCTCTAATGTGGACAAGAGCAAAATGAAGACAATGTATGATTTTTAAAATAAATTTGAAGGTGTATTTATGCTACTAATTATGAACTAAAATTAAAACTACACTAATAAATAAAGAAAATGATGAAGTGAGCTAAATATGAGGAGAAAATAATTATGAAATAATTCAAGGGATTAAACTTCACCACTTAACCTATTTATTTTCATTAATTATTTTGTCTATTTGAAATACCCCAAAACATATATAAATTCACAATTCAACTCTCGTTGCAAATGTAAATTTACATATAGTCTTTTTAGAAGATTTATATTTAAATTTCACATACTCACAAAAATTAGATTTAAACATTTTCTAATAAATCACCCGCTAGGAAAAATTTACTAAAAGCATTTTAAATCATTAAAAATTACATTTTTAGAATAGAGAAATTAAAACTATAATATCATTTAAAAATTGACTATCTCTAGTTTAATCAATAAATAAATATTATAATCTGAATTTCCAATTTTCTCGCGAAAACAATTCACCCTCTCTCGAGGCGTAAATATAAATTGTAAAATTTTAATGTTAATATTCAAAGGGGCATAATAAATAAACAAACCACAAATAAAATAACTAAGTTAAGGGTTCCATCTCACCCCTTGAATGGGGTACTTAGTCTCTCATTTGGGCATTATTACATATAAAATGTAATAATGACACAATAAAAGGCATAATAAATAAAATAGAGTGAGAATAAATAAATAAACCAAGTTTCCTTGAGGTTAATATTATCTTTCCAAACATGAACAATTAATTTCACCCAGAAATCTAAGTTTATAACACATAAAAATATCACTCAACTCATAATTTGTATCCCAATATTTTTTGCCTCACACTCAAGTCACAAAAAAATATATAAAAGAAGAAATAAAAATTTATATACAATCTACAACTAAAAATGAGCTCCAAAAAAATGGAGCACTAAAAAACTAAAATGCTCTATTCGCTCTATTATGTTCTGTCCGATCATTATTTCTCTGCCTGTGTCCCTTTTTAAAATGAAGAGAAGGTTCACATGTCATAGGCTCTAGGTGCTGTAGATAGGATTTTTTTTTGCAAAGATTGGGACTAGGTTTGGAATAGGCTGTGTTATATGTAGGTCTATTGGGTGATGTACATATCATAGGAACGATTTTTGTTTAGTGGGTAAAGGGTAGTAGCTTGGTTAATGGGTTAAAAGTGGTAGTTGGGGGTAAAATGAGAAAAGGGTTTAATGGTTTAAAACATGTCGGGATTGTTTGACTTGGTCATTTGGTTTGAGATTGGCTTTGGCTAAAAGTAGGTAAGAAAAACACGATTAAGGGAAATGGGTTTTTGATGGTTGGTTGAGATCATGGGTTGAAGCAGGTAGTTGGGGTGGATTTGTACGCGACTCGGGTCCGCCGGGTAATGGGATCGGAGGTAAGTGGGATGGGGTTTGGTTTGACAGTAGCGGGGCAGCTGGGTCACCGGCGATGGTGTTCGGGTTTGGTGGGGACTTTCGAGGTTAAGCCACCACCTGCTGGTGGTGGCGGGTGACGCGACTCAGAAATTATCTCTAATGTGCATTCTCTTCTAGGCTCAAGTGAAAGCCTATCGCGTTAGTAATAAACCTGGTAAGTCAGGATTGTATCCACAAGGAAATAGGACAACAGAGTTGTGACGACGTTGGATAGATAAGGAAATCCTAACTCTGACTCTCAATGAAAGGAAAAGATGATTGATTTGAGAATTGATTACAACTAAATGCAATTTTGAAATTATGGAATAAATGAAACTATCTAGATTACCTTAAATGCTGATGAAGAATGATTTAAAACTTTAAACTATATGATGAGAAAAACAGGACGGGAATACAATCCCCCAACCCTAGTGTATTGATGTTATAAAACTAATCGTAAATTTAAATGATTAATTAGACCCAGAATTTAGTACTCCCAAGGATTATGTATATGAGGTTCAAGCCCGCATAATACTTAATCTGAGGACGAGAAAATCGGTATTTCAATAGTTACACTCGAATTGTATTCTAAAGCATCTCGGTTACTCGGAAGCAAACGAGATCTAAAGATCTACAATTGTCGTTTTCCTACGCAATACGGTTTTAATAAATCACTAAATTCAGAGGATTAATGTTATACACATGCAACTATCACATCAGGTTGAGGTCATGTATCCCGACCTTGAAAAGTCTAGCCTACCATGATGAAAGTAATGAAAACTATTTTGGAATTGCATAAAACCATGACTAAACGAAGGAAGAATAGAACGATGTAGAAAAGAAATTAAACGGAGGAAATTACTCACTAATCTTACCAAAGCACTAAAGGCAGCAATTGAAATTACTTGTAACTATAGAATTCTGAATAATCTTCACTCTTGGAATTAAAATTGTAATCTACCTTCAAAACTAGGGTCTTACAGAAAAATGGAAAATTATATTAATTCTCCATTCTAAGAATGATAATAACTCGGGTTTTTATACCCTACAAAACTTTAGGAGTTTTAGCTTCACTAACACTCTCCATTAGAGAAGGATAACAAAATTAAAACTCGACATCCGGATCGGTCCGGGACTCCTGCGGATCGGTCTGCCTGGAATCCCGACCGGTTCTTTTATTTGTAGGGTGGATCGGTACGATGCGGATCGATTCTTTTATTTTTCTTCCACCTTCGGTTTGCCTTTGGTCTGAGGTTCTCTGGAATGTGGCACTGCGGATCGGTCTGGTCTTCCTGCGGATCGGTCTGCCTTTGACTTTCTTTTCTCCAACTTTGATTGTTCATATCTTTCTCACCGGGACTCCGATTGAGGTTCCGTTTCTTCCTATGTGCTCATGAATTGATATCTTCAACTTATCTTTAGGTGCCTCATCCAAATTCCATGTATAAATTACACTTTTGCCCTTTTGACTTTCCTTCTTTTCTTTTCTTTTCTTGATTCTTCCGATTTCTTTCTTTCGTTATTGACATTAATTCCCTGCAAAATTAGTACGAAATACCAGAAACTCAGCGTACTCGTTAGAATAAGTCAGTAGAAATATTATAAGATAAAATCAAATCGATTACGTTGTTCGAGGTGCTAAAAGTAACTAAATTAAAGGGATAAATTTGGAAGAATTTATGACTAATCAAATCCCCCTAACTTAGAACTTTGCGTGTCCCGAGCAATGTAAAAGAATCCTAGCAAGGCTTAACTCTTGAAAATCATTTTATTGGGATATAATACCTTTTTCGCTGGCAAGAGATTGCATTTAGCGTACGCAACAAGCCTTTAAACCCCTAGGTCACCCTAGTAGGACGAGTGGTGTCTTGTGAGGATTTGTAGAGAATATACCCACAAAATTCAACTCAAAGAAACTTCAAAATACACAAAAATTGTATAATTGAAACTTTCCCAGAAAATAGTCATCATCAAGTCATATTTACAAGTTTCAAATCATAGTGCGTGTGTGTGAAGCCAAAAATTTAACCGCGGATTTCCACCGATTGACCATTACATTACTTATCCGAAAATTCATTTTGATTTCAAATTCTCAAGGAATGCTCTCTCAAACGAATCACTCGTAATGTGGCTATTCTCTCGGTATGCGTGATATAAAGAGTAAATATAATGGACCCAAAGTCACGCACACAAGTAGAAAGACAAAAATTTCATAGTGATAGGATCTGAACAACGGAATACGATTTTAAAAACGGATATATTACCTCTTATTTGTTCATTCAATCTATTTTATTATCTTTTGGTGTATTAACTCTCCACGCGGTAACCAATTTTCGCAATTTAGACTCGGTTAGGACTTTTTTGGGTTTTAAGGTATATGGGGTAAGATGATAATGGTAGGGAAGGGTGGAATTGGAAAAGTTATTTATGATGTCCATTTGTGCTTTTTCCGGGCTATTGCTCATTTTTTTCTTCTTTTTCTATATTTTCTATTTTTCACTTATTTTCTTTTCTTGCTATTTTTGTTGAGCATATATATTTTTTTCTTGCCCTTTTTTATGCACTTTCCTGACTTTATTGAATATTCCCTTTTCGCAATTCCAGGCTACTTGGGTTTTTCGGGGTACCAAACGAAAAGGATAACTGTTATTCGGCTCAATTTGGGTTATCAAAAGGGTTTTTTTTTTCGCATCTTTTCTGGCCAATATTTTGGGGTGACAAATGAGGACCTACTTCATTGTCCAAAATACCAATTGCGTTACCATATGCGTTTCGAGATGAATTTAAGTTTAGAGATCAATTTTGGCATGTTTTTCAAAGCAATATCACACACGTTTTTCATAACCGGTCGAAATGAAAGGATTGAGATCCTCGACGATTTTTTAGGTGCTGAAAAGAACTTTGATTTAACAATTAACTCGGATTGATTTAAAAACTCGCAAAAAGGGATAGACTCGAATCTCACCAGGTTTGTTAATCTCCAAACTTATTCGTTAAGTCGTCAATTTTCGCTCAATTTCATTCTTTGGTCAGTTTTGGCTTTGTGTATTTGAATTCTACAACTTGAGACTTCAATCCGAATTTTAATGATATTTTTAAAAATTTTGAATTGTAATTTTTGTTTATTTTGAACAAAAATATTTTTATTTTTCAGACTTTTATGATTTTTTTTAAATTTTTGGGCATTTTTGAAAATTTGTGAAGTTTTAGAAATACGCACTTGTGACCCCCCTAACTTAGACTTTTGCATTGTCCTTAAGCAAAAAGGACTAAAATCTAAACAAGGCAAAATAAGAAGTGCGATAAATAAAACAAACAATGGAGAAAATGCAGATTTTATATAAAACAGGACTGTGGTACAATAACAAGGAAAAAAACATACAACCATGTGAAACAGGGAAAACAAATAAATACTGTCACAACCAAATAAAGCTTCACTAGGGCGGGGGTTGGGAAGAGTTGGGTGCATCGGGGCCATAGGGGTCATAGAAGTAGGATGGCAATGGTTCATTGGGATCCCCTTGGTGTCGGTATATGTCCGCTTGGAAGCGAAACATCATGCTGGTATCGCGACTAGCTGTTTGGCGCTCTTAGTGCGGGTTCCCTGTCCAAAAGGACCGGGGAGGCGAGTACTATTGAGCGGCGCCTCAATGTCAGCATCCTTGAGGATGGAGGTAATCAAACGTGCATATGGAAGTGGTGCTGCACCTTTTTCATCTAGGGCCACGGTGATGATGTCGGTGTATAGGGTGCGGGCCAGGTTAATGGAAGTGTTGGGGTTGAAGAGGTGGTACGTCAATGTGGCCTGAAGGGGACGCATCGCTGAATTGTTGGACGTTTGCAAAATATTTGCGCACATAATTTGAAATGTGAGGCGCGCTTTCTCATTAAGATGTCCAACAATGATAGTTTGCCCAATCCATGCAACATCGGGGGCAATGCGCCCCATAATTAGTTCTTTGGTGACCGGTGCGATATTCCTTGGGTAGGTGAATTCTTGAACATTGGGAACGTCCTATTCGGCCAACTTGTCCGTGAGAAGGTCCAACGAAAAAGGGATGACGGTGCCATCAACATATGATTGAGATTCGAATTGGCCCGTCCAAACAAGGGTACCATAGAAGGAGCGGACCTCGGCTGCCCAAACCGCTTTGTACAGTTCATTAAGAAATCGACACCAACCCCTAGCCATGAAGAGGGCGGTGACGGAGTTAGGCAGACTTGTCCATTGGATAGCGCGCTCCATGTAGAGTTTGCGATCCGGACCAAAGAACCGATTGCACCAATGCTCCTCTTGGCGGGAGCGGAATTCACCATGGCCAGAGGGGAGGATGTCGGTGGAGTCGTATTTGGTAGGGGCAGGTCATTGGGCCATAATAACAGGGAGAGGTTTTGCTGGAAAATTTGGGAGAGAGAAAATAGGAGTTATGGTTGAAGGTGTGGAGAGAAAGGGAGGCTATGGGTTATTATTTATAGGTGGAAGGGTGTGGGTAGGGTTTGGAATTGGAGGGAAAGGGTTTGGAGGGAAAAGGGGGTGTATTTGGGAGGGAAATTGAAGGGTTGGGTATGGGGGGGAAGAATTGGGATGGAAGGGAGGGGATTGGGGACAAAGGGGGCACACCTTGGGAAAGGGGGAAAAATTTCTGCAGAGAGCGGACCGGTCTAGTCCTTTAATATTCAAACTCTTCAGTAGATGGATCGGTCCGGCCCTAAAATAAAGGAACCGGTCTGGGGCGCACTACACCAAAAACAACATTTTGGCACACCCTGATATTAAAAATCTGGTACAGTTTAAAACTGTGCCAGATTTTGCCATGGTTTAAGGATAATTTGGCACACCTTAAAACAGTGCCAAAAAATGTGCCAAAATTAAGCACACTTCACTAAAATATAAAATCCCCCCCAAAAATTTCCCCCTGTATCTTCCCACTCGCCCCGCTCACCCCTCTCTGCTTTAACCTCTATGCTCAGCTCTCTATCTCCGGCCGATCAGCTCTCTCTCTCCGACCGATCATCTCTCCATCAGCGCAGCTCCGTTCAGCTCTCTCTCTCCGGCTTAGGTAACCTCATTCTCTCTCTTTACTTCTTGCATATAGAACTGATCTTCAACGAGAAGAGAACACAAAGATCACAAACCCCAGCCATTTGAGTGTCTTTAATGAGAACGAAAACAAAACATCTACATTGGTTTGATTTAATTTGTATCCATTTACAGTCTACGCTTTGTATTTGATAGCATAATCAGAGTAGATCTTTTTTAAGTGTTTCTTAATCGATCTTTTACTCTATTTAATCTTGCTTCTCTTGAAATTTCCCAACCACATACATATTATACAGTATACACATACATATACGAATGTAAAATGTAGATGCCTACATGTATTTGTATACGTTTTTATATATGTATCGTTTATATTAATTGGTAATCAAAGTTAGTTTCAGCTTAAATTAGTGTTTGTGCAATTATTGATTCTTAGTTTGGCAGCTATGTGGTTGTTTTGGTGGTACTCTGTTTGATACATACATTTGGATTGCTTAATATGTTGTCCTTACGGATCTTTTTTTTATTTAAAAATCTTTATAATACATTAAAATTTTTATTGTGATCTACTGGGCTAATACTGGATAACAAGTGTATGTACTTATGATGTCGGAACGTGTACCTTGAGTGTTTGCAAAATTATAAAGTCTTGATTGTATTCATTATAAGATGAGTGCTTTTGTCTTCATATTTTTTTTGAATTAAATGCCATTTTAGGGAATGGCTTTTGGGTTGTTCATATGGATATCGTATTTACTTAGGTATGTTTATTTTTAGGGAATGACGAAGGTTATTTTCTTAGGTATGTTTATTTTTAATTTGCGTGTTTGTCTTTTGCAAAATTTGTTGATTATGCTTTTAATTAATACTAACATAAGCTACAATTCAAGGTGAAGTGTTTAGTGGAAAAAAATTGGTGTTGACGTTTGTATAACTGCAATTCAAGGTGAAGTGTTTAGTGCAATCTTGATTTTTTTTGACTTATTGTATTGACTACTTTTCTTCTCTGTTAGTTTTTCATTGATAAAGAGAAAAAGGGGTATTATCTTGAAAAACTGTTCTGATTCTTTCACTGTTGCTGAAATGTATCTATTATATTATTCAATCACTTATATTAATGTCCTCACATGTTACTTTCCTTGGTTAGGTTTCACCTCATATCACGGATGCCATTCAAGATTGGATTGAACGTGTAACATCTATACTAGTGGACTGGGAGGAACGTCCACATGATGTTTGTGTCATAGAATTGGTACTATAGGTAAATTAATAACTATATGCAACCAGTGGCACAATGAGGGGCTTCATACTTTTGTTGGGTTAAAATGGACTTGAAGCAGGAGACATTGAGTCAATGCCATTTATTGATGCTCTTGGACAATTCTTGGCACAATGAGGGGCTTCATAATTTTGCTGGGTGATTCGATGAATGATAAGTGCAAGGATACACATGTATGTTTCAGTTCTTTCCCCCTTTTTATCCTTTTTGTATTTTATAAGACAAACCTTCTAATATAAGTCTTCTGACACTTCAACAGTCATAGCACAGTCTCGATCTCATAATGAAGAGCTGAGAAACTTGAAAGATAAGATATCGTCTCATGAACAACTAAATGCCGCTCAGAATAGAAGATTTGAGAATTTGCAGACATTGTTGGACCAAAATGGGATACTTTCAAGAAGTTATGGCACGAAGAGTTTATTGGGTGTCTATCAAAATGCAAACGAAATCTGGTTAGTCTCAAAGTCTCAAATTCTCTTAAAATTTGTAGTAGCATTAAATAGAAAAATGGTCTGAAATAGCGACAAGTAGCCAAACGTAAAATGGCTAATTTTTGAGCTTATTTAGTTAAATTGGTGGAAGGGATTTGCTAGTGGTTTGGTTTTGGAAGCTACTATTGAGTTTATTTCAAATGTTAAAACGGGTTGGATTTAATGAATAAACAAACGAAACTATGTCAAAATCGACACCTCGTATGGGACCAATGTAACTTGTAGGAACTGACCGGGTAGTCCTGGGTACCCCGATTTGTGAATATGACGATAATTTGCAAAAATCAACACTTAAACTTAAAAACAAGCTGTTAAAGGGTGAAAACCCAAACCAACCCCCAACCGACCCCGTAAGAGGCACGAACACCTCGCACGGGACCAATGTAACTTGTAGGAACTGACCGCGTAGTCCCGGGTCTCCCGGTTTGTTAATATGACGATAATTTGCAAAAACCAACACTTAAACTTAAAAACAAAATGTTAAAGGGTGAAAAACCAAACCAGCCTTCAAACGACCCCGTAAGAGGCACGAACACCTCGCACGGGACCAATGTAACTTGTAGGAACTGATCGCGTTGTCCAGGGTCTCCCGGTTTGTGAATATGATGATAATTTGCAAAAATCAACACTTAAACTTAAAAATAAGCCGTTAAAGGGTTAAAACCCAAACCAGCCCCAGAACGACCCCGTAAGAGACAGGAACACCTCGCACGGGACCAATGTAACTTGTAGGAACCGATCGCGCAGTCCCAGGTCTCCCGATTTGTGAATATGATGATAATTTGCAAAAATCAACACTGAAAAAATAAGTCGTTAAAAGGTGAAAACTCAAACCAGCACCCAAACGACCCCGTAAGAGGCACGAACACCTCATACGGGACCAATGTAACTTGTAGGAACTGATCGCATAGTCCTGGCTCTACCGGTTTGTGAATATGACGATAATATGCAAAAATCAACACTTAAACGTAAAAATAAGCCGTTAAGGGGTTAAAACCCAAACCAGCCCCAGAACGACCCCGTAAGAGACAGAAACACCTCGCACGAGACCAATGTAACTTGTAGGAACTGACCGCGTAGTCCCAGGTCTCCCGATTTGTGAATATGATGATAATTTGCAAAAATCAACACTGAAAAAACAAGCCGTTAAAAGGTGAAAACCCAAACCAGCACCCAAACGACCCTGTAAGAGGCACGAACACCTCATACGGGACCAATGTAACTTGTAGGATCTGACCGCATAGTCCCGGGTCTTCCGGTTTGTGAATATGATGATAATTTGCAAAAATCAACACTTAAACTTAAAAACAAGCCGTTAAAGGGTGAAAACCAAAACCAGCCCCAAACGACCCCATAGGAGGCATGAACACCTCGCACGGGACCAATGTAACTTGTAGGAATTGACCGCGTATTTTTGGGTCTCCCGGTTTGTGAATAGGACGATATTTTGCAAAAATGAACACTTAAACTTAAAAAAGAAGCCGTTAAAGGTGAAAATCCAAACCAGCCCCCAAACGACCTCGTAGGAGGCACGAACACCTCGCACAGGACAAATGTAACTTGTAGGAACTGACCGCGTAGTCCCGGGTCTCCCGGTTTGTGAATATGATGATAATTTGCAAAAATCACACTTAGACTTAAAAACAAGCCGTTAAAGGGTGAAAACCCAAACCAGCACCCAAACGACCCCGTAAGAGGCACGAACACCTCGCACGGGACCAATGTAACTTGTAGGAACTGACCACGTAGTCCCGGATCTCCTGGTTTGTGAATATGATGATAATTTGCAAAAATCAACACTTAAACTTAAAAACAAGCCGTTAAAGGGTGAAAATCCAAACCATCCCCAAATGACCCTGTAAGAGGCATGACCAACTCGCAAGGGACCAATTTAACTTATAGGAATTGATCGCATAGTCCCGGGTCTCCCGGTTTGTGAATATGATGATAATTTGCAAAAATCACACTTAGACTTAAAAACAAGCCGTTAAAGGGTGAAAACCCAAACCAGCCTCAAACGACCCCGTAGGAGGCACAAACACCTCGCACGGGACCAATGTAACTTGTAGGAACTGAATGCGTAGTCCCGGGTCTCCTAGTTTGTGAATATGATGATAATTTGCAAAAAATCAACACTGAAACTTAAAAACAAGCTGTTAAAGGGTGAAAACCCAAACCAGTCCCAAACGACCCCGTAGGAGGCACGAACACCTAGCATGGGACCAATTTAACTTGTAGGAACTGACCGCGTAGTCCCGGCTCTCTTGATTTGTGAATATGAAGATAATTTGCAAAATTCATCACTTAAACTTAAAAACTAGCCGTTAAAGGGTTAAAACCCAAACCAGCCGCCAAACGACCCCGTAGGAGGCACAAACACCTCGCACGGGACCAATGTAACTTGTAGGAACTGACTGCGTAGTCCCGGGTCTCCTGGTTTGTGAATATGAAGATAATTTGCAAAAAATCAACACTAAAACTTAAAAACAAGCTGTTAAAGGGTGAAAACCCAAACCAGCACCCGAACAACCCCGTAAGAGGCACGAACACCTCGTACGGGACCAATGTAACTTGTAGGAACTGACCGCGTAGTCCTGGGTCTCTCGGTTTGTGAATATGAAGATAATTTGCAAAAATCAACACCTAAACTTAAAAATAAGCCGTTAAAGGGTGAAAACCCAAACCAACCCCCAAACGACTCCGTAGGAGGCACGAACACCTCGCACGGGACAAATGTAACTTATAGGAACTGACCGCATAGTACCGGGTCTCTCGGTCTGAGAATATAATGATAATTTACAGAAATAACACTTAGACTTAAAAGCAAGCTGTTAAAGGGTGAAAACCAAAACCAGAACCCGAACGACCCCGTAAGAGGCACGAACACCTCGTACGGGACCAATGTAACTTGTAGGAACTTACCGCATTGTCCCGGATCTTCTAGTTTGTGAATATGATGATAATTTGCAAAAATCAACACTTAAACTTAAAAACAAGCCGTTAAAGGGTGAAAATACAAACAAGCCCCAAATGACCCTGTAGGTGGCACGAACACCTCGCAAGGGACCAATGTAACTTGTAGAAATTGATCGCATAGTCCCGGGTCTCCCGGTTTGTGAATATGATGATAATTTGCAAAAATCAATACTTAAACTTAAAAACAAGCTGTTAAAGGGTGAAAACCCAAACCAGCCTCAAACGACCCCGTAGGAGGCACGAACACCTCACACGGGACCAATGTAACTTGTAGGAACTGACCGCGTTGTCTCGGGTCTCCCGGCTTGTGAATATGATGATAATTTGCAAAAATCAACACTTAAACTTAAAAACAAGCCGTTAAAGGGTGAAAACCCAAACCAACTCTCAAACGACCCCGTAGGAGGCACAAGCACCTCGCCCGAGACAATTGTAACTTATAGGAACTAATCGCTTAGTCCCGGGTCTCTCGGTTTAAGAATATAACGATAATTTGCAAAAATCACACTTAGACTTAAAAACAAGCCGTTAATGGGTGAAAACCCAAACCAGCATCCAAACGACCCCGAAGAGGCATGAACACCTCTCACGGGACCAATGTAATTTGTAGGAACTGACCGCGTAGTCCCGGATCTCCCGATTTGTGAATATGACGATAATTTATGAAAATCAACACTTAAACTTGAAAACAAGCCGTTAAAGGGTGAAAATCCAAACCAGCCCCAAACGACCCCGTGGGAGGCATGAACACCTCGCACGGGACCAATGTAACTTATAGAAACTGACCGCATAGTCTCGGGTCTCCCGGTTTGTGAATATGACAATAATTTGCAAAAATCAACACTTAAACTTAAAAACAAACCGTTAAAGGGTGAAAACCCAAACCAGCCCCCAAACGACCCCGTAGGAGGCACGAACACCTCGCACGGGACAATTGTAACTTGTAGGAACTGATGGCATAGTCTTTGGTCTCTCGGTTTGAGAATATGACGATAATTTTAAAAAATCACACTTAGACATAAAAATAAGCCGTTAAAGGGTGAAAACCCAAACCAGAACCCAAACGACCCCGTAATAGGCACGAACACCTCGCACGGGACCAATGTAACTTGTAGGAACTGACCACGTAGTCCCGGATCTCTTGGTTTGTGAATATGATGATAATTTGTAAAAATTAACACTTAAACTTAAAAACAAGTCGTTAAAGGGTGAAAACCCAAACCAGCCCCCAAACGACCCCGTAAGAGGCACGAACACCTCGCACTTGACCGCGTAGTCTCGGGTCTCCCGATTTGTGAATATGATGATAATTTACAAAAATCAACACTTAAACTTAAAAACAAGCCGTTAAAGGGTGAAAACCCAAGCCAGCCCCCAAACGACCCTGTAAGAGGCACGAACACCTCGCACGGGACCAATGTAACTTGTAGGAACTGACTGCATAGTCCCGGGTCTCTCGATTTGAGAATATGATGATAATTTGCAAAAATCACACTTAGACTTAAAAACAAATCGTTAAAGGGTGAAAACGCAAACTAGCCCCCAAACGACCCTGTAAGAGGCACGAACACCTCACACGGGATCAATGTAACTTGTAGGAACTGACCGCGAAGTCCCGGGTCTCCCGATTTGTGAATATGATGATAATTCGCAAAAATCAACACCTAAACTTAAAAACAAACCGTTAAAGGGCAAAAACCCAAACCAGCCCCCAAACGATCTCGTAAGAGGCACGAATACCTCGCACGGGACCAATTTAACTTGTAGGAACTGACCGCGTAGTCCCGGGTCTCCCGATTTGTGAATATGATGATAATTTACAAAAATCAACACTTTAAAAACAAGTCGTTAAAGGGTGAAATCCCAAACCAGCACCCAAACGACCCCGTAAGAGGCACGAACACCTCGTACGGGACCAATCTAACTTGTATGAACTGACCGCATAGTCCCGGATCTCCCGGGTTGTGAATATGACGATAATTTGCAAAAATCAACACTTAAACTTAAAAATAAGCCGTTAAAGGGTGAGAACCCATACGAGCCCCAAACGACCCCTTAGGAGGCACGAACACCTCGCACGGGACCAATGTAACTTGTAGGAACTAATCGCGTAGTCCCGGGTATCTCGGTTTGAGAATATGATGATAATTTGCAAAAATCACACTTAGACTTAAAAACAAGCCGTTAAAGGGTGAAAACTCAAATAAGCCCCCAAACAACCCCGTAAGAGGCACGAACACCTCGAACGGGACTAATGAAACTTGTAGGAATTGACCGCGTAGTCCCGAGTTTATCGGTTTGAGAATATGACGATAATTTGCAAAAATCACACTTAGACTTAAAAATAAGTCGTTAAAGGGTGAAAACCCAAACCAGCCCCCAAACGACCCCGTAGGAGGCACGAACACCTCGAACAGGACCAATGTAACTTATAGGAACTGATCGCGTAGTCCCGGGTCTCCCGGTTTGAGAATATGATGATAATTTCCACTCCTATATGTAATTTTTTAGTTTGTATATATTTTTTTTTGTCAATTATTGGGTTACTAATATTGTATCTTTTTTGTATCCTATTTTTTTTGCAAGATAACAGTTTATTGTTGGCATTTGTTCACGTGGAACACACAGAGACCTCAATGGTTTACAACAAGGGGTTTATTCATGATTCCTTTTTTTGTGTTATGGCCATACGGGCTTTTGTAGTTTTATTGTTAACTTTTATGGCCGTGCGGGTTTTTGTAAGTTAATTGTTATATTTTGTGGCCGTGCGGGCTTTATGTTAGGCAGGTTTTGTATTAGCAGGTTTTGGAATGTCCATAAAATAGAGGAAACTCTGCCCAATTTTTTTTGGCCTGTGAACTATTAAAGACTTGTAATATTTTGAAGTTTGTATGTACATTAATTTATCAACAACATGCAATATTTTTAATTTCTGAATTTTTGTGCATTCAAATAATTATTTTTTTTTCTTTTTATAAAAAAATTTGGCACAGTTCAAAACCGTGGCAAAAGTGTATCATATTTTGGCACGGTTTTGAACTGTGCCAAATTTTTTTACACTGCTAAATCTGGCACAGTTAAAAACTGTGCCAAAAGTGTGCCAGAAATATCAAATTCTGGCACGGTTTAAAAGTGTGCCAGCAGTGTTCCGGTTTGGCCAAATCTGGCACCCTTTTGAGCCGTGGCAGAAAAAAATGGCCATTTTGGAACACCTGATTCTGGCACAGTTCAAAACCATGCCAGATTTGATCTGGCACAGTTTTAAACCGTGCTAGAATCCTGTTTTTGGTGTAGTGGCGAACCGGTCTGGGGTGGACCGGTCCGTCCCAAAATTAAAGGAACCGGTTCGAGGCTTGGACTGAGATCGATTTCATCACTTAACTTAATTTCGATCGCTCTTCTCCAAAAATTTTCACTTTCCCAACATACTCCCTATCAATTTTTGACTAAAAACCTCTCGTGATTTGACTCAATTTCCCAAAACATGTGAATGTTTTCACCTTATTGTACCCTAATCCTATGGACTCTCACTACGCACACGACTCTCATCTACTATACACAAGAATTTACCCCATACGGGTCGGGGGTGTGATGACCTTACTGTAGCAGCTCACTCTACCCCGTAAACAGGGTCCGACAACCAAAATGTGTCGAGTTCTTCCACACACGCCTCTAGATATGACTTTAGGCATTGTCCATTTACTTTGAATGTATTTACCCCTTTCAAATCATCTAACTCAACAGCTCCATGAGGAAAAACATTCGTCACAACGAACGGGCCGCCAGACCATCGTGATCGCAACTTATCCGGAAAGAGATGAAGTCGGGAGTTTTAAAGAAGCACTTTTTACCCGGGAAGGAACTCTTTGCGACTAATGATGTTATCATGAGCGAGTTTCATCCTTTCTTTGGAAATTTTAGCATTCTCATACGCATCATTGCGTATCTCTTCTAACTCATTTATTTAAAGCTTGCGAGCTTCACCGGCCTTATCCATGGCATAGTTTAACTCCTTAATTGCCCAATACGCCTTGTGATCTAATTCCACGAGAAGATGGAAAGGTTTGCCATACACAAAGTGGAAAGGGGACATGCCGAGCGAATTTCGATATGCAGTACGATAGTCCCATAGAGAATCATTAAATCTAAGTGACCAATCTTTTCGGGTAGGATTGACTGTCTTTTCGAGAATGTTCTTGATTTCCCGATTAGCTAGTTTGGCCTTCCCATTCGTTTATGGGTGATAAGTAGTTCCAACCTTGTGAACGACACCATACTTTCTCATGAGCTTCGCGAATGGCCTATTGCAAAAGTGCTTGCCATTATCACTAATTATCGATTTCGAAGCGCCGAAGCGGGAATATATGTGATCCTGCAAGAACTTAATCACCACTTTGTTGTCATTTGTCTTGGTAGCTATATCTTCCACCCATTTAGAAACGTAGTCTATCGTGACAAGGATGTATAAAAAACCAAAGGACGGGGGGAAGGACCCATGAAGTCAATACCCCAACAGTCGAAGATCTCAATAATGAGTATGGGGGTAAGAGGCATCATGTCTCATCGAGTAATAGCTGTCATCCGTTGGCACCTATTGCAGAATTTACACGCAGCGTTCACATCCCAAAATATTGTGGGCCAATAGAGGCCGCATTGCAGAATTTTAGCTATCGTCTTTTTCGTCGAAACGTGGCCTCCACAAGCTTCCGAATGAAAAAATTGGATGACTTTTGGGATCTCGTCATCCGGTACGCATCGTCGGATGATTTGGTTGGCGCAATATTTAAACAAGAAGGGATCATCATAGAAAAACATTCGCGACCAAATAATAAACCTCTTCTTATCTTGAGGTGTCCAATCGGGAGGGATGACTCCCGTGACAAGGTAGTTCACTATGTCCGCAAACCAAGGCAAAGAAGAGGTAGCAAAGAGTTACTCATCCGAAAAGTATTCGTCTATGGGTATGGGATCACTAGGTACGTCAGACGAAAGCCGTGATAAGCGGTCGGCAATGACATTTTCTACTCCTTTCTTATCTTTAATGGAGAGATTAAACTCTTGTAGGAGTAGGATCCACCTTATGAGGCGCGGCTTTGCATCTTTCTTTGCTAGTAGGTATTTCAATGACGTGTGGTCGGTAAAGCACATAATGGGAGAACCGATAAGGTATGACCAAAATTTGTCAAGAGAAAAGACTACCGCTAGCAACTCCTTCTCGGTAGTGGAGTAATTGAGTTGTGGTCCGGTAAGAGTCCTGCTAGCATAGTAGATGACATGAGCCTGTTTGTCTTTTCTTTGGCCCAAAACAACCCCTATCGTATAATCGCTAGCATCACACATACGTTCCAATGGTAAAGACCAATCCAGAACTTTCATGATGGGAGCGGACACAAGCATGATTTTCAGTTTTTCAAAAGCGCTTTGGCATGCTTTCGTCCACTCAAATGGGTTATCCTTCATAAGTAGGTTTCTTAAGGGTCTAGCAATGGCGCTAAAGTCCTTAATGAACCGTCGATAAAACCCTGTGTGGCCCAAGAAGGAGCGCACGTCTTTGAGCGATTTTGGTGGGGGTAGGTCAGCTATGACATCTTTCTTAGCTCTATAAACTTCTATCCCTTTGGATGAAACTATGTGGCCAAGAACTATTCCCTCAGTGACCATGAAGTGACATTTCTCCCAATTCAGCACTAAGTTCTTTTTCACACACCGGCAAGTACTTTTTCCAGTTTTTCAAGACAAAGATCGAAAGAGGTGCCAAAAATGATGAAATCGTTCATGAACACTTCAAGTCCTCTCTCGACCATGTCGCTAAATAGACTCAACATGCACCTTTGAAAGGTCGCAGGTGCATTACCCAAGCCAAATGGCATACGTTTGTAGGCAAATGTACCAAAAGGGCGAGTGAAAGTTGTTTTCTCTTGGTTAAGTACATCTACCTCAATTTGGTTATATCCGGAATAACCATCATGGAAGCAATAGTAAGGGTGGCCCGCTACTCTCTCCAGCATCTGATCAATAAATGGTAAGGGGAAGTGGTCTTTCCTAGTTCCCGCATCGAGTTTTCGATAATCAATGCAAACGCGCCACCCGGTGGTGGTACGTTGGGGAACTAGCTCTCCCTTAGCATTCTGAATCACTGTCATGCCCGACTTCTTCGGGACAACTTGAATAGGGCTCACCCTCTTGCTATTCGAGATTGGGTAGATAATCCTGGCATCCAATAACTTGATAATTTCGGTTCTCACTACTTCTTTCATATTAAGGTTTAGCCTTCTTTGCATTTCTCTTGAGGGTTTGATATCCTCTTCGAGATGGATCTTGTGAGTGCAAATCAAAGGACTTATCCCTTTCAAATCAGCAATGCACCAACCAAAAGCATTTTGATGTTTCCTCAGAATCTTTAAAAATTTACCCTCCTGCTCTTCGTCTAGGCTAGAGGAGACAACAACAGAAAATTTCTCATCCTCTCCTAGATATGCATATTTAATATGGGAGGGGAGTTTCTTCATTTCGAGGGTTGGAAATTTTTTATTGGAGGGAACCATGCGTGTATCCCTCGGTGGTAACTCCTCGAATCTAGAAACCCAACTTATATCTCTCGCGTCCTCGTTCGACGCTTTCTCATCAAATAACTCTCTCAACTCCTCAACCTCCCTCTCGAATGCGGTGTACGTTCCCACACTCTCGTGACTCGACACTAAACAGGACCCTAAGGCATCTCCACAATAAGTTTCCTCAAAATAATCCTCTATGATCTCGTCTATTAGGCTCACCGGGTGAAGATCATCTTCTTCCCCCGTCTGTTGGGCGATATGGAAGATGTTAGTCTCTAACGTCATGTTCCCAAAAGTGAGTTGCATGTGCCCATTCCGAGTATTGATGATTGCGTTAGCTGTAGCTAAGAAGGGGCTCCCAAGAATGATGGGAACATGGTTGCTCGAGGTGAAGGAGGGCTCCGTGTTTTAAATGACAAAGTCTACGGGAAGTAGAAAGTGTCAACTTGGATGATCACGTCCTCAACTATGCCTCATGGGATCTTCACGATTCGATCCGCTAATTGGAGAGTGACCTTTGTGGGCTTGAGGTCTCCCAAATCAAGTTGCCTATATATGGCATAAGGAGAATATTGACACTTGCTCCCAAATCAATTAAGGCTTTCTCAATTTTATTTTCTCCAATGATGCAGGAAATGGTGGATGCACCGGGATCTTTGAACTTGGGTGGGAGATAATTGAGTAGGATGAAGCTCACGTTCTGTGCTAGGAAGACATTTTTCTTTACCTTCATCCTCCTTTTTATCGTCAACAAGTCTTTGATGACTTTTGCATAAGCTGGAATTTGCTTAATAGCATCGAGGAAAGGTAAATTCAGCTTTACTTGCTTTAGCACGTCTATCACTTCATCATGGGGGTTTCCTTTATGGGACGGAATTAACCTTTGAGGAAACAGTGCCGCGGTGGGTGCTTTCACTACTATCTCGGGCTCACTAGTGTCCTCTTTCTCATTCTCATTCAAGGGGACATCTTCGGCCTCTTTCTTGCCGGACGAAATCTCCTTGTCTTTGGTAGTATTATGTGGGGGAGGTGATAAATCAATGACTCTCCCACTACAAAGAGTGGTCACAGCTTGATATAGCTCCTGATGTTCTGTCGAGGTGGAGCTAACACTAGTTTGACCTTGAGGTGGTCTTTGGCCCTGGGCAGGAAACTTGCTTTCTCTTGGATACTCAACGATGATTGCAACTGTGAAATATTCGCATTCATGTCGTTAATCATGTGCCCATGCCTAGCATTAGTTGCAGTCTGGGTATTGATAAAGTGATTGATCATATCCTCGAGACTTCTCCGCGGTGGAGGGATGTGTGCTCCTTGAGGTGGTGGTGCTTTCACATGTCCTTGCATGTGTGGAGCTTGTTAAAAATGCGGTGGTGGAGGAGGGGCAACATGTGAATTAGGATTCATTGCAGCATGTTGTTGCCCATAGCTAAAACCAGGGTGGTTTTTCCATGAAGGGTTGTAAGAATTCCCGTGCGAGGCACCGAAATTACACTTAAAGCCTCCTATGCCACTGACTTGCTCTTGAAGCATCACTTTGTAGGCGGGTATAGTTGGGCATTCCTCAGTTGAATGACCCGCCTCATAAATCGCACACACCTTCTCAACAGGGTTCTGGATGGATCCAGTTGGTCCTCTTCCCAATACCTCACGTACGTCTCGCTATCCTTTCTCAAGCATATCGAGTCGACTGTCCTCTATAGAATTCTTTTCTATATGAAATAGGCCGGATGCCGATGGAGTGGTGGTCACATGATGATTTCGATTCTGAGCGTTAGGGTCAAATGTATCCCAAGATTGGGTAGTCTCGGCGACATACCTCAGGTGAAGCTCAGCATCATGGGAGTCTAAGTCGACAAACGGACCACTACCCATGGTCTCAACGAGTTGCTTGGAGTTAATGTTCAACCCATTATGGATAAAGGAAATAATTTTCATTATATCAAAACCATGATGGGGACACGAGGTAATTAACTCATTGAAATGCTCATATCATCATTTGAATGACTCATTTTCTAATTGTCGAAATGTTTGAATTTGAGCCTTGATGGAATTCGTTCAATGTGGAGGAAAGAACTTCTTGAGAAATTTGGATTGTAGCTCATTCCATGATGAAATCGAGTTTGGAGGTAAAGACCATAGTCAGGTCTTAGCCTTATCCTTTAGCGAGAATGGCAAGAGTTTGAGGCGGAGCACATCTTTTGTGCAAGTTTGATCACTGAGCGTCTCGCACGCCTCCTCAAATTCCATAATGTGGGCATATGGCTTTTCTGAATCCTGTCCATGGTAAGTGGTAAGTATTTGGATCATCCCATTTCTGAAGTGAAATTGCCCAACATTGTACGGGAGTAAAATGCATCCCGGAATGACAGTGCGCTCGAGATATAAGACATCTCTCAAAGGGAGATACGGGGCCTCTCCCTCGTCGGCAACTGCACTACCGTGTTGTGAAGTCTCTCTCTCTTTCAAATATTCGGTATCCTCACTTGGTATACTTGGAGTGCTCTCTGAAGTGTGTCCTAAGAAGAAAAACGACGTGTTATTTAAGATTGAGTGTGTTGGTGTGGGAGGTGGAACCCATAACTGTGGAGCGTTAGGAGTGTGGGGTCTATCAGGATCGTACTCAACAATCGAGTTTTTATGAATGTGGGTTAGAGTATTATGGGGAGTTGGAGTGAGTTCAGAATTTTACATTAATAGTTTATGAGAGATGATGATGGATCTTTTTGTGCTTTTTGAATTTTTTTTATGTTTTTGGATTTTTAGAAAAAAATTTGGGTCAAAGTTTTAGATTGACTCGATCTAATCCTAAGTCTACCTAAATCCCCGACAACGGCGCCAAAAACTTGACGCGACTCGGAAAGTGTCTCTAATGTGCTTTCTCTTCTAGGCTCAAGTGCAAGCCTGTCGCATTAGTAATAAACCCGGTAAGTCGGGATCGTATCCACAGGGAAATAGGACAACAGAGTTGTGACGACGCTGGATAGATAAGGAAATCCTAACTCTGACTCTCAAGGAAAGGAAAATATGATTGATTTGAGAATTGGTTACAACTAAATGCAATTTTGAAATTATGGAAGAAATGAAACTATTCTAGATTACCTAAAATGTTGATGAAGATGATTTAAATTTTTTAACTATATGATGAGAAAAACAGGACGGGAATACAATCCCCTAACCCTAGTGTATTGATGTTATAAAACTAATCGTAAATTTAAATGATTAATTAGACCCAGAATTTAGTACTCCCAAGCATTACGTATATGAGGTTCAAGCCCGTATCATACTTAATCTGAGGATGAGTAAATCGGTATTTCAATAGTTACACTCGAATTGTATTCTAAAGCATCCCGATTTCTCGAAAGAAAATGATATCTAAAGATCTACAATTATCGTGTTCCTACGTAATACGGTCGTAATAAATCACTAAATTCGGAGGATTAATGTTATACACATGCAACTATCACATCAGGCTAGGTTCATGTATCTCGACCTTGAAAAGTCTATGATATGCCATATATGTGCCCAACTGCCCAGAGACATAAACCTCGGCCTGGAAGAGGACAATGTTGGAAGGGCCTTAGATCAACCACCAACGGTCTCGTCCTAAGCAAGGTCGGCTATGTCCGACGTTACTAGCTACCTCGACAACTGAGGTCTCCGTAGTCCACAGGGGCGGTTATCCATCTAGTCATCCCAGGGTTGCAACCTTGACTTTGTCCAGGCCGAGGTTGCTATCCCATCATCATAAGTAATCTCGGCTCAGGATCAGCCGACCTTACGGCTACACCACCAGTACCTTGGCTCAGGCCGACGTCGCAGCTCAACACGCCTTACCTCAACTCTCCCACTGAGCCAAGGTCACCACCTCGTCCTCTTCCAGGTCGAGGTTGGGACCATTAACAGATGGTCGAGCCCTTATCAGCATATGTATTGATGGGAACACGTGTACACAATCAGTTATAACCCAATCATTCCCCTCACGTGGGGGAATATGGAGGTCATCATTATGTACATGATATCAGCCAGGTGTCATTCTCATACTGGTTCGATCCTTATGCACATGTTCATTGCATGCTTGGGGAGTAAATTACACCCCCCAGGCACTATGTATAGAGGTCATCCTCTACCTTGTAAAGGATCCGAAATTAGCAACCCTAGCTGAAACTCTGTCTAAATATACAGTAGAGAGAGAAAGCTTGAGAGTTTGTATCTATGGCCATTAGAGCCCTCATACAGTGATAGTAATCACACGCTTACACGGTGGACGTAGTCCTGATTGGCTGAACCACTTATACTCCGGTGTTAATCCTCTTCTCCTTACCTCCTTCTACTATATACCCTTATACTGCCATTGTTAACATTGAATTGAACTTACAAACACCTTGAAGGGTGGTGCTATTTTCAGCATCATCATTTTGGCGCCGTCTATGGGAACGAGAAGCTGTCTCTTCCTCATTATTCGCTTAACCTCATCAGAGACTCTGGTGGTGAACCAGGCCTCACCCCTTGCGTGGAGCTATTTCACCATTGAAAGAGGTCCTGTAAGGTATTAAGCTCATTTACTACACCATCTCTTTTGTGCTAATGCATGGCACCGGAATTACCACCGCCTCTTTCGCCGCCTAGTGCGGGAGGACCTAGCTCCAGCCTGGCACCGCCCCAATCCAAAATGGCAGAGGTGGCCGCAGCCTTGAGGTATTTAGCTTCAACGCAACAAGTAATACAAGAGCAGTTTGTGCAGCTCAGCCAAAATATGATGAGGCCACTTGGAGTCTCACCGAAAATGATTACTCCGGTGGATGTTCAGCCTCATCCGTCACCACCCCAGGCACCGCGAAAAGACCAACCTACACCCCAGCGGAGGAGGGACGTTGCTGACCCTAGGCTCTCGCGCCTAGGGAGGCAAGGAAATCCTTACCCTGAGGACATGTATGATGAGGCGAAAGATGTCCCAAAAGATTGTTGGGAGCCGTATGAGGTTTTGAACAATACAGTTTGTCCTATCCAACGAAGCCAAGGTTGTGGGGGCAGAAGAGGTGGAGAATACCAATAACGAGGATCAACTTTTGATTGGATGAGCAGAGGGTCAGCCTTTGAAAGGCTAGGCCCAATAAATGACCTAAGAAAAAGGTTGTCAAGGTTGAGAAGTGCAGCCGGCTCACAAAGGGAAGAGAGACAACATCGGCCCCAACTGGGATGAGGAAAGGACCAAGAAGAGGTCAACAGAAGACACTGTGCTGCGACTGGGGAACCCTCAGTCCATCCTTTGGAGGTGGCTGGGGATAACCTCGACCAAGACGAAGTTGCAAGACCATGTAATGACTTCATCCAATGCCTTGAGGACAATATAGGAAACCTCATCAAAAGTCGGGATCCACTGCAAAGAGGTTTCTTATAAGGCACTTCATTCATGGCTAAAATACTGATCTTCCCTACCCCATCCATGTTTAATCCACCTACAGTGACTCCCAACTATGACGGTAGTACCAACCATGTACATCACATTGAGATGTACCAGTCAGCGATGAATATTTATTCAATACCGGATGAGATGACGTGTCGAGCCTTCTTCGGGACTTGGATGGGAGCTGCACACATATGGCTTACTTCTCTTTCGAAGAATTCAATTGAGAACTTTAAGGGCTTGGCTGAACGGTTCATTCAAAATTTTTGCTTTGGGGTAAGACCTCAAAAGATGACCACCCATCTGTTGTATGTCAAGCAAGGCAAGCACGAGATCCTAAGGGACTACATCGCCAGGTTCAATAAAGAAAAACTTGAGGTTGAAGATTACGAAGAGAATATTTCCATAGCCGCCCTCATAGGAGGTCTTCAGAAGGGGAAGTTGTTGTGGAAACTTGCAGAAGACCCTCCAATGTCTATGGCGGAGCTGTTGGCAACTGTTGGGAAGGTCATGAACGCTAAAGAGGCCATGGCCGCTAAGTATGAAGACGAGAACGGTGGTAGAAGCGGGAAATTCCAAAGAAAGAAAGATGGAAAGAAGAGGCTGTTGATGATAAGTTTGCACGTTATACCCCTCTTACTGTAAGCTACGAACACATCCTCAATGAGATCAAGAATGACCGATCCCTAAGATGGCCAGAGAAGCTGAAGGCTCCTCCACATAAGAGGAACCAGAACTTATGGTGCAAATTCCACCAAGACCATGGCCATGTTACAGATAAGTGCTTCGCCTTGAAGGATGAGATCGAGAAGATTTTAAAGTCAGGAAAGTTGAGGAAATATGTTGATGGCAAGGCTCCCAAGAGGGGAAGGGATGACCCAAAGAAGAAGACAAACAACAAGTGTCGTGACGATACCCCGTCAAGAAGAGATGATGACTCAGATGGTGATGATGAGGATGATCCAGACCTCCCACAGAAGGATGAGAACACCCCAGTAAAGAGGGTGGGCATGATCTCCTTTGGTGTTAACACCATATGCGGAGGACTTGCAGGGGGTGGCTCTGAAGTGGATGACCGAAAAGCTCATATCGCAGAGGCCAAGTTAGTGGCTAAACTTAAAATAGTAAATCTAACATCTTTCGAAACAACACAGAAGAGAAAGAAGGTGGACATGGACACTCTCATAGTCGAGTTCTCCCAACTAGACTTCAAAGGCATCTTAGCTCCACATGATGTCCCTTTGGTAATCACAACAAGAGTTCATGGATGTGAGGTACAGAGAATTCTTGTAGATGGAGGAAGTTCAGCAGATGTGATGTTTTGGCCCTGCTTTAAAAGCCTAGGCCTTAGCAGAGCTAGGCTGGTACCCTATCATCATCCGTTAATGGGGTTCAGCGGTGAAAAGGTCCATTCGCTGGGCATGTATGAGATGGACGTACGAATAGGTGATGAGTGGCCTAAGAGGTTAACCCGAAAGATTAATTTTTTCGTTATGGATGAAAATGTCTTCTCAACCTATAACCTCATCATAGGAAGAGTATCCCTTAAGGAGTTTGAAGATGTGTCGTCGACGGTCCACCAGATGCTAAAATTCCCGACCCCCTATGGGGTAGGGGAAGTGCAGGGTGACCAGACCATAGCACGTGAATGCTACTTCAACTCGGCTGAAGAGAGAGAGGCCCATAAGAGAGCTACTACCACTTATAACATCGATACACTTGACCCTAGAGATGAAACGAAGTTGAAGAAAGGAGAGGACGCGGAAGAGGTAGAATCCATCATCCTCAATGAGGACGAGCCGAAAAAAACCATCCAAGTCGGCAAAGCCTTAAAAGCAGAAATTAAGGGAGAATTGATAAACTTCCTGAGAAAGAGACAGAGTGTCTTTGCTTGGAATCACGCGGACATGCCTAGCATCAGCCCTGAGATTATGCGCCATAAGATGAATGTGACTAAGGACACTAGACCAATCAAATAAAGATGAAGAATATACTCTAGGGACAAGTACGACGTCATCCGGGAAGAAGTCAGAAAGTTGGAAGAGGCTGAGTTTATCAGAGAAGTCATATATCTAGAGTGTCTATCGAATGCAGTCATAGTGCCCAAAGCCAACGGAAAATAGAGAATGTGCGTAGACTTCACTGACCTGAACAAGTCTTGCCCAAAAGATAGCTATCCCTTACCTCAGATCGACCAGATGGTAGATGCAACTGTAGAACATGAGCTCATGAGCTTCATGGATGCGTATTCAGGCTACAACCAGATCTTCATGGATGTCGAAGACTCAGAGAAGACAACCTTCATCACTGACAAAGGGACGTATTGCTACAAGGTTATGCCATTTGGATTGAAAAATATGGGGGCAACGTACCAACGTCTTGTGAATAAGATGTTTGAAGACCAAATAGGCAAGACTATGGAAATGTACATCGATGATATGTTAACGAAGAGCTTAAAAGCCTGCACCCACGTAGCAGACCTAGAAAAGACTTTCGACACCATGGACTTGTACAGAATGAAACTCAATCCTGCGAAGTGTGTATTCGGGGTAGGAGCTGGGAAATTTCTCGAATTCATTGTCAATCAGAGGGGAATAGAGGCGAACCCTGAGAAAATCAAGGCTTTGCTCAACATGAAGACTCCCAGGAGTATCAAGGACGTTTAGAGGCTCACTGGAAGAGTGGCCGCGCTCAACAGATTTATTTCCAGGGTGACCAACAAGTGTCTTTCGATCTTTAAGGTTCTTAGGAAGGCCTTCGAATGGGACAAAGGGTATGATGAGGCTTTTGATCAACTCAAGTCCTACCATGGATCTCCCTTGCTCTTATCTAGGCCAATAGCTAGAGAGAGGTTGTTTGTTTATCTAGCGGTCTCTGAATCGGCTATAAGTGCAGACATTGTACGAAAGGACGTTAGGGTTCAAAGGCCCGTATACTTCAACAGTAAGGCCCTTTAGGGATCTGAACAGACTTACCCTCTAATGGAAAAGTTAGTCTACGCCTTGATACATGCCTCTAGGAAGATGAAGTCCTACTTTCAAGCCCATTCTATGGTCGTCCTCACTGACTCCCCACTAAGACAGGTCCTCCATAAACCTGAGAAGTCGGGCAGATTGATGGCATGGGCCATTAAACTAGGGGAGTATAACCTTACCTATCAGCCTAGGACGACCATCAAAGGGCAGGCACTTGCAGATTTTGTCACCTAGTTCACATGGGAAGAGGCCGAGGTCGAGAATAATCTAGAGACTGCAGAAGAGTCAAACAATAACCTCTTTCGGGACCCGGAAGAGGTTATGAACAAGGGAGCCATAGATGGAATAACTGAGAATGAGGAAGACCGGTACCTCTTCAGGTAGGGAATAATGTTAGAAGGTGGCTTCTCATCAGATAGAGACATCTGGAACCTCTTTGTTGACGGGTCTTCTTGCGAAAGTGGGAGCGGTGCGGGGTTGATACTCTCAGCCCCGAATGGTACTAACGTCGAATATACCCTAAGGTTTAACTTCAAGGCATCAAATAATGATTCAGAATACGAGGCCATGATAGCAGGCCTCTCCTTGGCAAGGACCCTAGGGATAAGACGACTCCTCCTTCACAGTGACTCAAGGTTGGTTGTTAATTAAGTATTGGGGGTTTGTGAGGCCAAGGATGAAAGGATGGCCAAATACCTGAAGAGGGTGAGAACGATACTCGAAGGCTTCAAAGAGGTAAAGATGAAGAGAATACCTCGGCAAAATAACAGTCATGCAGAGGCATTAGTAAGGCTAGCTTCGACAACGAGGAAATATATCAGAAGGACAGTCCCTGTTGAGATCTTTCCCAGAGCAACCATCGAAGAAGAAGAGGTCAGTAACCCGTGCCTCAATTTAAACCTAGGGGACTCATGGATGGATCCCCTTATCAGATATATCAGAGAGGGGGTGCCACCGGAGTCAAAGTTAGAGAGGAGGAAACTGAGGTACAGAGCTGCAAAGTTCTCAATAGTAGCAGATGTCCTGTATAAGAAGGGATTCTTATTGCCTCTCCTCAGATGTGTTCATCCCACAAAAGTTCCCCATGTCCTATAGGAAGTACATGAGGGCTCTTGCACCAATCACATAGGAGGGAGACCTTTGGCGAAGAGGATTATCATGCAAGGATATTGGTGGCTGACCTTGGCCAAAGATGCTGCAACCTACGTAAACAGGTGCGACAAATGTCAGAGATTCTCCAATATCCAACCTCATCAGCCTATGATGTCTATCAGTTCCCCTTAGCCATTCGCATTATGGGTAATTGACTTAGTGGGTCCTCTGCCAAGGGCTGTAAATAATTATCGATTTCTGATAGCCATTGATTACTTCTCCAAGTGGGTAGAGGTAGAGCCGATGATCACGATTACAGAGCAGAAGACCTTCCAATTTATTTGGAAGAACATCATATGCAGACATGGCCTCCCAAACACCCTCATTTTGAATAACGGAACCCAGTTAAAGAATTCTTCCTTGGAAAAATACTGTGAAAGAGTTGGGATAAAGTAATTTTTCTCTTCTCCTGGCCGACCTCAGGCAAATGGTCAGACCTAAGTCACTAACAAAAAAATCCTCGACAGGATCAAGAAGAGGTTGGAAGAGGTTAAGGGAAGATGGACAGAAGAGGTTTATGTTGTGCTATGGGCCTATAGAACAACGACAAGGACACCAATGGGGGAGACCTCATTTATGTTATCACATGGCTCAGAGGCCGTCATACCAACAGAGGTAGGACTCCCTACTCATAGGGTTTAGACCTATGACCCTAAAAGACTTAGACTTGATTGAAGAGAGAATGGAAGACGCAGAAGTTAGGCAAGTAGCTTACCAACAGAGAACAGCAAAGTTCTACAATCAGAGGGTAAAATCAAGACCCATAGCTGTGGGAGACCTAGTGCTAAAGAAGATGTTATAGAAGGCCAACAAGCTTCACCCAAATTGGCATGGTCCTTGCAAAGTGATTGAGGAGGTTGTACCCGGGACCTACAGGCTAGAGAACCTCGAAGGGGAACCTTTTTCCAACCCTTGGAATGCTAATCATCTGAAGAAGTATTACATATGATGTTGCAAGAGCTTCCAAGTAAATGTACCATCTTATGAAGAGATTATTAATGGGAAGATCAAATTCCTGTGTCAGTTCTTGGTTCATTATGCTCGATTGGTGAATATTTTATGAGGATAAACATCTTAGTTGATGACCTCTGACCTTATAACATCATGATTTGGTGACAAGATCTGAGGTAAGATATCACACTTGGATGACCTCAGACGCTAGACCATTAATTTGGTGAAAACTATTTACAGGGATAACAACTTAGTTGATGACCTCAGACCTTATAACATCATGACTTGGTGACAAGGTCTGAGGTCAGACATCATACTTGGATGACCTCATACCCTTAACATCATGATTTGGTGAAAATTATTTATGGGGATAACATCTTAGTTGATGACCTCAGACCTTATAACATCATGATTTAGTGACAAGGTCTGAGGTCAGACATCACACTTGGATGACCTCATACCCTAGACCATTAATTTAGTGAAAATTGTTTATGGGATAACATCTTAGTTGATGACCTCAGACCTTATAACATTATGATTTGGTGACAAAGTCTGACGTCAAACATCACACTTGGATGACCTCAGACCCTAGACCATTAATTTGGTGAAAATTATTTATGGGGATAACATCTTAGTTGATGACCTCAGACCTTATAACATCATGACTTGGTGACAAGGTCTGAGGTCAGACATCATACTTGGATGACCTCAGACCTAAATACACATTGTATGACAAAGAAAATCATTCAAAGAACACTCGGCAAATAAGGAAATGAAGCATGTATCAGAAGTTAATATAGACTAAGATTTATACAAGAGACAAGGTAACTAAGTTTGCAATCAGAAGTTACATCTTGAAATCAAAATCAGAGAATTACATAAAGCTTCATAAGAAAGGTATAAGGGTTTGTAGCTACAGTGTTGGCATCCTCGGCCTCAATCCCCTGACCGATGTTGGTCACCTCGATCCCATCATCTTGGAGGTTGGTGCCTTCAGTTTCAGTAACATCCAAAGGTGCAGTCTCTGCAGGGGCATCATCTTCCTCTTCAACCTCTTGAAGGGCCTAGGAAAATTGAGGATTTCCAAAACCTAGACCAATGAAGTCAGAGGCTTTCAAGCTCCCTGACTCCTTCTCCTTTGCAACCGCCTATTTGCCAGTGGCCTTAATACCTATATTGAGGTATTCAAAGCCAAAGCTGATGAATTCATTAGAGACTTTGTAATCATCCAGGATCCCCTCAGAAGCATCCTCAAGGGCTTCCTTCACTGCAACATCAACTTTCTCCTAGAGAACGTTGTCCTTGGCCTTTAGAGCAATGGTGTGGTCCTTTTTAAGCTTGGAGATCTCTTTCTCCAACTCCTTAACCTTCTTATCAGACCCCTCAAAGGCAGACTTCAGAGGATCTACCTATGCATTCAGGGGTCTTTGCACCTTCTCGACCTCTTGGCCTTTCTCGATGAGGGGAAACTTCTTCAGAGTCCAGTTGGAAAGATGGTGCATAGCAACGAGGTCCTGCAAATCCAGAAATCAAATGTATAAGTTCAAATTCAAAATAGAGGTTACATTTCGGAATTAAACTGAAATTAAAAGTTATACCTGAATGGACCTGTGAAGGCCAAACTCAACCAGCAGAGGAGTGTTCATGGATCGACAAAAGCGTTTGTCAGCATCGGTCATAGCAGAGCCGATGGCATCCAACGCTTGCAAATTATGGCCTATTATTCTATCATTAATTTTTAGCTACTCCAGACAGGAAGCCAATTCATCTTCAGAGGATATGGGGATGGCCTTTTGGGCCTTACTTTTCCTCTGATCGTCAGGGGAGGTGGTTGTAGTTTTCCTCTTTCTTGTATCATCGGCCTTGGACGTGTCGACACTCTTCTTCGGTATGGGAGGAGGGGCTGCATTCAGGCCTGCCTTCTTCACCAGCTTTGTAAGACTTGGGGCAGATATTTCCCAAACTTCGTCTGAAATGCCTTCGGGGCACTCTGCAAATGGAAAGGTCTGAGTTAGAAAATCAGAGATATAAAAAACTCAGAGGTTTAACTTGCTGTAATAATAAAATAAGCACTTACGGAGCTCTGTCAGAGGACTACCCCCAAGCCGAGTCTCTGAGAGATAGTAGGGGTCATCAGGTGTCCGAACCTGACCAACAGACCGTGCCCCCCTGATCTTGGAGGTCTTTTACCTTTTGAAGATTATTCTGGCTTAACCCAAGGTCGGCCCTAGCATCCATTAACACCTTGCCCCATCTCAGGGGTATCCTCGGATCTAAGTTCGAAGAGGGGACACAAGGGCCAAATTCCCACGCCCTTGAGGCAAAGAAATACCGCGGATTCCAATTATGGTTGCTAGTTTGGGTAACTGCAACATCTTCTTAGTTGACTTTCGAGCTAAGAAATGGTAATATCTCGGATGGTTCTTGGAAGAGGATGGGATGTAGCACCCGGTGAAGACCTGGACAAGAAGGTCTGAATGATGGACTGCCTTCCATAGAACTATATCTCCAATTATCACCCTCCAGGCATTGGGGGATAACTGAGAAGGAGAAAAGTTGATGTAGGAAAGTATAGCCCTAATGATGGGATGAATGGGCAGACAAAACCCTAACTTGAACATATGCTCATACAGACATATCTCAACATCTCGGCCGCCGAAATCCCTCTCTTCCCTCAGAGGTCTCCTAAGTTTTATGGAGGGGCTAACAGAATATAAATTCCTGAAGGAAAGAAGGTCGAGCTGGGTGACAGTGCTCTCTATCTCGGCCGCCTCAGAGGTGTCAATATCGCTCTCAGCATCATCATCATCATCATCTGGTTCAACGTCGGCCTGAGCAGATGATGGGGCACCACTTGGGAACCTCTGAACAAACTCAGCCCCTGTGACAGCTGATAAGGGAATGGCTTTAATAATTGGTGGAACAGCAATGCTAGGACCTACAACCTCAACATCGGAGGAAGAGTGAGATGTTCTTGAACTCTTGTGAGATGAGGCCCGATTAAAAACCTCGACTTGGTCAGGGACCTGATCCTGTTGAGTGGAAAAGTCCATGGCCTCTTGAAAAGAGTTCAAAGATATAGGGTCTGAGGTAGACGACTCAGACTCAGACATGGGGGAAGTTTCAACTGGGACCTCTTCTGATTTAACTAGTTCGGCTGGCTCAGGGTATATGACCTTCAGAGGGAGTGTAAAGATAGGTCTGAGGGGGAATGCCTCTACCCTACGAGCCTCCTCTTGGGCTCTTTCTATCTGCTTAATTTTATCTAAGGTCATCTCTTTAAGAGGGGGTAATTCCTCTAAGAGTTGGTAAAAGGGTCTGAGCATATGAGGCAGACCCTACACTTGCGACTCTCCTAAACAAACAACTTGACTTGGCTTGGCCAAGGATCAAACTAGGGTTTTGAATGAAAAACGATCAAGAACAGTTCACCAGAAAATACATGAACTCGTTGGAAAACTAATAAACTAACCGAAAACCTCTTGAAGCTCACCGAAAAATGCAAAAACAGGAACAAGGCAGGAAAAATGAAGAAGAAGAGATGGTAAATGATACCTGAAGGAAGGCAATGATAAGAAAGGAAGGGATTGCAAGGAAATCCACCCAGTGCGCTTCTAACCAGAGCTCTTGTCGAGAGAGAGAGAGAGAGGCAAAAAATTCCAGACAAAGAAATGAAGAAGTGGGGAATAAAGAGAGAGAGAATGAGGGTTTAATCCTCAAACAGTCCTACACGCATACCAAGGCCAATTATTGCCTTGGGAGCCCCAAAGACTGCAATCTTTACATTTGTCAGGCACGCTAGCCACTTCAGCAGATGACACTTGTCAAAAAGGTATTAACACCCAAGAAAGACCAACCTCGGGCAAATATACCCCTTAGGCACCTGATCACACAGGTAACTAAGGGCTAGGGAGTGGTTGACATGCAATATATGTGCCCAACTGCTCAGAGACATAAACCTCGGCCTGGAAGAGGATGATGTTGGAAGGGCCTTAGATCAACCACCAATGGTCTCATCCTAAGCAAGGTCGGCTATGGCCGACGTTACTAGCTACCTCGACAACTGAGGTCTCCGTAGTCCACAGGGGCGGTTATCCATCTGGTCATCCCAGGCTTGCAACCTTGACTTTGTCTAGGCCGAGGTTGCCATCCCATCATCATAACTAATCTCGGCTGATGATCAATCGACCTTCTGGCTACACCACCAGTACCTCGGCTCAGGCCGACGTCACAACTCAACACACCTTACCTCAGCTTTCCCACTGATTTAAGGTCACCACCTCGTCCTCTTCCAGGCCGAGGTTAGGACCATTCATAGATGGTCGAGCCCTTA
The DNA here is from genome assembly GCA_949130495.1 of Sambucus nigra. Taxonomy (NCBI): domain Eukaryota; kingdom Viridiplantae; phylum Streptophyta; class Magnoliopsida; order Dipsacales; family Adoxaceae; genus Sambucus; species Sambucus nigra. Next base: position 408,242,785 of record OX422208.1, on the reverse strand, counting down.
TCAACATATGTATTGATGGGAACACGTGTACACAATCAGTTATAACCGAATCGTTCCCCTCACGTGGGGGAATATTGAGGTCATTATTATCTACATGATATCAGCCAGGTGTCATTCTCATACTGGTTCGATCCTTATGCACATGTTCATTGCATGCCTGGGGGGTACATTATACCCCCCAGGCACTATATATAGAGGTCATCCTCTACCTTGTAAAGGATCTGAAATTAGCAACTCTAGCTGAAACTCTGTCTAAATATACAGTAGAGAGAGAAATCTTGAGAGTTTGTATCTATGGCCATTAGAGCCCTCATACAGTGATACTAATCACACACTTGCACGGTGGACGTAGGCCTAATTGGCTTAACCACTTACACTCCGGTGTTAATCCTCTTTTCCTCACCTCCTTCTACTATAAACCCTTATATTGCCATTGTTAACATTGAATTGAGCTTACAAACACCTTGAAGGGTGGTGTTATTTTCAGCATCATCTGTCTAGCCTACCATGATGAAAGTAATGAAAACTATTTTGGAATTGCAGAAAACCATGATTAAACTAAGGAAGAATTGTAGAACGATGTAGAAAAGAAATTAAACGGAGGAAATTACTCACTAATCTTACCAAATCACTAAAGGCTGCAATTGAAATTACTTGTAACTACAGAATTCTGAATAATCTTCACTCTTGGAATTAAAATTGTAATCTACCTTCAAAACTAGGGTTTTATAGAAAGAATGAAAAATTATATTAATTCTCCGTCCTAAGAATGATAATAACTCGGGTTTTTATACCCTACAAAACTTCAAGAGTTTTAGTTGCACTAGGACTCTCCATTAGAGAAGGATAACAAAATTAAAACTCGACATCCGGACCGGTCCGGGACTCCTGCGGATCGGTCTGCCTGGAATCTCGACCGGTTCTTTTATTTATAGGGCGGATCGGTCCGGTACGGACCGGTTCTTTTATTTTTCTTCCACCTTAAATTTTCCTTCGGTCCCGGGTTATCTAGAATGTGGCACTACGGACTGGTCCGGTCTTCCTGCGGATTGGTCTGCCTTTGACTTTCTTTTCTCCAACTTTGACTATTCATATCTTTCTCACCGGGACTCCGATTGAGGTTACGTTTCTTCCTATGTGCTCTTGAACTTGATATATTCAACTACTCTTTAGGTGCCTCATCCGAATTTTGGGGAAAAATTATACTTTTGCCCTTTTGACTTTTCTTCTTTTCTTTTCTTGATTCTTTCGATTTCTTTCTTTCGTTATTGACATTAAATCCCTGCAAAATTAGTACGAAATACCAGAAGCTCAGTGTACTCGTTAGAATAAGTCAGTAGAAAGATTATGAGATAAAATCAAATCGATTACGTTGTTCGAGGTGCTAAAAGTAACTAAATTAAAGGGATAAATTTTGAAGAATTTATGCCTAATCAGCGGGTTTGACAGGGAATGAGGGGAGTGGAGGTGTTATGTTGGTGGTGTAAGGGTAGGAGGCATGGGTTAATGGGTATTGAATGGAAGGTATAAGGGGGTGATAAGGTGTGGTGGTTGTTAATGGAGGATTTGAGGAGAGAGAGAGGGTGTGTGTTGGAAGGTTGAAGATGGGTTGGGTGGGGTTAGTGTGTAGGTGAGTGTATGGTGTTTGGGTGTGAGTGAGTTGTAGGATAAGTTAGTGTGTGTGTGTTTAATTTGGACCCTAAAAAAATATCACTAAAGAGAGAAAATTAATAAAACTAAAAAAATAAAATCTAACTAAAAAATTAAAATAAAAAATATTAAAACTTCAGAAAATAAAATCCTAAGCTATTAAAAACTAAAATAATAAAACAAAAGAAATAAAAACTAAAAATCTAAAAATTAAAAGTAAAGTCCTAAAAAATGTAAAATTTGTTAAAACTAAAAATCAACTCCTAAAAACTAATCTTAATAAAATAAGAATATCATAAGAATATGAGGTGCGTGCATAGATGGGTCAAGAGTGTCAACGGTACTCGTGAGAGAGGTGAAACCACTAAGAATATCATAAAGAGACGGTTCGGGATCACTCTCACACGTGTCGCGTGTCAAAGGGAAATGACCAAAGTAGTCTCGTAAGGGACGTTCTTTGGCCATGAGGAGAGGCATATTTTTTTGGATTTTTAATTTTTTTTCAAAAGAAAAGAAAATATTTTTGAATTTTTCTAAAAATAAAGGAAGAAAATATTTTTGGATTTTTGTGGAAAAAAAATAGGAAAAATATTTTTGAATTTTTGAAAAAGGGATAAGTGGACTTGGTATGAAACACATACTAACGGAGCACACAAAAATCGACTACCAAAGGATTATAATTAGACATGTACAAGCGAAGAAAAATCCTAACTAGCACGTAAACAATTTTTTTCTTCAATTAGGTGAATGGGTAGTCAAATTTTAATTACTCCGCGGGCGAGAAAAAATACGAAATCTTATACGTCGCCTTTGGAAAATTGTGCTCCTACTTGGCTTGTTAGCTGATTGATTTTAATTAAGTGATGGCACAGGTTAACAAGCAAGTGGAGTTAAGTGATTGAGTCGGGTGATGAAATTCCTTATCGTTTCAATGACTGGGTTTAGGTCTTAAGTTCATTAATTCATCAAACCATTCAAAGTAAGAGTATGCAAAAATATAAATCACATAGGAGCAAATAGTCAAAAAATAAATGGACTCGCTAACAGGAGAAGCGCGAGTGATAAAGAAATGTACCTCCTACGGCTTTTATACACGTAGGGTCAAGACCGAGTTGAGTCAACCGGGGGGAAGTTCGCCTAACTTCCGTCGTCCCCGGGAGTCCTACCGATCTAAAGTAGAGAGGCTTCAATTTTCCTTCGCCTTTGGACGCTCTCTCTCCACCTTATCCGGTTTCCCTTTTGCTTTTTATTTATTTATTTAATTATTACAAATAATTGATGTCCAAAGCCCCGCAAATAAATGTACAAGGCCTCAATATACTAATACAAACAATCTTTGATAAATAAAGAAAAATATATACAAATGAACAAATGTACAAACCTTCAAAACGCTCCTCAACTCGAAAAGTCGGCAATGGCACTTCGTGAAAAGTCAATCGCCAAAGTTTGAGCAAAGTCCAAGGGCTAAAAAGCCAGTAACGACGCCATTTGATAACAAGTCTTTTTGCGTATTTTTCGTTGTGGGGTAAAGACGGTCAATCAAAAATCCCTTTTGGTACATACAAATACACTAAAAATATATATTGGCAAGTAAGGAGTCAATCCGCACTCTCTAATATGGACAAGAGCAAAATGAAGACAATGTATGATTTTTAAAATAATTTGGAAGGGATATTTATGCTACTAATTATGAACTAAAATTAAAACTACACTAATAAATAAATAAAAATGATAAAGTGAGATAAATATGAGGAGAAAATAATGATGAAATAATTCAAGGGATTAAACTTCACCACTTAACCTATTTATTTTTATTAATTAGTTTGTCTATTTGAAATATCCCAAAACATATATAAATTCACAATTCAACTCTCGTTGCAAATGTAAATTTGCATATAGTCTTTTTAGAAGATTAATATTTAAATTTCACATACTCACAAAAATTAGATTTAAACATTTTCTAATAAATAACCCACTAGGGAAAATTTACTAAAAGTATTTTAAATCTTTAAAAATTACATTTTTAGAGTAAAGAAATTCAAACTATAATATCATTTAAAAATTGCCTATCTCTAGTTTAATTAATAAATAAATATTATAATCTGAATTTTCGATTTTCTCTTGAAAATAATTCACTCTCCCCCAAGGCGTAAATATAAATTGTAAAATTTTAATGTTAATATTCAAAGGGGCATAATAATTAAACAAACCAAAAATAAAAATATCTAAGTTAAGGGTTCCATCTCACCCCTTGAATGGGTTATTTAGCCTCTCATTTGGGTATTATTACATAGAAAATCTAATAATGACACAATAAAAGGTATATTAAATAAAATAGAGTGAGAATAAATAAATACACCAAGTCTCCTTGAGTTTAATATTATCTTCTCAAACAGAAACAATTAGTTTCACCCACAAATATGAGTTTACAACACATAAAAATATCACTCAACTCACAATTTGTGTCCCAATATTTTCTGCCTCACACTCAAGTCACAAAAAAAAATATATGAAAGAAGAAATAAAAATTTATATAAAATCTTCAACTAAAAATGAGCTCCAAAAAAATGGAGCACTAAAAAAACTAAAATACTCTCTTCTCTCTATTATGTTCTGTCTGATCTTTATTTCTCTGCCTGTGTCCCTTTTTAAAACGAAGAGAAGGTTCACCTGTCATAGGCTCTAGGTGCTGTAGATAGGATTTTTTTTTGCAAAGATTGGGACTCGGTTTGGAAAAGGCTGTGTCAGATGTAGGTCTGTTGGGTGATGTATAGAGTAGATGAACGATTTTTGTTTAGTGGGTAAAGGTAGCAGCTTGGGTATTAGGTTAAAAGTGATAGTTGGGGGTAATAAGGGGAAAAAGGGTTTAATGGTTTAAAACATGTGGAGATTGTGTGACTTGGTCTTTTGGTTTGAGATTGACTTTGGCTAAAAGTAGGTAAGAAAAACACGATTTAGGGAAATGGTTTTTTGATGGTTGGTTGAGATCGTGGGTTGAAGCATGTAGTTGGGGTGGATTTGGTCGTGACTCTAGTCGGTCGGGTAATGGGATCGGAGGTAAGTGGTATGGGGTTGGATGGGGTTTGGTTTGGCAGTAGTGGGGCTGGTGTATCATCGGCGATAGTGTTTTAAGTTTGGTGGGGACTTTTGAGGTCAAGCCACCACCTGCGGGTGGTGGCGGGTTTGAGAGGGAATGGGGGGAGTGGAGGTGTTATGTTGGTGATGTAAGGGTAGGAGGTATGGGTTAATGGGTATTGAATGGAAGGTATAAGGGGGTGATAAGGTGTGGTGGTTGTTAGTGGAGGATTTGAGGAGAGAGAAAGGGTGTGTGTTGGAAGGTTGAAGATGGGTTGGGTGGGGTTAGTGTGTAGGTGAGTGTATGGTATGTGGGTGTGAGTGAGTTGTAGGATAAGTTAGTGTGTGTGTGTGTTTAATTTGGACCCTAAAAAAATATCACTAAAGACATAAAATTAATAAAACTAAAAAATGAAATCTAACTAAAAAATTAAAATAAAAAATATTAAAACTTAAGAAAATAAAATCCTAAGCTATTAAAAACTAAAATAATAAAACAAAAAAAATAAAACATAAAAATATAAAAATGAAAACTAAAGTCCTAAAAAATGTAAAATCTATTAAAACTAAAGATCAACTCCTAAAAACTAATCTTAATAAAATAAGACAAAATAAAATAAAATAAAATAAAAACTAAAAACTAATAAAAATCACAATCAAAATAAAACAGAAAATAAATTCTAGAAAATTCTAAATAAATCTAAAATAAACTCTAAAAATAAAAACGACTCAAACTAAAAATCTAAAAAAATAAAAAGGCACAAACTAAACAGACACCGGCTTCGGGATAGGTTTAGGGGATAGATTTAGGCTCGAGTAAGGTTACGGGACAAGGTACTTAGCTTCATTTAACTGCAAATTGCCTCGAAATAATGCCATTGACACCGCAACTGGAATCAAGCCTGTATATTAAACTTTTATGTTAATAAAACTCAAATTTCTGAGAATTAACAACTAAAATACGTTTGTTCGAAGTATAAAATGTACATCTTTAGGTGCTTATCACATACGTCCACGGGGAGGTTACATTTTTTTATTAAGTGTCTCTCAACGATTACAAATTTTTTTGTCACAATTTATACTTATGTTTGTTATAGAGTTTTAGTTGTTTAAGGAACTCTCGTCATCGTATGTGGGTTGGCCATGAGGTGCTTGAATATCTCGACCGAGATTCTTGGCACCTGATTTGACCATGTTCATGAGTGTCCTTCTCTAACTAAACTGCTCATGCAAGGATTAAGCCATGATTTAGGCCGAACCAAATAACTTAAGTTTTCTTGGCGGGCTACTCTCATGAGCTTGTAAAAAGTGGGGTCCCACAATATATATATATATATATGCTTTTTTAAAATAGTTTAAATCATGGGTCAATTAATTAATAGTCCCTACTATAAATATATATTTTTTAAAAAGGACACATATTTTTAGTTTAACCCATTTAGTCCCTCAAGCACTCAATATTCTCTTATTTTTAGAGGTCCGCGCCAGCGGCACTCCCTTTCCAAAATATGTGGCAAAGGACTTTTTGAGGCAAAATAAAAAGGCTTGGACTAAATGAGTATTAAAAAATGTTTGAGGGACTATTTGGTATATGTCCCTTAAATCATTTATTATTTAATGTATAAGCACAATATCTAAAATTCTATTTATTTGTCTATTGTCTTTAAGACCATCTTATACACTATGTGTCCTTTTTTTACACTGGTCGCCTTCTTAACTGAGAGTGCAGCAGCAGCGAAAATATTGCGACTTCTCAAATAAAAACCAATTTTAATTAAATTCCTTTTAACCCAAATTAACCCTAAACATGCAACTAGGTGTGATTGAAACAATATGAAATCATGCAAGAATTATTCAACACACAAAAATTAAGGAAAAATCCCCCACAGGGGCAAAACCATTTGTATATCACTATAATTTGTAAGAGAAACGGCTTACAATCGGATTACACTGAAATACAAGTTTTTGACTAAGAATTACCCGCAGGCATCGGATTCTGTAGTCGCGGCTGGAATATCCCTTTCCAGTAGGGTTGGCGGCTGGAACTATCCCTGTCCAGTAGGGCTGCAATGAAGAAGAGAACGGCTTCTCCACAAGGGTTGAACAATAGCAAAGCTTGTGTTCTAGGGTTCCAAAAGATTCACAAAAGTAATTGGGATTTTTGGTGTGAATCAAAAAGATGTTTTGCACATCAAAAAGGTGAAGACTTAGAGTATTTAGGACTCTGAAAATCGTCTTGAAAAGTCTTAAAAAATAACTCCCCGAAGTTGGCTTTAAATAGGAAAACTTTGAGCCTAAAAAATCTGCAGCGAATCTGGCCGAATTTATCCCAGGCGGACCGGTCCGGCTTGGAGGCGGATCGGTCCGACCTCGGATCGGTTCTTTTAAAAATTGGCTTCTTCGGTTCGCTTTCGGTCCGGGGCTTACTGGATCTGCGACAAGCGGATCGGTCCGGTATGGGGCGGATTGGTCCGGTTGCGGATCGGTCCGGTATGGGTCCGGATCGGTCCGGTTTTCCCAGAAAAATAAAATTATTTTAAAAGCCTCATTTTGCTTTAAAAAACTTACTTCTTATTTTTATAAAAAACATTTTATAAAAATTTCCCAATACTAAATATGAACTTTAAGGAACGTAAAAATAAAATTTTACCAAGTTCATTCTTGCAGAGGCTATGATGTTGAAGACTCTTTGATATTCGGATCCGTTGATGTAGATGCGATCTTGAGATTCTTCAACGGTGTAACGGCGTACGACATACAAATTGATAATGGACAAAAATGTCCTTACATTAACGAAAGTCACAACTCTGGGCATTGCTTATTTAGTTGACATGTTCACAACGAGTCGTAGATAGTGATCTTACAAATGTAATGTAGTTGAGATCTAATCCATATTCATTTATGTTTTCACAAAAATATTTTCTCAAACTCTCATTCACTCGGATATCACCCGTTATTGGTCAATAATGGGTCACTGAGTACACATTAAATGTTAGAACTTATTTTTAATCCTCCTTTTTTTTCTATTCATCTTTAATAAAATATTTTACATTACGATAAAATAAAATTTTAACCCTAATCTTTTAAACGAATTTTGAAATTTGGATAAATTCTTTCATTTTTTGCAATGCTTACCCTAACATTTTAAATCTACGCGATCTTAACCCTACATCAAACCTCTGTTCGGAGAATTAAAGGAGGTGGTGACTAGGAGGTGGTGACTGGTAGTTAATGGGGCCTCTAATGTGACATTTTAGTTCATAAAAGGATGTTAAGTGGATAAAAAATTAAATTAACTAGAAAAAATAATATTATAGTATAAAAAATCATAAATTTCGAGATGATAAAAAACATAATATTTTGAAAATTAAATCAAACATAAATTATCGAATGTAAAAAAAGCTAATAGTTTGAAAAATTAAAAAAAATTAATATTCTGAAAAATTAAAAATCATAAAAAGTCAATTTTTTATTTTTAAAAACAAGGTATTAACTTTTTTTCCTTAAAATGGGCGCTAATAAAAAATGTTTCGTTATTTTAAAGAAAAACTCGACAAAACTTTAATTATAAACTATATTTTTTAGAATTTTTTAAAAAGCATAAATGTTTTAAAAAATTGTATTTTTTGATCAAAACAATTTTTTTTAAATATAGTTTTTATTAAAAAATAAAATATTTTAAAAGTGCAATTTTTATAGTAAAAATGCATTTTTATGAGAATAATAAAGTTTTTATAAAAAAAAATACATTAGAAATACATTCTTTTTGAAAAATAGATTTCAAAAAAATAATTTAAAAAAAAATTAGTTTATTACAAAAAAGCTTTAAAAAAAGTACATTTTTTTTTCAAAATATTGTTTCTTTATAAAAACTTTATTTTTAGAAAGATGCATTTTTTGTAAAAAATTATATTTTTAAAAAACCTGTATTTTTGTAAAATAAAATGTATTTTATAAGATACAATATTTTTGAATATAAAAATATTTTTTTTAAAATTATTTTTGATAGAAAAAATATGAATTTTAAAAAAAAATTAAGCTTTATTAAAAAAAATAAAAAATAAGTTAAAAAAAATATTTTGTAATAAAATTTTAGTCTGTTTTTTCAAAATAAAATATCTTCCATTTTTTTAATAAATTAACACTAATTTTTTTTTAATAAGAATGGTCATTTTTTTAATTAATTAATGGACCAATTTTTTTAATATTAATGTCCATTTTAATAAAAAAAATAATATTTTTCTTTTAATAAATAGCCAAATATTTTTTTATGAATAAAAAATGGAATTTTGTAATTTTTTTCAGAATACTAAATTTTTTAATTTTCTAGAATATTGGGAGGTTTGGTATTCGAAATGTTATGTTTTTTTAATCTCCAAAATATTACGTGTTTTTATCCTTGAGAAACTTATGATTTTTTATGTTCTAAAATTATATTTGTAATTAATTATGTTTTTTGCTACAAGGCACCCTTTTATTGGCTAAAATGCCACATGCGAGGACCCATTGGCCGCCCAGTCACCACCTCTATCAAGTCTCCTTACGGAGGGTTAAGATCCTATAAATATTAATCGTTAAGGATAGCATTGCAAAAATTAAAGAATTGGTCCAAATTTCAAAATATCCCTAAATATCAAGGTTAAATATACAATTCACCCTTTACATTATTTAGAATGTTACGTAAAATATTTTTATAAAAATTAGATAATTTTCAAATCCATGTTTGATAAGCATGTATGCATATTAAATAATACAAATGGATACACATACAATCCGAATCCGAAAATTCAGAAAGATATGAATACAGATAGTTATATATACTATCGGAGAGGATAGGAATAATACATTTATAAACGAATATGCGTAATAAATAGTATAATAAGTGCATGATACCATTTCTCGTAAAATATTGTGTGTCCTATAAAACTACTCTACATATAAATTTAAAATGGCTGAATTACCCATGTAGTATGTTAATAATGTAATGCAAGAATTTTGGAATTTTTTTTATCTTCGTGGGGACTTGTGGGATATCTGTTCCCTTGTTGATTATAGAATGGGGAGTCCTTACCAATGATGCAGGGATGGAGGCGGGCGGGAATAGCAACTTCTTGAAATTAACATTGGGATAGTAATTGTGTAATTTGTTCATATCCTTTTGTTACCTTTACTCTTGTTTTTCATTTTTAAAACATAAATACTTCTGTTTCCATTCGAAACATTCAAAGGCACTATTCCCTCAGTAGTTGCTCAGCTTCGACATCAAAGGCACAAGCCATGTGTGCCACGTAAGCTAGTAGAGGGTTATCATTCGCATTTCCTTGGAGCAGTTCAATATCCCCTTTCTTCACGTGATGGTTGATCAACCTCCTTAACGAAAAACATACCCTAGTTGAGTGTTTCACTTTGTTGTGGATCTCACAAAAGTTTGACTTTTCTCTGTCTTCTCGAGATTCTTGCACCGTACTACTATTAATTGGACTGCAACTTTATCGCGAACCATCTGGTCATAAAGGTTTGATGCTTTCTCCACCGTGCATGGAAGCTCGGGAGGGTCCTCCTCACCTTAAAACCTCCTTTTTTTGCCCAAATTTCTTCTTTCCCGACCACCACTCCTTTCCCCTTTTCCTCCATCATCCGCATAGATTACCCTCGAGGGTACTGCCCCTTCCGAGCTAGCTGATGGACTTAGCAACAAGCTTGCTAAGGCAGGTGTGGGTGGTGTGGGTTTTACCACTATAGGAATGTTCCTTGTTGCTTTTAAAAACACTACAAATGTGCCTTCTTATGCCCCGTTGATCAAGTGGAAAATATACTCGGGCAACAACTGTTGGAACACGAGGCCCCCAATTTCTTTACTACAAATAGTAATATCAATCTCCTTTTAAATATGCGGAAGTGGGATGGTTCAATTAAACAAATTAATTAATTTTAATTTCTTTTCAAATTAAAATTAAACAACGTGAAATTAAATTAAACACACTCTTATGTTAATTTCACTTAAGCCAAATTGATTCAATTCAAGTCCTAGAAATTTGCCTAAAACATATTTTCAATATAATCAAATTAGGCCAAACCAATTTTATCAAATTAAGTGATGACTTGAATTAAATTAACATAAACATTACCCAAATTAATTTAACACCAAATTAAAGATGAGTAGTGATTTAAACCAATTTTATCTTTTTACCTAAGCATGCGTTCTAGGTGAGTTTTGCAAAAGATAAAATAAACAATGAATCACTATGCCGCAATGTACGAGGAAAAATCCACAACAGGAAAAAATCTCGGACGACCCTAGCCTCAAATCCACTAAGTACGGTTTTATAAATTCAAGACAGGAAGACTTACAACACTCGACTTGAATCCGTACAAGTCCCGACGCTTCTTCTTGTACACACCTCTTCATAGCGAAGAACCACGGAGCTCCACCGCGGTCTCGGAATTCACCGATCAGACTTTTTCGATCACCGTCACCCGAACAAGGATCCTTTCTCTCAGTGGGTAAGTCAACGCAAATAAGCTTCTTCTTTATGGGATTTAGAAGCAAATCCAAACTCTCTTTTACAGTAGAGATGAATCTGGTGCCAAAAAAAACTCTCCAAGCAAGATGTATATATATATAGATAGATAGAAACTTGGATTAACACAAACAATTGGGTGTAAACTTGGTTTTTTTCTTTGAATGTATCAATTTTGATAACAAACACCAAGGGAACTTTTTATGAAAGAATTAAGCTCTCAAACACTCACTAAGAGATGGAAAAAGTTTTTGGAAAATTTTTGTTCCCGAAGTCATTAAATTCTGTGAAAGAATAGTGGGACAAAGTAGAGGGAAAATGCCAAAAAACTGCCAAAAATTGTTCCCGCCGAAATCTCGTTAGAATGACATTTTCATTCGAACGATCTATCTAATGAAGTTCCAGTGGCAAAGTCGTGGGCAAACCTCGTTCGAACGAAATTCTCGTTCAAACGAAAAACTCGTTCGAACGACAATTTCGAACAAAAAAACAGAAAGCTTAAAAAATCCTTTTTTTTCCCAGAAACTTTATTTTTAAGTTTTAAAGAAACCTTCTGAAAATAAACCTTAGTTTAAAATAAAATACACCCAATATAAACTTATTCCAAGTCTCCCTATATAGATATAGAAATGCATTCATACCCTTGGAGACTATGGAATCTGATGTTGATGACGTAGAAACATAGCACTTGAAACTCGTCAATGATGAAGCTTTATAAGACTTGGCCACTACGTCTTCAACTCTTGCATGCCATAGGCTTGAAGGATGGTAAAGTATTCTATCCTATGACTGAAACATTTTATTCGGCATTGAGCCAAAACAACAAGGGACTCAATTAGAAATTTATGTCCTTACAATAACCCCTCTGCATAAAGTTGCAAAATATTATCCTCTCGCGTTTCTTATCACACATCTAGAGAGAGTTCACAAAACCTTCTAATATTGGCAACGACATCCTCTCTGAGCTTTTACTTCTCGAGCGTCAGTTGCATGAGTGTAAACTCATTTTCAGCCAAAAATAACTTTTGCACAAATAAAACGTGTGTTTCCTCTCAGGAGGCCATGCTTCCCGGCGCCAAGTGAGAGTACCACCAGTGTTATAAAAGGCGCGTCTAGGTTTGAGGCTCAAGAGAAACGCCCCACCTTTAGCCTTTTACGCCTTATTCTTTGTAAAGCCTTAAGGTGCACTTTTTTAAAAACAAAAATACTTTAGTAAAATGATATCGTCGTTTAAATACATTTTTACAATCTGGACCAATATCTCGCCCAAAACAATCAAATAGTATTTTAATTTGCATATATTCACACATTTTTTTAAAGTATGCACAAATTTAGTATTTTTAATAGCTTTGTTATGGTTAAAAATATTAAAATATATTACAAAGGCCTAAACGCTTTTTCACTCTTTTTTACGCCTAAGGCCCACCTAGGATTATAAGGCCTGGCCTCCACCTCTCGGTCACGCCCCACATTTTTTAGAACCTTAAGTATAAGACTTTTCTGATAGGGATTTTGTGAACTCCCCCAGTCTTAAATTTTTGTCATTACAGTAAGATCCCAGGCTCTTGATGAATCTTTTCACATGTTCCTTGGGATTGGCACCTTTTCCCGTGTATTTCTCAAAGATGGGTGGAGTATACCTAACTAGGTAGGGCTCATTATTATACTCCTCCGTGTACGAATTACGAAAATTATCATAAATTGAGGAACTATCTCCTCCAGCCTTGGACACCACTTTGAACTTCAAGATCTCCTTCTTCATTTCCTCCTACTAGAGGGTGGAGATTTGGCCGGTGGTGGCACCACATCGACAGGAGTTATTGGCACAGCCAGTGTACCCCATTTTACATTAGCAATCGTTATCAGCATTGCACATGTCGATCCTACACCCGGTATAGTTGTTCTCGCAGCTAAGGTTGGGTTAGACGTTAGTGGAGCAGTGTGGGAAGAATTATTGATAGTAGACGTGGCAACTCCTCCTGTAACAGAGGGAGCGCGTATTCCTACTGGCAATGTTAGGAAGGAGTTCAATCCTCTGATGACTCCCAACATTGATAGAGCCCCAAGAGTTTTGATGAACTCTGCAAACAGACCCATGAGTCCCATCATCTGCATTGGGCCTATTCCCGCTATCACGCCGGCCATCTCCGTCATGCCCATAGTAGCTGAGCTAAGCTCCACTAGTGCCACTCTCGTTTCTTCAGGCAATATAGTGATATCTGCCTCCTCCTCACGCTGCGTGGTGTCAAAATCAATAGTCTTGGAAATGTTATCCACTAAAATCTTTTCAAAAGAGAATACCTCCCCAGCATAGTCGCCAAATATAGGATGTGGGTTCTTGGAATACGTTCAGTATTAAGCGAGGTGTAACCCCTTATTAAGACCGTGATTAATGCTCAAGGCTATGTTTAATAATGATAATAAATGATAGTGAAAGGGGCAATAATATCCAATACTCAAGATATACTAAATGAGGTCTTTACACCATAAATGCACTGTATACGCAATAAATAAGTGGAGCCAATAAACAACTTGGTCGGAGGGAGAAATAGCAAGCACTCTTGTCACAATAGAGGCAAGTCAGGAACTTCTGGCTCAGTTAATGCACAATGATAGTGGTATCCATGGAAACAAAGGAGAATGTTAAGACAATAAATGTCCTCATGAAAGCTCTTGTGTATGGGGAAAATCCAACAACAATTCTAGGTTCGAATTGCCATCCTTGTGAACTATTTTGTTGATTTATTTACACTAAGGCCAGGTTGTTCGAGTAACCTTGCCGATGTGAAATGTTATTTGACTGGTATTAAGTGTTAGGATACTGTGGCATTAATGTCAAAGATATTGCATTAAATGCATGGGATGTTTATTTTGGTGAGAAACAGCCTCACCATTCACGAGCATGGTGGCATTAATGAGGATGTGACACGGTAGCTCATAGGTCTACCCTAGAATGACTATAAAGTTTGAATTTATCTAATATGTCTGCCAATACCAAAGATAAAACCCACTTGAGTGCTATTACTTCGAGTTCCTAAATGCCAGGTGCTATGACGCCACAAAGTAAGTGAATAGTGATCTACACAGGGTGTGTTGTCACATCAATCAAAGAGGGAGTTTATCGAGTCAAGGTTGCTCGACTGGAAGTAGCTCGAGAACTTAAGTATACTGTTTGTTGGTTGGGAATTATCTCCATATTACAAAGTGAACTTTTACAAGTGTAAATAAATAAATGAGTACATCATACTTATTGTTAGAAATATTATCTTTCGAGTAGACTTGATATCTGTGGGAGGTCCCTCCAGCCGTCTCTGTAGGACGTCCCTTGAATGGTGTCTGACTTCATTTTATTTTTAGTCTTTCGCTAAGTATAAAGTCATCTCAGCTAATTAACCCTGGATGAGGACTCCCCCTACAGAGTTATATTATCTATTTTTGGGGGCCATTGGATTGTTCCGAGGATAATTAGTAGGATAGTGGACGGTAGTCCATACCGTACAGTGGGAAATACAATTGAAATTTTGGTATGGGATCTTGGATTTTGTAGTATCCAAGGTAAGGTACTAGGTTATGATTCTATTATTGGAATTTTAGTTTGAGTGTTCATATATCATACACTCTTCTATATGATCCATGCATACATGAGTATGTGTAGTTACACTTGGAGCATTTATACGAACTACAGAGTTTTTCGCCCAGTCCTCATAGTTTGTTGTATTTCAAGTTTGATGCAAGATGATATTTATGGCATCGTTGGGATTGGGATCGTCATTAGAAGCTTTGGATATTTATTTTCAAAATTTAAATGTACCTCTTTGTTTACGGTAAATTATTTTGTAAAAGGACATTTGAGATTTAATTAAATTGAGATATTTTATTTAGTTGATTTATGTAGTTATGCTTCCACAAATTTATGCGCAATATAAATGGTAATTATTCAAAAAAATATTCTATAATTTATCAATTTTTTTCGGTAGCACCTCCAGGGGTGCTACACTTGAGAGTGGAACTTTTTTGAGTTTGATTAGTGGTTGTATTTTCTTTTTACGAGTAAAGGTACATTCTTAAATTAAGACATTAAAGTTAAATCAACCTATTAAAGTTTGGTGTCCATGAAATTCAACCACTGTGTAAACTATATCAAATTATTTGATTTTTCATAAATAACATAGGCTTTTAATAGTTTTCAGTAGTTTGTGGATGTTGTATATATTTATTTATTTCCTTTTTGTATTACATTCTTTTAATATATTATATGTAATTTTAAAATATAAAAAATACACATAATACACATCACGTGTGCACAAAAAACTAGTTTGTTAATAAACCCTAGATTATAAATTCATAAAGCTTGTTGATAGCCCCTAGATTACAAATACATAAGGGTCACTCAATTTCATTTCTTTGTCAATTGTTCAATTTTTATTTTTATTTTAAATTCATTAGTATCTTTTTTTAGATAGGAATTTCTTATAGTTTATCTATACTGCAAGGCAGACTTTACCATTCAAGGTTATCCATTATGGGATTGTTTAGTTTTAATCCAATATTAACTATTGCTCAGTGCATGACATAAACAAATTTGATTAAGGTTGAGTTCATAAGAAGAAATATTAAGATGGTTATTAAAATGTTCTTTATATGGAATTATGTATTGATGTATGAGGATACCCTTATGTGTATGTGCTTTAGGCAAAGACAATTTTTTTTTAAATCTTCCCAATTTGATTATGCACCAAATATGTGAACCAATTTTAACTAACTTAATTTTATCTTCTTAATCCTAAACATGCATCTAGTGAGATTAAGTAGATAAACTAAATCAAGTTCACAACGCCGATGTACGAGAAAACCACTAAGGAAAAAACCCTTGGACCGCCCAGGCTAGACAATCACTATGATACAAAAATTACAAAGGAAGAATACAGTCTTACTCAATTACTCAATCCCCACAAACCTTGGTGCCTCTTATTCTCTTTTACCACTCCTCCACAGTGCAACACATGAGTCCACCTATGCAAGGTCTACAATACACAAGTCCATGTATGCCTCGGTATCCACCGATACAACCTCACCAACCGTCTATGACTCAGAACATGGAGTTAACCTCTTCTTCCCCGTAATCAGTACCACGAAGTCCATCACACGAAGACAGTTCTTCAAATGATGGAAGAATCAAATAGTGGTGCAAACTAATATCTCTATAACATAAGGATTATGTAAACTCGAATCTTGAAACAAGGAAGGATGTTTATGATTTTATCTTTGGAAAACCTTTGTAAAGAAACTGCAGAAAATGTATATCTTTCTGTTCTGTTCTGCTTTCGTTTTTCTGAGTCAAAGATGCCTTAAATAAGAAGGCGGTGCGTCGCTCGAACGAAAATCATATGAAATTCGAGCGAAATTACTATCTCGTTGGAACGAGAGTACCATCTCATATGAACAATAAAAATCTTGTTTGAACTATGTAAACAATCATTTGAACTAAATAAAGTGTAAGACTTAGTCCATACGAGTCTAAACTCGATTTAACTCATAAAAGATTTATAAAAATCATTTTAAATAAAAAACATCCTTATAAAAATTTCGAGAACCATAAACCTTAATGCATTCATACCTGAGAGAATCTCGAAAATTATTTTAAGACTGAAAATGCCTACCAAAAATGCGGCATGATTTATCTTTGAAGCTTGGCCACTACGTCTTCATCACAACATCATAGGCTTAAGGGAATCGCGAACATAAAGACTATCTTGTGACTTAATATGGTTTTTGTCTAGAATAATACCAACATATAAAAATTGATACTATTGGGAAATTTGTCCTTATAAATCTCCCCTTCTGGCTATTCTAAGGAAAAATAAAAAATAGTGAAATGCTAAGCCGGGTTGTCAAGCCGAATGACCTAACCCATGCCATTAACCCAAAAAAAAATTACTGGACACAAACTGCAATATGTAGGACCGGCAAGCATGAGCTGTCTGAATGTGATGTAGACAAAAAATTCGAATCTCTGAACAATCACTACTCACACGAAACAAAAAAATACCAAGTGAAGTATGGAGGAATAAAAAATGATATATAAACAATATGATCAAATCTCAAATCTCCCTCCACATCACATATCTGCCTCTTCCCCTTTTTGCCTGGAATAGACAACTCGTGGGACAAATAAATAGAGAACACAATATCTAGCATGAGTATAATATCAAAAGCATAACTAGATAAAAATGAGTAACCAACTAATCAACGATCATAATATGACAAAGTATAGCTAGTAAATAGTCACGTGAATAAATCATCACTATAACACATGATGTGCCTAAACAAAATATCAACCCCAATCCAGTACAAGTATGAAACATGAATAATCCAAGTCAACTGCATATAAACTTCCCATAAACAGTCCAGAAGTACCAAATGAGAATATCAGAATAATATCAAGCACACAGGTATAGAAAATGATCAAAATTTTTTTTCACAACTAAGCAGGTCGTTTAAACGACAGAAGGATCTCGCTTGAAATGAAACACAATCTCGTTTCTAG
Organism: Sambucus nigra; assembly: GCA_949130495.1. Classification (NCBI taxonomy): domain Eukaryota; kingdom Viridiplantae; phylum Streptophyta; class Magnoliopsida; order Dipsacales; family Adoxaceae; genus Sambucus; species Sambucus nigra. The sequence goes on along the minus strand of OX422208.1, from coordinate 408,224,992 downwards.
CGACGCAACATAGTGAGCTCTCATTTTAAGATCGTTTAAAGGGACCTATCTAACGACCTTCTAATGACCAAACACTGTATGTCAAAAACATCTCACGCAAAGCTCGCTGGAACCTCTCAACGAACGACATGATAAAGTCGTTCAAATGACTCTGACTTCTCATTTTAATGATAGCAAAATTTCTCGATTCCAGAATGGAAGAACATGGAAACTTAGCCAGAAGTGATGTTCCACATATATAAACACCTGACACTTTAAAAACAGGTAAAGAATGAATCGAAAACAAAAATGAGTTACACTTTAACGCGGTATCAATGTGCCTAAACATGGAATGGAGTGAATAATTGATAATAATTGAAACACATAGATACGTTCAAGAAGCTCTAATTGATCGCTAAATATCATCAAACTATGGTTTAGCCATATATGACAATTATAAAGTGAACTTACTAAACTAAACAAACATCATGCGCAAAAGTCTAAAATTTTGATGATTCTACTAAACAATGGCTTCATGACATGACTTTTTCAACCTAGGGCTTTTTGTGCAAACCTGTTGATCTCGAGCTAAACTCCCTCAAAAGATAAACATAAATGATAATTCTTTTCTAATGCAATCTTCTTTTGAAGTTCTACTTTCTATTTTTAAGAGATTTCCTATTGGCCCCTTTTTAACAACATATGGTATTTTTAATGCCTTATTTTTTTATTAGGCTCTTTTAAATAATGGCTTTCATGATGAGTTCACTTGACTCTCGCAAACCTTTTCCGTGCACACTCGTTATTTTTTTAATAAGCAATAAATATCCTCATGGGCAATGGTTCTCACATGCGCAACTCCCCCTAAGTCTAATATGCACGTAGATGATAAAATTGAGAGGAGATTGTCTTACCAAACTCAAATATACAAGAGAAGTCAAACATTCAAATAGGCTCATGCTTGTGTGTGTAATGGCATATACATAGTTGAATATAAATGCAAGTCAAGTTCAAAATAACTCCATTAAACACATGGTTAAGATTAATATAAGCATCTAAAAACATGGCCAAATGTACTACCCACATGAAAATAATGAAGTGAAGGAGGTCTAGGCACACCCATATTCCATATCATAAGTGTAAACTCAAGACACAAAAATCGAAAATCATTTTGTGTTTTTCAAAATATTTGTGATCCAAAAGAAAAATATTTTTATATTTTTCAAAAATATATGAAGCCAAAAATCGTTTTGTATTTTTTCAATAAGGCTCAATAAAAGAGAAATAAAATACAAATGATACACATGCCATAACACTAGAAAATATATATCATGAAGAAAATTAGTGTATGATAAAAATGTCAAACATGATCATTCGTAAGATCTATCATGGGAAGAATCACGTGCAAGAAAACGAGAGTCATGAAGTCTAATTCCTAAAGCCTCTTAGTCCTATTTTCTAACTCAAGTTGGTGTGTAATGGAGCATGGGGTTTTTGGTAACCGAAATGACTTTGTTCTTAAACTTCATAGGAGAATTTTTAAGATCATAACAATAATGCCTGAGGTGACCCTTCCTACCGCAATCTGTGTAAGTGTAGATATGGCGGGGAGTGTTACCTAAATGATGACCTCTCCAAATGTTCCAAGTCAGCTTTCTTACACGTGTGGTGTTGGCTTTGGGAATGGGATCAATACGATCATCGAAGATAATTACATACCTATTATCTTTGATTTGGACGGTTCCTAATATCCTATTTAACTTTTCTGACCTAGCCTCCAAATCAAACTTAACCTTACTCAAATATCTTAATCTCTCCTCAAGATCACCTATCCCAGACTTAAGCAAATTCCTAGACTCCTCAAACTCTAGAATCTCCTTCTTCATAGCCTCCATCGAGCCTCGAAGACTATCTCTCTCACCCTCAATGTATTCTAGTTTCTCCCAAAGAGTATTCTCTCCTGGCCTAAGATCCTCAATCAACATATCATTATTTTCTATGCCATGTTCTTTCAACCTAGCTTGAAACTTCAAGTTAACCTTTTTCACCTTCAACGTTTCCTCATATAATTAACAGAAGTCAACTGTCAAGTCACTCTCCTCTACGTCATCATCCTCACTTACTTCAGCCTCACTCACTATAGCCTTGGAATTGTCATTCACATGAGAATCTTCATGAGAAGATTTATTATCGTCGCTCACATGACAAGCCATGAGCGCGGTGTAGTTGTGGTCAATGGGGTAACCTTCTCCTTCTTTACACTAAGGGTGGCATTAAATGTAATCGGTTTCTTTCACTCCTTCTTAAGTCTAGTGGGGAACTCCGCTACCTTATGGCCATAATGTGACACCCCGTAATCCGAAATAAGGGGTGGCCAGCCCAATACTCCAATATAACAGAATCATAGATGGAATAAGGTAACTACGTTCCCATCGTTTGCATACTACTCCTACGGGTGAAGGATTCTCCTCCATCATACTTCTGCGCACTTCTCTACGTCAATTTAACATCGCTTGAATTCTCAAGCTTAGTACCACTTTCCACTTCTAGCGGTACTTGGGAAACTACATCAACTGTAATTAGTAGTCGTAGTAGCAAGATAAAAATGCAACAAAAAAGGGAGCGACCTCCAAAGCGGTCCTCATCCCCGACCACAATTTACAGTCCTTAGTAGTTCCTTCTCATGACGCCCTCACAACGAACTTCCTTGGCGTCCTCCAATCGACCTACTATTCTCACACGAATACGCAAAATATTCTATAGATTCTACCTCATGGAAGAAGAACGAAATCTCACAAGAGAAACCAACGATCTTAATCCTAAGGCTTTATGTCAAATCAAAAGCAACGCTGAAGCTTAAGGCGTCCACACAGATTCCTAAGGACTCTAGAACCTGATGCTCTGATACCATCTGTGACACGCCGTAATCCGAAATAAGGGGTGGCCAGCCCAATACTCCAATATAACGAAATCATAGATGGAATCATTCTCAGCATCTCAAAAAAATATAGAGTATCCAGGATAACCACCCAATATTTTAGAAAACGGGTTGCCAAAAATTTTAAATTTAAAGTAAATAAAGGAAAAACAAACAACCCAATTCCTGAAAAGATAGGGGAAACCTCAGGGGTGCATATATAAATAATACAACAAGAATACAATAAAGGGACCGGATGTGCAGCCGATTGACAAACTAAATAACAACATTTAAATAATGACATTATTTTATACAATACATTTCATTAGACATTTATAAAAGCTTGGGCCTCTCGCCCGAGTAAAGAGACCCGATCCTGTCTAGAATTCAAAACTGAAAACGTCTATACCAAAAGTATCCCGTAATACCCGCATTGCATCACGGCTTGCCGAGGACATCGGAATAGGAATTCAAATCAGGCATCCTTGCGGTGGAATACCTGAGCGGAGACAAGATGCATATGCAACAAGAAATGTAAACGGGTCAGGGCCCGGTTCTATATGATTACTAGATGAATAAAGAGTATGACAGTTATGAATAATAAATCATAAAGAAAGAGAAATAAGAAGCTGCTTACACAACGTAAAAGATAAGCTAAGCAGGAACAATAAAAGAAGTAATGTTAAACTACAATCTTCATCGTATGTACCAATTATCTCATATATATTTTCCTTAACAAGAAGTATATATGTAATCACAATCTTTTGCTCTTTATGGCAATTTTATCTAAATGTTACTTTTTGTAGAAATCCTTTCCTTATCAGGAAAATAATCATTTTCAAATGCTCTTTGTGGCATTTATATGTGCTCTTTGTGGCACTTCATCATGCTCTTTATGGCATATCAATTACATCAAGTCCCACTTGATTATGAATAGTTATATTTATATACATATAACGATTCTAAGACCGCCCGTCCGGGTTTCCCCACTGTGCGCGCCCCTAAATGACCATCATCTTCCAGGGCCTATCATAAGACAACCTGGGCACCTATATCACAAGACGTCGGGAAGCAGCCATGTGCCTGCGGGATAGTCAAGACCACACCTGGAATCTCCTACCCATCGCAGAAAAATATACAACCATAAACGCTCACATGGCCTATGGACTATATCCACCCTGCGTTAATTTGCCAGGGGGCATCACCTCACGCGCGAACTTCCCTTATGATGTCATTTAGAGAGGTGTGTTTAAACCATTTTATTTATCATTTTCAAAATCAAGTAAATTATCATTTACTAGTTTCATGATTAAGTAAATTATCATTTACCATCATCATTACCAATTCCATGTATATGTTTCATTTTATCCGAAACCATTACCTTTTACTTTTTATAAATAATATAACTTATCATCCGGAGCTATGCTATAGCATATATCGACACTACAACCTCGAAGGGGTAAATAAAATCTTGATTATCTCCAAGTATTTTAGGGTGTTATTTTAAAACCCCGAGATTATCATCTTCCAAAGGAATGAATGAACTATCAATTTATTCTCATAACTCACCTTTATGGTGTTATTATGAACCACCAAGGTTAACATAGTGCAATTGAGCTTCCAAAATCTCCCAACATTCTTTTGGGGTGATAATGTAAACCATCAAAACTAATATAGCTCAATTGAGCTTCTAAAGTCTCCCAAATATAATACTACATCTCATAGTTTTATGAAAATCAACTAGAAGAAAAATGCCCTAACTTCAATTGGCATATCCCCGAAAAACCCCACCAAAACCATTTCTAATCTAGGGTAGCATCTCAACTCATCTAGAATTCTAGGACTCTAAGTTTACTTCATTCAAGAAGGTTACTAGTCCCTATCGAGAAGAAAAATCTAGGAAACAAAAATAAGTTTTAAAGTGGAAAACAGGGGACCGGTCGACCGGTCCCGAGACCGCGGTCGAACGCGTCTCAAGGTTTTGCCTACGAAGGAAAGCAAAAAGCTCAAAATGGTATAGCCGGTCGACCGGTCAAGGGACCGCGGTCGACCGCGCAAGAATTTTATGCCTTTGTGGAAAAGCAGTAAGCCTGCCCCCGAAGGCCCGGTCGACCGGTCAGGGGACCGCGGTCGACCGGTCGTAGCAGACCTAGGGTTCTTTCACCTTCAAAAACTACACCCAAATGATGATTTACATTTTCCCAAATCTCAAATCTCTTCTATTTTGAACCCAACCAACAACCTTTATCTACCCAAAGATTATTCTACATAATTTATAACCATTACAACTCACCATTTTATCATCAAAACAAAATCTAGATTTAAATACCAAAATTTCCATTTTTGGATCTCCAAATATATATACATAAATATCACACAATTTATTCATCTTAAAACATATATTAGCAAGTAGAAAACTTGCCTTAGGGTTGATATCTCAGATTTATTTGGAGAAGAAGCAATCCCAAATCCTCCATCTTCAAATCTCTCTCTTTTCTTCTTTTTCTCCATTTCTCTCTCTTTCTCTTTAACTCTCTTGTTTGGTAAGACACAAATGAGAAAAAGAAATAAGGGGCAAGACTAAAATTCGGGTCTTAAGTCTAAAGTGTCCAACTTAAGTGGTTAACACCACATGAAAATGACTCGCAATTACGCGTTTGAGTTAAAACCAGGTAAAAGTGCCCGAAACTCAAAAATACAATATGACACTTATTTTGACTGTCTCGCGTATCCCGGGACTAACTACGCCCTCTAAAATGGCATCCGGAAATTTTCTAAACCACTTTAAATTCCAGCTTCAATTAAAACATAATGTGATTTAAAACACCTAACACTATAAAATATACAATAAAATGATATTTACTTTCTCATGCAGTAAATATGAAATAACCCAGCAAATATTAACTTTCATTTCATAAAATTAATATTTACTACATTTTCCAACATTTTGTGTAATTACCTTATGCGGTAAAATTAATATAAAATGAGCCTTTCAGAATCGAGGGTTGTTACATCCTCCCCCCCTTAAGAGGGAATTTTCCCCCCAAAATTCGGGCATGCCCAAATCTCATAAAGGGTATACTACTCTAAACTAGGATTCTACCATCCTAAACAAACCTCTCGTCAGCGCAGTCATCCTAAATGACCCGGACTAAGGTCGACTTTATCGATCTCAGCCTACATCATTTGTGCTCTAGCGTAGCACAAAGCGTTCTTCCCTAACTATCGATTCTACCGTCTTTAAAACGGAAGAAGATACCCTCACAACTCGGCATAGACCTCTTTACTCCCTCCTCGGGGATGTTTATACCAACGCTACTTGGTTTAACCCCAACACAAATCAACTTTTCTTCGCATTGATTTATCCCATCGTGGCTTATGGCTTGAAAGACAAACCTTTAGAGAAGATTCACGAGACCACTCCAAGTCTAAGGAACATATTACCCGTTGGTTCCATCCAACGAGTATGCGGATTACTCAATCGGACACACTAGGCCACTCACGGTGCCAATCCATAGGAAATGATCCATAAGGCCATTCAAAGCCTAATGTTTGTACGGGAATTTCCCTCCATGCCGTTATGCTCTCCGTAGCTATGTGTCCTAAGGCGCACATTCCAGGTATGACTTTCGGCATTAAGTTAACTTCCTCCATTCATCAATCCTCTTTAGGGTGGTAAGGTATACTCCATTCCCATACGGTTCCCATTACTTCATGGAAACTTGTACCCAACCTCCGACACGAATATCTAGTCTCGGTCCACCCTATTTTAATAGGCACTTCCTACGGTTCTACCATTCCTCCATCGAGAATGGGGCGTACTCTTCTACATCTAGTCCGCCCATAATGGCCGGAAAAGTAACGATTTGGTCGAACGATCAACAATTTTTTCAAAGAGGATCACGACCATAACGATTTTGGCACTTCAATACAACCGTCTATGAATATACCCCTCTTCATTCCACCGATACTCTTCTTCGCACTAGTAGGTGAAATGGTCGATCACAGACCAGAATGCTCTCGTTACAGAGTCTTTCGAGTCATGCTCGTTTCATTTGGCTTTCCATGCCAACACAAATATCTCCGACGAGTTTCCTACTCGACGCCCCTACTACCCCAATTGCATTCCCTTAGTGAATGAGAAAATACCCAATCACTAGTTCTTCTAAAATCCGAGAAATAACTCGATTTCTCCCACGACCTATTGCAACAACTTGTTGCTTCACGATAAAGACTAAATTTCCCTACCCAGGAAGTAGTGCCTCCATTTCTTTAAGGCAATTTCCACAGCAATGAATTTTAAATTCAAGCGTGGGATAATACTTCCCACAAGTTTAGGCTTGTGAGATGCATAGGCGACGAGTCCATGCTCCAGTATTAATACTTCCCTCTCCTGGCAGAGACTTATTCATTTAACCACTCTCAAGATCACTATCATGAGCTCAGGAGTGAAGGTCAGCCCGTTCTTTAACTCCCTGTAAGTGAAGTCACCACGTAGCAACATATCTAAGGAAGGCCTTATCTTCTTCGGCCAAAATCACCCAAACCTCTCGAGACCCCATAAATCTCGTTCCTACAGATCTAATCCCACATAGAGTTAACCCACAACTCATTCGTGGTCAACTCCTTACCGCCTTCCTAAATCAACATCACGTGCCCTAAGGGCCTTATTTTCTAATAAACCTAAGGTCGATCTACAAGTATACATCCTACCTAAGTCATAGATAGATAATACTAAATATATCCCTAGTGTCCAAGACCTATCTCAACTTCCGACAATTCGCTCGGTTTCATGCGTGGGACGTCTCGCCGAAGCGAAATCCAAACAAGGAACCCTCCCGTTACACTACTACCTCGCATCGTTGGTCATTAAGATGTGACGGTCTAAGACACATGATCTGGATCGGTACAAAGTCTAATTTACAATCCTACTTACCTTAGCATCTTTTAAAGATCTTAACTGATCAGACATTCACTTCCTGTGGAGTCTTTCAGATACATATTCCCTTTATAAAAACATGGCCTTCTTATCAAGGCACAATCCCGAAGTCTCAATCCGACTTCGTATCACAGTCTCCCTCACATCGATCAGAGGAGAGAACTATGTACAGTGCTTCTATCTCGCACTTTAATAGCCCTTAACCACTCTTCTACGTGATTCTCGGCTAATCTTCCAATCCCACTTCTAACAACAAAATAAATAAAGTAAAAGAGAAAGAAAAGGATAGCGTCTCTCCAATCATAACATCGTTAAGTGTTCATGCGGCGGAGTGTCTCGCCGAAGCGAAATCCAAACAAGGAACCCCTCCGACACATGCCTACTTAACTAGTTGATCCTGGAGATAAGCGTAACATGCATAAACAAGACAAACAAACAATCAAACGCTCACACAAGATAACTAAACGAATAACAAAATCTCCTACCTACCTCGATTAACCTCTATAAAGTCTCAACCTGTATCCAGGGGAGAAATCATAGAACAACTAGTTCCATTTTGAACTAGAAGTAATATAGCCTTAAAATTTTATTTTCTTGCTATCATACCAAACCAACCAAAATATCTTTACTCGCATATTGTACATAAAATAAGAGAAAGGAAAGATAACATCTCTCCACTCCCAACGTCGTTAAGGTTCACGCGTGGAGCGTCCCGCAAAAGTGGAATCCAAACAAGGAACCCCTCCTATGCATTACTACTTAACCTTGTTGGTCATGGAGATAAGTCATAACATCCACATACAATGCAAACAAGCAGTAAAAACATTTATGCTAGTTATCACATATAGCACATACACCTTTAAAATATCATCACTCGTTTTATAACGAGTGAAGAGATCATACAACTTCCCTACCACGGAAGTCATATCGTTATCTTTCTATAATAATGCCGATACTATTACAAACTCGATATGCACACCCGAATCTAGAGTAGATATAATACTACTCTATCTTATTCCAAGGAATACACCACCCACTAATAAGGTGGAATTCCCACCAACAATTTAAGACAAGCACTCCGGGTCAATACTAATGAATCTCAGACTCCATATTCGAGCCTTATACAAACCAATATTACTTCCCTCAACTTCCCAACTAGGCACTTTATTTTTTCCCTTGTTCTTCCAATCAACGTAATGAAAACGCGTGGTTCTTCCACATCACTATAGCCCACGTAGTTCCTTTTACTTTCTCAATAAAAGAGAACACGCTCTCGGCCTCCTCTTCCTCAGTTCAATGAAACCTTCCCAGGCGGATGTCCACCAATGTGGTTTCATGATCACTGCCCCATCAGAAGTGTTAGCGACACTTATTTTGGAGGCTATCATTCCATTGGGGGGGGGGGGGGGTTCTCACTTATACCTACCTTTCTTGAGTGCACGATCACCCTAATCGCACAACTCTTCTTCACATGTCAGCCTCTAACTGAGCCTCGCGTGAACACTTGAGGATCTTACCGTCTACTCCTTCCAGTTACCGCAGAGAAACTTACGATAGGAAGTATCTACCGAGTTCCTCCATGGGAAAAACTTCCAGCACCCACGAATAAGGTAACTACGTTCCCATCGTTTGCATACTACTCCTACAGGTGAAGGATTCTCCTCCCTCATACTTCTGGGCACTTCTCTACGTCAATTTAACATCGCTTGAATTCACAAGCTTAGTACCAATTTCCACTTCTAGCGGTACTTGGGAAACTACATCAACTGTAATTAGTAGTCGTAGTAGCAAGATAAAAATGCAACAAAAAAGGGAGCGACCTCCAAAGCGGTCCTCATCCCCGACCACAATTTACAGTCCTTAGTAGTTCCTTCTCATGACGCCCTCACAACGAACTTCCTTGGCGTCCTCCAATCGACCTACTATTCTCACACGAATACGCAAAATATTCTATAGATTCTACCTCATGGAAGAAGAACGAAATCTCACAAGAGAAACCAACGATATTAATCCTAAGGCTTTATGTCAAATCAAAAGCAACGCTGAAGCTTAAGGCGTCCACACAGATTCCTAAGGACTCTAGAACCTGATGCTCTGATACCATCTGTGACACCCCGTAATCCGAAATAAGGGGTGGCCAGCCCAATACTCCAATATAACGGAATCATAGATGGAATCATTCTCAGCATCTCAAAAAAAATATAGAGTATCCAGGATAACCACCCAATATTTCAGAAAACGGGTTGCCAAAAATTTAAATTTAAAGTAAATAAAGGAAAAACAAACAACCCAATTCCTGAAAAGATAGGGGAAACCTCAGGGGTGCATATATAAATAATACAACAAGAATACAATAAAGGGACCGGATGTGCAGCCGGTTAACAAACTAAATAACAGCATTTAAATAATGACATTATTTTATACAATACATTTCATTAGACATTTAAAAAAGCTTGGGCCTCTCGCCCGAGTAAAGAGACCCGATCCTGTCTAGAATTCAAAAATGAAAACGTCTATACCAAAAGTATCCCGTAATACCCGCATTGCATCACGGCTTGCCGAGGACATCGGAATAGGAATTCAAATCAGGCATCCTTGCGGCGGAGTACCTGAGCGGAGACAAGATGCATATGCAACAAGAAATGTAAACGGGTCAGGGCCCGGTTCTATATGATTACTAGATGAATAAAGAGTATGGCAGTTATGAATAATAAATCATGAAGAAAGAGAAATAAGAAGCTGCCTACACAACGTAAAAGATAAGCTAAGCAGGAACAATAAAAGAAGTAACATTAAACTACAATCTTCATCGTATGTACCAATTATCTCATATATCTTTTCCTTAACAAGAAGTATATATGTAATCACAATCTTTTGCTCTTTATGGCAATTTTATCTAAATGTTACTTTTTGTAGAAATCCTTTCCTTATTAGGAAAATAATCATTTTCAAATGCTCTTTGTGGCATTTATATGTGCTCTTTGTGGCACTTCACCATGCTCTTTATGGCATATCAATTACATCAAGTCCCACTTGATTATGAATAGTTATATTTAAATATATATAACGATTCTAAGACCGCCCGTCCAAGTTTCCCCACTGTGCGCGCCCCTAAATGACCATCATCTTCCAGGGCCTATCATAAGACAACCTGGGCACCTATATCACAAGACGTCGGGAAGCGGCCATGTGCCTGCGGGATAGTCAAGACCACACCTGGAATCTCCTACCCATCGCAGAAAAATATACAACCATAAACGCTCATATGGCCTATGGTCTATATCCACCCTGCGTTAATTTGCCACCGGGCATCACCTCACGCGCGAACTTCCCTTATGATGTCATTTAGAGAGGTGTGTTTAAACCATTTTATTTATCATTTTCAAAATCAAGTAAATTATCATTTACTAGTTTCATGATTAAGTAAATTATCATTTACCATCATCATTACCAATTCCATGTATATGTTTCATTTTATCCGAAACCATTACCTTTTACTTTTTGTAAATAATATAACTTATCATCCGGAGCCATGCTATAGCCATGCTATAACTTATCACCCAAATGATGATTTACATTTTCCTAAATCTCAAATCTCTTTTATTTTGAACCCAACCAACAACCTTTATCTACCCAAAGATTATTCTACGTGATTTATAACCATTACAACTCACCATTTTATCATCAAAACCAAATCTAGATTTAAATACCAAAATTTCCATTTTTGGATCTCCAAATATATATACATAAATATCACACAATTTATTCATCTTAAAACATATATTAGCAAGTAGAAAACTTGCCTTAGGGTTGATATCTCAGATTTATTTGGAGAAGAAGCAATCCCACATCCTCTATCTTCAAATCTCTCTCTTTTCTTCTTTTTCTCCATTTCTCCCTCTTTCTCTTTAACTCTCTTGTTTGGTAAGACATAAATGAGAGAAAGAAATAAGGGGCAAGACTGAAATAAGGGGCAAGACTAAATTCGGGTCTTAAGTCTAAAGTCTCCAACTTAAGTGGTTAATACCACATGAAAATGACTCGCAATTACGCGTTTGAGTTAAAACCAGGTAAAAGTGCTCGAAACTCAAAAATACAATATGACACTTATTTTGACTGTCTCGCATATCCCGGGATTAACTACGCCCTCTAAAATGGCATCCAACAATTTTTTAAACCACTTTAAATTTCAGCTTCAATTAAACCATAATGTGATTTAAAACACCTAACACTATAAAACATACAATAGAATGATATTTACTTTCTCATGCAGTAAATATGCAATAACCCAGCAAATATTAACTTTCATTTCATAAAATTAATATTTACTACAATTTCCAACATTTTGTGTGTTACCTTATGCGGTAAAATTAATATAAAATGAGCCTTTCAGAATCGAGGGTTGTTACACATAACCCTCATTGCCATAACACATATCTAACTCATCCCTCTTATTATTCTCCCTCCGGTTCTTAGGGATGTGATAAACCTTGTTGTTCTTATTTTTCTCAAACTGTTTTGCATCTTTCGATTGCTTTTGGAAATTTCTCGAACTTCTTTGCCAAAAGGGCCACATCTTCGAATTTGGTGTCTGAATCATCATTCAAAACTTTAGTTTCCTCCTTCAGGGATTTCAAAGCAATGCCCTATTCTTTCTTCGAAACTTGCTTGGAGGTAAACATGTCAAGCTCATAAGTTTGTAGGTCACCTACAATCTCTTCTAGTTTCATTGAGTCAATCATATCTTAGGAGTTTAAAATGGTCACCTTTCGATTAAATCTTCTGGGCAACGCCTTATGATTTTCTTTATGACTCGGTTGTCGGGTATCTTCTCTCCTAAGTTAAATGACGAGTTGACAATATTGGATAACCTAGCGTAAAACTCATCAAACGTCTCACTTTCTAACATCTTAATCATTTCAAACTAAGCGATGAGTTTTTGGAGTTTAGAAGCCTAATAGTTATAGTTCCCTTGTGGGTAATTTCAAGTACATCCCAAGCCTGTTTAGATATCTCACACATCATAATACAGTTATACTCCTCCGGGGTGACAAAAAATAATATTAAACCTTTAGAATTATATTCTGCAAGCTTTTGCTCGACATCAGTCCACGACTCAATAGTTTTTAAACTAATGACCTCTCCCTCTCTCGTGGCTGGTGGAGACCACCCCTTTTCAACCGCTAACCAAACACTCTCATTTCTAGACTTAATTTCACACTTTATATGCATTTTATCGGTAAGCATAATTTGACCCCTCAAATATAGGTGTTCTAAAGCCATCAAACATTCCAAAATTCATACCTAAAGACACACGGGATCACTCACACGACAACCTAGTGTTTTAGCTCTGATACCAATTTGAGGATGCCCTTTTGTGTATGTGCTTTAGGCAAAGTCAATCTTTTTAAAAAATTCCAATTTTATTATGCACCAAATATGTGAACCAATTTTAATTAACCCAATTTTATCTTCTTGGTCCTAAACATGAATCTGGTAAGATTAAGCATCTAAAGTAAATCAAGTTCATAACATCGATGTACGAGGAAACAATTAAGGGAAAATTCCTCGGACGACCCAGGTTAGACAATCACTATGATACAAAAATTACAAAGGAAGAATACAGTGTTACTTAACGACTCGATCCCCACAAGCCTTGACGCCTCTTATTTTCTTTTACCGCTCCTCCACAGTGCAACGCAGGAGTCCACCTACGCAAGGTCCACAACATAAGAGTCCACATATGCCTCGGTATCCACCAATACATCCTCAATAACCGTCTATGATTCTAGACACGGAGTTTACCGCTCCTTTATCGCAATCAGTACGCACGGAGTCCATCACACGAACAAAGTTTTTTAAATGATGAAAGAATAAAAAAAGTGGTGAAAACTAAGATCTCTATGACATAAGGATTATGTAAACTCAGATCTTGAAACAAGGAAGGATGTTTGTGATTTTAGCTTTGGAAAACCTTTATAAACAAACTACAGAAAATGTATATCTTTCTGTTGTGTTTTGCTTTTGTTTTCTGAGTCAAAGATGCCTTAAATAAGAAAACAAAATTTTTGAGGCAGCGTGTCGTTCGAACAAAAACCATAGTCGTTCGAGCAAAATCGATATCTCATATGAACGAGAGTACCATCTCGTTTGAATGATAGAACAATCTTGTTTGAACAATTGAAAAAATTGTTCGAACTAAATAAAGTGTAAGACTTAGCTCATACGACTCTAAACTCAATTTAACTCATAAAATATTTATAAAAATCACCTTAAATTCAGTTTTAAGTAAAATAACATCCATATAAAATTCCGAGAACAATAAACCATTATGCATTCATACTTAAGAGAATCTCAGAAATTATGTGAAGACTGAAAACATGCACCAAAAATGAGACATGATTTATATTTGAAGCTTGGTCGCTACGTCTTCATCACAACGTCATAGGCTTAAGGAAATCGCGACACATAAAGACTATCCTATGACTCAAAGTAATTTTTATCTGGAATAATACCAAAATATTCAAATTGACACTATTTCGAAATTTGCCCTTACAATGTCTTTTGTTTATTCAATAGTTTAGTGTTAAATTAATTTCACTTTTTATGTATGTTTACTGGATGGACCATTAATTTACTTGGTGGGTGCTCAGAATATCAAAATTTGTTTGTTTCTATTCTTAACGGAACCTTATTTTATAATTATTATGCATTGTTAAGATAATAGTGTTGTTATATATTAATCGGAGACATGGAAGACACATAGGGTGAGGTTCCATGCAAACATTTAACTGATTTGGTGAGGAAGGTTCGTACAAACGATTTTGCTTAAAATAAGTAGTATTTTAATCTCATAAATTTAGTAAATAATTAATAATCTCTCTTAATGATGATAATGATGTTATTGTTCAGGGGCGTATTTAGAAGCTTATTTTTTTTATTTTATCCTGTAGCGTACCTATCTATAGTTAGTGAAACCTTATGTTATAAACTGAATGAGATGGGAGAATGGATGAATTAATTCATTTTATTCTTTCTCCTCTTCCCATAAAAGATTTCTCCATTCTCTCTATTCTCTCTTCCTCTTCTTTTATACCTTAATCTCTTATAAACATAATCTAGGGTTTGGTTACCTCATAACTCAACAGTTATCTAAGTTCTTTGATATGATTTCACGCTTGAAAATATAATTCTCATTAATGATTTCCACCTATGTTTTCGTTATAATTGTGCTGGAATGTTAAAAGTATATTCATGTTTTACATAATGTATACATACATAACCTCTTAGCTACTGTTGTTGGTTTCTTGTTTAGTTATGCCAGGATATGGTCACACACATGTCCCAATATCTTTTACGCTTCAAGAATTCACGGGAAAATTCACGCGTCCTCCTTTTTAATCAATCGACCCAAAGGTCAACAACTCTCCAACATGAATCAGATGTTAACAACGAGGGTATGATCATTGTATTCTGAAACATGTTAATTGACAACATAAAACTATGTTACTAAGTATTAAATATATCAATGTTGAGTTTTGTCGAGTTATAATAGTGTTGTGTTCATCCATTTCACTCATGTTATATGTCACAGGTCATAATTTTCGTGCAACGATTTGTGGTAGAGTCAAATCAGCCTGCTTAACAATTTGAGACAAGCAGGGAGGCTAATGAATCTAAAAAGGGAGAATGCCACAATGAAAGAATGAATGGTTGAGCTTAATGTAAAATTTGAGATACTATCTAACCTCACAACACGACAATCTAACTCTTCGTGGTAAGAACACAACCCTGAACTTGTTTTATCTTTGGACCTACGTGATATTTCAAGTCCTCACGCAACATTCACAATTTTTCCTTTCTCTTTTTTATCCATGAATAATAATCCTAAAACCAAAGATAAGAAGAAACATTCTAGGTAGAGGACTGAAAACACACTTGATTATACCCTCCACCTCACCCACCAAAAAGAAATCTGTCACGAGTTAGAAAATAGCAAAATTGGAAAAAAATGTTGAAAATTTGGTTGAATGGTATAGAGTTGGCGTAAATATAAGGGGTCTTAAGTATTTAGCTCCATGTGGAATGATTTAGTTACATCTGATCCCACGTATTTTTATTTTTAGATATTGATTTAGTTAAGTGATAGTTAAAAAGTTCATGTGACATGTGTCGTTTTTAAAAAAAAATAAAGAAAGGCGTTTGGAGGCCGTTATGAGAGGTTATATGAGACTAATTAAATTATAAAAATACATGAGTGACAATTATAACTTTTAAAGTGAAGCTAAAGCCTAAAAAGCTATAAATTTTAAATCATTTTTTTTTGTTGTTATAGCACATCTTTTGGTGTTTTTTTTGCTTTTGTTTATATTTGGTTAGCCTACCAAATGTTTGATAAATTTTCCCATTGACAAAATCTCCCAATTTTACGCACTCGTTACTTCAACTTACAGAGTAAAGTTTCCATCCAATTAATTATAAGTTGTTAGACATATTTATCAATTGTTACTCATTTATTTTTTATTCATCCTGTTAAATAAGTTGTTATTGTTCTTTTAAAGTTACTTTTGGTTTCTAACTAATTTCTTTTTGTGTTATGCAGATCTAATTGAAGCATTAGCATAGAATTGAAGCACTAGTGGAGAAGTAGTATATTAGCAGTCGGAGAAGTTTGAAATATGACTGATTGTCCTCAATTTATTTCATTTTTCCTTTTTTTTAATGAGTGGTGGGCACAATCATTGTAAATGATATATTTTCGATAATACTTAGCATTGGAACCTTTGAGACTGAGACCTAGGTGTCTTTAGAATGTATATATAATATTTGACTCATCTTAATGGAATATAAATATCTTTGATTTTTTTTTTATTTCAAACGGTGAAGCAAGTAATTTATAATTGGAATGCTATGTTTTAAAAAAATTATTTTGAGTATATTAAAAACATGTACGCAAGAAATAAATACGTGCTAGAATAAATGTTCAAACCATTATTTTCGTGGTGAAATTAACTTCCAACTAAATGAATGTTTATATGTATTTTTTTGGCAAAGCAAAATTATTTGCCACGAAAATGTCTTTTAGTGGAAAATGTAAATTTCCAGGATAATTGTGTTCATATGGATTTTATGACAATTGTGACGAAAATATTTGCCATGAAAGTATCCTTTTGGTCGAAATCTATATTTTTCTAGAAAAAGTAGCGTTTTGGTGGCAAACTACATATCTTTTGGTGTTGTATTAGGAGCAAAATAATTTTTCATAAAAAGAGACATACCAGTGATGAAATAATATTTTCCACTAAAAGGTTGATATTTTGTAGTGAAATTTATAAATTGCCATAAAACGAATTTGCAGCACACTTGTACTGGAAAACTGGTGGCGAAAAACATATCGCCACTCAAACTTTTAGTGGCAAAATGTTGAGGATTAGATGCAATAAAAATTGTCACTAAAGGTCAATTTTCTTGGAGTGATAAATTAGGAGTTTGGGTGTCGGAATTAGAGGATTTTAGAAGTAAATGAGTGGCTTGATTTATGATATCAGATAAAGAAATTTGGAAAATGATGGATTTTTTTTTTGTGTGCGATGTTAGGTTTTTGGGTGATGAGGGAATATAATTTGGTACTGGGGTTGGGTGGGTCGTAGCCTAGGTTATCAGGCTTACGACTTTGATGGGGTGTTGAATCAGGTGAGGGTTAATGGGTTTGTTCAAAGATGAGCCCGATTTGTTTTGAGTAAGTAGGAGATCGTGGTGTAGTATAGGTTTGACATGTGTGTGGTTTAAATAGATTTTGGCCAAGAAAAAATATGAGATCTTGGGTTTATCGATTAAGGTTTCACTGAGTTTGATTGTTTTTTAGAAAATATTCCAACAATGCTTACATCATTCCTCTTATAATTCGTCTGACACATATTATCAATCCACTTGGTTTGGGCATCCGAGGTTGAGGAAATGAAATGGATTTTAATACCAACACACGTGCTCAACGGTTGAGATAGTTTCGCACTTCCTCATCTTTCACGATATGCTCCTGTAAATTAGGACCTTTCAAGCTGGCATTTCTCACTTTTTGAAATTGGGATATTAAGTATTAAGTCTCATTTTTAAAGAGTCACTTGTGGTCACTATCATATTTTTTTTATATTGTTAGTTGTTATTCTTATAATAAAAAATAAGGGACAAATGTCATTCTCTACGAAAAGAAATAGGAGTGGTTATAGAGCATTTATGGGAGGTTTTAAGTGGTTAAATCTTTGGAGATGGGACTAAAACAAAAAAAATATTTAAAATTTCTCCCTCATCTCCCCACCTTGACTTCCGCTGCCTTTACCGACATCTGTACGAGTATACTACAGAAGATTTTTTATTATTATCCATCATCACCTTGATTCGAAGAAAATTGCCCCATCCCGTTCCATCTGTGCTTAGATTAATGTCTTGAAATTTGCTTAGCTTGTCTTTTACCTTTCTCCCAATATTCTCTTCCATTATGTTCAAAGGTAAGTTGGAAACTCTAACCCACATAGGTGTCCGTCTAAACTCCATTTTCATTACTGGAATTTCTCCATCCATATCTTGGTCTAGGAGTAATGTTTTGTCAGAAGACCAAGTCCTACCATTCATCACTTTTATTTTGTCAACTTCATGATTGGATAACAACAAAAGGCAATTGTAATCAATTTTCTTCATCTCTATACATCTCTTTGGCCTCCAAGCTATTTTCATGATTGTTTTTAGGGCCTCAAACTTGGGAGTTTTGACATCATAACTTTTCCTACAATAAAGGGAACTTTTCTTCTTGATATCTTCATTTGAGAATTCTTCCACTTGTACTCCATCATGTTCCTTCTATAACAAAATGATTTTTTCCATGCTTCTTCTAATTCTTCTGTCATGATAACCTTTCACAACCAAAACTCACATATTTAAATCCCATTAGAAAGCCTAGGAAACTAGAGCCTTGTACAAAAACAAGAGAAAAACTCATAAAGGAACCACACCGCCCGAGAGAAAAAAAATTGGCACCAATGCGTGAAATAAATTTGTCAGTCAATCAACAATGAAAATGTTATATGTACATATTTATACTTTCATATATAAAACAAAATAAATAGGGACAACATATAATATAACGATGCCATAAGCCTAAACATGCAAATATGAAAAACGGATAAAAATTCTAAAAGGCACAAATATTTTATATATATAGGAGTAATCACACACACATATATATATATATATATATATATATATATATATATATATATATATATATATATATATATATATATACATATATGTAAATATAGTAAAATGTGGTAGAAATTTGGAAAGATAGGGATTTTTACTGATACTTACATGAATTGCCTAAAAATACATAAAGTAAACCCTAAAATGGGTGATAGTGGAAGCTTTGGCTTAAACATGATCCAAATGAGGTGCATTAGGATCGAAGATAGTGTAAAAAATATTTAGAGTTTAGAAATGTATTACTAGGATTTGTTAGGAAGATAATCGCGAACATACTATATGACTAGGCAAAGGGTTACTTTAAATGTCATACCTTGTGTGAACTAAAAGACTTCTTGTGCAAATAAGGGGTGGTTCAAACTAGAGGTTAGGTCGTGAGAACGATTAAACCCATAACCAACAAAATGTATAAAAAAAAAAATATAAAGACACATATAAAAGAAAGCATGGAAACTTAGACATGAGGTTCACTAGTGCTGAGATAAATCAACAACAGGAAGAACAATAAAGAGAGGAATGTGAATTTTCTTCGAACATGAGAAGGAACCAAAGCCAACAAGTTTTTAATAAGGACCATGGCATGACCAAAATCAAATACGATATGGAATATTCCAATAAATAATAATGATTGTATAATGTAAGATTCACATCAATAAAGACCTAGAACTAACATGTTGACATTAAAGAATTCAATAAAGCCACAAAAAAATAGATTGGGGGTAAATTTGTAAACTCGTTGACTTTTGACTTATAACCCTCTGAATATTAACAAAAATATAAGTATTTAATACAACTAATAGAGTATCCAACAAAATCCAAAAATTAATGAATCATAAATTTTTCATAATATATTTGAACTGATTTATTTTCCCGGTGATATCTTTCACCATGACATGGGGCCATGGCTCAACAACTGAATGCCCAAATTCCATTAATATCTCTTTTGATTGATCCAAACATTATTTTTTGCAAAGAAAACTCACAAGTAATGGTTCGTGGATGCACACATCAAAACATAACAAGACAAACATGACCCTATTGGAAGAAAACATGGCCATCGAAAGTTTTTTGCATAATAAATTGAGAATATACACGTTAGTTTAACCCTTGAATATGTGTGAAAAATATTATAAACACTATTATATAATTAACATAAGTTACACCAAGGAGAACTTCAAAGACTATCATTAAGGAACTACTCATAAGCTTTTTCTACCTTACAAAAGTTTCAATCCAAGATAAGGGGGATAAATGGAAAGACTATACTCTTTCGTACTCACTCATCCCAAACACTAGTTGCTCATAAAACTATAGGAAAGAAAATGTTTTTGTATTTTTATATAAAAATAAAAGCCAAAATAAAAAAATAGTACATTGTGTGATGTATAGAATATGAGAGAGAGATAAATAATTATCTTGACCATGAAAAAAGAATACATATAATGATACATTGATTTCTTGTCCACTCATTTAGGCAAAGGAAACTTGGGTTTTTAGGAATTGTGCTCGTTATCTTCCTATACCTCCCAATCTTTCTCTTGCATGATCATTATGAGGTGGAGAGTCGGCCTTGTTAAGTTCACCTCTTAGACTTTATGAATCCTTGAATATGTAATCTACACATTTTTGAAGATTTTTAGTATGCCCATTAGGCCATGTAAGTGCGCAATGATCATCTCTCCCTAAATGGTAAAAAAAAACTCTTAAATTGTTCCATTTTATAGAAATTACTGCACACAAATGTTCATCCTTTTTAGTAAAGAGATTATTTGGTGATGGTTGGGTTAGTGTCTAGTTTAAACCATTAAAAAAGTTGATATGATCTTTAAGTCTCGACTCTTTGGATTTGTCATAGATGATAAGTGACTTTTTGTGTATGGTCGTTGTCTTCAAAATCCCTTTAATACCTACAAAACTTATTTAAAATAACTCATATTACGATAAGTACGGGTATCAATCCAACTTTCAAGGTGAAACAATTAATGTGAATGCCTGGAGTTTCAATTTTTTATTAAAATATTTTTTTAGTGTTTTAAAAATAATTTCAAGGGAGAATTAACTAATAAATGCTAAAAATATGAATTGACTAAATAAAGAAAAATAATATGTAACCGAGTGTGATAACTATGAGACGGTTCAAGATATGGGATTACACTGCGTTTTCGGTGTAATACCTCGTATTTTTATGGCTTTTAAAATTGGAGATTTATTAAATTCAATTGAGATAAATTAATTTAATATTAATCTGAGATTTATTTTAACTATTTACTAGCGTGACGAGAGTTAGTAATTATTGGGAATTGGTTGAATATTGCTTAATGAGTAAAGTAATATATGGAATTGAATTTATTAAAAATTGTCACGAGTGAATAATACAACAATAATGGAAAATTAAGTCGGGACGCGCATGTGTCGTGTGGGGACTAAATTATTATAATAAAAAATGAATAATTTATAAGTCGCTCGTATAGTCATTTTGAGTGTGCATACGTGTCTGGAATGGTCGAGATGGTCAGAAAAGTATACCCGGGAGTTTAGTTTGGGTCTTAGGACGTTTTTAGGCCTAACCGACAATCCGAGAGGGCGTTTTAGTAATTAGCTATTTTAGGCTTAATTATGGACAAAAATTATAGGTTTTAATCTGACGGGAATTAGATTCCTCGAGGGTTAGGAGTTAGAGAGTTATAGCGAGTCTAGGTTAGAGAGCAGAGAGAGACCTCTCCAAGGAGGAGAACCACCAACTCACAACCTTTTTGCCGGATTCCACCACCGTAGCGTAGATCGGAGAGAGGGGATCAAACCCATACCAGTCTATTTATTGGGTGGAATCAGACCTAAAATCTTAAGGCAAGTATCTATCTTGCTGATTCCTAGTTAATATTTCACCCATGTTAGAATAGGATTGGTAAATATATGTTTTATTGAAGAATTATATAATTCATGAGATTTTAATCGCATGTTTTAGGAGGAATGCATGTAGACTGGAACGCTTGACATATGTAGAGGATCACCCACAAATTTGTAATGATTTAATGGAAAGAAATCTGGAAAAAATATTGAGAATATTGGAATTTAAGATAAAACTAGGGTTCTTGATAATTCAACTGAATTTGTCCCTTTAAATCCATGCCTTTGATGGATTCGTACATCTTTTACGTAGGAAATCATGCAGATAGGTTGACATAACTCTTGGATTAATTATTTGGGATGAATCAAGCATGATTTAGAGGTTGAAAGGTGATGAAACCCGTAGTTTGGAATAGCAGAATCTGGGCAAGAACCTGCTTGATCGATCGATTGACCCCTCTTCATCGATCGATCGACCCCTCCTGGAAATTGAATATTTTTTCCTTTTTTAATTAATTTGGTTAAAATATGCAGGAGCCCTTTGGATATAATTTAAAGATCATAATGGCTCATAAAGAGGACCAGTAGGGTCTAAGTAGGTTCAGTTGAATATAATTTTATATGAGATGTAATTGTGAGATAACGGGGTTATGGCATTTATTAGAAATCGTGCGTACGTTAAGTAAGATATTGAGAGATTCAAGAAAGACTTAGATCAGTATGGGAGTGAGGGTATACCTACTGAATTTACTTTTAGGAAGAGAAAACACTTTTAATAACGAGAAGTAATTATGAAATGGTTATAATTGTAAAAAGAGATGAGTTCATTATGCGTAAGAATTAGGTAATTTGTACTACGTACGGTTAAAATGTTGTTATAGGTCGCGAGCGAACCTAATTGAAAGATGTGAATATTTGTATACATAACCGAGTGCTTTTGTATATATTAAATATATCTATGTGTATAATCATACCCACGCTACTTGCTATCACGGAGGTTACCGCACCGGGACAGTCTTATCTCGATGGGACCTTTATAGGAGATATTGGCTCGTACCCTAGAACGTAGGATTCCTTGGTATAGGCTATCTGAGAATGATAGTCAGACGGTCCTAAGAGATGTGAGGGTATATTCTGACCTCTTAGTGACTTGGAACTATGCTTCGCCTCCATTTTGTGTGTATTCACTACACCAAATCTGCCCATTTGTCAAGGTCATTGACCTTGACAAATTCACCTTGTCAAGGTCAATGACCGTGACATTTCGAGGCGAGACAACTTTTTTTGTCACGGTCGTGTCACGGTCATTGACCTTGACACAAAACTCGCGTTTTGTGTCACGGTCGTGTCGCGGTCAATGACCGTGACACGTTTGTCACGGTTTATAACCGTAACAAAGCCGTGACTCTTTTTAAAAAAATTGTCACGGTCAATGACCATGACAATTCTGGGCAGAATTTTAAAAAAATCTGCTGGGCAGTATGGCCACCGCCACTGCCCAGCAGTATATTTGTACCTGTTATAGCAACGTTGTACCTGTTCCAAACATCATATATCCAACACAAACTAAAGATAATGCAAATATATATTCATGACAGTATAATCCAAATCTTCAAAGTAAAAATAATATACATGACGATATAATCCAAATATAATTAAAATGGACAAACTTAAAAATAATGTTAGTACATGTCTTAGATAAAACTGAGGAGGTGAGTAGGCCACACGACATACGAATTGACGCACCCACTAATATACGTCGTGTCGCATTGTTCGCGCAACCACAATAGGGAGTTCTCCTTCCCGGGTATGACATGCGTGACGAGCACCCTGGACTCCATCTCTTGAAGCACACGTCCATGGACTAGTCCACCCTCGACGATGTTCGGGTCCCTCAATCCCCGCCCTATCCGCTGGCCATCAAATATGTCCAATATGAACACGCTCGGCCAACCAATTGTCGATAATGGTCTGTTGGAGGGCGTCAAATAGGGAAGTGGATCGTCGAAGTACGAACGTGTCGGTGATGAAGCAGTGAGGTCCACATCCTCGTCATCCTGCGCCTCGTCCTCCCGCACCTCCTCGTCCTCCCGCACCTCCTCCTCCACCGCCTTCTCCTTCCCTTTCCCTTTCCCTTTCTCTTTACGATCTCCACCCAACGTACGCTTCATGAATGCGTACATATCTTGGACCGTCGCCTCCAAACGGGACAGCTTCGCGTCGTGTGAATCCACCGTTCGAGCCAACCCGGTGTCGCTCGTCTCCAATCCGATGATCCTAGATTTGGCCACCCGCGAGCTCACTCCCCTTGTCCTCCCCTTGCGATCAGAGCCAAGCACTTGGCTGAGTGCGTCTGTGGACAAAGATGCCTTGTTGGCATCAGACTGCGACTCATGCACTTCCTTAAGCTTTGCCTGAAACGACAAAAAGCACATGATTAGTAAAATAAGTAAACTAAAAAATTATAACGTAATTAACAATAATTAAACTGTCGGATTACTTACAATCGTGGCCGCGACGCTCGGGGACACCTCCTTGTCCTTCCCCTTCTTCGTCCGAAGAGCCACATAAGTATCGAGCCTATGTGGCTTACCCCCTGGCCCACTCCCTACCCCCTGAAATAAAATAAAGTAAAGTAAAATTAGTATCGGCCCCGCAAAGTAAAATAATATCCAATAATATATTTCTGTAGTTATAGATAAATTAAATATTACCTTCATCCTATGCTCCACCTCAGCGTAAGAGGTCCGGCCGGAGTAATGCACGTCCGTCTTTTTAGCCCGATTTTCCCTCCCCGATTGGCGAGATGCCAATTGTCGATCCTCGATCTCATTGTCAATGAACTTTTGCCATTGTGCCAATGAGATCGGCTCCTTGGGCGGGACGGATCCGCGCCATTGTAAAATGGTCTCTCGTGTTTTTCCAAAGTACCGTGTCCGCATATTTTTTTTCCACGTCTTGTGTTGCTCCCTCAACTGCTCGAAGACGGAATCGCGTAGCTTTGGATCCAAGTTGAATTGTTCCTGTCCAACAAATACAATGTTAGTTGCGAATAAATATAAATATAAATATAAATATAAATATAAATATAAATATAAATATAAATATAAATTGAAATTGAAATTGAAATTGAAATTGAAATATTCATATAAATATTACCTGTAGTGCCGCCCAAACAGCTAACTTGAGCTCATACGGCACCTCCTTCCAACTCATAAACCCCGGGCCGATGACCGTCTTTAGCAGCTCGAGGGATCTCGCTAAAAGCTCCGACTTGTTTTCGACGGTAATCCCAAATTTTCCATATTTGGGGAGCCTAGGGGCGGAGGAGCCCTCGTCGCCTCCGCTACCACCGAACCCAGACGACGACATCATCATAAACAGCATCATCATCTTCGCCCTAACATCTGAAGGAGACATTTTTGCTGTAAAAAAAATGTTATTAGTACAGATAGAAAAAATGTTATTAGTACAGATAAAAAAATGTTTCGTCTATATTATAACGTATGTGTAAGTTCCGTCAATACCACCCCCGCCACACGCACACACACACACACACACACACACACGCGCACACACACACATATTTTGAATGAAAATATCAATTATTTATAAAATTGATGTCTACTTTTAGTGTTGTGTATATATGTTAGTCTACTTTTGCTTTTTTTTTAAATAATCAATTAACCAAATTTCATAATAGTGAATAAGGGTTAATCCTAGCCATTGATTAAGTGTATTATTAGTAAGTACAAAAAATAAATATGGACTCTTAATCTAGGATATAAGGAGTATTTGTTAGTGAAATAATAATTTAGTGATAAAAACACACTCGAACACTACCAAGTTTTGACGACACGGGTCTCTAGAAAGAAAAACAAGCATTTCCAAATTACACGTCGAAATAATACAAGTGCATGCTTTGCAATCAAAGGTATTTATCTTTAGGGGTTTGTAAATTTAGGATTTATTGTAATATGTATTTTGAAAATAGGACAACAAACATTTTATTTATGATTTTAGTCCCTATTTTTTAATAAAACCGATGGCGCGGACCCATATTCATAAAACGTTAACCAATCATAACATGCCACGTGTCCCTTTAATTTGAAAATAGGGACAAAAAATGGAAACAAAATGTTTGTTGTCCTATATCCATAATCAATATTATTTTAAGTCCTAAAATTACATAATCTATTATCTTTATAAGGATAAAATTATCTTAAAATGATTGGTAGGGAATGTCTATGAGGTGGATGATAATTTATTTGATATTTTATTTTATTTCTTTTGGTTAGGTTATTAAGACTTTATTTGAATTGATATCTTAGTAATTATTATTTAATATTTATTTTGAGCAATTATCTTATAGTAGGATTATTATCCTAGAAACAATTCTATCAATTCAAATAAATAGATATCAATTCAAATACATGTCTTGGATATCAATTCCCACTAGGGGTGGCAATTCGTGTGCGTCGTGTCGTGTTCGGGTCGTGTCATGTCGGGTTCGTGTTAAGTATTAGTCAACCCTAACCCGACCCATTTAACTAATCGTGTCAGATGAGCAAACACTAACCCGACCTATTTATTATCGTGTCGTGTTCGGGTTGACCCGCATAACCCATTAAGTAAAATATAAAATAATTTTTTTCTTCTCTCTTAACCAATCATAGCACTCATACGCCTACAATAACTTAATTTAATTAATTTCAAATTCTTGCAACACAAAAATAATTTATCATCCGAGTTCGTGTCGAGTTCGTGTCGGGTATCGTGTCGTGTCAAAAATTGCAACCCCACCCCACCCCTGCCCCCCTCCACCACCACACACCACCACACACACACACACACACCCCACCCCACCCCCTCCCCCACCACACACCACCACACACACACACACACACCCCACCCCTAACCAACACCTTCCCCACCCCTCCACCACCCCCTCCCCCACCACACACCACCACACACACACATCCCACCCCACCCCACCACACACCACCACACACACACACACACCCCACCCCTAACCACCCCCTGCCCCACCCCTCCACCACCCCCTCCACCACCACACACCACCACACACACACACCCCACCCCACCCCACCCCACCCCCTCCCCCACCCCACACCACCACACACACACACACACACACACACACACCACCCCACCCTCCACCACCCCCTCCCCCACCCTGCCCCACCCCCTGCCCCCCTCCACCGTCCCCACCCCCTCCCCCACCCTGCCCCACCCCGCCCCACCCCCCACCCCCTGCCCCCCTCCACGCACACACATACACACATATATATATACACATACACACAAATATACACACAAATATATATATAAATGAAAGAGAGAGAGAGAGAGAGAGAAAATGGACCTGAAAGTAGAGAGAGAGAGAGGGAGAACAGCGTCGAGAGAGAGAGAGAGAGAAATGGAGGGAACGGCGCGGGAGGGAAAAAAGAAGGGGGGGTAGGGTTTTTGCTGAGAATATTGTCACGGTCGTGTCAAGGTCTTTGACCGTGACAAGAATTTAAATAATTGTCACGGTCAATGACCGTGACAATTAGTTGTCACGGTCGTGTCAAGGTCAATGACCGTGACATAAAACGCGTGTTTTTTTGTCACGGTCAATGACCTTGACAAGGCTGGCCGGCTGAAAGGTGACAATTTGCCCATTTTAGTGTAGTGATTGTATTAATACAGTTCGAGAGTGATTCCGAACTAGTATTTCCCTTATACGAGGTATACGTGGACTTGATAGCAGAGTATGCTCGCGCCATAGATTTTATGCGGGGTGCCAATTAGTATATATATTGTATGAGTGATTAATATATATACCGATACCTGAAATTCTTCTACTGTATGTATAAGTAAATAAATATTGAATAAATGCTCCACAATTGTAGTAAGTGTTCGAAAACTTCACAACAGTATTGAGAAATACATAATCGACGTAAGTAAACATTAAAAGATTGATCTCTAAACTAAAATCATAGACTTGTGATCTCGAATAAGAATTTATGGGAGATAAATTATATAGACTTATGAGTCATTTTAGTAGTACGGTAGGTGTGCGTACTAGATGAGAGATGTGAATTCTTAAGAGAGTGTCGTGTACTAACATGGTTGTCATATTAGCTAGTAAGCATTTTAAATACTTGTTAAACCATTGTAAAAATTGTGTTACACTCGGGATCTGGCCCATTTCCTGTCATTGTCTCTCTCTTGTGTGTGTATATATATATACCCAGCCACAGAGGCGTCAGGCGTAGTTTCTTTAGATTGGACGTGCTGCAGCTTGTGTGGGAGTTGCAAGTCATTGCAGTATACGCTTCCTCTTTTTGGATCCTCAGATTTCTATTTAGTTCCTTTTGTTAGGGCATGTGTCGCCCATTTTCGGACGCTTGTTTAGACTTAATAGGGATTTTATATACTTCTATTATTTCAGTATTCTGTCTTCATTTGGGATTATTTTATCGATTACATTGTCGGTAGTTGTGGTTATTTATTTTAATATGAGTAATCTAGTTGGTATGTTTCCTTGAATGATTGGTATCTTTTTCATTTGCGTTATTCATAAACTGGTTTACACTTAAAAGGTTTTTTTCAACGGAATTTAATAAACAAATTCATTTAAATTGTTTTGATACTTAGCTTAATTATTTAGGGTGATTAAAACAGAAAATTATTTTCAAAAGTGATGCTAAGAATGAACCACACCGTTCACCGTGATTTTAATTTTAATAAAGGACTGATCACCCGGTATTTAATTAGGCGGGGTGTTACACATTCAGTTATTTTAATTTCTTAATTTATTAATTTGAAATATTTGGAGATAATATTAAATTCATAATCTAACTCTTGTCACAATTATAAATTGAATAAATATCTTTTCCAGAAAACTAATTCAAAAATGTCACACTATGAAATGTCATGATTTATACTCTTTTTATTAAATTACTTGCTATGATCAATTTAATAAAAATTATATGAATCATCAAATTCTAATACCGAATTAATATTCGAAATTAGGAAAAATCTATCTCTAGTTCGATTCCCAAAATCAAATATTAAAACTAAATTAATTTACTACCACTCGATACGTAAATTAATTTGTGATCATTAAAAATTAATTTTACTAGAAATATAACAATTAATATAATTAATTAATCAAATCAACATCCTACCCGATTTCATCCCACCCCTTAAACGGGGTGTTTAGCCAAACATTCTCATGTGTGCGTAAACAACAATCAATAATATGTCAAGAAGGATATAAATTAAAAAGAGAAGGAAGAAATACGATACGCAATTTTTTCCACAAATATGTCTTGAAATGCATCCAACTTCTTTCAATTTTCAGCATTTGATTACAAAAATAAAAATAAAAACTAAACCTAAAAATTATTCTAATACTAAACTATTTTTTTTTCTAAATTTTTTTATTTTCCTAAACTGTACAAAATATACACCAAACTTCTCTCTTATTTCGTCTCCTCTCTCTATCCAAGAGTCCTCTCTATTTAAAAGAGTTGTTCCCCCCTTTTTTTTATATCCCACGAATTGGTGTTCTTGTAGAGATCTTTTGGGGATTTTAAAAATCAAGTCAAAAAGCATGCGGGTTTAAAGGAGTTCCTAATTTTATATGTGATTTGGCTATTGGTCAAAGGCCGGTGGATGATGTTGGTTTTATGGGTGAAATAGGGTCGTGGCTATATGGGTTGCGAGTTGTGGTCGAGTTTATGGGGGTTTTCGCCACGTTGAAGTAGGTGGGCTGGGGACTCGGTATGGGTTTGAGTCATGGACGAGTTCGGGTTATGTGTTATCAGGTGAGATCGAATCGGGGTTAGGAGGTAGAGGGTACGTTCAATATTAGAGAGGTTCAGGTCTGGTTTGAGGTTGCCGGTAATGGTCCTGTCCGATGCCGGGGTTAATTTAAGGTCGGGTGGTTCGTAGCTTTTTCGGTTTCGGGTTGGAGGTCTTAGTGGCTAGATTTGAATTGTGTTTTGGTGATTTTTTTTAATGGAGGTTAGTAAGAGAGAGATGGTGGGTGAAGGTTGAAGATGAAGAGGAGATGTAGGGTGTTTGAGGGTCTATGTGTTATGGTGAGGGTGATGGTGAGTGTTAGGACGGGTAGGATTGTGTATGTTTATTTGTACAAAAAAAAAAATTAAAATAACCTAATTAACTAAAAATAAAACTAACAAACTAAAAAATTAAAATCAACTAAAAAAATAAAATCCTAACCTATATAAAAAAAAACTCAAATAATAAGATAAAAGAAATAAAAACTAAAAATCTAATAAAAATAAAAATTAAAGTCCTAAAAAAATGTAAAATCTAATAAAACTAAAAATAAACTCCTAAACTAATCCTAATGAAATAAAATAAAATAAAGACTAAAAAATCAAAATAAAAATAAAACAAAACAAAATAAAAAGTAATAGAAAAATAGAAAATAAATCCTAAAAATCCTATATTAATCTAAAAAAAAACTTAAAAATAAAAACGAATCAAAATAAAAATATAAAAATTAATAAAAGTACAAACTCAACACACACAAGGCTCGGAGAAAGGTTTGGGCTCGGTGTAGGCTTTAGTTTGGTTCGGAAACATGGTTCGGGTTATCGGAACTCATCGATGCAAGCTAAAATAGGACTCCAGACTTCTTGGTGCTTTAATTTCTTCATTTCTTGCTTTTGAAAGCTATTGTGTTGCAATTACGCCGATTTATCACTATTTTTACCGCGATAGTATATTGATCTGCAAAATGATAAAATACGAACATAAGGCTATTTTTAATTAACACGAGTGACTAAAAGACAATTATTCGGGGGCATAAATTATACACTTTTTGGTGCTTATCAATATACTAAACTTGTATGTCAATTGAGGTTTTCTTCAATGCAAAATTATTTTCCATAGTTGTGTTGATTTCTCCTCAATGTCAACATGCACTTTCTCAAATACCTCAGTATCCTTTATTAGCCTAGAATTTCCATCTTCTTGATCACTCTAAATCCTAAATGACTTAAAAAGTTTATTCTTTAAGATAGTGACATTCTCATATAAGACATATATATCTTTTTCCAGGCCCTAATATTCTTTACAAGAGTATCTTCACAACTCTTTAACTGACTCAGTAGTTCCTCATTCTACTTACATAACAAATTAATTTATCACACATCTTAGGGATCGTGACTATATTAATATTGAATTTCCCCATCTTGAGAGAGGTACCATAACTCTCGGAGTCAGACTTTTGAATGTCTCAACCTCCCCATGGCCCTCTTCATTTTCTTCGGAGTATCCTAACTAGGATTCGGTGCTGTAACTTATTTTAAACGGGAGAAGAATTATTATTATTGGAGACAAATGTAGTAAAGTTTTTCTCGATAGGTGAAGAATCACTTTACTCACTCGACTATGTAAGGAAATAATTTTATAAACGCCCGTTTAGTATCTAGTAATTTTTTTAAGTGTCCTAGATCACAATTGTATGTCTTATACCGCTACATTCGGCATGTCAACACGATCATCCATGATGACCTCGATTCGAATATGAAGCTTCATGCACTCACCATCTTCATACGTTCATAGTGCAACCTCACCAAGCAATGTGCATTGTGCATCGTCAACATTCCCACTACTCCACTCATAATTATGGTAAAATATTTATTTTGGAGTTTAATGTTTACATATTTATTTGGGAATTTTTATAAACTGTTTTTCTATTTTTGAAATATTTTCCTACGTGATAAGAATTTTTTTTAAATGTAGAGGCGAACAGTATTTGACGTTCACATCGTTCGAATAAGATCGCACTGTCGTTCAAACAAAAACGCATCTCGCATGAAGTCATTCAAACGACAACAACGATAGTTCGAGCGATGTCCCTGTTTCATTTGAGCGACAGCGCCGCCTTAATTTTCTTATAAATACCAGTTTTCCGCACTCAGGTTTTCCAAGTCTTCACAACTTCGTTTTCTCCAAAAACAACTATAATTTAAGACTTCATTTTTTTGAGTTTTAAACCTCTTTTGATTCACCAAACTATTCCAAATTCATATGTGAATCATTTAAACCCTATATTACTTATTCTACTCATCTAGAGTACACTTAAGGAGAAGAATGCTGATTCTCCATTGCTAATGATTGGAGCTCTCGCGGGATCTATTGTCGATGATAATGAACCGATATTTACGGGTATTCGTGTGCCAAGATGTATTTGTTTGTATTTGTAAGTTGTTATAAGATATAGTGAAATAATATTTTTTGCCCCTTTGGGGGATTTTCCTCATATTTGTGATTGTTTGCATGCTTGCTTTTATTTATTTAGTAAATCGCGATTAATTGCAAGAGTTAGGATTTTGAGTAAAAAATTGGAATTTAATTAAACAAGTTTGTTCATTGATTGCTGGTGCACTCTCAAATTGGTATCAGAGACAATTACAAAATTATACCGTGTTTTTCGTAAAATTTTTTCTCAATATCAATTTTAGTCTAAAAATTGATTATCGAAAAAATGCAGTTTCAACGGAAAACTTGTATAATCGAGTGCCAATTTTTTACGGGACAAATTATGCATATTGAAAAGCCCGTATGAAATCCCACCTAAAGTCCATTGACGACTGTGTTTGGGTTATGTATGAAAGAGGGTGGAATCCTCCTACTGTCATTATAGAAAACTTAACAAATTTAAAAGTTGTGATTGAATGGACTGATAACAAATTTAAACGGAGCACATATAACTAACCTGGCCTAGTGCAATTTCTGGTGCCATCACCCATTAGGAGTTTCGATGTATTATGACTTGTACCCCGTCTGAAGAAGCATGTGATGTTTTAAAACTTACCCATGAAGGCACTAATGAAGTCAAAGAATCAAAATTACAAAATTTAACTACATAATTTGAAACAATCACCATGCTTGAATCTGAGTGTTTTAATGAATTCTATGCACGCTTATCTGATATTGTAAACACTATTTTCAATCTAGATGAACACATTCCTAATGCTAGAGTAGTTAAAAACATTGTGAGATCACTGCCTAAGCATTTTGTCCCTAAAGTCACTGTGCTAAGTTCAATAGGAAATTTGAGTAGTTTGAAATTAGAAGAATTAGTAGGAGACCTCCATACTTATAAAATTGACATGTTTCCTAACACGATAAAATCAAAAGATAAAGTGGTAGCACTTAAAGCCCAGGTTAGAAAGCGTGAGGGGTCAGAAAGAAAGAGAGGTGAGTCATCTAGGGGAAAAGAGGAAGAGATGTCAGATTCAGAGTTCGATTTTGATTTTGACGATTTGACTTGGTTTACAAAAATTTTTAAGAAATTTCTCAAGTTAAAGAAAAATGGAAATTTATAGTTAAAAAGAATTTTGAGAAAAATAAGTTTGAAAGGAAAAATGATAAAGATAAAAAGGACGCGCCTAAAAAAGATGAGGAAAGATGTTATGACTATGACGGTAGAGGTCATAAGGCATTTGAATGTCCTACTAGGTTGAAACGTCAAGGAAAAGGCAAAGCATCTTTAAATGCCTCCCTTAGTGACGACAATGAGGTCGAGTAGGTGGATTCTAAAGACGAGTCACCACATGAATGTAAATTCACCTCATTCATGGCTAGTCATGTGAGTACTGACAGTGCGCCTCATCTCAAGGAGGATGCTACTTCACACGGACACCTCAACGGTGAAAGCAAAGTGAGTGAGGAGGAGGAGGATGCAAGTTAGAGCGAGAGTGACTTACGCTAATTTATATGCCAATTCTTTTAAAACTAAAAAGCATAACAAAGCATTAGCACTTATGATCATTGCTTTAGAGAAAGATTTGGGAGAGACGGGAGAGAGAGAAAGAGAGAGAGAGAGTCCTCTATTACCACTGCCTTAAGAGAGAGAGAGAGAGTGTGTTTGCATATTTATATATATATATATATATATAAAGAGAGAGAGAGAGAGAGAGAGAGAGAGGGAGAGAGAGAGTTTGTGTAGAGAGAGAGTCAGTTTAGAGAAAGAGACATACTTGTTTAGAGAAAGAGAAAGGGAATTTGACCAAGAAAGTGGATAGTCTTACGAGTGAGATCCATTCCTCAGTGGACACTCAAAAGAAACTTTAAGCCCTTATAACCCAAGTCACTCATGATATTAAGAGAGTCCGGGAGGTCAAGGTAAAGATTGAGGACAGATCTGGAATCATGGGAAAGATGCTCCTCGCCCCTCCTTTAGGGATTGGTGAAAGGCATGGAATTGGTTTTAATGGTGCATCCACGTCTCATGTGACATAAGAACCAATTCTAGATTTTACTACGAGTCCATATAACCATCACCCAAAACCCTAGAGAAGATTTCGACCGAGAAAAGAAAACCAAGGTCGGCCTATGACTATGTACTTTTGTACTTATTGTAAAAGAAAAGGCCACCTTAAGGAGTTTTGCTATAGTTTGGGTCAGATACGACGTACATTGGCTCCACCACATGCCACTAGAAATTTTTCGAGTCTTAGAGAGAAGGTTGAGTTTCTAGTCATCACATCTCAGAGTTAAATGGAAGAGTTCCAATAATTTTCTTTACCGTCTGCGAATACTTCTAGAATCCCGACTAGAACCAACGATGACAAGGGAAAACATAAGGTTAACACCACTTGGGTACCTAATCATGACGCAAAAGACCTTGTTCTTCATCTTTCTCTTAAAGGACATAATACCTCTCAGTAGTACTTTGATAGTGGGTTCTCTAGACACATGACTCGTGACGCTTCATTTTTTACCTACCTAGAGGATTAAAAGGAAGGTAAAGTCACGTTTGGAGACGGGAGTATGTCTTCCATAGTAGGACGAGGTACAATAGAGATACCAGGATTTCCTATGCCTGGGGATGTTTTATACGTCAAAGGTTTGAAAGCGAACCTTCTCAGTATTAGCCAGTTATGCGATGCTGACTTTACAGTAATGTTTGACTGGAACGAGTGCAATGTTTATGATCAAGCTGGTAAACTTCTATTTCAAGGGGTGAGGACTGAAGAAAATTGCTATGGGATTGTGCCCAAGTCCTTATTTGTCTTCAATAGTGCCACGATCACTCCTATGTATCTGTTCCATCAACGTCTAGGTCATGTGAACTTTAGATATTTGGAGAGATTATCTAAAACGGACCTAGTAAGTGGCTTGCCATCACTTGGAAAGTCGACTTCCATGGTTTGTGGACCCTGTTAGTTGGGAAAGAAAGTCTGTAGCCCCCACATAAAGTTGAATTCCATTACCGCTTCACAAGTGCTTGAGTTGATACACATGGATATTATGGTTTATACTCGTACTGAGAGTTTGGGTGGGAAGAGGTATATCCTCATGATGGTCGATGATTTCTCTCTTTACTCGATTATAGGTTTTCTGAAAGAGAAATCCGATGTCGTGATATTTCTTACGACCAACCTATAAAATCAATATTGAGTCACTATCAATAGGATGCGTAGTGACAACGACATTAACTTTAAGGAAGCTAAAGTAGATCTTTACTATGATAGCCTCGAGATCAAACATGCATATTTAGCCGTGAAGAATCCTCATCGAAATAGGATTATTGATAGGAAGAATCAGACGATTCAGGAGATGGCTAGATATATGCTTCTAGGGTGTAGAGTTGCTAGAAGATTTTAAACAGAGGTAGTGTATATCACATGCCATATGGTGAATAGGGTTTACCTTAGTCCACACACACTTAAGGCACCCTACGAATTATAGTCTGGAAAGAAACCCAACCTTTCATATTTCTGTGTCTTTGGGATCAAATGCTATATCCTACGAGATGGAGAGCAATTAGGAAAGTTCGACTCCCGTAGAAACGATGGAATATTGTTAGGGTATTCATCAACTAGTAAAGAATTTAAAGTTTTTAACCTGAGGAGATCTA
The DNA here is from genome assembly GCA_949130495.1 of Sambucus nigra. Taxonomy (NCBI): domain Eukaryota; kingdom Viridiplantae; phylum Streptophyta; class Magnoliopsida; order Dipsacales; family Adoxaceae; genus Sambucus; species Sambucus nigra. The sequence goes on along the minus strand of OX422208.1, from coordinate 408,189,139 downwards.
AGGTTATGGAGTCAATAAACATCACCATGAAAGATGATAAACCACCAGCGTTTGTTAATTCTAACTTTTTGTGTGAGGAGGATGCACTTCCTGCTGATGATCCCATCGTACCTCCCACACCCAGGACGGAGCCTACTCATGTCTTAAGGGACACACCTACTTGGGTTTGCGAGGGTCATGATCCTACTACCATTCTAGGATATCCAACCCTAGGGGTCAAGACTCATTCTCAGCTGGAGAACCTGGTTAGCTTTGTTTGCTACATGTCTAAAGTCGAGCCCAAGAATGTCAAAGAAGCACTCAAGGATAAACACCAGATATCTGCTGTGCAGGATGAGAAGAATGTGATTGGTACCAAGTGGATCTACAAGAAAAGGATGAATGAGAATGGTACCATTATTCGAAATAAGGATAGGTTGGTCGATCAAGGCTACACTAAGATAGATGGTGTAGACTTTGATTAGACATTTTCTCTTATTATGAGTCTTAAGTTGGTCCGCTTACTACTCACCATCGCATGTCATCTGCGCTTCAATTTATACCAAATATATATCAAGAGTGCCTTTAGAAATGGCATTCTATAGGAGGAATTTTATGTGGAACAACCAAAAGGGTTTGAAGACCCTAAGCACCCAGATCGCATATATTTTCTAAGAAAAGCCCTATATGGTTTGAAGCAAGCACCCCGTGCTTGGTACGAGAGGCTTACTTTCAATCTCTTAGCCCATGGATTTATAAAAGGGGAAGTTGATAAGACGTCATTTTTAGGAGAAGAGACATTGTTATTTTGTTCGCTGAGGTCTATGGGGATGACATAATCTTTGGATCCACGTGCTCCCGACATGCTCACAACTTTGAGGAGGAGATGAAGAGTGAGTTCGAGATTTGCATGGTTGGTGATCTTACATTCTTTCTTGGTCTCCAGATTCATCATCTAAAGGACGGGATGTTCATCTCCTAATCTAATTATGCTAGAGACCTAGTGAAGAAATTTGGTTTAGACTCCGCTATACACGCATGTACCCCGATTAGTACCTCAATAAAGCTTAACAAGGACACTTCAGGCAAGGACGTAGAGCAAACCTTGTATCGAAGTATGATAGGTAGTCTTTTTTACTTTACTGTCAGTCATACTGATATCACCTTTAGTGTTGGAGTCTGTGCGTGATAACAGGCATCCCCGAAAGAGTCACACTTACTCGCTCTTAAAGGTATTATCAAATACGTGAGTGAGACTCTCTCATTTGGCATTTGGTATTCCTTTAATATTGATGATCGTTTCTCCGTATATTCGAAAGCCGATTGGGCTGGGGAGGCAAATGGATGTAGGAGAACTTCTGGTGGGTGTTTCTTCTTTGGTTCTACACTTGCCTCTTGGTTGAGAAAGAAGAAAAAATCCTTCTCTTTTTCCAATGCGGAGGCTGAGTACATAGCCTCCGGGAGTTATTGCACGCAACTTCTGTGGATGAAGCAGATGCTGGAGGATTATGGGATATCACCAGACATCATGACTATTTCCTGTGATAATATGAGCACGATACACATATCCCGTAATCTAGTCCAGCATTCACGCACAAAGCACATTAGGATACGCGAGCACTTTATCTGTGAGCTAGTAGAAGAGAAGGTCATATCCTTGAGTTTTATGTCTCCCGACCTCCAGTTAGTCGATATTTTCACGAAGCCTTTAGACACCCTTAGATTCGAGTCTTAGGAAATCTTTAGGAATTTGCATAGTTGACTGAGGGGTGGTCACCATATCTAGAATATGATGCATTTTTTCATGATTCACATCATATGATTCCTATTTCTAGACTGTATCATTTGTATCATTAACTTTTTATTTTCTTTTATTTTTTTTCCTTTTTTAGAAAAATATAAAAATATTTTTTTTTGAAAAATTGAAAAATCGAAAAAGAATTTATTTTTCATAAATTTTTGAAAAGAGGAAAAATATTTTCTTTTTATAAGTTTTTTTTAAAAAGAAAGAGTTTTGTATTTTGTTTACACCATTTATGGATGAACATTTAAGATATCCAAAGTCACAACTTCATTCCATATTGCACGTGACTATTTGATAGTGTTTAGAGATCCTACATCATTTTTTTTTCATGTGCTTTATAATGTATGGAGTTATTAAGATGTGATTAGGGATATCTTCTACATGTTTGGCTCCTTATATCATTTGATGTACACGTGCACGATTTTATTTGAATATTGTGCTTGTCTATCACATGTTAGTTTGAGTGTGTCCATCTCAATTATGTCTCTACAACGAACCCAATGCAATAAAATAAGAGTAATAGTAGTTATGCATCTTAAAATCGTTTACCGTGAGATTAAAATGTATAAATGAAAAAATGATGAGTTTTCACGGAAAAGGGTTGAGAGGGTACAAAATTAACTCATCATGAAAGCCACCGTTTAAAAGAGCCCAAGAAAAAATAAGGAAATAAAAATAATCATATGCCAAAAATGGAGCCAATAGGGTTTCTCTAAGTTGAGAAAAATAGACACCTAAAAAAGAAAAAGAAAAATGAATAGAAATTTGAGAGAGTTTGGTTGGAATTAATGACTTTTCACTTTATTAAAAATCTCGAAAAGGTATTAAATAGTTTTGGACGTTATTAGTATGGAAATCACTTTGAGCCTTGATTTGTTGAATATAGATTGAGTCGATTTCTTATAATTCCACAATTTTGTATACCTAAGGAAGATGTTGAGTTCATTCGTTAGGAATATTTGAAATTCATCGTGCACATATGTTATGTTTGTATGCATTAATTTTCCTGTCAAATTTGTTCACATCCTTACATTTCCACTATCACCGACTTGATTATTTTTGTCTTCTTTCATGGTGTGATTTTTTTTGAGAAAAATTTTGAAAAATTTAAAAAGAGAAAGTGTTATTACCTTGTGACATTATCCATTTGCACTACTTTGTTCTTCATATTTTTCTATTGGGGACATCATAAAAAGGGGTAGAACGAACTATGGGGGAGATGTTTTGCTTGCATATTTGAATTGATAATGATTTTTTTAAACTTAATTGATATTGATTTTTGCTTATCACTATTTTTTCAAACTGTTGCGCATCACGGGTATTGTTTCTTGTCTCATGTGTGTAGGTACCAAATTGAGGATTATTTTGGACACCCTAATGATGACAAAGAAATATTGAAGAAGTTGAAGAATTGAAGATGTTGAAGCCTTTTTTTAAGACATGTCATTTATTATTTCCAGTTTTTGGGTTTGTGGGGATATTAATTTGTATGTCATTTGTTTTGAGTTTGGGTAGCATAATTCTAATAGTTTGTATGTATGTACTGACATAAAATAAGGGGGATATTTGTAAGGACATAATTTTATAAATGTTAGTTTAGTATCTAGAAATTTTTCTAAGTGTCATAGATCACATTTTTATGTCTTATACCTCTACATTCGGCACGTCAACATGATCATCCATTACGACCTCGATCCAAATCCAAATCTTTACGCACCCGTTATCTTTATACATGTGTAGTGATATCTCACCAAGCAACGTGCATCATATGTCTTCAATATTCCCACTACTCCACTCGCAATTATGGTAAAATATTTAATTTGGAGTTTTTAATGTTTACATATTTATTTGGGAATTTTTTATAATCTATTTTTCAGTTCCTAAAATGTTTTCTTACGTGATAAAAATGTTTTCTAAGTGTAGAGGCGAATAGTATTTGACGTTGATGTCATTCGAACGAGATCGTACTGTCATTCAAACGATATACACATCTCACGCGAAGTCGTCAAACGACATCAACTGTCATTCGAGCGACGTCCCCGTTTCGTTCAAGTGACATCGTCGCCTCAATTTTCTTATAATTGCCAATTTTTTGCAGTCGCGCTTTCCAAGTCTTCACGACTCCATTTTTTGCAGAAACAACTGCAATTTAAGACTTCATTTTTGAGAGTTTTAAACCTCTTTTAATTCACCAAACTCTTCCAAATTCATAAATGAATCATTTAAACCCTAGATTACTTATTCTACTCATATGGAGTACATATATAGAGAAGAAGGTTGATTCTCCATTGCTGATGATTAGATCTCTTGTGGGATCTATTGCTGATGGCAACGAACCGATACCTGTGGGTATTCGTGTGTCATGCTGTATTTATTTGTATTTGTAAGTTGTTACAAGATATAGTGAAATGAAATTTTTTTGCCCCTTTGGGGGATTTTTTCTCATATTTGTGATTGTTTACACGCTTGAATTTATTTATTTAGTCAATCACAATTAATTGCAAGAGTTAGGATTTTGAGTAAAAAAAATTAGAATTTAATTAAATAAGTTTGTTCATTGATTACTGGTAAACTCTCAGACTATAAATCCCTATCATTAAGCGTGTCATATCATACATTCATTAAATTGACCTTATGCCTTAGTCTACTGAGAAACTTGTACGCCCTATGATCTAAGACCTAGCATTCATGGAATCTACCTAGTTTATCCTTTTCTTATTCCTGTACCTCTTGTCAAGACTACCACTTTTTTGGGTTTTTTCAAATTTCTTCTTATCTTTCTCTAAATATCATTTGTTGAATTTAATGAATTTCTTAAAGTTCTTAGTGATTAAGTCCACAGTTCCTTACCAACTTTAAACTTTTCATCCAACCTAGAAGAAATTATCTCTTATACCTTTATTGCTATGAGTATATCCTTTTTAAGTAGACACGTGTTCAATTCAGAAATTTGAAGAGAAGCTTACTCCAAATGTGTTAAAAACTTTTACTTTGGAGTTAAAACTTTAAGGCACATGTTGTGAGAATTATTTTAAGTAATTCTCCATTATCTGCTCCATAATTATATTAATACTAAGAGTCATTTTGGTTAATGAAAGGGTACTCTAATTACCAAAAGTCAAAGGCATCTACCTTGATGGATGGTTGATATTAAGTGACTGTTGGAGATTTAGATCTTGTCCCTTCCTATAAATAAGTAACTGATTTTCATCGTTGAGATACACTAAAAGATAACATAATGAAATTATAGGAAAATGAGAGAAATATAAATTATCAAGGAGTGTAAATTTTGAAATAGAGTTTTGACCATATACGGACATCTAACCGTTGGAATGTGTTGAAATTGGAATATGTTCATTGTATATAAAAGATGAAGACATGTTCTGAAATTCAGCTCGATCGGTCATTGCTAAGGTTGACTGCTCCATCAATCTCTCTAGTTGTGACATGATGGAGGTATGTTATTTTAATATCATTTACGTTCCGTATAATTGATTATATGTGATTATCATGAAGAACCAACATCCTTTTATTAAGAACAATTGTATGTAAAAATTTAATCATTAATGTATCAATGATTAATATTATGGTGATCTTGAAAATAGTTTAGATGTGGTGTCAAAGCTAAAGTTTAAGATCTCATAATTTTTCTTTATCGGTGTTTGCCTTTAATGGCGTCTATATTAAATCAATTTTTGTGTGTGCCTGGGATTTTTTGTGACGTTTTTCTTTCGTCGCCTATACTCATTAGTTGGAATGAAAGTTCAAACCTTGATCGGACTTTTTTTAAACTTGTAGAGGGGGCTTGAAGGTAATCTTAAGATTATGGACAAATCCTTAATTAGCAACAGTGTTTGAGATTAAGCAACCGAAGCAGCTCAAGCATGGCAACTCAGCGAGGCAGCTTGGCGTGGCAGCTCATATTTTAGCTTGTTGTATTAGTCATATTATATTTTCATTATTGATGACTGTAAGCTATAATGGTTGTAATGACGTAACGATAATAATGAATGAGTTTGTGTGAGGTCAAACGGTACTTACGAGAGACCAGGCTTGGCAGGGCCTGGAAGAGCTTTCATGCTCTATCGAATGACCTCACCGAGGGAACCTTAGAGGGACTTGGTTTAGAGGATTGAGAAGTAAGGCACCGTTGGGGCTTGTCCTGACCATTTTAGATACACCTGGTAAAACACCTAGGGATCCTGATCGTGGAACCTCAAGCAGAGCAGCTTGGAGTTCCATCGGGTGTTGAGTTATGAACCAAATAGCCCTCTACTTAATGCCACATTTAATGTAGGTGATGTGACTAGCCAGCTTAACAAATATCAGACTTGCACTTGAGTAAACCACCATGGTATTTGGGCCTGTCAGGCAGTTGGTGAGCCACCTCTGCGACAACAGCCCCCTGACACACGGTGGTTAGGCAAAAGGCTTGTCTTAGCATTTAATGTTTATGACGTGGAGGCAACTAGTGCACCAGGTATTTAATGTTGTGACATAAAGTATGAGGGATGTCTTTCATAGTCTTTAATGACTGAGTTGCCTCGGGGATGGTGTGGGGGCTATTTAAGGACCCCAACCACCCCTGAGGGAAACATGATCTTTTTGAGAACTCAGGTGTTATTACTGGAGATACACATCAGAGGGAGAGATTTATTGCAAACTAGGGGGTTTATCCACTCACCATTGTTATTTATTACGAAGCTTTTAATACATGACAGAGATTCTTGAAGGTGCATGGTGTGTTTTTACCTGCCTACCAAGGTGTATCTAGGGTGCTCACTTCTCTCTCCCTCCACCTAAGTTACTTCTAAAGTTCATTACTATCTCATGAGTTATACACGAGAGATTTGTGAGTTTAAACTGAGTTCATCTTCATTGGGTTTGTGTTTGTATGTTCTATCATCAATCCAAGGTCTTGGACTAATTAACTTGTCATCACCATACCCAAAAAGGGTTACGCCTCCATTTACAATCTAAAGAACCCTCCTACATTTGGCGACTCCACTGGGGAGGCATTCTCCTAGGTAAGGAATATGGCGCAAGACAATGCTACTCGAAGACTCAACTTTGATGATATCCATCACAATGAAGAACAGGCCGCGATAGAGCTAGAGTCCCTAAGAGATGGGGCTCCTAGGGTAGAAATACCTCCGGGTCCAATGGCGTTCGGCATCCCAGGGGTGGCATAACCTTCCACGAGCGCAGGTTTGGGACCCGCCCAAATTTCGCTCCTCATGAGCAAGTTTTATGAGTTCTTGCAAACCCCTGTAGCTTCAAATATGCTGGGAGGTTTGTAGGCTAATGCCTTCATAACGCCAGGAGTAGCTCCAACGGCCCCACCAGGTGCAGGTATTGCTGGAACGATCCCAGCAGGCATACCCTCCGTCGTAAATCCGGCGGTGGGAACTTCTGGGGTGTCAATGGCACCAGCTGTAACGATGATTCCAGCTATAACGAGCATTCCGCATATAACCCCATTGGTCGTTGCGCCATCGCCCATGGAAGAAATGAAGAGGGAGATGAAAAAGGAGATGCTGAAGCTTATGCAGGCTTCCTCGCAATCTGTGGGTGAGGTAACTTTGGTCTACGACGATTTTCGAACACCTTATCCTCAGGAATACAATGATGAGACTTACGCAAAGGACTATATTACCCCTATCTTTGAAAAATATACATGGAAGGGGGGGAACCCGAAGGATCACATTAAGCGTTTTGTTGAACACTTGGGGGCACATTGCAATGATAAGAAGCTTAGGTTGAGGGAGTTTTCTAAATCCCTAACCGACAAGGCATACACCTGGTACTCCCATTTGACTCCCAACAACGTCGCTACGTGGGAGGAGATGTATGTATTGTTTGTTTGAAAGTTCGTTCTGACAGAAGATGAGTTCACCTTGACCCAACTCGGTAGGGAGAAGCAAAGACCGGGAGAAGAAGTGGTGGCCTATATTCGAAGGTTCAGGGAAAGGTCCCTCGATGTAAGAGAAGAGGCCAAAGAGTCCAAGTTATTACAGATCTGTGCTGAAGGACTACTTCCTGAATATATTTGCCACCTTATCAATGAGATGCGCGAAGGAACTTTTTTAGCATTCCTAAAATCCACAAGAAACATCTCACTGGTTATAAGGCCAAACCCGGTGGTGGCTCCCATGATGTTTAGGCAGCCGATGCAACCCGCGAGGGGAAGGTCACAGCCCCCACGGGTAGGATACATTGAGAGGGAAGATGGGGGAAAGACGATAAAGAAGGACAACAAAAGAAAGTTTAGAAGAGACAGAGAAGACCCGCCACCATTACCTTGCACGATGGAAGAGGCTATGAGTTATTATAACGCAATGGTCCAAGGTAAAATGGTTTATAAAACGAAAGGCGTGCCGACAGAAGAACCCGATGCGGCGATGAGGGTTGATCCCAAATAGTGTCAGGTTCATTGAAAGATTCAGCATCCAACAGAGAGCTGCTTCACGCTGTGAAGAATCATCGATAAGTACATGAAGGCGGGGACATTGCAAATTCCCCCACATAACATTAACAATAACCCACTCCCAGCACACGGGGCCAATCTGGTGATGGCCTATGATGAGGAGGCAGAAAGAGGAGGATAAAGGTTAGCGATGAGGCAGAAGGAGTTCGATGAGGCTCTGGAACATTGCACCAGGGGGATGGCTAACGTAGTTTTAGCCTATGATGAGGCAAGTGCTAAAGACATGGAAGATGTGTATAGCGTCGAAGGCGAGGAAGCAGACCTAGTTATAGAATATAGTGCAGTTTCAAAATCTCCAAAGTTCACTTGGTTCTTTGACCAAGTTGGGATCCCGAAGGAGAGCAGGATGGAAATAACCCAAGCAATTTTGGACATTGTAAGGAGGAACGCGGTCCCCTCGCTGAGGTGGAGGGACCCATAGCTAGGCTGGTGAAGAAGTTTCTATCCGAGGTAACCTTTAGCGATGCAGATAGAATTATAAGGTTCCCTACAACAGGCCTTTGTATGTAACCGCTAGAATCAACGGGGTCAGCTTTGCAAGGACTCTTATGGATGGGGATGCTTCCATCAATATTATGCCTATCAACTCCTTCCACGCGGCTAATATTCCAAAATAAAGGTTGGTTCCCATGCCCTTGGTAATCTCGGGTTATGACAATCAATCTTCCAAATCCATCGGGTACGTGAATGTTGGGATTGTGATGGGAAATCTGAGTTCCCACATCAAGTTCCATGTAATAGAAAGTGCAACTTCCTATCATTTACTAATAGGGAGGGTGTGGATGCACAACCAAGGGTTAGTTCCTTCAACTTACCATCAATGCGCCAAGGCAAATATCATGGGAACGGAAGTGACCATTAGGGCTACGAAGAGGCCTTTCGCTATCGAAGAAGCACACTTAGTGGAAGTGGAAATTTATACATAACTAGAGGAGGATGTGCGGGTACTAACAAGGAGAATGGACGGATCATAGGTTCCCTCAATTAGAGAAAGGATGGGACCCTTGAATGAGCAATGTAAAGAGGGTGGAAGTAGCAAAGGGGTAAGGATCCAAGAAGCCCATCGGGAGATCCTTCGGCCCCAAAATATCTCGAAGAAACTCAAAGATAGGATGAGGCCTAGAGCCGACACAGTGGAGCATGAGGTCCAACGAAAAAGCGTGTTGAGTCGCTTCTCAGGGGAAAGAATTCCTGAGGCTTCCAGAGAAAAGAAGAGGAAGGCCGTGGCAATAGCTACCAGCAGGAAATTCAAGAAAATCGTCACTGAAGAGGGAAAGGTGGTGTACCGCTTATAACGGTGTAAACGGGCGGCCGAAGAGACTAAGGATGAGGTTAACCCTGTGTATGAGTGTTTCTTGGTGGATCGACGGGAGAAGTGTATGGTGATAGACAACTCCAGCATACAGGAGTTCGTAGAAGATATCGTCGAAGAACCAGACTACATGGAAGATCAACTAAAACCCTGGGCATAAGAGTTGGTGCAGCTGAACTTAGAAAGAGAAGGGGAAGACCCAAGGCCTATCTTTGTCTCGAAAGATCTCGATAAGGAGAAATGAGAAGACTTGGTTGAGCTGATTCGAGAATTCATAGATGTATTCTCTTGGAAGTACACTGAAATGGAGGGGCTCGATGGGGAGGTGAGTTGCCACAAACTGAACGTGATGCCTTCGGCTATTCCGGTGAAGCAGGCAACAAGGAATTACAAACCTGAACTAGACTTGAAGATTAAGGAGGAGGTCCAAAGTTTTTTGGAAGCAGGATTCATCAAGCCAATACAACATCCCCTTTGGCTATCGAGCATTGTGCCAGTGGGGAAGAAAGACAAGAACCAAATAAGGATCTGCGTGGACTTCAGAGACTTGAATAGGGCTTGCCCCAAGGATGAGTTTCCCCTACCCTCCATCGACAGTTTGATAGATGCCACGTCCGGTCATGAGATGTATAACTTCATGGATGGGTGCGTGGGATACAACCAGATCAAGATGGACCCCACCGACGCAGAGAAAATGGCATTAAAAACTCTGTTGGGCAACTTCATGTACAAGGTGATGCCGTTTGGACTCAAGAATGCTGGAGCTACATACCAGAGGACAATGATGGACATTTTTCATGACTTCTTTCACAAATTTGTAGAGTTTTATGTGGACGACCTGGTCATCAAATCGAAGAAGGAGGAGTCCCATCTGAATGATCTAAGGAAGGTGTTTGCCCGGTGCAGGAGGTATAAATTTAGGATGAACCCGTTAAAGTGTGTCTTCGGGGTAATAAGAGGGAAGTTTTTAGGCTTCGTGGTTGATCGACAAGGGGTGCAAATGGACCAGGATAAACAGCGGGGGATCTTGGAGATGACATGTCCAAGAACGACGAATGAGCTGAAGATTTTTCTCGATAAAGTCTCCTACCTTAGGAGATTTATGCCTAGATTGGCCGAAATAACACACCCACTGATGCAGCTGTTGCGAAAGAACACGAAATTCAGGTGGGAGGAGGATCACTAGAGCTGTCAACGGGTCGTGTTAACGGGTTAACGGGTGAAAACACCCTTAACCCGTACACGACCCGTTAAGACTAACGGGTCAAATTATAATACCCAAACACGACCCGTTAATATTAACGAGTACACGACCCGAACCGTTAACACCCGTTAATATTAACGAGTCTAAACGGGTAACGGGTTGGGTGACCCGTTATTACCCGTTAGTACCCATTAATACCCGTTAGTACCCGTTAGCACCCGTTAATACCCGTTAGTACCCGTTAATACCCGTGTAATATTGGTTCGGGTCACATGACCCAATAAAACTCGGTACCACTAACGGTTGATAATGGGTATAAACGGGTTTAATCGTGTAAGAGTACAAACCCAAACACGACCCGTTATGATAACGGTTCTACCGTGTTGACCCGTTAATGACCCAAACCCAATAAGACTAAACCCATTAACTTATAATTTCGTGTCGTGTCATGTCGTGTTATCGTGTCGTGCCTCATTTTACCAGGTCTAAGGATCACCGGGAGTCTCTTGCTGGGCCGAAGAAACTACTCGTTTCATCACAAATCATGGTTCCTCCCCAGGGAGGGGTACCGTTGCAGATATACCTTACGTCTACCACGAGGTCCGTTGGAGCCCTACTGGCACAAGAAGTGGACGGGCAAGAACGATCGATTTACTACCTCAACAGGATCATACATGGGCCAGAGATTAGATATAGTAACTTAGAAAGGAATTGTTTAGCCTTAGTCTTTGTAGCACAAAAACTAAGACATTATATGTTGTCTTTTACAATTCATATTGTAACTAGATGTGATCCTATTAAGTATTTTTCGACAAGAACTATATTGATGGGAAGGGCAGCTAGATGGTTCCTCATCCTCTCAGAATATGACTTGAAGTGTGTGGTTCCTCGTGCGGTCAAGAGCCAGGCGTATGCCGATCTATTGGCAATCTTTCCATCAGGAATGTTTGAACCTCCTAAAGAAGACATTCCAGGAGATGATTTACAGGCTAATTATGTGGATACAACTGATGAGGAATGGACAATGCAGTTCGATGGATCTTCGGCGAAAAAGAAGGGGGGAGCAGGGGTTATTCTTTTAAAAGGGATGGAGGAGATTTTCCTTTCTTACAAGCTAGATTTCCCTTGTTCCAATAATGAAGCAGAGTACGAGGCGTTGGTACTGGGGATGCTAGAGGCTCTTCGAAGGGGAATTCTCTCACTCTGCATTAAGGGTGACTCGAACTTAGTGATTCAATAAGTAAACGGAGAATATGCGTTGAAGCACATGATCTTGGAGCCATATAGAACAATCATTCAAAGACTTATCAACCAGTTCCATCGAACCAAGATCAGAAGACATCCCAAAACGATGAATCGCCATCCAGATGCCTATGCCACTATCGCTCAGAAAATGGTCATGAAGAACGATGAGACTATCGTTGTGATCCAACGAAGAATAGCTCATTCAGTGGTACAGTCAATACTACCGATGAAGGAGGACGTGGATTGGAGGGGAGAGATTAGGAAATAAATGGAGTCTGGCGAAGGAGCTATGGGATTAAGGGAGTTGGCACAATACTTTACGAACCAGGGAAATCTTTATCACAGAAATACTGGGGGATGGTTGTCAAGATGCATCAGCCCAGAGGAAGCATAGCGAAGATTGAAGAAAATGCATGAGGAGCACTGTGAAACGATCGAGATTCCTTTATATAGGAGAATTCAAAGAGAGGGGTATTTCTGGCCTAGAATGAAGCACGATGCGGCAGAGCTGCAATGGAAGTGCGATAAGTGTCAGCTATTCTTCGAGGCAGCTGAGTGACATTTCATTGAAGCTCAAACGGCTTGGAGGCATCCCTACATCGACTTCATTCAGGATGGAGTTGTCCCAACGGAGAAAATGGATGCGATGGGCTTGAGGAGAAGGGCTCCAAGGTTCTATATTTAGGAGGGGCAGCTTTATTGAAGGAGATACTTCAACAGGCCATTGCATTGCATCACGAAGGAAGAAACAACTGAGGTCCTGAAATAAGCGCACGATCCAGCCCATATAGGAGGGGCCAAGTTGTATGATCAGTTGATGACATTGGGGTATTATTGGCCAATAATGGAGAAAGACTCGGCTGAATTCGTCCGAAAATGTAAGGTTTGCCAACTTCATGGAAATATGATCCATGCCCCATCGGTAGACTTACACTCTCTGTCAACACCCTATCCGTTTCGTACTTGGGAGTTCGACCTAGTGGGGGCAATACACCCTTCTTCAAGAGGCAAGATATGGATACTGGTAGCAACGGAGTGTTTTACAGAATGGGCCGAGGCGATACCACTCAGAAGAGCAACGGCTGGGGTGGTGAGCAACTTCATCAGAGAATACATCATTTGTCATTTTGGGATCCCAAAGGTTATTCTTTCAGATAACGGAACCCCCTTCATCAATTTTGAAGTAATAATGCTCATGGACAAGTACTCCATTGTTCATCACACTTCAACGGTGGCATACCCGAAGGGAAATGGTCAAGCCGAAGCAACTAACAAAACTTTGGTTAATATTTTGGCCAAGGTGATGGAGGATTTTTCAGGGGCGTGGGATGACAAGATACCAGCTGTTTTGTGGGCCTATCGAACAACCAAGAGGAAACCTACGGGATACACGCCGTTCTCTCTTGTTTATGGGGCTGAGGCAATCCTTCCAGTAGAGTTGGAAGTTCCCTCTGCTCGATACGCCTTACGAAGTAATATGCTCCCTCAAAACAGACATGTACAGTTGGAGGCATTGGATGAACACCGTGATAATTCGATGCAACACTTTCAAATGTATATGAAATAACTCTCCAGGGCATATGATAACTTGGTGAGACCAAGGAAGTTCGTGGAGGGATACCTCGTCTTAAAAGCAGCAATGAAGCACATAAGGGGGCTTCCTTTACTTAAGTTTGAAGCTAACTGGGATTGACCTTTCGTCGTAAAGGAAGCTCATGATTCAGGTTATTGCTTAATTTCGAAGCTAGAGGAAGATAAGCCATTTAAGATTAATAATAAATGGATGAAGGTTTATCATGTGTAAACAATCAAGTATGAACTACTGTTATAACTGGTTGTTATTATGAATGTACAAGTTTTAGTTATGATTTGAACACAATGAAGGAATGGCAGGAATGTAGAAATTTATAACATACAAAAACAGTCACAACACATGGAAGAATTAAGGGCACAACACATGGAAGAATTGGAAAATATACATTCTTCATTCATGAATAATGGAGTATTACAAAAAAAATTGGGAGCTATCGCCCAAGAATTACATAGGTAAAAGCAGATGGAAGATATGTATACAAGAGAGAATTAGCCTAAGAGAAATGATAAGTCTGAGGAAGAGAAAAAATCTCCAGGAAGGCCCGAAGAAGCTGCTGTGAAAGACCGTTGTGTGTTAATAGAAACTTTCAGCCTCATCTGCACTTGTGTAAGTTCAATGGGGAGTCTCTCTCATTTCATCTTGGCCATGCACAAAGCTTCTTCGGCATCCTTTACCTCTTGATCCACTGCTTCCAAAAGAGGCGCTAAAGCGACCAACTTAGCTTCCGCAGCTCGCTGGTCCTCTTGGTGCTTTCGTAACACTTCCCTCTGCCCGATCAGTTGTTGGTTCTTTAAAGTCTTCAAATGGGTTATGATCCAGTCAAAATGGAAACCATCACGCCCCAGCTCCCTCAGAAAACCCAAAAATTGGTTAAGGAGGGATCTGGTAACGCTTGCAGTAGGAGTACTGGAAATTTCAGCAACAATGATCACCATGCCTTGAAGTCTGTGATTCATCACGTGAATATTAGAGCGTAGGAAATTCGATGTGAAGGTCTCAGGGTGACGATTCATCAGTTGTTCAATCCCCAATCGGTGGTTGACAGGCATTTGAGGAGACTGCTGAAGCACCATCAGGCAAAAAGAGTGAGGAGCCAGGTCAGGAAGGGGAAGTTCGCACCCAAATTCGTTCTCCGTTGCAGTACCAATCGTGGAACCTTGATCATTATGACCAGAGTTTTCTGAAACAACAGGTTCCTGAGGTGGTGAGCCTGTAGGCGAAAGAGCTAGGAGAGAATTTTCCTGAGCAACATGAGAAGAGATAAAAGGCTTAATAAGTTCAAAAAATCTTAACAAGCATTTTTGTTGTTAAGTCATCGTTATAAGGTGGAGTTTATAAAAAATCTTAACAAGCGTTTTCGTTGTTAAGTTACCGTTATAAGGTGGAGTTTATTAAAAATCTTAACAAGCGTTTCGTTGTTAAGTCACTGTTATAAGGTGGAGTTTATGGGAAAACCTTGGCCTTGATTGTATGAGGACCACCAAGACAACTAGGTGGTACAAGATCAGGAGAAAACTGTGACATGAAGGCAAGTGTTAGAAAAGAGGGGTAAATACAGAGAAAAAAAATGAAGAAGTATCTCTAAGTGTCACTTACCTCGGTTATGGCACTAAAAAGGGGAATGGCGGTCAGAGGTCTCATCAACATCGTTGGAAGAAGAAGGTTAGCTAAAAATAAGGATGTTTCAACTAGGGGCACCCAAAACATCTCGAGGTTCAGCAAGATAAATAAATAAAAGGTGTGGGACTGAAAAGACACTATAAAAAAAATATAATAAACCGTAGAGGAAATCATACCTCGGGCTCACTTTCCTCAACAAGAACAATGGGCAGAGGAACCTCAGGTAGAGTAGGTAAATCAGACGGGACTGAGAGTGTTATCTCGGGTTGCGTTACCTCTAAGGGCGAAGAATCACTCGCAGGCTCAATGGCATCACCTCCCACAACAACTTCCCTAGCACGATGGGAGCCTGAACGGCGAGAATAAGTGAGCCCCGTCATGGGGGAACGGGGAGGAGTCACATCGGTAAGAGAAATACCAAAGCGCCCCCCCCCCCCCCCCCCCACACAAAAGGGCTCACGGGAGGACTAGGGGGGTTTGTTCTTTCCATTTCAATTCTCTGCACCACAGTTGTCAAGAATAAATAAGCAAATGCATCCTACCTTAAGCAAAAAAGAGAACGAGTAAATCAAGCATGCATACCTCAGATTCAGAGGGGGAACGAGAAGATATGACCACAGGCGAAGAAGGAGGAGTAGCAACAACAGAGGGGGCAGGAGTGAGATGCACTTCAGGACTTCGATGAACCTCAGGAGTTCGCTTTTTCTGAGACTTGGTACTTAGAGTCTTCTTCCTCATCCCCGCTGCAGTAGTACCAACATCTTGAGGAACCCTTGAACTCTTTCTCCTCCTTGCCGATGGCTCCGTGGGATCAACCACTACCGTGGGAAAAGCTTTCGAGGTAGGAACAACGACAGCGTGTTGTTGATACTCAATATTAATCCGATCTATCTCCGCTTGGGCTTCCTTCCTTATACGCTCAGCCATCTCGGCAGATATGGGGGGTGGAACGGAGGCTATGGGGAGGGATGCCATGGGAGTCTGGGGCTTATGGGACTTAGACTTTGGCTTTGATGTCCCACTCTTGGCCGTTTTTTCCTTCTTGGCAGGTGGTTGAGAAGGCCCCTCGCCGGTAGTAGCTTCCGTTGAAGGGGAAGCCTTCTTCGAAACTGCAGGAGTTTTGGGTTTAGGCGTGGCAACTGGGACCACTGGACAAAGTGGGGTAAGCTCGGTGGGAGGTGCCTTGGGGGTTGTATTTAGAGGGAATTCCCTCCCAAGTAAAGAGTTTCCTTTTAGCCCCAACTCTAGGGCAGAAATGAAGAAACGAGAGGATACACGGGATCTCCCTCAACAAACTCAGCAATTGCAGCCAGTTGTTTCGTCCAGTATTTTATAGCAAACAGAGGGGTCACATCCCCTTGCCTAGTAATACTGGGAATGGTGACTCTCCCATTCATGGTTAAACATATCCCCCACGCAGCGGTTGAAGAAAATAGAGAACACACGTCGCTAAAGGAGACTTTGGGGTTTAACGATTAAAACACTGGACGTGGAGCCCCCTGGTCAAACCCAAACTGGCGGCTGCATCGGTTGGGATTATAGTGCTCACTAGTATATCCCCACTCAGTGTAAGAAGGCAAATATCCTGGGGAGAACAGAAGGACCACGGCGAGCGAGGGATCCTCAATATCCGGGGTAGGGGCATGTACCACTCTTGCTTCATGTTGAAAAAATTCACAAGTGTGAAAGAAGACTTACTCCTGATAAGGCCTCATGACAAAGTTCTCAAAACGATCAATCACAAATATTAGCACCTTTCAGCTTTACCTCCTGTGATAAATAAAGGACCGTGGAGGCAGAATTGTTTCCCCCGAAGGAGGACTGTTGGTTTTGGCCGCTACAGCAGGAAAGCGAAAGTAAAGAAAGCTGGTTAAAAGGAAGCTGTTGGAAAAATTGGCCAAGTTATAACGGCTGAGAGAGCGTTCCATATCGAACAAAGTTCTATCCAGCCAGGTATAAAGGGATCCCAAGGCAATTGCAGCCAGTGGACGTTTTATGCCTCGGGCCAAACGAAGGGACATGTTGATAAGGTCCCTTCGAGGCTAGTCGTTGAGTTTTGCCCATCAAAAGGAAATGGGATAGAATCACAAGAATATAGGCAGGAAGTTCCAACGGTGTACCTTGACCAGGATCATCTGTTGAAGAACTGCATTCACCAGAACCCTTGAAGAAATAATTAATCAAGGGAGAGAAAGTAGCTTTGTTGGACGAACCAATGCAACTTCGGCATATGCGATCCAACTCTAAATGATCGGCAGTCTCTTGAGCATCAAGAGCCTCATCGGTATAGGGCTCATGACTTGTTGCATCGAGGCCCAAGAGCTCGCACACGTCTTCTAAAGTTATGGTGAACTCACTTCACGCCGCGATGAATGTATGAGTAGTAACATTCCATCGAGATAGTAGGATGGGAAGATAAACATTGTTCTTCGAATAAGTGAACTCATCAAACCATTTAGCCCGTTGCAACCCCAGCTTAGTGAGAATATCAGCATAAGAACTTTGCATATAGGAGTTCCAGGAAGCAAAGTGGGCAGGAGATCCCCCCGGCACTTCGAAATCAACATGGGACCATGGGAAGTCCCCTCGCTCCAAGCGAAATCGCAAAGTCCCCTCTGGAGGAAGAAAGCCCCACTCAGAAGAATCCTCGTCTTCATCACCCAACAGTAAGGCATCAAACTTGGAAGAAAAATGCATCGCCTTGCAGGCAACAACAAAGTCATCACCCTCCCTAAAATTAGGAGAGCGACGATAAAACCTCAGCTGTTCCTGGAGGGCAACATCCAAGGCGGAGGCAGTAGTGGTGGTGGAAGACGGAGCACCAGCAGCAGCAGAGATAACAGGGTTGCTTGAGGTTTCCATGGAAAAAGATGATGAAGATAGCAAAAAAGCTTCAAGTAAGAGTGGTTTGAAGAACGAGAATAGAAGACCACGACTACAGGTGGCGGTTTAGAGGATGAAAAGAGAACAAGGCAAATATGAGCTTAGCAACAATGGAGTTCTTGCAGGTTTTTTCTCTCTCTAAAAATGGAAGTCTGAAGAAGATAGTAACAGAGTAAGAAAAAAGAAAGGGAGGGTTTAAGTGTTTTGGATATAGCTGTTTGAAAATTTCGAAGTTTCCGTTTCAGTCTCCCACCATCAAACGTGCAAGGCCGCCTGTAATCATTTCCAATGAACACATGGCACCTTGGGAAGTGCTTGACAGTTGAGAAGACAACGCCACGTCACTTACAAAGTGACACTGGGTGAACACAAACCGATGCCTTCCAATGCAAGATTGAGTTTTGGCACCAAAGAAATTTTTGTGAGACATATCCAATAGGCTCCTAACGAAGAAGATACGATGTTCTCTCGTCATAAGTCCAGACTTTGTTTAGTTATGACTGAGGAGAAGAGGCCTGAATCTTTTCACACAAAGAAAGGTCCATCGGTTTGACACATTTCGTGCAGACATTTCTTGTTCCAACAAATCTCTCCACGGGGGGGGGGGGGGGGGGGTGGAGGGGGGGGGGATGTAGACAGGGCTTGAAGGTAATATTAAGATTAGGGACAAATCCTTAATTAGCAACAGTGTTTGAGATTAAGCAACCTGAGGCAGCTCAAGCGTGACAGCTCAAGCGTGGCAACTCAGCGAGGCAGCTTGGCGTGGAAACTAATATTTTAGCTTGTTGTATTAGTCATATTGTATTTTTATTATTGATGACTGTAATCTATAACGGTTGTAATGACGTAACGATAATAATGAATGAGTTTGTGTGAGGTCAAACGGTACTTACGAGAGACCGGGCTTGGCAGGTCCAGGGAGAGCTTTCATGCTCTATCGAATGACCTCACTGAGGGAACCTTAGAGGGACTTGGTTTGGAGGATTGAGAAGTAAGGCACCGTTGGGGCTTGTCCTGACCAACTTAGATTCACCTGGTAAAACATCGAGGGACCCTAACCGTGGAACCTCAAGCGGAGCAGCTTGGAGTTCGATCGGGTGTTGAGTTATGAACCAAATAGCCCTATACTTAATGTCACATCTACTATAGGTGATGTCACTAGCCAGCTAAACAAATGTCAGACTTGCACTTGAGTAAACCACCGTGGTATTTGGGCCTGTCAGGCAGTTGGTGATCCACCTCTTCCACAACAGCCCCCTGACACACAGTGGTTACGCAAAAGGCATGTCTTGGCATTTAATGTTTATGACGTGGAGGCAACTAGTGCACCATGCATTTAATCTTGTGACATAAAGTATGAGGGATGTCTTTCATAGTCTTTAATGACTGAGTTGCCTCGAGGATGGTGTGGGGGATATTTAAGGACCCCAACCACCCATGAGGGGAACATGATCTTTTTGGGAACTCAGGAGTTATTACTGGAGATACACATCAGAGGGAGAGATTTATTGCAAACTAGGAGGTTTATCCACTCATCATTGTTATTTATTACGAAGCTTTTAATACCTGATAGAGATTCTTGAAGGTGTATGGTGTGGTTTTACCTGCCTACCAAGGTGTATCTAGGGTGCTCACTTCTCTCTCCCTCCACCTAAGTTACATCTAAAGTTCATTACTATCTCCTGAGTTATACACGAGAGATTTGTGAGTTTAAACTGAGTTCATCTTCATTGGGTTTGTGTTTGTATGCTCTATCATCAATCCAAGGTCTTGGACTAATTAACTTGTCATCACCATACCCAAAAAGGGGTTACGCCTCCATCTATAATCTAAATTACCCCCTACAGATTTTATTTTTTAGTTTTATTAATTTTATGACTTTAGTGATAGTTTTTAGGGTCCAAATTAAACACACACGCACACTAACTTATCCTACAACTCACCCACACCCAAATACCATACACTCACCTACACACTAACCCCACCCAACCCATCTTCAACCTTCCAACACACACCCTTTCTCTCTCCTCAAATCCTCCATTAACAACCACCACACCTTATCACCCCCTTATACCTTCCATTCAATACCCATTAACCCATACCTCCTACCCTTACACCACCAACATAACACTTCCACTCCCCCCATTACCTGTCAAACCCGCCACCACCAGAAGGTGGTGGCTTGACCTCGAAAGTCCCCACCAAACTCGAACACCATCGTTGACGACCCACCAACCCGCTATTGCCAAACCAAACCCCATCCAACCCCATACCACTTACCTCCGATCCCATTACCCGACCGACCAGAGTCGCGACCAAATCCACCCCAATTACATGCTTCAACCCGCGATCTCAACCAACCATCAGAAATCCATTTCCCTTAATCGTATTTTTCTTACCTACTTTTAGCCAAAGCCAATCTCAAACCAAAAGACCAAGTCACACAATCTCCACATGTTTTTAACCATTAAACCCTTTTCCCCTTATTACCCCCAACTATCACTTTTAACCCAATACCCAAGCTGCTACCTTTACCCACTAAACAAAAATCATTCCTTTATTCTGTACATCACCCAATAGACCTACATCTGACACAACCTTTCCAAAACCCAGTCCCAATCTCTGCAAAAAAAAAAAAATCCTATCTACAGCACCTAGAGACTATGACATGTGAACCTTCTCTTCATTTTAAAAAGGGACACATGCAGAGAAACAATGATCGGACAGAAAACAGTAGAGATAAGAGAGCATTTTAGTTTTTTTAGTGCTCCATTTTTTTGGAGCTCATTTTTAGTTGTAGATTGTATATAAATTTTTATTTCTTCTTTTATATATTTTTTTTGTGACTTGAGTGTGAGGCAAAAAATATTGGGACACAAATTTTGAGTTGAGTGATATTTTTATGTGTTGTAAACTCAGATTTGTGGGTGAAATTAATTGTCCATGTTGGGAAAGATAATATTAAACTCAAGGAAACTTGGTTTATTTATTTATTCTCACTCTATTTTATTTATTATGCCTTTTATTGTGTTATTATTCCATTTTACATGTAATAATGCCCAAATAAGAGGCTAAGTTCCCCATTCAAGGGGTGAGATGGAAGCCTTAACCTAGTTATTTTATTTTTGGTTTGTTTATTTATTATGCCCCTTTGAATATTAACATTAAAATTTTACAATTTATATTTACGCTTCGAGAGATAGTGAATTGTTTTCGCAAGAAAATAGGAAATTCAAATTATAATATTAATTTATTAATTAAACTAGAGACAGGAAATTTTTAAATGATATTATAGTTTGAATTTCTCTACTCTAAAAATGTAATTTTATTTATTTAAAATACTTTTAGTAAATTTTTCCTAGCGGGTGATTTATTAGAAAATGTTTAAATGTAATTTTTGTGAGTATGCGAAATTTAAATATAAATCTTCTAAAAAGACTATATGTAGATTTACATTTGCAACGAGAGTTGAATTGTGAATTTATATATGTTTTGGGGTATTTCAAATATACAAACTAATTAATGAAAATAAATAGGTTAAGTGGTGAAGTATAATCCCTTGAATTATTTCATAATTATTTTCTCCTCATATTTCGCTCACTTTATCATTTTCTTTATTTATTAGTGTCGTTTTAATTTTAGTTCATAATTAGTAGCATAAATATCCCTTCAAAATTATTTTAAAAATCATACGTTGTCTTCATTTTGCCCTTGTCCACATTAGAGAGCGCGGATTGATCCCTTACTTGTCAACATACATTTATAGTGTGCTTGTAGGTAGCAAAAGGGATTTTTGATTGGCTGTCTTTACCCCACAACGATAAATACGCAAAAAGACTTGTTATCACTAGGCAAGTTTTCGAACCACGTGCATCGTTGTTGTGTGTGATTCCATTTACTTTTTACCTTTCGTGATTGCATTCGTGAATCTTTTTATTGTGAATTTTTTGGCACTCACAATTGACATTGTCTGTGGTAATCGACTTGTGTTCCTACGAAAACATTCAATACCAGAAAGCCATCAATGTCTCACCACAACAGTAACATTCCACAAGCCTATGATGTTTAGGAAGAACCAGTCCCTTTTAGAGTTAGGTTTAAACTTCACCAACAGTCAAACCCAAGGTTTTGCCAGGAAAGGCAACCCTTAAAAGAAAGACATGGCCCCCCAAGGTCCACTCAGATTTTTAGGTTGGTTGATGCCTATGATGCCCCACTTTGAGAACAAGAAGAGGTGACGCACCACCAAGAAGAAGAGAATGCTTGCTTTAAGAGGTGACTAAAAATAATGGAGAGAGATCTCTCCAGAAACATAAGGCGGAATCGAGATAGGAATCCTAGTCCTTAGGGGTAAATTCCACTAGCCGAGGGAGGAGCCCTAGGCGTGACCAAGAAAGAAATGAATGCGACAGATCAGAGTGAGAACGATCAGAGCGTGGCCACCAGGAGAGGCGACATAGGAACAACGATAGATCAAGAGAGGATTTAAGGATTCTGGTCCGTAAGGAGATGGACCAACATCCAGCACACCGAGGAGACAGGTCGACCAGAGAACTTTCTAGAAGAGCTCTAAATTCTCATTGAAGACCCCTTTATTAAGGGAAACCGAATGAAATGAGCCCCCAAGAAATTCCTTATCCCCAGGTTCAAGATCTATGATGGAAAAAAAGATCCCATAGATTATGTTAGGCAATATCGACAGGTAATGACCTTATGGAGCTACAATGATGCACTGATGTGCACGATATTCCCTTCTAGCCTACACGATGTAACACATAAATGGTTTGAAAGGCTCCCCTACAAGTCGATCTAGAACTTTATAGCATTAGCAGAGGCTTTCACGACACGATTCATAATAAGCAGCGCCCATCCTAAGCATATGGATGCATTGCTCACTATGAAGAAAAAACCTCATGAAAACCTCAGAGACTGTACTAAGAGATACTGGGATATCTTTGATGAGATCAAGGACTGCTCAGAGCACATTGGCGTAGCATCCTTCAAAATCATCTTACCTACCACCTCCCTATTGCACCAATCTCTCACCAAGAAGGAAGCCGTAAACATTGATGATCTTATGGCGCATATCGAGAAGTATGCCAAGGTTGAGGACATGGTACATGCTAATGGGGGAGATAATGTTCGAGCAAAGGCTAGTAAGGGGGCATCGAATAATGACACACGGTAAAAGGGAAGCAAGAACGAGAGAAAGAATGGCTCCAAAGGTAGAGGAAAGAATGACCCCTTTAAGGCATTCCAAGCTATTAATACAGTCTTTAAGGAACCCATTTATAAGATTCTCAGCAAGATTAAGGATGATCCTTCCATCAAATGGCTTAAGAAGATGGGCGAGATCCGACCAAGAGAAACAATGAACTAAGGTGCACATTCCACAAGGAGGGTGGTCATTGAACCAAAATTTGCAAATCTCTAAAGTCACACCTAGAAGAGCTAGTTCAGGCAGGGCACCTTAGTGAGTCAATAGGATAAGAAAATAAATAAGGTCACAACTAATGGAAACCAGAATCCAGACAATGTCCTCGATGATGACACATGATACGAGTTTGTAGTCATTCATGGGGAGTCGGACCTCAAACAGATTCAGGGCAATGCCATTATAATGGAACTCAAAAAAGTGACTGGCATGATGGAAGCTTTTCAAATCGACCCAGCCAAGATCCAAGATAGAAAACGTCGATGACTAGAAGATGTTGATTACACGAAGTACATCGTGTTTATCAAATATGATTTGGTTAGGGTAAGGAGCCCATATCATGACGCATTAGTAACCACGCTCAAGATTGCTAACCGAGATATCGACAAGATATTGGTAGATTAGGGAAGTTCATCCAAAGTGATGTATATGGACATATTCCTTAAGATGAAATTGAATGTAGCTGACCTTAAAGAAGCCATTGTTCGTTTGGTTGGCTTCGCGGGAAGGATTACTATGCCAATGGAAATATCACCTTGCTATTCAGGGCAGGTAACTTCTCAAAATTAATAGAGTTATTAATTATGGAAATCGAGTCACCATACGACGTTATTTTGGGAAGAGGTTGGCTCCATGCCAAGAAGGTTGTACCATTCACTTATCATCAAAAGCTGAAGTGCATCACAGATCGTAGAGTGGTTGAGATTTGCGGTGACCAGGGTTTGGACCGAAGGTGCTTTATCGCAGAAATTCGCTCGAAGAAAAAAAAAGAACCCCGAAGATGACTAGGATAAAGCCCAAGAAGGGGTCATTATCTCCAAATATAAAC
The DNA here is from genome assembly GCA_949130495.1 of Sambucus nigra. NCBI lineage: Eukaryota > Viridiplantae > Streptophyta > Magnoliopsida > Dipsacales > Adoxaceae > Sambucus > Sambucus nigra. The sequence goes on along the minus strand of OX422208.1, from coordinate 408,164,748 downwards.
TACAGTATGGTCGACTAGGGGTGGAAGAGACTATGGTGCACCCCTCAAACAGGGTTGTGGAAATCTTGGAAGAAGTTGTAGCCGATGATAACTTGATAGAAATAATTGTTTTTAATGGATTATCTCTCACCAATCAGTAGAAAAGGAAACTGGTTGCACTCCTTATAAGAAATATAGATGTTTTCGCATGGGAGCCTTACGAGTTACCTAGGATTGACCCCAATTTGGTGTGCCACCGTCTACATATAAATCCTACTTTTAAACCCATTACTCAAAAGGATCGTCAAACTTCACCTGAGAAGGCTATGGAAGTCGAGAAAGAGGTAGAGAAGTTACTGGATGCAGGATCCATCAGAGAAGTTCAGTTCCCCGTATGGCTATCCAACCCATTGGTAATACCTAAAAGCAATGGCAGTTGGAGGGTATGCATTGATTTCATCGATCTTAATTAGGCATGTGCAAAAGATATATTCCCTCTCTTTAAGATAGATCAAATGATCGATACCACAACAACTCATGAAAGGATGAGCTTTCTTAACACTTACTCAGGATATCATCAAATCCCGCTATCTGGGACCGACCAGGACAAAACTTCCTTTATAATCTCAGTTGGTTTGTACGTCTATAAGGTCATGCCTTTTGGGCTAAAAAATGCGGGGGCAAGCTACCAAAGATTGGTAACTAACATATTTAGCAAACAGATAGGAGAGACAATGGAAGTGTACATCGACGATCACCTCTCAGACCTAGCAGCAACCTTTAAAATCCTCAGGATGTACCGAATGAATATTAATGTGAGTAAGTTTTCATTCGGAGTCCAGTCAGGAAAATTCTTAGGCTACCTAGTGAGTAAAAGGGGAATTGAGGCCAATCCAGACCAAATCGATGTTATCACCAAGGTCCAACCTCCTCAGACACTAAGAGATGTTTAGAAGCTTACTGGGATGCTCGCTATGCTCAACCTCTTCATCTCCAATTCTTCAAAGCGCTGCCTACCATTCTTACAGCTCTTAAAGAAAGACAAAGGCCTAGTATGGAATGAAGACTGTTCGCAAGATTTGGAAGAGGTCAAGTCTTACCTTAGTAAGCCCCCACTATTGGTAATTCCAGACAAAGGAGAACAACTTCACTTTTACCTAGAAGTATCAGACCATGTTGTGAGCTCTGCCTTAGTTTATGGAAAAGAGGGAGATCAGCATCCAGTTTACTACGCTAGTAAGACGCTACTAAATGATGAAAAATGGTACTTGCCTTTGTAAAAGCTCGCTTATTCCCTAGTGATCACTTCGAGGAAGATAAAGCACTACTTCGAAGCCCATTCCATAACAGTAATCACCTCCTACCCCCTCAAGGTCGTTCTACGAAAATATGACCTCTTTGGGCGTCTTTCTAAGTGGTCGATCAAGCTCGAAAGATTCAATATCCACTTCCAGCCAAGAACGTCGATCAAGGGACAAATCCTAACAGATTTTATTATTGAGTTCACAGGAGATTGTACGATAGATAAACTGAACGAAGATCAACTAGTCACATGTGATGTAACATCCAAATGATGGACACTCTATGTTGATGGATCCTCAAATTCTAAGGGGGCAGGAATAGGGATTATTCTCGTTACCCCCGAAGACATAATAATCGAATAGAGAATCAGGCTGGGATTTAAATCCTCTAACAACTAAGCTGAGTATGAAGCATTGATCATCCGCTTGTGAAAGGCCAAACTACTAGGGGCAAGACGCCTCAACGTATTTGGTTATTCCAATCTGGTCTCCAAATAAGTAAATGGAGATTTCAATGCCAAAGATGATAGAATGGAAGCATACCTTGATGTAGTCAGAGGACTCATGAGAGAAGTTGAGCAGGTGGATATTTAACAGTTTCCACAAGGACATAACAATCGCGTTGATGCCTTGGCAACGCTAAGCTCAGCGATTGACTCTGACTTGAAGAGGACAATACATATTGAGTTCCTTGCACAACCCACTATCGATCATACAGTTGTAACAGAGCAAGTCCTCCTCATAGATATATCCCAAGTTAGATGGATCCCATAATTAATTATCTACGGAGAGACATACTGCCAGACGATAAGAGATCAGCCCACCAAATCAAAGTCAAGGATGCTCATTTCTATCTTATCTCTGAGGGAAAACTTTATAAGAAATCATTCACAAGCCCCTACCTCCAATGCATCCACCCATAAGATATCGATAGTGAATTTCACGAAGGCATTTGTGGAAGTCACGCAGGTGGAAGATCGCTAGCCTTTCGAGCAATCAAAGAAGGATATTGGTGGCCTCACCTGCAGAAACACAGGGGCAAATATGTTCTCAAATGTGAAAAGTTCCAAAAGTATTCGCATATAGTTCACCAGCCATCTAACAACCCAAAATCTCTTACTAGTGCATGGCCTTTCACGCAATGGGGATTACACATCGTGGGACCACTACCTACTTCTTCTAAAAATCGCAAGTACCTGTTGGTCGCGAATGATTATTTCACTAAATGGGTTATGGTAGAACCATTGGCAAACATCCGAGACTCTGATATGACAGGTTCTATGGAGAAACATTATCACTTTAATTAGGGTATCAAGAACCATCATTGCCGATAATGGTACGCAGTTTGAAAGTGGTTTCTTCTAAGCTTTCTGCAATGATAATGACATCAAGCACCACTTCAGTTATGTGGCATATCCCCAAAGCAATGGGAAAGCGGAGGATTTTAATAAAATAATGATCCATGGGATGAAAAATCTATTAGAAAAAGGTAAGGACGCTTGGGTGGATGAACTCCCTCATGTTCTATGGACCTATCGCACGACAGCTAGGAAACTAACTGGGGAAATACCATTTTCCCTTGCTTATGGCATGGAGGTTGTTATCCCTCTGGAAGTAGGCCTCCCTACTATGAGAACCACACCGGTCGACCAAGGCCTTAATAACAAAGCCTTACGCATTGATCTTGACCTAGCAGATGAGCTACATAAGCTAGCCTTGATCAAGTTGGCCTCCTGCCAACAACAACTAGCCAAGCAGTCAACCCAAGGAAGTTTTTAATAGGAGACTATGTCCTGAAAAAAGTCCTCGATAGTGTCATAAAACCATTAGATGGAAAACTGGGACCAAACTAGGAAGGACCATTCAGAGTGATCAAAGATGATCTTCAAGGAACATATCATCTAGAAACGCTGGAGGGAAGGGATATACCAAGAGAATGGAACGCAACCAATCTCAAGAAATTCTATTTTTAAATCTCTTCTTTTCACTTTTTAATTAGCAGAATTTTTAGTTTTTTGCAATTCTTATTACTAGATAAGATAATTTGTTGTGAATAAAAGGCTGGATTGGCCTACCTATTCTCAAAGATTAATTGGCTGCCTAACTCATCGCTATTATATCTCATTAATTCACACCTTTTCCAACGATATCACCTTTGTGAATATTTTGAATGTTCAATTAATAGGGTTAGCAAGTTAAATGCAAACAACTTTGGATCACCCTCATGCCCTTGTTACAAGGGGCCTTATGAGTTGACCCGATAACAACAAAAGCCCTACTGGGGATCCTTAGGAAATAAAGACAACTTTGGTTGTTCACCAACATTTGTTGGTTGCAAAAAAACCTACTCGGGTGGCGGTACATTCTTGCCATCATCTCATTTAGGCCTAAGAGAGTGTGATGACATGACCTAAAAGGTAAAGTGAATGGAATGATATTGCTTAGGCATATTGGACTGGGAGAATGTTCAAACATATAAAAGGTACAATTGCAACACATAAACATCATTTAGTCAGCTGCCAAAGCCCAAAATGATTCAAACTAAGTATGAGCCTACCCAAAGCCTATGATTGGTCAATCGATATCATTTTAGTCGATAAAAGTGCTAAGTAACCTATGGATATGTAAACTGAAAATATGTTTAGTCAGCACATGCTCAAAACATAAGAAAATTCTTTATTAAGAATACAAGGTTATAATCACGAACCAAAAAGAGATATATCAAAGCTTAAGAAGGGCTAGGGTGTCGATCAAGATATTATACTACAGCTTCCCTCTGACCATCATCTGGGTTCGGAAAAAATTCTTCGACATCTTCATTGAGATCTTGATCCAAGAGCTGGGGGAAAAGCATTGTTCGGGATCCATTCTTCATCTCTTGAAAAAGGATTGTGGCTATAAGCAGTATATTTGACATGGTACTTGTACCAAAACTTGGATTCCTTTGGGGTTATCGCCTCTTTAGGAGCGCTCAACTATCCCCAAGAAAAAGCAATGCTTTCAGCCTCCTTAAGTCTTTCTAGGTCATCTGCCCAACCAACATTACAACCTCCCCCATACCTTTTTGGGTCCTACTTTAAAGGAGTATCTCATCTTCTTAACATTGTCTTTCATAACTCTTATGAAAGATTCCAAGATCTCTACCTCCTTTCGCAGAGCATCCGTTTTAGACTGCAGGACCTATCCCACTTGGTCGACCACGGTCCTCTCCAGAAGTTGGGCCGTTAGGGAATTAACTTCCTCCTGAATTGAGGCCCCTATCTCCTCCATCTCCTGGAGGTCATCCTTCAGTTTTACAATCACTCCAGTATAGTTTTTCCAATTATTCATTCCTCGCTCTTAGTGACTTGCAGATCTTCATGAAGGCCTTGCGAGCTTGTAAACTGATATCAGGACTAAGAATTCTCCCCAATTGGGAATTAGGGGAAATGTAGCGATCTAAATTAATAGACTACAAATAATGCATATCAAACTAGAGGCAAGAATTAGCATAAACTCAAATAAATAAACACAGAAACTAAGGAGTAAAATTTTATTATTACACAAAAAGGAAAGAAGGCCACTGGAAGTACATGTAGTTTACAAAATAAGGGTGCAGACCAACGAAAGCTAAGAATTATACAAGGAAAATAGGAACTCCTAGTCTACAAAAGACCTAGTATTTCACTTCATCTTCCCCAACTTTTGTCTTCCCCTTATCGACCACTTGTTGTTCCTCGCTAGCACCGACACTCCCGTCATCCGAAGCTGGAATGATCTGAGTGTGGCCAGCAGCTTGGTTGCCACCTTCCTTTTCTTAATCCTCTTTAATATAAGGGTCAGGACTAGGAGAATGAAATCCGAAGAGGTCAGATACTGCAGGTATTCCAGCAGCCTTCGAAACCTGGTCCCTTCCCCTATTAAAGGAGACCTTACAAGCATAAGCCATTTGACGTTCAGCGTCCTCGTAATCTTTATAGAAGCCTTCACGGTAGATATTATCCTTGACTTGAGGAAGGCCAACCTCTATCTTGTCCACCTTTCCAATTAACTTGCCTCCACTAATTCGGTCTTCTCAATAATTATCACCCTCTGAGTAGCCTCCAAAGCATCATAGGCCTTAGACATGTCAATCTTTTCATGCTCTCATAACTAGCAAGCATTGGCAAAGGTCAACTTCTTGACCTCCAAGGCCATATTCTCGGCCTCCAGGGCCTTCTTCAGTCATTCCTCCCTCCTAAAGCTATCAAAATAATTATCCAGAAGGATAGTGAAATCAGATAACATCTATAGAGAAAAAAAAATGATAGGGAATCAGAATAGAAATGAGAAATAATAGAAAGAAGGTAAGATAAAAGAGATACTTACCAAAAACATCCCCTGTGCAATCTTGATGGTATGTTAAGATGGCCCCAGCCTCGAAGACCTCTCACGATCAGCTGCGAGCACTGACCTCTTTAGTAGCTCTGGATCCAAAAAGGGGAGTCTCCCATACTAGCTCTGTCGAGATTAGGGGCGGTGGGCCCATCAGTAGACTATAAGGCTAACCTCTTAGCCTTTGTTTTCTCTCTCTCTCTCTCTCTCTCTCTCTCTCTCTCTCTCTCTTTATTTCTTCTTCTCATCTTTTTTTCTCTCTCTCTCACTCTCTTCCTCTCCTCTTCTTCTCACCTCTTTTCTTTCTCCTTATCTTGCTCTCTCCCTTTATCATATGGGCCAATACCATTGCCCTTGGTAGAATTTATCGCAAAAGTCTTTAAAGTAGGGATCCTTTTGGACAAAAATGCATGATCATCATTCTTGATGTAAAAAATTAGATTGTCTCTAATTAATCAATCACAAATAAAATAAACAAGACAAATATTTTTAAAGTGGTTCAGCCTTAAAACAATGGCCTACATCCACTGTTTTTGTTATTGCCGACTGTTTGGTTAGAATTCTCGATAATGGGTTTTACCAAGAAATTCCGAGTTCCCCTCCAATGAGGAGGTTACAATGTATTTATAGCCTTGAGGCTGTACATGTGAAAGAATAATACATAACTGTCTAGTAGGCGTGTACATCTGTATGATAATAATTGTGCATTTAATGCACAGTTATCTTTCGATTTTCTCTGATGCGTACGCCAGAAGTATTTAAGTTTATCCGATCGACTTAGTAGCTCAGACCGACTTAGTAGCTCGACATGCTTGAGCTGCTCGGGCCCTTGAGTTCCTCGTGGCCTCTTAGTTGCTCGGTACAATCAAGTTCCTTGGAGAATTCATATTGCTCAGAACGCCTGAGTTGGTCGGGGAGATTAAGCTCCTCGGATTCGGTATATTGTTGGAAAAATGTTTGTGGGTGCCATGTAGATTGACACATGTCTCCACATAATTGATCCACGTCAGCAGACTAAGTTTGGTATCAACAGAAGCCCCCAATGTTTCGTAGTTTGATGCTGAAGAAAAGTATGGAACATTCTGCTGCTTAGAATTTCGGGTTTTATTGATTTTTGTTGTATATAACTCCTTTTTTGAGTGCATAGTATCAGGCTTTAAAGTATTTTGAATTTCCATAAGCGCTTCATTTTTTGTGCCATTTTCTTTTTTTTAGCCGTCGAATACGCAATCGTCCTTCCTGGTAATCATTGTTTTTCTCCATTCTCGAGGTAAAGTATTTAAATGCTACAGAAAATCCGATCGTCTTTTACTTTTTCAAATTTGTATCTTAGAACTCTTCATTTCTTCTCGATCTTGTGTGTTCGTTTCTTTCATTGTTTGTTGTCAACTGATTCACTCTTTCCCTGTAAGATTTTCTTCCTTCTATCTTATTTACTTTGTTCATCATGGTTTACGTTGTTGAATTACTTAACAAATTTCATTATGAATTTTCAATTCCTTCATAGGTCATATTGGAAGAACTTTCTGAACCTTCTGACTATTTTTCTTTGGCTGAGGGACATTGGTTCCCCAGTCTCTTTGTGACCGAATGTGGCTTTTCTTTTCCTCCCAATCCTTTATGTTTGGAATTCTGTTAGTATTTTGATGTTGTTCCTGCAAAAATAGCGCCAAATACTTGGAGAATAGTCAATGGAGTTCATAGGTTAAATCAACTTCATGGAACCCGTTTAGGGATTCCAGAGATAATGTACTGTTACAGATGGGTCGTTAGTGATAGTACTTTTTACTTAAAACTAGGTTTTTAAATAGGGCATTAGTTGTCAATCTTCCTGATGCCAACAGGGATTATTTTGAACATGGAGTGGTAATGAAAAATTGGCAACATCATCCATTAAATGGAGATGATATATACCAAGGTCCTAGATGTCCTCCTTATGGCAATGGGATAAGTTGTTTTTATTTTTATTCTATTTTTGAAATTATGTTTTCTCCATGTTTGACAAAATGCTTCACTAATATTTGATTTTTGATTATTTGCAGTTGATAGCAAAAGAAGGTCTCCTAAAAAAACTGATGTTAATTTGAGGCATTTGAAACTTATCTGGAGTTTACACTAATCCGTTGCTGACGAACATATCAGATCAGCCTCTTACTTGTTGCAGTACAAGAACTATACTTCCTCCTTCACTGCTCGTCCAGTGGTGGCTGTTGACATCGACCAAGTACCAGCTGCTGATACTAGTGTGGAGGGTTCTTCTTCAGAGTCAAATATTCCCATTAGTAGCATAATGAAGAGAAGAATAGCTCCTACTTTCTTTGATAAATCAGACTCTGCCAATGTGGAGGGAAAGAAAAATAAGAAGGATGTTCCAATGGAAGGAATGAGAAACATTGATGCACCCCCTCCAGTTACTGCCAAGAAAGTTGCTGAGAAGCCCCCTGTGGCTCCGAGTAAGACTGTAGTTATTTCTCCTCCTAGCGAGGTCATTGTCATATCACCAACCAAGACTTCTTCGGTTGAAAATATTCCCGCTCCTCCGAAGAAATCAAAGAAAAGTTCCTCGGATAAATTGGCTGAACCTATCTCTCAGTCTTTAACTGCTGAAAGTGGTTTTGCCAGTTTTGTTTCTCCAAGCTCTGCCATGGGTGCGGTGAAGTCTTGGATTATCTCAGAGATCCAAGGTACTAAAGACAATCTTCCTCGTGACAGGGTCACCTCCTTGGCTGCTCAACATATTGCCTCAGTAAGTATTACTAGTTTAGGTTTTCATTTTTTACTGATATGTCCCTGTATTAACTCAAAATTATTTCTTTCTTCAGTTGGTAACATGTTTTAACAACATTCTAAAGAAGGATGAAGCTATTAAAGCTTCGAGCCCCTCGGGAGGTGTGGAGGAAGCTTTTGTTGGTCTAACTCAGTCCTTAAAGGACTCTTGTTAAAAATATGAAGAGGATAAAGTGGCTTGGGAGAAACAACTCAAGTTCATTGAGAAAGAGAGAGAGAAAGCTGTGGAGGCCTCCAAGAAGTTGGAGAAGAAGTTGAAAGATTTCGAGCAGAGCAACCAGGTCTTTGAGCAGAGTACCAATGAGTTGGACGCTAAGATCAAAGTATTTGGAGAGGAGGTTGTTAGACTTCAGGATGTTGAACGTCAGAAGGTGGAAGTGGAAGGGAAGTTGAAAGCTGTCGAGGCCTACCAATATTTGAAGTGTTTGCTCGACCGTGCAGTTGCGAACAATGTGGCATATTACGAGATGCTTGAAGATCTCCAAGGTACCATCGAGGAACTTCAACAATAATATAAGGAGTCTATTTCCCTTTTGCATCAGGGGTATGAGAAAAAATATCAGCAACTAAATGCTGATAAAGGATATTATAAGTTTATCGCCGCCTACGAGAAGAAAGAGAGAATTCTAAATGTTGAAGTTGAGGAGCATATGCAAATCGTTAAACTGTTGGAGGAGGAAAATAATGTTTTGCGAGAAGAGATATCCCAACTAAAATATGCATCATCTTCCTCGGGATCCTTGTTTCCTGTCAATGACGAAGGTTTCTCTTTCTTGGAGGTAGAGAATGCCAACTTAAGAGATGAGTTGGAAACTTTGAAGAGAATTGGACCCTCCACTTCTACTCGTGGTCGAGCAAGATCTTCTCGGGGACGGGCAAGAGCTGCTCGGATCTCAATTAAAGAGGCGAGGACCCAATCATATTTAGATAATTAGGCATTCCAGTTGATGTCAATGAACCAAGCCTTAGTAGAGATGTCCAAGAAGATTCTGAACCTCAACGAGCAGCTTTCCACAAAAAGCTCTGTTTTGGAGAATAAAGAAAATTTGGTGAAGAATCTTCACGATCAGCTGGAGAGGTTAACTTAACAATTACATAAACATCCCAGAGAATTTTGGATGTCTGGTTATAATGAAGCCCTCTACCACCTTGATGACCGGATCCAGCAGTCAAACAACGAGGGTACAAGCAATGATGGCTGAATGCACTGGGCGTGCTGAAATTGGAATGGGGTCAGTACTTGTGGGATTATTATGACCCTGGACTGCTTGAGTTGCCAGTACCTCCTTTTAAGCTTGACATGATTTGGATTCCTTCTCGAGCAATTCCTCAGTGCCTGATCTCAAAGTACCTCGGCGATTACAGCCTCCATTATAATTTTGACATATCTCGTCCAGAGCATTTGCTTGATAGGCCATCAGTGAAGAATGTTCGAATGCTTTGAGATATAAATTTTATAAACTCTCCTTATGCCTGAGACAATCCTCCTTCTGGAGTAGAACCTGTTTCAAAGGCAGAAGGGAAAAAAACAATAGAGTAGGGTCTTTAATGCAATGATTTCTCATGTAATATGTATTTTATACTCTATGTAATTTGTTCTGATTTTAATGAAGAAACTTTTAGTTTTCTCTGCAATCTTGATTGTCATTGTCTTAGAGATATTTTATAAAACATCTCCTTTATTCACTGATGAATATGTGTGTATATCTGTAAAAGACATTATTCACTGATGAATGTGTATGTATATCTGTAAAAAGACAAAAAATGTCCTGTGTTATTTTAAATTGCCGACCAACTGAAGTTGGTGAAAATTCATTTTTGACCAACCGGAGTCGGTGATAATTATTTGACGACCAACCGGAGTTGGAAATATTTTGCTTCCTGACCAACTTAGATTTGGTAGTATTTTGATATGCCATTCTGTTTTATTTTTTGATTGTAGTGACTTATCACTCTTTGATTTCAAGCAATGAAACGACTTACATCCCATGATCCTGCCTAGTTTAACCAACTGAAGTTGATTGCAATTGATTTACCAACCAACCGGAGTTGGTGGAGATTGATTCCCGACCAACCGGAGTTTGAATAAACTTATTCCCGACCAACCGAAGTTGGAAGAGATTTATCGACCAACCGGAGTTGGATTTTATCGACCAACCGGAGCCGGAGTTGGATTTTATGGAGGGAGTTGGATTTTATCGACCAACCGGAGTTGGATTTTATCGACCAACCGGAGTTGGATTTTGTCAACCAACCGGAGTTAGAGGAGATTTATTTCCTGACCAACTGTAGTTGGAAGAGATTTATTTCTGACCAATCGGAGTTGGAGGAGATTGATTCTGAACTTGATGCCTAGTGTGTAGCACTAATACTCTGAAAAAATTTCAACAAAAAGGGAGAACTGGGTAAAACATTCAAAACTTTATTCATACTGAAGAAAACTTCATTTTTATAGGAATCCCCAACTACTGATAATATTTGCGTAGATGCTCTGCATTCCATGCATTCTTAAATTCTTCTCCCTCCGAGGTTTCAATCCTGTTTGTTCCTGGTCGAACAACCTCTATTACTCTATAGGGTCCATGCCAGTTAGCTTCCAGTTTACTGTGATTTTGAATTACTTTCTTTAGCACATAGTCTCCTTCCTTCAGATCGCACTTCTTTACCCTCTTGTTATAAAACAGAGCTGTTCGTTGTTGGTATGCAATATTCCTGATTGCTGCTTCTTCTTTAACTTCCTCAAGCATATCTAGATCTAATCGCCTTATCAAGTCACTGATAAGAGAGTTAAAATTCAGCACCCTGTGTGTGGCGATGCCCAACTCGGCAGGTATTACAGCTTCACTTTTAAATGCTAGCATGTATGGAGATTCTCCTGTTGCTTCTCGCAGTATAGTACGATAAGCCCACATCACAGAATGTAGTTCGTTGATCCATTTTGCCTTCGCATTATCCAGTCATTTCTTTAAACCGTTCAGTAGCATTTTGTTCGACATCTCAGCTTTTCCATTGCTCTGGGATGGCCTGGTGCAGAGAGAGTCTTCAATATGTTTGACTGATGACAATATAAAGCAATTCCTCGTTATCGAATTGAGTTCCATGATCTGTGATGAACGCATGGGGAAGACCATATCTACAAATGATATTCTTCCAAATAAATTAATACACATTGTCATATGTTATATCAATAAGAGGCTCAGCTTCTACCCATTTAGTAAAATAATTCACAGTGACTACGAGGTATTTAAATCTTCCTCGGGTCGTCGGAAGCGGCCCGATCAAGTCTATACCCCATATGGAGAATGGCCAAGGAGATATGATGGGTGTTAACAATGCTTGGGGAGTTCTTCGGATAGAGGAAAAACATTGACATTTATCACATTTCTTGGCATAAGCTACACAATCAGCTCTCGTCATCGGCCAGTAATACCCATGCGTTGTCATTCTTTGCAAGATTGTCCAACCTGCTACGTGGGCTCCGCAAGACCCTTCATGGACCTCTTTATTCAAATTGTTTACCTCGAAGGGGTGGACACATCTTTGCAAACCTGCTATAATTCCTCGTCTGTATAAAATTCCATTAGTCAATACAAAATGAGTAGCCTTAAACTTTAGCTTCTTGGCGGCGAGTTTATCAGTTGGTAATGCCCCCTCCTCAATATAGGCCCTGATGGGATCCATCCAAGATGGTCCTAAATCAAGAGCAATGAAGTTTATGTCCAGATCTTCGTCAATGCTCCTGCTAGCCAAAATTTCTATTGGAATTGTTCTTCGTAGCTCGATGCATGTGGCTGAGGCTAATCGAGCTAAGGCATCTGCTCTTGCATTCTCTAATCTTGGTATTCTAATTAACTGTACTACGTTAAAGCTTAATAAAATCTCCATTGCTTTCGCATGATACTTAATCATTAATTCTCCTTTTGTTGCGTATATCCCCAGCATTTGATTTACGATCAACTGTGAGTCACTAAATACAGTGACCTGCTCTGCCTTCATGGTTTTTGCTAAACTAAGACCTACAATCATAGCTTCATATTGAGCCTCATTTTTAGAAGCCTTAAACTAAAAGCGCAGAGCATACTCCATGTCGATTTCATCCGGGCTGTTTTAAATAATCCCTGCCCCACAGCCTCTAGTACAAGATGAGTCATCTACATATAGACTCGATATAGGTACCTCGTCCTCAAATTTTTTATCGGACAGAGTTCCTCGGTGGAATATTTGTTACTTCTTTATTTCCTCCTCTAGCACTTCTTACTGCTCGTCGACCTTCTTCTCATGCTCTTCTACCAACTTAAGTTGGTCGGGGTTTAAATTTGATGATCCTGTAACATCCACAGGTTGGTCGGTATTTAACTTTTGCTCTTTGGAGGTGTTAGGATAGGTAAACTCTGCGATAAAATCTGCCATTGCCTACCCTTTAAGCGACGATCTAGGCTCATAAACTATGTCATATTCACCAAGTTCTACTGCCCAGTACATCAATCTCCCTGATTTTTCTAGTTTATGAAGAGCTTTCCTTAATGGTATATCAGTATACATGACTATAATATGAGCTTAGAAATTGGCCGCATTCTTCTACTTGCTTCGATCAATGCCAGTGATAACTTTTCCAGTCTTGGATATCTGATCTCTACTCCTCGGAAGGCCTTACTAGTGTAATAGATTGGTTTTTGCACTCCATCCTCCATTCTTATTAATGCCGAGTTCACTGCATTTTTTGAAACTGCTAGATACAAGTATAGTCTTTCTCCCATCACTGGTCTGGACAACAATGGAGGTGCTCCCAGGTATTTTTTCAACTCTTGAAAGGCCTTCTCACATTCATCATTCCATTCAAACATTTTTCTGAGTGTTTTGAAGAATGGGAGACATCTTTCAATTGCTCATAACACAAATCTATTAAGTGGTGCAACTCGTATGTGAGACTTTGCACTTCCTTCTTCGTCATTGGAGATCGTAACCCCAATAGAGCCTTGATCTTTTCATGGTTTGCTTCAATACCTCGTTGATTGATAATATACCCGAGAAATATGCCTTCTCGTACTCCGAATATGCATTTGGTACGGTTCAACTTCATTTGATATTTATCTAGTTGATCAAAGGTCTGGCCTAAGGCAATTAGATGATCAGTAGATTTCTTGCTCTTCGTCAACATAAACTTCCATATTGTAACTGATTTGCTCTGCAAACACCTTATTCATCAGCCGCTGATATGTTGCACCTGCATTTTTCAATCCCAAAGGCATAACATTATAACAATAAGTTCCCCTAGGGGTGATAAAAGAGGTACTCTCCCTGTCTTTAGGTTTCATTTTAATCTGATTGTAACCAGAATAAGCATCCATGAAGGTCAATAACTCGTGTCTCGAGGTAGTAACCACTAGTTGATCAATTCGGGGCAAAGGAAAATGATCCTTTGGGCATGCCTTGTTGAGGTCAGTGAAATCAACACACATCCTCCACTTGTTATTCTTCTTCTTCACCATCACCACATTTGCTAGCCAATCAGGATATTTGATATCTTTAATAAAGCAGGCTTTTTGAAGCTTCTCGACCTTTTCTTGTATAGCTTGGTTCTTTTCAGGATGTATACTCTTCGTCGTTACTTTATTGGCTTGATTTCCTTGTTTACATTAAGCTCGTGACATAGGAAGGCTGGGTCTATCCCTGGCATGTCTTCGTGGCTCCATGCGAAAGTTTGTTTTCTGCTTTTTAGAAATGCTATCAACTCTTGCTTTATTGACCCATCTAGTGACACACCGATTTGAGTTGTTCGTTCTGGATGTTCGTAGTCCAAAATGATATTTTCATTAGCCTCCATCACCTGGCCTTTTACGAGTTGCGACTCGTCTCTAGGATCTAATGTTTCAATCTCTGCACCTTCATCCACTTGATAGGTTGCAGTCTTTTTCCTAGATTCCTCCAATTCTTCCTGCTCGACAGATGAATAGTAGCATTCTCGAGCTACTTTTTGATCACCCTTCACAATTCCTACTCCAAAATTGGTTGGATATTTTAGGCATTGATGTATAGTAGATAGTACTGCTTTGAACTTCTTCAAACCTACCCTTCCCATGATAATATTATAAGCTGATTGGACATTCTTATCCATCACAAAAAAGCGTACTCTTTCTGTTCGACAAGCAGGCCATGTACCAATGAACATATCCAACTTGATCGTCCCAAGTGGAAAAACTTTCTCGCTAGTAAAACCGAGGAGGGGCTCGTGATAAGGTTCCAATTGAGACAACTTTAGATTTAAGGTGTCAAAGCATGAGTAGAATATGATGTCTGCTGAGCTGCCATTATCCACTAGTACTCTTGGGATCATTACTTCCTTCATCCTCATTTTGATCACCAACGGATCATCATGAGGATATAGCACACCTACGAGGTCATTCTTAGAGAAATCGATGACCAGTTTATCTTTGCTCACCTTCCTCCGGCGATCATCCTCAGCTAGATTTATTCATTGAATGTATGAACAAGCTTTAGCCTCATTGAGGTAAGCTTTCCTCTCTGCAGTAAGGTCTCCATCTATTACATCTCCACCTGTAATAACATTATAATCAAAAAATCCAAAACGAATTGAAAATACCTCACGCTCTGGTTGTCTTGGTCTTTTGGGGGAGATGGGGGTCATCTTCGGGATCATCTTCATGGTCTCTTTTCTTATCGTCCTTTGCTCGAAGAGGAGATTTGGACCTTTGCCTTCCTCGTTCATTGGTTCGACCTCCACTTTGACGATCAACATACTTGGTCAATTTTCCTTGTCTAATGAGTGCCTCAATTTCATTCTGGAGGGCTATGCAGTTTTTGGTCGTGTGACCATGGTCCTTATGGAACTCGCAATATTTGGATTTATTCCTCTTGTCAGGATCCGCCTTCATTTTTTCAGGCCAGTTTAGCTCCTCGCTGTTCTTGATCTCTTCTAGAATGTGGTTTATATCTACCTTCAAAGGAGTATAATTTCCAAATTTCTTTAATTTTTCCCATGCTTGCTTTGCTTTTGATTGCTTGTTGCCACCATTGTTCTTCTGCTCCTTCTTCTCAACCTTATCGACCTCAACTTTGGTCTCCTTAGTGTCTATGTTGTTCTTCCCAGCCATAGCTTCCTCGGTATTCATGATTTTGGCTGCTTTTGCCATCAGTTTTGACATGGACCTGGGCGGATCTTTGGCCAAAGTGTAGTATAATTTATTGGGTAACAGTCCACTCATTAAAGAAGTGATCACAGTTTTTTCCTCATAGTCAATTACCTCCAGTTTCTCGTTATTGAAACGAGTAATGTAATCTCTGGTACTTTCACCTGCCTTTTGTCTAACACTCAACAAATGTGCTACTCGTTTAACAGGTTTTTCTCCAAAATAGAAATTTCTAATAAAGAGCTCGACCAGTTGAAAGAATGTCGCAATTTTCCCTCGAGGAAGATTGTTATACCATATTTGAGTAGATCTAATAAGAGTTCCTGAAAATGCCCTGCATCTCATCTCATCTGTAACTGCATAGATATCAGCAGTAGCTTGGTATTGTTCTATGTGGAGAACAGGATCAGTTTTTCCATTGTATTTTGGAGTTACTACTGGGGCTTCGAATTTTGATGGTGTAGGAAAGTCCACAATCTCTTGTACGAATGGTGTTCCTCGGACAAAAGTCCTTTGTAGAGGATTCTTGGTTTTGGCCATCTCCCCTAATCTATCCTCCAACCTTTGAATTGAGCCCTTTCATGCGTCATTTCCTTCCTCGATCTTATTGGTTCGAGCAACTGTTCATGTTGAATTAGCCTCTTGGGATCTTTCATGACGAGCAGCTGGTCGTGATTGGGCAGAGCCTTCCTTTAAATTAGATGGTTGTTGAGAGTTCCTCAGTACAATCCTAGGGGGACTTCTATTCCTCCTAGGACCCAAATGATCAAAAGGAGAGACTCTACTCAACCTTTCAAGAGAACTTGCCCATTTCGAAGATAGAGTGATGTTTTGTTGAGTGTCTGTAGCTCGTACCGAGGAAGTCCGTCCAGACTGATAAGAAGGATCACGAGATCTCTCAGTACGATATGAATCGGTGCGTTTGGATCGAGATTCCTCTGAGAATAACGTTCGCTTAGAAGGTAACCGGGTATTTCTCTGAATGCTTCGTTGTCCTGACTGGGTCAACGCTCCACCTTGGATAATTTGCATGAGTTGTCGCATAGTCTCTTGTATGACCGTCTGGCCCTGGGCCAAATTAGCCATTATTCCGGTCAAATCTTGGACATTTGGGGGAGTAGATGGATTTCAAGGAATCCCATCATTTAGATTACTGGATTCTGGATGATTAGCCATTGATGATAAATGGTTTTGGTGAAAAATGATAATTACAATCGTTTCCCACAGACGGCGCCAATCTGTTGATATAAAAAGTTATGTTGTCTCTAATTAATCAATCACAGATAAAATAAACAAGACAAAAGATTTTTAAAGTGGTTGAGCCTTGAAAGAATGGCCTACATCCAATGTTTTTGTTATTGCTTACTGTTTGTTTAGAATTCACGATAATGGGTTTTACCAAAAAATTCCGAGTTCCCCTCCAATGAGGAGGTTACAATGTATTTATAGCCTTGAGGCTGTACATGTGAAATAATAATACATAGATGTCCAGTAGGCATTTACATCTGTACGACAATAATTATGCATTTAATGCGCAGTTATCTTTCGGTTTTCTTTGATGCGTACGCGAGAAGTATTTGAGTTGCTCGGACCGACTTAGTAGCTCGACACGCTTGAGCTGATCGGGACCATGAGTTCCTCTTGGCCTCTTAGTTACTCGGTACAATCAAGTTCCTCGAAGAATTCATGCTACTCAAAATGCTTGAGTTGGTCGGGGAGATTAAGCTCCTCGGAGTCGGTATGCTGTTGAAAAAATGTTTGTCGGTGACATGTAGATTGACACGTGTCTCCACATGATTGATCCACGCCAGGAGACTAAATTTGGTATCAATAATCATCGTCGTCAGGAAGCTTAAACCTCCTCTTCTTAACTAACAGAGCCATATATTTTTCTTTCACTACTTCTTTATTTTCTCCTCAAACTTCTGCTCGTCCTCTTCTTTCTTACTCTCTCTCTCTTCATCATCATCATCTTCTTCTTCTTCTTAGAAGAACCTACCTCTAGAGCTCTTAAAACTGGGACTTGATCGACTGGTCGAGCAATAAAATTGGTGCCTGTGTTCTTGTATTCTAAGAGAAAGGCAATCGACCTAGGATGCTCACCTTCAACCAATCTCTCCAGGCTTTCGTGAGCTCTTCATTATTGATCTCGATAATGTCGGGTTCTTAGTTCCTGGCACGATCTACGACAATAAAGAAGAAAAAAATCAGCCACAAGAATTAGAGGAATTTATGAGAAATTAGTAAAAAAGAAAAAAGAGGAAAGACCTATTTTGGCCACCCTATAATCTAAAATGGGAAGATTGCGTGGTCTCTCCCCTTCCAACAGTAGGGGTGCTGCTAGTCCCTTGTAATAAATCCACTTTCCCAATAGTCTTTGTGGGAATTCGATACATTTACAACCAGAACTCGCTTAGCTCTTCTGGTTTTCAGATACAATAAACCCTCTTTGGTTTTTCAGAATATGTAATAATAACGTATCTCGATAAGCCCTAACCTTGTTCCATAAAGAGTATTTATCATATGAACACCGTTCACTATCTTCCATACATTGGGGGCATACTGAGCAGGAACAATGGCGAAATACCTAAAAAATCTAAGGAATAACTCATTCGGGGGATAAGTAAGGCCTCCTTGAGTTATCAATACAGCATGAATCCAGTTTCCTCCATATACTATGTGATAATTATGGGGAAGGGGATCACAGTCGATAACTACCCACTCAAGAATATTATATTTACGCATAAATTCCTCTATAGATTTACCATCTAGTATTGCCATAGCTAAAAAAATAAGAAGAAACCCTAACTACAGTAACTAGTTAATAAAAGTAGACTAACCAAAGAAGAGGTAGAAACTATAACTTACAGATGGTAACGAATCTTTAAGAAAGAACAAAAAGGGTGAAACTTCGACTTTTGAAGCAAGAGGAGAGCTTAGGAACAGACTATGCACAAGAACAACCAAATGCAATGAACATATGCTTGAGTGAGCCTCAACTGATCACTAGAACACTCAAATGATGAGTTTCGATTTCTTAGGAAGATTTTGGCGCTTCATTTCTCTCCTTAAGACAAGCCTGCCCTTGTTGCAAATCATTTTATTACAATTATAACAACACAAATTCTCAATATATAACGAGGACCTGAACCTCCAACCCGGTTGAAATCTATTGGCCCATGATTATTAGCCCAAATATTTCAGGGGCAATTGTGGGAACCCGCTTTTTACAAGCCCAGGAGAGTAGCCCGCCAAGATAACTTAAGTTATTTAGTCCGGCCCAAATCATGGCTTAATCCTTGCACGAGTAGTTTAGTTTGAGAAGGACACTCATGAATATGGTCAAATTCGGTGCCAAAAATCTCGATCGAGATATTCAAGCACCTTATGGACAACCCACATACGATGATGGGATGTACTTAAACAACTCAAACTTTGTAACAAACATATGTATAAATTGTACTCCCTGACCCAGGGCAAAGGAAATGAATAAATTATAATCGTTGAGAGACACTTAATAAAAAAACAAGTAACCTCTCTGTGGACGTAGGCAGGTTACTGAACCATGTACATCGTTATTGTGTGTGATTCCATTTACTTTATGCCTTTTGTGATTGCTTTCATGAATCTTTTGATTGTGAATTAATCTGCACACACACACACACACACACACACACAGACAGACAGACAGACAGACACACACACACACACACATATATATATATATATATATAATATTATGGATACAAATAACTAGAATCGGATATCAGCAAATATGGATAATTCGCTTCGAATACTAATTATCCATGACGGATTTCTTAGTATCTAAATATCCACAAAAACGGATTCAAATACCAGACATGTTCGGATTTTTGAATATTCATTTACACCCCTAAGTGTACCACGTGTTCGTCCTCAATATTAATAAGGATACGAAATAGATGCGATACGTGTCTCACGTGCTATGAAAATAATATTTTTACATATGCAAACGTGTTGTGTCCTTATTGGTGTAAAGGACTGACATGTGGTGCGCTAAGTGCATGATACTATTTCTCTCATTTTACTGACACCGTGATTTGTCTTTAATGCAATGATTGATTATTGTATTACTCATAATTAATATAGTTTGACTGACCAATACATTGAAGGCATATCAGGATGTCACTAAAATGGTGTCAATAAAGAGTATCCACATTTAATTATTCTGAATTGTATTTCACACTTATGGAATTATACCTATATATATCTTTTGTATATACGTTTGTGTGTGATATGAGGGGGTACTACTCGCAATTCTATAAGTAAAATGAAGTTTTACATATTAATAATTTTTGGGGCATTTTAACTTAACCCTCACTTTTTAATGTGATATTTACCTTAACCCCCACTTTTCCAATATCTTTGACATAGGGGTGTTGATATCTAAAAATGGAATTAATCCAGATTTATAATCACAGATAGAATATAGTATGTTAATCAAATCACACGCATAAGAGAAGATTTTTCATTGGTACTATTTGATAATGGCATTTTTTTAAATATTTCAAACTTTTTTGAACCGCCAAAGGGCATGATGGTCTTTTGAAGCTTTGGGAAGTGTGAAGCCGGTGGTCGTTCAATCGTTTGTTCAGTTAATCATTTCATTTCCATTTATCGGGGAAACCTATAAATAGGTACACTTTTTCCCTCATTTCTTTTCACCTCAAACCTTCTGGATTTAAGAATTTTCCTTCATCTTCAAGCTTTGTTTGTACAAATGTTCGCTACCATTATTTTTTTCTTCAGTTCTTGCAGTCACCTTAGATCCCCTGTAAGCCTTATTTCATTCTTTCTCCATTTTATCATTTTTTTCTACATTCCCACCATGGTTCATATTGTAGATAAGGGTTCATTAGATGAGTTTAGAGAAAAAAGAAAAAAATCCATCTTGGGTAGATTTAGAGATAGCCCAAGGTCCCATAGGTGTGTATTCTCATCATGAGGGTCAGTGGATCACCAACTTATTCATTATTGAGTACGGTATCACTTTTCCACCAAACCCTTTTTTTCTTCAATTTTGTCAATACTTTGACGTGGTTCCTTCTAGGGTATCACCAAACACTTAGAGGGTTATAAATGGTGTCTATAGGTTAAATGAGATTTTACGAGGCTCATATTAGGGTCCAGGGTTTGATGTTTTCTTACAAATGGGGTACTATTGGAGAGTGTACATATAGTATGAAGACTAGACAAGCAAATAAGGCTCTAATGGTGAATTTACATAATTCCAGTAAGGATTATTGGGATTATGGGGTGTTGTTAAGAATCGGCAACATGCTCCTCTTCCTCAGGGAGTATCTTTCACTATTCCTATATGTGCCCAAATAAGGCATGGTATAGGTTACAATTCTGTTGTCTGTTCTTCTGCTTTTATTAGGTGTTTTTAAATTTGGCAAATAACTTTGTTGTTACTTTTTTATGCAGAGGAAAGTAAGAAGAGGTGACCCAAGAAGGGGAAGTTAATATTGACGAGATCAAGTTTTTGTGGTGACTTAACCGGAGGGTTGGAGAGGAACATCCCCGAGATGCTTCTTTACTGTTAGAATACAAGAGTTCTATCACCTCTTTTGTTTCCAGACTAACACTTGTGTTGCCCCAATTTTCTATCAACTTAGAAGAGGATCATGTACCTATTTCTTTAATAACAGAATCTGTTGGTGTCGAATTTACGCAGGGAGAAACTTTCTCCTCATTTGAATCTTTTGATATTTTTGAGATCCTAATTTCTCCTTCAGCTGAGATGACTAAGAGGAAGATGCCTAATTTGATGGGTGGGCTATTATCTCCTTCCCCTAAGAAGAATGCTGACACTGGCAAGAATCCAGTTGAGAACAAATCCCAGGGTAGTGATAAGAGGCCTCAAGCCATTGGTGTTGATGAGACTCAAACTACTAAGTCTTAATTTAAGAGATTGAAGAGAGGTTTACCTAACTTTTAGAAATAAGTCCAGAAAAATCAAGCCAGGTAGTAAGCGTTGGCTACAAAGAAGACTTTGGCCGACTAATAAGAGCTGGTGAAAAAAATTTAGACTGACCTTAACATTGCGCCAGCTTCTGTTGATATTCACCTTAAATTGTCTAGGGGTTTAATAAAGTCTGGAACTCTTAATACTGATAGAGATGCATCATCCCCCATGTCCAGGTCTGGGCTAACTCAGAGGGCTTGCCATAATTCGGCATCGGTAATTATATTATCTTCTGCTTTTTCTTCGTGTCGATGATTTTTTTTCTAACTTTGGGTATTTACTCTGTTTTGAAATTTTTGGTTGAGTTCAACCAAATGATTGAGCAGGAAGATCAACTACGGTCCTCTCCTGGTGAAGTAGAGAACGCTTTTAAGGGCCTGAAACAATCTTTGACTGCTTTCCATCAGGCTTTGGAATCAAAACAAAATCTCTGAGAGGAGGTGTTGAATAAAGATAATAATAGGGCAACCTTGACAGAAGACAAAATTAAAGTTTCTGATTAAAAGGCCCAAAATGCCGAGAAGAAGTTAGGTGATACTATAGGTAGTGCCAAGGCTGTCGAAGATAAACTTATAGAAGCACAACTCGGGCCCGAACTTCTGAAGATAAAGTGGTTGGATTGACTTCTGTAGTTATCTATTTGAAGTCTAAGGGCAAAGCTGCCTTTAACAAGGGTTCGAAAAAGCCCTTTTTACTTTCTCTGCTCAAATTGAGTATGCCAAGAAACTGTCCTTCAAGGAAGGTTGGTCTAAGGCTCTGAAGGTGGTAAACACTAAGGAATTCTCTAAGATGTTCCAAAGGCATGACCTAAGCACTTCACCTAACTTGGATGAGGATTTTGACAATGAATAAGGGTTAGGAGAGTCTTCATTGATGCCCATTGTGTCTTTAGTGGTGCTAGAGGCAAGTTTCGACCTACCTGTTGCCAGCCATGACCAAACCAAGGATAAGGAGAAGGTTTAAGTCCTTCTTAGCTAGTTTTATTTTTAATCAATTCTCATATGTATTTTCTATTTCTTTTCTTATCTTTTTTTATATGTATATACATATGTACTTCAAGATTAATTATGAAAGAACATATTTTTCTCAATTATTGATGCCTTTGAATGACTTTAATTTCTTGTTGGTTTATTATTTTCTATATTGTTTATTTCTCTGGATTTGCCCCATGAATTCATATACTTGTAACTTTCCAATTTGATGCTAGGAAGAAGGCCATAATCTCTGTTGAGTTTGACCTACTCAGGCGGAGTAGAAATCTTCTAGAGGCTGTTCATGTTCCCATGTCTGAGGAAGATTTAGCAGGGTTGCTCATCCCAGTTGTATCCGACCAAGTTAAGGATTCATATATCCATCTTCATTTCCTTTTGGATAGGGTTGTAGCTAACAATGCGGCTTATTACGAGATGATTGAGAAGATGTGGACTGACCATAAACTATCCTTGGCTTTTTTTGACTTTGATTATGAGTCTAAGTACAAAACCTTGAGTAAGGCAAATGCTTTTGACAAAAAATTACAAGTCATCACTTCTATTATGAATAATGAAGAATTATCTATGAAATAAGATTTGGAAAGTTCTCGATCTATTGTTGTAATTCTGGAGAGAGAAAATAATTTATTGAGGACTACTGGTCCAGATGAGGGTGCTTCGTATTTAGAGGATGAAAATGCGAGGTTACTGGAAGAATTAGAGGCTTTGCAGAAAAAGATTACTGAAACTGCCTCTGGTCAACAATCGAGGCAAAATGTAGTTTCCCAGCCTACTATTGATGAGGAGAGGATATGAGAGCTTTGGCCGAGCAAGATGCTTAACTTAAAGAGAAGGACAAGGCCATCGAAAAGTTCAAGATAATGTGAACCGACTTACTTTCCATTTCTAGAAGCAACCCAAAGTTTTTTGGATGGATGGATATGATGAAGCTCTGACGTATCTGGATGTGCATATGGAGCAGGAAAGAAATGAAGGTTATAAATGGGGTTGGTTGAACCTCCCCGCCTTGTTAAAGGTTCCCAAAAATGATAAATTATGGCATTGCCACACTCTATGGATAATGGACTATCCTGATCCTCCTTTCTCGAATGACTTTAGTTGGATTCCCCCAGATGCTACTCCTCAGAGTTTGATTAGAAAGTATGTTGGGGATTTTGGCCTTGAAGGAGAAGTAGAGTATGTTCGTTCTCAGCATCTTTTTTATTAGACAAGTGGTAGTAAAAGCTTTAGGAGGAAGCCTTTTGTATTTCTTAATCATTCGATCACCCTTGATGATCCTCATCTTGAGATGAGCAAGGCCGATGGAAAGTGTCTAATAGAATAGTTCTATACTTATTTTTCTACCGTAATGAATTTTGATCAAATGAAATGATGTTATTTTTTACCGAGTCCCCTTCATTTAAGCTTGTGGTTGATATTAATCTTTTTGCTAACGAAGTAACCTGTATAATGATTAGTTAATCGACTTATAGACTAAATAACCTGCTCAAATATTTAATATTTGATTCATGTCACTACACCAAAAAGGCTAAATTATCACTTTTTAGCCGACCACCCTTGTCACGGTCATTGACCGTGATAAAAAAAATATGCGTTTTTTTATCACGATCAATGACTGTGACAAGTTCGTGACAGGTACAGTTGTCACGGACTTGTCACGGTCAATGACCGTGATAATCTTATAAGTTAAAAAATCATGATAGGTCCGTGACAACTTTTCCAGTAAAAAAAAATCCTCCCCCTCCTTTTTTCCCACCGTTTTGGTTTCCCTCCCTATTTCTCTCTCTAAGAGACTGCTCTCTCTTCTAAGCGATTTTTAGGTTTTTTTTCTCTTTCTCTTTCCTTTGTATATATATGTGTGTGTATGTGTATGTGTCTGTACGTGTGTGTGTGTGTGTGTGGTGGGGGGAGGGGGTATGGGTGTGTGTGTGTGTGTGTGTAGGTGAGTGTGTGTGTGTGTGTGTGTGTGTGTGTGTGTGTGTGTGTGTGCATGTGTGTGTGGTGGGGCAGAAGGGGGGAGTGGTGGGGTAGGGGGTGGGGTGTGGGAGGGGTGCATGTATGTGTGTTGATTGGGGACTTGAAATTAATTTTTCTCACGAAAAAGTCATAATAGGAATTGGAATTGGGACTTATAATTATTATTGTTAATTTAATTATGACTTTAATTGGATATAAATGAGTTAGGAACCTTTAGATTCCCTTTATTAATTGTTGGTTTTGAATTAGTAAGTAGTTAGTTTGAATTGATGTTTAGGATTTTTAGTAATTGTACATATTAGATGTTGTTGTTTTGGAATTCAGAATTAAATTGTTAAACATTAATATTACACCATGACAGTTGAAACGGATAAATTGATTAATAAAATATAGCTTTAATTTTAGCTTTAATGATGATGTATTTATAAGACATGATGAAATGAATTAATTGAGTAGATGAATTAAAAGGAGTACGAGATACACATCTGTTAGTTTGTTGTTGTTGTTGCTATTGGATTATAGTGGATCGATGTTGGGTTGGTTAATTTTGGAAGTGTCATAACCACTGAATTATTGTCCAATTGGGGGGGGGGGGGGGGGAGGGGAGTTTTCAACTTTTTTCTAAAATTATTTTGTGTCACGAATAATAAATTATATATATATATATATATATATATATATATATATATATATATATATTATGTTTCATTTATGATAATTAAATGAAACGTACTTGATATTACATATAGTGCGCATAAATACTAGCCTTCTAGTTCTTATGCGTACGCATTCAATAGTCCTTAGACCCGTTCGAGAGTTATTACCCCAGTAATGAGATCTCTCGAATTGTCCCGTTTGGACATCTTGTGACTACATAATTTATGCATAATAGTATTCTTAGTGGCTTAAACTTGTTACTTTTGGAGGAAGTTCTGCAGTCATATCCTAATGTTCTCTGGGTACATACTAGATTGGCAAGTGTGAGTGATATGTCAATTGATAAATTTAAATAACACTCACACTTGCGAATCTACGTCGTGTACTTGGAGAAATATGGGGATATGCTGCCTACGATTATCAGCCCAGGGTACACCAGTTGGAGGGAGGTGCCAAATGAGCTCAAGTTAGCTATTTGGGTGGCATTACAGGTAATGTATTTATATTTCAATTTCAATTTATATTTATTCGTGACTAACACTTAAATTGTTTTCATTTTGTATTTGTTTGATAGGAATAGTTCAGACTGCCCCCCAGAACTCCGCGATTCTGTGCTGGAGCAGTTGAGGGAGCAACACAAGACATGGAAGAAGAATTTATGGGCCCGATACTTTGGGAAGACCCAATAGTCCATTATCCGAATGCATGAGTCCGTTCCGCCGAAGGAGCTCATCGCATTGTCACATTGACAAAAGTTCATTGACAATGAGAGCAAGGATCGACAATTGACATCTTGCTAATCGGGGAGGGAAAACTGGGCAAAATAGATGGACGTGCATTACTCCGGACGGACGTCTTACGCCAAGGTAGAGCAGAGGATGGTAAGTTTTTACTTTTCTATAATTATAGAAATATGTTATTCTGCATTATTTTACTTTGTGTTACTTACTAATTTTGCATTATGTTCTTTCAGGGGACGGGGAGTGGCCCTCGGGGGAGGCCTCATAGGCTCGATGCCTATGTGGTAATTCAGACGAAGAAGGGAAAGGATAAGGAGGTGTCCTCGAGCGCCGCGGTCGCTATTGTAAGTAATCCGATGGTATAATTTTTGTGAATTACGTAACAATTTTTTATTTACTTATTTAACTAATCATGTGCTTTTTGTCGTTTCAGGAAAAGCTTAAGGAAGTGCATGAGTCGTAGTCTGATGCTGACAAGACATCTTTGTCCACGGACGCACTTAACCAAGTCTTTGGCGCTGATTGAAAGGGGAGGACTAGGGGGTGAGCTCGTAGATGGGCAAATCTAGGATCACCGGAATGGAGACGAGCAACACCGGGTTGGCTCGTCAGGTGGACACGCATGACGACAAGCTATCAAGGTTGGAGGCAACGGTCCTAGATATGTACGCATTCATGAAGAGTCAGTTGGATAAAAAGGTCAAGGGCAAAGGGAAAGAGAAGGTGGTGGAGGGGAGGTGGACGAGGACGAGGACGTTTAAATCGCTTCTTTATAAATGATACGCGCGGACTTACCGCTTGATGATAAAGTCCCCTACTTGGCTCCCATCCAGTGGCCTATGTCAACAATCGGTTGGCCGAGCGTGTTTTTACGTGACATATGTGATGGCCAGCAGATAGAGAGGGGATTGAGGGATCCGAATGCCGTTGAGGGTATGCTGGTTCATGGAAGCAACATTCAAAACATCGAGGCCAAGGTGCTCGTAACGCATGTGATACCCCAAAAGGAGAACTCCGCACTGTGGTTGCACGAACAATGCGGCTTGACGCATATTGAGGGGTTTCTCAATGTGTATATCGTGTGCCCTTTCTTCCTCCTCGAACCTGCCCCAGACACTATGTCGTGACATTATTTGTATCTATTTTTATTTGGACACTTGGATTATATTTGAATTGTTTTGATTTGGACATTTGGATATGAAAATATATATGAAATGAATTGGTGCATTCTTTCAATTTTATTTGGATATATGTTGTTTGAACAGGTACAATTTTGCTATAATAGATACAAATATATTACTGGGCAGTGGTAGTGGCCAAACTGCCCAGCAGATTTTTTTTAAATTGTGCCCAAATTTGTCACGATCATTGACCGTGATAATTTTTTAAGGTTTCCACGGGTTTGTCACGGTCTTTGACCATGACAAATATTGTCAAGGTCAAAGGTCGTGACAGGACCGTGACAAGTCTAATGAACTTGTCACGGTCAATGACCGTGACAAGTTCGTGACAACAAACATTATCACTCCCAGAATTGTCATGGCCATTGACCTTGACAAGTTGGACTTGTCACGGTCAATGACCGTGACAATTCGATAGTTTTAGTGTAGTGTGATTGAATCATTTAAGCGGTCTTAGATTAGACTAATATAGTTAGATAAAATTGTAATTAACTTTATTTTACTAAGTTATAGCATTAGTTATTAGTGAAGACCAAGTGTACTAGAAATGTATAATTATTTCTGTGTTTTAACCCGGTCTGGTAAAATATCTAATGAAGAAATTTTACTCACTTCTTGTTCATGACTTGTCGAGGAACAATCATAGCTGAAGTTTAAATTTTCTGAAGTTGGAAAAGTTTGAACCATGCACTTTTCTGAAGTTGAAAAAGTTTGGAAAATTTTGAACATGCACTTTTTTAAAGTTGGAAAAGTTTGGATCAAAAGTTAACTTTTCTAAAGTTGGAAAAGTTTGAATTAAAATGACTCATTAATTTAATAATTTAACGTGCAAGGTGTATTTCACCCATACTCGAAAAAATAAAAGATAAAAAGGAAGTATAATGGAGAAAAACATGAAATCTCATTAACTTGAAGGACTGATTACATTATAAATGAAAATTCTAATAACTAAATTACTAATAATACTTGTGCAGATGATCTGCGTTCTATGGATTCTAGAATTCTTCTCCTTCCAAAGTTTTCAAGTGATAAGTTCCTAGACGGATAATCGCTGAGATACGGTAGGGACCATCACAATTAGGCTCCAACTTGTTTCTTTTCTGGATCACTTTCTTGAATACCAGATTTCGTTGCTTCAGGTTGCTCGGCTTTACCAGTATAAAACCTTGCAGTCCTTTATTGATAAGCAGCCATCTGAATAACGTCATCTTCTCGGACTTCCTCTATCATAACCAAATCTAGTAACCTCATGAGGTCACTTTTGGGTGAATCAAAGTTTAATACATTGTGTGTCGGCTGACCTATTTTAACTAGTACCACTACCTCAGTGCCAAAAGTTAGCATGTATGGGGTTTCCCTGTTGTTGTTCGAGGGGTAGTCCTATATGCCCAAAGGACACTATGGAGTTCATTAATCAATTTTCCTTTAGCCTCATTCAACATTTTCTTCAATCCATATAATAAGGTTTTGTTGGTGATTTATGTCTGGTCATTACATTATGGGTGCGCAATTGCTGAATGAAGTTTTTGGATAAAGACCTGATGCAGTATTTTTAAATTCATGATTATCAAATTGAGTGCTATGGTTGATGATGAAGTCATAAGACATGCTATACCTGCAAATGATATGCTTCATATGATTTGGAAAACCCTCTGATAGGGCATATCAGTCAAAGGCTCAACCTCCATCCATTTGGTGAAGCAATCAACTACTACAACCAGATATCTGAACCTTCCCTTGGTGGTCAGCAGTGGTCCAACCAAGTCAATTCCCCCGATAGCGAAAGGCCATGAAGAAGTTATGGGTGTTAGGATTGCTCTTGATCTTCTATGAATGACGGTATATTTTTGGCACTTATCACACATCTTGGTGAAAGAAACACAGTTTATTTTCATCATAGACCAGTAGTAATCTTGCATTGCTATCTGTTGTCTTAGAGACCTACCGACTATGTGATCTCCACATGAACCTTAATGCACCACTTTAATTAGATCATTTACTTCGTTTGGATGAACACAACGAAGTAGGAAAACAGTGTATCTTGTCATATACTAAGCACCTTTTTTTAACACGTAACTAGGTACTATATACCTCATCTTCTTAGCTTCTTTTTTATTGGACGACAATGTTCCTTTTTCAATGTACTCTCTAATTGGGTACATCCATAAGGGACCTAATTTCACAAAGATGACTTTGACTTCCGTCGCATCCATACTTCTATATGCAATAATTTCCACTGGGATAGCTCGCCACTAACTTTAAACATGGAAGTCAGTTCCTATGAGTTACACTGGCCTCGTACGAGGTGTGCATGCCTCTCATGGGGCCGTTTGGGGGTTATTTGAGTTTTTTCCCTTGAACAACATGTTTTTAAGTCAAAGTTAAAATATTTGCAAATTTTAGTCCTATTCTCAAACCTGGGGTCCCGGAACTATGCGGTCAGTTCCTACGAGTTAGATTGGTTCTGTGCGAGGTGTCCATGTCTGTTACGTGGACGTTTGGAGGTTATTTTGGATTTTTTTTCCTTTAAGGGTGTGTTTTTAAGACTAAGTCTAGATATTTATAAATTATAGTCATATTCTCAAATCGGGGGTCTCGTAACTACGCAAATGGTCCTTAAAAGTTAGATTGTCCTGTGCGAGGTGTTCGTGCCTCTTACGATACCGTTTAGGGTCTATTTTGTGTTTTTTTCCCTCCAAGGGCATGTTTTTAATATAAAGGCTTGATATTTATAAATTATCATCATATTCTCAAGTCGGGAGTCCTGTGACTACACGGTGCATGCCTCTTAAAGTGACTTTTTGGGGGTTCATTGGGTCTTCTCCCTTCAACGACATATTTTTAAGCCTAAGTATATATATTTTCAAATTATCTTCATATTATCAAATCGGGGGTCTCTTAATACGCGGTCTGTTCCTACGAGTTAAATTTCTCCTATGCAAGATGTTCGTACCTTTTACGAGGCCATTTGGGGATTATTTTGGGTTTTTGCCGTTTAAATGCATGGTTTTTAGCCTAACTCTATATATTTATAAATTCTCATCATATTCTCAAATCAGTGGTCCCATGACTACATGGTCAGTTCTTGCGAGTTACCTTGATCCTGTGAGAGGTGTTAGTGCTTCTTACGGGTCCGTTTGGTGGCTGTTTGGGGTTTTCATTCTTTAACGACATGTTTTAAAGCCTAAGTTTTGATATTTGTAAATTATCATCATATTTTCAATTTGGGAGTCTCGTGACTACATAGTCACTTTCTACGAGTTACATTGGTCCCGTGCGAGATATTGGTGCCTCTTACGGGGACTTTTGGTGGTTGTTTTGGGTTTTTGCCCTTTAACGACATGTTTTGAAGCCTGAGTATTGATATTTGCAAATTATCATCACATTATCAAACTGATTTCCATGATTATGCGGTTAGTTCTTACGAGTTACATTGATCCTGCGTGAGGTGTTGGTGCCTCTTGGAGGGCCATTTTGGGGATGTTTTGGATTTTCTTACTTAAAGGGCATGTTTTCAAGACTAAGATTAGGTATTCATATATTAACGTCACATTATCAAACCGGGAGTTCCGTGACTATCGTTAGTTCCTACGAGTTACATTGGTCCCGTGCAAGGTGGTCGTGTCTTTTTCTGGGTCGGTTGGTGGCTATTTTGTATTTTTGCCCTTGAACGATATATTTTTAAGCTTAAGTCTAAATATTTGAAAATTATTGTCATATTCTCAAACCGAGAGTCCTATGACTACACTGTCAGTTCCTACGAGTTGTATTGGTCTCGTACAAAGGCGTTCGTGCCTCTTATGGGCATTTGGTGGTTCTTTTGCGTGATATTTCTATAATTAGGTGGGTAGGTCTTCTGTTCCTTTAGATTTGAAACCTTTGTGACATTCAAGAAGGGGTTCTTCCTTTTAAATGAATCCTTTTTTTGGTATTGGGGCTACAATAGTGGTATTCTAGATCAAACAATTGAGTTTCTAAGGATGGCTTTAAAGGGAAATTGTTGGAATTTAAATGGAAACATAACTTTTATGAGAGTTATTATATAGTTCTATTTAGGATGCATCAAATTTATAAAGTTTGATGAGGACCTATTATTGGATTATTCAAGAAAACATGAAGACAGGCTTGAGTTGGATATTTTAAAAATCTCTAGACACACAAATATTGATGATTTTTTTGGGTAGGATCATCATGGTTGACAATTCATTACGGGTGTATTTTTCACTCTTACTATTCTTTCTTATAAATGCAACATTTTTCTATCCGATAGAGAGATAAGGTAATGACCAGATAGAAGGTAAAATAAGATAATAATGATGTATTACCTTGTAGGCGTAACACCATTTTCGGCCAGTTTCAGTCAACCTTATCCAGAGAACATCCATACCCATCTAACATTCAAAGCTGGAGAATACCTCAAAACATGAGCCATGTAAATGATAATCAAATCATTTATCTATCGACAGAAAGATACTCAAGGAGGAATAATAATGTTAGATCAATGAATTAAATACAAAAATTAGGAACTACAGTTTATTCGTTGCATGCGCGATATCTCCTAATGCAATACTGTGAAGGCCCCATGTTTCATCATCTGTTGCGTCCAAAATCTTCATAAATGTATATTAATCATGATAACAACAATATAGCAAATGGACAATATATAATTAATTAACATTTACGTTTTGCAGAAGGCTTTGTTAGATTAGCTTCAATCTATCAGGATTCACAAGCAAATGATATATGAGAATGATTTTGCCTTCAGTCAGTTCCATGATCCCCCTATTCTTTCCCTGATTACTTGAAACCACAAGGCATCTCACATTCCTCTAACTTTGAATGGTCGATAAAAACAATGGATTGGAAGCAAATTTACACCATAAAATTGATGCACCTGAAATTTCCAGGGCTTGTGATAGATAAATTATTTATTTTTGCTCATGAGAGCTTGCTAGATTGATTAATCCTGATAAATTGTATTTACATGTTTGGAAAATGGAAGGTGTAAGTGCTACTGGATCAGATAATGTAGCAGTGTGTGCCACTAAAAAATGAAGCACCCCCTCTTATTGTGTGAGTTCAATTATAGGTTACCTACCTACACACACACACACACACAAAGGCGGGGGGGGGGGGGGGGGGGGGGGGGGGCTTATTATAATGTGGATATTTCAATTCCAGGTGCTTCTAGCAAGCTAAGAGGTTGCAAGAGTTAGTGGAGATTTGGATCTAAATTACCAATATGTCAAGCATATAAAGGTATCATGTGGCATTTTGGATCTGTCAATTTGATATGTTTAATTAATTGTGTCAAATAACTTCTCAGTAACCTTATCTATTTATCAATTGTGCTACATTCCCATTTACACACATGAACTAGAAAAAAAACTAGGGTAGTTTTATGTCTCAATCAAGCATATGCCCTATTATGTAAATCCAGTTCACATTACTATAAGAATGTGTCCATATTGTATTATATTCCTGTAACTAATATATGGAATACTATAATGTCAATGATTGTCCAATTCTAAATAAAATACTACAAATTCCCTTTTCCACAACAAGATGGAATTTTCACATACCATTAATAAGTTATCATGCCTCTAACTTAGATATTGGAATGCGGAATTTCACAATCATCGAAGAATAGTTTTATAAAATTTATATCAAATATGTATGGTAATGTGTATTCGATTGTAGTGCTTAAGTTGGCTGTGCAACTACTCCCCCAATGGAGTCACTCCTAATCATTACAATCAACACCACAACTAAATATCTCTATGTCTTGGCCTTACAAATTGTTTCCTAGATAAATGAGTAGTTAAATATAAAAAATCTTCACTTATCGGTTTAGATTCACATGACCAAGACCACTTTATAGACTATGGTTGAGGAAGACAAATTCATTTTTCATATGAATTCAGAATTTGACTTATTCAGACCTAAGTTGCAAGATCAAATTACATAAATTAATCATATTTTCTTTCACCGCACAACAATAAAGATCGATACAAGTATTTTGAGGATCTTCAGTTACCATCACAAAATTCTAGGATTATATTGATCAATTAATGACTATAAATCCACTCAAGCACATAACTCGATATTGGACTCATAATAATTGAGTATGCAACACTGTAAGCTCCAATACTCTTATATAACTCACCCATGAAAATATTTTATTCTTTTAGTCCTTAATATATACAAGTTCTTCCTTTTTCAGAGAATTCTTGACATGATTACATGCTTCCTGAACAATCTCAAGGAATACCACAAATATTTAATTAATAGGAAAGTTCAATTAACCTATGTCTTATATCACAAACATATGTATTCTTCATTGTTCCAATTTCTATAAGATAAAGATAAGAATTAATATGACTTTTATGAACTGTGAAACATGTCTCACAAATACAAACTTCTTGACTATTACTTCACAATTACCAGAATTATCAATACACATATACCATGAATCATCACAAATAAAAAAAATTGAGCCAAAATACAAATAAAATTTTGAAGTTTGATTTTGGTCGTGATTTGGAGAGAAAACACTTTAATCTCACAGTGGCTTTAACTAAACTAATGTTTAAACAAATAAGAGTATACATTTTAAAAAAAAAAGTGCAAATTAACTAATGTATAAATAAATCTATAATTAAAATTATCTTTAAAAAAAATAGGATCAATTATTAAATAGTCCCTACTATAAATATATATATTTTAAAAAGAACACATATTTTTAGTTTAACCCATTTAGTCCCTCAAGCACTCAATATCCTCTTATTTTTAGAGGTCCGCGCCAGCGGCACTCCCTCTCCAAAATATATGGCAAAGGATTTTTAGAGGCAAAATAAAAAAGCTTGGACTAAATGGGTATTAAAAAATGTTCAAAGAACTATTTAATATATGTCTCTTAAAAATATCAGAGTAAGTTCATAAACAAAAATCTAAAAAAAAACACATACATTCTAACCAAACTAACCCAAAAAATGTATAGATCCGTAAAAATGAGCAGATCCGGGAAAAAATGTTCAAACTAACAAATCGGTGCTAGGATGAATAACGATTGGCATTAACATGAGGAAATGAAACCGATGAGATGAGCAAAATCGGCAGAAAGGTAAGGTAAGGCAGTCTTTGTTTTTGTCTTGTGAGGAAGAGAGAGAAATGGTTAGGTTTGGGTTTTTAGTTTGTTTTGAAATTTTTTCCAATTGGGATTTTTTTGTTTTGTTGTTTTAATGAAACGTACCCAGGTTTGGCACAAATTAAAACCATGTCAGATTTAGGAATAGTTTTAAATTGTGCCAAAGTAGGAGTAAACCATGACAGATTCCCCTTGTGTACGCATGCTAGATTTGCATTTTGGTGATAAGGAACTTGGTGGTGGAGCAAAAGACCACGCGCAGGGCTAGTGGTCTTAGGAGATGGGGCCATCACCTCCTTACTTTGTCTAAGAGATCTATCTTCGAGGCCAATTATAACTACCTCACGAATTGATTTAAAAAAAGGGATATATACCAAATAGTTCTTCGGACATTTTTTAATACCCATTTAGTTCAAACTTTTTTATTTTGCCTCAAAAAGTCCTTTGCCACATATTTTGGAGAGGGAGTACTGCTGGCGCGGACCTCTAAAAATAAGAGGATATTGAGTGCTTGAGGGACTAAATGGATTAAACTAAAAATATGTGTCATTTTTAAAAAATATATATTTATAGTAGGAACTATTTAATAATTAACCCTTAAAAAAAAGTATAAACAAATGACCTTTAATTATTGCGAGTGACCCAATTTCATTTGAAGACGAACTATGATAATAATAGGAAAGGCTACTTTCATAATCAAAAAGTTCTTTTTAAAATGAGTATGTTGCTGAATGGTCCTTTATATCCACTTTGCTTTGTTCCTCAGAGATAGTTAAGAAAGATAACATAATTACCTTCTATAAAGAAAGGTGTGGTATAGGCATCATAACATAAGGATGAGATGACTCTAGCTCAAGTACTTTGTAGCCTCGCGTGATGATCATTTAATATGTCTTATCCACATCATTTATGTATGTATTTTAGCTTTGGTCAACTAGTACAGTGGTCCCATAAGCTTTTGTTGCTCGCTTCGTATTTATACCTTCTCAGGTGTAGACAGGTGACATTGGTGAAAAGGGGCTCATGCCTTAGAAATAAAGTTAAAAACAGGCAAATTAAGATGATTTACGAGAAGTCACAAAATGATTTAAAGAAGCACCCTAATCATAACTGCATTGTCTTATCACTCGTTCTAGGTGATAGGATTCCACACGTTGGATTAATTTGTTCAAGATGGAAAAACACAAAGAAAGATAATAGATAATATGGAAATAAAAGGGTTATCCAATACAACTTTCACAGAAAGTGGAGGAGCATATAACTGTTAGGTAGAAGGAAAGGAATTGCACAAAAAAATACCTTATTTCTCTTCACATAATAATGGAAGAAAAATTCTTTAGCAT
Organism: Sambucus nigra; assembly: GCA_949130495.1. Lineage (NCBI taxonomy): Eukaryota > Viridiplantae > Streptophyta > Magnoliopsida > Dipsacales > Adoxaceae > Sambucus > Sambucus nigra. Next base: position 408,129,136 of record OX422208.1, on the reverse strand, counting down.
CATCCAAAAAATGGTTAAGAGGGTTCTTCGCTGCCTTCCTATGCCACCTGGAAATGCGAGTAGTGTGGCTTAGGGGTGTAAGCGGTACGGTTTGGTCGGTAAATAGTAGATACCAATACCAAAATCAAACTCTAGATGGTAAAATCAAACCGTACCAGTTTACCACCCGGTACACCAAAATCAATACCAAAACCAAACCCGCTGGTATTTCGGTTTTTTCGGTAATTTCGATTTTTTTCTGGTTTTGGTAAATTCTAGTTTTTTTTTTTTTTTTTTTTCTGGTTTCGGTAAATTCTGGTTTTTTCTGGTTTCAATTTTTTATGTTTCGGTAAACAACACTAAAAGTCCCCAAAAACCAAAAACAAAACCCTCCAACTTTTTTAAATATTAAAACCAAAACCAAAACCAAAACCAACTTTTTTCTAGTTTTGGTAAATTCGGTACGGCACGGTAATTTTGGTACGGTTTTTTCTGGTTTCGGTAAATTCGGTACGGTATGGTAATATCGGTACGGTTTTTTCTGGTTTCATAAAATTCGGTACGGTAATTTCGGTAAATCGATTTTTTAAATATTAAAACCAAAACCAACCAACTTTTTTGCGGTAATTTCGGTTTCGGTAAGACTGGTTTCTGGTATTTTAATATATAAAATCAAAACCATTTTTTTTCGGACCAAAACGGTACGGTACGGTGAAAACCCGTACCGCTTCCACCCCTAGTGTGGCTAGATAAAAATCGGGGCTCAAGGGGCCAGTTCATAAAATGTTCAAACAACAAACCCAGCAAGAAAAAAACTGTTCAAAAAATTCAACACATTAAAATGTCTATGGGATCCCTAAATTTAGATATGAGTGCGGTACAACCAAGTGTACCATGTTCCCAAATTAAGAACAGGAAGGTGGGCATGCTTCTCTTGTAATAATAAAATAACCAGGCCAATAAAAAGTTCACGAGGAGAGTCGCTCGACTTCCTAGGTAAAAAGAAGAATCTCATACTATAAAATGCTAAACAAGCATTTAATTTTCATTTTCATTGAAGACGCCACGTGGCACAGTCATCTTTTTATTTCTTTTCTCACGCCAGCCTTAGAAGAATAATTCCACTTCCTCACTCCCCTCTCTCTCTTTGTCGTTCCCTCTCCCCCACCCCTCCATTATCTGGTGACCTCCCAAGTTTAACTCCATAAATTTGCTTTAAGGTTGTCAATGTGGCTCTTATTTACGTTTCTTTTTCCTCTCTTGACTAATTCTACGCACCTCAACAACTTCGTCTTCCCACCACTATCAATCTCTTCCGCTTCTCTTTCAGTCTCTTTGTTTCCTTTTTTTCATTTACATCTCCTGCAGGTAAACATTTCCTATCCACTTCTCTTATCACCATCCACATCTCCACTTATACCTTCTCCGACCAAAGCCTCCCACTCCAAATCCCATATGCCCTAAAACCCTCTTTTATCCCCATCGCATCTCCCCATTCACCACCTACTCCACAGCCGAGATTCTCTATTGTATCCAAAAGGGGGATTTCATGAGGTTGAGTCCTATCACGAGAAGATATAAAAATCGAAATGACATATATGAGTCGAGATCAGAGCAAGGGTTCTGAATAAAAGCAAGGCAGAGGATTCCATTTGATGAATTAAATGGGTAGGATTGAGTAGATGTGTATATATCATTGTTTGTTTATATATATATATATGTGTGTGTGTGTGTGTGTGTGTTAAGATCTCTTTAGGTATTCAATTTTAGGAGTTTTACATTAAATTATATTATTATTTTTTAATTATTTGCATTCAAAATTACATTTGTTCTACGCATACAATTCCATCAAGGTTAGAAAAATACCTTTCTCTTCCTGATGTTATAACTATGTTTGTTTGTTTATTAGGCATTTGAAGAAATGTCTAACTGATTTTCATTATTGTAGTTGCATCAACTTTTTTGTATGAGTATTGCCCTATACTACTCTTTTACGCTATATTCATGTTTTTATTTATTAGGTGTTTGAATGCAGTGGATTTTTTTTCTAGGTGTAGCAACAAAAAATCCCACATCTCCTTACAATTATTTTTAACCACACGTGCATTCCCTCTTATTCATAATTTTTTTTATTGTTATTCATATTGTTTTATCAATATTCTGTTACTCTTTTGAATATCTCATTAATCCATAAAAGGTTCACTAATGGTGATGATAAAAATAGTTGTATTACCTTTGATGTTCTTGAGGATTTTTTATGGATTTTATTTCCTAAAGTTTGTTTCAAGAAGGTTTGGGGCTTTATTGTAAAAAAATTAATAACAAGCCTCATATAAAAAAAATCTTCCCCTTATGTGAAATGATTTTATACATTTTTATTTCCCGTAAATGTTCAGTCGATGGTTCGCATGATATCAAAATGATGGTGAAATAGTGATAGAAAGAATTTTGTATGCTTTGGTTTTGTGAAAATTGTAGATCTTTGTTTGGGTTAGTGAAAGTATGTTTGGAATTTTGTGCTGTCTTTATTTGTGGCTACTTGAACATCATAGATGGGAGTTTCACAAGTGGCAATCAATGAAAGTTGTGCTCTTTTTAGTCACCTCACGAATGTTTTTGATACAATTACCTTTTGAATATTAATTTGATCACATTTTGCTCTTTAACTAGAGTTGCTACGTTTACTGAAATTGTAGGCTTTGAATGATGTAATGAAGTTGCATTCATTCTTAATTCAGGTTTAGAAATATGCATTGAGATGATTTTGGAAGAAGGGAAACAGGTTCTTTCTGATGTTCTTATAACGTTACTAGCCACACTTCAATCCCTCTTAAAATGCTCATTTTGATGACCTCATTATGATTGTTCTTATGAACGAATTTGTTGAAGTGTCCATTTTCAGTTGGGAAGATATTGGAGGCCTAAAAAATGTTAAGAGGGTGCTTCAAGAGGTAGTCACATAATTATATTAACATATATTTTCACCAGTTATATTATTATTATTATTATTATTATTATTATTATTATTATTATTATTATTATTATTATTATTATTATTATTATTATTATTATTATTATTATTATTATTATTATTATTATTATTATTTTCCAGTTCGTTTACCAAATAGAAATTTATTATGTAAACTCTGCAATATCCTGTGGAGCATCCTGAGAAGTTTAAAAAGTTTGGTATGTCCCCCTCAAAGGGACTTCTCTTCTATGGCCTCTGAATGTGGTCAAACTCTGCTTGCCAAGGTTATTTCAAATGAATGCCAGGAAAATTTCATCAATATTAAGGGTCCTGAATTTCTTACTGTGTGGTTTGGAGAGAGCGAAGCCAACGTATGAGAAATATTCTACAAAGCTCGTGGGTTTTCTCCTCGCGTCTTATTTTTTGACGAACCGGACTCAATTGCTTCTCAGGTTTGCATAATATCTTCAAAAATGTATATCCAACTAGAACTAGAGTATTATTTTCTCTTCTCTCAATATTTCGAGGTTGATTTTATCCATGCTGAATAGTCGTTGAGGCTTATTGAATCTTAGTTTTCTTATTTATTTTGAGTTGATTATAATTCCATTATGTAATATATTCAAATCCAAGCTTGTGTATTGATATCAAAACCCAAGTTTTTATGGAGGTACTAATTGTGGAAGAAAGCAATCTCACAAGTCAAACTATTCCCAAAATTCTGCACATATCATGTTTGTAAATATGCCAATGATATATTTTTTCAACTAAGAACATTTTTGCAGGTTTGAATTAGGTGTTAATTACTATGATTATAATGAAATGGAAATAGTTATTTGGATTCCCAGAGGAGATGAATCAATGACTCAATTTGGATACTTGATTTTTTATAAAATCTCAAATAGGCACTTTTGTGGATAGAAATTTGAGTGTGTTATATGTGGTTACTGGGGTTCCTGCACATACACTCGATTTTAGTTAATTTTTTATTCTTTATTCTTTTCTTTTTGTAGCAGTCATGTAATAGACATGGTGACTCGGTGACATATTGTTTGATCAGACTCTTTCAGCTAAGGATTTCAATTTCATGTGTGGAGTGGGGCCGAGAAGGCTCTTTATGGAACACCTTAGTTTGAGCAGTTCTGTTGCTTCAAAAGTCGATGATGATGATGAAGATGATGATAAGAGTAGCCAAATTTTTGGTTGTGGAAGTGTTGCGACTGGGGTGAAGAGAGAGCACCCAAATCATTTGGGTTATTTAATCTTTCCCAAATTTTATGTGGAGAGTGAAGACAGAACATGAGTTCTGTGATAAACAGGTTAAGATTTGGCCCTAAGAGTAGATTAATGGTGTATGCTCACCCTACTACCATTGGAGGCTTTACTTTGGCCTTGCAACGAATGTGATAATTGTGATAGAGAAGCTTCTTTGTTATCCACACCTAGTTGGTAAGGAGGCTAGAGATGATTTGTATCAGATGTTACCCACAAGCTTGAGATTGTCTTTGAAAACTAATCTCAAGTTTTATGTTAAATATTGGGCAATATATGATGCCCCTCTATCCCATGATTGGAAAGAGTCTTGATGGGATATTATGGTGACTTGCCCCTCTGGTTCATAACATGATCAGGTGGCAAAGTGAGCATAATTTTGAGCAACAACAAATTATTTCTAGACTAATGTTATCCTTCTCCAGGCGTTCTATTTTGCCGATAGTCCAAACACATAAGAAACTATATGTGAGCTACTTGTTGGGTTAAACTACATATGTCATTATGAGCATCAGCAAAATGTTTTATTGGATTGTACAATCAGTTTCGATTTTGATGACTGCGTGGAGTGGCAGTTACATTACTGAGCTTTCTTATCATTCTTGACTACATTGCTGGGTTTGCATATTATGATAATTGAGGTGAGTTACTCAGCTTCCAGAACTTGTGTGATAAATTAAATGATAATTCAACACAATGTGAATATCAGGGTTTGGACATTGGAAATATCTGTTATTGTAAAATGGAGTTGATTAATGTACTTTATTGCTAGGTGTGTGGAATTTTAGACTTCTGAAGTATATTGAAAAGAAGAATAGTATGTTGCTTCTTTTTTGAACAGAATCTGGTCGCATACTCAAATTCGAAAATGCTATGAAGGCTTAAGGGGACCTTTATTAAAATGTTGACAATATATATATATATATATATGTATATATATATATATATATATATATATATATATATATATATATATATATATATATATATATACTGTTCTTATGTGGACTGTCCTGCATATTGACAGTGCGGACTAGATATGTGTCACCTGACGGTGAGCCTATAAATTATCAATTAATTTGTTTATTATCCGCACATATTGTTGTCTTCATGGTTTTCTCACGTTTTCATCTACTTTGTGGTTGGTTGTGTAATCTTGCTTCTTAAATATTTGTGAAAATGAAATATTTGGATGCCTCTCAATTCTCTCTTCTCCTGACATTAACAAAAAGAAAGTAAAAGAAAATAAATTATTTTCTCGGATGCACAAGCCCCTTAAAAATTTGGTATATTGTGCCGTGTGAAGTTTAAAGTCTATTGTAACCCATGATAATTTATGTTTATCGTGATTGTCATATTAGTTTCACGGGTGCAATAAATTAGGTGTCAAGAAATTGGTTTAATCGGATTCTTTTTGTGATTTTATGTTTGGGTGAGATTTTAAATTTTTAGTGCAAGCATGTATTCATATATTTATTTTTATAACAGTGATATACATATTTTTTTTCTTTTATGTACCTTGGACTTTATTATGTATCGTCATTTTTTTTTCGAATTGTTGAATAAATGTCTCAAAGATGGTGGTAAAAAATATTTAATTGATCTGAGTTTTTTATCCGTATTTTTTGTTATTACTTATATTTCGCAGGTTGCGTCTCAACCGCGCATCGCGCAGGTTTTCAACTAGTAGACAAAAATATGATTAACAAAGCGGTTAATTGGCCAAATAACTCCATCCGAGGGCCATCCAAACTTTTTAGAGTCCTTTTGCGAGCTTCCTCCTTAGATAAAGGCTAAAAAATCTCTGTACTATTACCTTTTCCATTCCGAAAAGGTATGCTTGCTTGCCCCAGTTTGAGTGATCCCGATTTGATTCACACAATTAGACATAGTTAATTAAAGTTCCTCACACAATGTTTTCCCTTTAGAATCTTTATACCCGTGAGTGAGCATATGGGTCCCTAAAATTTATAGGCAAGTCGACTTACAGATGTCTTTGTTGGTGATTTTTAAAATAAGTGAGTAAGAGTTTTAGGGTGTAAGAGCTTTAAGGGCTTGTCCCACATTGGAAGTGTGAGGAAGAGGTGGGAAGCTAACCCAAATATAAAAAGGGATAGTGTCCCACATTGGAAAATGTACAAAGCTAAGTGTCACCACTAAGCTATAAAAGGAGTGGGCAACCTTTGAGTCCCACATTGGAAAAATATTAAGAATTTGTACACTTAATAAGTACAAATGAAAGATGAAGAGTTAATTCATCTAGCATTTAAGAGGCTATTCAAGAGATCTCAATACGGTGCGAAGCACCGTACGCACACACACGCGCGCGCGCTCGTGCGGGTGCGGGGCAGTGGGCTGTAGAGGCGCTAGTGGCGCACTTTGTATTTCGCATGCCGCGTGTCTGCAGTGGTAGCGGGTTGCCGGGATTCGTCCGGGTCGAATCGCGGTAGCTCGGGCGCGGTCACTTTTTGGTTGACCAGTGCAAAACTGATTCGGTATTAATTATACCTGTTCGGAAATGACTTAAGACTGTTGGTAATTAACAGTCATACCATTTCGGAATTGATTAAGACTGTTAATCCAACAGTCATGACTCTTGAAGACAAAGCCTTTCATTATCTATAAATAAAGGCTGCCTAAAACGAAATTGCACATATAACAGATATTACCCAGTTCCGAAATTTCCAACCCTCTTACAATTTTCAGGAGATATAAATTATCTTATTCTGTTTTATGCACATAAACAGAATAAGAACTTGATTGACTGTTCTTTGCTACTGCATCCAAAGGCTGTCTTCAAATATACAAGTTGCAGGCAGTGCAAGTTGCGTGATTGTATCTTGAGTACGAATTTGCGGATTCTCGTTTGTATACCAAAATTATTCGTGTGGGGCAACTACTGTATTTAGGAAAGTGACATCACACCTTGAAGCTTTCTACTATCTATTCAGAAGTTACATTTTTGTATTGAAGTTGACATTATTGTGATATATAAAGAGTTTCATTTTTGTATTTGCATTCATAATATCCAACAGTCATTTTAACTGATAGTGATTTCTCCCCAATCTATCATGAAAGTATGGTTGTCTACAATCTAGTGAGAGACTAAGGTATTGAAATAAATTTTACTTTTATTGATTATAGAACTCCCCCATTCCTTGTGGGTTTCTCCAAAAACATCAAATTATATATTAGAGAAATCAAAGTCACGTTTGTCTATTCACAACCTATCTGGAATGATAATGGGAGTATTAAGTGAGTTTCATGGCTCAGGAAACCCCATAATGGGTCATTTATTTACCAAGCCAATCGATTTCACCAAAAAATTTCAAATGAGTTATACATTTGTCCTCATACCCAAAGAAAAGGGCATAATGATAAATTGTAAAAAAAATTCATATGTTTCTCAATATATCGTTATTGATCCTTATTCACGACATCACTCTTATTTCCTTAAGCATGGTGGTCGGATGGTTCAACACGACTCCCATTAGTGGTGGGGATCGCAAGCACTGCCGCAATATTGGTGGAAATGGAAGAAACCACAAAGATACCTCCATAAACTGGAACTTCAATTGTCTTCGTGCCTATTAGTGTGGTGGTAGCAACAGTGGAAGCAGGCGAGGTAACAAAGCTTAAATAAGGTGTGAAAATAAATGTAGTTTTAAAGAAAAGTATGATTTGTTTGTCAAAAAATACTTAAACTCAAGAGCTCTAAAATATTTCTCTCTCTAAAACATAAAAATAAGGTAAAGGCTCTAAAGGTTCAAATGAAAATTATTTATAAGAGGGGTAATGTCGAATGATGCCATCAATTCGAAAAAGGGTTAATTAATAGAATATGAGTATCGTCTCTCCCAAAGCAACACGCCGCACCTCACCACAAATATAATTATGTTGAACAAGCTAAGCTTGCTGAAGCATTTAATGTTTAACAAATGCAATGATGAGAAGTATCAATTTTAAAGACATATATACCGTTTCGTAAACAACTCTCTCTACACAAAGATACGAGACTTCTGTACGAGGGGGATAATGTAGAAGGGTACATGAGTAATCCTATATATTAATTACTTTTATTTTATTACAGGTTAATTTATAAAATCCCTTGGTCAAGCAAGCGGGGTTCGATCATTTAGTTACAAAGGCAATATGGGACCTTTTAAGAGCTTTGGATTGGAGGCGGAGAGGTAAGTCTTTTAAGTAAGATGACTTAACAACTTTTATAGCTTAGGAATTGTTACTAAAACTGGTTTTAGGTTGGTCTCAGCTATTGTTTACCAATTATCTTGTAATCAAATAATTATGAGATCATCTACAACATATTAATCATAAAGGTAAAGTAATGTGCTAAGAGAGGGAGTGTAAGACCCGAATTTACTTGGTTGACCCAATTTAGTGCCTACATCCACGTGTAGTGGTTCGTATTCCTTTGACTAGAAATATCCATGGGAGGTATGATTTACACATTCAGATCTTTTTTCACTGATAACATATTGGTACAAAAATATATTATGCCCTTATTGAGGCTATTGGGTTACTATTTATATGCTCATGGAAGTAAGAGAAGATGTACACATGTCTCACCTTTATAAATTATGTGAAACCACTCTTTACACGTGGAGTGAGCGAATGCTCACAAGTTAATTATAGCACATGGAAGGAATATCTTCATATCTTTTATACGTTGCACGTTTAATCTCCTGTTGATGCCATATATTCATGTGGTCTACACAACAAGTGATGATAGTGTTAACTTAATGGAACTACTGTTGTCTTCTCAAGGTTAAAGCCAATTGATATTCTCAAATATGACTCTGTCCCCACAAGAGGACTTCTCGACTAGGGCCTAGCCACGCATACAAGCATTCTTCATAGACCAACTTCGGTGACCTTGGTCTCATCTCTACCATTAGGCCAAGACCTCTCTGCGCCCAGGCTACATAATTTGTTGTACTCTTGTAGGTCGAGATTTTCACTGGCACACGTCAGACTCATCTTGGCCATACACCACCATCAGCCGAGGCCACTGTTCCTTCTTTGCTCATACAACTATACCATTGGAGGTGTCGTACTCATCTAGATCGAAAACCCCATAACATGATACATTTGACACTTGGCAGAGTGTGTGGAATAGAGCACGCATGGGAGAGTGCACGTGGAATGCAATCCCCGCATGGATAAAACTGTTGCAACAGCATTTCCCTCACATGTGAGGAATATTTCATCATCCTAATATACTCGTGACAGTGAAGGGTGACTGCTCATTATTGGATGCCACATACTACGCATTGTTATTAATTGATTGGGGGGTACACTACATCCCCCATGGACTATATGTACTAGTCTCCTTTAACCTTGGAAAGTATCCTTAATGCGAACCCTGGCAAAACTCAGCTAATATTTCAGTAGAGAGAGAAAGTTGAGCGCATTGTAATCCAAGGACATTAGAGCCTAGTTTACTAGTAAAAATTCATTCACATGCACAGTGGAGTAGGCCTAGATGGGATGAACCCTTATATTATTGTCTTTATCCTCTTTTCCTCATCTACTGCTTCATTTATATTACTGTATTTACACCATTGTTGCGCACTTGAAGTCCTACTGGATTGAGCTCTTGTTCATTCACCTGGTGGTTCCATATTTGGCACCATCATTTTGGCACCGTTTGTGGGAAGAGAGATCATAATCTTCTTCTTTTCATTTGTAGCTTACTCTTCACCAGATTCTTTGGTGGTGGTCCAACCCCACACTTGACTGGGCTTGAACCACCATTGAAAGATCTCTAGTTTGAGTTTAAAATTTGTCTAGTTTACTTAGTTCTTCCAGTAAACCTCTTGTTCTTTCAATGGCATCAGATTTTTTGCCACCTGGTGGCCCTAGTTCCAGTCAAGCACTGCCACAATTTGAGATGGCGAACGTCGCAGAAGCGTTGAACTCATTGGCAGTCAGTCAAGTTAAGATGCAAGAGCAGTTGGCCGCCTTCAGCCAGAATTTCTTATCCAGTCCCACTGAAACAACGACGGAGATAATAACTCCGACCTCCAGGGAGGGCATACATCAGGCGACAAAGGGACCACCCTTGACCCCACAGAAGGATGCGCCGCCATAACAGAGGCAGAGGCATGTTGCTGACCCAAGGTGTCTACATTTAGGGAGGTAAGGTCAATATTGTGAAAACAATGAGTATGATGATGACGCAGAGTGTTGGGAACCATATGAAATTTTGGTAAATATTATGCGCCCTATTCAAATTAGCAGGGGAAATACCGTAAGGCCAAGTCGAGAAGGGATATTTCTTCCTTCAGCTTTTGATAGGCTCAGTCGGGGGTCTGATTTTGAGATACTCGACCCTGTAGGTGATCTCAAAGATCGATTGTCCAGGTCTTGCAGTAGGGAAGGATCTATAGGAAATAGAGGATGCGTTGGTAGACGACCCTCTCTTGATTGAGACAAGGAGAAGCAAGAAGTAAATAGTTGATAAAGAGCAACCGATCGAGAACCCATCCAATATCAGGGCGAGAGAGAAGGGATCGACGATAATGTTGCCCTAGCTGAGGGAGATTATGCCATAGTTGTTGTAGTTAATAAACCATTGAACAGTTCTATTCAGATACTAGAGGATAAGATTGGAGATCTATTGAAGAGCTGGACCCATTACAGAGGGGTTATAATGAAGGGTCACCATTTGTCACTCGAATCGTGAGCTACCCTACCCCGTCTAAGTTTAAACCACCGGTGGTGACATTGAGATATGACGAGAGAAGTAATACGAACCACCATGTTGAGATGTATCAATCCGCTGTAGACATCTTATCGGTCTTAAAAAAGATGAGGCGAAGGGATTTCTCCAGTACCCTTACGGGAGCAGCGCATGTCTAGTATACCTCTCTCCCAAGAAACTCAATAGAGAACTTCAAGCAACTGGCTGAGAGGTTCGTTCATCAAGTTTTCCTCGGGGTTAAGCCGAGGAAAAAAACCACACACTAGCTTTATGTAAATTAAGGAAAGAATGAGTCTCTGTGGGGCTACATTACCCATTTCAAGAAAGAGAAACTAGAAGTGGAAGACTATGATGTGAGCTTAGCTATAACTGCCCTAATAAGAGGATTATAAAAGGGTAAACTCTTATGGAAGCTGGACGAGGATCCTCTAAGGTCTATATCTAAACTCCTGGCTACGACAAGAGAGTCAATAATGTGGAGGAGGCCATGGCGGCCAAAGGAGAGGATGAGAAGGGATCCAGTGGGAGGAAATCCTAGAAATTTATAAAAGCAAAGGAGTTAAAAAAAGGTCAGCGGACGACAAGTTCTCTGACTACGCCCCATTGACTGTTAGCCCTAAAATGATCTTGAATGAGATCAAGAATGATAGGTACTTGAGACAAACAGAAAATCTCAAAGCCCCTCCTCATAAGAGGATAAAAGCACATGGTGTGAATTTCACCAAGACCCATAGCCACACCACTAACAGATGTTTTGCGCTGAGAGACAAAATCGAAAATATATTGAAGAAAGGGAAACTAAGAAAGTATGTGGATAAAAATAGTTCAAGGGGTGGTCGAGATGATGCCCGAAAGAGAAAAGACAATATATGCAAATTTGATGATCCAGTGAATGAGGATAATGATGCATCAGATGATGAGGGAGATGCCGACCTTAACCTCCCATTGAAGAAAAATGATTCTAATGGTCGGCTGTACTATATTTCTCACGACGTGAAAATAATATGCGGTGGTTTGGTAGATGGCGGTAAAAAGATAGCTGATAAAAAAGATCATGTAACAGAAGCCAAGACTCTCCCCAAGCCGGAGGTAGTCAATTCAGCTGCTGTTACTTTAAAGTCGAGTAAGAGAAAGAAAGTTTATATGAATACGTTGGTGATTGGATTTTTGAGAATGGACTTTAAGGGTATCTTAGCCCCATATGATTACTCTCTGGTGATCACCACTAAAGTACACGGGTATGATGTCCCTAGGATACTAGTTGATGCCAAAAGTTTGACCGACGTAATGTTTTGGGACTATTTCAGTGGCCTGGAACTGAGCAAGATGAGGGTCGTCCCATATCATCAACCACTAATTGGATTTAGTGGAGAGAAAGTACATCCTCTGGGAATCTATGAGATGGAGGTAAGCATGGGGGAAACTTGGCCGAGATATCTCATAAAAAAGACCAATTTCTTCCTAATTTATGATAATGTTTATTCATCGCACAATATAATTATGGGGCGAGTATCCCTTAAGGAATTTGAGGTCGTACCCTCAACAGTTCACCAAATGATAAAATTCCTGACTCCTTAGGGGGTAGGGTAAGTTCAAGTTGACCATGTTGAGGCAAAAAAATGCTACTTTAATTCGGTCGAGGAGAGAGAGGCGTATAAGAGGCCCACCACTACTTATAACATAAACACTCTCGACTCGAGAGACAAGACGAAGCTAAAAAAGGATAGGCCATTGAGGAGGTAGAATCCATCATCCTCAGTGAGTAGAAGCCAAAAAGAAATTGTCCAAATCAGTAAGGCCTTAAATAAAGAGATTAAAGAAGAGCTGATCAAACTCCTAAGGGAGAGATAGAGCACTTTTTCTTGGAGTCACGAAGATATGCCGAGAATTTATCTGAAATTACTCTACCAAAAATTGAATGTAGACGAAGGAAATAAACTAGTTAGACAAAGGCGGAGGATCTCCGGAGAGAAATACGAAGTTATAAGAGGTGAGGTAAAGAAGTTTGAGAAAGCTAACTTCATGAGAGGGGTTATCTACCTAGAGTGGTTAACCAATACTGTCATAGTGCCTAATCCCAATGGATAATGGAGGATTTCTATTGAGTTCACAGATCTAAATAAGGCAGTCCCCAAAGACAGCTTTCCTCTTTCGAGAATAGATCAGATGGATGATATCACGGTCGAACATGAACTGATGAGTTTTATGGATGCTTATTCAAGCTACAATCAGATATACATGGACCCGATCGATGCCAAAAAGACCTCTTTCATCACGAACAAAGGAGCATATTGCTATAAGGAAATACCCTTTGGCCTTAAGAACGTTGGGGCTACATACCAGAGGCTAGTGAACAAAATGTTCGAGGATCAAATAAGCAAGACCATAGAAGTTTATATCGATGATATGCTTACCAAGAGCCTTACTTTCGACACAATGGAAAAATATAGGATGAAGATTAATCCTAATAAGTGTGTCTTCGGCATCAGGGCAAGTAAGTTTTTGGGTTTTTTTGTCAATCAAAGCGGGATAGAGGCTAATCCAGAAAAAAATAAAGATTTGGTGGAGATGAAGACTCCTAAGACCATCAAAGATGTCCAGAGGCAGACTGGATGAGTTGAAATGCTAAATATATTCGTATCAAGGTCAACAGATAAGTGTTTTTCCTTCTTCAAGGTGCTGAGAAAAACTTTTGAGTGGAATGAGGAGTGTGAGAGGTCCTTTGATGAGTTAAAGACCTACCTCGACTCCCCACTTTTTTTATCACGGCCTGTTCAAGGTGAAAAGATATATTTGTACTTGGTCGTGTCTGAGTCGGCCATTAATGTAGTAATTATGAGAGCAGATGAAGTTGTTCAGAAGCCAGTCTATTTCAATAGCAAGGCCCTTAAAGGGGGCGAGAAAAACTATCCAAAGATGGAAAAAAACTGGCCTAAGCTTTGATTCACGCATCAAGGAAGATGAAACCCTACTTTCAGGTGCACACAATGGTCATCCTTACCAACTCCCCCTCAGACAGGTCCTCCATAAACTCGAGAAATCGGGTAAGATGATGGCCTGGTCAATTGAGCTGGGAGAATACGACATTATTTATCAGCTGAGAATAACTATCGAGGGAAAGGCTTTGGCATATTTTGTAGCCAAGTTCACTTGGGACGAGGATGATAATGAAGATTTTACAAATCCAGTTAATGGGGATAAACCAGAGGAAGCAAGTCCTTGCCCGGCTGAGGTCGGGACGAGTATAGCCAGGGTGATGGTGGTCGAGAATGAAGAGGAAAAGTTTATGTTCAAGAATAGAGATTTAGAAGAAGGAAACTTCTCTGAAAAAGGTACATTATAGAGCCTCTTTGTTGAGGGTTCTTACTGTGAGGAAGGGAGTGGAGTTGGCCTAATAGTGTCAGCTCCAGATAGAACTGATAAATAGTATGCTTTGAGATTCAAATTCAAGGCATCCAATAATAAATCCAAGTACGAAGCCCTCCTAGAAGGTCTCCTCCTCGCCAAGGCGCTGAATGGAGGCCAATTGCTAATTCACAGTGACTTTAGGATAGTAGTGAATCAAATACTAGGAGTATATGAAGATAAGGATGAGAGGATGTCTAGATACCTGGATAGGGTAAAAGCAGCATTGAGAAACTTTAGGGAAGTGAATCTAAAAATGATCCCTCAACTAGACAATAGCCGAGTTGATGCACTGGAGAGACTAGCTTCAGTAACTAGGATAGAAATCATAAGGTCATTATCGGTGGATATCCTACGCAGACCAATCATTGAAGAATAGGACAACACAGCTGAGTTCTAGTTAAACTTTAAAATCAGAGAATCTTGTATGGACCCCCACATCCGATATATAAGGGATGGCGAACTACCAGGCTCAAATTTGGAAAGGAGAAGGATTAGGTATAAAGCATCTAAGTTCTCAGTCATTAGGAATGTTTTATATAAAAAAGGATTCCTCCTCCCTCTACTCTGATCTGTCCATCTGATAGAGGTGGAATACATCTTAAAAGATCTACATAAAGGTTCCTGCTCAATTAATATATGAGGGAGATCGTTGAAAAAGAGGGTTGTCACACAAGGGTATTGGTGGTTGACCCTGGATTGGGATACAACCAGTTATGTGAGGAGGTGTGACAAATGCTAGAGATATTCCAACATACCTCATCAGCCTCATCAGTCCCTATCTTCTATTACCTCTCCCTGGCCATTTATTGTTTAGGGAATTGATTTGATAGGACCCTTGCCTAGGGAAATTGGAAACTATAGGTTTCTAATCATAGTGATTGACTATTTTTCCAAATACGTTAAGGCAGAGGCCATGGTTACCATTACTGAGACGAAGACCTTCAAATTCATTTGGAGGAGCATGATTTATAGATATGGCCTACCCCACACCCTGATCTCAGACAATGGTAAGAA
The DNA here is from genome assembly GCA_949130495.1 of Sambucus nigra. Lineage (NCBI taxonomy): Eukaryota > Viridiplantae > Streptophyta > Magnoliopsida > Dipsacales > Adoxaceae > Sambucus > Sambucus nigra. Next base: position 408,113,768 of record OX422208.1, on the reverse strand, counting down.
ATTCAAGAACTCATATTTGGAGGCCTACTGCAAGAGGGTCGGCATTAAGCAATTTTTCTCACCCCCAGGCCGACCTCAGGTCAATGGACAAACAGAGGTGAGTAGCAGAACTATACTTGAGGGGATCAAGAGTCATGCTGTCCTTTGGGCATATAGGATGACGGATAGAACTCCAATGAGGGAAATCCAATTCATGCTTGCTTATGGCTCAGAGACACTGATACCCACTGAAATTGGTCCACCAAGCCACAAAGTCCAGACATGCGGCCCAAAATCAAGTCCATAAGAGGGGAGGTTGGATTTTGACCTCATTGAAGAGATAAAGGAGGATGCAGAGGTTAGGTAAGTTGCCTACCAGCAGAGGACTGGTAGATTCCACAACAAAAGGGTGAAGTCCAGACCATAGGCCATAGTATACTTGGTTCTAAATGAAGCTAGGAAAAAGATAAATAAACTCCATCCGAACTGGAATGGTTCTTACAAAGTAATATAATAAGTTGTTCCAGGCACCTATCAGCAGGAAAATCTAGAGGGAGTACAATTTTCCATTCCCTGGAATGCTGACCACTTGAAAAGATATTATCAATAGGATGTTGTAGAAAGTTTTGCTTTACCATTGTATTGTAAAAATTATGTACTAAAAAAGGAAATGAATTAAACAATTGTTCTCTCCTATTTCTATTGAATGAGTGGATAAAATTGTACGTTTTAACACACTATGCTATAAAACATCATACGTGGTGAAGTAGAATTAACTTACTCTTGGAGAAATGACAATCCGGGCGAAGCTGACTTAATCCTTGGATTCTCAGTATCTCTGAGAACGGGAATAAGTATGATAGTAAGTTGGTGGTATGAAAGTCGAAACTCTCTCGGCAGATAAGATAGTGTAGGATGAGACGACACTCATACGTACACTCTCAATGACGAGAGGGGACTTGTGATTAAACACCATAGCTTGCTGAATACAAATTCAAATATCATTTTATTATGGTTTATCTTAACATTATTAACTTGGTGAAAAACCATATCGACCGAGACGACAATGTAGGGCGAGGTAGCACTCGTCCATACACTCTCAAGACGGCGAGAGGGGACTTGTGATTAAACACCATTATTTAGTGAATACAAATTCAAAAATCATTTTATTATGATTGATCTTAACATAATTAACTTGGTGAAAATCCATCTCGGCCGAGACGACAGTGTAGGATGAGGTAGCACTCGTCCTTACACTCTCAAAACAACAAGAGGGGAATTATGATTAAACACCATAATTTTGTGAATTCAAAGTCAAAAATCATTTAATTAAGGTTTGTCTCAACATCATTAACTTGGTGAAGAACTCTCTCAGTATAGACGACAGTGTAGGATAAGACTTCACTGATCCATACACTCTCAAAACGACTTGAGAGGGTTTATGATTAAACACCATAACTTGGTGAATTCAAATTCAAAAGTTATTTAATTATGGTTTGTCTAACCATCATTAACTTGGTGAAGAACTCTCTCAACTAAGATGATAGTGAAGGATGAGACATCACTCGTCCATACACTCTCAAAAAAACGAGAGGGGACTTGTATTAAAAACTATAATTTGGTGAATTCAAGTTTGAAAAATCACCAATTTGGTTATACTCATCTCGGCTAAGGAGGAGAAGAAACTGGATAAACAACACCATTAATTTGGTGAATTTCTATTCAAAATCGGTTCATTATGGTTATTTAAAGTCATTTTGTTATGTCCCTAACACCATTAAAGTGGTAATCTACAAATCAAATAAGTGAATATCAGAAGAAATAATCCATTCATGTAAACGTCAAAAAGATATTGTTCTGAAACGATATTAGGTACAAAGTTATAATTTTCTCGAGGACATTGTTCAAGCAAAAAAGATATACAGACGAGGGCTAACAAGGCCACAAACGGATGCCTAGGCTAGAGTTAAACTTGAGGAGTCTCTTTAGGAGGAACCACAAAGGGATAAACGACGACGTTTCTTTCAGGGGTCTAAGTCTCAGATCCATCATCATTAACACTATCTTTGGCCACATCTTCGACATTATCTAGTGAACTCGGCCGGGTTGGCCTCAGTTGTTTCATCCAGTTTCTCCATGTCAGCCAATGTAGTGCCGATCATGGGGTCATTAACATCAAGTCCTTTGAGGTCAGAGTCTCGATTGCAGTGTGCTTAAAGGCGATCCATCGACAGACCGTCTTCATTCCTCTTTTAAGATATTCAAAGGCGTAGCCCCAATTTCCCCAGACTCTAAACTCGTCCACGACTTGTGCTTTTACCTTGTCCAAAGTTGCCTTGACTACAGCATTTATCTTAGCTTGCCTCTTGTTGGCCAGCTCCTACAAGACCTTCTCATTATCTACTTTTAGATTAGTCAACTCCTGGATCTTCTGCTTCTCAACAGTCACGGCCTTTTGAAGATTGGCTTCTTTAGCTACTAAGTCATTCCTCAAGCCCTGCTCCATCCTCTCTATGTCTTTTCCCTTTTGAACTAAGGGAAGCTTCTATGTCTTTTCCCTCCAGGCACGGGCGTACACTAGTATATATATATATAAAATAAAGGAGGAGGGGTTTTTTCCACATCATATAAGTATTTGTATACAAATATATATATATACAGATTTTGTATCTATATCTTATGTATCCTACACTTCACAATGATCCACGGTAGCATAATACCAGTGTATGCCCGTACGTGAAGGCACAGCGAAAATTTCTAAAGTACGTAATCGCAAAACGAAAAAAAATTCCAAACTACGTAATTACAAAATGGAAAAAAATCGTTCCCCAATAATACTAATCGAACAAATTTAAGTCCTAAAGTTATTTTTACAACACCGTGTAAATATTTTAGAAATTTTGGACAGAGTCTCCTTTGTTTGTAGGACTATCCCCCTGTTTAAAAAATAAAAAATACTCCCAACAACAACATTTATAGTTGAACTTGGACATCGTATAAACAACCTCTTAATTTAAGTAAAAAAAATTAAGAGTCTTCTTTTAGGGGATTGTTATTGAAGGGAAACATGTAGCAGAACATTTGGAGTAGATAACTTAATAGTATTCAACATCCACATCTTCAATGACATAGTGCACACATCTGAAAAGAAAAAGAGTTTGAATCAATATTTTGAGAAACAAAGCATCAAGAATATTGTTAACATGGTGTATGTGAGTCGCCATCTTATTCGTGTGTGTGTGTACGTGTGTGTGTGTACGTGTGTGTGTGTGACTCCAAGTTCAATCAACTATGGAGGCATTACTCTAAAGGACTCCAAGTCCAAGTTCGATGAAGCATTAGAACTTGTCGCCTCGTCCCTAACGGACGTACTCTTTTCATTGTTTTGGGGATATTCCTCTTCAGGCAGAGCAATGAATAAACATACCTTCTTTTGATTAAAACAAAGAAACCCCAAATTTCAGCATATACCAATTTTTTTTCAAACCCCCGAAACATAAAATTAGTGAACAAAGAGCATTCTAAACATACATTAGGGTTTCAAAACCCAAAATATTTGTTAGTTGTAGTTCACAATATCAAACTTCTACAAACGTAAGATGTAACTCAAAATAGGGTTACATGAGATCGTACGTACATGTAAGAATCCGATGTAGAAGAAGATCCCTAAAAAGAAAAAGAATATAAACATTCAGTTATAATATGTTATAAAAATAGTGTACAATTCAAACACTAAAATCCAAATGATACACAATGAAAACACGATGTATATTACACAATTGCCCCCAATGAATATAGCGTACAATTCAAATCAGAAATCAACGCATGAGAGTAGAATTCCTTAATAACAATAACTGAAGAGAAAATAATAAATGAACTTGATTTTGGCCACATGAAACTGGAAAGAGAATATTAATAAATGCATTTCGAGAGAGGTCTTCTTTATAGACTAATTGTGATGAATGTTTTATATCAAAATCATTCATAAAAAATCCATGCATAAGGTGGATTGAATATCAGTTGAGCATCACCAAAAGTCACCAAAAATATGTATAATAAAAGTTATGTATATGACACTACAAACCCATGCCTAATAACAAAAGTTTCAATTGAATATCAATCGACCATTTTCAAGAACACATGACACTTAATTTAGGGCCAAATAACTCAATCGGTAAACATATACTACCTTTCAGATGAAGCTAGTGGTGAAGGAGGAGCACTGAGTTGAGGCGGGAGAGAGGATCTCGGAGGGTGAGGGCATATGCCTGGTTTTGTAGTGGGGAAGGGCGGCACAGAGAGGTGGGGGTGTAGATGTGGGATGCATGAAGTACATGTAAATAGTCTTTGAAATTTACTGCCATAATTCATATTCCCTGGAGAATAATCTATCTCAAATGGATTTAAAATGTGGAAAAACAATAAATATTTCATAAATGGCAATTAAGGATGTCGACTTTGAGTAAAATAATATAATACAATTTACAAAAAGAAAGAGAAAGATACATAAATTTACAATAAAGTACAGTTAAGAGTGTTATAAGGAGACAAATCATCCCAAGTAAATTTAAATTTGGTCATTGTTTCCTCGATTCCCCACACATAACAATGTTGTTAAACACGATACCGTAACAGGACTGCCATCATAGAACTCATATCTAAACAGAAGAGCCAACACATAACTAGTATTTCAATATCTAAACACTAACATAACATGAAAGTTATGATATTTTCTAAACACTAACAGAACATGATAGATTAGAGGGTTGGCACACCTAAAACAGAGATTAATAAATGACCAACAGGGAATCATGATTAATGATATTAAATGTATATGCAATTTTTATAACTATAGTAATTTCTTGGATCCATAGAACATTTTCGAGTATATATCCAGGAATCGAATGATGAAAAAACAAAAGAGAATGTATTTGGTCATGAATCTCTAGAGGCAAGGAGTCTCATCTTTCTTGATTATACTGTATAGATAAAAGAAACCGTAATACGTATTAAACATTATTACAATATTGACAAAATCAAAATCAAATGAATTGATATTGGAGTTATGACATACCCGTTGGACATATGACACCCTTGGTGTACAACTCAATATAATGGTACCCACGCACCTACTAATAATCCCCACATCCTAGTTCCAAGGAATAACAGTTAATGATTGAAACAACAAAGTTCACTCCTCCAATTGCTAACACTTCTAGTATTGCTGTAAATAATACACCCTTTGTTCAGTTCTTGGTCAATAAAAAGTCCACTCCTGCATCCTATTAATAACCCTCGCACCCTTTGTCCAGTTCTCGAGCTGTGTGCCGTCATTTTTCTTGACCGGTCACTTCTTTGGGCAGACTTGGTCAGTCACCGTATGCATTTTACTAAGCCATTGCCTAGGGGAAAAGTTTTATCACTTGAACAAATTCAATGGCCTAGGTAAGAAAGACCTTCAATTCAATTCATGTAACTAATGCATAAACCTGAAATTTTATAAAGTGAAAAAAAAAACAGTTAGATGGACATGTTGAAATGAATGTTTATAATATAAGACCATTTAATATGACATTTTAAAAGACTAAAAGGTAAAAATTTGAGTAATTTGAGATCCTGTTTATAATGTAAGACGATACAATTCATGTAATATGCATATATCAGTGCCCTTGTCACCCCTCCCTTGAGCTCCCGAACTGCATGGACCCCTAAAATTATACCTGACCGGGACAACTCCACTGTCTAGGGTGGGCCGCACTACCCCTTCCTTCCATCGTTGTTGACGCCACTCATAGTCTCCACACTAAAATACTTCAAACAAAACCAAAGAGTTAATAGAAATAAAAAAAAAACTATAAACTCCAGTCACTCCAATTAAGTCATTTAATATGAATATATCAGTAGAAATAACATGTGTAGAGGGGGATTGAAGGTAATCCTGAGATTAGGGATAATTTCCTAATTAGCAATAGTGTTTGAGGATTAACGCAATAGAGGCAACTCAAGCGTGGCAGGTTAGCGTGGCAACTCAAGCGTGGCAACTTAGCGTGGCAACTCAAGCGTGGCAACTCATACTTCAGCTTGTTGTGTTAGTCATATTGTATCTTTGATTACATTTACTGTAAGCTATAACGGTTGTAATGATGTAACGAGAATAATAAAGAGTTTTAGTGTGAAGTCAAACGGTACTTGCGAGAGACCAGGCTTGGCAGGGCCTGGGAGAGCTGTCATGCTCTATCGAATGACCTCACCGTGAGAACTTTAGAGGGACTTGGTTTGGAGGATTGAGAAGTAAGGCACCGTTGGGGCTTGTCCTGACCATCTTAGATACACCTGGTAAAACACCGAAGGACCCTGACCGTGGAACCTCAAGCGGAGCAGCTTGGAGTTCCATCGGGCATTGAGTTATGGACCAAACAACCCTCTACTTAATGTCACATCTACGGTGGGTGATGTGAATAGCCATCTAAACAATGTCAGACATGCACTTGAGTAAACCACCGTGGTATTTGGGGCTGTCAGGATGTTGGTAAGCCACCTCTGCGACAACAGTCCCTTGACACACGGTGGTTAGGCAAAAAGACATGTCTTGGCATTTAATGTTTATGACATGGAGACAGCTAGTGCATCAGGTATTTAGTGTTGTGACATAAAGTATGAGGGATGTCTTTCATAGTTTTAATGACTGAGTTGCCTCGGGGATGGTGTGGGGGGCTATTTAAGGACCCCAACCACCTTTGAGGAAGGGGGGGACTTTTGGAGAGTTCAGAAGTTATTGCGAGAGAGAATACACACCAGAGAGAGTTATTGCAAACCAGAGAGTTTACTCACTCACCATTGTCATTTAGTATAATGCTTTTATTCGGTGTGGTTTTACCTGCCTACCAAGGTGTATCTAGGGTGCTTACTTCTCTCTCCCTCTAGCTAGGTTACTTCTAAAGTTCATTACTATTTCCTGAGTTAGACATGAGAGCTTTATGAGTTTAAGCTGAGTCTATCTTCATTGGGTTCATGTTTATGTGTTCTATCATTAATCCAAAGCTTTGTCCAATTAACTTGTCATTACCATACTCAATAGGGGTTACGCCTCCATATATAATCTAAAGTACCCTCCTACAACATGATTGGTTGGAAATAACATTTAATATGCATATGTTTGCAAACTTTGGAGATAGTGATACGATTATAAATTAGAGATGCAGTACATTTGCTAAATTTGGTATATATGAACAGAGGAATGCTAGGAGAATCCATCCCATTTCAAGATAAGATTGGATTTTTTAACCTCCTTACTGTCTTTCCAGCAGGATATGTTAAATGGTCATCCCAATTCAGTGATCAGAGGGAAATCTAAATTAACTTAGCTAGTACTCGCCTATTCCAATGGCATAATTGAGAATTTTTAACCTAACTAATAATCCAATTACTAAAGAGTGCTCGTCTCAAACTCAAGAGTGATTGTCTCATCCACCAACTGATTAATTTTCAACTCAATTGTCCAATCTGGACATACCAAGGATAGAAAGGAAATAAAACAGGGTATAATTAGTTTAGCGTTTGAAACAAAACAAAAAAATGACAGTGAATACAAATACTAACAAAAAATGGTTTAATGTACACAATACTTTGAAAATATGGAGACTTAAACAACCTGGAAACAAAAATAAACTCAAAAAGGCTTAAACGTTGAAAAACATTGAGAAGAAAAATAGTACCTGACAGAGATTCAATCTCAACTAAGCTAGTGTGTACATGAAAACTGAATTAGAAACTGAACACAAAGGCCATTGCATCAAATTACAAACACAGTTAAAAATGATTGCATGTAATTAAAAAGGACTTTGCGCTGAGGCTCGTAAATTGGAGTCTTGTAAATTTATTTGCATTACCTTGCAAACATGTCTTTTAACTTTCTCAGAAACTAAAGAAATAAAGAAAAATATAAAATCCACTATTTTTCATGGAAATTTCAATCTTCAAACCGATAAATATCAATCTAAAATTAAAAATAAAAACATACTCTAAAAAATATACTAACTTAAAATTTACAATTACTAACATAAAAATCAAATGTAAGAAAAGAATTCATATATCAAACCTATCAGATGCCTGCTAGAAAACCAATATACAGACATACGTACATAAGAGATTCAATACTTCTAAGGTAAACGAACCATTTCAAAAATATTTTTAAAAACCTTACATGGAAGCACAATGTCTTGGCATTATTGTTCTTGTTATTAGCCATGTCTCAGTAAGAGCATACAAATGGTTATATGGTATGCCAACTCTAGTAGGTTGATTTTTACTAGTTATGTTGTTATTGAAATTAATTTCCTTCTTTTCACCATCTAATTGCTTTGTCTAGGCCTTTAATTAGTGGAGATCCATAAGGCGCACCCACCCCCCCCCCCAAAAAAATCATGTCCTTAAAAAGCAAAAGAAAAAAAAACTAAAAATCTTAAGAATTTCATAAAACTAAATCAAAAACATCTTCCATTAACCATAAACAACACCCCAATTAAATTAAACGTGAGAATCAAATTATTCAATGCAAAAAAAAATATGAAGTTCAAACTTAAATTACCTTATCAATCTCTTAAACACCATCATTGCAAAACTTTTGATTCAACCCTCGAACAAAAATGAAAACAGATATTTAGGGAAAGATTACATAGAATATAAAGAAGTTTATGGGATTTTTAATTTCAAAATTGGAAGAGGGACTGAGAAGTTTATTGTGTAGGCTTTCGAGTGTCAGAATTTGGGGTCCATAATGGTAGAACTCCTTGTAAGATCTCTATACTTTTAACGTTATTTGGGAAAAAAATATGTTAAACTGTAAATCATCATCCAAATCAATACACACAGACCAAATTTAAGAACTCAAAAGACAAAATCTTAAACCATTAGAGAGAGAGTGAGAGTTCCGTCTTTGATAATCAGATGACAAGAATATTAGAACTGCAAAAAAGAACAACAATAGAGATGAGAGAAATTGGATCTACAAAAAACAATTATAAGCTTATGGAGTACATCTTGATTTGTTTGAAACTCTCAAATAATTAGGGTCTTGGGGTTTGACATCCTAAAAACTCATTTAAACCTCTCGACCCGTGATCGTGATGAACTGGTGATTCTAAAATTGAGTTTAGTAGAGATGGAGTTGAGATAATACATCGGGGGTTCATAATGAAAGAGAGATAGAATTTACCTTTGGTTTCTTTGATGGAGGAAGGGACATCAGCCTCTCTCTTGGTAACAGTGTATTCTGTTCAAATTAAAGTAGAAAATGTTGTGGGCTTAGGCGGGATATCAAAATATTTTAGGCGGGATATTAAAAATTGAGATGAAATCTCAGCCCTTAAATTTTCTTAGCAGATCTTAGCCGTTAATATGCTTGGACATTTTTAGGATTTCAAAAACAATGCTATCTTATATATATATATATATATATATATATATATATATATATATATATATATATATATATATATCCATCTCTCTCTCTCTCTCTCTCTCTCTTTGAATGAAAAAATGTTAAATCCTTAGCTAAATGTCAAAATTTAAATTTGATTTCACACTATACCCCTTATTTTTCCTTAATAAAACTTAAATTAATTTTCGTGTTGTTTTGATTTGATAAATCCGATGCAACAAAACAAAATAAAGACAAGTTCTCATAAATGCAAGCACAAAATCAAACTAAATTACAAACCTTCAATGTTCCAAACTTCAATCTACACAATGTGTCTGAATTGTTTCTGGTGTTCTAATGTCTGAAATAACTTTATCCTTTTACTCATCAAAATTTTCCAAGAAAATATTCTAAATTTTTTGAGAAAGTGAAAGCAAATTGAGAGGGGGATAAAATGAAACACCCTCTCCCATTTAAAAATGATTTCTACGCCCTCCTTGTTTCTAATCAAAACTTAAGTAGCACCCAACCTGTAATATCTTAACGTTAATTTTTAATCCAACATTTCAATTATATATATATATATATATATATATATATATATATATACCTCCGAATTTTAGTGATAGAACGATATTAATAAAATATAATTGCACCAATCAAACACTCCTCATTAACAAATGTTGGCCTCAAAATCTTCATCCTCTAGCCTCTTTATTTTTTCACGTATGTGAGAAAAGGAAATACAAGTTTAAGTGATTTTTGAAAATTTCCCTTTTATTTTGTAAACCTAGTTACTTAGGTGTGATAACTAATTTAACCCCACTAGAGGGACTTGAAAAATGAGGGCTATACATTGAAAAATTAGATTTCCCATTTCAAATAATGTTATAAAAATATGACTAAATTAATGGAGCTTTGCATATAGGTCACGTTTGACCTATGTTAGACATTTAAGTCCCACACTAACTTGTACCCTCAAACAAGTCCCATTGTTAGCTTTAGAAAAATAATCGGCACACGTTTTACTAAATTATCCCCAACTAAAACCATGTTTCATTAAGTGCAAAAATCAGCCCCATGATATTCTCCGACTTTTTAGTAAACTACCTCCTCCAAAATGATTTTTGCGGTTATGACTGTATGAGTAGAAAAAAACAATAAATTATTGTCACTCGTCGGTGGATTTTTCTTCGGAAGAAACGAAACTTAAACCGATGGATTGAATCGAGCATTTTGCTGCTGAGTGTAAAGAGATTATCATTTTTTATGAGGTATATACTCAAAATTTATCATGTATTTTCACTATATTATGATAACATGAGTCGGATTCATACATCAGTGATTTTGTTTCTATCATAAGATTTGTCACATAAACCCTTATATAGTTTGCATGAATTAGGGGTTTTGTTGCATTTATCATTGTTTTAGTACATAGGACTTTTCCCCTTTGTTTATTGTCATGTTTTATAAAAATATTAAAATTTATTGGTGACCTAGGTTTCAAGTCTTTATCAGTGTAGTGAATCTAGGGTTTCAAAAGATATAAACCTTTTCCCTTTGTTTACTATCATGTTTTGTAAAAAGATTAAAATTTATTGGTAATCTAGATTTAAATTTTTTATAAGTGCATTGAATCGGATAATTCTAGTATGGGGTTTCAAAAAATGAACAAATAGGTTGTTCGAATTAAATATCCAATCAATATTACTATGCAACAAACACATCATGTATGTTTAAATCATTGTTTGATTGCATACAGTAAATGTTTCGTATTTGATTTTTTCAATTTATTAATTTCCAAAATTATCTAAAGTAGTTTTTATTTTAATTTGTTCCAAGTTTGGGTTTCAAAAAATGAGTATTTATATTTTGTTTGTTGAACATTGAGTACATATTTACTGTGTGACATTAGTGAAGAGGAAGTTTAATGTTTGCGTGCGTAGAATAAATACGAACTGCTAGTTTATTTCATTTTTTTATTGCGCACCATAAATGTCTACTCAATATAAATAGTGAACGCTGATATTGTTAATTAGTGAAATATGTGTAATGTTTCGAAGTTTAATATATGATAAAATGAACAAGGAATTTGAGATATTATTTTCTCTTCCTTAATTCTGAATTAATTTTGGTTTTTGATACATTTAGCTCTATGATGTCCATTTGACCTGACTTATTTTGCAGCATACAGTAAAACGACATGTGCATAATATAAACGTGTAGGCTTACTAATGTTAGTTCACAACCAAAATTTACTGCATGTATTAGTTTTTTTATACATTTAGTTATATGATTCCCGTTTGGGTTGAATTGTTTTGCATCTTATAGTAGAAAATTTTTGTATGTCCAATAATATAAATGTGTACAATCACAATGTTTTTTCTCCAGCAAAATTTATTGATTATATTAGTTTTGATTTTTATTTATTTTTTTGATACATTTACTTGCATGATGTTAATTTTTGTTGAATTGTTTTTCATCATACAGTTAAAATATAATTTATGTGCAAAATATAAATGTGTTAGGCTTACAAATATTGTTTCCCCAACAGTACATGTTTGTTATCAATTTCTTATTCATGTAATGACTCATATTACATTAAGATTGTTAGTTAATTTTAACTAACTATAATACTCATGTGGGGACCCATTTATCTTAGTCCAAAAAAGTAGCCAACCAGCCCAACCTGCGAGGAGTCACTACAAGAAAAATGCATATTTATAAATTAATTTACATCACTCGTAAGTGAGGTGTTGTAAAATATTTCATCATATGGTTTAACGTCGCTTTTTTAATTAGTCGACCTATAAACTTTTTTATTTGAACATTATACAACGATTTTAACAAAACCGCCTTAACTTAGTGCTAAATAGCACTCTCGCTCAAACCGTATGTCCCCAAAAATCATGTGAACCCCTCCACCCCACTACTCCGGATCCCGATTTTCCCTTCGATCTTTCTCTCCCATTTCATCACGACATTAGTTGGAGGAACGTGGGTCTCACTTGGAAACTTATCTCTAATTATGAGTAGTGGTCAATTTGGGGAAGATGAGCAGAAATCCTAAGTCATCGCTAGTCGCCAAACTCACTATGAGTAGTGCTTTATTGAAGGAGATATGGAATTTTTATATGAAGGTATGCTATCTAAATTGATATAGTTTTGTGAAGGAGTCACGAGATTGATTAGAATATTTAGGGTTCATGATTATTATTTCTTCGCCTTTTATTATTTAATATATTTGAAAATACGAGTGTGGGTGTGTAAAATGCTCCAGAAAAGTGTTGGATTTGATTTAATTATTTGATGGATTATAATTGGACATGAATTTGGCTCAATAGTTGCTTGACAAAAGTCCTCAATTATGCTTATATCCATGAATTATATGATGTTAGTCTAGTTGCTACATACTTGTTTTAGATATATTTGTGCTGAAATCAATGTTAGATTTTGGTAAGTTTCTTATTAGCCCAATGTTCTCACCTTATTAATATTTTGTTTTCTAGAATTCTTCATTTAGAAGTTTCTCTAGGTTTACATTTGACTAGAATAATATTCTACAACTAGCTTCATTTTTTTCAAGCCTTATTGTCTATTATTTGGTTTACGGTTACCTCTGTTTTTTTAGGCAACCAAAGGCACTCCATTTAGATAAGTAGTTGTAGTTGGGTATGGCAATAAAACCCCAACATTATGATAACTCGAATTAAAAGAACTTAATGACTCGGTATAAAGATTAGATTTCGATTATAGTTAACTACGTGGTTGTAACTGGAGTTAGTCCTTGATGAAATTGCATGTCGAAGTGAGGCTTGGGGGAGGTTATTCTAACTTTATCGAGGATGTTCGTTTTGAGACTACGAGACTTTTGTAAGGAATTGAATTGGAGTATGGGAAAGAATGTATCATTAATTCTAAAACTAAGTCATTTCAAGTATAAGAAAATAATCACCCAGACATCTTAAGTGACTTCACTTTGGTCAATCCTTCGAGATCACTCACTCGCCTTCATTATTATATATAACATGTTTACATTTTCAAAGATATTATCTTCAGAGATGTTGAAAGTTATATCAAATATACCTAAGACTCGTGAATCACATCATAAATCATACCTCAAAGAAGGCAAAAGAGTCTTTCACACTATGTTTATCATGAACACTTGGGAGTTTACTTTAGTGTGGTTTAACATGATTTTCATCTCATTTAATAAAAGTTGAAGCTAGATATCCTATGATGTTTAAATCGCATTTAATTCTTGCTTTAGGTTACTCTCCCCGATCTATATATATATACATTCATTTCTCGACATTTAAGAAGAGGGGAATGAGGAAATTTACTGGAGAACAAAACTCCCACAATACAATAATCTTAAACACTACCCACCAATAGGGAGATTACATTTATTACACTTTTTATCATATGATATATATATATATATATATATATATATATATATATATATATATATATATATATATATATATATATATATATATATATATATATATATATATATATATCATCCATCTGGTTACACATAGGTGCCCCATATGGCATTTCACTATACTTGACGTGCATGTGTGACTCAATTCTCTCGGTGGTTCCGTACCCTCTTTATTTGTATCTATCTTGTTGATTTTCATATATCATGGGGTTTATCATTATCCATTAATACAATTAAGCCTTAACTTTACACCAAAGAGCTCCTTCTCACACTACCCTCTTATGGTAGGCAACCTATTCAATAAATACTCTAATAAGATCTGCTCCCTCTCTTTTATCGTCATCGTTTCAAGGACAGACTCTCAATTTACGGCTCCCTACCTCAAAGAAGAAAGAGGAGATAAAATACCACAACTTCATAGATATTATCATCAACCTTGTAATCTGCAAGGACATCACTTTGGTTCTACGTTTTGCTTGCTCCATTGTTGACTACACTTTGATAATTTCAGAATCTCTTCTCTAACCTTCTCGAACACTACACTCGATATAATCATTATCCACTGAGTATGTTATCTCTCCTATGCCAAATCTCTCTATATACATACACACACACACACATATATATACATACATACATATACATACATATATATATATATATATATATATATATATATATATATATATATATATATGCGACATTAGACTATTTACACTCACACCCATTAGAATGTTGGCATTCAAACTACCCTCTTATATTAGTAGACCTAGGATAACTAGATACCCAAGATAGGATGCTAAGGCCCTAGTTTTAACTAAAACAAATTTTACTTATTATACTAGCTAAAGCATTAATGAAGAAATTAATAACAATTTAAATTTGAATCCTCCTTGATCCATGCACAGTGTGCACATCAGGAGCACAAGGGCTTACGTGGTTTGACAAATTGTTTATAGCCACAATAAGTGATGATTGTTTGGAGCATTAAGAAATAAGCATGTTTGATCAAAAGTTTGTCTTAATACAACTGAAAGTGTATGAGGACTTTAATCTTATTGACAAATGACAACTACAATAAATATTTCTTTTGTTGATTGCATTGTTTAGTGCCAAGGCAAATGCATATTATGTTTACTAGTCATTAGCAATTAGTCCATAGTCTGTTGTGTAGATATATTTTGTTATATTTTCCCTAATGTCTAAAGGGATTTTAGTAATTAATTTAAAAAGGTTAAATAGATTTTAGATTATTGTTATTATTGGCTAACGTTTTATTCATGATTTTAAACTCTAGTTATGTTGTCTCCATTTAGTTTATAGAGGTTTGCATAAATCTTACTATTAACAATTAAAAGATGCTTCTTATTTCTTTAGACTTTGGAAACCCAATAACTCTATGTTACAGTGAACATAGACCAACGTCCATATATTGTAATTGTGCATAATTTGTAAAAATGTTGCTTAATGGTGAAATTTGTTCTCAACTCAAAGATGACTAGTTTTCACTAGTTACTCACTTTTTTGCCTATGTTTCATATATATGCCCATTAGTTGGTTTGATCTAGAGAGTATATGCTCATTAGTTGGTTTGATATATAAAGTATATGATCATTAGTTGCTTTCATCTACAGAGTATATAATGTGGTCATTATGTATTATAGTAACATAAATTGTTGCACATGCAGGGATTGATTTTTAAAATCATATTTCTTGTCAGTGCATGGTCATACATATTTAGCAATGGGTAGAATATCAAGTATAATAAAGTTCCTTTTAATAAGTGTGGAATTGGATATATTGTTCTAGAATGGAATTCCATGAAGCCATATTTATAAGATCTGCAGGCTATTTATTGTTCTAGCAAGTTACTCCTAACTAGCACAATAAGTTTTCCTCTAAAGTATGAGAAACTGGGAGCCCTAAAGAAAGAGCTTTCAGAGGTCCCCCCAAAAGTCTTGCTATTCATACTCAAAATTAAGTGACTATAAGTGAAAGAACGTGGTGACGGTTCTTCGTCCACGGGCTCTATCTTTTAAGTATCTATTACAAGTGAGAGAAAACCAACTCGCTAAGGAGTCAAGAGGTAGATGCCTGCATTTTTCATCTTTCTTATGGTGACTTGGTGATAATTGCATCCAATTGATGCTATTATATATTCAAACAAGTTTTTCGGGTAAAAGCTAAGAATGTGGTGAATGCAACGAACAATATAGAAGAGTGATCTATATAGCTTTCCCATTTGGAAAAAGACTAAACAGGGGGACCTCTTCGATTGGTATATTTGTTGTTATGCCAATTGTAATGAAATTAACTTCCCATTCACTGTGCAAGCTAACTTCATACTTGCATCTTCAAGAGAAGACATAAGTTTAGATAATAAGTGGAACATGGGAATCCTGAAATAGGCCCCTTTCTCTTTTGTTAGTGCGCTAACTACTTGTATGAAATCCACTGAAACAATGGATAGTTATAAATAGGTAATGTCATTGAACTTTTGCCGATCTAAATATGTAAAGACTATCTTAAACTTAAATTACTATATGCAATGAAAGTAAAGACTAATAAAGTAAATCACGTCGATTTCTCCCGATCTCTATTTTATTTATATTCCCCCCAAAGTTATAGCCAACATTTTTTAATTAAATAAAGCATATAGGAATATGTTCTATTTTACACAAATGCTGAATAGTTTTTTCTAATCTACTCAATTAACTTTAGAAACAATTCTATGCTTTCTTCATTTCCATAAAATCGTGAGCGCATTTATTGTTGTCTCTCAGATTATTTACACTTGACACGATCTCGGATAGAGGAAAAGACGGTATAGGATAATCTTATTGAAAAATAAAATAAAAAAAACAAGAACATAATGACGCATGTAAGTAGTTAAATTATATAGAAAAAGTTAAAATGATCCTTCACTGCCACACTTCAAACAAACCTTTTCCCCCCAAAGAAAAAAACACCCCCCAAAGATTTTTCAAAATGAATACTCAATATATAATCGATTTGGACTCTCTAGGACCTTTTTCATCTAGTGTTGTGTGTGTATGTGTGTGTGTGTGTGTGTGTGTGTGAGAGAGAGAGAGAGAGTGAGTGAGTACGGTTGTATTCTTATGTTTGCAAATTGAAAGTGCCTTTGATTGAATAGGAATACGCATAGCGAAGACTATTTTCAGGCCTTCACTGGACAGGAAATGAATTTGGTGAATGTTGATATCGGATAAAACATTGAATAGTCATTGTGTAGTGGTATGTCCCATGTTGCCATATGTGGCTGAAGGCTTTGGTTGGTTTTCGTTTAACCAAGGAGCATAAATCCCCTCATCAAATCTAGTTGGTTTATTGTATAGATAAGGAACCATTTATTTATAAAAAAAAGAACTCTATTTTTAACTGATTCTAAGCAAGTGGATTTGATATTTCTCCAAAAGACTAGATCCATATAACATAAAAATCCTTAATTATGTGGATAGTTTCTTTAGTCCTCTTGCTGGATGTAGAGACATAAAAAAGAAAAGAAAAATGTAGTCCCTTCACACCTCCTACGCTACGTTATATTAGCCTTTGGCTTAATAACTATGTTAACACACAAATTTATCATTTATATTAGCTTTAACTCTATTTAAACCCTTTCTAACCCATCATTTTATGGTGATGAGGTGGCATAGATAAGAGGTGTGGATAAACTTGGCAAACTATGCAGATTTTTTATAGGTTTTGTGCAGCGGAGAGAGAGGACACGAGATAAAGATAAGGATGATAAGCGAGATGAAGGGATTATTGAAATGTTAAATGTCTTCAATAATAGTTATTACATAGTAATGTCTTTATAAATCCTTTGAATGGTGGCATACTATTGACTGATATTCCATAAATGAGACTATAGAAATGTCAAATGTCTTTAATAGTACTTGTTACATACTAACGTCTATATAAATGCATTGGTTGATGGATGTATTAGACTTTTAAAATACTCCCACCTGAACTAAACAAGTTGTTAATCATATATGTGCAAGTGATTTTTAGGGCTTAATATTATGGTATTTTATTGGTTTAAGGAAGTGGTGAACTGGATTGTAGATGTATGAAAACATTATGGCCATAATATGCTTTGTAAGGCCTAAATGAGACAACGCTGTGATTTTTAAAAACTTTAATAAGTTTGTTAATATATTTAATTTCGCACTAATAAGTAGTTTTTCAATTGTTTTATTCACTGGTAACAACCACAACGAGATGGTATGGTGAAGAATATGGGCAGTTTGTATATATTTGGGCACAGTAGAATTTATTTCTGAGCTTGTTTCTAGTTGTTGCAAGCCATTATAATATTTTCTTTATTTTGTTGTAGGTTTATGGAAATCTATTTCGTAAAGAATGAAGGGAGAAAACGCTTGTGGTGGAATATCCAGGACATATTTGATTTATAATAGAATTAGTTTTTCACTATTTTGGATGGGAATGTACAATTTAATGGATTTTGGATGGAATGTAATTGTACATAATGTATATGTATGGTAAGACAACTTGTAGATGTATCTATTCTTAGGACAACTTTTAGATGTTTATTTTGTTAGGAAAACTTTTGGATGCATATATTTAGTAGGGCAACTTTTGGATGTATATATTGGTAGGACAACTTTTAAATGTATTGATTTTATTTCATAGGGAAACTTTCGAATGTAATATATGGATATGCATTCAAGTGAAGCGTCCTATAAAAAAATATATTTAGGACGCTTTTGGGCAAGTGGTAGGTAGTGAGGGAATTTTTTGCAACCCTTGTAAATAACGCATCTTAAAAAGCTTTATTTTTAAGACATTTTTTTAATTTTTTACAACCCTTGTAAATAACGCGTCTTAAAAGGTTCTATTTTATAAGACATTTTATTTATTTATTAATGACAGTGGTTTTTAATATGCTTTTGATTATGATTAAAAGTGATGTAAATAGCTTTTTATGACACTTTTTAACCGTTGTAAAAAGTCTTTTTCTTGTAGTGAGTAACTGCCCGACCCAAATCCACTATCCACTAAAGGCTCTTGTATTTCACATACACTTAAACACTTAAGGATATACTCAAATTGGTTACCAACAATCTCGGGGGAGATATTCAGGAACACCACGGGTTAATAATGTGATTATCGAGTTACTTAAATAAGTCAAACTCTAATTGTATACATATATAAATTGTAAACCTTGACCCGAGACAAAGGGATGAAAAACTCGATTGTTGAGAGACACTAATAAAAATATAATAACCTCTTTGTCGACGTAGGTAAGTTTTCGAACCACGTATATCGTTATTGTGTGTATGATCTTTACTTTCTGTATTCGTTATTATTTTCGTGGATATTTATTGTAATATGTCTTGAATTCACAATTGGCGTTGTCGATGGGAATTTATTTTTATTCGTGCAAAAACATTCATCAACTGAAAGTCTGTGATGTCTGACCACATCAGCAACATTCCTCAGGTTGGCGATGTAAAAAAAGACCAAGTCCCACCTATGGCCAAGTTAGAGATTCTCCAACAAACAAATCCCATGTTTTAGCAAGAAAGGAAGCCTTCTGAAGAAAGCCAAGGACCATCTAGGTCTACCCAGATCTCCAGGTTGGTCAACGCTTACAAAACCAGGCCTCCGAAACAAGAGGAGGCCACATGCCTTGAGGTGGAAGAAAATACTCACCTACAAAAGATACTTGAAAGGATAGAGATATATCTTTATAGAGATACGAGTAAGCGTCTTGATAGGACTCCCGGTCCTTAGGCGAGTAATACTCGCAAGTGAGGAGGGAGCTCTAGGTGCAACCATGATCGATCAGAATGTGGTTGGTCAGAGAGAAGCCGTAGGGGCAACGATCATCGAATTGAGGACATGAGAATTTTGGTTCGTAAAGAGATGGATCGACATTCAGCCTATCGAGGAGCTAGGTCTACCAGGGAGCTAGCTGGGAGAGCTCCCAATGTGTAGATGAAATCCCTTTTTTAAGGGAGATCGAGGAATAGTAACCCCCTAAAGAAGTTTTTTGTTCCCAGGTTCAAGATTTATGACGAAAAGACAGATCCCATATACTATGTTTAGCAGTACAGATGGGCGATAACCCTCTGGAGCCACAACAATGCATTAATGTGTCGTATTTTCCCTTTTAAACTACATGACATAGCACAGAAGTCGTTCAAGAAGCTACCTCATAAGTCGGTCAAGAGTTTCATAGCCTTAGTAAAGGATTTTACTGCTCACTTTATAACCAATAACTCCCACCCCAAGCGGATGGATGCACTGCTTACAATGAAGAAGAATCCATAAGAGAGACTTCATGACTATGTGAAGAGGTATTGGGAGGTCTTTAACGAAGTGGAGGACTGTTCAGAGAAAGTTTTTGTTGCATCCTTGAAAATTGGTCTGTCGACCACATCTCTATAGCACGAGTCCTAGAAAAAGAAAGAAGCCAACACCATTGATGACCTCATGGCTCGTATTGAGAAATATGCCAAGGTTAAAGACTGGTTCACTCTAATTTAGGGGATAAAAGTAAAGCAAATGTAACCAAAGGTGGAGATAAGGGTGACAATCTAAAGAAAAGTAACAAGAACATAGGTAAGAATGGATCTAAGAATGGGAACAAAACTGATCCTTCAAAAGCGTTCCAGACAGTTAACACGGTCTTCAAAGAACCTATATATAAGATTT
Organism: Sambucus nigra; assembly: GCA_949130495.1. Taxonomy (NCBI): domain Eukaryota; kingdom Viridiplantae; phylum Streptophyta; class Magnoliopsida; order Dipsacales; family Adoxaceae; genus Sambucus; species Sambucus nigra. The sequence goes on along the minus strand of OX422208.1, from coordinate 408,093,219 downwards.
TGAGCAAGATTAAAGATACGTCATTCATCAAGTGGCCCAAGAAGATGGGTGATGACCTAACAAAAAGGAATAATGCATTGAAATCCGCATTCCATAAGGAGGGAATTCACAGAATCGAGAATTACAAGGCTTTGAAGTCACACTTAGAAGAATTGACCCAAGATGGGAATCTAAATGAGTACATTAAAAATAAATTCGACAAGATCGTAGCTAATAGCGACCAAAAACTAGATAATGTCCTTGAATACGATATGGGACAAGAGTTTATGGTAATTTGTGGCACATCTGACCTAAAGCAGATCCAAGGAATACTGTTCGGAGTGAGGTGAAGAAGGTCGCTGTTGTCACGGAAGCATTCCAGATTCACCCTATAAAAATCCAAGCAGTCTAGCACCAACGACCAGAGGATATCGACTACACCAAGAACATTATCTTCACTAAGGAAGACCTAGTTGGTGTGAGGACTCAACACCATGATGCACTTTTGATAACTCTCAGAATTTTCAATTGGGACGTCTATTAGCTGCTAGTGGATTAAGGAAGCTCGTTAGAGGTAAAGTACCTAGAATTATTCCACAAGCTAAAGCTCAACCTCGCACACCTGAAGGAGGCCCAGTACCATTGGTCGACTTAGCATGGAAAATGGAAATGCCACTAGGAACGATAGTCATGCCGTTTAGAGAAGATAACATCTTGAATCTAATCGAGTTCTTGGTGATAGACATAGAGTCACCATATCACGCCATTCTGGATAGAGGCTAGTTGCACACCATGAGGGTAGTACTGTCTACCTACTATTAGAAGATAATATGTATTATCGACCGGGGTGTGGTCGAGATTCATGGCGACTAGCCCACGGTAAGGAAGTGCTTCACCGCAGCCATCCATCCTAGGAAGGAAAAGAAAAAGGAACCTAAAGATGTCCCAAAGGAAGCCCAAGATGGGTTACACCCTCTAAATAGTAATTACTATATAGACGATGTGGGTTGGAGGAGACTAGGGTCCACCCCATTGATAGGATCATTGGAAGACCAAAGGAAGTTGGAGTTGATGACAAATTAAAAGAGAGAAAGAAATTTATTAGAACCTCACTTTACAATCATGAAAAGAAAGAATTGATTGCCTTCTCGAGAATAAATCTGGATGTTTTTACTTGGGAGATATATGACCTACCTGGGACCTGCACATTGACTTGACCTTAAAGCCAATCGCTTAAAAGGCTCGTCAAACATCCCCCGAGAAGGCTAAAGCGATAGAGAACGAAGTAGGAAAGATATTCGAAGCAGTTACCAATAGTAAAGTTCAGTTCCCCAAATGGTTATCCAACCCAATGGTGGTAAGGAAGAGAAACGACAATTCGAGGGTCTGCATCGACTTCACTTATCTCAATATGGCATGTCCCAAAGATAACTTCCCATTTCCTAAGATTTACCAGTTGATCGACGCTATGGCAATACACGAAAGAATGAGTTTCCTGGACGCCTACTCAGGGTACCATCAAATTCTATTGTTCTCCCCAACCAGGTTAAAATGACCTTCATAACACCCATATGGTTATACTGCTATAAGGTCATGCCATTTAGCCTAAAGAACACGGGAGCAACATATCAAAGGTTGGTCATACAAATATCCAATCGACAGATGGGAGACACGATGGAGGTCTACATCGATACATGTTAGTTAGGAGAAAGAACAGAGACGATCACCTCATGGACTTAGCCCGAACATTCAAAATCCTCAGGAAATACCGGATGAAACTTAACGTAAGTAAGTGTTCATTCGGGGTCCAGTCAAGAAAGTTTCTGGTTTATTTGGTAAGAAAAAATGGATTTAAGGCCAATCCAGACTAGATTGATGCAATCACTAAGATCCAACCTCTAGAGACATTATGATATGTCCAAAAGTTCACTGGTATGCTTGCATCACTCAACTGCTTCATCTCCAAGTCTTCAAACCACTACCGACCATTCTTCTAGCTTTTGAAGGAGGACAAAGGCCTCATCCGGAACAATAATGATTTGAAAGCTTTGGAGGAGATCAAATCCTACCTTAGCAAACCACCTTTATTAGAAATTCCAAATTATAGAGACTCGATATATCTCTATCTCACAATATTAAATCACGTTGTAAGCTTGGCTCTGGTATACGAGAAAGAAGGAGGGTAGTACCCCATTTATTATGCTAGAAAAACACTTTTGGACTCTGAATGACGTTACTTACCCCTAGAAAATCTTGTCTATGCATTGGTGTCACCTCAAGGAGGAAAAAACACTACTTCGAAGATCAGTCAATAATAATGATCACTTTTTACCCCCTTAAAGTTGTTCTTTGAAAAGCCAACCTCTTTGGCCGACTCTCAAAGTGGTTAGTGGAACTCGACATATTCGATATCCACTTTTAACCAAGAACAACAATTAAATGATAGGTCCTAGATGATTTTATCACCAAATTTATGGGGGACTAACCTATTGACCAGTAGGAAATGGATCAAGAAATATATTAGAAAGCACAGTCTAAGGACTGGACCCTATACGTTAACGAAGCCTCCAATTCTAAAGGGGTAGGAGTACGAATTGTCCTCGTCACACCAGAAGACGCTATAATCGAATAACGAATTAGGCTAGGATTTGAAGCCTCCAATAACGAAGTCGAATACGAAGCATTGATTATTGGCTTATGCAAGGCCAAAATGTTGGGGGCACGAGCCTCAACATGTTCGATGATTTGAAACTAGTATCCAAGTAATCAAGTGTGTACTTTAACACAAAAGATGGCAGAATATTTTGTCGTAGTAAAAGAACTTATGGAAGACTTCAAAAAGGTTAACATTCAACAGTTCCTCCAAGGTCAGAATAGTCAAGTTGATGCCTTAGCAGCCATAAGCTCAGTGGTGGACTCCGTTCTTAGAAGAATTATCCAGATAGAGTTCCTTGCCCCGCCAAGTATTGACCAGATGATGGTTTCCGAACAAGTCCTCCTTATAGAGAAGGCCCCTAGCTGGATGGATCCCATTATTGCCTATTTAAGGAATGACATACTGCTAGATGATAAAGTATTAGCTCATCAAGTGAGGCTAAAAGTTTCCCATTTTTATCTCGCCTCAGGAGGAAAACTCTACAAAAGATCATTTATAGGCCCTTACCTCCACTGTGTCCACCCTCGTGACATCGAGCAAGTTCTCAGTGAAATTCACGATGGTAATCATGGGAGTCACTGAGGAGGGAGCTCATTACGCTTTTAAGAAAATAAGGAAGGGTACTGGTGGCCTCACTTGTAAAAGGACACAAGCCTCTATGTTCACAGATGCGAAAAGTGTCAAAAAATTCGCTCTTATGGTCCACTAACCTGTAAGCGACCTGAAATCTCTGACAAGCCACTTGCCATTCGCGTAATAGGGACTAGATATCGTAGGACCGCTACCTACCGCACCTACAAATCACAAGTATCTACTGGTCGGCACAGATTACTTCACCAAGTGGGTATAGGCAGAACCATTGGCGAATAGTCACGACGCTGACATGACCAAGTTTATATGGAAAAGCATCATAATACACTTTGGGATACCAAGGAATATAATCATCAATAATGGTATGTAATTCTAAAATATCTTTTTTCAAGATTTCTATGATGAACATGGCATCAAGCACCACCTCAGTTCTGTGGCATATCCCCAAAGAAATGATAAGGTATAACCTTTCGATAAGACCATGCTTGTTGACCTAAAAAAGAGGTTGGAATGATCCAAGGGCGCTTGGATGGACAAGCTTCCACATGATCTACGGGCTTACCGCACTACTCTTAGGAAGACAACTGGAGAAACACCCTTCGCATATGGAATGGAAGTTATCATCCCAATGGAAGTATTTCTCCCTACTATGTGAACCATCTTGGTTGACTAAGGCCTTAACTATGATACACTGAACAGTGAACTTGACTTAACAATGGAGCGAAGAGAACTAGCCATAATCAAGTTGGCATCCTATCAACAATAATTGGCCAATCAGTACAACCAGAAATTCAATCTAAGGAAGTTTTTAATGGGAGACTATCCTAAGGAAAGTCCTCGACACTGCGGTGAAAGTATCAGATGTCTACCTGGGACCAAACTGGGAAGGACCTTTTAAGGTGACAAGGATGACCTTCAAGGATCATATCACTTGGAAACTCTGTAGGGCAAGGAGATACCAAGAGCATGGAACGCAATTAATATAAAAAAGATCTACTTTTAGTCTTCTTTATCTTCTATTAGCACATTTAGGTTATGCAAATTTTTATTTCAAACTTATGCTGCTTGTAAGTTATTATTCAATAAATAAAGGCCAATTAGCTCTCTCACTTTGATGTTATATATTGGTTGCTTCGAATTTCTTGATCGCATATCAGTATTACAAACCCTTTTCAAATGATAACTCCTTCGTGCATAGCAAAACTCCTGGGGGTTATAACAAGTTGTTTAACTTGTTTTAATATAAGAATCTCATGTGTTGAGCAGGGTTTGCAGTAGTTATAACTAGTTAATAAAGTATTTTAATTACTACAACCCTCAAGTTTTTATCGTCAACATGGTAGGCCTCATGAGTTGTCCCGACCACAATAAAAGCCCTATAAGGGATCCTTAGGCGATAAATCCAACTTAGGTTGGTCACTAACTGTGTTGGTTGCAAAAAGCCTGCTCGGGCGAATGGCCCATTGACCAGGTTCATTCTCGCCATCATCTCACTTAGGCCTAAAGGAGTGTGATGACACAACCTAAAAGGTAAAGTTGATGGAATGATACTATAAAGGTATACTGGACTGGGAGAATGTTCAACACATAATAAAAAAATGGATAACACATGTTCTTAATATCATTTAGTCTACTGAAAAACCCAAAATTACCAAACATAAGCCCATTTAAATGGAAAAAGTCCCAAGGCGGTCAAACAGTATTTCTTGGTCGACGAAGATCCTAAGTAGTTTACGAGCAACAGCTCTTTCAAGTTCAAACATAAAGGCAATTATTATCTTATGTTTAGTCAGCACATGCTGAAAATATGGAGCAAGTTAATAAATTAAGCTTTATAGTAACAAAAATTGGTAATTACAATTACATCGAGATAAAATATATAAAGACTTAAGAGTCTCAGGATAGAGAGCAAGGTAATCTGCAATACTACTCTTTGGCCATCTTTTGGGTTAGGAACAGAATCCTCCACATCGTCTTCAAGGAAATAATCCAGGACCTGGTCAGGGATAGCATCAATCACGATCCACCTCTCATCCTTTAAGAAAAGGTTATGACAGTAGGCTGGACACTCACCTAGTATTTGTACCACATGTTGAATTCCTTAGGTGTCTTAACCTCCCTAAGGGCACTCAGTCACCCAGGAGAGAATGAAAGATCCTATGCTTTCTTCAGACTTATTAGGTCATCAACCTATCCTATATTATATCCATCTTCCAAGGCTTATTAAGGGCCCATCCTGAACAAGTGCCTTAGCCTTTTGACGTCTCTCTAGAGTCCAGATACAATCACATATTCCCTTCAGACATCTCCTTTTGTCTTGGATAACTTCACCCATTTAGACCACTTCGTTAGTCTCCATGAGTATGGCTCTCAGAACATTCACCTCAACTAGGATTAAAGAATTGATATTCTTTATGACTTGAAGATCGTCCTTCAACTTGGCAACCAGTTCAGACTGATTTTTCATTGCTTAGTCCTCTCCTTTAAAGACTTGTATATTTTGATAAATGCCTTACGGGATTGGTAACTAATGTTGGGTCCCAGGATCACTCCCAACCTTGAAGTAGGGGTAATATAGTCCTCGTCAGGATATAAATAACACAAATGATAAAATTAAAAACAAAAGCCTTGTAGAAAATAAGGAAATAAGGAAAATAAGGAAAATAAACTCTGAATTTAAAAGATTACAGTGCATCGAAAAGTTGTAGAAAATAAGGAAAATAAACTCTGAATCTAAAAGCCCTACTCTATCACCTGCTCAGACTCAACCACTGCCTTTAACTTATCGACATCCCTCTTATCTTAGTCAACAGTCGCTCTGACCTCAGTAGATATGATATTAGCATGGTCCACTGGCTTACCAACATTTTGTTCCCCCTATGTGAAGGGGTTGGGCCCAAGAGAATGAAGGCCAAAAATCTCATAATCTAAAGGAGTCCCCATAGCTCCCAACGCTTGGTCCTATCCTTTTCTGAAGGCCACCTTCTTTTTATAGTCTAGTCTAAGCTCGGTGTCATCATAAGTGACATTCTAGCCTTCCGTATAACTTCTATCATTCTCTCTCTGGAGCCTTTCCTCTAATTTTTAAACCTTATTAGACATACTTTAGTTTTCCTTATCCATCTCTTCCTTATTCGCGACCAATACATTCATAGAGGCGTGGAGATCATCATAGGGCTTTGTCGATTTCTCCTTCTACTGCTCCCATGCTATGCGAGCATCAACAAAGTCTTTTTTAGATTTTTCAGAGCATCTCTTAGATCCCTATTGCCTTTGTCCTGGTCGGCATAACCATCCAAAAGAGTTGTAAACTCATACAAAAACTACACAAAGGAAAAAAAAGTCGCCCTCAATACAGAAAGGATAAATTGCGGGAAAGTGATTATAAAGGGAAGAAAATTACCAAAGCAAGTCCTTGAGTGGACTTAAAATCAATTTGGGACACCACCAACCATGAAGAATACCCATGATCAGTGGCGAGCACAGTCCCCTTCAACAGATCAGGGGCAAGGGAAGAATTATTTCCCACACTAGCCCCCTCAGCATCAATAGTGAAAAAAGGGACTACAGGGGCCTTCAAGACCAATTTTCTTTTGGTCTCTTCTCTCATCCTCTCTTCCTCTTTATTTTTATCTTCCTCTCTCTTTCTTTCCTTTTATTTTATTCTTCTCTCTTCTTCTGATTCTCTTTTTATTTTCCCTTGGCACCTAGGCTAGAACCACTAGCCCCAGGGGAATTGACCTTCGACTTCTTCAAAGACTTGAACTGATTAGACATAATTACCTGATCCTCATCGTCATTATTAATACTCAACATTCTCCTCTTAACAGGGGGAGCTATATTTTTTTCTTTTTCTTTTTCTTTTTCTTCTTATACTTCTTCTTTTTATCCTTCCTCTTCTTCTTCCTCCCCTTCTTCCTCCTCCTCTAAGAGAATTATTTTAGAGGGCTTAACTTCAGGAACCTTCAAGTCATGGAACTTTTCAATCGGCCAAGAAATAAAGTTATTGGTGGTATTTTTATATTCGATAAAATAAGTTGCAGACCTTAGATTATCATCATCTGGAAGCCTCTCCTTAACCTTCCAGGCCTTCAAGAGATCAGGCGCACTCATTTCACTCAGATCAGGATCCTAATTTTTAGTGCAAACTACAAAATAGAAGGAGGACAACATCAGTTAAAAGATAGAGAAAACAAAGGCATTGAACAAAAGAGGAGGAAACAGTAAGAAAATAAAAGAAGAAAGAAAAGTAACATATCTAATCCTCCCCCCAGTCAGGGACCCAAGGGCCTCTCCACCTCTCGCCCTCAAGTAGGGGAGGACATTACCAATTTCTGGCAATAAACCGATGCTCCCAGTAAACCTATGAGAATCTTAGAGGTTTACCCCCAAAACCCTATCATCCTTCCTGGTCTTGAAATCCAAAATACCATCACTGGTGCATGACTAAGAATAATAGTCGAAGATTTTAGCATGACCCATGTTGGTCCCATACAGTGTGTTTATTCTATGTATCATATTCATAATCTTCCAAACAATGGGGGCACACTGAGTAGGGACAACGTTAAAGTATTTGAAGAATATACGGAAATGGGAATTTGGAGAAATTATTAACCCACTTTGTTTGATCAATAGGGTGTGAATCTAGTGCCCCCGTCAATGTTACAAACATCTATAGGGAAAGGGTCACATTCGATGTCAACCCAGTTCGAAATATTATAGGCTTTTCTAAAATCTGGTATTAACTTGTTATCTAATGAAACCATGAATGATATAAAAAAGAAAAAACTTTAGCTATGGTCGAAGCATAATCACAGAAGAGGAAAACTAAGAAAGGAAGAATAAAACCTATAAGAATTGGTGTTAACTCTAAAGGAAATGAAACGCTGAAGAAGAAAGCACCAGAAGCTTAATAGACGAAGGAAAGCTTGAAAGACAACTAATGGAGGAAATGTATCTCCCATTTGAAGTTCTAGCTAATCATGGAACTTGACATCCAAGGAGGATTTTGGCGCTTCACTAAACTGCTCGGACTAGCGTACCCTCACTTCTTTAACGAAACTACAAGTCTGCAATGGTGTTTGGCTCAGGGAGAGCGTACCCTGTTGAGTTCGCCAGAATTATAAAAATTCCATTCCGTTAATAAAAATAGAGTTTCAAATTTTGGGCCTTTAATTCAGTTAAAATTTGTTGGCCCAAGTATTCAACCCAAAACATTTTAAGGCAATTATGGGGACCCATTTATCTTGGTCCTGGAAAGTTATCGACCAGCCCAGCCTATGAGGAGGAACTGCTAGGCCCTAATCCACTATCAACTAAAGGATCGTGTATTTCACATACACCCAAACACTTATGGATATACTCAAATTGGTTACCAATAATCTCAGAGAAGTCAAACTCTGATTGTATACATATATAAGTTGTAAACTCTTACCCGGGGCAAAGGGGTGAAAGTGCATTGACAGATACTAATCAGAACCTAGTAACCTCTCCGTGGATGTAAGAAGCTACCGAACTGCATTTGTCGTTGTTGTGTGTGTGATCTTTACTTTCTGCATTTGTTATTGTTTTCGTGGATCTTTATTGTGATATTTCTTTCACTCACAACTCACAGTCTAAATAATAAACATACGCAAAAGACATAATGTAGAATGCATGTATCATTTAATCTTTAAACCTATATAATATACAGAGATTACTATCTCCACAATTTATATTTTAGTTTAAAGGTTTTGGAGTATACACTAAATATGTAATCACTATGACTTTGACAGAGGTGAATTTTCTAGTGTTTATAATTTAAACATATGTAATGTTCAAAGTCTCTCATATTTTAGTATTGCAGTCAATGATTATTGGGTACGCTTGAAATAGTGCTCGTGGGACACAGACCCCACGTGGATAAAACCATTACAACCAGATCATTTCCTCACATGGGGGAATATTTTATCATTATGACATACATGTGATAGAGACAGTTGGATCATTCTTATTAGCCAGGGACATTCTAAACATGCTTATTATATGCTTAGGGGGTACACTACACCCCCATGCACTATAAATTCTTGTCTTCTACATCATTGTAAAGGATCCATATTTTAAAACCCTAGCCCAAGCTTTGTAAGAATTATAATAGAGAGAGAAAACGAGTGAATTGTATCATTTGGACATTAGATCCAAAGATTATTGTGAACTTACTCACCCCTGCACAGTAGAGTAGGCCTGATGGGTTGAACCACTTATATCTCTGTGTTATTTCCCCTTATCCTCATCTCTTTCTACATTTACTTTTCTTCTTATACTCCACTATTGTTATGGTTTGATCTTACATTGATCTTGACTTGGTGATACCATTTCTGGTATCATCAATCTAGCGCCATCGGTGGGAACGAGATAACTAGTCTCTTCCCTTTTTTCTGTAGTTGCTCTATCGGATTCTCTAGTAATGGTCCAACCTCATCCTTGGTTGAGCTTGAAAGACCATTGAAAGAGCTCTAGTTTGAGTCCTAGCTTGATTTCAACTCATCTAGCTCACTACCAATACAGCACTTGATTTTTTTGGTCACCGAAACTCTCCTATGGTGACAAATCCACCAACTATGGGTGGTCCTAGAACCAGCCAAGCCCCACTTCAGTTAGAAATGGCTGAGGTAGAGGCTAGTCTATGCTCTTTGGTGGTTAGCCAACGACAGATGTAGGAAACATTTACTGTATTCAACCAAAATATGGTGGTTAGACTAACGGCTGTCGGAGGTGACTTGATAATGTCGATTACCAGGGAAGGCGTTACAGATCCAACAGCAAGGGGACCACCCCAGGTGACATATAAGGATCTTCCTTATCAGCATAGGTGTGGGGACATGGACGACCCAATGCATATATTCCTGGGGAGGCTGGGTTAATAATGCCCCAATGATAAGAACCAAGAGTATGATGAGGAGGACGACACGAGATGCTTGGAACCTGAACAGATTACTGGAGGCATTGTGCGACCCATCCAGCCTAGTCAAGAGTGAAGACTAAGGCCAAAGGCATCATCTTTATAAAGGTTGAGTAGGTGGTCAGCCTTTGATAGGCTCGGCCAAGCAGCAAATTAGTTGAGAAATCATCTCTCCAGGTCTAGAAGTATAGCGAGCTCCCAAAGTAATAACAGAGGTGATGACCATAATGACCCTAGAGGCCGAGACGAGGAGAAAAGAAATATAAACGGCCAATAGAGAATGACTCCCAAAAAAGCCTTAGGTGAGTTTGATGGCAGAGAGGGAGCTGAGGTTATTGCAGTAGTAGATAGACCCTGGAATGACTCCTTCCAGAGGCTGGAGAATAAGATCGTGGATATCCTAAAGAGCCGAGACCCCTTGTAAAGGGGATGTAATGAAGGTTATCCTTTCATAAATATGATCATTAGCTATCCAACCCAGCTAAATTCAAGCTGCTAGTGGTCACACTGAAGTACGATGGGAGTACTAACCTCGTTCACCATGTGGAAATGTACCACTCTATCGCAGACATTTACTCTATCTCGAATGAGATGAGATGTCAGGAATTTTCTAGCACTCTTACCGGGGCTACACACGTTTAGTTTACCTCCTTCCCAAAGAACTCAATTCAGAGCTTCAAGCAACTAGCAAAGAGGTTCATCCATAACTTTTGCTTCGGAGTAAGGCCGAATAAGAAGATGACACACCTGTTGTACATGAAGCATGATAAGAATGATAGCCACACAGACTATATTGCGAGGTTAAATAGAGAAAATTTGTAGGTTGAATACTATGAGGAAAGTATTTCCATGACAACCCTGATGGGAGGGTTATAGAAATGAAAAGTTCTCTGGAAGTTAGCTGCGGATCCTCCCAAGTCCATGGTCGAGCTCTTAGCTATGGCGGGGAAGATTATAAATGATGAAAAAGAAATGGCTACAAAAGGTGAGGAAGAGAAAGGAACTAGTAGTGGTGGTGGAAAGTTCCAGAAGAGCAAGGATGGTAAGAAAAGGTCGGCAGACGATAAGTTCACTGGCTATACACCTTTGAATGTCAGCAGCGACCACATCCTGAACGAAATCAAGAATGATTGGTCCCAGAGGTGGACAAAAAGGTAAAAAGCTCCTCCTTGTAAGAGGAATTAGAACATGTGTTGTGAGTTCCACCAAGACCACGATCATCTGACGGATATGTGCTTCCCTCATAAAGATGAGATCGAGAAAATATTGAATGTAGGAAATCTCAAAAAGTATATCAATGGCAATAGTTCGAGGGATAGTCGAGACGACCCTCGAAAGAAGAGAAGAGATAAGTGCAGACCTAATGCTCCAGCAAACAGAGATAATGAGGAATCGAATGATGATGATGATGAGGTCGAGCCTGATTTTCCACCTCCGATCATCGATCCAAAAGGTCAGCTGAATATGATTTCCCTTAGGGTCAAGATAATTTACGGAGGACTCATTGGTGGAGGAAAAGAGATTGTGGATAGGAAGGCTCACGTAGCAGAGGCAAAATATCTTCCCTAAAAACCCAAAGAGGTGCACTCAGCAACCATAGAGCCTAAAAAGGTAAAGAGATCTAAGGTTGATATGAATAATTTAATTATGAGTTTCTCTAGGCTAGACTTTAAGGGGATTTTATCCCCTCATGATGGTCCGTTAGTAATTACTACCCCAAGTGTGTGGGTATAAGGTTTTGAGAATGCTGGTCAACGGTGGAAGCTCGACTGACCTAATGTTCTGGGATTGTAATAAAGGTTTGGGGCTGAGTAAGAATATATTGATCTCGTATCATTAACCCCTCATTGGCTTCATCGGAGAGAAAGTACACCTTCTGGGGATATATGAAATGGAGGTCATAATGGGTAACTTCTAGCCGAGATGCCTTACGAAGAAGATAAATTTCTTTGTCATGGATGAAAATATCTACTCTACCTATAATATCATTCTGGTTAGGGTAGCCCTCAAGGAATTTGAGGTCGTTCCCTCAACAGTTCACCAAATGATAAAATTCCCGACTCCATATGGAGTAGGGGAAGTTCAGGTTGACCAATTTGAGGTACGTGAATTCTACTCCAACTTGGCAGAAGAGAGGGAGGCACACTAGAAGGCCACAATAACTAAGGTTGTAAATGGATATTTGAAAATCTGCATCCGTCCGATATTCGAATTCGAATTTGTGGATATTTATCCAAAAACACGGAAATGGATATGAATATGGATACTCACTAAAAATATCCGAAAAAATGGATACGGATAAGGATAGCAGTAGTATCCGACACAGATAATTCGTATCTGACACGGAGTATCCGTTTTACCGGATATCCATTTTGCCGTATATCCGTATCTATCTAACAAAGTGTAAAATATTAGCCATACAATATTTTATATATAAACTAAAACTTTAAAAAAAAATAGGGCATAAGTATAATTATATAAACTTTAAAACTCTAACCCAACCCTAATAACTAAAAACCCACCACGGTTTATTTCCCCAAACCCACTCCATCTTCCCTTTAATCTCCCGCTGCTCCCTCTTCCCTCAATCCTGTCCTCCGATCCGCCGCTCCCTCTTCCCTCTTCCCTCAATCCCTCAATCTTCTGTATGCCGCTCCCTCTTCCCTCAATCCCTCAATCTCCTGTCGCTCCATCCGGTGTCGTCCCATCCCGCTCCGATCCCCCATCTCCCCTGCGATCTCTCTCCGCTCCGGTCTCACAATTACTTTAGTTGGCCAAATTCTCAAGGTAATCCACAAACCAACTACATGGATTTTCGTTATCCTGTTTTGTTTTTAACTATCTATTCTATTCTATTTCTGTATAATATAATATACTATAATATAGACTTAGCTTCAATTTATGTTTATGTATGATGGTTGCTGCCTGCCTCTGCTCAAATATGATGGTTATTATCTGTTTTCATCAAAGAAAATTAGTGTATGCGTGTGTTTTTTCTGCATCAGTTTTTTGCAACTGCATCAGTTTATTTTTTTCACAGTTTTCATAGTTTTCTTTTTTTTCATAGTTTTCTTTTGTTTCTTTTATTGCAACGAGTATGAATATCACTGATTTGGACAATTTAATGGTGATATGTTTATGGTTGTTTATGGAGTTTAATAAAGTAGACTGAATTATGGAGTTTCATAAATTCTGTTTTGGTTCAAATTTTTTAGTAATATTAGGATGAAAATTTTTAGGTAACAAATTTTTTTGTTAAAATTAGTTTCATATTTTTTTTAAAGATAAGTTTTATGCCTTTTCTACGTTGTTCGCATATCACTTATTATCCCTCATAAAGTAGACTAACTGAATTATGGAGTTTCATAAATTCTGTATTGGTTAAAAAAAATTAGTAATATTAGGATGAAAATTTTAGGTAACAAATCTTTTTGTTAAAATTAGTTTCATATTTTTTTAAAGATCAGTTTTATGCCTTTTCTACATTGTAATTTTTTTTCTTTTAAAAAATAGATTATATTTGGGAACGTCGCATATCACTTATTATCCCTCAACACGATGCAGTTTAATATGTCTACAGAAGCTAATCAAAACAATCCTTCCACGCATGAATCTTCTCCTATTCCAGTGGAGAGTGTTTCGTTGGATCGCGCAAGTGCTGCTAGTGAGAACAAAGCTAGTGAGAACAAAGCGCACAACAAAAAACTTACATCTAACGCGTGGTTTGATTTTAATAGAGAGGTTCATCCAGATAGTTCTGTTAAGGTGACTTGCACCCATTGCAAAAGAAAGTTTGATGCAGGGAGTTCAAAAGGAACCTCACACTTGAGCAACCATCTCAAATCGTGTAAACGTAAGGTTGCGAGTGGAGGAGACATTCGACAAAAACTTATTGGCGCAGTTAAGTCATCTAGTGATCCGGTTCCAAAGTTTGGCACTTACAAATTTGACCCAGATGTGGAGAGACTTTTATTTGCTTAAATGGTTGCTAAACATGATTATTCCTTTCTTATGGCCGAGAACGAGTACTTCAGGTATTGGCTTTCTTATTGTTGTCCTACTTATAAATTTCGGTCAAGAGTTACTGTGAGAAATGATTTAAAAAGAGGTTTTAAATGTGAAAAAGAAAAACTTTACAAGAGCATTGAAATTCTTTCATCTAGGGTTAGCCTCACTACAGACATCTGGACTCCTAAACATCAAGGAACTGGGTATTGTTGTTTGAGTTGCCATTACATAGATAATGAATGGAAATTGCATAAGAAAATAATTTCTTTTTATTGGATCGAATGTCCACATGGTGCTAAAATGTAGCTTAATGGGTGAAGACTAGAATCTTAGAGTGGAATATTGATAAAAAGCTCATGACTATTGCAGTTGATAATGCTGGATATAATAAGCCAATGGTAGAGCGTATTAAGTCATGGTTGAATGGTAAAAAAATTCTTCTCCAAAATGGCGATATATTTCATACTCGTTGCACTGCTCATATTATTAATTTGATTGTTAGGAATGGGTTGAAAGTGATTGATACTTTTATTGAGAGAATTCGTAATAGTGTTAAGCACTTTGGGTCATCACTACAAAGAAATCAAATTTGGAATGTTGCGTTATGACAGACTCATTTGAATTCTAAAAAGAATGTGGAATTAGATTGTCAAACTAGATGGAATTCTACGTATCTTATGCTAGAGAGTGCCAAAGAATTGAGAGGATATTTTGAGCGCTTGGCAGAGTTGGATCATGATTATGAGTTTCTTCCAAATGAGCATGATTGGGAATGAGGGAAAAAAATTTGTGAAGGTTTGAAATTTTTTTATGAAATGACAAATCACCTTTAAGGGACAAAATACCCAACTGCAAACTACTATTTCAATGATGTTTGTAATATTAATTATCAGTTGAATAAATGGATGCAAAGTAATGTGGATTATATTCATTTGATGGCATTGAAAATGCGAGAAAAGTTTGACAAGTATTGGGAGGATTGTAGTTTGGTGTTAACATTTGGACTGGTGTTGGACCCTCGGTACAAAATGGAGTTTGTTCACTATGCTTATCGTGAGATTTATGGTTCTTTGGCAGAAAGTTACATTCGCAGAGTCCACACCACTTTGTTTGAGTTATATGCTGAATATAAAAGTTTAGATAGTGAATCTTTATGTTCTCCCATCATACTTGGGGATAGATGTGAGCAGTCTACTCATGAAGTTGATACTATTCCCCAAGCAAGATCTGGATTTACAGGAGGATTTAAAAGGTTTATTATGGAGCTCTCTAATGCTTCATCTATAGTTCAGAAGTCTGAATTAGAACACTACTTGGAGGAAGCTTTATTCCCTCTCGACGATGATAATGAGTTTGCATTTGATATTTTGCATTGGTGGAAGACTAATGGGCCAAAGTTTCCCACAGTTGCGAAGATGGCATGTGATATCTTAGCTATTCCTGTTACTACCGTTGCATCAGAGTCAGCTTTTAGTTGCGGGCACAGAATTGTGGATGATACACGTTCATCTTTAGCTTCTGAGACTGTCGAGACTCTTCTTTATTTGAAAGATTGGTTGCCTTCTGTTGGAGAGAAACTGGGTAAGTCAAAATAAAATTTATATTTATCATTACTATTAAACATAAATAAACACTAACTTATTATTTGTTTGCAAAATTTTAGAAAATTTGAAGGTTGCTGATGATAATGAATAGCTAGGCTCTCGAAAATTCATTTTTCAGGTATTATTATTAATTGAATATTTTTGTTAGTATTGTTCTTCTTGTGATAATGAATAGCTAATGCTAATAATCCGTTTATAACTTTTTCTTTCTTCTTATCCAATACAGCTTTGTGAGACCTTGGAAGTTGAAGATGATAATTTTTGTGTTATGGGGGCGGATTTTGGTGGAAGAAACTTTTATGTATAAGAAAAACTTATGTTACATGTATTATTAAACTCATGGATTTATCTTTTTAGTACCATATATTGGTGAAGTTTTATTTGGGTGAATTAGTATGTTCAAACAATTAATGTCTTATCTTTATGCATTACTACTAACTTGGGAGTTGTGATTACCTTAATGCTCAATTCAACAAGGATACAAAGGAAAGGTGATGAGAAAGACACACTTCAGGAACTTAAGGGGTAAAAAATAACATCCCTTCTTTATTGTAATATATTCTTTGTTTTCTCCGTTAATATTTTAATTGAGTTATTCTTTTCAGGTAAGATGATGATTCATTTCATTTTTGTTCAGACATTAGAGAAACTGAAGAGGATACAAATTTCAATGGCTCAAAATTGAATAAGAAAATGCACATTAAAGGTTAGTACTTTTGCTCAAACCTTCTTTTATACTTTAATTTTATGCTTAACACATTCTCTATATCTTACATGGAATGAAAAATTATATATTTAATTAATTGATTAAATTAGTGTTCAATATGCTATGTGTATCTTAATGTATCTTAAACAATAAAAATGGATAAGGATATTATCCGAATACGGAAAATCCGAGAGGGTACGGATATGGATAGCTTAAATTATTATCCGGGCGAATACGGATACGGATACGGATAGTGTGGAGTCTTGACGGATACGGATGTGGATACAATGGTATCCGCTCCGTATCCGTTCGTTTTACACCCTTAACAATAACATACAACATCGATGCCTTGGATTCTAGAGATGTGATAAAACTGAAAAAGGGATAGGCCGCTGAGGAGGTAGAATCCATCATCCTCAACGAGGAAAAGTCAGAAAAAACTGTCCAAATTGATAAATCCTTGAGGAAAGAAATCAAGGAAGAATTGATAAAGGTTTTGAAGAAGAGTCAGAGTATCTTTGCTTGGAGCTACAAAGATATGTCGGGCATCGACCCAAAGCTCCTATGCCATAAGCTGAATGTGGATAATGATGCAAGGCCGATATGATAAAGACGGAGAGTTTACTCCCGAAAGAAGTCTGATGTTATTCGGGAAGAGTTAAAGAAGATAGAAAAAGGCCTATTTCAAAAGGGAGGTCATATACCCCGAAAGGTTAGCCAACGTAGTCATCATCCCCAAGGCTAATGGTAAGTGGAGGATGTGTGTTGACTTTACAGATTTGAACAAGGCCTGCCCTAAAGACCCTTGCCAAAGATCGACCAGATGGTTGTTGCCACAGTCGTCCATGAGATGATGACCTTTATGGATGCCTACTCAGGCTATAATCAAATATCCATGGACCCGACCAATGAAGAGACGACTTCCTTTATAATTGACA
This sequence comes from Sambucus nigra, assembly GCA_949130495.1. Classification (NCBI taxonomy): domain Eukaryota; kingdom Viridiplantae; phylum Streptophyta; class Magnoliopsida; order Dipsacales; family Adoxaceae; genus Sambucus; species Sambucus nigra. The sequence continues at coordinate 408,075,797 of OX422208.1, read as the reverse complement.
AATGGAGCTATTACTATAAAGTTCTACCCTTCGAATTGAAGAATACTGGGGCAACGTACCAAAAATTGGTCAATAAAATGTTTAAGGAACAAATTAGGAAGACAATAGAAGTTTACATCGATGACATGTTGATGAAAAGCCTCAAGGCCGACACTCACGTGGACGACCTTGAGCACACTTTCAAGATAATGGATCAGTTTAGGATGAAACTCAACCCCTCCAAGTGTGTCTTCGACGTGGGGGCAGGAAAGTTCTTAAGCTTCATTGGGAACTAGAGAGGGATTGAAGCCAACCCAGAGAAGATTAAAGCCTTAGTAGAGATGAAGAGTCCGATAACGATCAAAGAAGTGTAGAGACTAACCGGATAAGTGGAAACACTAAATAGGTTTGTGTCCAGAGCCACTGATAAATGTCTTCTATTTTTTAAAGTGCTTAGAAAATCTTTAAATGGAATGAGGAGTGCGATAAGTCTTTCTTAGAGTTGAAGTCCTATCTTGGCTCTCCATTGCAGTTGTTAAGGTCAATTTAGGGGGAGATGTTGTAATTATATTTGGTAAAATCAGAGTCTGCTATTAGCACGACCATAGTAAGAGACGATGATGGGGTACAGAAGCATGTTTATTTTATCAGTAAGGCCCTCCAAGGTGCCGAGCAAAGATACCCCAAAATGGAAAAATTGGCCTATGCTTTGATCCACGCCTTTAGGAAGATGAAGTCGTACTTCTAGTCACACACCATGGTCGTCCTCATAGATTCTCCACTCAAGCGGGTCATCCATAAGCCTGAGAAATCATGAAGGTTAATGTCTTGGGCAATAGAGTTGGGTAAGTTTGATATTAATTATCAGCCTAGAACGTCCATCAAAGGGTAGGCTCTAGCCGACTTCATAGTCGAGTTCATGTGGGGAAAAGCCAATACAGAGGAAAATGAGGATCCAACTACTGGGCCAAAAAGAAGAGTAGGCCTTTCCCTAACCTAGGACGAGACAAGTATGGTGAGAAGCAAACTGTCTGAGAATGAAGAATAAAGATACATCTTCAAGAGCGGGACCCTAGAAGAGGGTAGTTTTTTAAAATACGGTACAATATGGAGCTTGTTTGTTGATAGCTCCTCGTGTGAGGCAAGAAGTGGAGTGGGTCTAATTGTGTCAGTCCCAGACGAAACTATTATTGAGTCTACACTAAGGTTCAGCTTCAAAGCTTCCAATAATAAGTCTGAGTACGAGGCCCTCCTGGCATATATGTCCCTAACCCGGGCAACGAACGTAGTCCAACTCCTAGTCCATAGTGACATCAGGTTAGTTATGTATCAAATCTTGGGAGTGTATGAGGCCAAGGATAACGAAATGTACAGATACATCGGAAGAGTAAAATTAAAATTAAATAATTTTAGAGAAGTAAAGATAAAGAGGATACCTAAGCTAGACAATAGCCGAACCGATGCTCTAATAAGGTTAGCCTCAACTACGAGAATGGAGATCAGAAGGTCGTTGTCGGTAGAGATTTTACAACAACCGACCATCATAAAGGAAGACAACAGGTCATGAAAATCTCAAATGATAGTATCCCAAATGATAGTATCCGACTTTTTTGGATGAGGACGATATATTATAGCAGGCCATAAAGAGCTCAAACGAAGGCTCGTCTATAAAGGTATTCTGCCATAAGGAGACGTACCCAAGGATGATTATCCAGGCATTGGGGGCTAACTGAGTAGGGTAAACCCCTAGGACAGATAGGATAGCTCTGATGGCAGGATGAAAGGGTAGCCTAATGCTGACCCTAAACATATGGTCGTACACAGCGACCTCTCTTTCTCGGCCCTGAAAGACTTTATCATCCTTATCTGGGAGACTCATTATAATATCAGGTTTGACGTCGTACGAATGTTTCCATAAAAGGACATCAGGCCCTTTGAAAAAAGAGATAAAAGACCCAGTGTATGAAGTATCAATTGTGTCCTTAGCCTCGACATCTTGGTTATCAGCCTTGAGAACAGAAGGGCCTTCTGGGAGCTTCTCGCAAAATTCACCTTGGGTCATAGTTAAGATAGGAATAGCAGTGGTATTAAGTGTCAGCTCACCCCTATCAGAATGAAATCAAATAGATGAGTCATCCTGACCAGACGACTAGGCCTCAAAGGAAGATGACGTGCGATATTGTGATTCTCCCATCACCTCTTCGAAATCTTTATCTTCGTCTTGAGCATAGGACGAGTCGGGAACTTCAGAAGACGAGCCAAAAACTTATGAAGATGAGCTAAAAACTTCAAAAGATGAGGGGAGTATTATTATCACAGGAATTGGGAAGATGGGTCGTACCCAAATGGGGTCGTACCTACGTCTAGCCTCGTACTCCTCCTCTATCCTATGAATCTCTTGAAAACACCTCTCCCTAACTGTGGGGAACTCTTCAGCTAACCTATAAAGTTTTTATAACATACAAAGGTCGAGGTGGGACTTAGTCTATAAGAAGTTAAAACTTTGAAAAGCACAAACAACTTAAAGGGTTGACTAGTTTGATCACAAGATTAAATGTGAAAGGTAAATGGTTTTTCAGTAAGGACACTCAAGAACAAAAATGAGCCCTCATCGGAGAAGATGATCGGACCCTCTCCGGAGTAGCAGATACAGATATTGGTGGGAGGCAAACCCACCAACAACTTCCTAAAACCTAGAAACCACCAACGACCACCCAAGAAAGCCCTAGAGGCCACCAAAGGAGGCTGCCAGAAACCTAACAGTCGCCAAAAAAAGAAGAAAAACTTAGTCTGTGTGTATATCAATGGAGTAAATAACATATAAAGGGAAAAAAGAGTACGTGGAAGAGTTAGAAGTATAAAGGAGCAAAGAGAGTCCTAAATTCTCGCCTGAAAAAGTTTGAACATAGTGGAGCTCTGGTTATGGCAAGAGATATGTGGCGCGAAGAAGAAAAGTGAAAATAAATTATTTTTGGCATTTAAATATTGCCAATGATTTTGCGAAACTCTCAAAGCGGTGTTCGATTCTCAATGTATTTCATTATTCGGAAATAATATCCCAAGCGTGCCTGATAGCCATCATACTTAATTATCACTCTATCCTACTTAATGATCGACAGATGTCCCCTTGTAAGTGACGACCAAGAAGTTGAAAGGATGACTCATCCAAGGTATACTTTACCCCTTAGCCATCGCTTAACATCAATGACTAAGGATTGGGGGTGATTGATATACCCAAGTATACCCTCAACCCTGCCTTAAACCTACTCAGCTAGAGTGGACCCGCACCAATAATGACCAACTGATATAACGTGCCTCATTCGAGGTCCCAACCCAAGTTAGCTCGGCCTCGGCCCACTCATCCTCGGCTTCATCATCAACATGCCTAGCATCTACAATCCTTCAAGTGGAAAGGCCCTCATTCTTAGCCTGATTCGAGATGAGGATTGCAGGGTAAGGTTTCTTAGCATGCCATGTATCTTCAGCGAGTTAGCTCGGCCTCGGCCTCGGCCTTCTCAAGAGACGACGATCGAACCAAGATAGCTCATTATCAGTAGTGATACCATCAAGGGGTTGATCCATCATCTCATCCTCATCCTACACAGTACGACCGATAGTGACACCTGGCAGGGCACATGGTTTGGGGCACGCGTGGAATTGTGCGCATGGGACACAGACCCCACGTGAATAAAACCGTTACAAATAGATCATTCCCTCACATGAGGGAATATTTTATCATCATGACCTGCATGTGATAAAGACAATTGGCTCATTCTTATTGGCCAAGGACATTCTATACATGCTTATTATATGCTTGGGGGGTACACTACACCCCTCATACATTATGAATACTTGTCTTCTACATCATTGTAAATGATCCATAATTCAAAACCCTAGCCCAAGCTCTGTAAGAATATAGTAAAGTGAGAAAATGAGTGAATTGTATCACTTGTCCGATAGAGGCAAATCTTATAGTGAACTTACTCATCCCTACACAGTGGAGTTGGCCCGATTGGTTGAGCCACTTATATCTCTGTGTTATTTACCCTTATCCTCATTTCTTTCTACATTTACTCTGCAGATTATACACCATTGTTGTTCTACTTTGAGCTTACATTCATCTCGACTTGGTGATACCATTTATGATATCATCAATTGCCTTCAGTATGTAGTTTTAATAATGATAAAACTTTGGCAATCGCTGATTGAACTTCTCATGATTTTGGGCATATGCGCACATTACAAAAAATTATACCCTTGTGTTTTCGGAATGAACATTTTAGCAATTTTTTGTCTACAATATGTGAATTGTATCTTAATGTTTCTGTGTTTTTAAAAACACAAGAATAGTGTTTCCAATAAGATTATTTATACATTAAAAATATATACATTCCGACTTTACTATGTGTTATACATTACCATTTGATTAATATTTTGTGAGTACTAGTTGATTTGACAAATGATAACAGTACAGTAAATTTTATTCCATGTATTACAGATTTGTAGTGAATAGTATATGTTATACTCTTAACAAATAATAAATGTTATTGTGTGGTGATAATTCTGATTAGTGAACATTTTATGTAACATATGACCATATATTAAATTTCAGTGTATGCTTTACTTACCACCAATAAAATAATGTACCACATTATGTTGAACTTCTTTCACTAGAAAGAATTTATATTCTTATTCCTAATCGTTTAATATGATTGAAGAATTACAATCTATGATTTTTAAGACGTATTATAGCTCAAAAAATGACTGAATGTGTATCATATAAGTATTGTGTTACAAATGAATTATTAATTTGATATAATATACTAATTTTCAAATTTTTGTTTACATGTCTTTTATGTTGAAATATATTTTTACAAAATGGTTTGTACGTCGTGTATCTTTACTATACGATGTACCAAAAGCATGTATAGGAGTCTAATGTGTATTCTATGTATAACTTTTTTACATGGGAAGTCAGAATTCTCATCATTCAACTGTGGGTTTTTATTCAGTTTTTTATCCAACATTTTTATGATTGATTTGTTAAATTAGTAATATGCACAAACAATTGATATAAACCAATGTTCTCGATCATTCAGCATAAGAATGTTAAACGTTGTTCAATATGGACTGCGTACACATAATGTTTGCACACAGTAAACCATGTTATGCACACAGTAAATTTTGTACTCTCTTTAACATTAAACTTTTGTCTTTTTGAATTTTTCAGCAATCTGATACATTAAAGTAACAACTTCATACTTTATAGTATATTTATACTCCATGATTCGGCACACTAATATTGACCGTTGTTGAGTACACATAATGTTTGTACACGCAGTAAATGATGTTGTGCACATAATAAATGTTCTACTATGTTTTACATATAAATTTTGTTTTAACAAAATTATTCAGCAATTTGATACAATACAATGATGATAATCTGTATGATTCCACAGGATAATGTCATTACTAGAAAAATGATAACTAAGGACAACTAATTTGTTGTCCCAAAAGCTCATTTGTTGTCCCCGGTTTTATTTAGGACAGTCAAAAGGACAGGAAGAACTGTCCAAATAGGTTGTCATCATAAAAAGCTAAAAGAACAGTAACGCTTGTCCTTTTATAGTGTTTAGGACATCTCAGGCCGTCCTATTAGTGTCATTTTTTTAAAAAGAAAATAGTATTATATGTTTATAAGGAATATGTATGTTGTTCTTTAAAACTCAATTAGGGACAAAAGTATTTGTCCCAAATAGATTTTGGTGCATAAAATGTGGCGCCAAGTTATTATACCAAAATCTAACCTTTAAAATAATAACAAATCCAAATAGTACCTCTTCATAAAAATAAACACCAACGCACACTTTCAAACTGTCATTTCTAATTCTAAGTTAGTGTCATACCCAGTACTATTATGATTATTTAATTTAAGTGTGGTTGATATTATTAATTTAATTGGGGAAAATTGAATTGGATTTTAGTGAATATTAATTATCGAGATAAAGGATTAATGTAAATTATTATTATTATTATTATTATTATTATTATTATTATTATTATTATTATTATTATTATTATTATTATTATTATTATTATTATTATTATTATTTACATGTGTGTGACAAGTAAATAGATATGTGAATTGTTATATATCTGATACGGGTGAAAGCGACGATTTATTTTATATAACGATAGAGTGTTATATCAGCATATCGGTATAATTTATGGGTGATGCGTAGGGTACGCACGTGTCTGGATATTAATGAGATGTTAGCATATTTAGAGTTTGGTGACTCGGATAACCTTTTCGAGTGCACCAGTGTTCCGCAAAGGTTTGAAATAGTCAAGAATAGGTATTCGGGTGTTATGATTGGATTTCAGGGGCTTTTTAGACAGAACAAAGCCCATATGAGGGTAGTAGTGTCATTTTACACCTAAGATTAAATGGAAAAATTTATTAGAGTAATTATGAGGGTATTTCAGAGGTTGGGAAGGTGGATGGAAGCCTACCTTTGATATTTACACAAGAAATTGAGAGAAAGTTCAAGTCAAGAGAAAAGCCTTGGAGAAGTAGGAGAAAAGCTTTCACCAGATTTAACCCATCATCAAACACGTAGAGAACGTCGGATTTAATCCACCAAGGAAAGTAGTTACTTTCTTTATATCACAAATTAAGAGTAGTTATTTATTTTCATGATTAGAGGTAGAAAACTGAGATTTAAGATGTTAAAGATTGAAACTTGCTTAATTGATGTAGAGTTCTGAATGATAAGGGATGTGGGATTTTATATTTATTACTAATTGAGTCTAATCATACTTTAATTTTGAAATAAATTATGGGATTTAAATGATGAACATTAAGAACTTGAATAGAAAGGTTGAATCTTTAAAAATTGATTTGGGGAAATTTTTGTGTGGGATTAAATTGGTATTTGATTCGTTATCCTAGGTGTTTGATGTAGGATTCATGATTAGAAATATGTTTAAATGCTCCTAAATATTAGTATAACGAAATAATAGGTCTATTCGAGGTTTACTGTGGTTTGGGAGATCCGTTGGAGGGTTTGGGTGGAGAAAATATGATTTTTGGAGAAGTTGATTCGAACAGCTGTCGATCGATCGACTCGATCGATGAAGTTATAAGTTAGATAAGTTGTGCATAATCGAATTACGAATGCGTGGATATCGGTTTCATATTTTTCTTTCTTTTTTTGAATTTTTTATGAATGTTTTACTAAAAGGTGCGCAACATCGAAATTTTAAATTGGTGGTTTTGGATTGGGTTTTCTTATGGAAATTTTAATTTTGGGGGCAGCGAACCGGTTCAATTTGTTGGTCTACCCCTTTTTTATTCGTGCGCTATTTTGACCCACTAGGTCTTAGGGAATGACCGTAGGGGCTTCCAGGGTATAATGGGATTACTGGGGTAGACTTTCCAATTTTTGGTACGTGTGATAGGCCAACATTAGATGGGTTCGAGTGAGGAGAACTGAGGATTTAACTGAGTGACTTTTCATTATTAATCAGGAAGTTTAGTTAAACTTCGGGATTGGGTGAACCGTGCACCGTGGGATATGTGTACAAGTTTAGTACCTATTATGTATACACATTAGGGTGACGTGTATATGTACTTGTCTTTATTAAACACACATACTCGATAGTGCTATCGTAGGAGGTTGCGCGTAGTGGGTATTTCACCCTGGCGTTAACCAGTAGGTGGTGGATTGATTCCTCGGATCATAGGACTGTTGTATGGCCATTATCCATTTTTTATGATAGATATTAGTTTGGAGACCAAGTGGGCACGATATGGTATGGTCGCAACCCCCGAACGTATGTCTACGACCACCTCCATTGTATATGTTTTTGTTTGGAATGGGTGGTGAGATTTTTACCCGATGACTCAGTGTGATGCATGATGCCTAGAGTCGGATCGCAGACGAGGGATGTATCCACGAGATCCAAGATCTAGGGATATGATTATACATATATAGCGAGTGATATATATGTATTTTTATATATTATAGTGTATATATCTAATTATAGCATGATAGTAGCTATTTTATGTTTATTACGTGAATATTTATTTATAGCAAATGTGTCGCTACAATATTGTTCATGAACGTATACCTAGTGAAGGTAGTTATTCTTAGATAATATAGGGTATTAACGGGTTTGGGCCTGGATAGCAATCACATGTCCTAGTTGGACCGAGTAGTTTAATTAGGAAAATAAAAATGAACACGTTCGGTGCGCACTATAGTTGAAAGGTCAGGTTCATCTCATATGAGTGCGACCGATTAATTATGAAAGTAGGACGCTATTATTTTAATTGATTTAAAATAATTATTTACTTGCAAAATATTTTCTGCTTTTGGGGCTTTGACCAACAGACTTTTGTTCTTCCTTTTTTTTCTTTTTACACCCTAAATGTTTAGCAGCAACAACCAGAAGTGTGGGGATAGATCCATTATTTCCGTTATAATAGATGGGACGCTACATCGTTGTTTAGACACCTCAACTTAGTCTATCTAGTTAGGGTCATCTCATTTAGGTTTCAGTTTTGGGCGTGTTTCCCGTAGATGGATAGGATTTTATAGTATTATTAGATCTTTTATTTAATATCTTAATTTTATACCGTGGATTTTATTATTTGGTGACCGGTGGTTTTTGGAGTTTTTCTTATTATTTATCTATGCAAGAGGACTATTCTCTTCATTGTGTTGCATGGTTTATTCATATTATTTATATTATATTGTGGTTGCGACAGTGATGCTGAGAATGAATAATAGTAAGATTCTTATTTTATTTTAATAGAGGATTGTCCACCTGGTATTAGAATAGGGAGGTTGCCATAGTTGGTATCAGAGCATCAGGTTCTAGTGTTCTTATGATCTGTGCAGATTTGCTAAGTTATCGGTATTGCATTTTCTTTGATATAAAGCCTTACAATTAGGACCGTTATTTCATATTGCCATTTATGTTCTCCTATTATTGTTTATAATTGAAGTGAATCTCATACAACTTCGATTTTGTTCCATATACTAAATGCAAAGAGATATAGACCATCACATGCCGCAATGAGGGCCACAAAGAGGGATCCTCAACCAGAGTCACAAGATACTCAAGGGATTGTGAACGCAGCAGAGGTCTCAATTATTATCGCATAGATGGCTAATGACGTAATGGTAACCCTAGCACAGTACGTTCCCGAAACATAGACACAATATCCAGTGGCAACACTAGTTCAAGCTCAACCAGTGTCATCAATTTAGGAGAGAGTCAGAGAGGCCTTTCAGAAGGACCATCCGTCGAAGTTCCAGGGGAGTACAAACATTATATTAGTTAGCCAATGGGAGAAGGATAACCAGAGGCATTTGGATATGGCTGAGTGCAGCGAGACTTAGAAATAAGTACAAACTATGTTCAAGCTAGTCGGGAAAGCTCTTTAGTGGTGTGAGTTGGTTACCACAATAGAGGAAGCAAATACGATGACTATACAAGAGTTACAGGTGAAGTTCAACATCAAGTTCTTTCCATAAGAAGTTCAGAAAAAGATGAGGAGGAGGTTCATAGATCTTTCGCAGGAGGGTCAAACAGTGGTCGAGTACGAGGAGGAGTTCACCCACCTAGTGAACTTTGTGCCAGATGAGGTGAACACGGATGAGAAGAAAACTCTCAAATTCATGGATGAACTTACTTAGAGGATCCATCAGCATTTGTTGGTGAATCCGATATTGAGGACTTATATCGATGTCGTTAGCCGCATTGATCCATTGCTCAGAGGGAAGCGAAGAGGATCAGAGAGTCGATCCAATAGGGCAAGATCGGGGGAAACAGTGCCAGCGGGGAACCACAGTAGTAGAGTAGGTAGCATTAGAGGGTTCCCAGTAGGAGGACTCGATTAAGAGGTTTAGGCAGCCTAAAAGTATTTACAAGCATGGCAAGTAGCACGCTTCTCAAGGTTAGTAAGGACATGGACAAGGGCAGCCTCGTCAGGGTCAATAGGGCTAAAGGTAGGCATATTTTATAAGGATATGTTTTGTATATGGGGAGAAGGGACACATGCGACGTGCTTGCCTGAACAGGGCTAGGGGTCAGCAGTAAGGTGCCAGGTGAGACAAAAGTTACAACAGCTTCTAGGTCCACTCACTGTTCCAGCATTCTCTCCTCCATTGGGGCAGTTTAGGCATGTGTATCACGTTCGTGGACCAAGTTTACCACCAGTGCCATTAATGATTGAGGGTATATTTTCTATTTATGAGCACATTGGATAGGTTTTATCTAACACAAGTGCATCACATTATTTTGTTAGAATTGGATTCGCATGTGAGGCTTGTCTGGTGGATACATCGTTAGATATTATTACGACCATCTATTCAACATTGGGTAGAGAGGCTCTCATTCATTCCTTTGGTAAGGGAGTGGGTGTGGACATTGGGAGGCTATGCTTAATAGAAGATACGCTCAAATTAGAGATGTACAAGTATGATGTTATCCTAAATATGAACTGGTTAGCGAAGGTTAGAGCGATGGTAGACTGTTATATTAGGACTATCATGGTTGGTATTCCTGGGCAAGATATGTTACTTGTGGTGATACCTCGCCCGGAGAGAGGTTCGAGAACATATATGTGTTATATTGAGTAGGAGGCTTCGGAGAGTATAATTGTCTCATTAGATTCAAAGCATGTATTTAGGGATTAGTCTATAGTGCGAGCACTGTATTATATGACTCCTTTAGAGATGCGGGAGTCCAGAGATTAGAATTAATAGCTTTTTGGGTACAGTTTCATCCGTAGGAGTACATCACCTTGGGATGACCCTGTTGTGGGCATCCCAAATCTTCCCTTCGGATTCCCTCCAGCGCGCTGACGGGGTTGCACCCTTTCACGGGGTGCTCGGTTATCATCAATGTATGGGATGATATGTAGAGATAGAGTCACCAACCTATTTTCATAAAATAGGCAAAAGAAATGTCGTTTCCTTGAGAGAACAACATTAAGGATAATACAGATGGTTGAGAAACAAAGTATTTAGAAAGGTTCGAGAACTAAGTTACGAAATAGCAAGGTGCTAGGCACCTATCCCTCCTTTTCAACCTCTCATGGACATGTGTTAATCTTTTTCTGTTAGACTCCGTGAAGTGTGTGCTCATGTGCATAATATAGGTGAAGAATGGAATCATTCAACTTGCGTCATGGAAGTGGACGGAGTGAATTCATCCTTCGGAGTGCTATTGAAAATAATAATTTAAAATATATTATGATTTTATGTCAAATCACAAGTTGCAATAGAAAATAGAACGTATATATCATACGAAACATAAGCATGTAAGAATGGGAGATTCATAAAGAATACATATATATGATATGAGGGAAACATTTAAACATGCCTAAAGGAGGACTCGAATCTCGGGATTATCCCTAGACTCCTACATAGCCTAAAAGTCATCAAGGTCCACGTAGTTCGAAGATATATATAGACACCACATTTTAAGACCCCCCCAAGACTCTCCTTAGGTCCCTAGCACTTCCCCCTTCACCACCAAACCAAGGTCATACTCTAAGTACCAATATAGATGCCACTAGGCACCCTCGGACCCCATTTGACTCTAGTAAACTTCCCCGTCATAGTGAAGGCTCAATTAATCTTCAAAAGGATCTAAATATCCTTTCCAATGATTCACCTTGTGCATGAATTGACCTTACGGTTCCAACGAATGGTCCATTTTACTATTGAAAATTGATCTGGAGGCCATCGGACTCTCTCAGGCCCCGTTTTGACCAAAATCAACTTCACCACCCGAGAGAAAGTTCAATAAATCTTAGGAGGGATCTAAATCCCCTTTCCAACTGTCTATCTCGTGCACGAATCAGCCTTATAATTTGGGTGAATTGTTCATTTTACTGTCGAAAATCGATCTGGAGGCCACTAGGAGCTCCCAAGCCCCATTTTGACCCTAGTTAACCTCCTCACCCAAGTGAAAACACAATGAATCTTTGAAGGCCTCTGGATCCCCTTTCCAATGGTTTTCCCTGTGCACTAATTGGACTTGTCGTTCGAATGAACGATTCGTTTTCCTTTAAAAACTAATCTGGGGGCCACCGGGCACTCCCAAACTCCATTTAACTCCCTTCAAATCTTCAACTCGAATGACATTGAATGAATCCTTAAAGGTAACTGAATACCCTTTCCAACTATCCACCCCATACGCAAGTCAGCCTTACGATATGGAAGAATGACCTGTTTTAGTCCGAAGGGTCATGGGGCATTTCCGAGCCCCATTTGACAAAGGTCAACTCTTGAAACTGAATGAGACACAATGAATATTCTAAGGGCTCTGAATACCCTTTCCAATGGTATTCCCATGTGCAAACCAGCATTATGGTTTGGACGAATGATCCATTTTTCTCTGGGAATCTCATGTCCAAAAGATCGTTGGGAGCTTCCGAGCCCCATTTGACCAAAGTCAAATATTGAACCCAGGAAAGTCTTGATAGATTATTAAAGGTCTCTAAATACCCTTTCCAAGGGTATGCCCGTCCGCGATTTGGACTTACGGATTGCATTTTACGACCATTTTTTCAAGAAATTTGCATGAGGTTGCCAAATGGAAGACCCTTTTCCCTACCTATTGGCAGTGTGCCTGGGGATGCCCGCCGATAGGAAAGACAAGGACAATGCCTATTGGCACCCCCTTGACCCTATATAATGATATCATAACTCACTTTGAAAGGAACAACAAAAGCATCAACTTCAGTGATTTCAGCAACATTCTTCTAAAGTCACCAAAGTTTCCATGTTTGAAATGTCTCCCCCCTTTTATTTACATCACTTTCTCACCCAATTTAGCAAAATCCTCTTCTCTCTCATCCTACATTCCTCATCCACTTGCAAGGAAGACTTTTTAACAATCAAGATCAAGCTTCAAGTCTCTAAAGTAGGTCCAAACATATTCTCTCTCTTTTAAATTTCTTTATTTTTGCATTAGTCATCTAATCTTTACTTTAACATTTCATCTTTGTTAGTCCATACATAATAATCTCACTATTTTATTAGTATTATTACACATAACATATTTTCTATAAAAAAACAAAAACAAGAAAAAGAGGGTATAACTCATAAATTCCAAACGGGATTCTTCATCACATTTTTTCAAATCAAAATATCCTTTTACACACACGCATCTAAATAAAATCCCCAGTTGGATTTATTGAATAAACACCACCCTCATATTGCATGCGACTTACATGGACTTTGATGTCTATTTAGGCTATGTACGCATCTCGGGCCAAAATCATAGACTCGAGTCCTCCTTGTATTTTATATTCATATATTATTTATATATATTTTTTATTTGTGATTCTTATTTGAGCCTTATCCAACACATAGATCATCGTTTCATCGTAACAGTCGATATCCCAATAAGCGCACACATCGTGTGTGTTTTTTGTTATTATTTTTGGAACACTCCTACAGATGTTCTCACTCCGCCCTTTTCCTTGACATGAGATGAGAAATTCCATTCTCCATTTATATATTCACACACACACATGCACACTTCATGGAGTTTTTAAAGGAGAATAATAGCACATGTCCATAAGAAACTGAAAGAGCGGGATGGATGCCTAACACCATCCCATTCAATAACTTATCCCACGAACCTTTGAACTATTGGTTTCTCAAGCATCAGTATGTCTTTAATGCCGTTATCTCCAGGAGACAACATTTCTTTTGACTATTTTGTGCAAAATAGGATGGCAAATTTATCTATTTACATCACCCCACATTGACGATAGTCGAAGCACTCCTCCTAGTAAAGGGCGTGAGACCCTTCTTCTTCTATCCTTCCAACCATGCACGCATGAGCATCGAGAGACCTCCCCAGAGGAAAAGGGAAAGGGAAGAACGAAGGGAAAAACTGAGGATGGCCATAATGGCGACTCCGCTGGGGACAACTTATCATAAGAAGGCTAGACTATGTTTACATGGGTGTTAAGATTTTTTGCACGTGTATGTATGTACCTAGATGTATGTCCCTTCTTTTCCTCTATTTATTTCTTGTATATATTCATCTCATGCTCACTTTTCACCATCACTAACTTGTAAATATCTTCCTTGTACACCTCACACTACTTACACTTATACGTAGGATCACTTATATCCACATGTTTCCCACACAACTTAGAACATACATGCTTAGGTTTCACTAACACACACCTCCACTTATCACGCTTATATATTTATGTTCACTTGTACTTATCACACACCACTTATAGTTGATCCATGCTTAGATGCACTACCACACACTCACTTATAGATGTTCACACATCACTCACTCACATGTATCCATGCTTAGTGTAATCTTCATACTCCATGCTAGATTTACTTCTCATAATACGTGTACATTCTTCCTTATTAGTATAGTGCTCATCATGCCAAATGAAATACTCTCTCCATAATATACTAATCAATAATCAGGCACTTTTCACACTATATCACCAAGAGCATGGTTATTGACCAAAATGTTATCCCGTACTGGAGGTCACTTTGTGATGGGCGCTGGTCCGGTAGGTCGTAGTTAGCCTAAGCAACATGACACTTACCTTCCATTGGCCTAGTACCTTTGATGTGTATCGAGCAAATCCCCCCGCATCGTACCTTTTGACTGAACTCACGACGGGAGGTATATAATAGGTAACTCGTTCACGTACGTCAATTATATCGAATTCTCTCTCACATGTACTGTCCCCACGAGGTATATAGTGATGTAATTCATGTACACTCAGGCATATCAAAATGGCGTGTCCACACTTACCGATTACCCTTAAAAGCATGAAGTATATTGTGGATCTCATGCCAAAGCGGGGAACCTTTCCACTAACCCAACAACTGCATAAACCTCATATTGGCGTCAGACCTAATAAACTCATACTTATTTTTCCAGTCGCCACACGACACTCTGTCGAAATGCCAATTTGGCATGCCACCCAAACTTTCGCACAATTTCATTATTTTTGAATACAGGACCCTATCCATGAGCCTGAAAACAATTCTAACTCGATATTACCTATTTTTTAAACCCAATTTTTACCCGGTAAACTTAATACAAGTGAAACCATAATAATAATAATAATAATAATAATAATAATAATAATAATAATAATAATAATAATAATAATAATAATGCTGACACTCTTCTCTCATTTTTTCCTCCTTCTTTACCAAAAGTGTTAAAAACATTTTCTCCTCTTGTATTAAAATATCAAAAACATTTCTTCTCCTTTTTACAAAAAGTGTTAAAAAACATTTTTTCCACTTTTTTGTCTAAAATGTCACAAACATTTTTCCGCCTCTTGCATCAAAATGTCAAAAATATTTTCCCTCCTCTTCAATAAAAACCATTCTTCTTACTCTTTTCAAAAATAAATTCGAATATTTTTTCTTCTCAGGACGATCGCATACCCGATTCTTGTTATGGCTACCTATTGGCTTCGGTCTTCCATCAAATCGCCCCAAAGCTCTGCCAGTTTTCTATAACTTCATTAGAGTCCAGAATCCACCTTCACCAATATTCCATGGATAATACCGATCAAGCATTAAATGTACAACTTGATCTGATGGCACTCTTGGTCCAACTCAGTGCCAAGATTGACAACCTTCGAACGGAGGTTCATGAGATGCCTTTTAGACTAGTATCCAGAAGATGATTTATCCCTCAGCCTTCATTTCACATTGAAGACTAAGGGCTAGGGGTGATTGATATACCAAGTATTGCCTCATCCCACAGTTACATCAGCTCGGTCAAAGCTGACCATCGCCAATCGATCTAGCATATGGAGTTATGACTCGACCATGGGCCCCGCCTAAGATAACTCTTTCTCAGATGATGACTTATTATAGGGAACCTCATCCTCATACTGGAATATCAATCAACATGCCTCACATCATTACTTATATGATCTACCACCCTCGTCCTTAGTCATCACTCAAAAGATGAGGACAAGACGATATAGCCCAATAGGATAGGTGTCATTCCATTAGTAGACTACAAATCGATAACTCAACCTTGGCCTGGATGAATGGATAAAAGAGGATAGCTAGCAGAGCACATGGATTACGAAATTCATGGGAGTGTGAGCATGGGCTGCAGATCCCACGTAGACAAAACCATTATAATAACATCTCCCTCACACGTGAGGGAATATTTGATAATCACGACCTACATGTGACAGTGACAGTTGGCTCCTCCTTATTGGCTAGAAACATTGCATGAATGCTTATTATATGGTTGGGAGTACCCTACCACCCCATGTACTATAAATACTTATCCTTCTACATCTTTGTAAAGGACCGATCATTATAAATCCTAGCTGAAGCTCTGTCAAAATCACAGTAGAGAAAGAAAGCTTGAGTGTTCTGTATCTCAAGGCCATTAAAGCCCTTTCTTATTGGATTTCACACACACTCACACAGTGGAGTAGGCCAAGATTTACTGAACCACTTATATTTTGTCTTATCACCACTTTACCTCATCTCCTTCTATATTCACATACCTATTTACACTACATTAATGTACTCATTTGAGCTTGCATATTCACATTTATTTGGTGATACCATTTATGTTATCATCAATCTGGTGCTGTTTATGGGAATGAAGTACAATTTCTTCATCCTCCTAGTTTAGCTTATAGTCACTGGATTCTCTAGTGGTGATGCAACTCCACTCAGGTGGGAGTGTATCACCATTGAAAGAGCTCCAGTTGAGCTTCTCAAGATTTTCTTCAGATTTTTAGCTCTTCCAGTTCGTCGGAGATATGGCCTCCGATCTAACTCTAGGCATCGACCCAAGCTCCAGCCAAGCCCTACCCCAGTTAAAAATGGCTGAGGTGGTAGCGGTGCTACCCTCTTTGGCGGCCATCCAACAAAATATCCAAGAGCAACTCACTGCATTCAGTGAGAATGTTATGACTAGACCTGCCAATATCGAAGAGGAGTTGATAACTCCGACCGACAGAGAAATCCATCCAAATCTAGCTTCCATGGGACTACCCCAGGCCCATACAAAGAGATGCCTCCTCAGCAAAGTCCTAAAGACATGGCTGGCCCTAGGCAGTTATGACTGGGGAGGTCGGGTTAAGATCTCCATGATGATGAGGATGATCAATGCGATGATGAAGGCGATAGAGAATTTTTGGAGCCTTACCAAATCTCTGAAAACACTGTGCATCCAAATTAGCCCAGCAGAGGACATAATGGCAGGCCGAGAAGAGAATATAGGCCACGGGAATCAGCTTTAACTCGACCCAGTATAGGATTTGAGAAATTTCCTCTCCAGATCTCAAAGTAATGCTGGATCTAGGAAAAATTATAGATGTGGCGACCGTAGGCCTCCACAAGGCCGAGATAAGGAACAGCGCAAGGTTAACATCTAATAAAGAACGACTACTAGAGATCCTTCAGTTCGCCCAATCGATAGAGAATGGGCTAGAGACATTATTGTTCAGGCCAAGAGAGAGGTTGTAGCTACGATTGAGAGGCCTTGGAATGATTCGATACAGTAATTAGAGGATAATATAGGGGATATATTAAAGATCCGAGACCCTTTGCAAAGGGGCTACACTAAAGGATCCTCCTTTGTGCAAAAATTATGAGTTATCTAACTTCGACTAAGTTTAATCCGCCGGTAGTCACACCAAAATATAACGGGAGCACCAATCCCCTTCTATCATGTGGAGATATATCAATCCGCTGCTGATATCTACTCAGTCTCTAATGATATGAGGTGTCATGCCTTTTCCAGCACACTTACCACTGTTGCTCATTTGTGGTATACCTCCCTTTCTAAAAACTCAATAAAAAATTTCAAGCAGTTGGCAGAGAGGTTCATATAAAATTTTTGCTTCGGAATGAAGACCCAAAAGAAGAAGACACACCTGCGATACGTTAAGCAGGGAAAGAATTAAAGTTTGAGTGAGTACATAGACCACTTCATTAAAGAGAAAATAAAAGTCGAAGACTATGAATATAGTATTTCTATGATCGTCTTGATAGGAGGATTGAAAAAAAGAAAGCTCATCTATAATCTCATCAAAGATCCTCCAAAATCGATGGCCAACCTCCTGGCTACGGTCGTGAAGATTATGAATGCAAAGGAGGCAATGGCTGCCAAAAGAGACGATGAGAAAGGAGTAAGCAGTGGGAGTAAATTTTAAAAGTCAAAGGGTAAAGATGGCAAGAAGAGGTCGGCGGATGATAAGTTCGTTGACTATACTCTGCTGACAGTTAGCTTTGACCATATTTTGAGTGAGATAAAGAATGATCAGTCTCAGAAATGACTGAAGAAGTTGAGAACTCCTCCTCACAAAAGGAAAAAGAACCTGTGGTGTGAATTCCACCAAGATCATGACCATACAAATGACAGATACTTCGCTCTCAAAGACGGTATTGAAAGGATATTGAAGCCTAGAAAGTTAACGAAGTATGTGGATAAGAGTTGTTCAAAGGGTGGCCGAGATGACACCCGAAATAAGAGGAGTGATAAATGCAGGCTTGATGCCCTAGCTAAACGAGATGACGATGCTTCAGATGATGATGATAAAGCTGACCCAGACCTGCCACCTCTATTCACTGATCTTAAGGGTCGACAAAACATGATTTATCTCAGAGTTAAAATGATTTTTGGAGGACTTGCAGGAGGTGTGAAGGAAATTATTGACAGGAAATCTCATGTGGAAGAAGTAAAAGCTCTCGCTCCAAAGCCCATGGAAGTGCACTCGGCAACTGTTGAACCAAAGAAGGTAAAGAGAACAAAGGTTCATATGAATACCCTTATTATCAATTTCTTAAGGTTGGAGTTTAAGGGGATCTTAGCCCCATATGATGACCCTTTGATGATAACCACCTTGGTACATGGGTATGAAGTCCCCAAGATATTGGTCGACGGTAGCAGCTTGGTCGATGTGATGTTCTGGGATTATTACAAGGGCTTTGGGTTGAGTAAGAAGAGACTGATACCATATCTCCAACCTGTCATTGGTTTTTGCAGAAAGAAGGTACAGTCTCTGGGCATTTACGAGATGGAGGTCAGAATGGGGAACAGTTGACCGAAATGCCTCACAAAGAAGATCAGTTTTTTTGTTATGGATGAGAACGTCTACTCATCCTACAACATAATTTTGGGAACAGTAGCCCTCAAGAAGTTTAAGGTCGTGCCCTCAGCAGTTCACCAGATGATAAAATTCCCGACTCCTTATAGAGTAAGGTAAGTTCAGGGTGACCAAGTTAAGGCTCGTGAGTTCCACTTCAACTCAGCTGAAGAGAGAGGCGCATAAGAAGGTCACTACAACTTATAACATTGGCACTCTTGACCCTAGAAATGAGGCCCATCTGAAAAAAGGCAAAGCCATTGAGGAGGTAGAATCCATCGTCCTCAATGAGAATGAGATGAAAAAAATGTCCAAGTCGGTAAGACCCTAATAAAGAGATTAAAGTTGAGTTGATTAAATTATTGAGGAAGAGATAAAGAATTTTTTCATGGAGCCATGAGGACATGCATGGCATTAATCCTATGGTCCTTTGCCATAAGCTGAACATAGCTGAAGAGGCAAAGACAATCAGATAAATAAGGAGAGTGTACTATAGAGAGAAGTACGATGTTATTAGATATGAGGTGAAGAAGTTATAGAAAGTCGACTTCATCAGGGAAGTTATCTGCCCTGAATAGTTAGCATATGTTGTCATATTTCCTAAGGCCAGTGGAAAGTGGAGAATGTCCATGGATTTTACAGAATTGAACAAGGCATGCCCCAAAGATAGCTTTCCCATGCCGAGAATATACCAAATGGTTGATGCCACGACCGGCTATGAATTCATGAGTTTCATGAATTCCTATTCAGGCTATAATTAGATTTTTATGGACCCGACCAATACTGAGAAGACATCATTCATTACGAATAAAGGGACCTACTATTACAAGGTCATGCCTTTCGTCGTGAAGAAAGCCAGGGTGATATATCAGAGATTGGTAAATAACATGTTTGAAGATCAGAGAGGAAAAACCATGGAGGTATATGCTGATGACATTCTAACGAAGAGCCTCAAGGCCGACACTCATATAGTCAACCTTGAGAGAACTTTTGATACCATGGATGAGTACTAAATGTAACTCAACCCCACCAAGTGTGTTTTTGGCATGGGGGCAGGTAAGTTTTGGGGTTTTATTTTGAATCAACGGGGGATTGACTGAGAATATTAAAGCTCTGATGGAGATGAAGACTCCAAAATCCATAAAAGATGTTCAGAGCTTGACTAGACGAGAAGTGGCATTGAATAAATTTATGTCGAGAGCAACAGAAATGTGTCTACCATTTTTCAAAGTGTTAAAAAAGGCCTTCGAATGGAATGAAGAGTGTGAGAGAGCCTTCAAGGAGTTAAAGGTTTATCTCAATTCGCCACTTTTATTATCTTGGCCTGTTCAAGGGGAACGGTTATATTAGCATTTGGTCGAGTCAGAGTTGACCAGCAGTGCAGCAATCATCAGAGACAAGGATGGTGTGTAAAAGCTAGTGTACTTGAATAGTGAAGCCCTCCAAGAGGTCGAGCAGAGATATCCAAAAATAGAGACGATATCCTACGCTTTAATTCATGCCTCAAGAAAAATAAAAAAATATTTTTAAGCACACAGTATGGTCGTCCTCACCGACTTTCCTCTCAGACAGGTCATCCATGAACCTGAGAAGTAGGGTAGGTTGATGGTCTGGTCGATAGAGTTGGGAGAATTTGAAATTATCTATCGACAGAGAAGAGACATAAAATGGCAAGCTTTGGCAATTTTTTTCACCGAGTTCAACTGGAATGAGGCCGCTGGTGAAGAGTTGACAAACCCAACACCAGAGACAGAAAAAGAAAGTGAAAGCCCGGCTAAAGTCGAGACGAGCACGCAAGAGGTAGAGTGACTAAAAATGAAGAACAAATAATTTTTTTTAAATATGGGACCCTGAAGGAGGGTAATTTTTCCAAAGAAGGTACTATCTGGAATTTATTTATTGACGGCTCTTCAGACGAAGCGGGAAGTCGAACAAGCTTGATCGTGTCGGCCCCTGTGGGATTGACATCAAATATCCTTTGAGATTAAATTTTAAGGCTTCAAACAACGAGTCAAAGTATGAATCTCTTCTAGCAAGACTCTCCCTGTGGCCATCCCTGATCCTCGCGGAGAGAGTGGGGAGGGCTCATCTCACACGGTGGAGGATCTTGGTCCTGCGCATCCCTCTCGAGAGTGCTTTGACTATTGTTAACGATATATGAGGTGAAAAATGTAGAGAGATGAAGTCGCCAGTCTATTTTACTCAAAACAGATAAAAGAAGGTGGAGAAATCCCGAAGGATAGCATCTAAAGACATACTGATACATACGAAACCCAAATTGATTCGAAAAGGGTTCGGAGGCTAAGTTGTCGGTCTCTCATGGATTGTTGTTATTTTCCTCTATTTCCCCGTGATATGTGTGCACGTGTATATGTAGTGGAGATAGGAATCATCGACTTGTATCATGGAAGAGATAAAGCGAGTCATCCATAGGAATGCTCCTAAAAGTAATATCAGAAGATAGGATTTACGTGATTATTCAGCGTTGATCATTATAATGGAATGATAGAGCATATGGAATAATACGCCACTAAGAACACATATATGTATATGAAAATACATATAATCTAAGAGAATTAAGTTAAAGAATTAGAAAAATAGATCGTGGGAGAAAAGTAGGACTCGAATCTCGGGTTTTACCCTGAGACGCCTATGTAGACTATAGAGGCATCAAAGTCCACGTAGTTCTTATACAAAATGAGGGGTGGGGTTTATCCCATAAATCCAATCGGGGACTACCCTTATGTATGTGTGTGTGTAAAAAGGTGTTTTAGTTGTGAGAAAGCTGCGAGAATTCCCATTTGAAATTTATGAGAAAACCCTCTTTTCTTGTTTTTTTGGGTTTTATTTATTTGAAAATAAGAAATGTGCAATAATACGAAATAAAAAGTATATTAGGATATGTGAGATGGAGAGAATAAAAGTGCTGAGTAATAAAATAAGTTAATGCGGTTTTATGAGAATTTGATGAGAGAATTGAGAAAGTTGGACTTTCTTGAAGATCTTGAGCTTGATCTTAAATGTTGGACGACAACCCTTTCACTTGGATGATGATGGAGGGTAGTTAATTAACCAAGTTTGGTGAAAAATATGATGAAAAATGATGGTTGGAAAGGGATTTGGATGTAAAATCACGCTGACTTCGAGAGAGGTTTTCTAAGTTCGCTGAGAGTGATGGATTTCAGATCTTGGGGTCCTTTTGAATGAAGTCAGACACTCCTTTTTATAGGCCCAGGGCATTGCCGATCGGTATAGTCCTGGTCCTACCAATCGGCAAAGGTTTTTAGGCACACGATCGATAGGCAGGATCTGGAACCTGTCATTTAGCGGTCTCTTTCAGGTTCCTTCGAAAAAGGGTCATAAAACGCAAACCATTGATCTGAATCGATCGTGTGGTGAACCAATAGAAAGATATTTTAGAGACCTTCAAAAGTCCATGGACTTTTCCCGGGTCCGGGAGTTAACTTAGGGTCAAATGTGGCTCGAAAGTGCTCATTAGTCCTTTATACGGGGGATTATTGGATGCAAATGGATCGTTTGTCCGCATGGTAAGTCTGAATCATGAACGGGGCATACCATTGGAAAGATTATGAGATGTACTTCAATATTCCAAAGCGTTTGACTCAGTTATGGGAGTGGACTTTGGTCAACCGGGGCCTGGGAGCATTTGGTGACCTTTCGGAGTAAAACGAATCGTTCACCCGTACCGTAAGTCAGAATCGCGCATGGGGCAGACCGTGGGAAAGGGGTTTCAGTGCCCTTTAAAGATTCATTCAGTCTCGGTCAAGCTAAAGAGTTGACTTTTGTTAGACGGAGCCTGGGAGCATTCAATGATCTTTTGATCAAGTTTTGGGGGGGAAATGGGTCGTTCGTCGGCACTGTAAGTTAGAATCGCGCACGAGGTGGATCATTGCAAAGGGGTTATAGTGCCATTTGAATAGTCATTCAGTCTGGGTCGAGCTGAAGAGTTGAATTTGGTCAGACGGGCCCAAGAGCATCCAGTGACCTCCTGATCAAGTTTTGGCAAAAATGGGTCGTTCGTCCGCACCGTAAGTCAGAATCACACACAGGGTGGACCGTTGGAAAGGGATTTTAGTGCCCTTTGAAGATTCATTCAGTCTTGATCGAGTTGATGAGTTGACTTTGGTCATATGGATTTCAAGAGTTCCCAATGGCGTTTAGGTCAATACCCGGGGTATGACTTAGATTTGTAGTGATGAAGGGAGGTGTTAGGGACCTAAGGAGAGGTTAGGGGGTGTTAGGATGGGGTATCTACAGAGCCCCTTGACGGGTGAGTTTCGAACAAACGATAGACATAGAATAGACACCGCATGATGCCTTTGAAAGAGGATGACCGATTCAGAGGGCCGAGGCCGATTCGGAAGACCTAAGGATGAGGATGACTGATTCAAAGGGTTGAGGTCGATTTAGAGGACCTAAGGGGGCATACTGGGGATGGTTAAAAAGGAAGCGATGACCAAAGATTGAGGTCAATTTCGAGGACCTAAAGCAATGCATGGGATGACCAATTTTGCGGGTCGAAGCCAATTTCGAGGTCTTAAATTGTGATGGCCAATTCTATGGGTCAAAGCCAATTCTATGGGATTAAATTGAGATGAGCAATTTTACGGGTCGAAGCCAATTCCGGGGGCTTAAATTGAGATGACCAATTCTGCGGGTTGAAGCCAATTATGAGGGCTTAAATTGAGATAACCAGTTTTACGGGTCGAAGATAATTCTGTGGGCCTAAGTTGAGATGACCAATTATGCGGGTCAAAGCCATTTTTGAGGGATTCAATTGAGATGACCAATTCTACGGGTTAAAGCCAATTATGAGGGATTAAATTGTGATGCCAATTCTACGGGTCGAAGCCAATTCTGAGGGATTAAATTGAGATGACCAATTATATAGGTCGAAGCCAATTCTGAGGGCTTAAATTGAGATGACCAATTATGGGGGTCGAATCCAATTATGAGGGCTTAAATTAAGACGTTCTCGGGGAACTCTACCGGGGAAATTACCGCATGATTTTGATTTGAGCTGGGGAGTTGATTGCTAGGGAAACTTATGTGTCTTCCGAAGACTTTGCACGGGAATAGCCAATTGGATGCCATAAATCCCACTGGGGAAGTGACAAGATGGCCCAGGATTTGGATGTTTCGCTCGGGGAAATTTGAGACTCTTGGTGAATAGGAGTTAACCTGAGGTTTAGGATACTTTAGGGATCCTCTGGGGTTATTGTCGGGGGCATATTCTCTTGGCTTTTGAGAGTTCCGATGGGAAAATAGGGGTTCTTATTGAGGGAGTGTGAATCTTTCTTGGTGAAAAAGTTTTAAATCCTTCCCGAGATTTTTATGAATTTTTTGGTGATTTTTCAGGTTTTCTGGGATTTTTTGGTATTTTCTGTACCAAAATTTAAGGGGGTGTCGGTCATCATGGTGTGGAGGGTGTCATTCGGCAGTGGCACATAATTTTGGGCTGCCTCGAGAAGGTGGAAGGTCAGTATTAATCGGTATATGGGGGTGCTGAATGGCATGACGCTTGGCTTCCTATAAAAAGGGGGCAGGTTTCCCTCATTTTTCACGGCTTATTTCCTTCTCCCTTTCTGCGATTTTCTTTTGCCAATCGTTCTAACATTTTGTAACCTAAAAAATGATCATTTTTGTGAGCACTGCGGTACACAGGGAGTGGTTAGATGTTGATGACTGGGCGAATGTGGAGTGGAGGGCCAAGGTGCCTCTTGCTTTGGGGAGTGAGAAATCTTTTGATTCATTTCAGCCAGTTGCGGATGAGAGTACTTTACTGCGGGAGCCATCGCGTCATTGCTCTTCTAGGGTAGTGAAACCTGGTGATTATGTAAGTACAAAATGACTTTTGGCATTCCTTTTTTAGTGATTTCCTTTTTTCTTAGATTTTGACAAAGCTTTTTCTTTGACAGTCTGATGTTTCTTTGTAGCCTATGCATTCTCGCGGAACGACGGGGCTTAAGGATATCTGGGAGCACCTTCCACCTATGGTGCGTTGGGTAGTATCGTCAGCAGGCTTTGGGAGGCTGGCGTCTGTGCTGGATGAGATGCCTCGTTCAACGGAGGTCTTATGCACTTTGGGGGAGAGGTGGTGGGGCACTACCCACACCTTCCATTTGGGCATTGGGGAGATGACTGTGACTCCCATAGATGTGCTGCAGTTATTGGGGATGGATTGTGATGGAGAGAAAATAGAGGTGGATCACTCTTTGCGGGTGAGACCGGAGGCGGTGCGAGCGGCGCTAGGTGATGTAGGGAGGATAGTATTTGTGGACTCCATCTGTTTGTCGCTACTGAGGGATGTTTTACTGCGTAGGGTGATTGATGTGGAGGAAGGGCTGCAGGTGAGGAAGATGTCCCGACTATTTATTTTGTTGGTGTTGGCGGGATTTCTGGTGGCGTAGAGCGGCAACGTTGTCCACTTGTGGTTTTCTCCATACTTGAGAATGTTTTCGAACATCCCTCTCTATGATTGGGGGAACCTGACTCTGGCGACACTTTATTTTTCTCTGGATGCATTTAGTCGATGCTACCGGCAGACTTTCATTGGAGCCACGTATCTTCTTGAGGTATTCTTTAGTTTGCGCATTTTCTTTCATGCATTCGCATTTCCCTTGTGCGTCTCTTTTTTTTTATCATGGATTCTTATCTTTAGCAGACGTGATTGTATGAGGTGATTGGGTGTAATACCCAACTGATTGCTTAGAAGGATGAGACTGTTGGGGACTTTTGTTGGTTGTATCGATGGCAAAAGGCCAATCGGTGGTCGAGGAAGTCTCTTTCTCTGGAGGTGGTGCGTCGATCTTGAATGGCCTGACCAGTAATAGGGTAAGACCTTTTCCTTCTTCTGTCTTGATCTTTGTGTGATCTAATTCCGTATTGACTTATATCTGCTGGGGATTTTTTAGGTGACCTTTTACCCTTGGGGGATGGCTGTTTAGGTCACGGGATCGACTGGGGTGAATGTACAGATGAGCCATTTACTGGCGCATAAGTTTGGATACTCCTGGTATCTCAAGGATAGGGTGGTACGACAGATTACTGAGGAGGAGGTGGTGGTTCCACATGCGAGGAACCCTATGTCTATGAGGCGAGAGAGGATGTTGCTAGAGGATGCGAGAATTATGATGATGATTAGTGAGTCATATCTGTTGTATACCGATACGTCTATGTCGTATGATTATATGGACTTTGTGATGAGTTGGCTGATGGGGCCTAGCATATATGATGCGCTGCCTTTCTCTCAGGCGGGTTCAAGTCGACCAGTGGGGCCTTCCCATAGTGGTGGTGGTCCATCGACATCTGCAACAACGGCGACTTCGGAGGTTCCTTTTATGGTGTTTCATACCCCTTCATACAACATTCGACGGGCTGATGGAGGGATGGTGCCTATATTGCATCATCCTCATGTAATGGACCCAGAGGAGTTGGGCTTGACGGAGGAGCTTCTTCGTCATTTGGTATACCTTTACGTTCTTCTCTTTTGATTTCTTTTTTTCTTTGTTTTATTTTATCTTATTTGCCTGATACTGTTTCTGCCTTCCTTTGTAACAAGTCCGGGTGTCCACCACTTGGATAAGGGATATTAGGGACTGGATATCTTCAGCGACTGCCCATATTCAGGACGCGATTCCGGTTCCTTCTTGCTTGGTGTCTTCTGCCTCATTTAGAGAGGAGTCTGGTTTGAGTAGTGGTGGTGCGTCATCTCTCCGCAGGGGAAAGAGAGTGCGTCACAGAGATGGAAGCTTTTAGAGAGGGGGGATGGGTAGGTGAGAGAGAGGGGGAATGTAGGTTCGGGTTGAGTCCCATTTTTTCTTCTTTTCTTTGTTTCCTGTAAAATTGATGTAACACAGAAAAAATATCTATGCAATGCAATGGAGTTTTTTTATTATCTTTTGTTAGTAATGAATGAATGCATGCATATGCCCTTTTTTACTTTGTTGCTGAGACCGTAAAAAGAAATATGTTTTGGAATTTTAAAAGAAGGTTTTATTCACAATGATAAATTATATAAAGATGGAAAGGGATTTTGAAAGTCTGTTGAGAATATCAGTTTATTTTCACTAAATTTTTTTTTTTTTTTTATTTTGGTAAAAGTGGAAAAAGGTAAGTTTCCAAAAATAAGGGGTTGCCGATCGGTAAGCCCCTTGTCCTGCCTATCGGCAGGTCAGTCCAGTCAAATCAATTAAGGCTTTAATTGGTACTCTCTCCAGCTTTTGTTACCTTGTGGGTCAGGATTCCCTCCGATTTCTACACGGGTTGTGTCTTTTGTGAAGGTTTTCAAGTATAAAAAGGGGTAAGGGTGGAGTATTTTCATCACACCTTCACATTCTAACTTTCTTATTCTGCGAGATGGCTCTCCCTAGTAGTGTTGAGTTTGGCAACTACCTCGAGACTTTGGAGGCGATGTGCTCCTACAACGTCGACTACGACGCCTTCAACATGCATCAAGTCTCTTTATGGCATAATCGTCCCATTGAGTGGAACATACTGATGGCGGCGGTATAATTTTGGTACCTCGAGGACCATGTATGCCTCTTTGGCTTGGAAGAAGCCTGTCCGACTTATGAGGAATTTCTGCCATGTTGGGGGTAAATCCTAGTGTGGCGACTGCTATGTCTGAGTTTTCCCAGTCTCCCCGGGAGTTGTTGGTTGGACTTCTCTGCGTCTCGCCCTCGGCGGGTAAATCTTTGGTTACTGGAGGAATGATTCCCTTCTGGCGGTGCTGTGGTCTGTGTATTTGCAGGAGGTTGGTGATGTTGGATATGCCGGAGTCATCGTTATGGGCTTAGTTTCAAAATTACTGCTGGTGGACCCATAACTTATAGCCATTACTTCATGGATGTCATATCATCGCAATCCTATAGCGGTGATATTGGCGAAGACTTTGAATGGTGTGGATGCCTGGCGAGAAGGTCGTTCTGAATTTCTGAGGGGTAGCCCTGTGATGTTGTTCATGTGGTTGTCTGAAATATTCCACCTGGTCATTCCTCTGAAATATCCTTTGTCAATTGTGCCAAACTTCTTTTCGTGCTATTTTATCAGTGTTGGCCTTGATATCGAGAGCTGGGATAACTGGTTTATGGAGCATGGGGCTCTAAATTTGCAGTGGTCAGTGCCTTGGTGGGGAAAACTGCTGCCTATTCTGGAGCTGGGGGAATACCCGTACGTTCGACTGGTTGGTCTCAGACAGACATCTTTCTATTTCCTTCGGCGGCTTCTGTGCCAATTTGGCTGGGAGCAAGTCGTGCCACCTCGAACACTAGATTTCTTTTCGGTAGAATATATGATAGTGCGTCTGCGCATACAACTTGGCTCTTTGTAGGAGAGTTCACATTTGTCAACTCGTCCTTCTCGGTCTGTTGGGAGAGTCTGTCACATCTCTAGGGACTATATGAAGTGGTTTTAGAGAAGAGTAGTTAACAAAATGTTGGTAGTGGAGACTGGAAAAAGGTGGCTTGTCTTATTTGATACCATGGAGGGAGGTGTTGTGTTTTTTCCAAGGCAGGTTCGAGCTTATAGGTCTATGGAGCGTCTGCGGCACTGTACTCAGGCAGAGGAAGCTTGCGAACACCAAGACGTAGATGATGATAATGATGATAGATCAGGATCCTCTGGTAGCCGTGAGTAAGATTCTTAGAGAGTTTGTTTTGTAATGGGAATAAATTTGGTAATTTATTTAGCTTTTTAGGAAGGTAGGGGAAGGGGGTTATCCATTCCTTTTCTTATGTAATTGCACTGTAATTTCTTATTAGTGAAATAAACAAGTTTATGATCATCCAACTGTGCCTTTTGATGAATTTCATATTTTTGAATTATCTATACCGATCGCTAAGGCATGCATAATCCTTTTGTTCAAGTATATGTTAGAATAAACTATCGTTCTCGGAGATAAGAAAAGAATAGTTTTTTTGTGAAAGAGAAAGGGGCGAGCTCATGTAAGATGTATGAGATGCCTACGTACCTATGGAGGTTTTGAAAAGTTTTAATTTTTCTGGAAATGGTTTTTGTAGAGGATCAGGCCCACGTAGTTCTGGGTAGAGCAAAATGAAGATTTTTTTTAGAATAAAAGGGAGATGAGAAGAGTCATAGCGTGCCGAGATTTTGGACTAGGGGTAAAACTTCTTTAGACGGTCCAAGTTGACTGGGTGCACCATTTCCTCCTTGTCGAGGTTGTTAAGCACAACGGCGCCATAGGACAAGATCTTCTTCATAATGTATATGCCTATTGGAAGCTTTGGGTGTGACTTTCCCTATGATGAAAATGCCCCAGGTGGAGAACTACTAGGGAGAAGTCATGTTGTATAATTCTTAAGGAGGCAAGTGCTGGAGAAGTCATGGGTTCCATCGAAGTTTTTCTTGAATTGCGCTTTATGGTAGATGATGTACTGGGCAAACAGATAGCGAAGGGTCGCATGGTCTTTCTTGTTGGGGCTTTGGGAATACATGCCATGCTTGAGGAGATGCCAAAATTCATAGTACTAGCACTCATCCATATCTATATCTTCCTTCGTAACGAGCTCAATGTGGTAGTAGTGGTTGGCAAAGCGTGTTTATGGACTGTGAAGGGGGACATCGTTATGACCTAAGGTGTGCCAACCATGGAGGCTAAGGTAGAAGGGGAATATTTGAAGACGGTCTTTGCACGGGGTAAGTAGTGGAAGGTGATATATCAGAATTGAGAGGCTAACTATTATAGGTGAGCGTGGAAGGGTAAGAGCTTCTCGTCCTTGACTTTTCATCTTCTAAGGACTTGACCAATTATAAGGGAGGAGTCCCTATAGACATCCAGGTGTTCGATACCTTTCTTGAGGGAGACTTTGAGGCCTACAGTGCATGCCTCATATTCGGTCATGTTGTTAGTTCAAGAAAAATCCAGATTGATGGCGATAGGGGTGTGAAAGTCATCATCGGGGATCAGGAGTATCCCTATGCCGCATCTCTTCTTGTTGGCAGTGCCGTAAAAGAAAACTTGCCATAAGAAGTTTTCCTGAGAGGTGCAGAGAATATCTTCGTCCGAGAATTCAAAGACCTAAACATGAACCTCTTTTATAGGCTGGTCAATAAGGTAATCAGATGGTTATCCCTTTTGTGGATTTTTGTGTAACATACACGATATCAAACTCAGATAGCAGCATCAACCATCGGGCCATTTGGCTAAATAGGGAGGGTTTTTCAAGCAAGTATTTGATATGATCCATCTGGGACACAAGTCTAATGGAAACAGAGATCATGTAGTGTCGTAACTTTTGAGTGACCCAGACTAGGGCAACACATGCTTTCTCCAAGGCAGTTTAGTTAACTTCGCACTTGACCAAATTTTGGCTGGCATTGTCGATGGATCTTTCTTAGCGAGGGTTTTCAATATATTGGGCTAGCAAATCTCCTGCTACGGTATTTGTTACGATCAAGTATAGGAGTAGACGGAGACCAAACTATTATGGCATGAGTACTAGATGTCGAGTAAGGTACATATTTATTTAGTTAAAGGCTTCCTGATAGGACTCATTCCAGATTTTGGTGGAATCCTTTCAGAGGAGTTTAAATATGGGTTCACAAATAAAAGTTAAATAGCTGATGAACCAGCTGATATACTGTAATTTTCCCAAGGATCCTCGAACTTCCTTATCTGTTTGGGATGGTGGAATTTTGAGTATGGCTTTTAGTTTGACAGGTTCTGCCTTGATTCCCTTCTCCCTAACCATGAACCCCCAAATCTTTCCTTTGGTGGCGCCGAAAACACATTTTTGAGGGTTAAGCCGCATCTAGTATGGCCATAGTCGTTCAAAAAACTTTCAAAGGATGGGAATGTGACCTTCCCGAGTCTTAGAATTAATGATCATATCATCCACGTAGACCTCAACCTTTTTGTGTATCAGATCATGCAAGATGGTTGTGGCATCCCTTTGGTAGGTAGCCCCTACATTTTTTAGCTCGAATGACTTAACTGTGTAATAGAAGGTTCCCCAGGGGGTGATAAATGTGGTTTTTTCTTGATGATCAGGGTGTATCTTAATCTGGTTATATCCAGCTAACCCATCGATAAATGACTTGAGAGCATGTCTGGTTGTGTTGTCCATAATCATGTCAATGTTGGGTAGTGGGTAATCGTCCTTCGGAGATACTTTGTTCAAGTCTCGATTGTCTATGCACATGTAGACTTTTTCGCCTGATTTTGGTACAGGTACAATTTAGCTAGCCATATGGGATATTCGATCACTCGGATGAAGCCCACGTTTAACTATTTGATTACCTCTTCCTTCAATTTGAGTGGCCATTCGGTGTGGAGCTTTTGCAGTTTTTATTTGATCGATTTGCATTCTGGGAGAGTTAGGATCTCATGCTGAGCTATCTCGAGATTGATGCAGGGCATATCTTCGTAGGACCATATAAAGATTTCCATAAATGCCTTCAGTATCTTTTCAAATTATGCGCACTCATGCTCATCGAGTGTGGATCCTATCCTAATCTCGTATTATTGTCTATTAGAATCAAGATTGATAACAAAAGTTTTATCCTCATAATTTGAATGCAGTTATGTTATTTGTTATTAAACTTATTAAGATAAGTTAAGAATTGTTCATTTGTAAAATAATCATCATCAAGAGTTCGATTAGAATCAAGACAATTAATTTAAGGCACAACAAGATACTAAAAATCTTTATTTTTTTTCATTTTCTGGAAAAACAACATTGAGAATCTCATCAAAAGAGGTCTCAATTATAATGTTATCAGAGAAATGAGGAATAAAAATAGTAGAAGAAAGTAGGTAAACAACTGGGCTGGGTTGTATTTCAGCAGGCAAAATTAGTACAACATTCCAGTTATGGAGAGGCGCATCAGTGGCCTTGATCAAAGTGGACAAGTCTGATGATATAGTGCATAAATGGATCATGCAGAATGTTAGCCCTATTGTCTGCAGATTGAAATAGTCTTCAGAGTCACTTCCCTCAGAGATCTCGGTAATGGCTATGGTTTTTTTAGTTAGAGGTTGCACTTCATGTTGACAGTATTCTGCCTAAGAGTAGTTATCTTCAAAGAAGATTTCTATCCATGGCTTCATCTTCTTGTCCCCATGATCATACCATAGTTCAGGAAAGCCACAAAAGGGTAAGTCTTCACTTTCTTTAATGAATCTCCCATTTAAGGAATTCATCGAGATAGTCTTGACTTCTTCTAAACTTCTCTTCGACTGTGGTTGGTGGAATATTCTGAGTTTTTCTGCCGAAGATTGGTAATCCAGGTCACACAGGGGAAAGGAATTTTTTAGGACTATGGGTTCCAGTATCCCTTATTGACGTCTCCCTAGCCCCAGTCTGGGCATAAAATGCATATTCTTGAACATGTGTATCACGTTGACATTTTTATGAGGGTTGTGCTCTGGACAGACTCGATCTTTAATATCATCCCCTGGTGAGAGTGGAAGTGGTTCAATTCGAAATCCAAAAAGGAGCATGCCACTTGTCCCATGATGTATCTCTAGTATCAGGTTACTGGAGCCTATATTTTCAGTACGATCATTGTTTCCTAATATGGTAGTGACTTACCGCTTAGTGAAGAATTTCAACTTTTGATGAAGGGAGGAGGATACACCTTGAATGTTATGAAGCTACGGTCAACCAAGTAGTAGATTGAAGTGTGCAGGCATGTAAATAACTTGAAACTCAGTAAAGGAATTGATAGGGCCAATCCCTATAATGAGTGTTATGGATCCCATCACCTCTTGATGAGTATTATCATAGGCACGCACTGCGATGGAAGTGGGAGTGAGGCCACTTAATTTCAACCCCAAGGAATGTAAGGTTCTTAATAGTAAAACATTGAGGCAAATCCATTATCAATGAGTGAGAGACGGACCGTCTTCCCCATCACTTCAATAGAGATATTGAGGGCATAGTCGTGGTTAGGGCCAATCTGAGGAATTTCTTCTTCGGAGAAGGAAACGAGTCTAGTGGTGGTCAAATACCCAACCAGGTTCATGACTTCTTTTGAAGTGGTTGAATGAAGGAATGTGGGCCAATGAGAAACATTATTGAAGCATTTTAATGTAATTGGGAAGACATGAAGAGTTCCCACAAGGTGATATTGGCTTGAGTCTTCTTGAGTTGGTCTAGGATCTTTCTTTCTTCAATGGTCATCTTCATCATAAGAAGTTCTTCGGATGATGATACTAGAAATGGAATCACAAATCAATGTGAATATGCAAGCTCAAACCAGTATATTAAGGAAGTGTAAACAGGTAAATGAATATAAAATGAGATGAGGCAAAGTGGAAAATAAGAAAAAATATAAGTGGTTCCGCCAATCTTTGCCTACTCCACTGTGTGAGTGTGTGTGAAATCCACTAACAAATGTCTAATGGACTTGGGATACAGAACACTCAAGCTTTCTGTAACACCCCATTATTTGATTGATTTTATATTGGAAATTAATCGGGATTAATTAAATTATATTGGGAAAATTAATCTAATAAAATAAATATTAATTGGCGCGATAAGGGTTAATATTTATTTATATGGGATATTACTTAGTGAATGAGTAATAATAATGATAAGAAAATATTATGATTGTCGTGCGCGTCAGTTGTGTCGGGACTTAATTTGGGAAGTAAAATATAATTTCACTTTTGATATTTCATATGGTCATTTCGAGTGCGCTAGTGTGTACAGGAGGGCCGAGATCATCATAAAAGTCTACCCGCTGGTTTAGTTTGGTCCTGGGGCACTTTTAGGCCAAACCTGCACCCCAGAGGGGTATTTTGATCATTTGAAATTTTGGAGAAAATAAACTCACAAAAATTAGAGGATTATATCTGATAACACGTAAAGGTAATTGGGGTTATTAGTTACCAAACCAAAGGGAGAATCACAGGAGGAAGAAAGGTAGTTGTTCTTAGGTATCCAAGGCCAACAACCACCTTCTTGAACCACCACCACGATCGGATTGTAGATCGGGAGGAGGAGAGCACATATACAACCATCACTTCTGCAGAAATCAGACTTTCGAATTAAGGCAAGTGTTTATCTTGCTAACTTTTGATTTGATATACCATACATGTTAGAATATGATGATTATGTTATGAAATTTATGAAATTTGATCTTAAAATTGGATATATAAATCACATTCTTGGGTAGGAATGATAATATATTTGATCCCTTATACATGTAGGATGAATTTGATGAGAAATATCATGAAATTGGGGAAACAATCTGGAATTATGTTGAGGTTCTTGAACATTAATAATAGCCTAGGGTTTTAGAAATTAATCTTGATTGAATCTGATTTGAGGTTGTTATGTAAACATTTAATAATTCATATACGTTAAAAATCATTGATACATGTTACTATGATGTTAGAGACTGTTGGTTGGGAATTTGGGACAGTGTATTATTGGTTTGGAGGTTTAACAATGGTGAATTCCCATAACAGTTTAGTGAAGAAGATGATATCTACTACGATGAATCGATTCGGCTCCTTGGTCGATTCGATTCGAAAAGCGAATCGATTCGAACCAAGGCCGAATTGATCCGGTTTCCTAAATTTGCACAGTTTTTCCACTTTTTGCTTAAAACTCATGGGAAATGATTGGGTTAACTTTTGAATTAATTGTAAATCCTGATGAGAGATATTCTATTTACAAGTAGGCTAATGTTGGGTTTGAGGTTACTTGCACGAGGAG
The DNA here is from genome assembly GCA_949130495.1 of Sambucus nigra. Taxonomy (NCBI): domain Eukaryota; kingdom Viridiplantae; phylum Streptophyta; class Magnoliopsida; order Dipsacales; family Adoxaceae; genus Sambucus; species Sambucus nigra. The sequence goes on along the minus strand of OX422208.1, from coordinate 408,040,958 downwards.
AGTTTAGAACTAAAATTGATTAAGCTTAATAGGTAATAAAATATTATTCGGATAATAATTTCTCGTCATGGAGAATTAGGGGAATGTAGGACCAAGACCAGTAGGCCTTGAGTGGCATACCTACTGAGTTTACTTAAGGGATAACTGGCAACTATTTGGGTATTGGGAAACACTCGGGACTATACAATAAGAAGTATTATGCTACGTAGAATATTCGAGAGTTACTATACTATCATATGAAGTATATGATATAGGTTACGTGTATACCTATTATATATATATATATATATATATATATATATATATATATGGGTAGTATGTATACTTATTTTTTGAATTGTATGTGTAATCATACCTAGGCCACTTGCTATCACAAGAGGTTTCGCATTGTGGATAGTCTTATTCTGATGAGCCCAACTGGGAAATATTGACTTGTACCTCAGGACATAGAACTTAGGGATTGAGCACAATTTGTGTTAATAAGGGTGTGACCGGTCATTTGGGTGCGTTAGGTATGAGCATATCCCAAAGTCTTATAACTATGTTCGCCTCCAATATTGTGTGATTTAAGTTATGGTTCGAGGGAGATTATCCGAACCATTGTCCTTATATAGTACGTGATGTACCAGGACTTGATAACGGAGTACGCTCGCACCGCAGGTCTCCACCTAGGGGTGTTGTATACGTATATATGATAATAGTGATAATTGTGTATATACGTGTGATTGATCTTACTAGGAGTATATTAGTATAAAAGATTGATAGTGATATCTAAATTAATCAATGTGCTTGAGAACTAAATCATTTACTAGTAATTTCGAATATATAAAGAATTAAAAAGGTAATATCGTATGGTATGGGAAATACGGGTGGGCACTATAAATGATTAGATACGAAGAGATGTAAGCCAGACTAGTTAGGCGGGTGTGGCCATCCCCGATCCTCGCGGCGGGCGGGCGGAGTGAGGATCCTAGGTCCTGCGCGTTCCTCTTGGGAGCGCTTCGACCAACATCATTAGGTGAGGTAAAAAATGTAGAGAGATGGAGTTGCCAGTCTATTTTACTCAAAACAGACAAAAGAAAGGGAGCCATCCCGAAGGACAACATCCAAAGACATACTGATGCATACGAAACCAAAATGATTCAAAAAGGGTTCGGAGGCTAAGTTACGAAATGGGAAGGTGTTAGGCACCCATTCCGCCCTTTCGATCTATCATGGGTTTTTGCTGTTTTCCTTTATTTTCCTCGTAATATCTGTGCATGTGTCTATATAATGGAGATAGGAGTCATCGACTTGTGCCATGGAAGAGGTAAAGCGAGTCATCCGTAGGAATGCAAAAATAATATTAGAAAATAGGATTTACGTGATTATCCTTACGTTGATCGTTATGAGAAAACGATAACGCATATGGGATAATACGATACTAAGAACAAGTATATAGAATATAAGAGAATTGAGTTTAGAGAAAAATAGAAAATGAGAGAAAAAGTAAAAATAGAACTCGAGTCTCGGATTTTACCCCAAGACGCCTACGTAGTCTATAGAGGCATCAAAGTTCACGTAGTTCGCATGAAAAACGAGGGGTGGGGTTTATCCAATAAATCCAATCGGGGGATTCTCTTATTTGTGTGTGTGTGTGTGTGTGTAGAAGAAGTGTTTTAGTTGTGAGACAAGTGTAAGAAAAGTGTGAGAATTCTCGTTTGGAATTTATGAGCAAACCCACTTTTTCTTGTTTTTTGGATTTTTATTTATATGAAAATAAGAGATGTGCAATAATACTAAATAAAAAAGTATATTATGATATGTCAAATGGGGTAATAAATGTGCTAAGTAATACAACAAATTAATGCGAATTTATGAGAATTTGAGGAAAAAATTGGACCTTCTTGAAGATCTTGAGCTTGATCTTGTATGTTAGAGAGCAGCCCTTGCACTTGGATGATTATGGAGGGTAGTGAATTCACCAAGTTTGATGAAAAGGATGATGAAAAGTGAAGGTTGGAAAGGGTTTTGGATGTGGAAATCATGCTGACTTCGAGAGAGGTTTTCTGGATGTGCTGAGAGTGATATCTATCAGATCTGGGCTCTTTTTCAAGTGAGGTCAAGGCCTCCTTCTTATAGGCAAAGGGAATTTCCAATTGTCATAGCCCTGGTCCTGCCAATCGGTAGGTGTGTTTAGGCACACTGCCGATAGGCAGGGTCTGCGACCTGCCTTTTGGCAGTGTCTTTCAAGCCTTTTCGAAAAATTGACTGCAGAACGCAAACCATTGATTCGAATCGTGCATGGGTTAGACCATTGGAAATCTAATTCAGACACCTTCAAAAGTTCTTTGGACCGCTCTCAGGTTCGGGAGTTGACTTTGTGTCAAATGTTGCTCAGAAGCGCTCGTCGGTCCATTGAACGGGGAATCGTCGGATGCAAACAGATCGTTCGTGCTCATGGTAAGTCCGAATCATGTATGGGGCAGACTGTTGGAAATTTTAGGAGATGTACTTCGAAATTCCAAAGATTTTGATCCGGTTCGGAGAGTTGACTTTGGTCAACCGAGCCCTGGAAGCATTCGGTGACCTCTTAGAGTCAAACGGATTGTTCGTCCGTATCGTAAGTCATAATCGCGCATAGGGCAGACCGTTGGAAAGGGGGTTCAGTGACCTTTGAATATTAATTCAGTCTTGATCGGTCTGAAGAGTTGACTTAGATCAAACGGAGACCGAAAGCGCTTGGTGGCCTCCTAATTAAGTATCAGGAGAAAATGGGTCGTTCATTCGCATGGTAAGTCAAAATTCCGCATGGGATGGATTGTTGGATAGGGGATTCAGTGCCCTTTGAAGATTCATTCAGTCTTAGTCGAGCTGAAGACTTTGACTTTTGATCAAACGGAGCCTGGGAGTGCCCGATGACTTCTAGGTGAGTCCTCGGGGTACGACCTGGGTTTGTAGTGGTGAAGGGAGGTGTTAGGGACCTAAGGAGAGTTTAAGGGGTGACAGAATGGGGTGTCTGCAGAGCCCCTCGATGGGTGAGTTTGGAATAAATGATAGCCATCTAATAGACACCGCATGATTCTTTGAAATTGGATGACCAATTTAGGGGGTCGAGGTCGATTATGAGGACCTAAGGGAGCGAGGATGACCAATTCATAGGGTCAAGGCCAATTTTGAGGACCGAAAGGGGAATACTAGGGATGGTTTTGAGGAAAGGTTAAGGTCAATTCCTAAGGAGGTGCATGGGATGACCAATTCTACGGGTCGAAGCCAATTCTAGGGGCTTAAAGGTGAGGGTGACCGATTCTGTGGGTCGAAGCTAATTCTATTGGCTTAAGTTGGGTGTGACCAATTCTGTGGGTCAAAGCTAATTCTGTGGGCTTAGGTTATGATGACCAATTTTGTGGGTCGAAGCCAATTCTACGAGTTTAGGTTTTGATGACCATTTCTGTGGGATTAAGTTGTGATGACCAATTCTACCAGTCGAAGATAATTTTGTGGGATTAGGTTGTGATTATCCAAGACCGAGGTCGATTCTGACCTAAGAGAGGTGATGACCAAGGATTGAGGTCAATTCTGACCTAACTAAGGTAAATATCCAAGAGCGTGGTTAATTCTGACCTAAGAGAGGTCACGATCGAGGACAAGTTCAATTCTGACGAAACTAAGGTGACGATCTAAGACCGATATCAATTATGACCTAAGAGAGGTGACGATTGAGGACCAAGGTCAATTCTGACCTAACTAAGGTGACGATCCAAGACTGAGGTCAATTTTGACCGATGAGAGGTGAAGGCCGAGGTCAATTCTGACCTAACTAAGGTGACGAACCAAGATTGAGGTCAATTCTGACCTAAGAGAGGTGACGACTGAGGATCGAGGTCAATTCTGACCTAACGAAGGTGACAATCCAAGACCGAGGTCAATTCTGACCTAAGAGAGGTGACGACCGAGGACCGAGCTCAATTCTGACCTAACTAAGGCGACGATCCAAGATAGAGATCAATTCTGACCTAAGAGAGGATAAAGATTAGATTTTGGGTTTCGTTGGGAACAAACACCTTGTGATTTTGATTTGAGGTGGGGAGCTGATTGCTGGAGAAACCTTTGTACCTTTTGGAGACTATGTGGGGATAACTAATTTGATGCTATAAACTCCACTAGGGAAGTGATTAGGTAGTCCAGGTATTGGACGTTTTTCTTGGGAGGTTTCATACCTTTGGGGTATAGGAGTTGATCCTTAGAGATCCCCGGGGGTTTCGCCGGGAGGAGATTTACTTGGATTTTGAGAGTTCCGTTGGGGGAAAAAGAGGTTTCACCCGAGGGAGTGCGAAGTTTTCTTTGTGAAAATGTTCTAAATCCTTCCTGAGATTTTTTGGAATTTTTTGAGGATATTTTAGGATTTTCTTATATTTTGTCGAATTTTTTGTACGAATTAAGGGGGGTGCCAGTCGGCATGGTATGAGGGGTGCCATTCGATAGTGGCACGGACTTTTGGACTGCCTCAGGAAGGTAAAGGGGCATTGCCAATCGGTAGTTGGGGGTCAATGCCGATCGACATGACACTTGGCATCCTATATAAAGGGGGCGAATTCCCTTTATTTTTCACAGCTTCTTGCGTTCTTTCTTTCTGTGATTTTCCTCTGTAAATTATTCTAACATTTCGATCTCTAAAAAATGGCCTCTTTTGTGAGCACATCAGCACATAGGGAATGGTTGACTGTTGATGACTGGGCAAACGTTGAGTGGAGGGCCAGGGCGCCTCTTTCTTTGGGAGTGAGAACTCCTTTGACGCATTCAAGCCAGTTGCGGATGAGCGAATCTTGTTGTGGGAGCCGTTACGTCATCGCTCTTTGAGGGTGGTGAGCCTTGATGGTTATGTAAGTAACTTCACTTTTTGTATTTTTCTCTTTTTTGTTGATTTTTCCTTTCTTCTTGAATTTTGACAAGGTTTTTTTTTTACAATCTGATATCTCTTTGAAAAACATGCGTGCCAGCGGGACGACGGGGCTTAAGGATGTCTGGGATCATCTTCGACCTGTGGTGCATTGGGTGGTATCATCAGTGCGTTTTGAGAGGTTGGCGTCTGCGCTGGATGAGACGCCTCGTTCGACAGCGATCTTGTGTGCTCTGGGGGAGAGATGGTTGGATACTACCCACACCTTCCATTTTGGTTTTGGGGAGATGACCGTGACTCCCATAAACATGCAACAGTTGCTGGGGCTGTATTTTGATGCGGAGTAGATAGAGGTGGATCATTCCCCGAGGGTGAGGTCGGAGGCAATGCGGGCGGCGCTCGGTGACATAGGGAGGAGAGTTTCTGGGGATTCCATCTGGCTGTCCTTACTGAAGGATGTTTTGTTGAGTAGGGTGGTTGACGTGGAGGACGAGCTGCAGGTGAGGCAGATGGCCCGGTTGTTCATATTATTGGTGCTGGGAGGTTTCATGGTGGCGTCGAGCGGCGACGTCGTCCATTCGTGGTTCTTACCGTTCTTGAGGATGTTTTCTAACATCCCTCTCTATGATTGGGAGAGCCTGACTTTGGCGACCCTTTATATTTCTCTGGATGCATTCAGTCGGTGTTGTCGATAACTTTTACTGGAGGCACAAATCTTTTGGAGGTATTCTTCAGTTTGAGCGTTTTCATGCATTCACACTTTCCTTATGCGTCTCTTTTTTATTATGAATTATTGTCTTTGGCAGACGTGGTTCTATGAGGTGATTGAGTGCAATACCCAGCTGATTGCCCTGAAGGACGAGACTATTGGGGACTTCTGCTGATTGTATCAATGGTAGAAGGCTAATCGGCAGTCAAAGGGATCTCTCTCTCTAGAGGCGGTGCATCAGGTCTTAAATGGCCTGACCAGTGGTAGGGTAAGACTCTTTCCTCTTTAGTCTTAGTTTTTTTAGGTTTTGATTCTTCTATTGACTTATGCCTGCTGGGAATTTTCAGTTGACTTTTTACCCTTGGGGGACAGTCATTCAGGATACGGGGGCGACTGGGGTGAACGCGCAAATGAGGCATTTGCTGGCGCATGAGTTTGGCCACTCTTAGTATCTCGGGGAGAGGGTGGTTCAGCATATTACCGAGGAGGAGGTGGTGGTACCACCTGCACAGCCTCTTACGTCTATGAGGTGGGAACAACTCTTGTCAGAGGATGCAAGGATCGCGATGATGATCGGCGAGTCCTACCTATTATACACTGATACGGTCGTGCCTTATGACTATATGGACTTTGTGACGAGCTGGTTGATGGCGCCCAACATATATGATTCCTTGCCTTTCCCCCCTGTGGGTTCGAGTCGGGCGGTGGGGTCTTCCCACAGCAGCGGCGGTCCGGCGACATCTGCGGCAGCGATGACTTCGGAGGTTCCTTTTGTGCGATTGCACACTCCTTCGTACAACATTCTGCGAGCTGATGGAGGGATAGTCCCCATGTTGCATCATCCTCATGCGGTGGATCTAGAGGAGCTGGGCTTGACAGAGGAGGTTCTTTGACCTGAGGTATATCTTTTCATATTCCTATCTGTCTTTCTTTTCTGTTTTGATCCTTTTTTCTTTGATACTGATTTTGTGTTTTACTTGCAGCAAGTCCGGGCGTCGATTACTTGGATGAGGGACATATGAGACTGGATATCTTTGATGACTGCCCATATTCGAGATGCGGTGCTCATTCTTTCTTGCTTGGTGCCGTCATTTTCGTCCGGGGAGGACTCTGGCTCAATTAGTGATGGTGCTTCGTCTCTCCATAGGGGAAAGAGAGCGCATCGCATGGGTGAAAACTCTTAGGGGGGGTGAAGGGTAGGTGTGTGAGAGAGAGAGAAGGTGGGTTCGGGCTGAGTCCCATTACTTTTTTCTTTTCTTTATTTCCTGCAAAATTTGATGTAACAAAGAAGAATATATATATGGAATGCAAATGGAGTTTTTTATTATCTTGTGTTAATGATGAATGAATGCACATGCACTCTTTACTTTGCTGCTGAGACCGTAAAAAGAAATATTTTTGGTATTTTGAAGGAAAGTTTTAAAAATGAGAAATTATATAGGGATGGTAGAATATTTTTGAAATTATGTTGAGAATATCAATTTATTTTTTATTGAGCTTCTGATTTTGACAAAAGATGAAAAAGAAGAATTTCCAAAAATAGGGGGTTGCCGATCGGCAAGCCCCTTGTCCTGCCTATCGGTAGTCAAGTTCAGTTCAATTAATTTAAAGCTTTGATTAGTGCCCTCTTCAGCCTTTTGTACTTTATGGGGGCAGGATTCCCTCCGATTTCTACAAGGGTCATGTCTTTTGTGAGGGTTTTCAAGTATAAAAGGGGTAAGGGTGGAGTGTTTTCATCACACCTTCACATTCTTACTTACTTGCTTACTATTTCTTAGTCTTGCAAGATGGATCTCACTGGTAGCATTGAGTTTTCTAACTACGTCGAAGCCTTGGAAGCAATATGCTCTTATAACATCGACTACGATGCTTTCAATATGCGTCGAGTTTCCTTGTGGCGCAATCGGCCCATTGAGTGGAACATGTTGATGGCGGCGGTATAATTTTGGTACCCCGAAGACTATGTATTCCTCTTTGGGTTCGATGAAGTTTATCCTACCTACGAGGAATTTTCTACCATGTTGGGGATAAATCCCAGTGTTGCTGCAGCTCTACCTGAATTTTCCCGTTCTCCTAGGGATTTGTTGGCCAGGATTCTTCGTATTTCACCTTCGACGGCCCGACCCTAGGTTGCTGGATGAATGATCTCCCTTTTGGCGGTGTTACAATCCGTGCATTTGTAGGAGGTTGGTGATGATGGGTACGCCGAAGCCGTTATTCTGGGCTTAGTATCAAAATTAGTGCTGGTGACTGGGGAACTTCTAGTGGAACCGCAACTTCCCGCTACTACTTCATAGATGTCATACCTTCATAATCCTACAGCGGTGATACTGGCGGAGACTTTGAATGGCCTGGATGCCTGGCGAGAAGGTCATTCTAACTTCTTGAGGGGTAGCCCCGTGATGCTGTTCATGTGGTTGTCTGAAAGACTCCGCCTGATGACTCCTCCAGAATATCCTTTGTTGGCTATGCCCAACTTCTTTTCTCACTATTTCATCAACATTGGCTTAGATATTGAGAGCTGGGAAAATTGGTTTATGGAGCACGGGGCTCTAAATCTGTGTTGGTCAGTGCCTTGGTGGGGACAGTTGCTGCCTATTCTGGAGCTGTGAGAATATCCGTATGTCCGGCTGGTTGGTCTTAGACATACCTCTTTCTATTTCCCTTGGTGTCTTCTACGTCAATTTCGCTGGGAGCAGGTCGTGCCACCTCGGACACTAGACTTATTTCCGATAGAAGATTTGACTGAGCGCCTGTGCCTGCAGCTTGGCTCTATGTGGGATAATCGATGTCCGTCGACCCATCCCTCTCTGTCTGTTGGGAGAGTTTGGCATATCTTGGGGGATTATATGAATTGGTGGTGGAGGAGAGTGGTTAGTAAGATGTTGGCAGTGGAGACTGGACAAAGGTGGCTTATCTTATTTAATACCATGGAGGGAGGTGTTATGGTTTTTTCGAAACTGGTTCGGGCTTATCGGTCCATGGAGGGCCTGCGACACTCTGTTCAGGCAGGGGAAGATTGGGGACCCCAGAATGCAGATAATGATGATGGAGCGACTCCTTTGATAGCTGCGGATAGGACTCATGAAGAGTTTATGATGGGGAATAAATGTGGGGGTTTAATTTGGATTTTAAGGAAAGTAGGGGGAAGGGAGTTATCCATTCCTTTTCTTATGTAATGTGTACCGAAATTTCTCATTAGTGAAATAAATAAGTTTTTGATCATCCAGCTATGCCGTTTGATGATTTTTGTGTTTTTGAATTATCTATACCGATCGCTAAGGAATACATACTCCTTTTGTTTAAGTATATGTTAGAATGGACTGTCGTTCTCAGAGGGAAATGAAGAGATTTTTTTTCTTTTTCTTTAGAATTGAAGGGAGATGAGAAGAGTCGTAGCGCGCCAAGACTAGGGGTAGAACTTCTTAAGACGGTCCAGGTTGACTGGATGAGCCATTTATTCTCCATCTAACTCAGTGAGCATGGCGGCACTGCCGGACAGGATCTTCTTTATAATGTAGGGGCCGCTCTAATTGGGCTTGAATTTCCCTCTGGGGTCCCAGATGGGTTCTATGATATCTTTGAGGGCTAGATCACCTTCTAGGACACTGCGATCCTTGACTCTCTTATTGAATGATGGAGCTATTCGGTGATGGTACCCTTATATGTGGTATATAGCTTTTAATCTCCTTTAATCTAAGAGGGTCAGCTCATCAAGATGGCTTTGGCACCAGTCTTATTCGCTGACCTTGATCTCAAGCATGACGTGCAATGAGGATATTTCCAGCACCACGGGTAGGACTGCTTCCATGCCATAAACTAGAGAGTAAGGGGTAGCCCCAGTAGAGGTTCGAATTGAGGTTCGGTAGCCCCAGAGGGCATATGGGATCCAATCAGCCCAATCTCGATAGCTTTCGATCATCTTGCTGATGATGGCTTTGAGGTTCTTATTGGCAGCTTCAACTGTGCCATTGGTTTGAGGTCGGTAAGGAGAATATTTGTGTCTCTAAATCCCATACTCGTTGATCACTTCTGTAATTTCTACCTCGAAATGCAAGACGTTCTCTAATACTAGCTCATGCGAGACACCATATCGGCAGATGATATTTTTCTTGATGAATTTGGCCACCTTCTTAGCGTTCAGCATTGCGTATGACTCAGCTTTGACCCACTTGGTGAAGTAATCAATATCAACTAGGATGAACTCATTCCCGTTGGAAGCCTTCAGTGTAACCTTCCCTATGATGTCGATGCCCCAGGTCGAGAACGGCCAGGGAGAGGTCATATTGTATAATTCACGCAGAGGCAAATGCTGGAGATTGGAGAACTGTTGGCATTTGAGGAATCTCCGGACATAGGTGGTGCAATCCTGGGTTATGGTGGTCCAGTAATAGCCTTATCGAATGATATTTTTGGCAAGCATGTGACCATTCATGTGGGGTCTGCATTCCCCTCCGTGGATCTTTTGCATTATCCTTTTAATGCCAGCCCCTGCGATACAGTGCAAATGAGTTCCATCTAAGTTCCTTTTGATCAGTGCTTCATGACAGATTATGTACGGGGCAACTAGTCTTCGAAGGGTTTCTCGATCTTTCTTATTTGAACCCTCGGGATACTTACCATGCTTGAGGAGGCGCCAGATATCATAGTACCAACAATTGGCTAGCTCAAGATCTTTTGTGATGACGAGCTCAATGTGGTTGTAACGGGTTGGTTTGTCTTTCTTTTGAACCAGGAAGGGGGTCATTGTTATTCCTTAGGGAATGTCGACCATGGAGGACAAGGTAGCAAGGGAGTCGGCTAGGTTATTATTGGCTCGAGGTAGGTAATGGAAGGTGATGTCCTTGAATTAGGAGGCTAGCTCTTCTAAGTGGTCATGAAAGGGTTGGAGCTTCTCTTCCTTAACTCTCCACTTTTTGAGCACTTGACTGATGATGAGGACAAAATTCCCATAGATGTCTAGGCATTGAATAACTTTCTCGGGAGAAACTTTGAGGCATACCGTGCATGCCTCATACTCAATCATGTTATTGGTGCAGGGGAAATCCAATTTGATGGCGATGGGAGTGTGGGAGTCATCTAGGGTGATCAGAAGTATCCTAATGCCATATCCCTTTTTGTTGGCAGCGTTGTCAAAGAACATTTGCCATCGGAGATTTTTATGGGCAGTGGAGAGTATGTTTTCATCTGGGAATTCGAAGATCCAGACATCACCTTCATCCATGGGGTAATCAGCGACGTTATCAGAGATGGCTCTTCCTTTCATGGCTTTCTGTGTGACGTAGATGATATCAAACTCGACTAGGAGCATCAACCATCGGGCCATTCGATTGGAGAAGGAGGGTTTCTTAAGCAAGTATTTGATGGGGTCCATTCGGGATACAAGTTTGATAGGGAAGGTGAGCATGTAGTGGCACAACTTTTGGGAGACCCAGACAAGTGCGACACATGCCTTTTCCAAAGAAGTGTAGTTGACCTCGTATCCGGCCAATTTGTGGCTGGCATAATATATTTCTTTTTCTTTGTAGGAATCTTCAAGGTATTGAGCTAGTAAAGCCCCAACTGCGATGTCGATTATGGTTAGGTATAGGAGCAAAAGGAGACCAGGCTGTGGTGGCATGAGCACCGGGGGTTGGGTTAGATATTATTTAATTCAGTCAAAAGCTTCTTGACAGGCCTCGTTCCAAAACTTTAGTTATATCCTTTCAGAGGAGTTTAAAGATAGGTTCGCAGATGGAGGTTAACTAGCTGATGAACCGACTGGTGTATTGTAATTTTCTAAGGAAACCTCAGACTTCTTTATCTGTTTGGGGAGGTGGCATCTCAAGTATAGCTTTCAACTTGGTAGGATCTGCTTCTATCCCCTTCTCACTGGCCATGAATCCCAAGAGTTTTCCCTTTGTGACGCCGAAGATGCATTTTTGCGAATAGATTTTCATCTGATACTGTCGAAGTCGTTCGAAGAACTTTTGAAGAGCGGGAATATGTCCTTATCTAGTATTGGATTTGATAATCATATCATCCACATAGACCTCTACTTCTTTGTGAATCAGATCGTGCAGGATGGTTGTGGCAGCCCTCTGGTAGGTAGCCCCAGCGTTCTTGAGACCAAATGGCATAACTGTGTAATAAAAGGTTCCCCATGGGGTGATGAATGCGGTTTTTTCTTGGTGGCCTGGGTGCAGTTTTATTTATTTATATCCAGAAAATCCGTCGACGAATGACTTGAGAGCATGACTGGATGTGTTTTCCACGATCATGTCGATATTGGGTAACAGCTAATCATCCTTTGGAGAGGCTTTGTTCAAGTCCCGGTAGTCTACACACATCCGAACCTTTCCTCCTGATTTTAGCATAGGAACTAGGTTGGCTAGCCACATGGGATATTCAATCACAAGAATGAAGCCCACGTTCAACTGTTTGACCACCTCTTTTTTTACTTTAAGCGACCATTCGGTGCGGAGCTTTCTCAACTTTTGTTTAACCGCCATGTAATATGGGAGAGTGGGAATCTCATGCTGAGCTATTTTAGGATCAATGTTGGGCATATCTTCATAGGACCATGCGAAGACATCCACGAATTCCTTTAGTAATTCTTCGAGTTATGCACGCTCATGCTCGTCAAGGGTAGACCCTATCATAATCTCGCACAGTTGGCTACTAGAACTGAGGTTAATAACAAAAATATCATCTTCATTAACTTAAACACGGTTATGTTGTTTATTATTAACCTTATTTAGATTAGTTAAGAATTGTTAATTTGCAAAATCATCATCATCAAAATTTTGATTAGAATCCAAATAGTTAATGTAAGGCACAACAAGATACTCAAAATCTTCGTTTATTTCATTGATAGGAAAAAAAAGCATTGAGAACCACATCAAAGGAGGACTCGATTAAATTTGATAAAGGATAGACAACAGAAGAAGAAATATTGTATACATTAGGATTAGGGGGATTTCAACAGGTAGAACTGGCGTAGCATGCCAGTTGAGGAGAGGTGTATCAGCAGCTTTGATCATATGGGATGGATCCAGTAATGTGGTGACTGAATGAACCATGCAGAGTGTCAGCCCCAGGGTTTGTAAGTTGAAGGAATCTTCAGATCCACTTTCCTCAGTCTCTTCGATATCTTTGATGAGCGGTTGGATATGGTGTTGGGAACTCTCGGCCCATGGGTATCTATCTTGGAAAAAGATCTCCATTCCAGGCTTCATCTTCTTGTCTATATGGTCATACCATGGTTTTAAAAAGCTGCAAAAGGGGAAGTCTTCTCCCTCTTTGATGAATCGTCCATTCAAGGAATCACATGGGATAGTCTGGATGCAGTCTAGTCCTCTCTTTGGTCGAGACTGGCGGATCATTTTGAGCTCTAATTTTGACGGTTGATACCCCAAACCACAAGGGGGGAAAGCCTTCTTCAGTTTAATCGGCTCAAGTATTCCTTGTTGTCTTTGTCTTAGCCCTAGTCCGGGCATGAAGTGCATATTTCTGAACATCTGAATCATATTGACGTTGCCATGAGGGCCGTATTCTGGACAAACCCTTTCTTTTAAGTTGTCCCCTGCCGGTAGTATAGGTGGTTCAACTCGAAATCCCGATAGGAGCATATCATTTGACCTGTGTTGTATCTCAAGAATTAGACTAATGGTACTTGCACCCTCAGCATTATTATTGTCGCCCAAAATGGTGATGACTCATCCGTTGGCGAAGAACTTCAATTTCTGATGGAGTGAGGAATACATACCTTTGATACTGTGAAGACAAGGTCATCCTAGCAATAGATTAAAATAGGCTAGGATGCCAATAACTTAGAATTTGACAATAGGGTTTATAGGGCCAGCCCCTATTACAAGCTTTATGGATCCCATCACCTCTCGATGGGTATTATCATAAGCACGTACAGCAGTGGAGGTTGGAGGGAGGTTGCTTTCTTTCAGTCCTAAATATTTAAAGGTTCTCAGTGGGCAGATATTCAAGGCGGATCCATTATCGACAAGAGAGAGTGGTATAACCTTACCCATAACTTCGATAGAGATGTTGAGTGATTGATTGTGGTTTGGCCCAATCTTGGGTATTTCTTCTTTGAAAAAGGATAGCATTCAGGTAGAGGTCAAGGATCTTACCAAATTTATCGCTTTTTCGGGTGTAATAGAGGAAGGAACTGTGGGTCCCATGAGCAACTTGATCAAATCATTTATGTGTAGCTGGGAAGACATGAAAAGCCCCATAGAGTGATGTTAGCTTGAGTTTTCTTCAGTTTATCGAGGATCTTTCTCTCCTCGAGGGTCATCTCTGGCATAGGAAGGTTTTTAACGCCCTTCCCTTTGTCATTTGCTAGTAGTGAGCTTGGGATCTGGTAATGCCTCCCTGATCTGGTCATGTAATTTATTGAAGAAGGGAAGAATATGAATCCCGTGTCCTCATTGACCTCGGGTCGTTCTTCTACCCTGTTGATTTCTCCAAGGAGTTTTTCAAATGATATCATCCCACACATGTCGGATACCAGGCCAGTTCTTTTTTAAGCTTGCTCTTTAAATTCTTCCCCCCATTTGTTGGCAACAATTCTGTCTTTCTATGTAAAGTCGATGCATTCCATAACTTCAACAACTTCTTCATGCAGGTCTTCCCAATCGATGGGGATGTGTAAGGGTGAAGGGACCAGGCACCCTTGTAATGTTAGAGTATCAGGTAACTTGGTCTTACTACAAATGTCGTTGGTTTTCTTGAAGAATTATTCTGTAATCTGGAAAACATCATCCAGACTGACTTCATCGGTCGGTACTACCCAACTGTCTGACTCTCGAGCCCATTTTCGTGCTTCCAAGAATAGCGCACTGAATCTCTTGCAATCAATGACATCTGTGAGGGCAATTTCGGCCCGAAGTCTAGGAGTTGGTTTAAGACTCCTGATAATTCCATGCTTTTATTTTCAAAATGGGTACGAACAACAATGCATGCTCTAGTAAGGAGTGAAATTTCCTGACCAGTGAGGCTAACAGGGTGTAGGAGTAAATATGGGCAAATTTGGAGAGGTTTAGGAGAGTATATGGGTGTGATTTGAGTTGAGGGTCAAATTATGGGTTCTCTTCTAGAAAGATGGCATTGGCATGATTTGGGAGTGGGTTGTGAGTAGTGTTTAGCTTAGTATTGGCTGGTGGGGCGATGGTACCCTGGTCAATTAGACCTTACCTTAGATTACATTTCGGAGGTGAAAGTATTGGTTATTGGTATGGCCAGCGGTTTGGTGAAAGGTGTAATGGGAAACTGCTTTGAAGTTTCTTAGGAGCGGATTTGGAAAAGGATGGGGATCCAAAGGTTTGATAAGGTTTCGTCTTAGCAGGGCTTGATAAACTTTGGAGAGGGGAGCATGAAGCTCGGTATATTCTTTTTGTACTGTGATAGGGCGGATTTATGGTGCCCATGACGTGGTTGGTTGAGAGATGTTATTGATGGTTGAGACAGCGGTACTCAGGTTTGTCATATTTTCTGGGGGTGAACTGTTCGGACACTTTCTTTGGTTCAACATTTATTTTGGCAAGACCCTCCTCGATTTCTACTCTTGCTTATCTGAGAGCTCGGAAGTGGGGATAGTATTATTCTCCCATCATTGCTCGGACATGGGGTAAGAAGTTCTTCTTCACTATGCTGACTTGTTCTTCCTCGGATGGACGATTGGTCATGGTTGCTACTTTTTCCCTCCATCGAGCTATGAAGTTACTGACTGATTCCCAGAGTTCTATTTGAGTAGATCTAAATCACGACGGGTGACCTCAAGCTCTTCATTGTATTTGTACTGCGACATGAATTCTCGGGCTATATCCTCCCAACTATGAATTCTGGACTCTTTGAGAGACAAAAACCATCGGAGGGAGATATTCTTCAGAGTTTACTGAAACAATTAGGCCATCACTTCTTCAGAAGACCCTAGTAGAGTTATGGAACGGTGATAGCTGTGGATATGAACAATCGGGGGTCCATCTCCTCCGAATTTCTCGATATTTGGCATCTGGAACTTCTCGAGTAACCTTGCTTTCGAATAAGGAGATATGTGGGTGTAGCCCATATAAATATCCGAGATTCTGACTTGGTCAAACTTTTTAGTGAGCATCTTGAAGTCCTCTTTGACCTTGTTTAACTCTTCTTCTTTTGGATCAACGATCATAGGCATGCTGGCCTCAGGCTGGGCAAGGTTCGGCATCAGAAGTTGGGCAAGAGGCGGCCCATTAGAAGGAGGGGCACGTGGAGCGTGATGATACTCTTCGAGAACCCAAATAGGCTCGAGTGGATCCTTAGCATAAGGGAATAGGGCCTCGGGCTCTTAAAGAATGAAAACCTAGCTTTGTTGCATCTCTCGGACCTCTATTTGGAGGTTGTCAATCTTGGACACAAGCTGAACTAGGACTGCGGTCAGATTCGGCTGCACAATGGGTATTTGATCTGTGTTCTCCATGGAAACCAGATGGATTCCGGACTCGAAAGGAGTAGTAGAGGAACGGGCAGAACTCCGGGGTGATTTGACTGAAGAACGAAGCCAATAGGGAGCCAGGCCAAGGGTTTGCGATCGACCCGAGAAGGCGTAAAATGGGATTTATTTTTGAGAAAAAAAGATGAAAGTTTTTTTTCTTTTTCTTTTTGAGAGGGAAAGATAAAATATTTTTGATAAAGAGAGAACAAATGTTTTTGGATTTTTTCTGGGAGACAGGTCTCAACATGATTATTATAATTATTATGTTCTCACTTGTATTTAATTCTCCTAAATGCAAAAAAAAATGAAGTGTCGAGCGGGACCAGAGCCTGGAAAAGTTGGGTTTGTCATATATGCAAAGCTATGACTGGACTTGTGACTAGGCTCACGGACAGGGTCTAGTTTTGAAAATGCGCAAAAATTTGGGCAGCAGGCTGACCCGAAATTTTGGCAGAGTTTCGGGTAGAAACCGATAATCTAGCATGTGGGCTCTAGGCTTGATTCCTATATGCGGGTATGCAGTTTGGTTGGTGAATCGGAAAGGGTTCCCCCCTTTGGCGTGACTTCCATGATATACGTCTTGCTCTTGCGAGGAATCGGTACGTGTGGATAAGACATTTGATATACCTGAGTTTACGTGAATTGCCTCACCATATATCTCATGGGGATTGTACATGTGAGAGCGAATTCTATATACTCGACGTACATGAATGAATTCCCTACGATATACTTCCCGTCATGACTTTGGTCAAGCGGTACGATGCGGGGGAACCGTACGATATACGTCGAAGGTACTTGGACAATGGAAGGTGATAGTCATATTGCTTAAGCTAACTGTGCTCTGCCGGAATAGCGCCCATCAAGAAGTGACCCTCCAGTTACTGGACAAAAATTTGGTCAACAATAATGCTCTTTGGTGATGTTTTGTGAATCATGCATGATTCCCTTATTAGTGTCTTATGAGAATGTCTTTTTCGATCATGACAAACAGGGAGCAAAGTACGAGCACTAATGGTACACCAAGTATGGATGGGTGACGCGTGCAACATGTGGATATATGTGATCCTAGGTGCACGTGGTGCGAAGTGTACATGGAGAATTTTCTACAAGTGTGTGAATAAAACCAAAAGCATGGGGGACACATCGAAAAGGGGAACATGCAAAAATGGGGAAGAATATAAACAAACATAACACCCATGTAAATAGAGTCTAGCCCTCAAATGAAAATCTCCAGCGGAGTCGCCATTGTGGCCATCCACGATCCTCACAGCGGGCGGGTGGAGTGAGGATCCTAGGTCCCGCGCGTCCCTTTCGGGAGTGCTTCAGCCGACGTCATTGGGTGAGGTGAAAAATGTAGAGAGATGAAGTCGCCAGTCTATTTTACTCAAAACATACAAAATAAAGGGAACCATCCCGAAGGACATCATCCAAAGACATACTGATGCATACGAAACCAAGATGATTCGACAAGGGTTCGGAGGCTAAGTTAGAAATGATAAGGTGTTAGGCACCCATTCCGCCCTTTCGGTCTCTCTTGGGTTTTTGACCTTTTTCTGTTATTTTCCTCGTGATATGTGTGCATGTGTATATATAATGGAGATAGGAGTAATCGACTTGTACCATAGAAGAGGTAAAGCGAGTCATCCGTAAGAATGCAAAAATAATATTAGAAAATAGGATTTACGTGATTATCCTTACGTTGATCGTTATGAGAAAACGATAACGCATATGGGATAATACGATACTAAGAACAAGTATATAGAATATAAGAGAATTGAGTTTAGAGAAAAATAGAAAATGAGAGAAAAAGTAAAAATAGAACTCGAGTCTCGGATTTTACCCCAAGACGCCTACGTAGTCTATAGAGGCATCAAAGTCCACGTAGTTCACATGCAAAACGAGGGGTGGGGTTTATCCAATAAATCCAATCAGGGTATTCTCTTATTTGTGTGTGTGTGTGTGTGTGTGTGTGTGTGTAGAACAAGTGTTTTAGTTGTGAGACAAGTGTAAGAAAAGTGTGACAATTCTCGTTTGGAATTTATGAGCAAACCCTCTTTTTCTTATTTTTTGGGTTTTTATTTATATGAAAATAAGAGATGTGTAATAAAAAAAGTATATTAAGATATGTGAGATTAGGGAATAAAAGTGTTAAGTAATAAAACAAATTTATGCGAATTTATGAGAATTTAAGGAGAGAATTGAGAAAATTTGACCTTCTTGAAGATCTTGAGCTTGATTTTGTATGTTGGAGAGCAACCCTT
Source organism: Sambucus nigra (assembly GCA_949130495.1). NCBI lineage: Eukaryota > Viridiplantae > Streptophyta > Magnoliopsida > Dipsacales > Adoxaceae > Sambucus > Sambucus nigra. Next base: position 408,022,641 of record OX422208.1, on the reverse strand, counting down.
GCACTTGGATGATGATGGATGGTAGTGAATTCACCATGTTTGATGAAAAAGATGATGAAAAATGGTGGTTGGAAAGGGTTTTGGATGTGGAAATCACGCTGACTTCGAGAGAGGTTTTCTGAATGTGCTAAGAGTGATATCTATCAGATCTGGGCTCTTTTTCAAGTGAGGTCAAGGGATCCTTTTTATAGGCCTGGGGAATTTCTGATCGGCATAGCCCTGGTCCTGCCAATCGGTAGGTGTGTTTAGGCACACTGTCGATAGGCAGGCCTTTTCGGAAAATCGACTGCAGAGCGCAAACTGTTGATCCGAATCGCGCATGGGGTGAACCATTGGAAAGGTAATTCAGAGACCTTCAAAAGTTTTTGGACCTTTCCCAGGTTCAGGAGTTGACTTTAGGTTAAATGCGACTCAGAGGCACTCGTCGGTCCATTGGACGGGGAATTGTTCGACGCAAACGGATCGTTCGTCCACATGTTAAGTCCGAATTGTGCATGGGGTGAACCGTTGGAAAGGTTAGGAGATGTACTTCGACATTCCAAAGAGTTTGATCCAGTTCAGAGAGTTAACTTTGGTCAACCGGTCCCTGGAAGCATTCAGTGACCTCTCGAAGTCAAACGAATTGCTCATCCGTACTGTAAGTCAGAATCGCGTATGGGGTGGACTGTTATAAAGGGGTTTCAGTTACCTTCAAATATTCATTCAGTCCCAATCGATCTGAAGAATTGACTTGGATCAAACGGATCCCGGGAGCGCCAAGTGGCCTCCTGATTGAGTTTTGAGGGAAAACGGGTCCTTCGTCCGCATAGTAATTTGAAATCATGCACTGGATGGATCGTTTGAAAGAGGATCCAGTGCCCTTCGAAGATTCATTTAGTCTCAGTTAAGCTGAAGACTTTGAATTTTGGTCAAACAGAGCCTGATAGTGCCCGATAGCTTCTATGTCAGTACTCGGGGTACGACCTGGGTTTATGGTGGTGAAAGGAGGTAATAGGGACCAAAGGAGAGTTTAAGGCGTGATAGAATGGGGTGTCTACAGCGGGTAACACAATTAGGTGGGTTAGAGTAGTACGTTAGGCGTGCACAGTAGTTGAGGGGTGATGATCTCAAGTAAGGGCACGTGATACTAACATGTATTTAATATCTTATCTTGATGCCTTTTAAACACTTGGTAAATTTTTTCAAACCATTTTAGGTGCCCAACCACAGGGACACCAGGCGTAGGAGTTCCTACATTTGACGTGTTGCAGGTACTGTGGAAGTTGCAGGACCTTGCAATTAGACGCCTCCATATTTATTCAGTTCTTAGTTATCCTTACTTATCTAAGTCGGGTATGTCGCCCATTCATAGTTGGTTACTATTTGTAGACATTTTGTATTTCCAGTTATTGCCATTTATTTCGAGTATTAATTTAGACCTTACTTATAGATGACTTTATTTCGAATTTTCTCTGGAGTGTTATTCCAGAATCAGTTATTTATGTATGTCGTTATCTCAGTATTAATTGTTATGTGCATGGAAATGGTGAATAATATATTTATTCTAATTATATTTACTGCATGTTAATAATAAGGATTATAACTTTGACATCGGGCCATTAGGGTATTAGTAAAATAAATTGAACTTCGACAGTGATGCTAATAATGACACCATTAATAATTCCTATTTAATTTAATAATGGACTGATCACCCAGGATTAGAATAGGTGGGGTGTCACACTTTCTCTCTCTACTATGATTTTGACAGAGCTTCAGCTAGGGTTTATAATGATCGATCCTTCACAAAGATGTAAAAGACATGTATTTATAGTGCATGGGGGTGTAGTGTACCCCTAAGCATGTAATAAGCATTCGTGGAATGTTCCTAGCCAATGAGGAGGATCCAGCTGTCACTGTCACATGTAGGCCATGATGATCAAATATTCCCTTACGTGCGAGGGAGATGTTGTTATAACAGTTTGTCCATGTGGGATCCATGGCCCACACACACACTCCCATGCTTTGACTAATCCACGTGCTCTTCCAGTTGTCCACTGTCGACCGTCCGTCCAGGTCGAGATCGATTTGTCAAGTTGTAGTCCACTGATGGAATGACACCTGTCCTGTTGAGTTGTCTCCTCATTTCCTCTTTGTCCAAGTGACGACCTAGGATGAGGGTAGTAGATCATATAAGTAAGGATGTGAGTCATGTTGATTGGTCTTCCAAGACGAGGGCGAGGTTCCCTACGATGAGTCATCGATCGAGGATGAGTCAACTCAGGTGGAGCCCACGACCGAGTCATAACTCCTTATATTAGATTTATTAGCGATGGTCGGCTTTGGCCGAGGTGATGTAACTCTGGGATGGGTCTATACTTGGTATATCAATCAACCCTAGCCCTTAGTATTTGATGATACGCAAATATTACGTATTTCATCCTCCGAACCTACACATTTTAGCCCCCTCCGGTATCTTATTCCCTATATTTATTCTCGTTAACTAGACAACCTCGGATTTCTACGTTAACGTGTTTTGCAGGGTTTAATTGAGCTTTTATAGGTAATTGGATGCTAAGTGTGAAGTTTGGACGCATTCCGCTTGATTTTCGTATGCCATCGCACGTTCAAGGGAATTTTAGTCATTTCATAGCTTGGGCATCTGGCCCGACATTTCATGAAAGTTGTATCCCTCCTCTCTAGCTTCGCATGGCCGCGAACGGTGCACGATTTCGAGTCCGTATGAAGAAGTTACGGCGATTTCAGCGGAGGGAAAAACAAGGAAACCAAAAGAGGAAGGAAAGGCAATGCAGTGTGCTGCTTGATTATGCCCTGCTTGATCGATCGATCGATCCTCATCGATAGTGGATATTTTTTTCATGATAGATCTATCGACCAACGGGGTCGATCGATCAATCCCCTGTTTTCTGTAGATATTTTCGCTTTTATTTTCTTTTCTCTTTTCTTTTCTAATTTAATTCCCACTTACTATAAATATCTTTTTTGATGTAATAAACAGGGACATACAATTTTAGGTTAGATAGGTTAGGGTTTTGGAGGTTTAGGAGCTCATTTATTCATTTCTTCTTGGATTGACACCCATTTGGGTTTGTAATTTGTGGTACCATCTTCCATTTCCATTAATATAGTTGTATTTTCTTATTTCTTGCTTTGTAGTGTAATTTACATGCTTTCTAATTTAGGTTTACATGCTTTCTTTCATTGCTTTCTAGTGTAATTTTACCGTGTTTATTTACCGCTTTCTTTATCGCATTTTTAATATGCTTTCTTGGTAATTTAAATTAGGTTGTGTTTGAATGGAACTCACTCGGGTTAACGCGTTGCTTTTCTTGGTGATAGTGTTTACGGGTGTATTTCGAGTGCGTTGTCCTAGTTATTACGCCTAGGAGATTTGACGGGGCATATCATGTATGTCCTGTGCTTACGACCTTTCATGCGCAATTTCTGGGATATTTATTGACGCCAAAATCTTATTAGGCTTTTATGAGGATTTAGGGGCGTGACAACCCTTGATTTCATTAAATGTCGAAACGAGACTCATTTGTAATAACTCGTCGACCCATGTAACCATTTTATACAAATTAGCTCGGGTGAGGGATATTTGATGCAACCTATAGTTTTACTCGCTTTCATAATCCAGTTCGAATACCCTCGCCTAGTTAAATATTTCACTTTATGCATCTTTTCCTTTTTATTTTGTAATCACCTTTTTCCCTTTTATTTCGGAATATTAAATCTTATAAATTCTAGCATCTCGTCCCTGTGAATTTTCGATACCCGACTTACTGTTGTGCTTGCCCCGAAAGTGTAGTAGTAATTTAGGTTTGTTTGTATTATCGCGGTGAAACAAAAATTATGACAACGCACCTTACACACGCCCACATTTCACGCGTTAATCAAAATGGCGCCGTTGCCGGGGACTTGTTTGCTTTAGACTTTGTTTGATTTAGTATTTCATTGTATTTTATTTCTATTTGTATTATTTGCTAACTTTTTGCAGGACTTCCACATTTGAGGACTTAGAAACACTCGAATTTTTCTCGCGCGCACTTACTTTGTGGAATCCGCCACTTGAGCCATTTTTGGGGTAAGCATATCTTATTCCAATTCTTTCGGTAATCCTTGTTATAATTCTCAAAATTCTCGCAAACCTATGACTTTCGGTGAATACTTAGAATCCCAAAGTATAACAAATTCAAATATGATTTTGGCCGAGTATAATGAAAGTCAAAATTTAGGTTATTGGTTATTAGAATTTTGATGATGATGACAATGATTTTGGGCATTTACATCCTTATAGTAGGAATTTTGAAACGAATTCAAATAGTTTTCAAAATTCTTATAATAATGAGGTTTCGTTTAAGTCCGATGGTAATTTTCAAAGTTCCCATTTTCATGCATCCGCACCTCGACCCATGACTTTTGGTGAGGGCTTGCGTATATATGAGAATGAGAAACTTGAAAATCGTTATCGGGAAGAAAATCATTCGTGGGAACATGACTTGGATTTTTTTTTTGAGTCCGACGACGATTTTGCTTTCAAGACTTTTGAGTTCGAGGGATGTTTTGAACCAAATGAGGTACTTGTGCCTACTTTGGAACAAACCATTCTAGACTTTGCCCATTGCATAATAAATATTGAAAGTGAGGATGAAGATCACGTAATATCTATTTGCCATGAAATGATTTCTTCTTTGTCCCCTAAAGAAGAAGAATTCATTGAAAATGATATTATTTCCTTCGAAACTCAATCTTCATGCGATGATGATTCATCTCATGAGTTTGAATTTCTTTCATCCCCATTTTCATTCTCTATTATCACACCGTCAGAAGTACCCGTTGATTCGATTAAAAATTTTAATGTTTTAAACCTTTTCGCCGATGAGGAGAACTTTCTCGAGTCACCTTCCATGATCGCATCCGTGCCTTCATGTGCGCCGACTCCCATTCCAATTTCAAAATAATTGGGGGGATAGTCGGCTTTTATCGGTCCCCACTTGTTTTTTTCACCCGTTCAACCCAAACCCCCCATCGTCCCTCCAAAACTTTTAATTGGCGATGGTTCCTTTCTTAGGCCTTACACATGCCTTCCGTTGTTAAAATGGAATTCATATTTTTTCGGAAGGCATGCTTGTATGTGAGGGTACACCAGTTATCCTCCAAAGTCAAATCGTTTACACGGTGGACCTTCAACTATTTAGATTTCTAGTGTATAGTTAGTGTGGAGCCTAAATAGTAGGTTATATATAGTTAACTTTCTTTCTTATTATTTTTTCTTTCCTTTTTAATTTAGTTTAGTGTAATTAGTTAACTTCTCGTTATTTGTTTTTTCTATGCTCGGTACTAACTTGTTTTGTAGATTCTTTGGACTTGTTGTTATGGGGATTGCTTCAATTTTGGGTAATATCGCTCTTTTCCTCTCTTTGACTTGGTTCTTAATTCACATTGAGGGGGTGTGGGATATTCTATCCATTTCTATTTTTAGTCCATGTTTTTGCTCACATGTTAGTTACTTAGTATGCTTTTCTTCGAAAAACTCAAAAGTTTCAAAAAGATTTTCTTTCTTTTTTCTCCTTTATTGGGCATTTTGCCTTTGTTTTCGATGAGAAATTTTAATAATTGCCTGATCCAATAGACAACCCAACGATACATACTCTCGATTTTAGAAGTTATTAGACTTTAGTCTCACTTATTGATATTATGAATAACTTCATGAATTAAACTTTAATCCCATGAGCACATGCACTTTTATCGTTCTATTGATTTGGTTTAAGATTTTTATAACTCGATAATCTTTTGTTGCATTGTATATACTTACACCGAGTAAGCTTTGTACCTTTCGGCGTTTGTGAGTGTATACACTATTCGTTTCTCATTGAAAACATTCAATTCGTTGGTAATCTCACTATTCTTTCATTTGATCGTGCATTAATTGACTTCATACTTGAAATGTGTTACTTGATCATGATTTTCATATACTGTTTTGATTCGAGAATTGAGTAAACTGTTGGAAATGATCATAGGCATTTTTTGTTATATCACCCATATTGACCTTGACCTCACCCTTATATGTTTACCCTCGTTAACCCCTTTGAGCCTAATATTATCCTTTCGTTTCATAACCCAATCCCATAACCAACTCTAAATTGGAGTTTTAAACCATACATACACTTTCCATACCTTTGTTTGGAATCTTACTTGGGATTGAATGTTGATGTTATGATGTCGGTTGCAATTTAGGCAAATGAGAGTTTTAAAAGTAAAGAAAAAGTGAAAAAAGTGAAGAAAAAGAGAAAGAAAAAAACAAAAGAAAACAAAAGAAAAAATGAGAAAAAGAAGAAAAGAAAAAGAAAGAGAAAGTTGTAAATGTTGTGTATATAGTTCAATAAGCTTTGATTACTCTCTCCGATGATATATCTAATGCCGTTTTGGAACTTGTTTTCCAATTTTGATATTGCCCGCATCTTTCCATTATCCCGAGTTTTCATCCCGAATAATTTGAATCTGTACATACATTCCTTCATTTTGTACCCTAGCCTAACCTACATTACAACCCTATTAAAGTCCTATGTGATCTTAGGTTGATGTAATTCAAAGGTTTAAATGGTTTTGATAATCTGTGAAAATGCATTTCACCTCCTTCAATGTGCGATATCCTTTCATTGAGATTACAACTTTTCAGTTTATATATAGCATTATTCATTTATGACGTGTGTGCGGCCTAGTTTTCATTTACATTTACTCTTTATGCCCGCATGATCCGTGTGTTACCTCCCTATTTCGAGTGAATTCACTTGATGAGTGTAATGTCTATGAGGATTTAGTGTATGCTTTCCTTTATTAGTATCCGATTTATTTAAGTTTTTGCCAAATCACACTTTGCATGTGCTCACTCCCCCTCCCACATGTTAAGGTTTCAATTCTATAAGGTGCATTCTATAATGTTAATGATTGGGACTTTTGTTTGAATTCATTCATTTTTCTAATAATGCGTATGAAATCGTTTTCACTATTATTGGGCATGTCGCATGTTGGGTTGAGCATATTTTGAGGCAACCATGTGATGTTTGTGGGTACCATCCCTGAAAACCCACACGAGACGACACTCGTCCACTAGGGTGACCTAGGGGTTTAACGGCTTATTGCATACGCTAAATACAATTGAATCGCCCACGAAAGTGGCCTTATGCTTCTATACCATACTTTTGTACTATCTCCTATTTTTTCTTTGCTTGTAGTTCTCATTGCATCCTATTTCATTGATAGGGACTAGCAATGTGTAAGTTAGGGGGTGTGATGATACGCAAATATTGCGTATTTCATCCACCGAACCTACGCATTTTAGCCCCCTCGGGTATCTTATTCCCTATATTTATGCTTGTTAACTAGACAACCTCGGATTTCTACAATAATATGTTTTGCAGGGGTTAATTGAGCTTTTATAGGTAATTGGATGCTAAGTGTGAAGTTCGAACGCGTTCTGCTTGATTTCTGTATGCCATCACACGTTCAAGGGCATTTTAGTCATTTCGCAGCTTGGGCACCTAGCCCGACATTTCACGAAAGTTGTATCCCTCCTCTCTAACTTCGCGTGGCCTCGAACGGTGCCCGATTCCGAGTCCGTATGAAGAAGTTACGACGATTTCAGCGGAGGGAAAAATAAGGAAACCAAAAGAGGAAGGAAAGGCAATGCAGTGTGCTGCTTGATTCTGCCCTGCTTGATCGATCGATCGACCAAAGGTGTCGATCGATCGATCCTCATCGACGGTGGATATTTTGTTCATAATCGATCGATGGACCAAAGGGGTCGATTGATCGATCCCCTGTTTTCTGCAGATATTTTGGCTTTTATTTTCTTTTCTCATTTCTTTTCTAATTTAATTCCCACTTACTATAAATCGCTTTTTTGATGTAATAAACAGGGATATACGATTTTAGGTTAGATAGGTTAGGGTTTTGGAGGTTTGGGAGCTCATTTCTTCATTTCTTCTTGGATTGACACCCATTTGGGCTTGTAACTTATGCTATCATCTTCCATTTCCATTAATATTGTTGTATTTCCTTATTTCTTGCTTTGTAGTGTAATTTACATGCTTTCTTTCATTGCTTTCTAGTGTAATTTTACCGCGTTTATTTACCGCTTTCTTTATATCATTTTTAATATGCTTTCTAGGTAATTTAAATTAGGTTGTGTTTGAATGGAACTCACTCGGGTTAACGCGTTGCTTAGCTTGGTGAGAGTGTTTACGTGTGTATTTTGGGTACGTTGTCCCAGTTATTATGCCTAGGATATTTGACGAGGCATATCATGTATGTCCCGTGCTTACGAACTTTCGCGCGCAATTTTCGAGATATTTGTTGACGCCAAAATCTTATTAGACTTTTATGAGGATTTAGGGGCGTAACAACCCTTGATTTAATTAACTATCGAAACGAGATGCATTTGAAATAACTCGTCGACCCATGTAACCATTTTATACAAATTATCTTGGGTGAGGGATACTCGACGCGACCTATAGTTTTACTCTCTTTCATAATCTAGTTTCAATAAATATTTCCCTTTATGCATCTTTTCCTTTTTAGTTTGTAATCACCTTTTCCATTTTATTTCAGAATATTAAATCTTATAAATTCTAGCATCTCGTCCCTGTGGATTTTCGATACTCGACTTACCGCTGTGCTTGCCTCGTAAGTGTAGTAGTAATTTAGGTTTGTTTGTATTATCGCGGTGAAACAAAAACAATGACAGCGCACCTTACACACGCCCATATTTCACTCGTTAATCAGTATTCAATGTCAAATTAAGGATGAGGGATAAAGCATCTTCTGGGTATGAGTTTGAAAGGAATCCTTTCATATATCAGATCTAAAGAGTTCGATGAAGATTGGATTAACACTCTGCATCCATTGTGTGGAATGGCGTATGGCCCAAAAAATGATGGCTGCAAGTGATGCTTAGGGCTTTGTGCTCTAATTATGACCTCCTTGAAAGTTATGTAAAATCATTTGAAATATTTAAATGATTTAAAAACTCATTTTCTCACTCGATTTCAGCTTCTTTCACTCTATTCCTCTCTATCTCTATAACCAGTTTCTTTTTCTGTCCTGTTTAAGCATTTTTCGGACGTCCTTAGGCTTCTTCATGGTGCTTTTGTATGATAAGATTCTTCAGGTATTCCATCTTCCACCTCTTGTAGATTTTTTCCATTTGTTTTCACCATTGTTACATCATTTTGATTTTTTGACAACTGTTAAGCTTTTTCGGCATAGTCTTTCGCTAGTTTTAAAACTTTTGAAGGCTGGTAGTGGTGGTTTTAGGGCTTGATTGGAGGTATTTCTAGAATTTTTTCGGTTTATTATTCCCCCTGGTGGATTTTTCGGTTATACTTTAATTTTCTTTTTTGGTTGAACCCATTCTTAATCTTGAGTTGTTCTTGACAAGAACGTTTCATTTTCCCTTTTTTATCCATTGGTTAACAATAGTCAAATGTTTAGTTTTTTTGTACCTTTTAGCTCTTTATTACTTAAGTTTAAGCTTGGCTTCTTTGATGCTAAAGAAGCTTTACAAGTTAGCAGAACAATATCCCACACTTAGGGAGAGGTACTTCCAAGAAATACGTAGGATAGAGGAAGAGGTCGAGGCCATATATAGAGTCATCCCTCATTTCATACGAACAATTTTTCCTATCCCTTTAAATACTATCTTACCCTCTTCTTATGAGATTGGTAAGGACGATATGCCTACCTCATCCTCTGCATCAACCGATATAAGATATTCATTTAAAGAAGCGATGAGAATACCACCCTCACATCCTATAGAACCCGAGTCAGTCGAGAGCTTATCTTGGACATCGTCCTCCTGCCAGGCCGAGTCCTCTATCCGAGATGACTCTTTAGTCCAAATTGTGGATGACATGTCTTCTAGTGATTTTTCAATTCAATTCGTCTCGAAACAGGATGAGCCGACTGTCAATGTTGCCATCCCTTCAACTACCATCCTTATCAGAGCCATGACTGAGAATGAGTTGCAAGATAGGTTTCCAGAGGGGAATTCGACTTTCGAATATGAGGCAGCATAGAAATGTGGTTGACCACGGTGATTACTCTCAGTCCGAGGAACCCTTCCATTATACCTACGCCGAGACCTTTCAGTCCAATGTGAGAGAGTCCGACCTTTTCCTCTGGAGACATTTATATGGCATCAAGTTTGACATTATCATGCGTGCAAGGTTCTGCAAAACATGGGGCGTGACTGAGGTGTGGAGGCCAAGCCTTAATCCTTATAAGCCTAGGCGAGCCTTAGGCATAAAAAAGGCGTGAAAAAGAGTTTAGGCCCTTTTAATATATTTAATATTTTTAACCATAACAAAGATATTAAAAATACTAAAATTGTGTATACTTTAAAAATACGTGTGAATATATGCAAATTAATATACTATTTGATTATTTTGGACGAGATATTGGTCCGATTTGTAAAAAGGTCTTTAAAAGACGATATCATTTCACTAAAGTATTTTTGTTTTAAAAAAAGTGCGCCTTAAGGCTTTTACAAAGAATAAGGCGTAAATGGCTTAAGGTGGGGCACTTCTCCCAAGCCTCAAGCCTAGGAGTGCCTAGGCGGAGCCTAGGCACACCTTTTAGAACATAATATGTGCCTCCCAACCGACGATGAGAGAGAATATGGTGGCCGAGAGGGTGAAATTACTGTGTACGAGCAAATTTTTAAGGTCGTCATTGGATTGCCTTTCCACTCTTCTATCTAAGCCATTTTGTCAAGTCTAGGACTTGATCCAACTCAACTCGTTCCAAATTCTTGGAGAATTATACTCGGATACATCTCCTTGTGGATGAACAAATACATAGAGGACCCTTAAGTTGAAATATTCAAAGCCTGTTATAATGTTTCGTCCTCTAAAACCGAGTTCAGTTATTACCACTTATGGGATAGGAAGCCTGATAAGAAAATCGTGGTTCTTTTTAATTTTTGGGGCCTGTGAATTTTTAGCTAATGTCGATCCTTTAGATGATGAGCTGAGAGTTCCATGTGATTGGGAAAACCCCTCCATGTCGGCCAAGCTGAACCTCAGCCTCAACATTGCAGATCGAGAGAGGGTTGAATATCTGAAGAGCTAAGGAAAGTGAGGTGCCCTTCCTAAATTTGAGGATCGTATGACTTCTGACTCCCTAGAGAAGGCTGTCTTTGGGGTTGATCCCTTAACCGAGATGTGTGAGTCACTTGACATTTTTTTTCTCAAGTCATTTGTCTTCATTGAATTTTATGACTGGTCATTTCTTTTTCTTCATTGCAGATCGTCCAACACGTATCTCAGACGACCTGTGGAACATGATGACCTCCAACTTAAAGAATGTGCTAAAGAAGGTAGGCAAGAAGCCTATTAGGGAATCTACTCATTGAGGGTCGACCAACCCTGAGGTCGGCCAGAAGAGAAAGGCACCACCCCCTCTAGGTGACGTCTCCCGTGATAATCAGACGAGGTAGAGAATAAATCATCTTACTCAAACAATACCAAGTTCTTTTGGACCCGGCTCATCCTAAGAGGAGTCTTTTGAGCACTATTGGTTATCCAATATTATCCAGCTGAGGGCCTGCCCAGGTTCAATACTTCCCTCAGCTTCAAGATTAAAGAGGACTATGCCTGCAATCCTGTCCAAGGAAGACTATGAGTTCTTGGAAAATATACCTCCCCCTCAAGTTTTTGACTTCGACCTCCATTATATGGCTCAGTTACTTGCTTCTTTATGATAAATTTTACCTCATCTTTTACTACTTATGTGTATTCTTACATTTGTATTGTTATTCTTCTGTAGTCTTTGTGCACACTCTCTTCAACCATAAAGTGGACGGCGGAGAACTATTCAAAGATTTAAGAGGCTGATAGGGTATTAAAATTTGAGGAAGAGTTGGAGAACAAGATGAGGGACAACTGATCTGACTATAGGAAGGCCCTTGATGACTTGAAAGGGAAGGATGGGGATATAAAGGCAAAAGACGAGCTTCTTAAATTGAAGGATGAAGCTCTAACTGCACAGTCTTCCCAACATTCCAAAGACCTTATTGCTTCCATCACAAAAGCAAATGATGAGGCTTTATCGGCTGAGGCCATTCAGAAGATAAAGGATGAGGCCATAGAAACTTATAAGGGATCGATGAGTTTGGAAGCTTTGGGATGGAATACTTTGATAGGGGCCTCGAGACGGCATGTAGGTGGGTCGTCATCAAGTTTTCTGAGGTGGTCTCCTCCATTAGTTTTGAGTTAGAAGCTCCCAACATGGAGGATCCTTACATGGAGTCGGCTATGGAATATGTTGAGTCCTTACCTACAGTCGATGGAGATGACATAATGGACAAGGCCCCTATTTAGACCGACACCAATGTTGCCGTTGGTGAAACTTCAGCCATCAATGCTGAGAAAACGCAAAAAACTCCAACCATTAATGTTGGGTAGACTCAGGTCGGTGAAGGTGCAGGAGAGTTAACCCAGAATGTGGAGCTGACTCTATAGGGTGGTTATCTGTGACCGATACCCTTCAATTTGTATTGAATTAAGCTTATTGTCATATTTTAATGAATGAAGTTTTATCTCGTATTTGAGATTTTCCTTATCTATTTGCATGTCTTAACTCTACCGATGTTAAGTAAATAACCATGCTTGAATGGCTTATAATCTTGAGATCACCAGTTAACAATTTTCTTTTCACACATTGTCCCATCCTTAGACGAGATAAATAAAACAAAATAGGGGATTTTTGAATTTAAATTCACCAAATTATGGTGTTATGTCACTTTTGAATTTGAATTCACCAAATTATGGTGTTATATCAAAAGTCCCCTCTTGTCGCTTTGAGAGCTACCTTGTCCATACACTATCGTCTCGACCGAGCGAGTGTTCCACTAAATTAATGGTGTTACGATAAACCACAATAAAGTGATTTTTGAATTTGAATACACCAAATTATGATGTTATATCATAAGTCCCCTCTCGTCATTTTTAGAGTGTGTGGACAAGAGAGACCTCATATATTCACTGTCGTCTCAACTGATAGAGTGTTCCACAAAATTAATGATGTTAAGATATTATTCCCCCTTCTAGGTGTTATTTAGAGTCCATGGATGAGGTTATCCCCGTTCGGACTGTCATGTCACCGAGATCAAGCTCAAGCTACTTCACCATATTGGTGATGTTCCAAAGCTTAGGATGAAGTGATACGTATAATCTGAACTACTCATACAACAAAATAGGAGAGAATGCATGTGGAATTTTTCATTTAAGACTTTTCTTTTTATACAATGTTACATTGATAAAAGAAATTTAAATAAGGTTCTCCTGATAATATTTTTTTAGATGGTCGGTATTCTAAGGATTGGAGAATGGATCTCCTTCTAAGTTCTCAGGACGATATGTTACTAGAACTACCTCTTCTGTCACTCAGTACGGTCCATGCCAGTTAGGATGGAGTTTGTTGGGCTTCTACCAAGTCTTCTTTAGGACAAAGTCTCCTACTACCAATGGTTGTTCTTTCACTATTTTATTATAGAATTTTACTGCTCTCGGCTAATAGGAAGCTTCCCTAACCTCAACATCCTCTCTCATTTCTTCAATTAGGTCCAAGTCTAGTCTATGCTTTGCAGTATTCTGCTTTGGGTCATACGTCTAGACTCTATGAGTTGGAAGACCGATCTCTGTTGTCCCCATGACCTCTGAACCATAAGTAAGCATGAATGGGATCTCCCCTATTGGCATTCTCTATGTCATCCTATAAGCCCATAAGATAGCGTGCACCTCTTATGTCCGTCGTCCTTTGGAATCTTATATTTTTTTCTTGATCCCATCAAGGATTGTTCTATTTTCCATTAGCCTGGGGTTGTCCATGAGTTATGAAGAACTGCTAAATGCAGACCCTCTCACAGTACTTCTCTAATGATATATTCCTAAACTTCTTTTCATTGTCTGATATCAAAGTGTTGGGTAGTCCATATCTACAAATAATGTTCTTCAAAATAAATTAGATGGTATTCCTCTCTATTATGGTGATAATTGCTTCGGCCTCCACCCACTTAAAAAAATAATCGATCACCATTATCAGATATCGGTAGTTACCTACAATCCTTGGCAACAGTCCAATCAAGTCAGTCCCCCAAACTGTAAACGGCCAGGAGGAAGTGATAGAAGTAAGAGTTTAGTGAGGTTTACGAGGGATGCCAACAAATCTTTAGCACTTGTCACATCTCTTCATGTGACTATCCGTATCCTTGGCCAAGGCCACCTATTAATACCCATGGGTGACAATTCTTTATGCCAATTATCTCCCTACAATGTGGCTGGAGCAAGATCCTTCATCCAAATTATAGACGCGGTGTGATACCAATTGATTTAATTCGCAAATTCACTTATTTAATTAGATAACTCAGATTTAACAAACAAAATTCAAATTAAATTCAGCCAATGTGCATGTAAGTGTAAATAAAATAGGCAAGTAAGGGATCGAGAAATTCAGGAAAAAATCCCCTCTAGGTAAAACCTTTTATACTCTAGAACTTTGACACGGTTACACGACCATTGACTGACTTAAAACTTCCCTCAAGCGTAATGCACGATGTCCATGTCAAATCTTCAAAGCTTCAGCTAGAACTCAGCAGTGGCTTACTTGCACCCGTGTTAATTTGGACACGCAGCCCAGACACGCAGTCTTGATTCTTTGTAGGATCTCCCTCCACAATAGCTCTCGGCTCTCCAGTTGTAGAGTTCTTCTCACAAAGGTTGAACTTTAGGTAAAGTATGGTTTGGGTTCCACAAAACAACTCACACAAAATAAACTCTCTGGGATTTGTGAAAACAAATTTGAACCCTCAAAATTGTGTTGGAGAAAAGGTAAACTCTCAAAAACATATTCTGATCATATCAAATTTTTTTCCACACGAAATACTGAACCTTAACACCTTATTTATAAAAACTTTTAAGATTGTGACGTGTCAGGTAAAACGACTTCTCATTAGAACGAACTGACCTATCATTTGAACGACGTCTAGTCTCGTTCGAACGAGATAGGATCTCGTTTGAACGACCGCACACAAATCTCTAGATTCGAACTACAGAGTTTTAAAATATTTGGGGACTTAGAAACCAATACTCTTATGAATATGAGAATAGTTATCAAAAAGATTTTATGATAAAAATGTTTTTGAAAAGATAAAATCCATTTAAAATATTTCAAAAAACATTTTTCAAAAAGGAAACAAATATTTTAATTTTTATAAAAAATCCCAACACTTTCGATGTAAAATATAAATGGAACTTGACCATATTTACCAAAGCCATCCTTGTTGGGCATGATTGTTGAAGATGACTTGAAATTCAGATCGTCGATTGTAGATGTGCACTTTCCAATGCTTCGATAAACTTGTAGCGGTATACGACATACTAAGAGTGATGGACTATATACGACATACTAAGAGTGACGGACTATGTCCTTACAAATCTCCCCCTATGTCTATGGCAATACAAAATAAAAATAATTCGAATTATCAAACTCAAAAATAATTTATGTAAATCTACCGTCCCATAAACTTAAAATGTGGAAAGATAAATTGAACAAGTCTTCAATCAAACTTGGCTTCAACAATCAACTTTTCAAATCTCCAAGCTCTTCTCATCAGGGTGTGCAATCCAAAGATCTTCAATTGTACCTACACACATGAGACAAAGCCAAAACCTCGTGTCTTATCGAGTTTGAAATGATATAAACATAAAACATGTAAGCATAATCAAATCACCCCCATACATAAAACTCCCTTATAATATCATAATTCGTTCTCCACCTTTTTATTTATCCGAAATAGACAAGGAAAAGAATAAACCACATAAATCAAATCGGGGTGTCACTTAAAACAAACCAAACATACTATTTTTGATTTTTTGATTTTTTTAATACAAAAATGCAAGAAATATGATGTTACAAAAAATCACACACCATGGATATTTACTAAGACGACCAGATCATGGAAACAGAATGAATGGGTGTGAACAAATTCTATAGAAATATCAACTCAATCATATCATATGTGGAAGATACATAAGTGTAATCCTAACGAATGAACATCAAAAATAGTCCTTTGGTGTAAAATTGTTGAAATTATATGACATCGTCTTAAATCAAAATCAACAAATCAAAGTCAACATGATTTTCACACCAATAGCGTCCAAAATGATTTCATGCTTTTTCAAGATTTTTAAGGACGTGCAACGCCGTTTTAAATCTCCAACCAAACTCCCTCATATATATATTTTCCTTTTGAGGTGATCTAAATTCTCAAACATTGGTGAATTGGTGAATAAACCTAATGGTCCCTTTTTGGCATATATTTCTTTTTATTGCCATGCACTTTTTTTCGAGCTCTTATAAACCTCTTTGGACCCCGAATAATTAAAATTCCTCAATTTTTTAGGTTCAATTTAAATGGCTTCTTAATCGTAAATGATAGATGTGTACCTTTCGTAGCTCTTCACTATTTTTAAAATTCACACAAACTTACTGCAAAACGGTAAAAAAATATACACACCTTTTATTATATTGTTTTATCGTATTTGATTCATTTTAATAGACATAATTGAGATGAAAACACGTAACCAACACGTGATTTAACAATAACAAACATCAAAAAAATCCGTGCATGTGTGTAATAAAGGAAAAAGTGAGTCAAACATGTAGGTAGCAACACTATATCATCTCAAAGACTTAAAACTTTGTAAATCACATGAATGACACAAGATATTATCTAAAATCTCCATCAAACCATCACGGTGATATGGTATGAAGTTGTGATTGGGTCATACTAAGTGTTCATTCATATATGGTGCAAACAAAATACAAAACTCTTTTGGATTTTTCAAAATTTTCAAAAAAAAGAAAATCTTTTTGTATTTTTCCAAAAAATTTCAAAAATAAAAAACTAATACAAAAAGTACATGTCAACACACTAGCAATATATATCATGGAACTACAACTAGTGTATGACAAAAATCATGCAAGCAATCAACGATATGAAATAGCAAGTGACGAATTATGTGCAAGCATGTGAAGATAAACACGTCTAAGGTCTAGCGTATCCAAAAGTGATTTCCTAACCCAAACGGGTGTGACACGTCGACACGGGGTTTTGGGAACCAGAAAAACACTAGACTTATACTTCCCTGGACCTCTTTGAAGATTAAAACATAAATGACTAAGGTGTCCTTTCCTACCACAATGTGAACAAATGTAAACGGGTGGAACGACACCTATGGGTTGACCTTTTCTAACGTTCTTAGGAACGGTTAAAAACAAACTTGCACTACACGATCTACATAGTTAATTAGTGCAACAGGCTCTAATACCAGTTTATAGGGTTCTTCTCACAAAGGTTGAACTTTAGGCAAAGTATGGTTTGGGTTCCATAAAACAACTCACACAAAACAAACTCTCTGGGATTTGTGAATTGTGAAAACAAATTTGAACCCTCAAAATTGTGTTGGAGAAAAGGTAAACTCTTAAAAACGTATTCTGATCAAAACAAAATTTTCTTCACACGAAATACTGAACCCTGACACCTTATTTATAAAAACTTGTAAGGCGGTGACGTGTCAGGTAAAATGACTTCTCGTTCGAATGAACTGACTTATCAATCGAACGACGTCTGGTCTCATTCAAATGAGATAGGATATCGTTTGAATGACCAGACACAAATCTCTAGATTCGATTTACAGAGTTTTAAAATATTTGGGGACTTAAAAACCAACACTCTTACGAATCTGTGAACAGTTATCAAAAAGATTTTATGATAAAAATGTTTTTGAAAAGATAAAAATCCATTTAAAATATTTCAAAAAGCATTTTTCATAAAAGGAAAAAATATTTCAATTTTTTTTAAAAAAAACCCAACACTTTTGATGTAAAATATAAATGGAACTTGACCATATTTACCAAAGCCATCCTTGTTGGGAATGATTATTGAAGATGACTTGAAATTCGGATCGTTGATTTTAGATGTATGATTTCCAATGCTTTGACAAACTTGTAGTGGTATACGACATACTAAGACTGATGGACTATGTCCTTTTATAAATCCTTCAAGATATACTCCATCCATCGAAGTAGGGGGAGGAGGAATCCCTTCTTGTATAAGGCATATCCTATGATGGAGAACTTTTCCGCTTTGTATATCAATTTCCTCCTCTCAGCTTTTGAATTGGGTAACTCCCCGTCTTTGATATATCGGATGATGGGGTCCATCCATGAAGCTCACAGGTTCAGGTTTAAATAAAACTCCACAGTGTTATCCTCTTCTTTAATGCCCGGTCGATGAAGGATCTCCACTAGCATCGGTCTTCTGATCTCTATCCCGGTGGTGAACACTAATCTCTCTAAGGCATCGCCTTGACTGGTGTCTAGCTAAGGGATCTTTTTCATCTTCACTTCCTTAAATTTTTTTAGTAGGTACTTGGACATTCTATCATCCTTGGACTCATATGCTCCCAATATCTACCAGTTTGGAGTTAGTGTGAACCAATAGTTGGCCGACATTTAATGGTCAGGAAAGGGAGTGTAGAACCTCTCTTTAGGTCCCTAACACCTCCCTTCATCACTACAAATCTAAGTCATACCCCGGGTATTGACCTAGAGACCATCGGGTACTCCCGAGCTCCGTCTGACCAAAGTAAACTCTTCATATTGACTGAGACTGAATGACACTTTAAAAGGAACTGAAATCCCTTTCCAATAGTCCGCTCCGTGAGCAATTTTGACTTATGGTGAGGACGAACGACCTGTTTTCCTCCGAAACTTGATCAGGAGGTTACCAGACGTTCCCGGGCTCCGTCTAACCAAATTCAGCTGTTCATCTCGACTAGACTAAATGAATCTCCAAAGGTCACTAAAACCCCTTCCCAACAGTCCTCCCCGTACATGATTCTGACTTACGGTGCGAACGAATCACCCGTTTTCCCTTGAAGCTTGATCTGTAGGTCACCGAATGCTCCCGGGCTCCGTATGACCAAAGTCAACTCTTTAGCTTGACTAAGACTGAATGAATCTTCAAACGGCACTAAAACCCCCTTTCCCACGGTCTGCTCCGTGCATGATTCTGACTTACAATACGGGTAAACGATCCTTTTTACTCCGAAAGGTCACCAAACGCTCCCATGATCCTCTTGACCAAAGTCAACTCCCCGAACTGAGTCAAACTCTTTGGAATGTCCAAGTACATCTCATAAACTTTCCAATGGTATGCCCCGTGCATGATTCTGACTTAACATGCGGACTAAGGATCCATTTACGTTCGATAATCCCCTGTATAAAGGACCGACGAGCACTTTCAAGCCATATTTGACCTGAAGTTAACTCCCAGACCCGGGAGAAGTCCATGACTTTCGAAGGTCTCTAAAATACCTTTCCAGTGGTTTGCCCATGTGCAATTCGGACCAACAGTTTGCATTTTATGACAAGTTTTTCTAAGGAATCTGAAAGAGACTGCCAAACGGCAGGTTCCAAATCTTGCCTATCGATGTGCCTAAAAACACCTGTCGATTGGCAGGACCAGGAATATGCCGATTAGCAATGCCCCGACCCTATAAAAAGGAGCGCCCAACCTCATTGCAAAGGATCCCAAGATCTGAAATCTATCACTCTCAGCGAACTTAGAAAACCTCTCTCGAAGTCAGCGCGATTTCTACATCCAAATCCCTTTACAACCCTCACTTTTCATCATCTTTTTCACCAAACTTAGTTAATAAACTACCCTTCATCATCATCCAAGTGCAATAGTTGTTATCCAACATTCAAGATCAAGCTCAAGAACTTCAAGAAGGTCCAACTTTCTCAATTCTCTCATCAAATTCTCCTAAAATCGCACTAACTTATTTTATTACTGAGCACTTTTATTCTTGCTATCTCACATATCCTAATATACTTTTTATTTCGTATTATTACACATCTCTTATTTTCATATAAATAAAACCCAAAAAAAAACAAGAAAAGAGGGTTTGCTCATAAATTCCAAATGGGAATTCTCACACTTTTCTCACAACTAAAACACCTTTTTACACACACTCATACATAAGGGAAGTCCCCGATTGGATTTATGGGATAAACCTCATCCCTCATTTTGTATATGAACTACGTGGACTTTGATGCCTCTATAGGCTACGTAGGCATCTCGGGGTAAAACTCGAGATTCGAGTCCTACTTTTCTCCCACCTTCTATTTTTCTAATTCTTTAACTTAATTCTCTTAGATTTTATATCTTTGCATATACATATATTTGTTCTTAGTGGCGTATTATTCCATATGCATTATCGTTCCATTATAATGATCAACGCTAGGATAATCTCTTAAATCCTATCTTCTAATATTAATTTTAGGAACATTCCTATGGATGACTCGCTTTATCTCTTCCTTGATACAAGTCTATGATTCCTATCTCCACTACATATACACGTGCACACGTATCACGGGGAAATAGAGGAAAATAACAACAATCCATGAGAGACGGGAAGGGCGGAATGGGTGTCTAACACCTTCCCATTCCGTAACTTAGCCTCCGAACCCTTTTTGAATCAATTTTGGTTTCGTATCAGTATGCCCTTGGATGTTGTCCTTCGGGATGGCTCCACCTTCTTTTGTCTGTTTTGAGTAAAATAGACTGGAAAATCCATCTCTCTATATTTTTCACCTCACATATCACCGAAGACGGCCGAAGCGCTCCTGAGAAGGATGCGGGGACCAAAATCCTCCCACCGCATGAGATGAACCCTCCTCACTCTCTCCGCGAGGATCGGGGATGGCCATAGTGGCGACTCTGTTGGGAACGTTTTTATATAAGGGCTAGACTCTATTTTCATGGGTGTTTTATTTTCTTATATACTCCCCTACTTGGCATGTTCCGCTTTTTCATGTGTACCTCATGCTTTTGCTTATATTCACACACTTGTAGAATATTCTCGATGTACAATTCGCACCACATGCACCTAGGATCACATATATCCGCCTGTTGCACGCATCACCCATCCATACCTGGTATACCATTGGTACTTGTACTTTGCTCCCTATTTGGCATGATCAAGAAAGACACTCTCATCATAAGATACTAATAAGAGAATCATGCATGATTCACACGACATCACCAAAGAGCATTGTTATTTACCAAATTTTATCCAGTAACTGGAAGGTCACTTCTTGATGGGCGCTGGTCCGACAGGGCGCAGTTAGCCTAAGTGATATGACTCTCACCTTCCATTGGCCAAGTACCTTCGACGTATATCGAACGGTTCCCCCGCATTGTAACACTTGACCGAAGTCATGACGGGACGTATATCGCAGGGAACTTATTCACGTACGCCGAGTATATCGAATTCTCTCTCACACACACCGTCCTTATGAGGTATATAGTGAGGCAAATTCATGTACACTAAGGTATATCAAATGGCTTGTCCACACGTACCGATTGCCGTTAAAAGCAAAACGTATATCGTGGAAGCCATGCCAAAGGGGGGAACCCTTTCCGATTCACCCAACCAACTGAATACCCGCATACAGGTGTCAAGCCTAGGACACACATGTTAGATTTCCGATTTTGACCCAAAACTCTCCCAAAATTTTAGGTCGGTTTACTGCCTAAATTTTCGTGCATTTTTAAAATGGGACCCTGCCCATGAGCCTGGTCACAAGTGCAACCATAGCTTTGCATATGTTACAAGCCCAACTTTTCCAGGCTCGGGTCCCGTCTGACATTTCATTTTGCATTTAGGAGAATTTAATACAAGTGAGAATATAATAATTATAATAATCATGCTGAGACCCGTGTCCAAAAAATATTTCTCCCTTCTTTATCAAAAAAATCCAAAAATATTTCTCCTTTCTTTATCAAAAATCCAAAAACATATCTCCCTTCTTTATCAAAAATCAAAAAATATTTCTCCCTTCTTTGTCAAAAATCCAAAAATATTTTGTTCTATAATCTTAAAAAAAATGTCAAAAATATTTTCATTTTTCTTTTTTCAAAAATAAATCCCATTTTACGCCTTCTCATGTCAATTGTAGTCCCTTGGCATGGATCTTTATTGCCTTCGATCTTCAGTCAAATCACCTCGAATTTCCGTTCGTTCCCTTTCTACTTCTTTCGAGTCTGGAATCCATTCGGTTTTCATGGAGAACACAAGTCAAGTACCAGATGTGCAGCCAGATCTGATGGAAATCTTATCTCAGCTCGTGTCCAAGATTGACAACCTCTAGACTAAGGTCCGAGAGATGCAATGAAACTATGTTCCTATTCGTCAAGAGCTTGAGGCCCTATTCCCTCCCTCTATGGGTCCACCCGAGCCTATCTGGTTTCCCAAAGAGTATCAGCACGCTCCACGTGCCCCTCCTGCTACTAGGCCACTGCCTGCCTAACTTTCTATGCCAAACCTTGCCCAGCCTGGGGCTCACTTTCCTATGATCATGGATTCAAAAGAAGAAGAATTGAACAAGGTCAAAGAAGATCTCAACATTCTAACTAAGAAGTTCGACCAAGTCAGAATCTCTGGGAATTACATGGACTACACCCACATGTCTCCTTATCCTAAAATGAGGTTATGCAAGAAGTTTAAGATGCCAAATATCGAGAAATTCGAAGGAAGTGGACCCCCAATTGTTCATCTTTGCACCTATCACCGTTCTATGAATCTCCTAGGGTCTTCTGAAGAAGTGATGGCCTAATTATTTTAGCAATCTTTGAAGGATAGCGCCCTCCGATGTTTCTTGTCTCTCAAGGAATCCAGAATCTGTAGCTAGGAGGATGTTGCCCAAGAATTCATGTTGCAGTACAAATACAATGAAGAGATTGAAGTCACCCGTCATGATTTAGAACTGCTCAAACAAAAATATGGGGAATCAGTCAGTAACTTTATAGCCCGAATGGAGGGAAAAAGTATCCACCATGACCAATCGGCCATCCGAGGAAGAACAAGTCAACATAGTGAAGAAGAACTTCTTACCCCATGTCTAAGAAACAATGGGAGGACCATACTACCCTCACTTCCGAGATCTCAGAAAAGCAGGAGTAGAAATTGAGGAAGGTCTTGCTAAAACATAAGTTGAACCAAAGAGAGTGTCCGGACAATTCACTTCAAGAAAATGCGATAAACCTGTCAATTTTTCAATCTCAACCATCAACAATATCTGTCAACCAACCACCTCATGGGCACTAAAAAGCCGCCCTGTCCAAGTCTGAAAGGAATACACTGAGCTCGATGATCCCCTCTCCAAAGTTTATCAATCCCTGTTAAGCCGAAACCTTATCAAACCCCTAGATCCCCGTCCATTACCCAATACTCTACCAAGAAACTTCAAGGTATATGCCCACTGCGCCTTTCACCAAACTGCTAGCCATACCACCAACCAATGCTTTCACCATCAAAACATAATCCAAGGTCTAATTGACCGGGGTACTATTGCCCCACCAGCCAATCCTAAGTTAAATACTACTCACAACCCACTCCCAAATCATGACAATGCCATATTCTTAGAAGAGAACCCCTAATTTGATCCCTCAACTCAAATCACACCCATATGCTCTCCTAAACCTCTCCAAACTTTCCCATATTTCCTCCTACACCCTGCTAGCCTCGCTGATCAAGCACTATCACTCCTTACAAGAGCATGCATCGTTGTCCGTACCCATTCTGAAAATAGAAGTATGGAATTATCATAAGTATTAAACCAACTCCTAGAGTTCGGGATGAAATTTCCCTCGCAGATGATCATTGATTGCTAGAGATTCACTATGCTATTCTTGGAAGAGTGAAAATGGGCCCGAGATTCAGACAGTTGGGTAGTACTGACCGATAAAGTCATTTTAGATGATGTTGTCCAGATCATGGCAGAATTATTTAGGCAAACCAATAATATTTGCAGTATGACTGAGCTACTTGATACTCTGAAGATACAAGGGCACCTGGTCCCTTCACCCTCACATCTCCCCACAGAATGGGAGGACCTATACAAAGAGGCCATTGAAGTTGTGGAATGCATCGACTTTACATGGAAAGACAAAATTATTGCCACCGAATGGGGGGAATAATTTAAAGATTTAAATGAAGAGCAAGCTTTCGATAAAACTGGCCCAGTATCCAACATGTGTGGGATAATATCATTTGAATAAATCCTCTAAAAAATAAACAAGGTGGTAGAACAACCTGAGATTGACGAGGAAACAACGTTTATGTTCTTCCCTTCTTCAGTAAATCACATGACCAGATCAGGGAGGCATTACCCGATCCCAAGATTACCACCAACCAATGACAAAGGGAAGGACATCAAAAACCTTCCTATGCCAGAGATGACCCTTGAGGAAAGCAAGATCCTCGATCAACTGAAGAAAACTTAAGCTAACATCACTCTATGGGGGATTTTTATGTCTTCCCAGCTGCACAGAAATGCTTTGATCAAGTTTCTCACTGGACCCACAGTTCCTCCTTATACCACACCAGAAGAAGATGTAAATTTAGTCGGATCCTTGACCTCTAACCGAATGCTATCCTTTTTGAAGAAAAAATCCCCAGAATTGGGCCAAACCACAATCATGCACTTAATATCTCCATCGAAGTTATGGGGAATATCGTACCACTCTCTCTTGTCGATAATGGATCTGCCTTGAATGTCTGCCCATTAAGAACCTTCAAATGCTTAGGAATGAAGGAAAATGATATCTCTCCAACCTCTTCCACTGTATGTGCCTACGATAATACCCGTCGGGAGGTGTTGCGATCTATAAAACTTGTAATAGGGGCTGGCCCTATAAATCATGTCATTGAATTCCAAGTTATTAATATCCCAGCTTATTTTAACCTATTTCTCGAGCGACCTTGGCTCCACAGTATCAAGGGTGTGTCTTCCTCACTCTATCAGAAATTGAAGTTCTTAGCCGACAGATGAGTCATCACCATCTTGGGCGACGATGACAATGCTGAGGGTGCAAGTACTAAGAATCCAATACTTGAGATACATCATGAGTCAAATGATATGCTCCTATCAGGATTATGAGTTGGGCCACTTCCACTCTCGGTAGGGGACGATTTCAAAGAAAGGATTTATCCAGAATACGACCCTCATGGAAATTTCCATGTGATTCAAACTTTCAAAAAGATGTACTTCATAACCAGACTGGGGGTAGAACAAAGACAGCAAGGGATAATTGAGCCCATTGAACTGAAAAAATCTTTCCATCCTTGTGGTTTGGGGTATAAACCATCAGAATAAGAGCTTAGAGTGATCCGCCAATCTCAACCAAAGAGAAGATTAGACTGCATCCACACTATCCCAGATGACTCCTTGAATGGGCCATTCATTAAAGACGGCAAAGACTTCCCCTTTTGTGGCTTTTCAAAACCATGGTATGACCACATTGACAAGAAGATGAAGCCTGTAATGAATATCTTTTTCCAAGAAAACTACACAGGGGCTGAAATTTCTTAACACCACGTACAACCACTCATCAAAGATACTGAAGAGACTGAGGAAAGTGACTCCGAGGATTCGTTTAACTTACAGACACTGGGGATGACACTCTGCATGGTTCATTCAAGCACTACATCACGGGATCCATCCCACCTGATTAAAGCTGCTGATACACCTCTCCTCAACTGGCATGCTGCACTAATTTTACCTGTTGAAAACCCTCTTAACCCCAATGTTCACCTTATCTCTTCTTCAGTTGTCCATCATTGCTCTAATGTAATCGAGACCTCATTTGATGAGGTTCTCAATGCTATTTTACTATCAATGAAATAAATGAAGATTTTGAGTATCTTATTGTACCTTACATTAATTATGTAGATTCTAATCAAACTTTTGATGATGGTGATTTTATAAATGAACAATTCTTAACTGATCTAAATAAGGTTAATAACAAACAACATAGCGGCATTCAAGTTATTTAAGAAGAAATTATTGTTGTTTACCTCGGTTCTAGTATCCAATTGCGTGAGATTAGGATAAGGGCTACCCTCGACAAACATGAGAGCTCACCGTTCGAAGAATTGCTGAAGGAATTCATAGATATATTCACGTGGTCCTATAACGATATGCCTGGCATTGATCCTGAAATAGCTCAATATGAGATCCCCGTTCTCCCAGACTACAAGATGATTAAACAAAAGTTGAGAAAGCTCTGCATCGAATGGTCTCTTAAAGTCAAAGAAGAAGTAGTCAAACAGTAACGTGGGCTTCATTAGGGTGATCGAATATCCCACATTGCTAGACAACATAGTGCCTGTGCCGAAATCAGGAGGGAAAGTTTGGATGTGTGTAGACTACAGGGACTTAAAAAAAGCCTCTCCAAAGGATTATTATTCGTTACCCAATATCGACATGATCGTGGACAACACAACCAATCATGCTCTCAAGCCATTCATCGACAGGTTTTCCGAATACAACCAAATCAAAATTCACCCAAATCATCAAGAAAAAACCGCATTCATCTCACCATGGGGAACCTTTTGCTTCACTATTATGCCATTTGGTCTCAAGAATGTCGGGGCTACCTACTAGAGGGCTGCCATAACCATCCTGCACGTTTTAATTCATAAAAAGTCGAGGTCTATGTGGATGATATGATTATCAAATCCAAAACTAGAGAAGGTCATGTTACCGCTCTCCGAAAGTTCTTCGAACGACTGCGGCGATATCAGATGAGACTCAATCCATAAAAATGTGTCTTCGGTGTTACAAAGGGAAAACTATTGGGATTCATGATCAGCGAGAAAGGGATAGAAGAAGATCCTGCTAAGCTGAAAGCCATACTTGAGATGCCACCTCCCCGAATGGACAAAGAAGTCCGTGGTTTCCTTGGAAAATTGTAATACATCAGTCGGTTCATCAACTAGCTAACTTCCATTTGTGAAACTATTTTCAAACTCCTCCGAAAGGATTCAACCAAGGTTTGGAACGAGGCCTGCTAAGAAGATTTTGACCGAATCAAATAATATCTGACCCAACCTTCGATACTCATGACACCATAGCTTGGTCTCCCCTTGCTCCTATATTTGACCATAACCGACACTGCTGCTGGGGCTTTGCTAGCCAAATATCTTGAAGAATCCCGTAAAGAAAGAGTCATCTATTACGCCAATCATAAATTGGCCGGATACGAAGTTAACTACACTGCTTTGGAAAAATCATGCGTCGTATTTATTTAAGTCACCTAAAAGTTATGACACTACATGCTCACCTTCCCCATCAAACCTGTATGCAGACTGGACCCCATCAAGTACTTGCTTGAGAAACCAACCTTATCCAGCCGAATGTCCCAATGGTTGATGCTCCTAGTCGAGTTTGATATCGTGTACATCACACAGAAAGCCATAAAAGGAAGAGCCATCTCTTACTACCTCGCTGACTACCCCATGGAAGAATCTGATGTCTGGATGTCTGAATTACCAGATGAAAACATCCTTTGCGCTGCTCAAAATGACCTTCAATGGAAAACGTTCTTCGATGGCTCTGCCAACAAAAAGGGATATGGGATTGGAATACTTCTGATCACCCCAGATGAGTCCCACACTCCCATCAATATGAAATTAGATTTCCCCTGCACCAATAACATGACTGAATACGAGGCATGTGCAGTAGTCCTCAAAGTTTCTCTTAAGCAAAGAATTCAATGTCTAGATGTCTATGGGGATTCTTCCCTCATCATCAGTCAAGTACTCAGAAAATGGAAAGTCAAAGATGAGAAACTCCAACCCTTCCATGCCCACTTAGAAGAACTAGCCTCCCAATTCCAAGATATCACCTTCCACTACTTACCTCGAGCAAAGAATAACCTAGTCGATACCCTTGTTACCTTGGCCTCTATTGGTCGACATGCCCGATGGAATAATAATGGTCCCCTTCCTATCCAAAAGCAAGATAAACCAACCCACTACTACCACATTGAGCTCATCACCAAAGAAGATCCTGAGTTATCCAATTGCTGGTACTATGATCTCTGGCACATCCTCAAGCATTGTAGGTACCTCAAAGGTTCCAATAATAAAGATCGAGAAACCCTCCCAAAAATGGATGCCCAGTACATCATTTATCACAAAGAACTGTTCAAAAGAAACTTCGATAGAACCCATCTGCACTGCATCGCTGGGGATGACATTGAAGAGATAATGCTAAAAATCCACAGTGGGGAATGCGGACGCCACATGAACGATCACATGCTTGCCTAGAAGATCATCCGACAAGGTTACTACTGGACCACTATGGTCCAGGATTTCACCGCTTATGCACAAAGATGCCTCAAATAGCAATAGTTTTCCAACCTTTAACACCTGCCTCCATGAGAATTATACAACATGACTTCTCCCTGGACGTTCTCTACCAAGGGCATCGATATCATAGGGAAGGTTACACCCAAGGTTTCCAATGGGCATGAATTCATCCTAGTTGCCACTGATTACTTCATTAAATGGGTTGAATCAGAGTCATACGCAGTTCTAAATGCCAAGAAAGTGGCTAAATTCATCAGGTAGAACATTATCTGCCGATATGGGGTCCCGCAAGAACTAGTGTTAGATAACGGGTTGCACTTCGAGGCAGAAGTCACAGAAGTGGTCAATGAGTCTGGGATTCAGAGACACAAATCTTCTCCCTACCGAACTTAGACCAATGGTGCGGTCAAAGAAGCTAAAAAAGTCTCAAAGCCATCATCATCAAGATGACCGAAAGCTGTCGATATTGGGCCGACCGAATCCCTTATGCCCTTTGGGGCTGCCAAACCTCGATTCTAACTTCTACTGGGGCTAACCCTTACTCTATAGTCTATGGCATGGATGTATCCCTAACCGTGGAGCTAGAAATACCCTTGTTACGCGTTATGCTTGAAGGCAAGGTCAGCGAAGAAGAGTGGTACCAAAGCTATCTTAACAAGCTGACCTTCCAAGATAAAAGGAGACTGATAGCGTTATATCACATACAAGGGTACCATCACCGTATAACGCGATCATTCAATAAGAGAGTCAAGGAATGCGGTGTCCCAGCGGGGGACTTATTCCTCACAAAAATAGTAGATCCCATCTGGGACCCCAGAGGAAAATTCAAGCCCAATTTGAACGACCCAGAGTTCATCCTGGTTTCCATTGATTACTTTACCAAGTGGGTCGAAGCCTAATCATACGCAATACTGAATGCGAAAAAGGTAGCCAAGTTTATCTGAAAAATAGCATCTGTCAATATAAAGTCCCTCACGAGCTAGTATCAGATGATGGGTTACATTTCGAAGCCGAGGTCACAAAATTGGTCGATGAATATGGGATTCAGAGATGCAAGTCTTTCCCCTACCGACCTCAAACTAACAGAGCAATTAAATCCGCCAACAAAAACCTCAAATCCATCATCATCAAGATGATTGAGAGTTACTGAGATTGGTCAAATCAGATTCCTTACGTCCTCTAGGGCTATCACACTTCAGTCAGGACATCTACTGGGGCTACTTCTTAATCTTTATGGAAACAGTGCTACCCGTTGAGCTGGAAATACCTTCACTGTATATTATGCTTGAAAGAAAAGTCAACGAGGAAGATTAGTAGCAGATCTGCCTGGATGAACTATCACTCTTAGATGAAAATATACTGAAGTCTCTATACCACATATAAGGGTACCACCGCCAAATAGTGTGATTATTCAACAGAAGAATTAAGTATCCCATGTTCGAGAAGGAGACTTGGCCCTTAAAGAAATCGTAGAATCCCTCTAGACCCCAGAAGGAAATTTAATCCAAACTGGAGTAGCCCCTATATCATAAAAAGGATCACGTCAAGCGATGTTGCTATGCTCACTGACTGTGACAGAGAAAATATGGCTCGCCCAGTCAATCTGGACCATCTCAAGAAATTCTACCCTTCTAAAACAAATCATCATTTCCCTCTACTGAGAACTACGTGTGGCTTGATCCTCTAAAAAACTTTTTTCTTTCAAAAAGAAACTCATAATTTTTTTTAAAAAAAAACAGACGTATGTAGGCAGCTCATACGTCTTACATGGGTACGGTCCCCTTATTTTTCACAAAATTCTATTATTTTCTTAACTCCGAGAACGACAGTTCATTTTATCATCTAAGTGAACAAAAGAATTATGTATGCCTTAGTGATTGGTATAGATAATTCAAATGTAAAACACATCAAGAGGCACAATAATATGATCAAAATTCTTTTTTATTCCACAAATGGGAGAATTCAGTACAGTCACACAAAATATTAGCGTAAAGAGTCAAAACAACTACCCCCCCCCCCCCAACTAAACCAAATTGTCCCTAAAACAAATAAACAAAAACCTTAGAAAAATTATTTCCACAAACCAAAAATATACAAACACATCCCAGTCACAAAATCTTCATAAGAAATTAATAGCATCTTCATAAAGACCTTATTCGCAGCTACTGAAAGACTCTACCCCTTCATCATATGGTCTTTGAGACCCCCAAACTTCCCCTGCCTGATTGGTATTCTGAAGGTGCTCTATAAAGATATATGTAAGGACATTTTTGTCCATTGTCAATATGTATGTCGTACGTCGTTACACCGTTGAAGAAATTCAAGATCGCATCTACATCAACGGATCCGAATAGCAAAGCGTCTTCAACATCATAACCTCCGCGAGAATGAACTTGGTAAAGTTTTGTTTTTAAGTTCCTTATGCTTCATACTTAGTATTGGGAAATATTTATAAAATGTTTTTATAAAAAATAAGAAGTATTTTATTTTTTCTGGTATACCGGACCGGTCCGCCTATTTTTTAAAAAGAACCGATCCGCCCCCGAACCGTTCCGCCTCCCTATCGAACCGATCCGCTTTGCACCAGAATACCCCGAATCGAATGCAAACCGATGAAGCCCTTTTGAAAAACGAACAGATCCGAGGTTGGACCGAATCGCCTCCATACCAGACTGGTCCTCCTAGGATAAATTTGAACTGTTCAGTATGAAGTTTTTCCACCGACTCATATTTACTATAAATACATCTATTTCGATGGAGTATTTTTTCAAGTGTTTGAGAAAACATTTCTAATAGTTCAAACGCAACAAGACTTTGATTTTTGATGTGCCAAACATCTTTTTGATTCACACACAAAAATCTCAATTACTTTTGTGAATCTTTTGGAACCCTAGAACACAAGCTTTGCTACTGTTCAACCTTTGTGGGGAAATCTTTGCAACCGAGGGCTGCGTGTCATTGCTAAGGGAGTCTCTACAAAGTTTTATGGTCGCGTGTCATTAAGGAGAGCTGCGGTTCTTCCTTTGTTGTTTGGGCTGCGAGTCCTTGGAGGGTGCTGTGTGTATTCTCTTGCTGAGTTCAAGACTGCGTGTCTTTGTGGGTTGGCTGTGCGTTGATCCATTGCAGATTTATCTATGTAATTGTAAGTTGCAATTTATATATTAATAGTGAAATAAAGGTTTTACCCGAAAGGGGTTTTTTCCTGAAATCTGTGTCTCAGCTTATTTTCTGTGTTGCATACTTTATTTTTGATGGGTTGATTTAGATGCATGTTTAAG
Organism: Sambucus nigra; assembly: GCA_949130495.1. NCBI lineage: Eukaryota > Viridiplantae > Streptophyta > Magnoliopsida > Dipsacales > Adoxaceae > Sambucus > Sambucus nigra. Next base: position 407,991,077 of record OX422208.1, on the reverse strand, counting down.
GGCTGTATTTATTTGGTTTAAAAGTATACTTTAATTAAATAAGGGTTGATTAAAAACTTACGAATTAATTTAATCAAGTATCACACCATCTCACTTTTTCAATATATGTCTTGACCAATCTGGAGAAAACCACTACTCCCCCTGCATAGTATCAAAAAGGGCAAACCATCTCTGTTTATTTTTCTCTGCTAAGAACTTTGCTGCCACCCACTTCCATAGCCATTTTAGATAATCTCCGAACACATACCAGACCCTACCTATGGATTGAGAAGGACAGTTGACGAGCAATGATTCTTCCACAGATATCCTAACCTCATGCGCATGGATTCGGTTAAGTCTTCCACGGGAAAAAAGTCTAGTGCCTGAGGCGGTACTATCTGCTCCCATCTGAATTGGCTTAGGAGACGCCACGGTAAATAGAATGAGGTATGTCGAAGGCCAACTAACTGAACATACCGATATTCTTCCAGTTCCAAAATGGAATACAGTTCTCCCCACCATGGCAGTGACCAAAGCAGAGATCAAGCTTCGTGCTCAACGAACCAGTTTATCCAGATCTCTATGAATGGGTCAATGTTGGTAAAGTGTCGAGAAAATAAATTAGGCATGCTTAAGAGGAATCGCCAAATGGCATTTATCCACCAGCCACATGAACAACATCATTAGGACCCCTCTTAAAAAATTGGAGCAAACTTCCCTCTAAGAATTAAGACCATTCAGAGTCTCCGCTGGTATCACCGCCACAGGACTGTGATGGTACAACATCCACACTTTGATTTTATCTAACTGAGGGTCTACCATTAAGTAACCTATCACTAGAAAGAGCCTCGAAGTTAGGTCGAGGGAAACAGCTTCGGTAAAGCCGACATCACCAAAACCATTTATAATCAATCACCAGTAGCTGCTCAATAGGAGTAGCTGTCATCTCAGTGTCCCACCACCTCTCTCCCAAAGCACACAACATTGTAGTAAAACACGACGCCTCATTCGAAGCAACAACTCTAGAAAAACCAGCATTATTACAGTATGTTCAACACATCAGATTCAACACAATCCAGCGAAGTCCATAAGCCCCACTTTACAGCCAAGCTTTTATCCCCTAATTTATATACCAACCGAGCCACCAAGGCCATCCTCTATTCAAAAAATTCCAAAAAACTCATTTTTCCTAATTTTTCTCAAAATAAATTCCTTCAAATGGGAAGCTCTTTTTCAACCAAACCTCCGAGGCCATATTCTACTCAAACATATTCAAAAAATTTCAGAAAAATACGCTTTTCCTACTCTTTATCAAAGCAAAAACTCATTAGCTGCAGTAGAGTAAGCCACTAAATCAAGATAATTAAACAAAATATGCATCTTTCTTCGCCTTGTTGAAGTCTATTTTCAAGTACAATGCCTCTACATCAAGCATGCACATTGGTAAACGTCGAGCTCCCAAGTCAATGATGAATCTATAAGAAAATACCAAAGGGAAAGAATTAGATGTCACCTCACCTGCCCCACAACCATCTCTCATAGGTACCAGACGTATCCAAACTCAAACAATCACAACCTCCTCATTTGTGTTTGCATTCCTGTATCCTCCGTGGAGTCATCCCCCAGGAATGGAAGGTCTCAGCACTTACTCAAGAGACGAAAATTCCAAAAAATGTCAGAAAAACTAAAAACTCCTCGAAAAAATTCCTAAAAATGCTCGACAAGTATTAAAATATTTCCTCACCAAGAAATCTATTTTAAGATTCCATAATCCCCAGATAGATTAATATCATAGCACAAACCCTAAAATGATGCGTACCAAAAGGTTCACTACAACTCCCCCAATGGAACCCAAAATCAAATGCATCTTCAAAATCCCCACTGGAATCCCGAGACTAAACTTTCTCCCAAAAAGATCCACCGTAATAATTTCATCTCCCCCAACAGGGTTACATCCAATTCCCCAGTAGAATTTTCAAACTAAAGTTATTTCCTCCCAAAAGGACACAATCCCCAGTCAGATGTCTTTCCCCAGCTAAATTGCAAAGCAACACGAAGCCGCAAAACACTCCCGAGAAGATGAACCCCAACCTTAGGTCCTCAGAGTTAATTTTAGCCCGCAAAATCGATCATCATCACTTTAGGTCCTCGAAATTGACCTCAGCCTGCAGAAATGGTCGTCATCACCTTAGGTCCTCAAAATTGACCTTGGCTCGCAGAATCGTTCGTCGTCACCTTAGGTCCTCAAAATTGACCTCAGCCCGTAGAATCATTCGTCACAACCTTAGGTCCTCAAAATTGACCTCGGCCCACAGAATAGGTCATCATCACCTTAGGTCCTCAAAATTGACCTCAGCCCATAGAATTGATCGTCATCACCTTAGGTCCTAAGAATTGGCATCTACCCTTAAAATCGATCGTCATCACTTTAGATCCTCATAATTAACATCGGCCCACAGAATCGGTCGTCATTGCTTTAGGTCCTCATAATAGACCTCAGCCCATAGAATCGATCATCATCACCTTAGGTCCTCAGAATCATCCCATGGAATCAATCATCATAGCCTTAGGTCCTCAGAATTGACCTCGGCCCATAGCATCGATGATCATCACTTTAGGTCCTCAAAATTGAACTCGACTCTCGGAATCGATCGTCATGACTTTAGGTCCTCATAATCGACCCTGAACCATAACATTACTTTAGGTCCTCAAAATTTTCATTGTCCCTCTGAATTGATCGTCCTCATCCTTTGGTCCACTGAATTGACCTATTTCCCAAATATCCATGTGGTATCTATTCGACGGCTATCACTTTTTTAAAAGCTGAACTTTCAAGAGGCTCTGTAGACACCACATTTATGGACCCCCCTAAGACTCTCCTTAGTTCCTTAGAACTTCCCCCCTTCACCATAAAACCATAGGTCATATTTCGAGTATCGATTTAGAGGACATCAAATGCCCCCAGGCCCCGTTGGACTCCAGTTAACTTTCCCGTCAGAGAAAAATCTCAATGAATCTTCTAAGGGATCTAGATCCACATTCTTATGGTCTACCCCATGCACAATCATCCTTATGGTTCATAAGAACGGTCTGTTTTACTGCCAAAAATCAATCTGGAGGCCACCAAGCGCTCTTAAGCCCCTTTTGACCCCAATAATCTTCCCACCCGAGAGAAACATCAATGAATATTCGAAGGTCTGTGAATCCAATTTCCAACGGTCCATCCTATGCATGAATTGGCCTTTTGGTTCGGACAAACGGTTCATTTTACTGCCAAAAATTGTTTGGGAAGCCACCGAGCTCTCTCGGGCCCCATTTTGACCCAAGTCAACTTCCTCACTTGAGAAAAATCTAAATGAATCTTTGAAGGGCTCTAAATACCATTTCTAATAGTCTACCCCGTGCGTGAATCAGACCTACCATTTGGACGAACGATCCACTTTCCCCTGAAAACTGATCCAAAGGCCACCGAGCACTCCCATACTCCATTAGACTCCTGTAACCTCTTCAGATTGAATGAGATATAATGAATCCTTAAAGGTAACTGAGTACCCTTTCCAACAGTCCACCCCGTACACTAATCAGCCTTATGGTTTGAACGAATAACCCATTTTACTTTAAAGGGCCATCGGCGCTTTTGGGACTTGTTTAACCAAGGTCAACTCTCCGAACCAAACGAGACTGAATGAATCTTTAAAAGTCTTTGAATACCCTTTCGAATGATCCATCCCGTGCGTGAATCGACCTTACAGTTTAGACAAATGATACATTTTACTCCGAGAATCTCCTATCCAAAAGACCGTCGAGCGCTTTTGACTCCATTTAACCAAAGTAAAATCTCGAACCTGGGAGCATCCCGATGGATGCTTAAAGGGCTCTAATTACCCTTTCCAATGGTATGCCCCGTGCACAATTCGAACTTACGAATTGCATTTTATGATCATTTTTTTGATAAATCTGCACGAGGTTGTCAAATGGAAGACCCTTTTCCTGCCTATCGACTGTGACACCCCGACTAATCAAATACCGGGTAGCTACTCCTTTATTAAATTAATTCAAAATGCCAAGTTGGCTCAGTTAATAGCATCACTGTCGAAAACATTTTAATCTTACTAACCACCTAGTATTTAAAAAGTAAGTTGCCAAATTTTAATTAAAGTCTGATTAACATGCAACATGTGTAAAGAAGAAATAAGTAACACCATTCACCATACTGAAGTAAAACGAATAACCATCACATAGTGTAAATAAAGTCGGGAGGAAAACTCCTCACTACAATCCCATACTGAAATAAATAACCGAATGCTAAAACAATACAAATCAAAGTCTGAAAACTGTAATGTAAAAGATGTCTCTAATAGAAATGGGCAACATGCCCTACAACTGATAGATAGTGACTCTGGAATCCAAAAGATAGAAGCGTCTACAAGCAAATCCCTGTAGCTTCCACAAATAGCTACAGCTCGTCACCTGAATGAGAATCCTATGCTTGGTGTCCCTGTGGCTGGGCACCTAAAATGGTTTTACAAGAAAAAGATTTGAAAAGCAAACGGGTCAGAGCCCATATGTGGAGTTATATTTTAAAAAGCTGCAAGTGCTTTAAAAACATTTAAAACATTAAATGCAAAGTACATGTTAGGACGTGCACTCACATGATATTCTCACCTCTCGTCTAACTGTTCACTCCTAACGTAAGTACCCATCTAGAGTGATACAGACTACTAGCTACGTGACAACATATCTAGCTAGACTATCATAGGTACTACCCTTATTACTCGGTTCTTTTAACATAATAACGCTCGTAATTAAGTAGGGGTTTAACGTAACTCAGATGTTCAATATGCAATATATATAACTATCAGTTAACTCGTTATATTTCTCGAAACAATACCGTAATTATATTCACATCATTAACATGAAGGTTCTCATTAATTAAGTGTATATTATTCACATCACAAATATACAGTATAAGCACCCCGAGAACTAAGCTGCGGTGCACACATACTCTGGTATCCATCCCGGTACATCACGTACATAAGGATTACATATTACTAATCTCTCAGGAATAGTTCACAGATAACAACATCACAAGTAATGGAGGCGAACATAGTCACATCACATGGGTCACGCACATACCTACGCTCCCACGATCAGCGGACTTATTAATATCCCAATAAGTCGTTCTATGACCTATGTTCATCAAGGTAACCAGTCTAAATCAGGGCAACACAAGGATTAGAGGGCCCTAAGCGAACGCAAACCTCCCGTGATAGCAAGTATGGTAGGTATGTCATACACACAATTCATATACCAATACTAAGTAAACACACATCTTAGAAATCCCGTAGTTTAATCGTAGTACATATCGCTTTCTCGTATTAACTTATAATATCTACAACTTATATTATTCCGGTTTATCATCATACGCGCCATAATCTATTCTCACGTCGTAGTAGACACTCACGTCTCAACCCAATCGGTTCATTGAATTAAATCTCTCGTATATAAATTTACTCCTCGTAATAACCCAAAAGTCCCAAATCTATCCTTACATCATCAAGGAATGTTAACTCTACCCTCGAACCAGTTTACGGGACTCCAAAAATCAAAACAGTCCAAAAAGGACCAAACTGTCAACTCGTTAGAAGTCTCGTTCGAACGAGACTGTTCGAACGAGATTCCTCTGTCAACTCGTTAGAAGTCTCGTTCGAACGAGGCTGTTCGAACGAGATTCCAGTTCGTTCGAACGAACTGTACCTTCTAACGATATCTCGTTCGAACGAGATATCGAACGAAATCCCTTTTCGTTAGCAGCGACTGGTCAACTCATTAGAAGCTCGTTCGAACGAGTTCGTTCGAACGACCTGGGTAGGAGCTTCTAACGAGCTGCCAGTTTCGTTCCAGATTTTTCCCCTTCTCGTTTTTATCCAATTTTATCACTCCTAATCTCTTCCAAAGTTCATCCCAACAACGTTTTAGGGTCTCTAATTCATCCTAAACATATTCAAGTCAACTCCTAACATGTTTTCAAGGATTAAATCTCTTTAACATCAATCAAAATATAAATCTCTACACTTTTTCCCCAATTATTTCAAGAACATGAACCCTAACTTTTTGAATCATGAATTAACCCAATAAAATCCTTTTTAAATTTCACCCAATCATAAATATCATCAGTGGGAACATCTACCTATCATTCTACATGCAAATCCTCCTCAAGATTTCAAGTTCTAAGTTCAATTAACATGGGTTTTCATTATCTTTCCAGAACAATTGATATTCTTCAATTTCTAACATGGAAAAGACATTCTCTGAAATTAAATGGAATAAAGTCACTTGCCTTGGTTCGATTTATGATTTTGGTGTAGGTTTGATGGAGTTTTTTCTGCAGAATTTCCTCCCTTCCAAGCTCCTTCTTCAATGGTGGCTTAAGGTGGCTAGGGTTTGTTTTGGGGAACTTGGAAACCTAATTGATAACCTCCGTAGCTTAAAGGGTTAAAGTGGGTTGGATAGTGGGTTTAGTGGGTCAATAATCAATCAGATTAATACTCCTAATTTTCGTCACTTTTAATTCCTCAAAATGTAAAATTACCAAAATACCCTTTAAGTTGCCGGTATGGCCTAAAAATACCCTGGAATCCAAACTACACCCCCGGGTAGTGTTTTCAGACTATCTCGACCCTTCCGGACGCGTTGGCGCACTCAAAACGACCATACGGTTTATAGATTTTAAATTCACTTTTTATAATTAAAATAATATACCATGACGCGGCGGTCACACGCGTCTCAACAAAATTCTCAAATGCCGTATATCAATCTCACGACAAATTTTATAATACCAAATACATTTATCAAAACATGTATGCACATAATCAAATACCAACTCGCATCTCGTTAGTATTTATAACCCAGATTAATTTCCAATTAATACGCATTTAATTAATTAATCCCAAAAATAAACATAGTCAAAAGTACGGGGTATTACATCGACAATGTGCCTGGGGATGCCTGCCGATAGGCAGGACAAGAACAATGCCGATCAGCACCCCCTTGACCCTATATAAGGAGAGCATGAGATCACTTTCAAAGGCACCCCAAAAACATCAACTTCGGTGATCTCAGCAGCATTCTTTTAAAGTCAATAAAGTTTCCTTGTTTGAAACCTCTCCCCACCTTTCATTTACATCACTTCACACCCAATTTAGCAAAATCCCCTTCTCTCTCATCCTACATTCCTCATCCACTTGCAGGGAAGCTTTTCAACAATCAAGATCAATCTTTAAGTCTGTAAAGAAGGTACAAACATATTCTCTCTGTTTTAAATTTCTTTATTTTTGCATTAGTTATCTGATCTTTACTTTTGCATTTCATCTTTGTTAGTCCATACATACTAATAATCTCACTTTTTATTAGTATTATTACACATAACATATTTTCTATAAAAAAAACACTAAAAACAAGAAAAAGTAGGGTTTTTCCATAAATTCCAAACGGGATTCTTCATCACACTTTATCATATAAAAATATCCTTTTATACACACATCTAAATAAAACCCTCAGTTGGATTTAAGGAATAAACCCCAGCCTCGTATTGTATGCGAACTACGTGGACTTTGATGTCTTTTAAGGCTACGTAGGTGTCTAGGGCCAATCCTCGAGACTCGAGTCCTCCTTGCATTTTTTATTCATAAATTATTCCTATATATTGTATTTGTGATTCTTATTTGTGCCTTATCCATGCATATATGTTCGTTTCACCATAACGATTGATATCCCAATAAGCACACACATCATATTTTTTGTTTATTATTTTGGGAACACTCCTACAGATGGTCTCACTCTGCCCTTTTCCATGACGTGATTTGAGAAATGACATTCTCCATTTGTATATACACGCGCACATACTTCATGGAGTTTGTAAAGGAGAATAATAACACATGCCCATGAGAGACCAAAATGGCGGGATGGGTGCCTAACACCTTCCATTCCCTAACTTTTGAATTATTGGTTTCGCAAGCACCGGTATGTCTTTGATGCCATTATCTAGAGGCGAAAACGTTTCTTTTGCCTATTTTTTACAAAATATGTTGGAGACTCTATCAATTAACATCACCCCACATTGGTAATGGTCGAAGCGCTCTTACTCATAAAGGGAACGAGACCCTTCTTCTCCCTTTCCAACGGTGTGCCCGCAAGCACCAAGACACCTCCCCCCGAGGAAAAGGGAAAGGTAAGAATGAAGAGAAAACCCGAGGATGGACACAATAGCATAGGGTGGGGTTTAATCCATAAATCCAAACTGGGGATTTCTCTCATGTATGTTGATATGCCCTATATGTGCCCAACAGCTTAGAGACACCAACCTCGGCGAGGGAGATGACCGAGGTTAGAAGGGCCCCAGATTGGCAACCAGCAGTCTCGTCCTAAGAAAGGTCGGCCATGGCTAATGTTACTAGTCGCCTCACAGTCAGGCAAACATCTGAGGTCTTCGTGATCCATGGGGAAAGTTATCCATAAGGTCAACCGGAGATAACATCATGCCTACATCATACAACAACCTCGATTGGGTATAGGCCGAGGAAGCAGAGACTACACAATCATCATAATCAGCCTCGACTGGGAATAAGCCGACATTCTAACTACTCCTACATAACCCCGGCCCAGGTCGACGTTATAACTCCATTTGTCTTATCTCGACCTACCTGCTGGACCAAGTCCATCATGAGTAACCTTGGATTGCTCAGGTTCCAGACTTCACCAACCTCGTCCTCTTTCAGGCCGAGGTTGGTACCGATCGAAGACAGTTGAGCACTCATACGCACATGCATAGCTGGGAACACGTGTGATAAATTAGTTTTAACCGAATCGTTCCCCTCACGTGAGGGAATATTTTATCACCATTCTCTACATGTGACAGTGACAGATGTCTTCATTAGATTGTCTAGATCAACACACACATGCTCATTGCTTGCATGGTGGGTGCTTTACACCCCCCGTATACTATATATTCTTGCCTTCTCCCACATAGAGGGGGATCCAGAATGACAACCCTAATTGTAACTCTGTCAAATTATATACAGTAGAGAGAGAAAGCTTGAGATATTGTATCTATAGCCGTTAGTTCCCTATTTTAGTGACCTTACTCACTCACCTGCACATTGGACGTAGGCCTAATTGGCTGAACCACTTATATATTGGTGTTCATCCTCTTCTCCTCATACCCTACATATATATATATATATGCTTACATATATATATTCTCATGTGCTTCCACTGTTATCACTGATTTGATCTTACCAATACCTTAAAGGGTGGTGCCGTTTATAGCATCATCATTTTGGCGTCGTCTGTGAGAATGAGAAGCTGTCTCTTCCTTATTTTCTGCTTAACCTCACCGGAGACTCCGGTGGTGAACCAGGCCTCACCCCTTGCATGGAGATGTTTCACCATTGAAGGAGGTCCTTTAAGGTATTAAGCTCATCAAGTACACAAGATCTTTAGTGTTAACATATAACACTGGAATTACCACCACCTCTTCCACCGCTTGGGGCTGCAGGGTCTAGTTCCATCCAGGCGCCGCCTCAGTCCGAAATGGCAGAGGTGGCAGCAGCCTTGAAGTCTTTGGCTGCAACGCAACAAGCAATGAAGGAGCAATTTTCACAACTCAATTAAAATATGATGAGACCACCTGGGGTCTCACCGGAGATGATTACTCCGACGGATGTTCAGCCCCATCCTGATGCGAGGGGAACACCCCAGGCACCGCGAAAAGACCAACCTACCCCTCAGCGGAGGAAAGAAGTTTCTGACCCTAGGCGTTTGCATTTGGGGAGGTAAGGACAACCTTGCCCTGAGGATAGGTATGATGATTTGGAGGCAGAAGACGCTCCAGAAGATTGTTGGGAGCCGTATGAGGTTTCAAATAACACGGTGTGTCCTATCCAGCAGAGTCGAGGTTGTGGATGCAAAAGAGGTGAAGAAGCCCAACAAAAAGGGTCATATTTTGATCGATTGGGCAGAGGGTCAGCCTTTAAAAGGCTCGGCTCAGTAAATGACCTAAGACAGAGGTTATCCAGGTCGAGAAGTGTAGCCGGCTCACAATGGGAATACAGTCAATGTCGGCCTCCTCAAGGCCGACCTAACACAGAACGAGGTAGAGACCAGGAAGAGGTCAACAGCCGATGTTGTGCTATGACTGGGGAACCCTAAGTCTACCCCTTGGAGGTGGCTGGGGATAACCTTGGCCAGGCCAACGTTGCAAGACCATGGAATAACTCCATCCAAAATCTTGAGGAAAAGATAGGAGACCTCATCAAAAGCTGAGACCCACTGTAAAGAGGTTTCTCAGAAGGCTCCCCATTCGTGGCTAGGATAGTGAGTTTCCCAACCCTTACTAAGTTCAAACCGCTTACGGTGTCTCCCAAGTATAACGGTAGCACCAACCTTGTACATTACATTGAGATGTACCAGTCAGCGACCGACATTTATTCAATATCGAATGAAATGAAGTGTTGGGCCTTCTCTATGAATTTAACGTGAGCTGCACACATCTGGTTTACCTCTCTTATAAAAAATTCAATTTAGAACTTTAAGGGCTTGGCTGAAAAGTTCATTCATAATTTCTATTTTGGGGTAAGACCTCAAAAGAAGACCACCCATCTGTTGTATGTCAAGCAAGGCAAGAATGAGAGCCTAAGAGACTACATTTCTAGAATCAACAAAGAGAAACTCAAGGTTGAAGACTACGAAGAAAATATAGCCATGATCACCCTCACATGAGGTCTTAAGAAAGGGAAGTTATTGTGGAAACTTGCGGAGGACCCTCCCAAGTCCATGGCAAAACTATTGGCAACTACGGGGAAGGTCATGAATGCTGAAGAGGCTATGGCTACAAAATATGAAGATGAGAATGGAGGTAGCAATGGGAAGTTCCAAAGAAAGAAGGACGGAAAGAAGAGGTCGACTGACGACAATTTCGCACACTATACCCCTCTAATTGTGAGCTGCGAACACATCCTCAATGAGATCAAGAATGACCGGTCTTTGAGATATCCAGAGAAGTTGAAGGCTCCTCCATATAAGAGGAACAAGAACTTGTGGTGCGATTTCCACCAAGACTATGGCCATGTTACAGACAAGTGCTTCGCCTTAAAAGATGAGATCGAGAAGATGTTGAAATTAATAAAGTTGAGGAAGTATGTTGAAGGCAAGGCTCTTAAAAGGGGAAGAGATGACCCTAAAAAGAAGAAAAATGACAGATGTCGTGATGATACTCTAGCAAGAAAAGACGATGACTCGGATGACGATGATGAAGACGATCTAGACCTCCCACCAAAGGATGAAAATGCCCCAGTGAAGAGGGCTGGTATGATCTCCTTCGGTATTAACACCATATGCGGAGGACTAGTAGGGGGTGGCTCTAAAGTGGCTGACCGAAAAGCTCATATGGCAGAGGCCAAGTCAGTGGCCAAACTAGAAGTAGTAAATCTGACATCTTCCGAAACCAAGCAGAAGAGAAAGAAGGTGGATATTGACAATCTTATAGTCAAGTTCTCCCGACTCGACTTCAAAAGAATCTTAGCTCCGCATGATGACCCTTTAGTAATCATAACAAGGGTGCATTGATGCGAGGTACAGAGAATTCTCATAGATGGAGAATTTTAGAAGATGTGATGTTCTAGCCCTGCTTCAAAAGCCTAGGCCTTAGCAGAGCTAGACTGGTACCCTATCATCATCCGTTAATGGGATTCAGCAGTGAAAAGGTCCATCCGTTAGGCATGTATGAGATGGATGTGCGAATGGGCGATGAGTGGCCTAAGAGGTTGACCCGAAAGATCGATTTTTTTATTATGGACGAAAACGTCTTCTCGGCCTATATCCTCATCATAGGAATAGTGGCCCTTAAGGAGTTTGAGGCCGTGACATCGACGGTCCACCAGATGTTAAAATTATCGACCCCCCATGGGGTAGGGGATGTGTAGGGTGACCAGACCATTACACGAAAATGCTACTTCAACTCAGCCAAAGAGAGAGAGGCCCATAAGAAAGAAACTACCACATATAATATTGATACACTTGACCCTAGAGATGAAACAAAGTTGAAGAAATGAGAGGCCACGGAAGAGGTAGAATCCATCGTCCTCAATGAGGACGAACTGAAAAAAATTATCTAGGTCGACAAAGCCTTAAAAGCGGAGATCAAGGAAGAGCTGATAATTTTCTTAAAAAAGAGGCAGAGTGTCTTCGCTTGGAGCCACGCGGACATGCCTGACATCGACCCTGAGGTTATGTGCCATAAACTCAGCGTGACTAAGGATGCTAAGCCAATCAAACAAAGACAAAGAGTTTACTCTAGGGAGAAGTACGACGTCATTTGGGAAGAAGTCAGAAAGTTGGAAGAGGCCGAGTTTATAAGGGAAGTCATATATCCGGAGTGGTTATCAAACGCAGTCATTGTGCCCAAAGCCAATGGAAAATGGAGGACGTGCGTAGACTTTACGGACTTGAACAAGTCTTGCCCAAAAAATAGCTATCCCTTACCTCGGATCGATCAGATGGTAAATGCCACTGTAGGGCATGATCTCATAAGCTTCATAGACGTGTATTCAGGCTATAATCAGATCTTCATGGATGCTGAAGACTCGAAAAAGACAGCCTTCATCACTGACAAAGGGACATATTGCTACAAAGTTATGCCCTTCGAATTGAAAAATGTGGGGGAGACGTATCAATGTCTTGTGAATAAGATGTTTGAAAACCAAATAGGCAAGACTATGGAGGTGTATGTAGACGATATGATGACGAAGAGCTTAAAGGCCTGTACTCATGTGGAAGACCTAGAGAAGACCTTCGATACCATAGATTTGTACAAATGAAACTCAATCTCGCGAAATGTGTCTTCGGGGTAGGAGCTGGGAAATTTCTTGGATTCATTGTCAATCAGAGGGGAATAGAGGCTAACCCTGAGAAAATTAAAGCTTTGCTCGACATGAAGACACCAAGAAGTATCAAGGACGTTTAGAGGCTCACTGGATGAGTAGCTGTACTCAACATATTTATTTCCAGAGTGACGAACAAGTGTCTTCCATTCTTTAAGGTCCTTAGAAAGGCCTTCGAGTGGGAAAAAGAGTGTGATGAGGATTTTAATCAACTCCAGTTCTACCTCGGATCTCCCTTGCTCTTATCTCGGCCTATAGTGGGAGAGAGGTTGTATGTTTATCTAGTAGTCTCTGAGTCAGCTATAAGCGCAGCCATAGTACAAGAAGACGTTGGGGTCCAAAGACCTATATATTTCAACAGTAAGGCCCTTCAAGGGTATAAATAGAATTACCCTAAAATGGAAAAATTGTCCTACTTTTTGATACATGCTTCTAGAAAAATGAAGCCCTATTTACAATCCCACTCTATGGTCATCCTCACTGACTCCCCATTAAGGCAAGTCCTCCACAAGCCTGAGAAGTCAGGAAGGTTGATGACCTGGGCCATTGAGTTGGGTGAGTATGACCTTACTTACCAAACCAGGGTGGCCATTAAAAGGCAGGCACTTGAATATTTTGTTACTGAGTTCACGTAGTAAGAGGCCGAGGTTGAGAATAACCAAGAGACTGCACAGGGATCAAACAGCAACATCTTTTAAGACCCAAAAGAGGTTGTATCCAACAGAGCCAGAAATGGAATAGCTGAGAATGAGGAAGATCGGTACCTCTTCAAGCAAGGAATCATGTTAAAAGGGAGCTTCTCATCAGATAAAGGCATCTGGAACCTCTTTATTAACGATTTTTCTTGCAAAAGTGGAAGCGGTGCAAGGCTAATACTTTCAGCCCCGGATGGTTCCAACGTTGAATTCGCCCTAAGGTTTAACTTCAAGGCATCAAACAACGAGTCAGAATATGAGGCCATGATAACAGGCCTCTCCTTGGCAAAGACCCTTAGGGTAAGAGGACTCCTTCTTCATAGTGACTCAAGGTTGGTTGTTAACCAAGTGTTGGGGGTTTATGAGGCCAAGGATGAAAGTATGGCCAAATACCTGAAGAGGGTAAGAGTAATATTAGAAGGTTTCGAAGAGGTAAAGACGAAGAGAATACCTCGGTAAAATAACAGCCACGCAAGTGCACTAGCAAGATTAGATTTAGCAATAAGGACAGACATCAGAAGGATAGTTCCAGTCGAGATCCTGCCCAAGGAGACCATCGAAAAAGAAGTGGTTAGTAACCCTTGCCTCAATTTGAACCTAGGGGACTCATGGATGGATCCCCTTATCAGATATATCAGAGAAGGAGAACTGTCGGAATCAAAGCTAGAGAGGAGGAAACTAAGGTACACAGCTGCAAAGTTCTCAATAGTGGGAGACATCCTATATAAGAAAGGATTTCTATTACCTCTCCTTAGATGTATCCATCCCATAGAAGTTCCCTGCATCTTACAGGAGGTATACGAGGGTTCTTGCTCCAATCACATAGGGGGAAGACTTCTGGCCAAGATAATTATTACGCAGGGATACTGGTGGCCAACCTTGGCCAAGGATGTTGTAAATTATGTGAAGAGGTGTGAAAAATGCCAAATATTCTCCACCATCCCCCATCAAACTCATCAACCTATGACGTCAATATGTTCTCCTCGGCCATTCGCAGTATGGGGAATCGACTTAGTGGGTCCCTTACCAAGATCCGCGAATAACTACAGGTTTTTGATAGTTTCCATTGACTACTTCTCCAAATGGGTAGAGGCGGATCCGATAATCGCGATTATAGAGCAGAAGACCTTCCAATTTATCTGGAAGAACATTATATGCAGACATGGTCTCCCAAATACCCTCATCTCAGATAATGGCACCCAGTTCAATAATTCTTCTATGGAAAAATACTGCGAAAGAGTTGGGATAAAATAATTTTTCTCTTCTCCTGGCCGACCTCAGGCAAACAGTCAGATCGAAGTCACAAACAGAATAATCCTCGATGGGATCAAGAAGAGGTTAGAAGAGGCTAAGGGAAGATGAATTGAAGAGGTTTATATTGTGTTATGGGCCTACAAAACAATAGCTAGGACACTAACGGGGGAAACCCCATTTATGTTAGCGCATGGCTCAGAAGCTATCATACCAACCTTGATAGGGCTATCCACTCACAGAGTTCAGACCTATGACCCTAAGAAGAATGGGGAGGATAGAAGACTTGACCTAAATCTGATAGAAGAAAGAAGGGAATATACAGAGATCAGACAGGCAACCTACCAATAGAGAATAACGAAGTTCTACAATCAAAGGGTGAAATCAAGACCCATAGTCGTGGGAGACCTGGTGTTGAAGAAGACGTTGCAGAAAGAAAACAAACTTCACCCAAATTGGCATGGACCTTACAAGGTGATCGAAGAAGTTTTACCTGGGTCCTACAGGTT
Source organism: Sambucus nigra (assembly GCA_949130495.1). Lineage (NCBI taxonomy): Eukaryota > Viridiplantae > Streptophyta > Magnoliopsida > Dipsacales > Adoxaceae > Sambucus > Sambucus nigra. The sequence continues at coordinate 407,975,705 of OX422208.1, read as the reverse complement.
GGAAAACCTTGAAGGGGAACCTTTCTCCAATCATTGGAATTCTGATCATCTAAAAAGTATTACATATGATGTTGCAAGAGTTTTTATGTAAATGTATCATCTTGTGAAGAGATTATTAATGAGAAGATCAGTTACAGTGTCAATTCTTGGTTCATTATGCTCTATTAGTAGAATTTATGGGGAAAACATCTTATTTGATTACCTCGAACCTTATAACATCATAATTTGGTGACAAAGTCTGAGGTAAGACATCATACTTGGATGACCTCAGACCTTAGACATCATTAATTTGGTGAAAAAAATTATTTATGGGGATAACATCTTAGTTGATGACCTCGAACCTTATAACATCATAATTTGGTGATAAGGTATGAGGTAAGACATCATACTTGGATGACCTCAGACCTTAGACATCATTAATTTGGTGAAAAAATTATTTATGGGGATAACATCTTAGTTGATGTCCTCGGACCTTATAACATCACAATTTGGTGATAAGGTCTGAGGTAATATATCATACTTGGATGACCTCAGACCTTAGACATCATTAATTTGGTGAAAAAATTATTTTTGGGGATAACATCTTAGTTGATGACCTCAGACCTTAAACATCATAGCTTAATAACAAGGTCTGAGGTGAACATCACACATTGGATGACCTCGGACCTTATAACATCATAATTTGGTGACAAGGTCTGAGGTAAGACATCATACTTGGATGACCTCAAACCTTAGACATCATTAATTTGGCAAAAAAATTATTTATGGGGATAACATCTTAGTTGATGTCCTCGGACCTTATAACATCATAATTTGGTGACAAGGTTTGAGGTAAGACATCATACTTGGATGACCTCAGACCTTAGACATCATTAATTTGGTGAAAAAATTATTTATGGGGATAACATCTTAGTTAATGACATCGGACCTTATAACATCATAATTTGGTGGCAAGGTCTGAGGTAAGACATCATACTTGGATGACCTCAGACCTTAAACATCATTAATTTGGTGAAAAAATTATTTATGGGGATAACATCTTTGTTGATGACCTCAAACCTTAAACATCATAGTTTGGTAGCAAGGTCTGGGGTGAACATCACACATTGGACGACCTCAGACCTTAGACATCATAATTTGGTAACAAGGTCTGAGGTGAACATCACACATTGGATGACCTCAGACCTTAGACATCATTAATTTGGTAAAAAAAGTTATTTATGGGGATAACATCTTAGTTGATGACCTCATACCTTAAACATCATATCTTGGTAACAAGGTTTGAGGTGAACATCACACATTGGATGACCTCATACCTTAGACATCATTAATTTGGTGACAAAATATTTTATGAGGGGAGCATCTTAGTTAATGACCTCAGACCTTAAACATCATAGTTTGGTAACAAGTTCTGAGGTGAACATCACACATTGGATGACCTCAGACCTTAGACATCATTAATTTGGTGAAAAAATTATTTATGGGGATAACATCTTAGTTGATGACCTCATACCTTATAACATCATAATTTGGCGACAAAGTATGAGGTAAGACATCATACTCGGATGACCTCTGACCTTAGACAATATTATAAGTCTCACGAAGACACCATTATATTGAGACTTCAAGCCTTAACACAAACACATTGCATGATATAGAAAACCATTCCAAGAAACATTCAGCAACTAAGAAAGAAAGCCCTCTTCAGAGGTTAATATAGCATGAAGTTAAGAGTTACAAGCCAAAAGGTAACATAATTTATCATTAGAAATTACAGATTAATGTTAAGAATTATAAGGGGGTCATAAAATTAATTTAAGTATCTGTAATCTCAGGGTTAGTTTCCATGCCCCCATCTCCCTGGCCGAGGTTAGTCACTTCTATCCCATCATCTTGAGGACCAACGTCTTCAGTCCTGGTATCCACTTGAGGAGCAGTCTCAGTAGGTGCGGCGCCTCCTTCCTCCTTGACCTCTTGTGAGGCCTGAGCAAACCGAGGATCGGTGTAACCCAGACCAATGAAGTCAGAGGCTGCCAAGATCCCTAACTCTTTCTCCTTCATTGCAGCCCATTCGCCAGTGGCCTTAACACCCCTTTCGAGGTATTCAAAGCCAAAGCTAACGAATTCATCAGAGACCTTATAATCCTCTAAAATCTTCTCTGAGGCATCATCCAAGGTAGCCTTCATGGAGACATCGACCTTGTATTGAAGAGAGTCAGCCTGAGTCTTCAGGGCAGAGTTATGATCCTTTTTCAGCTTGTCCATGTCCTTCTCCATCCACTTAACGCTAGCCTCAGAATTTTCCAAAGAAGCCTCCAGACGCTCTACTTCAGCGTTCAGAATAACCTCGATCATTTGGGACTCTTTGCCCTTCTCAATCAGAGGAAGTTTCCTCAAAGTCCAGTCAATAAACTGGTTCATGGTGAGGAGACCCTGCAGAACACGTACAGGGATGTTAGTTCAAGATTTGGTATAATTTAAAGATGAGGTTACACTTGTTCAAATAAAAGCAATAATTATTACTTGGATAGATCGATGAAGGGAAAACTTGACCAGCAGAGGCGTATCTAGAGAACGGCAGAAGCGTTTGTTAGAGTTGGTCATGACGTTGTCGATAGAATCCAAGGCCTTCAGACTCTGGACGATAAGACTGTCGCCAATCTACAGTTGCTCCAGACGGACAACTATCACGTCCTCAAAAGAGATGGGGATAGCACGATCCCTCTTTGAAGTTTTCTTCTTCTACATCTGATCCTCAGGGGTAGGTACAGTAGATCTCCTCTTCTTGGAGGTCTCAGCCCATGAATTAGTTGGAGGGGGAGGAGGTGCAGCTAGACTTACTTTCTTCACAAGATTAGTAAAACTGGGGGCTGCCATCTCCTAAAGGTCGTTAAAAATTCCTTTGGGATGTTCTGCAAACAGAAAGATCTGAGTTAAAAGATCATAGACATAATAATTTCAGAGGTATAATTTATGAAAATAATAAAGTAACTTACGGAGCTCGATCAGAGGACTCCCCTCAAGGCCAGTTTCAGAGAGATAGTAGGGGGTCATCAAATGCTCGTACTTGACCAGCAGACCATGCTCCCCCTGATCCTGAATGTCTTTGACCTTCTAAAGGTTATTCTAGCTTAGCCCAGGGTCGGCCCTAGCAGCCATGGTTATCTTTCCCCATCTCAGGGGTATTCTCGACTCTAAGGATGAAGAGGGGGCAGAGGGACTAAACTCCCATGGCCCTGACGCGAAAAAGTATCATGGTTTCCTATTATGGTTCAAAGTTTGGGTAACCTACAACATCTTCTTATTGGACTTTTGAGCTAAAAAGTGGTAGTAACTCGGATGATTCCTAGCAGAGGAGGGGACGTAGCACCCTGTGAAGACCTGGACGGGAAGGTCTGAATGATGGACTGCCCTCCATAAGACTATAGCTCCAATTATCACCCTCCATACATTGGGTGATAACTGGGAAGGAGCCATGTTAATATAGGACAATATAGACATGATTATTGGATGAATGGGAAGACAAAATCCTAACTTAAACATCTGTTTATATAAGAAGATATCATCATCTCGACCGTCGAAGGAAGTCTCGTCCCTCAGAGGTCTCCTAAGTTTTATGGATGGATTTATAGAATAAAGATGTATGAAGGCTAGAACGTTGATTTTACTGATAGTGTTCTCTATCTCGGTTGCCTCTGAGGTGTCAATATCACTTTCGCTACCATCATCCTTATCCCGATCAACGTCGGCTTGAGCAGACGAGGGAGCACCACCAGGGAACCTCTGAGCAAAATCAGCTCCTGTGGCGGCCGACAGGGGAATAGCGTCAATGATTAGGGGAACAACCACACTAGGTCCTATAATTTTGACATCGAAGGAAGAATGCGAGGTGCTATAACTCTCGTGAGATGAGGCACGGTTGGAAACCTCAGCTTGTTCAGGGTCTTGGTCCATCCGTATGGAATAATCCATGGCCTCTTGAAAATAATCCACAGACATAGGGTATGAGGTTGACGACTCTGACTCAGACATTGGAATAGGTTCAACAGGGGCCTCTATAGACGCAGATGGCTCAGGGTATACCACTTTCAGAGGGGGTGGGAATATAGGCCTAGGGGGAATGCCTCTGCCCTATAAGCTTCCTCTTGGGCTCGTTCTATTTGCCTAATATTCTCTAAGGTTTTCTCCCTAAGGGAAGGTAATTCCTCTAAGAGTTGATAAAGGGGTCTGAGCATATGGGGAAGACCTTACACTTATGGACACAAGCTAAAAATAAACAGGATGAACACAATAATGACAGATCAAAAGTGGTTATTTGAAACCTTTCTAACAAGAATAGTCCACTAATAAACTCATAGGCTCACCGAAAAACTCATAAACTCACCGAAAAATGCAACAAATGGAAGAACAAGGCAGAAAAAATGGCAAAGAAGAGGTAACAAGAAATACCTGATGAAGTATGAGGAGAAGAATAAGAAGATTGGTAAGAAAGATCCACGAAATGCACCCTTGATCAAGCTCTGGAAGAGAGAAAGCAAAGAAGGTTCAGGTGGGAGAATTAAAGGAAATGAAGAATAAGGAGATCAAAATTCACTTGCACGTAACCTAAGGCCCATCATTGCCTTGGGATCCCAAAAGACCACAATCATTGGATTTGCCAAGCACGCAGTTTACTTCAGAAGCTGACACTTGTCAGGAAAATACTGGCACTTAAAGGTATCCAACCCCGAACATACATACCCCTTAGTCACCTATTCATGTAGGTAACTAAGGGCGAGGGGTGATTGATATTCCCTATATGTGCCTAACAGCTCAGAGACACCAACCTCGGCCAGGGAGATGGCCAAGGTTAGAAGTGCCCCAGATTGGTAACCAGCGGTCTCATCCTAAGCAAGGAAGACCATGGATGACGTTACTAGTCGCCTCACAGTCAGGCAAATAGCTGAGGTCTTCGTGATCCATGGGGACAGTTATTAATCAGGTTGACCGAAGTTGACATCATGCCTACATCACACAACAACCTCAACTAGGTATAGGCCGAGGAAGCAGAGACTACACAATCATCATAATCAGCCTCGACTAGGAATGAGCAGACATTCTAACTACTCCTACATAACCTCGGCCCAAGCCGACGTTATTACTCCATTTGTCTTATCTCGGACTACCTGTTGGGCCGAGACCATCATGAGTAACCTCAGATTGCTCAGCTGCCAGACTTCACCAACCGCGTACTCTTCCAGGCCGACATTGGTACCGATCAAAGACAGCCGAGCACTCATACGCACATGCATAGCTGGGAATACATGTGATAAATTAGTTATAACCGAATCGTTCCACTCACGTGAGGGAATATTTCATCATCATTCTCTACATGTGACAGTGAAAGATGTCTTCATTAGATTGGCTAGATCAACACACACATGCTCATTTCATGAATGGGGGGTGCTTCACACCCCCATACACTATATATACTTGCCTTCTCCTACATGGAGGGGGATCCATATTGAAAACCATAGTTGAAACTCTGTCAAATTATATAGAGTAGAGAGAGAAAGCTTGAGAGATTGTATTTATGGCTATTAGTGCCCTATTTTAGTGACCTTACTCACTCACTTGCACAGTGGACATAGGCCTAATTGGCTGAACCACTTATATATTGGTGTTCATCCTCTTTGTAAGGACACAAATTTCCAAATGAGTCCATATATAGTTTTGTCTCAATTTCGGACAAAAACATTTATACATAGGATTGTATTTAATTGTAATATTCTCAAGCCTATGAAAAGTTTGTTTGAAGACGTAGAGGCAAAGAGTATAAAGCTTCATCATCATGCCGGTTTCGTGCCTCGTTTATACGTCATCAACCATAGTTCAATGCTCCCAAGGTATGAATGTAATATTATATATATAGGAGCTTGGAACAAGTTTATTGGGTGTTAGGTTTAATTAAAACTGTGTTTTATTTTCCAAAAGAATTAATTAAAACTTTAAAATAAGTTTAGAAAGTTTTCTGGGCTAAAATTGAATTTTCCAAACTTTCTGGAAGCTCGTTCGATATGTCGTTCGAACGAGATTGTCGTTCGAACCAGATGTCGTTCGAACGAGATTACCAACGACTTCCCATTAAGGCATACTGGAACTTCATTCGAAATGTCGTTCGAACGAGATTGTCGTTCTAACGAGATTTCTAACGAGTTCATACTGGAACTTTGTTAGAAGACTCGTTCGAACGAGAATTTCGTTCGAATGAAATATCGTTCGAACGAGATGCCAGGCGGGAACAATTTTAAGCAGTTTTTCACCCACTTCCCCACTTGTTTCTTAACCAACTTTTTATAGCATAACTATGTGCGGGTATCACTTTTGATTAGACATCTTTTTCATAACTTACTAACTCCTAGATAGTGTTTTGAGAGAAAAATCAAAGAGGAAAAAAGATCATGTTCTGAGTGAATTTTTATCAAAGAGGAAAATATACACCACTCTTGTTTACACCCAAATTAGTTTCTTCTAAGTTCCCATATTCATATATCTTGCTTGGAGTTTGGCACCAGGTTCATCTATTGTTCAAAGAGAAGTTTTGGGTTTTCTTCTACATCCCATAAAGAAAGAAGAAGAGTTTTGTTATGACATTACCCACTTGGAGAAAGGCTCCTTGCTCGGGTGACGGTGACCATATAAAGTCCGATTGGTGGATTTCGAGACCACGGTGGATCTCCAAAGTTATTCGCTAGGAAGAGGTATCTATAAGAAGAAGCATCGGGGCTGGGGCTAAGAACCTAAAGCTGGGAAGACCAATTTTACGGGTCGAGGTTAATTTTGAGGACTTAAAATTGGGGAGATCGATTCTGCGGGTTGAGGTCAATTATGAGAACCTAAAGCTAGGATGACCAATTATGTGGGTCGAGGTTAATTCTGAAGACCTAAAGTTGGGATGACTAATTCTGCGAGCCGAGGTCAATTCTTAAGACTTAAAGTTGGGACAACCAATTCTTAGGGCCAAGGTCAATTTTGAGGACCTAAAGTTATGATAACCAATTAGCGAGTCGAGGTCAATTTCGAGGACCTAAAATTAGGACAACCAATTATGTGGGCTGAGGTCAATTCTGAGGACCCGGAGCTGGGGAGACCAATTTTATGGGTCGAGGTCAATTCTGAGGACCTAAAGTTATGATGACCGATTCTATGAGTCAAGGTCAATTCTGACCTAAACTTTTATTGGGGAGTAATTTCAGTGGAAAGTGTATATGGTTTTGGGTGTAGGTGCACTTTTGATTCCGCTAGGGATGGTGTTTATCTAAAATTCCACCCAGGAATTTTTAGCTTTGAGGTTTCGACTGGGGAATTGTAGTAGACTTGGATGCGGGCGCATCATTGGTTCCATTACGGAGTATGGTGGGGATTAGAGTCTAAGATTAATTCAGGTGGGGATTTAGAGAGTTCACAAGGGTCTTAGTACTCCAAAAAATCATTTTCTTGAGGGAGAATAATGTTCCATATTTTTCAGGATTTTTGGGGATTTTTTAGTCAATTTTTTTATTTTTCTGGCATTTTCTGTATGAAATTTGGAGGGACTATCGATAGGAAGGTCTGGTGAGGTGCCAATCAGCATAGGGCATGGACTTCTGGGCTTCTTGGGAAGAGAAAAGGCCACTGTCGACTGACGTATTTTTGTGGCTTCAAATCTTTTCTTTTGCTTAGATTCACGAATCTTTGTTGGAGATGTAGGTGACCTTATATGCTACTAGTATGAAGGTGTAGATAAGGAGGTTACCAGCCTGTGAGTTTGGGTATGTCTCGTGCCATGGAGAGAGAATGGGGTAGCAGATGAGGTGACAACCATTTTTTATTCTTTACTTTTGATATTTTCTCCCATATCTATCGTTGAGTGGGGGAGCTTGGCATTGATCATGTTGTATGCTTGATTTAATGGCTTTGCACCGAAAAGAGATACTCAAGAAGGCAAAAATTATGCATATTTTTATTTGATAATCTTGATTTAGTGGCTTAATTTATATGCACTTTAGATTTTCCACTGAGGTTTTGGTTTACGGACACAGAGAAGAGAATGAAAATAATTTTGAGGAAATTGTTTAATAAAAGGAGGAGTAATAAAAATGAATAACTCGGGGGTAACTTTTCAAAGTAAGAATTTTTGGAGATTGATTTTGGGTAAAAGAGGAAAAAGAGATTTTTCTAAAATAGGGGGTTATCGATCGGCATATCCCTTGACCTACCTATCGGCATAGGGGTCAAGTCAAATCACTCCTAGTCTTTGATTGCACTTTTGTGGTACTTGGTAGGGCGGAGAGTTATATGAAATTTCGAATGTTTTTTTACAAGGATTTTTGGGTATAAAATGAGAGTTAGGGGATGTTTTTTTACCAACATCTGTATTTCTTCTCTTGCTTCTTCTTTCTCTTTCTCGAAATGGCTCTTCCCATGTATGAAGAATTATCTTTTTACCTCGATGGTTTAGAGACCATGTGCCTCTATAATATTGACTATGATACTTTGAGAATGCATCAAGTTTCTTTGTGGCATAATCAGGTCGTAGACTGGAACTTACTAGCAGTGGCGATACAATTTTGGTACCCTAAGGATCACGTCTTCTAGTTTGGCCTGGATGATGCCTGTCCTACCTATGAGGAATTTTTAGTAATGTTGGGGGTTGGACCTAGTGTTGTGATAACTATGCCCCATTTTTCTCACTCTCCCCGAGAACTTCTGGCTGAGTTTCTCCATATTTCCCTTCGATGGCTCGACCGTTGGTTATTGGTTGGACTATTTCTTTTTCGATGGTTATGTATTCGGTGCGTTAGAGTGGATTTGAATATGCTGGATTTGTCGGAGTTATTTCTTATAGCCTGACCGTGAGGCTGTTACTGGTGATATGGGACTTGAAGGCTGATCCCCAAGTGGCTGTGATACTGATATGGATGTCTTGCCGCAATAGTCCTGTGGCGGTGGTGGTGATAGAGACCCTGAACGGTCTTGATGCTTGAAAAGAGTCTCATTCCCAATTTTTTGAGGTGGATCTCGGTGATGTTGTTCATGTGTCTTGTATAGAGGTTTCTTCAAGTGACTACTCTTGAGTAGCCTTTGGCGAGTGTGCCTAACAGCAGAGAACTAGGCCAAGTGGTTCATAGAGCACGATTCCCGATGGCTTCATTGGTCTATGCCATGGTGGGCAGACTTGTATCTTATTTTGCAGCTAGAAGAGTATCGATATGTACGATTGGTTGCTCTCTGTCAAACCTCCTTTTATTTCCCCTAGCGGCTCCTACGCCAAGCTGGGTGGGAATAAATAGTGCCTCCTCACAAAGTAAATTTATTTCTAGGGGAGGATCTCATTGAATCATAGCGAATGATACTGGGTTCCTTATGCCAACGCAATCTGTAGGTGGGGCCTGACATGTTTCTGGAAACTATTTGAAGTGGTTGTGGAAGAGGGTAGTGGGGAAGATTATGGATGAAAATACTCTTCAAAGGTTGTTTGTTGCCTTCGACACCATAGAGGAGGGTGTTGTGGTTTCAGCCAAACTTGTCAGGGTGTATTGTTGTATGGAGTGCATATGGAGTGTCAACCAGGAGTGGGAGACTTGGTGACCTCCGGGGGTAGGGAATCATAATGAAGCGGGGTCGTTTGGAAGTTAAGGATAATTCTTATGAAGCTGGGGGGTAGTATCTGTGAAGCTGGGATAATTTGTGTTTTGGGTGATTTTGGGTTTTTTTTGTGGGGTTAAGTAGGGATGTGAAAAAAAACGACCAAACCGATCGAAACTGACAGTTTTTTTAGCCTGGTTCGGCCTACGGTTTGCTGATATAAAAAATCGACCATGTCGTTTCGGTTGACGGTTTATACATGGGAAAAAATAATTCAAACCGAACCAACCCGAAATCAATATATATTAAAAAATAACTTATATTTTTATATCCAAAAACCATTAACCACCTTCAAAAATCGACCCAAAATGGAAACCGATCTTAAAAAACTGCTCAAATAGGAAACTGCCAAAAATCGACCCGAAACCGAATCGAACCGAAACCGATTGGAACCAAATCCAACGGTTTTTTCATAGTCGAGTCTATTTTGACTTGACCTTTTCTAAAACCTAACCGATCGATTCGATTTGAATTAGGGTCCAAAACCGACCCGAACCGACCCGTGAACACCCCTAGGGTTAAGGATAATTTCCTGAAGCTGGTATAGATTAAGTAGGTTTGTTTAATATGGTTATGTACGTAAAAATGGGGTGGTATGTTTTCCTCCCTTCACTGATGCTTCATGTAACGGTTGTATTCCATCATTAGAAATAAAAATGATTTTGATCATTATTTGTTGTGCCTCTTGATGAGTTTTGCATTTTGAACTATCTATATCAATTGCTCAGACACACTGATAAGCACCCAAAAGTGTATATTTTATTCCCCGAATAGACGTATTTTTGTTGCTAATTCTCGATAATTTGGGTCTTATGTGCGTATTTGTCTATTGTGCATGCTTGATTGCAGTTACGGTTTTAAAAGCGTTATTTCGAGGCAAGTTGCATCAAGAAGTGCTTAAATCACACCTCCCATAACCCTAGCCTACCCTAGACATGGCTTAAACCTACCCTGAGCCCGTGTGTGTTTAGTTTGTGCTTTTTAGATTTTTTTTAGAATTTTATTTCGTGTCATTTTATTTTTAGTTTTTAGTTTTAGTTTTTATTTTAGATTTATTTAGAATTTTTAGGATTTAATTTTTATTTCTTTTTAATTAGTGTGATTTTATTTTGATTTTTATTAATTTTTAGTTTTTAGTTATCTTTATTCCGATTAGTTTTTTTTAGGATTTCATTTATTTTTAGTTTTTTTTTAATTTTTACATTTTTTTAGGATATTAGTTTTAATAGATTTTTATTTTTGTTTTTTTATTTCTTTTTAGTTTCATTTTTAATTGAGTCTTTATTTTATTTTTAGAGTAGGATTTTATTTAAGATTTTTAGTTTTATTAGTTTTATTTTTTTTGTGTTATTTGTTTTTAAGGTACAATTAAATACACACACACCCTCACCCTAATACCATACACCCCCATACACTACAATACACACTAACACTTCCCTCACCCTCACACAAACTTCGTACAACCATCCACGCCCAAACACCCACTATATCTTCTACCTCCCAACCCCCACGATTCTTTCTAACCTCCATAAATAACAAAACCCACAACTCTCATCCTATTACAACAAAACAACCACTACCCATCAATTAACCACCACCCCCTGCAGCCGAAACCCGTCGCCGACCATCCACCCAACCCAGCGCCGACGAATCTAGTTTGCTAATTTATTTTTACTTAACTTCCTTTGATTAGTGAATTTGGTTCCTACAATTTTTTATGCATTGAGAAATGGTAAATAAATCCTTGAGAAATGATGAAATGTTATTTTTATAATTTTAATTTTAAGATTCAATCTAGAGATAGACTTATCTTATTATCAAAATTATAATATAGCATTCTCTTACTCCTGTTTCATGTTGTTGAATTGAAATTAGTTTTGTGTAACTTTTCCTAGCGGGTAGTTCATCTAATTGATTTTAATTCTTTTTTGTTAAGAGTTTGTATGAGTCAAAATTACTTTTCTAAAATCATGTTTATAGTAATTCATTAGTTTGATGAGAATAAACTTTTAAATTAAATAAATATATTGGAAGTTAACTAAATTTGAATATGTCAAGTTAGTGTTAGTTGTGTGAAATGAGGGTGATTTTCATTCCTTGTTTCTTTTTCATATTAATTACATCACTTGTTTTATTTCTCAACATCTCACTACTTAGATTACTTCAGAATTTTTTTTACCTAGTTACTTAGTTTTGTTCACCACAAAAAAAAATGTTTTTAAACAAAATTTTAAAAAAAGTAGAAAACAAAAGCAAAAAGAAAATTGAGAAAATAAAAAATATCTAGTTAATTGGATTACATGATTTTTCTTGTGTTTCATTCCATTAAGTTGGATAGACACCCTTGCTTATGTCTACACTAATTTTGTTATATTCTTGTAGGTAATTGAAGGAAATTGTTGATTAGAAAGGATTTGCAACAATGACTATATGACACTTATACTCAGAAGTAAATTTTTCTTTCTATCACACACATATTCATTTTATTCATGTGAATGATGACATGGACCGTTGTTCTCAGGGGTTAGAAGAGAATCGCATTTTCTGAAAAATAAGGGGACCGTGCCCATGTGTGTCTTATGGACTGCCTACGAACCTCTAGGTGTTTTGAAATTTGTGAGCTTCATTTTGAAATGAAATGTTTTTGAGAGGATCAAGGCCCACGTAGTTATGGGTAGGGGAAATGAAGATTTTTTTTAAGAATGGAAGGGGGATGAGAAGAGTCATAGCGCGCTGAGCTTTCAAACTAAGGGTAAAATTTCTTGAGACGTCCTAGATTGAATGGACGCGTCATCTCCTCTCCAACGAGGTTTGTGAGCACAGCGGCACCGCCAAACAGAATTTTCTTCACAATGTAGCGGCCACTCTAATTCAGTTTGAATTTCCTTTCGGTGTCCCAGACGAATTCTACTATATCCTAGAAGGAAAGATCTCCATCCTGGAAACCGCGGTCCTTGACTTTTCGGTTGAATAATCCCGCTATCCGGCGATGATACCCCTGTATGTAGTATAGATGCTTAAGTTTCTTTTCATCCAAGAGTGATAGTTCGTCAAAGAAGATCTGATGCCAGTCTTTTTTGGTAACTCTACTTTTGATCATGATACATAAGGGAGATATTTCAAGCTCAACGGGTAGGACCGCTTCCATGTCGTATACTAGAGAATGAAGGGTAGCCCTAGTAGGTGTTCTGATTGAAGTGAAATAGCCCCATAGGGCGTATGGGATCTGATTGGCCCAATCTCTATAACTCCCGGTCATCTTGTTGACTATGGTTTTAAGGATTTTATTGGTATCGTTGACAATATCATTGGTTTTGGGTTGGTAGGGAGAAGATTTTTATCTCTGAATCCCATATTCGTCGACCAATTCTGTGACTTCGGCTTCAAAGTTGAGTCCATTACTAACTCATGGGGAACCCCGTATCGGTAAATCATGTTCTTTCTTATGAATATGGCCATTTTTTTGCATTTAACACTGCATATGACTTGGCCTCGACCCATTTGGTGAAGTAATCAATGGCGACCAGGATGAATTCATGACCATTAGAAGATTTGGGAGTGACTTCCTTTATGATGTCTACGCTCCAGGTGGAGAAGTGATAGGGATAGGTCATGTTGTATAATTCCCAAAGGGATAAGTTTTGGAGATTGGCAAACTAATGGCATTTGAGGCATCTTCAAATAAAGACCTTTGACGGATGATCTTTTTGGCAAGTATATGATCGTTCATGTGGGGCCTGCATTACTCACTATGAATTTTCTGCATCATTCCTTCTATATCATCCCCTGTTATGCAAGATAAAGGGGTTCCATCAAAGTTTCTCTTGAAAAGTGCTTTATCACAGATGATATTAGGGCAGGAAGTTTACGATGAGTCGCATGGTCTTTTTTTCTACTTCTCAAGGATCCTAACCATGTTTAAGGAGGCGCCAAATGTAATAATACCATAACCCATTCATGTCGTAATCTTACTCCGTGACGAGATCAATGTGATAAGAGTGATTGGGCATAGCTTATTTCTGAACCAGGAAAGGATCCATTATTATTCCCTCAGGCATTTCGACTATGGAGTTCAGGGTTGCAACGGTGTCGGCTAAACTGTTCTTTATATAAGGAAGGTAGTGTAAGGTGACATGTTTAAACTGGGAGGCCATCTCTTTTACGTGGGAATGGAAGAGTAGGATCTTTTCGTATTTGACTTTCCATTTTCGAACGATTTAGCCAATGCTGAGGGAAGAGTCCCCGTGGACGTATAGGTGTCAGATTACTTTTTCAAGGGCGATCTTTAGGCGTACAGCGCATGCATCATATTCAATTACGTTGTTGGTGCAAGGGAAGTTTAGCTTGATGGCAATTGGATTGTCAGAGTTAACGCGGGCAATTAAGAGTATTCGAATGTCATATCCTTTCTTGTTGGAAGCTCCATCAAAGGTCCTCCTGAGAGGTGCAGAGAATGTCTTCATCAGTGAATTCGATGACCCAAAAATGGGTTTTATCCATGGGATAATCACCAAGGTAGCTGGAGATGGACTTCCTGATCGAGCACGAACCGTTTGCTCGTATAGAAGCACTGTCGTTGTTTTCGATTCACCGCCTCAATGCAAAAACCTAAACTATAACTACACTTATGAAACAAGTATAGCAATAAGTCGGGTATCATAAGAAATCCATAGGGAGTGTTGGATAGATTTTAATTAATTTATGAATTCAAGAATAAAAGTTTAAAATGTGATGGTCTGGTTTAAAAGAAAAGGGAAAAAATTAAGAAGTTAAAGCTAAACAGATATTAATAAAACGAGAATCAAGGTCACATCCATGCCATGGGCTAAACACACAGAATTAGAATTTCGGTTCGAAAATATTTAACCAAGAATTTGTAGTTAATGATAAACATGACATATGAAGGAATTTAATCCAAAAATGTGAGATAAAACATTTTATCAAAAATGGTTACACGTGTCTTAAAATCCGATTATCGTTATAAACACTAACGTTGCATGACAAAGAAAGTCATAATAAACCCATTTTAATACGCGAGGTTTCGATTAAACATGATTTTCCCCAAAAATTAAATTTCGGAGCTCAACACCCATTAATGGCGGACACATGACCCCAACCCTATTTAACTAGGTATTAGACATGAATAAACTAATTTAAACAACAATTAAACTATGGAAAGTAAAAAATAAATACACTAAACTAATTAATCAAGCAAGAAAATGTACAATAAAGCAAGAAAAAAAGGATGAAGAAGATGAATAGTAACTTATATTAATGGTTGTAAACCAAAGAAAATGGAGGAGAGGGGAAAAGCTCCAACGAAATCCCCAAAGTTCTAATATAAAATGAAAGATATCTCATCAAAACGAGATGAATTTGATTTATACATAAACCCTCTTGGCAAATTTGTAATCAAAAGAAAGCTGAAAATGGGGGACTAAATCGATTCGATAAGAAAAAAGTAGCTTCTGGTGCCAAATCGAATCGATTTGACCTTGGCGGAATCGATTGAGTTTAACAGGTCTGCAATTCTGCAGCTTTGTCCAACAATACGAAAAATGCCGTAACTTCTTCGTTATAACTCGAAATTAGGCACAGCCGGAGGCTACAAGAAAATAACTCAGAGGGCTACAACTTTGAAGAGAGATTGGGCCAAAAAAATAATGTAATGACTAAAATGCCCTTGAATGTGCCCTTGAGTGTGATTTTGATGACAAGATCGTCCTGAAATTGCCGTAACTTCTTCATTATACATCGAAATCATGCACCGTCGGTGGCCTCGTGAAGAGAAATCAAAGGGTTTCAACTACCATGAAGAGGTCGGGATTAAAATCCCAATGATAAAATTACTATAATGCCCCCAAAGTTGCAATATTTTACGAAACTTTTTCATAAAGCGACCAAACTTCACACTAAGCACCAAAATACCTACAGAAGCTCAATTATACCTCATATAGCATGCTAACATATAAAACGGAGGTTGTATAGTTAACGAGTATAAATATAGGAATTAAGGTACTCGAGGGGACTAAAATGCATAAGTTTAAGGGTGAATAAATACAATATTCGTGTCAAATCACACCCCCTAACTTATACATTGCTACTCCTTAGCGATGAAGTACAAAGCAAGAAGAACAACAAGTAAACCACAAAAATGAAGATATGTACAAAGGGGATAAATTCCACTTTAAAGGGCGAACGATTGCACTTAGCATATCCAATAAGCCGTTAAACACCTAAGTTATCCTAGTAGACGAGTGTCGCCTCGTGAGGGTTTTAAGAGATGAAACCCACAAATATCAAAGTTTCCTCAAAATATATGCCCAATCAACATGCGAAAAAATCAACAATACGAAAAAGATTTCAAACATATTATTAGCATATCGAATGAACTCAAACAAAAGTTCGTAGTTATTAACATTATAGAACAAACTTCATAGAATTGAAACCTTAAAAGTGGGAGGGGAGCGAGAACATGCATAGTATGATTTGGAAAAAACTTAAATAAACTGGATAAGTGTTAAAGCATCCATATTCTCCGATCCTCATCAGGCATTACACTCAACAAATGAATTCACTATGAAAATGGAGGTAACGCATGGGACATGCAGGCATAAATAGTAAATGGAAATGGAAACTAAGCCTCACACATTTCACAAATGAAGAGCGTTATATAGAAAGTGAAAAATTGTAATCTCAATAAAAGATACCGCTCATTAAAGGTGGCGAAATGCATTTTCACATATTATCAAACTATTTCAACTTTTGAATTAAAATCACCTAAAGATCACATAGGACTGTATAGGGTTGTAATGTAGGTATGGGGTTAAGGTACAAAATAAAATAAATAAATACGGATTCAAAGTGTTCAGGGATGAAAACTAGGTATAATGGGAGATTGCGAGCAATTCTAAAATTGGAAAACAAGCTTCCAAACAAGCATTAAATATGACAATATGAGAGCGACAAGGATTATTGAACACAATATTCAACGTATACAACTTTCTCTTTTTTTTTCTTTTCTTCTTAATATTTTTATTTTCTTCTTTTTCTAACTTTTTCTTTTGTTTTCTTTTGTTTTTCACCTTTTCTTTTCTTTTTCACTACACTTTTTTCTACTTTTCTCACTCTTCTCATGATTAATTGTAACCGCAAGACAATAACATCATTCAATCCCGAGTAACATTCCAAACAAAGGTATGGGAGGTAATATGTATTATTTATAACTCCAATGTGGAGTTGGTTATGGGATTATAGGTGATGAAATGAAAGGCTATATTTAGGCTCAAAGGGGATGACTAGGGAAAGATATAAGGTGAGGTCAAGGCAAATATGGGTGATATAATAAAGATTACCTATGATCATTTCATAAAGTTTACGCAATTCACGAGTCAAAACAATTTTGAATATCATGCTCAAGTAACACATTTCAAGATATAAACTCAAATATTGAACGATCAATGAAAGAATAGAGAGATTATCGATGAATTCAGCGTTTTCAAAGAGGAAAGAATAGTGTATAACACTCACGAATGAAGAAAATCCCAAATCTCACATAGTGTAAATATATACAATATAACAAAAAATTATTGAGTTATTAAAATCTTAAACCAAATCAATATAACAAGGAAAGCGAATGTGCTCATAGGATAAAGTTTAATTCATGAAGTTATTCATAATATCAATGATTTGAGGACTAAAGTCTAATAACTTCTAAAATCGAGAACATGCATCATTCAGTTGTCAATTGGATCTCATCGGAAATAAGGCATAATGTCTAACGAAGGAAAAATAAAATAAATATAAGAACAAATTTCCAATCGAGTCATTTGTAGTATTGGATATATTCCGTTGGACAAAAAAAATTTGGGTTCTATCGAGTCATTCATCTATCACCCGTGAAGAATTTGGGCATTCGGTCTTTCGCACATCATCAAATCCTTTCACACGCTCTTTCCCAAAGGTAAATGACCTGAATATGTTTTTATATGTTGGAGATAAAATTTAATTTAATTAAAGTGATTATGCAAATTTTTCCAATTAATTTCAATTATTTTAGAATTTAGAATTTTCGTTTGAAATCAGCTTAGGTCATTCAAAGGACCTAGTTTGAATGACCATGTTTGAACAATGTTTCTAACAAATATATGACCAAAATGTTCTGAAATTTCGTTAGAATTTTCGTTAGAAATATCATTCGAACGAATATGTTCTAACGAGAATTCTAACGACTTCCTTTGCTAACTCTCTTAAATGTCGTTAGTATCTTATTCGAACATAGTCATTCGAAAGACCTCGTTCGAACTACCTACTGTCAGTTTGAAAAAAAAATCGGGAGTTCCTTTGTTAAATGTTTTTGTCCACTACTTTTCCCTTATCTATCTCTTATTGACAAAAATAGTTGGAGAGGCTTTTTAACTTGAACACAAGAGAAATATCAAAAACAATTTTTACTCTTTTTTATCTCCAACCTTTATGTGATCTTTTGGTCGTGTTTTGAGAACCAAAACCCAATTCATATCCTTCAATTTATTCATCCTTGTTGTGTGCATTAGAACTTCGCACAAATGCTGATTGGAGATGGCTTTTGGGTTTCGGTGGATAGCGAGACACGAGAAGTGTTGTGCAATGCGTTGGATCTTCGCGTATTGCGAATGGAGGTAGAGGAGACGGAACCAGCTAGTCTTAGTGAGTCAAGTCTGTAAGTCTTTTGAGTCACTTTGTAAATCCATATTTGAAGTGAATTTGTCTAGGCCCAGTCATTCAAGGTTTTTCTCATTTGGGTTTTCCTCGTATATCAGCGTGTTGTGGTTGTGATTGCTTATTTTATCTCGCAAAATCACCTAGATACATGTGTAGGTTAAAAAGATAAAATTTGGATTAAATCATAACTTTAGTTTAATTTGGTAATTTTGCATGATCAATTAGAAATTAGTAAAGAATATTTAAAATTGGAATATATTTACATTTGTCCTACTTTATATTCTATTTTGAAGTGTATTCAACGAAATTAACTAAATCCATATAACCGTGCAACTTCAAATTGGTATCAGAGTTAGTCTCTATAAGTTATTTATATGAATTCTGGAGGTTATATGGAAAGTTTTTAGTCGAATAGACCACCTATGTTTGATGGAACTAACTACATTTATTGGAAAGCACGTATGAAATCTGCCTTAAAATCGTACCCCTATGCACTTTGAAATCAACTAAAACACATATGACACAGGGTATTACCTTGCATATGGCATCTATCCGCCCATCGCAACTATCTTTAAGAATTTTAAGAGATCGGTCACTTAAATATAAAAGGTTTTCACACGAGCTCAAGAAGGAGCCCAAAAGGATGTGGAATGGGCATTTGGCATCTTACAACAACAGTTCCACTTTATCAGAAACCCAACCAATTTTGGGGAATATAAAGACTTACGTGTAATTATAAAGGCTTGTGTTATATTACACAATATGATTGTCGAGGAAGAGTTGCGAAATGGGACTTGGCGACCTGACTTGCCCATAATGACCCACCCCCTTCTTAGGCAGGCAAAGTGTTGTTGGCCATTATCAGTACCAGGTGCGGGAGGAGAAGAAGTGGAACAAGGATGACCACAAACAGTTACGTGAGGACCTTATGGAACACATTTGGGATAGTCATTCATAATCATCATCTTAATTGTAATTTCAATTTTATCCGTTTACCGTATCTAATATCCGTACATAATTTTCACCTTAATAAATAAAATTTGTTTGGCCAAAAATATTCATTGATAAACATTGGTACAAAAGTTAATAATTAATAAATTTAGATTACATAAATAACCATATAAATCTAATAATCTATTGTGAGAAGTTCTGATATGATTGAGATCGACGCTACATTATCTTAGCCAATCGCATCTCATGAAAGGCATTTTTTTGGGGAGTGAATTTAGTTGTATCCATGTAAATAATCTGATCTTCGTCACGTTGGAGTTGATCATCATAACGTCAGATTTGAACTTCGTACTCTTTGGTGCGAATTGAAATTAATCCATCAATATTTTCATTTAGAGTTCTTTTGATTGATTGGGATTCTACCTAATTTTTGTCATAAAGTTTGTTGAATTCATCAGAGTTCTCTAAAACGAGGGTTTGTGTTGCCGCACTGTTGATTGCTACTCATTTCTTCCCTTTCAATTTCACATCTTTACGTCCTTCTGGTCTTTTTAGCAAATTATTGAATTCCTTGTTTCAATGTCGTTCGATTCAAATGGGTTCGCATTATCCTCTTCATCGGTATATTATGATACTGTGGTTGACTTGGAATACTTTGGAAAGTCCTTAAGCACCTTGTAGCGATTGTCGTAATTGAATTTATGACCTGCTTTTAATCAAAAGTTATCACGAGATCGTTGGACCCATAGAAAAAATATTATCGCATTAGTTTTGAAAAATTATGAATTTAATTATAAATAATAAAACAAACAGAAATTAATTGTAATTACCCATGAAACCCCCGACGTGTCGCTATCTTTCCCCTTACCGTAAGCTTTTGATAACTTCGTTGTATACAACAAACACTCTGTGTTAATTTTTTGAAATTTTCCATGTAGTGCATTCTCGGTGCATTTATAAATAACACCCTCGCTTGAGTTATATTCGTTCCAAATTTTTTCCCATAAGGTTGAACCTGATTGGTTAGTCCCCATAGCACCATCTATAGAATATTTAGCGTACGCCATACAAAGCAAGACCTCTTGATATGTAAAAGGATTGAAATTTGTTAGTCGGCTCGAACTTGACGGAGTACTTTGAGAAGAAGAATCCATGGAAATTATTTGAATTGATATGTAAAAGGATATAAATTAGTGTTGTATTAAAATCTTTGGGGGGAGTAATGTATATATAGAAAATAAAAGTAACCGTTGGTAGAATTTTTACCCTTTAAAATGTTACCGTTTGGTTAGTAATTTTTTTTTATTGAGAGGGGGGTGTTGGGTCCCACCAACTACACAATGTATATGCCCCATCTAATTTGACACAACCACTAAATTTTCTCTCACCTAAATCTATACGTTTTCTTACCCATTGTGAGTCAAAACATTCTAAACGTAAACATTTAGACTGCCCACTATAGATGGTCTTATAAAAGGACTCTCATAACAAAATACGCAGACGAGAGAGAGAAACACTGTATATATTATGTACACAAAAAAATTCCCAAAAAAAATAGTTTAGTGTTAGAATAAATTTTAGGTTTAGTTTTTTTTTTAAGTAATCAAGTACTGGATTTGTGAGAACATTGGGACACACGTGCATGAATACGATTCAAGGAATCAATTCAAAGGGAGATTTTTGTGTATTGTATTTCTTTCTCTACTCTTTAATTTGTTGTTCCATGTCCGTGCCTGTGATTAATTATTTCATTATGTTTGGCTAGTCACCCTGTTCAAGGGGTGGGATGCACTGCATAGGATATTAATTTAATTAACTAGTTTCATTAATTTTATATTTCTAGGAAAATTAATTTGTAATTGTCACAAATTAATTTATATATCGAGAGATAGTAAATTAATTTTACAAATTAATGTTTGATTTTAGGAATTGAACTAGAGATAGATTTTTTCTAAATCTAAATATTAATTTGCTGTTGAAATATTTTGATTGATACTATTTTTATTAAATTGATCCTAAGGGGTAATTTTCTTGAAAATAAAAAAATTCTTAATTTTTCATCGTGTGACTGTGACATCCCGCCTAATTAAATATCGGGTGATCAGTACTTTATTAAATTAAAATCGAGGTGAATGGTCGGTTCATTCTTAGCATCACTGTCGTAAAATAATTATTTCCAATTTAAACACCCTACATAATTAAGCTAAGTGTCAAAACAATTTAAATTATTATTCCATTTATTAAATCCCAATGTGAAAAACCTTTTTAAATGTAAATCAGTTTAAGAATAACATAAATACTAAGGATAGCAATCAACTAAGAGAAATAAACCAACTAGTTTAACTAAACCAAGTCAATATCATAAGTGAAATCATCATGCAAAGAAATAACTCCCAATGAGTACTGAATACTGAAAACAGAAATAAATACAAATCTCTAATAAGTCTAAACAGAAATAAGAAATTGGACGACACATGACCTAGATATGAAGTACTAAATCAAGAGTTGAATCAAGGAAGAGGTCATCTAGAGCAAGCGCCTGCAATTCCCACATAAGCTGCAGCACGTTCAACCCAAAGCACCTGAACCTGATGCCCCTGTGGCTGGGCACCTGTAATATATACATATATATATATACAAGAGAGAGAACGATGACAGAAAACGGGTCAGGGCCCAAGTGTAAAACAGTTTTAAAAAATTAGTATAGCAAGTATTTAAAATGCTTACCTACTGATGTAACGATCATGTTAGTACGCGTCACTCTCTTGAGAATTCTCACCTCTCATCTAGTGTGCACGCCTACCGTACTACTAAATGCCTCATAAGTCTATTTAACTTATCTCCGATAAATTTTATCTCGAGGAGTCACAAGGTTATGATTTTAGTTTAGAGATTTAGTCTCTTAAAGTTTTCTTATGTGTGTCTCAATGCTATTATAAAGTTCCCGAACACTCGCGATAATTTTGGAGAATTTATTCAATATTTACCTACTTACACAGTAGAATAATTCCATACATACGTATATATATTAAGCACTCCTATAATATATATACTATCGTCACCTCACATAAAATCTATGGTGCTGTCATACTCTTCTATCAAGTCCCCGTATCTCTCGTACTAAGGAAAATACTAGTTCGGAATCACTCTCGAAATGTATTAACACAATACACACAAAATGGAGGCGAAGCATAGTTCTAAGTCACTAAGAGGTCAGCACATACCCTTCACGTCTCTTAGGACCGTCTGACTATCATTCTCAGATAGCCTGTACCAAGTAAACCTGTGTTCTAGGGCACAAGTCAATATCCCCCATAAAGGTCCCATCGAGATAAGACTGTCCCAGGGCGATAACCTCCTTGATAGAAAGTAGCGTGTGTATGATTATACATAAAAAATATAGATATATACACATGAACTCGGTCATATATATAAATATTCTCATTTTCTAATTAGGTTCGCCCACGACCTATAATAATATTTTAACCGTACGTAATATAATTTTACGTAAATTTTTACGCATAAAGAACTCATCTCATTTTATTCTCAATTATAATCATTTCATAATTACTTCTCGTTCCTCGAAGTATTCTCTCTTCCTAAAGGTCAATTCTGTAGGTACTCCCTCTCTAACATACTGGTCTAAGTTATTTACGAATCTCTCAATTCCATAGCTAACATGCGAACAATTTCTAATGTGTAGAACCCCCTCGTTTACCCACGGTTACATACCATATATAATTTCATTCAATGGAATATACTTACACCCTACTAGTCCTCTTCATAACCCATTATACTCTTTAAATGATATTCAAGGGTTCCTACGCATTTTATCCGAATTAAACAAAAAAGGGAAAAACTGCAGTTTCCAGCAGGGGTCGATCGATCGATGAAAGAGGTCGATAGATCGGAATTCTTGAGTCGATCAATCGATCGAGAAGTTCTTTCCCAAATTCTGTTAAACCAACCTACGGGTTTCATCCAATAAATTCTTCCAAAACACCATTAATGCCTCCCAAACTCCCAAACAAGTTTACCACTAATTTAATATACTTACCTACATGATTTCCTACGTAAAGGATGTACGAATTTCATCAAAGACATATGATTAAAGGAAAATTCACCATATTTGTCAAGAACCCTAGTTTCATCATAATTTCCAACATTCCAACTCTTTTTTATATTTCTTTCTTCTGAACCATTATAATTTCGTGTGTAATCCTATCCATATTACAAGGTTTCCAGATTACATGTATTACTCCTAAAACATATGATTTTCTAACATGGGTGAAATATAAACTAGAAAATAGCAAGATAGATACTTGTCTGGGAATCGAAGGTCTGATCTGTTGGTGATGAAGATATGGTTGCGTTCCTCGTCTTACGATCTATACCCCGGTGGTTTTATTCTTAAAAAAGGTGTTACGGTTTGTGATCGAGTCTTGAACAGCTCTCTACCTTTCTTCTCTAATGGTCGTTCTATGTTTCAGTGATTAATAACCCTAAAAGCTTAACTCTAATAGCTAATATAACTTAGGGAAATTCGTGGGTTTAATTACCCAAAAATACAGAATGACTATAATATCCTCCCGGGATGCCAATTAGGCCTAAAAATGCCCCGAGACCCAAACTGAACCCCCGGATCCACTTTTCTGACTATATCGACCCTTTCGGATATGTTGGCGCACTCTAAATGACCATAAGGGTGACTTATAAAATTTCACTTTTTATAATGATAATATAGTCCCGACACGACACGGGTGCATCCCAACTTAATTTCCATAATTGTTATATTATTCACTCGTGAAAATTTTTAATAAATTAAATTCTATATATTACTTTACTCATTAAGTAATATTCAACAAATTCCCAATAATTACTAACTCTCGTCACGCTAGTAAATATTTAAATAAATTTTTCGATTAATATTAAATTAATAACTCAATTAAATTTAATAAATCCCCAATTTTAAAAGCCATAAAAATATGGGGTATTAAATACTTTCCCCCTAATAACGGAATTTCGTTCCAAAATTCAGAAAATAAGGCATACCTAGTAAAAATAGTGAATAATCGCTACTGTGCGATAATTGATTAAATTTGCAACTTTCTAATTTGACACACTTATTTAATTAGAGTCTATTTTTAAACCAAAATAAATCAGCCCAAATCATTCAACTGCGTGTGTGCGTGTGTCAAACCATAAAATAAATAAAGCATGCGACACAAGCTTAAGGACAAATCCCTGAAGGGCAAAACCTTTTATTTCTAGAACTTTGAAGAATTTACAAGACCATTGACTTACATACAACCTGATAATCACCCACAAGTGTAACTCACGGTGTCTTTGTCAAACCTCCAAAGCAACGGCTAGAAATATTATAACAAAAATACCCGTAGGTGTCGGTTCTGATGTTGTCGGCTGGAACTTTACCTTTCCAGGAGGGCATTAATGAAGAAGAAAATGGCTTCTCCACAAGATGTAAACTTTATAAGGACTCCCTCCACAATCGAACACAGCTGTCGTTTGTAGAGCTCTCTCCACAAAGTATGAACAAAAACAAAATATGTTCTTGGGTTCCACAAAATAATTCACGTAAAAGTAATTAGGATTTTGTGAATTAAGACAAAAATATTTGAACCCTTAAAATTTTTGGAGAAAAACTTTATGCCAAAAGGTATTGAATTAAATCTGGGCAGATACACAAAAGTTTCAAAAGAATAAGACTCTTAAAATTTGAAACTGTTCTCCACATTTTTCTAGGCTGCCAGGACCCCTTTTTATACAAAATCTGAGTCGATCAAAGGATAAGCATTACAGCAGCAGGTCAGCCAAAAAGCAGGGTCGTTCAAACGAAAACCCCATCTCGCTTGAACGAAATCGTGTGTCGTTTTAACGACTACGCGCGAGATCCCAATGTCATTCGAACGAGATTGAGATCTCGCTTGAACGACCTTGACATCGAAACCGAGGTACGTTTACTGCTGTAGTAGTTTTTCACAAAGCTTTTCAAAACAAAACTTTCTCTTAATAACAGTTATAAAACCTCTTTAAAAAACATTTTTATATAATCTTTTTAAAACCCTTTTAAAAATATCCCAACACTCTTAATATGAAATGTAAATGAAACTTTAAAACAATATCTTACCAAAGTTCATATTGATGGGCTTGAATGTTGAAGGCAACTGGTAATTAGGATCCGTCTTTTGTAGATGCAAACATCACAATTCTTGGACGACTTGTAGCGGTATACGACATAATTAATTGTGACGGACTTATTAAAAATATGTCCTTACAAATCTCCCCCTATGTCTATCCCGGTACATACATAAAAATAACTGAATTACCTAATACCAAAATTTCTATACAAATCTACCCTCGCATGAATCCTAAAACTGAAAAGGTAAAATTTACAAGTTCTCAATTTTTTTCTTCAAAATCAAAACTCTCAAAGCTTTTCTCATTAGGGTGTGCAACATCATGATCTTCAATCTTCGTACCTACAAACATGAGATAAAGCAACCTTCATGACGCATCGAGTTTGAAATTATATAGGAATAAAGCATTAATAATCAAATCTCCCCCATAATGAAAAAACCTCCCCCATAACATGATAATTCTTTCTCCTCCTTTTTATGATGTCCTCAAATAGACAGATAAGAAGAAAAAATCAAAACACGGAGTGTCACGACAAAATGCATAGCAAACAAATATCAAGCTACGCGCATGCAAAGGAGTATCTCAAAAATTTCACAAACTATTTTTGGAGTTTTCAATTTTTCATACAAAAATAAGATACTAAAAATCACACCATGGATTTAAACTAAAACATTCAAGTCATGGAAATGGAATGAATGGGTGTGAACACATTCGATAGGTAAATAAACTCAATCAATCATGTGTTCACGATGCATATGTGTACCTCTAACGAATGAACATCAAAAGTATCCTTAGGTGTAAAATTTTTTGAATTTAAATCACATCATCTTATGCAAATCAACAAATCAAAGTCTAAATGATTTCCACACCAATAACTTCCAAAAATATTTAGCGCTTTTTCAAGATTTTCAAGGACGTGCAAACCTGTTTAAAATCTCCAACCAAAGACTCTCATATATATTTTTTTAGAGGTGAATGAACTAAATTCTCAAACTTTGGAGAATTGGTGCAAAAACCTAAATGACCCATAATTTGGCATGAATTTATTTTTATTGCCTTTAAATTTTTTTGGGCTCTTTTAAACCTCTTTGGACCCCGGATAATAAAATTCCTCCATTTTTTAGGTCCAATTTAACAGTGTCTTAGTATTCGCAAAGGCAAAATGAACCTTTCGCAACCCTTCCCCGTTTTCAAACAAAGCACACAAACTCACAAAACGGTTCTTATATGCACAATTTCCTTATCAAAATAATCGCGCTTGGTTCATTTTAAAGGACAGGATTGAGATGAAAACACCCAATCAACATGTGATAAGACAAGCACAATAATCAAACAAATCCGTGCATGTGTGCAATAAAGGAAATCATGAGACAAACGTGTAGGAAGTAACACTAAATTACATCTCAATGATTCCAAATATTGTAAAGCACACGGATGAATTGACCTATTGTGTCAAAACACTATCAAATAGTCACGTGAAAATAATGGAATGATGTTGTGACTCGGTCATCCAATGTGTCCATCCATAACAGGTGCAAACAAAATACGAAACTCTTTTTAGATTTTTCAAAAAATTTGTCAAAATAAAATCTTTTTGTATTTTTCAAAGTTTTTCAAAAGAAAAAATCTATACAAAAAGTACGTGTCACAACGCTAGCAAAAATATATCAAAAAGCATAACTAGCGTATGACAAATATGCAAACACAATCATCTATATGATATGGCAAGAGAAGAATCATGTGCAAGCAAACGGAAATCAACTTGTCTAAAATCTAGTGCCTCTAAAAGTGATTTCCTAACCCAAATAGATGTGAAACGTCATGTGGGGGCTTTGGGAACCACGGGAACACTAGACATAAACTTCCTAGGACATTTTCCAAGATCAAAACAAAAACGCCTAAGGTGACCTTTCCTACCACAATATGAACATGAGTAAACGGGAGGACCGACACCTATGGGTTGACCTTTTCTAACATCCTTGGAATTAGTTGACCCTCTAAAACAAATAATGGTTTTGGCTTTATCATTAGAAGCATGAGAACACGATGAGCCATTATTATCACTATCAAACCTACTTGGGTCTGTCAAATCATTTTTTAACTTCAAAATTTTTGACTCAAGCAAAGAATTAGACTCTTCCAAAGAAAGGGATTTATATTTCAAATTTTCAATTAAACATAACAGTTTATCGCCCTCACCCTCAATTAAAACAAACTTATCCCTAAGAGTCTTTTCACGTGCCGTAAAATCATCGATTAATTTTTTATCCTCAACGGCACAAACAGGAACCCTAAAATTTTTTAAATCCTCTAATTCCTTCTCTAAAATAAGGACTCTCTCATCACTCTTCTTTTTGGAAATTTTCAAAGAATCAAAAGCAATATACAAATTACCAAAGTGCTCATGACAAATATCACTTAGAGTTTGAAATGCTTGCAAATATTCAATCTTACTTATAAAGAGAGAATTTTCTTTTTCCAAAACTTTAATTCTTTTACAAAGTTTCAAATTCAAACTTTTTAATTTTTCATCACGGTCGTCAACTTTTTCAAAAATAGGCTCCTCATTAAATGGGTGTTCCATCGAAAAATTGCGATTTTTTCACAAACATTTAAAAAAAAAATCAAAATCACACTAATTTTGCGGAAAAAAGGAATACGCAATAAATTAGCGCAACCCGCTCTTATACCAATTTGTAAACGTGAGTAGGCAAATTGTATCAGAAAGTAAATCCTTGAAAAATTAGGATCACGCGATAAATTAGCGTAACCCACTCTGATACCAATTTGAAGAATCGCTACTGTGTGATAATTGATTAAATTCGTAACTTTCTAATTTGGCACAATTATTTAATTAGAGTCTATTTTTAAACCAAAATAAATCAGCCCAAATCATTCAACTGCGTGTGTGCTGTGTCAAACCATAACATAAATAAAGCAAACGACACAAGCTTAAGGAAAAATCCCCGAAGGGCAAAACCTTTAATTTTTAGAACTTTGAAGAATTTACAAGACCATTGACTTACATACAACCTGATAATCGCTCACAAGTGTAACGCACGGTGTCTTTGTCAAACCTCCAAAGCAACGGCTAAAAATATTGACACAGAAATACCCGCAGGTGTCGGTTCTGATGTCGTCGGCTGGAACTTTCCCTTTCCAGGAAGGCAACAATGAAGAAGAAAACGACTTCTCCATAAGATGTGAACTTTATAAGGACTCCCTCCACAATAGCAGGTAGTTGTTGGTTGTAGAGCTTTCCCCACAAAGTATGAACAAAAGCAAAATATGTTCTTGGGTTCCACAAAACAATTCACATAAAAGTAATTGGGATTTTGTGAATTAAAACAAAAATATTTGAACCTTTAAAATTGTTGGAGAAAAACTTTCTGCCAAATGGTATTGAATTAAATATGGGAAGATACACAAAAGTTTTAAAAGAATAAGACTCTTAAAAGTTGAAACTGTTCTCCACGTTTTTCTAGGCTGCCATGACCCCTTTTTATACAAAATCTAAGTCAGTCAAAGGATAAGCATTACAGTAGCGTGTCATCCAAAAAGCAGGGTCGTTCGAATAAGAACCCTATCTCGCTTGAACAAGATCGCGTGTCATTTGAATGACTATGCACGACATCCCAATGTCGTTCAAACGAGATTGAGATCTCGCTTGAACGACCTTGGCGTCGGAACCGAGGTATGTTTACTACTGTAGTAGTTTTTCACAAAGCTTTTCAAAACAAAACTTTTTCTTAATAACAGTTATAAAACCTCTTTGAAAAACATTTTTATATAAGCTTTTTAAAACCCTTTTAAATATATCCCAACACTCTTAATATGAAATGTAAATGAAACTTTAAAAAAATATCTTACTAAATTTCATATTGTTGGGCTTTAAATGTTGAAGGAAACTAGTAATTCGGATCCGTCTTTTTTAGATGCAATCATCACAATTCTTCGACGGCTTGTAGCGGTATACGACATAATTAATTGTGACGAACTTATTAAAAATATGCCCTTACAAATAGGTCTAGATATTTTTTGCGCATATCTGCCTCATGCTCCAAAGTGGGCTCCTCCACATTATGATGTTCCTACTGAAATGGTACAAGTGGGACTACCTTTGAACTAAATTTCCTCTCGCTATGGTCTAGGATATCCACTGGTCTCTCCTCATAAGAACTATCGGGTTGTAAGTCAATCTCCTCTATGGTGATGTGGGTGTGGGCCATATCATCCCGAAGATATCGTCTCAACAACGAGATGTGGAATACATCGTGAATACAGTGTAAGTACTCTGGAACCCCCAATCTGTATGCTACCGGCCCTATCCTCTCGATAATGGGAAATGGTACTATGTAACTTAGATCCAACTTCCCCTTCTTCTCGAATATCATTACTCCTTTCATAGTAGACACACGCAGTAATACTTGGTCCCCCAGGCTAAACTCTCGGAAGGATTACTTTGCATTAGCATAGCTCTTCTGCCTGTCCC
Source organism: Sambucus nigra (assembly GCA_949130495.1). NCBI lineage: Eukaryota > Viridiplantae > Streptophyta > Magnoliopsida > Dipsacales > Adoxaceae > Sambucus > Sambucus nigra. Next base: position 407,945,734 of record OX422208.1, on the reverse strand, counting down.
GAATGCGACTCCTGATAAGCTCAATCCTAGCTGAAGTCTCCTGAATCACCTATGGTTTGAGCAACTTGTTATCCCCCACCTCTAGTCGAAAAGTAAGATAATGACAAGGCCTTCCATACAACGCCTCGAATGAGGCCATGCCAATCGTGAACTAATAGGAGTTATTATAAGTGAACTCCACAAGTCGAAGGTACGGCTCGCAACCTCCTCCAAAATCAAGGACACACATGCGTAGCATATCCTCCAGCATCTGATTGGTATTCTCTGTTTGTCCATCCATTTATGGGTGATAAGCTGAACTTAATCTCAACTCTATACCCATGGCCTTCTAAAAACTCTCCCATAAGCACGACACAAAAATCTTATCTCTATGAGACACTATATCCAGGGGCAACCCATGTAGCCTAAATATCTCGATAATAAATAACTGTGCATATTGGACCGTAGTGTAGCCTATCCATACTGACAGAAAATGATCTACCTTGGTCAACCGATCCACTATAACCCATATGGAATCATGACCTCGCTGTGATGTAGGCAGCCCAGTAATGAAGTCCATGGAAATACTCTTTCATTTCCATGTAGGTATCTCCAATGCCTGAAGTAACCCTGGGGGTCTCTGGTGGTCCACCTTTACCATTATACAGGTAGAACGTCTGGACACGAACTCGGTAATGTCCTTCTTTATCCCAGTCCACCAGTACTTCCACCTCATATCCTGGTACATCTTATCCCCTTTGGGATGTATCGCAAATCTGGATCCGTGCAACGGTGTCATCACTGCATGACATAAGTCTTCTCCCTCCGGAACCATCAATATTCCATTAAACCTTAAACCCTCATCAGAACTCACTGAATAGGATTCAGCACCCTCAGCTAAAAGTCGTACAATCTGATCCTGACAAAAAGTATTCGTTTCATGTGCCTGTATCACCCTCGTAATAATCTCGGGTTTGACTAACATAACAGATATAAAGGAACTGGATACTACGTCCTGGTGTCCCAACTCTTTCCACTTATCTCTCCATACTTTTATTATGTCACCTACCGGTTTATGACTTAACGCATCAGCAACCACATTAGCCTTCCCCGGATGGAACTGTATCTCGAACTGGTAGTCTTTCATAAACTCCAGCCACCTGCACTGATGCATGTTCAACTCTTGCTGAGTGAACAAGTATTGCAATGACTTATGGTCTGTGAACAAGCGAAACTTCTCCCCCAACAAGTAATGTCTCTAAATCCGCAATGCAAACACGACTGCTTCTAGCTCTAGGTCATGGGTGGGGTAATTATTTTCGTGAGGTTTAAGCTTGCGAAAGGCAAAAGCTATAGCCTAATCCTCCTGCTGAAGTACTCCACCGAGTCCCTATAAAAAGGCGTTAGTATAAACTAGGTACTCCACTCTTGACCTGGTCAAATCAAGCACTGGCGCCAAAGTCAGCTTAACTTTTAGCTCTTCAAAAGCCAATTTACAAGCATCATCCCATACATATTGTACTCCCTTACGAGTCAGATTCGTTAGCGGACCCACTATCTTCAAAAAGTCTCGAATGAACCGCCTATAGTACCCGATTAACCCCAAGAAACTATGCACCTCTGTCGGTGTCATGGGCTACCCCCACTCCCTCACCTCCGACACTTTGCCCGAGTCAATTAATATCCCCAACTCCGACACAATATGCCCCCAAAACTCTACCTCCCGTAACTAGAACCCGCATTTCTCATACTTAGCATACAGCTGATGCTCTCGTAGGGTCTAAAGAACCTGTCCCAAGTGCTCGACGTGCTCCTCCTCAGTCTATGAATAAACCAGAATGCCATCTATGAAGATGATGACAAACTGATCTAAGAACTATCTAAACACTTGGTTCATCAAGTTCATGAATACGAATGGATAATTTGTCATCCCAAACGGCATGACTCTGAACTCATAGGACCCATATATAGTTAAGAAAGCAGTCTTCGACACATATAGCTCCCTACTCCGTAGTTGTTGGTATCCCTATCTCAAATCCATCTTCGAAAAGAAGGTTGCTCCTCTCAGCTGGTCGAACAGGTCATCGATTCAGGGGAATGGATACTTATTTCATATCATGACCTTGTTCAACTCTCGGTAATCCATGAACAACCTCAGTGAACCATCTCTCTTCTTTAAAAATAACACAGGAGCGCCCTAAGGCAAAATGCTCCTACGAATGAAGCCTTGGCCTAACACATTCTATATCTGATCCCGTAACTCCCTTATCTCTGTTGAAGCCATATGATATGGTGCACGTGCTATCGGTCGAGTGCCTAGCATCAAGTCTATGACAAAGTCTATCTCTCGAATGGGGGGTAGGCTCGGTATCTCCTGGAATACATCTAAAAACTCACGAACAACTGGAATCGAATCCAGGGGAATCACAATCTCCTTAGAGATATCCTCTTTTATGTAATACAAATGGGTGGAAGATCCTCCCTCTGGACGAGACATCATCACCAAAAATATTTCCTGACCCATAATGGTAAAGATAATACTCCTACCGAAATAATCTATCATGGCTTTGTACGCAACAAGCCAATTCATGCCAATAATGGCATCGTACTCATGCATATCTACAACTATCATGTCCATAGGTAAAATCAACCTACCAATCTCTATACCTACACCCCGACATATAAATAAAATTAAAGACCCATTCCCCAGTGGTGAGTCTATACGTCACTATACCTTTTGTCGTGTCTACCAACCCTAAGGCCCATGCAAAGTGAGTAGCTATAAAATAGTGCGACGCCCCAGTATCAAATAAGACTCGACCCATAGTGCCATGAATAGGAAATTTACCCTCTATCGCGGGTGGCGCCTGAGGTTTTACGGCCTGATCGACGTTATAGACACGTCCATACTATAATTGCCCCTGTTGAACTGGAGATACTGGGATGGTTGGCATCTGAGCTGGCGTTGTGAGGGCGACTGGAAAGAGTGGACTCTGTGGCTCATTACGGGAACCCTGCTACTGTGGGCCACATACAAAACACCTGACCCTGAAGTTTCCTCCCCTCTAACCCTGCTGACCACAGCCCTATTGGTCGTTATCACCCGTCACTGGCCCTATTGGCCCTGCTAAAAACGTTGTTGGCCCTGCTGCTGATGGTGTTGGCCATGCTGGCTATGTAACTGGACTGGAACTGCTGGCCCTATCTAAATCCCCCAAATCCCTGCCTGGAATCATCGGATCGGAATCGCTTGGCAGGGTCCCCCTGATGGGAACTCTACTCACCGTGACATGTTTTCCCTTGGGCTGTTGGTACCCCACCAGTATTTCCCCTGTCCTGCCCTACTGACTGGACTCCCCTACTCATTTTCTTCCCTTCTGGTGGAAGCGATGATCCTAACAGTGCAACAGAGCGGCGTTGAGTACGTTAGTGTAAGTACCCAACAATAGATTACTTATAAGGTGCTGACGAATCCTCCAGTCCAATCCATCTAAAAATAATAATATCTTCTTCTCCTCAATGGGTGCCTCATCCGGCACTATAGTGAAAAGTCTCCCGAACTCCTCCTCATACTCAGGAACTATCATACTCTCCTGCTTAAGATTCAATAACCTCCGCCTCACCTCGGTTTGCACGGAGAATGGGAAATATTTACGGTCAAAGCACACCCAAAACGACTGAATTGATATGCTGTCCCTCTCCTCCAAGGTGGTGGTGGACTCCCACCACTACAAAGCGGCCCCCACTAACTTGAAGGAAGCCACTAACTATCTCTGCACATCAGTGCACTCATACATGCTCAGATGCCTCTAGATATCCTTCTTTCATTGGCTGGGGATCACAATGTCTGAACTATCCGAGAACTCCGGGGGATTCACCTTCTGAAAGGAATCCCTGACCCTCTCCCATGCAATGGGAATCTGTGCTAGTACTGGCGCTACTGCTTGAACCTGGGGTGGAGCCTGCTGCACCACCGCTAATGCGACATTCACCACCTGAGAAATAATGGCGGCTACTTCAGTTGCATTCATCATTCCCTGAGCCGGAGCTGCTGGTTGCTCGGGCTGAGCATTTCTGTCTCGGGGTGCGCATCTCGAAGGCATCTAAAATGAGAAGGAAGTTTATTAGTCTACAGTTATTATTAAATCCCAAATAACTGAAGACGTCAGCATAATCACAAGAATACGAGTGTCCTAAAAATAGGGCTCTATATCAAAGACGCTAAGCTGAAAGCAAAATAAGCTGTACAGATCCTAAAGGACACTAGAACCTGATGCTCTGATACCACCTGTGACACCCCGCCTAATTAAATACCGGGTGATCAGTCCATTATTAAATTAAAATCAAGGTGAATGATTGATTCATTCTTAGCATCACAGTCATAAAATAATTATTTCCAATTTAAACACCCTAAATAATTAAGCTAAGTGTCAAAACAATTTAAAGTCTTATTCCATTTATTAAATCCCAGCGTGAAAAGCCCTTTTAACTGTAAATCAGTTTAAGAATAACATAAATGCTAAGGATAGCAATCAACCAAGAGAAATAAACTAACTAGTTTAACTAAACCAAGTTAATCTCCATAAGTGAAATCATCATGCCAAGAAATAACACCCAATGAGTACTGAATACCGAAAATAGAAATAAATACAAATCTCTAATAAGTCTAAACTGAAATAAGAAATCGGGCAACACGTGAACTAGCTATGAAGTACTAAATCAAGAGCTGAATCAAGGAAGAGGTCCTCTAAAGCAAGCGCCTGCAATTCCCAAATGAGCTACAGCATGTCCAATCCAAAGAACAAACGCCTGATAACCCTGTGGCTGGGAACCTGTAATATATATATATATATATATATATACACAAGAGAGAGAAAGATGACAGAAAACGGGTCAGAGACCGAGTGTAAAACAGTTTTAAAAAATTAGTTTAGCAAGTATTTAAAATGCTTACCTGCTGATATAATGACCATGTTAGTATGCGGTACTCTCCTGAGAATTCTCACCTCTCATCGAGTGTGCATGCCTACCGTACTACTAAACGCCTCATAAGTCTATCTAACTTATCTCCCATAAATTTTATCTCCAGGAGTCACAAGGTTATGATTTTAGTTTAAAGATTTAGTCTCTTAAAGTTTTCTTACGTTACTTATGTGTATATCAATGCCGTTATAAAGTTCCCGAACACTCGCTATAATTTTGGAGCATTTATTCAATATTTATCTACTTACATGCACAGTAGAAGGATTCCATATATACGTATATATATTAAGCACTCGTATAATATATATACTATCGTCACACCACATAAAATCTATGGTGCTGGTATACTCTGCTATCAAGTCCCTGTATCTTTCGTACTAAGGGAAATACTAGTTCTAAATCACTCTCGAACTGTATTAACACAATACACACAAAATGGAGGCGAAGCATAGTTCCAAGTCACTAAGAGGTCAGCACATACCCCTCACGTCTCTTAGGACCGTCTGACTATCATTCTTAGATTGCCTGTACCAAGAAATCCTATGTTTTAGGGCACATGTCAATATCCCCCATAAAGGTCTCATCGAGATAAGACTGTTCCGGCGCGATAACCTCCGTGATAGCATGTAGCGCGGGTATGATTATACACAAAAAATATAAATATATACACATGCACTTGGTCATGTATATAAATATTCTCATTTTCCAATTAGGTTCGCCGACGACCCAAAATAATATTTTAACCGTGCGTAATACAATTTTACCCAAATTTTTATGCATAAAGAACCCATCTCATTTTATTATCAATTATAATCATTTCGTGATTACTTCTTGTTCCTCGAAGTATTCTCTCTTCCGAAAGGTCAATTCAGTAGGTACACCCTCTCTAACATACTAGTCTAAGTTATTTACGAATCTCTCAATTCCATAGCTAACGTGCAAATGATTTTTAATATGTGTCAAACCTTCGTTAACCCACGGTTACATCCCATATATAATTTCATTCAATGGAATCTACTTAGACCCTACTGATATTCAAGGGTTCCTACGCATTTTATCCGAATTAAACAAAAAGGGGAAAAAATTGTAGTTTCCAGCAGGGGTCGATCGATCGATCAGTCGATTTATCGACATTCTTGAGAAGATCGATTGATCGAGCAGTTCTTGCCCAGAATCTGTTAACCTAACCTACGGGTTTCATCTAAGAAATTCCTCCAAAACACCATTAATGCTTCCCAAACTCCCAAATAAGCTTACCACTAATTTAATATACCTACCTACATGATTTCCTACGTAAAGCATGTACGAATTTCATCAAAGATATAGGATTAAAGGGCCAATTCACCATATTTGTCAAGAACCTTAGCTTCATCATAATTTCCAACATTCCAACTCTTTTTCCAGATTTCTTTCTTCTGAACCATTATAATTTCGTGGGTAATCCTATCCATATTACAAGGTTTCTAGATTACATGTATTACTCCTAAAACATGTGATTCAAATCTCCTAATTCATGAAATTCTTCAATAAAACATATATTTATCAATCCTATTCTAAAATGGGTGAAATATCAATTAGAAAATAGCAAGATAGATACTTGCCTGGGAATCGAAGGTCTAATAAGTTGGTGATTAAGATATGGTTGCATTCCTCATCTTACGATCTATACCTCGGTGGTGTTATTCTTGAAAAAGGTGTTACGGTTTGTGATCGAGTCTTGAAGAGCTCTCTACCTTTCTTCTCTAATGGCCGTTCTATGTTTCTGTGATTAATAACCCTAAAATTTTAAATCTAATAGTTGATATAACTAATGGAAATTCGTGGGTTTAATTACCCAAAAATACATAATGACTATAATACCCTCCCGGGATGCCAACTAGGCCTAAAAACGCCCTTAGACCCAAACTAAATCCCAGGGTACACTTTTTTTACTATCTGGACCCTTCCGAACACGTTGGCGCACTCTAAATGACCATACAGGTGACTTATAATTTATTCATTTTTTATAATGATAATATAGTCCCGACACGACACAGGCGTGTCCCGACTTAATTTCCATAATTGTCATACTATTCATTCGTGACAATTTTTAATAAATTCAATTATATATATTACTTTACTCATTAAGTAATATTCAACAAATTCTCAATAATTACAAACTCTCATCATGCTAGTAAATATTTAAATAAATTTTCAGATTAATATTAAATTAATAACTCAATTAAATTTAATAAATCCCCAATTTTAAAAGCCATAAAAATACGGGGTATTACAGTGACATTTTTAAATTAGTTTTCTGAAAAAGATATTAATAAATTTATAATTATAACGAGAGTTAAATTATCGATTTAATTTTATCTCGAAATATTTCAAATTGATAAATTGAGAAATTAAAATAATTGATAATGCGGTGTAATTTTATCTCTTGACCTTCTCACATTTATCACCCTCGGTTGCACATTATTTTTCGTTCTTTAGTCATTTCATAATTTTAGCATTTAGTAGTTAATTTTTTCCTTGAAATTATTATTTTTAAATAAAAAAAATAATAAATATTTTAATAAAAAAAAATTGAATTGCAAGTTTTCACAATAATTGTTTCACCTTGGAAGTTGGATTGATACCCGTACTTACCGCAATTTGATTTGTTTTAAACAAGATTTGTAGGTACTTGAGGGAATTTTTGAGATTTTCTTTTGAAGACAACGACATACACAAAAAGCTTCTTATCAGTATACATGATAGATATAAGCATGAGGTAGATATACATGAAAAGTAAATAAAGGAGTAAAGGGAGCATATAGGTATGAGCATATGGACACATGTAGAAAATAATAACACCTATATAGGAATAGAGTCTTGTCTTTTTAAAAATCACTTATCCCCAGCAGAGTCACCATTGTGGCCATCCTATGGCTTCCCTTCGGATTCTTTTCGACGCAATCATGGGGTTGCGCCTTTTTTCGGGGAACTCAGCCATCGTCAATGTGGGGGGATAATGTGTAGAGATAGAGTTGCTAGCCTATTTTGCACAAAATAAGCAAAACAAATATCGCATCCTCGAGAGAACAATATCAAGGACAATACTAATGCTTGCGAAACGAATTAGTTCGAAGGTCCGGGGACTAAGTTACGGAATGGGAAGGTTTTAGGCTCCCATACCACCCTTTCGATCTCTCATGGGTATGTTTTAATCTTCTCCTATTAGACTCCGTGAAGTGTATGGTCATGTGCATAATATAGGGGAAGATGTAATCATTCAACTCGCATTAGGGAAGTGGATGGAATGAATTCACCCTTAGGAATTCTCTTAAAAATAATATTCAAAATATAATATAAGTGTTTGTCGAATTACAAGTCGCTATAGAAGAACGAACGTATGCATCGGACGAAATACAAACATGTATTAATAGGAGATTCATAATGAATACATATATATTATATGAGGCAAACATATAAATATGTCTAACGGAAGACTCAAATCTCGAGATTAGCCCAAGACACCTACATAGCCCAAAGGGCATCAAAGCCCACGTAGTTCGAAGATAGCATAGTGTGGGGTTTAATCCATTAATCCAAATGTGAGATTCCTCTTATGCATGTGTGTATAGAAAATGTGTTCTAAGAGTGTGAGTGTGAGATGAGAATTCCTCTTTTGGAATTTATAGATAAACCCTCGTGTTCTTGTTTTTGGTTTTTTTTATGAAAATAGATTATGTGTAAATGTTATTAATAAAGGGTTAAGATTAATGTATGTGAGGTAATGAAACAAAATGTTAAAGTATAAATAAAGCGAATAATACTAAAATAGAAGAATTAGAGAAAATAATGGAGAATTTGACCTCCTTATGAATCCTTGATGTTGATATTGGATGTAGATATGCTGATCTTGTAATGGTATGAAGTGATATGGAGAGGTGGGGTGAATTTACCAAGTGAGATTAGAAAGTTGGGGAAGGGAATGTGGGAAAATGGAACAACTTTGAATTCAAGAGAATGTTCATTGACTTGCTGAGAGGGGTGTTCAGGGGTTGACCTTCAAAGTGAGGCCATGACCTATATTTATAGGGAAAAAGGGGTGTCAATCGACAAGGTCCTGGATCTGCCTCTCGGTATAGTACCTCAGGCACACTACCGATAAGTAGGGTCCCTAGGGTGCCATTTGGCAGTCTGGGACTGGTTTTCAAAAAAATGGTCGTAAAATAAAAATCATAAGTTAGAATTGTGCACGCGGTGGACCATTGGAAAGGGTATTTATATCCCTTAAAGAGTCCAATGAGCCACTCTCAAGTGACCGAGAGTTAACCAAGGTCAAACGGGGCCCGGAAGCTCCCATTGGTCACTCGATAGGAATTTTTCGAAGGAAAATAGATCGTTCATCTTAATCGTAAGGATGATTCACACATGGGATGCAATGTTGAAAAGGGTATTCAGTGACCTTTAATATTTTATCCAACTTCGTTCAGTTCAAAGAGGTGATCGAGGTAAAATGGGTCCCAAAAGCACTCGATGACCTTTCAGAGTAAAATGGGTCATTTGTTCGTACCGTAAGATTAATTCACGCACGTGGTGGACCGTTAGAAAGGGAATTAAGAGACCTACAGAGACTTATTGATCTCCTCTTAAGAAAAGGAGTTGAGTAGAGTAAAATGGGGCTCGAGAGCGCCAGGTAGCCTCTAGATACATTTTTGAAGTAAAATGGATCGCTCGTCCGAACCGTGCAGTCGATTCGCGCATGGGGTGGACCGTTAGAAAGGAGATTCAGAGCCCTTTTAATATTCATTGATCTTTATCTCAATCAAGAAAGTTTATCAAAATCAAATGGGGCTCACTAGTGCCTAGTGGCCTCTAGACCGATACTTTGAGTGTGGCCTAGGGTTTATGGTGAACTAATGGATGCTAGGGACCTAAGGAGGTACTTAAGGGGGTCCTAGGATGGGGTGTCTACACCAGTATGATGTCTTGGGCCAACGGATCTCGATAACCAATAGAGTTAGGCAATAATTTATCGGGGGATTTGTTGTTTGGATTTCGCGTGCAAGACTTCCCACATATGAGGCTTAGCAAGTGTCACGAATTCAGAGACATTGGGCTCTAGGATGTTGGTTTAATACATTAAGCATTATAAGTATAAAGATGTAACGCATCGAGCAGTGAGCTATTATTTAAGGCCATCGGGGGATAAAGAATTCAATGTCGAGAGCACTCAAAGATGTTTGCACTACTAGTTGAATAAGTGGGGCAGTCTCAAGAAAATTTGTGTATCGATTAGTAAGGATGTTAGGTATACCTTTATCGTATGGTCATACAGGGTATGTATCATTAATTTTTATATATATGCGTGTTACATTAGTAAACTTTATGCGTGTGTGCTCGTAGTATAAGTGTATAGGCACCCTACTCAGTTCGATATTTAGTATCATCTGGAAAAGGTTAATATGGTGGAAGATGTGTTGAGCCATGTACCTATAGGGAAGTTGGAAGTGTGAAAGGTGAAGTGGGCTGAGCTTTATCAGGAGAAGGAGGTAGTTCAAGCGAATATGAAAGCGATGATCGTCACACTCGAAATAACTTTGAGGTTTGTGAAGGCATGGGCAGGGAATCTATCTTGTCAAAAGGGGATATGGAGACGTAATCAGTCGGTACTGAGGGTGGCTTACGCTTTAACGGGAGGTTGATTGTCCTAAATAACAAGGACTTAGCACGTATTTATATAGGAGGTGCACGGGTCATAATCTTAGGTGCCTCCATAAGGGATAAGATGTAGAGGTGTTGAGGAACTAGTATTGGTGGGCCAGTGTGAAGCGAGGCATAGCAGAGTTGGTCTCCAAGCGTGATAAGGCGGTATGCCTAACTTTTCATGGCATATATAGTGAAATTTCACGGGGTGTATCTCAAAATTTTTTTAGATGAAAATAAGATCTTTGTATCCCAACTCTGCCAGAGTTTTTCAGGAGGCGATGAAGACGAAGCGGCGTTTGAGCATCACTTATCCCCCGCAGACCGATGGTCAGGCGGAGAGGGTGAATCAAATGTTGGAGATTATGCTAAGTATATGCATTTTGGACTTTAAAGAATATCTGGGAGTAGTATTTATCAATAATGGAGCTTGCGTGTGATAACTCATGCCAGTTTTCCGTGGTCATTGCACCTTTTAAGGCATTGTAAGGGAGACCTTGTCGTTAGCCCTCTTGTTGGTAGAGGTGGAGGAAAACAAACTTCTTGGGTCGAATATGATCCATGATATGTCGATAAGGATTGAGTGATCAGTAGTCGTATTTAGGTAACTCAGGACCAATAAAAGAGTTATGCCATTGTGAATCGGAGATTTTGAAATTTGACGTGGGTGATCAGATATTGCTGCGGCTATCTCCCATGAAGGGAGTGATGCGATTTGAGTGGAAGGGAAAGTTGGTGCCTGGGTATGTGGTCCATTTTCCTAATATCGAGATGGTAGGTCTAGTTTCATATAGGCTCGCCTTTTTAGAACACTTGCAGCGAAATTATGATGTGTTTAATGTGTCTTCATTTAGGAAAAATCTCAACGATGAGGTGGTTTATCAGCATATAGCGTTAGAGTATAAACCTGTAACCGAATATTTCTTATGAAGATAGACCTGTTGTCATTTTGGGGCGTAGCGAGCAAAATCTTCGGTCGAACGGGGTACTGTTAGTGTGTGTACAGTGGGGAACATCACAGCATTGTTGAGGTAGGCATAGGAGAGCGAGGATGGCATGTGAGAAAAGCATCCAAAGCTTTGTGGCAGTTACATTCGAATTTTGAGGATGAAATTTATTTATTAGGGGAAAAGAATGTAATACCTCACAATTTTATGATTATTTAATTTCTGTGCGATTAATATTATTAATTTAATTGGGGAAAATTGAATTGGATTTAGTAAATATTAATTATTGAGATAAAGGGTTAATATTTATTATTAATTATTATTTACTTGTGTGTGATAAGTAAATAGCTATTTGAATTGTTATATATCGCATACGAGTGAAAGCAACAGTTTATTTTATATGTCGATAGAGTGTTATATCGGCAGATCGGTATAATTTATGGGTAATGCAAAAGGTACACAAGCGTCGAGCCCGATTAATGAGATATTAGCATAACTGGAGTTGGGTGACTTGAATGACATTTTTGAGTGTACCGGTGATTTGGTAACGGTCGAAATAATCTAGAATAGGTACTCGGGTGTTATGATTGGGTTTCAGATGATTTTTAGAGATAACAAGACCCGTAGGAGGGTCATTTTAAACTTAGGATCAAGTGAAAAAATGGGATTAGAGTAATTAAGAGGATATTTAAGAAGTTGGAATGTGGATGGAAACCCATCTTTGATATTTTACACAAGAGATTGAGAGAGAGTTTAAGAGAAGAGAGAAAGATCAAGAAAGAAGATAAAAGTCTTGGAGAAGAGGGAGAAAAGTTGGATTCAACTGTCGTCAAACACATAGAGAATGGTGGATTCAATCCACCAAGGCAAGTAATTGATTTCTTTTTCTCGCAAATTAAGAGTAGTTCTTTATTTTCATAATTAGAGGTAGAAAACTAAGATTTAAGATATTAAAGAATGAAACTTATTTAATTAATGTAGAGATCTAAACGATAAGGGATGTGGGGTTTTAGATTGATTATTAATTGACACTAATCATACTTGAATTTCGAAAGATATTATGGGATTTAAATGATAAAAATGAAGAACTTGAATAGAAAGGTTGAATATTTAAAAATCGATTTGAGGAAAATTCTGTGTGGGATTAAATTGGCATTTGATTCGTAATCCTAAGTGTTTTATATAGGATTCGTGATTAGAAATATTTTTAAACGTTCCTGGAATATTAATTTAATGATATATTGGCTCTACTCGAGGATTGGGGTGGTTTGCGACCTTTATTGGAGGGTTTGGGTGGAGAAAACATGATTTTTAGATAAGATGACTCGAATAGGTGTCGATCGATCGATCAACCAGTATCGATCGATCGATGAAATTGGAGGTTAATTAAGGTTGCTCATAATCGAATTACAAAGGCATGGGTGCCAATTTCGTATTTTTCTATTTTTTTTAATTTGTGCGCAATACCGAATTTTTAAATTGGTGCTTTTGGATTGGACTTTCTTTTGAAAATTTTGATTTTGGGGGTAGCGAACTAGTTCGATTTACTAGCCTGCTCCAGTTTTTTTCCGCATAATTTTGACCCGTTAGGGCTTTGGGAATGATCATAGAGGCTTCAGAGGTACTGTGGGATTACTGGGGAAGACTTTCTAATTTTTAGTACGAGTGATAGACCAACAAAAGACTACTTCGAGTGATGAGAATCGAGGATTTAAGTGAGTAACTTTTGATTATTAATCGGGAAGTTGGGTTGAACTTTGGGATTGGATAAACCATGCCCCTTGGAATATTCGTACGAGTTTGGTACCTATTATATATACATACTAGTTGGAAACTCGCGCAATGCACGGTTTATTCCTATTTTAACGCATAGTGAAAGAATGAATGTTGGAAAAGTAAATTGAAATTAGAAAGGAAAAAACTGCAAGAGAGTCATAATGTTGAGTAGTAGTGATATATAAACAGAATGTAGAAATGTAGAGAAACATTGTCAATGTGTTACATAGTGCGATCAAATAGAATATGTAAATGAATGAAGTAGCAGAAAGTTTAATATGTTAACGAAGATGGAATGCTTGAAAAGCAATTTACAGCATCCTTTTTTTCATTTCATTCCTTTCATCAATGTTCCCACAATGAAAGAAAAATATATGTAATTGAAAAATAGTTAGGGGTGTGCAAAAAAGCCGACAAAATCGAGCCGAACCGAAAATTTTCAGACCGAGTTTTTTTAAGGGTCGGATCGGTTCGGTTTGATCAGGTATAAAACTGACAGGGTCGGTTCGGTTTTCGGTTTTGGCATAAAAAAATCAATTTTGAACCGAACCGAATTAATTCTTATACTTTTTAATTTTATATTTTGTATTATATTTATATTAGTGTTGGCATATTATATTATATTTTTTAATTTTAGATTTATATTAGGTATTAAAAAAAATATTTCTTATTAAAATAAATGAAAAAACCGAACCGGCCCAGTCAAAAATCGATGGGCAAATCAAATCGGCCCTGTCAAAAACTGACCCTGTTCGGTTCGGTTCGGTTCGGTTCGATTTTTCAACAGATTCTGTTCAGTTCGGTTTTTCTCCTCCAAAAATCGACATTGTCGGTTCGGCTCAAAAAACCCGGCCAAAACCGAACCGATCGACCCATGAACACCCCCAAAAAAAGTAATGGTGAATTCAAAAGGTGAAGAGAATTGAAGTGGATAATGAATTGGAGATACCTTGATGAACGCTTCCTTTTGGAGAGAATCTCGCTTTCGACATCTGTTCCATGAAAGACAATTTCATTGTCTAGGATAATTATTGGATCTTGATTTGGAGTTGAAGCATTTGTTTCATGATATGTAAAAGAAATATGATAAGAGAAATTAAAAAAATGGTGCAGTAAATTTAGAATGACTATGTTTACAATAGCTTTTGAATGGGATTGATACTGTTTGAATTATCTTCGTTTAATGAATCTTGGAAAATTCTTGAAACGGTGAAGTTTTCATAACCCCGGACTAAGTTGTAGTTATTGAGCTTGAGGTGAAATTTATGAGAGGTACCGATGATCCTTGTTATAGAAATTGAAGGGGATCGCTGGTTACCTGGGAAAAAATAGTGAATATAGTTTGTGTGAATAATAAAGTTGTAAAATGAAAGATGTGAGACAATATTTTAAATGATAAGGGAAAACATATGGAAACGTCATGATTAATTTGTGCAAGCTCAAAACATGGGACTTTGATTAAAAATTCAACTTCTTTGTTGAAAGTGACAAAAGTGGTGGAAGTTTGTTGGTCCTTGACAGAGATTTGAAGTTTGTACCTATTTATGGAGAAATGTATTTTGTTGTAAAGAGTATGATATAACAATAATGAGAAAAGAGGTGTAAGAATATAATACCTAGGAGAAGTAATAAGATTGGTTGTGTTGTAAGGTTCACAGAAGAAGGAAGTGATATTATTTTTAAGTTTCTTGTTGCAGTGGTTGCATGTTGCATAATACCAGCTAGCATGATCTACTACACTTGTGATTATTGCTTGGAAAGTCACATATAGAACTTGTAAAATTTATATTATTAGGAGATAATCAAGGAGAGATAGGAAATGTCTATTTAATATAGTATACCTCATTTGGAGAGTCTGAACGAAGAACCAACATATCTTCAAGCGATGTAGGATCTCCGTTAATATGAAGCTTTGAGATGTTGCAATTTGTCGGACCATTTGCGAGGAAGAATGAACGATGCTCGTTATGAAGACTGTGTTAATTTAATAGAAGATGGTAATAGTTACTAGAAATGAATAATAATGAAATGGTTTGTGAAAAAAAGTGATATAAAGGAAATGGATGGATTGAGTAATATTGAAATTAAAAATGAAGAAATGAGTATGGATGTGAAAAGGAATATGGTATAAGCAATGAAAAAAAAAACAATATGTAGGCATATTTATGTTCAGTTAATAAACAAACAATTGTAACCGTGGGAAAAAAAATTAAACAGAACAATATAATTTAAATTTATGGTTCAGTTCAAACTAAAAAATAATCAAGAATTAAAAAGTATGAGTGGATAAACCAAGATCAAGAGTTATGCTGAGTTATATGTAGACAGTATTTATGCCAATAATCATATATTTAATCATGTAATCAGTTATCATATAAAAAAATAATAAAGATAATGGAAAAACTTATCCAAGTGGCTTTATATTTGCAATGGACATATACGCAATCATTGTATAACATATATGCAATGAACTCACTCTTGAGTAAGCGTGTTATTTAGAAGCCTCACAGACCAGCATGAGGCCTACTTGTCCTACAAAAGGATTTGAGCCTAATTGTTTAAGTATATACATCAGTAACAATCCATTTATCTCTCATTCTTGTACACAATTTATGGGTTGCATCCCACACAAACATCGCGACATCAAATACACTATATTATCTATCTACCCACCCTAACATCAATATATTATTATACCCTCATCCTATGCCAAAAAAACAATGGTCACACCATTAATCGTGAAATGTTAAATAACTTATTTAATCTAAATCTCATACTTATACAGTTTTAAGTCTATCAGCATAACGGGGAAAAAGGCTATTTGTAGTCATTACCCCTATCATTGTCATGTCCATGTATAGGGGTAAAAGCTCGATAACAGAATTATACGTTGTATGAATAATCGTAAAAAATCCAATGAATGCACCGACGTGCCAGTGCTCACTTAGAAGCCGTCAAATGTAATTGTCACTATTTTTACGGCAATTCCTAATATCTTATATTCTCCAAGCAATCTTTCTTAGCAATAAGCATATCAATCGTGTGTACTAGTAAGAAAAACATTGTTGTTCATTCATCTACATCACTTGAGTATCATGTATTAGAATTCACCATTACTGATAATAACAATAATGTGTTAAGTATGCATTAAGGTGTAAAGACCCCTTCTGGAACTTCTTAGCAACAGTTGTTAGTGACATATAAGGAGTATTTATAACGAAGTGCATTGTACAGGGGCAGATTTTTGCAATAAAAATAGCTTAATGGTAAATTGTCAAAACTTAATAATGCAGGGGGGTCAATGGTTTAGCCTTGTATACATAGTAGCTGAATGCGGGTTATCAAAAGTGAAACATAATAGGGAAAAGTACTCTTAGCTCCCTCACAAACAAATTTTAAACACTAAAGGAATTTTGACAAATTTTAAACATTTAAGTCCACTAATTATCTTCTTGTAAAAGCTCACGCTAGTGACATAACAAGTGGACCTAATAGTAAATTATCTTTAAATGTTTAAAAATTATTAGCAATGGACCTAATTATAAATTGCCCAAAATAATATACACTTGAACCTTCTGTTATAAGTTTTTAAAAAAATTAAAAGCTCATTCATCTACAGCAGTTGAGTATCATGCATTAGAATTCACCACTACTGAAAATAACAATAATGAGTTAAGTATGAATTAAAGTGTAATGTCCCCCTCTGGAAACTTCTTAGCAAGAGTTGTTAGTGGCTTATAAGGGGTTTTTATAAATAATTGCATTGTACAGGTACAGGTTTTTGCAATAAAAATAGCTTAATGGTTCATTTCCAAAAAAGAATAATTCAGGGGGGTTCGATGCTTCAGCCTTGTATATATAGTAGCTGAGTGCGGGTTATCAAAAGTTAAAAATAATATACCATGTAAAAATTCATCCTATTATTTAGGAAGATAGAAAACTTTCACACATGATCTCTCTCTCTCTCTCTCTCTCTCTCTCTCTCTCTCTCTCTCTATATATATATATATATATATATATATATATATATATATATATATATATATATATATATATATATATATATATATATATAAGAGAGAAAGAAAGGCTCCTATGTACATTAAGCGTGCACACTAAGTTTGCACATCAATTTTTTAAAAATAGTAAAAAAAATATTTTTTGAGATAATTTTTTTAATGATCTTTAAACATTTCAAGGAATCCATATAAAAAAAATTCAGCTAAAAAAACTTGTTTTGCTATTTTTAAAAAATCAGTCAAACTTTCATTATTTTTAAGCACTTTAAAAGCTGTGAAAGTTTGACCGATTTTTTAAAAATAGTAAAAAATGTTTTTTTAAGCTGAATTTTTTTATATGGGTTCGTTGAAATGTTTAAATATCATCTAAAAAATTCAAATCGAAAATATTTTTTTAATATTTAAAAAAAATCGATGTGCGTCAGCATATGTGCAAACTTAGTGTGCACGGGAGTCTCTCTCTCTCTCTCTCTCTCTCTCTCTATATATATATATATATATATATATATATATATATATATATATATATATATATATGTTGTCTTCACATTCAAATGTGGTCAGATATGCCTACAAAGTTGCACTACAAAAATGGAAGTTGTTATACCCTTATAACGTTAACAGTTCCATTAGTTCCTATAAATTAGATTAGTTAGATTTGTATTCAAAAGCTAAGTCAACTGTCAGTAACATTCGTTTTAGTCCGGTGCTATATATAGCACTGATTGTGTATACTTGAAACATTCGAAAAGTTATCAATAATGGCATCAAAGCTCAAAACAACAGTAAATAAATATTATCTTATAAGGAAAGAAGAAAATTTATTACTTGGTCATAAAGTCGTTTGTGGATTGAACATCGGGATTTATATAAACTTTGGATGCGTTTGTTACTGACAAAGAGAAATCCCCTATGAAATAGAAGTGCTATGAATATTAAAAAAATCATTTAAAAGCGTGAATATATATAAATATGATATGATAAAAAATAAATTAGAAGTACCTCTAAATTGTTTGACAGTAGTTAAGGTAACGGTTACAATCAAATGATATGTGAAATTTTGCAATTATCATCGTTATGAGTGTAGTTTCGTCGGCCCACATAGTGACGGAAATCGTTTCCCCACTATAGAATTACGTATGTGGTTAAGGAAATATGGCGATTAAATGTTGTAAATGAATGAATAATAGAAATGATTACCATGGATTTTCAAGCTTTAAAACCCTTTTTTTACTATAGATCCCCTAGTAGGCTGATCCTCAACAAGTGATATTGATATCAAAAGACCTAACACTTCTGATGAAATAATTAGTGAGGAGATAGATATAAAGTGCAGTTAACGTATATTGAAAAATGAAAAATGAGAAATAAATATAATATACCTGTGAGGAATGTGTCAT
Organism: Sambucus nigra; assembly: GCA_949130495.1. NCBI lineage: Eukaryota > Viridiplantae > Streptophyta > Magnoliopsida > Dipsacales > Adoxaceae > Sambucus > Sambucus nigra. The sequence continues at coordinate 407,926,951 of OX422208.1, read as the reverse complement.
TGCCTAATTTAGATGTCTAATCCCCAAACTCCATAAATCGAAAGTGATATTTGGGAATGAGAAAAAAAACAGCTTCAGAAAGTAACATCCTTGATGAAGGAAGGAATTCAATCATTAGATTGTGTGATGAGACCCTGTAGCTGTTCTTGTTCTCCATAACTCTAAAATTAGTTATTGTGTAGACTTTTCCATCCTCCAGTGTATTACCGAATTTACCAAGTAAGTACCTACGCATTATTGCATGTATCGATTCATCCTGTGAAGGTATTAAATATTTATTATTAAACAGAAAATAATTATGAATTTATTGTGAATTCAACTGACAAAAAATGTATTAAAATGATAAAGTCTAAATACATTTACTTTAGTAAGAGCATGTCATCTGAAATTTTTGCGTTATCGCTAGATCTATACTTCGATTCCCATTTTTGAACAACTCAAGCAAATATGGTCCTATCATCCCTCCCTTTTTGAAGATCTTCAAGTCTTATAACTTGTTTCATGTTTCTGAGTGTGTTTGTGAGAATAAAAGTAAATGTGAAAATAAAATAAGTAAGTTGGAACAGAAGTAAAAGGATTAACAGTACTAAAAACTTATTGAAGTGCCTAAATATACCTATATATATATATATGAGAGAACCTCATCGTAGACAATAATTTTCGTGCAATGGCCATAAATTTGGTCCTCATTATTTATGAATAATTTTAGGTCTTTGCTTGAAGTTACTCTAGATATAGCGAAATATAGTTGACCGTGACTGAATACAGGCTTTGATGAGTAAATGAAAACTTGATCGAGAGTTTGGCCTTGGCTTTTGTTGATTGTCATATAGAAAGTTAGATGAACTGGAAATTAACGTCTTCTCAGAATAAATGGCCATTTGGAGTCAGTTTCAGACATAATTATTCTTGGAATGAATACTTTTGTACTTATATTCGATCCTGTGATAATTTTAGCCTCAATGACGAATGGATATAATTGTGTAATGATTAATCTTTTTCCATTTCAAAGGCCAGCACTTTAGTTTATGTTTCTCATTAGCATAATCGGTGAACCTATCTTTAAGTTCAACATATGACCTGGGAGTCCAGTAAAGTTCAAGCTATTTAAAAATTCAACAGGGAAAATAACATCTTGGTCACGTATGTCCCCAACAGCCTTACATATTGAGTCAGAAGTGAAATATGTTGTAGCATCTTCCAGAATGACATTTAGTACGTGAGTGTTGATGCTTTCAACCATATGGTTAGTTGGAGTAAGAATAGCTCGACCTTAGATGTAATCTGGATCACCGTATCTATTGAATAAATTAGGGTATATACTTGATACAATGTCGTTAATTGGGCTATCGGAATGCAGTATAAGGTTCGCATTGGGTATTTTTACCCACGATGGATAGTCATCATCTTCGAATGATTATGTTGGGAGTTCATCGTCACCTAGTGCAAGGACCCAATATCTGAATGAAGTGGAATCTCATATGCGCATGTTTTTCGATAGGTTAAATACATGAAACAAACTACGGAGCTTTAATTTGTTAATTGATGCATTCACAATTTCTTCTCTACTTCTATTATGCACAACAAGTAGTGTTCACAGAAAATCTCCACCAAGAAGAATCGTGGTTCCTCCAAAAAACTTTTTAAAGAATTTTCATCAGCGAACCACATTATGTCCTTTAATGTTCTGTCAATAGCTTCAAAACAATGACGGTGGTTCATAGGAGCCTCATTCCAAATAATTAAGCTTGTTTTCTTAATGATCTCTGCAAGATGATTATGTTGATGAATATCGCATATTGATTCTATGTGAATGTCAATGTGAATATTAAATCTTGAATGATCGGTTCTTCCATCAGGTAGCAATAACGATGCAATTCTAGAAGATGCAACTACGAGAACAACGTTTCCCTCTTAACGCAAACGTGCAAGAATTGTTCTGTACAAAAATGTCTTCCTTGTGCCGCCTGCCCCATTTACGAAGAAAAACCCTCATTTTATTTCGTACACAAATCGTATAGCATGATTATAGACATCCAATATCTTATCATTCAATGCGTTGAACATGTTAGTATGGTCACGTGGCAAAGAATCTTCATCGTACGAAAGTTCCTCTCATAAAAGCCTGTTATCCTTTTCTCGAATCAGTGTAGCATCCGAATGTGGCATTGGTGAGAAATCTTTTAGACAAGCCCATGATAAGTTAAAAAAATTATCACGGTTAATGACTGTAATAAGTCCGTGATAAGTTTCTTTATCATGGGCTTGTCACGGTTTTTTACCGTGACAATTCTTGGCAGAATTTAAAAAAAAATATTGGGCAGTATGGACACTGCCACTGCCCAGCTGTATATTTGTACCTGTTATAGCAAAATTGTACTTGTTCAAATGACATATATATCCAAATAAATTACAAATTATATACCAAATCAAGGCATTTATAATACATATCCAAATAAAATAGAAATGCAAATATCCATCATATCCAAACCAAATTGTACCAAAATAAAAAGAATATAAATACAATCCAATTTTTCAAATCAAAAGGGATAGAAATAATGTCAATATTCAGCAGGTCGAAGGAGGAAGGAAGGCCATACAACATATGAATTCACACACACCCCAATATGTCGAATGTCGCATTGTTCCCGCAATAACACAGGTGAGTTTTTCTTTCCCTCCACCACTTGCGTGACACGTACTTTTGACTCAATGTCTTGGAGGGTATGTCCATGAACCAACATACTCAAGCAGAAGTTTGGATCCCTCAACCCCCTTGTTATCAGTAGGCCATAATATATGTTGAGTAGATGCGCGATCGACCAACCGAGTGTTGGCGTAGGCCTCTCGACGGGGGTCACAATGGAAAATGGATCATCATATGACACTGAGTTCGTGCGTATCGGCGATGAAGCAATGTTGTCAACACCGATGTCCTCGTCTTCTGAACTCGTACAAGTGGAACTACCTTCGACCTCAATCTCCTTTCGCTATGGTCTAGGATATCCACTGTTCTCTCCTCGTAAGAGCTGTCAGGCTGTAATTCTATCTCTTCTATCTAGATGTGGGTGTGGTCCATATCATCCCGAAGGTATCGTCTCGACGAAGAGATGTGGAATACATCGTGGATGCGATGTAAATGCTCTGGCAGTCCTAATTTGTATGCTACCGTCCCAACCCTCTCGATAATGGGGAATGGTCCCACGTACCCCGGGGCTAATTTCCCTTTCTTCCCAAACCTCATCACTCCTTTCATAGGAGATACACGTAGTAATACTTGGTCTCCCATATTAAACTCCCGAAAGAACCGGTTCGCATCGATATAGCTTTTCTGCCTGTCTTGGGCTACTCGAATGCGACTCCTGATAATCTCAATCCTAGCGAAGGTTTCCTAAATCACCTCTGGTCCGAGAAACTTGTTATCCCCCACCTCTAGCCAACACGTTGGGGAACGATAAGGCGTTCCATACAAAGCTTCGAATGGAGCCATGCCAATCCTGAACTGATAAGAGTTATTATAAACGAACTATACCAGTGGAAGATGCGTCTCCCAACCTCCTCCAAAATCAAGGACACACATGCGTAGCATATCCTCTAACATATGATTAGTACACTATGTTTGTCCATCTGTCTGTGGGTGTTAAGCTGAACCCAACCTCAACTCTGTACCCATAGCCTCCTGAAAGCTCTCCCAGAAACGCGACACAAAAATCTTGTCTCTATCTGACACAATATTCAGGGGCACCCCATGTAATTTGACAATATCAGGAATGAACAACTGAGCATACTGACCCATGGTATAGTCTGTCCGCACCGATAGAAAATGAGCCACCTTGGTCAAACGGTCCACAATCACCCAGATGGAGTCATGGCCCCGCTGTGATGTAGGCAACCCTGTAATAAAATCCATGGAAATACTCTCCCACTTCCACGCGGGTATTTCCAATGGCTGAAGCAACCCTGACAGTTTCTGATGGTCCACCTTTACTAGATGGCAGGTAGAACACTTGGACACGAACTCAGAAATATCCTTTTTCATCCCACTCCACCAGTATTGTCGCCTCATATCCTGGTACATCTTATCTCCTCCAGGATGTACCGCAAATCGGGATCCGTGAGATTGGGTCATCACTGCATGACGTAAGTCTGCTCCTTCTGGGACCACCAATCTCCCATTAAACCTCAAACCCCCATCAGAACTAAGAGAATAGGACTCATCACCCTCAGCTAACAGTCGTACAATTTTCTCCTGATAAAATGGGTCTGCGGTCTGTGCCTGTATCACCCTCGTAACAATCTCGGATGTCACTATTATGACACATATGAAGGAACGGGCTACTGCGTCCTGGTGACCCAACTCTTTCCACTTTGTTTTCCAGACGTCCACTACATCGTCTACCGGTCTATGGCTCAACGCATCAGCAACTACGTTGGCCTTCCCCCGATCGTACAGTATGTCAAACTGATAGTCCTTTACAAACTCTAACCACCTGCGCTGACGCATATTCAGCTCTCGCTGAGTAAATGGGTACTGAAGTGACTTGTGTTCTGTGAACAAGCGAAATTTATCCCCCAATGAATAGTGCCTCCATATCCTTAACGCAAAGTCGATCGTTGCTAACTCTAGGTCATGTGTGGGGTAATTATTCTCGTGCGGCTTAAGCTTGCGGGAGGCAAAAGCTATAGCCTTCTCCTCCTGCTGAAGTACTCCTCCAAGTCCCCGTAAAGAGGCATCGGTGTAAACCAGGTACTCCACGCTTGGCTTCGGTAAAGCAAGGATCGGTGCTGAAGTAAGCTTGTCTTTCAGCTCGTCGAAGGTCAATTGACAAGCATCGTCCCAAACATATAGTACCCCCTTGCGAGTCAGGTTCGTCAATGGACCCGCTATTTTGGAGAACCCCCGAATGAATCTCCTGTAGTATCCAGCTAATCCCAAGAAACTACGTACTTCCGTCCGTGTCGTGGGTTGTCCCCACTCCCTCACCGCTGACACTTTACTTGGGTCAACTACTATCCCTTGTTCAGAAACAATATGCCCCAAAAACTGTACTTTTTGCAACCAGAACGCGCACTTCTCGTACTTAGCATATAGATGATGCTCTCGTAGAGTCTGAAGAACCTGCCTCAAGTGCTCGGCATGCTCCTCCTCAGAGTGTGAATATATCAGGATGTCATCTATGAAGACGATGACAAACTGATCTAAGAACTCTCTGAACACTCGGTTCATCAAGTCCATGAATACGACGGGAGCATTTGTGAGTCCAAATGGCATCACTCTGAACTCATAGGACCCATATCTCATCAAGAAAGCAGTCTTTGAAACATCCTTCTCCCTAATACGTAGTTGATGGTACCCTGACCTTAGATCTATCTTCGAAAAGAAAGTTTCTCCCCTCAGATGGTCGAGCAGATCATCGATTCGAGTCAAAAGATACTTGTTCCATATCGTGACCTTGTTCAGCTCCCGGTAGTCCACACATAGCCTCAGTGAACCATCTCTCTTTTTCACAAACAAAAGTGGAGCGCCCCAAGGTGAGGTACTCCTGCGGATGAATCCCTGACCTAACAGCTGCTCTGTCTGATGTCGTAACTCTCGCATCTCCGTTGGAGCCATACGTTATGGAGCTCGTGCTATAGGTCGAGTATCCGGTAATAAATCTATGACAAAACCTATCTCTCGACTGGGTGGTAGGCCTGGTATCTCCTGAAATACATTGGAATACTCACGAACAACTGGGATCGAGTCTAAGGGAATCACAACCTCCTTAGAGGTATCCTCCTCTATGTAATACAAATGAGCGGTCGAGCCTCCCTCTGGGCGAGGCATCGCCACTACAAACATATCTTGCCCCGGAATGGCAAAGACAATACTCCCACCAAAAAAATCTATCATGGCCTTGTAAGCGACGAGCCAATCCATACCGATAATAACGTCGTGCTCATGCATATCTAAGACTAACATATCTGTTGGTAATACCAAGCTACCAATCTCTACCCCCACACCCCGGCATATAAAGAAGATTAACGATCCATTTTCCAGTGGTGAGTCTACACACGTTACAGTGCTCTCTGCTGTGGCTAATAACCCTAAGGCTTTCGTAAAATGGGTAGCTATAAAATAGTGCGTCGCCCCAGTATCAAATAAAACCCGACCCATAGTACCATGGATATGAAACATACCCTCAATCGCGGGTGGTGCCTGTGGAGCCGCTGCTTGGTGGACATTATAGACACGTCCGTACTGTAACTACCCCTACTGCACTAGAGCGGATGGAATGGCTGGTAGGGCTGGTACCTGAGCTGGTGCTGGGAGGGCGGATGGAAAAAGTGGCCTCTGTGGCTCATTACGGGCACCCTGCTGCTGTGGGGCCCTATCACCCTCTGGACAATCCTGGCGCTTATGGCCATTCTTTTCGCACACAAAACATCGACCCCTGAAATTACCTCCCCTTTGACCCTGCTGACCACGGCCCTGTTGTCCATTATCTCCTCGCCACTAACCCTGTTGGCCCTGCTGTTGACCCTACTGCTGGCGGTGTTGGCCTTACTGGCCCTACTGATTAGGCTAGACCTACTGACCCTGCCTAAATCCCCCAAATCCCTGCCTGGAATCACCTGATCGGAACCTCTTGGCAGGGTCCCCCTGATGGGAACTCTGCTCATGCTGACGAGTCTGCCCCTGAGATGGTGGTGCTATACTAGCGCCACTACCCCATGTCCTGCCCTGCTGGCCGGACTCTCCTGCCTGCTTGCTTCCCCGCCGATGGAAGCGGTGATGCTGGCAGTGTAGCAAAGCAGCATTGAGTACATCTGTGTAGGTGCTCAGAGACAGATTCCCTAGAAGGTGCTGACGGATCCTCCAAGCTAACCCGTCCACAAATAATATTATCTTATTGCCCTCAGTGGGAGCCTCATCTGGCACTATAGTGAGAAGTCTTGTGAACTCCTCTTCATACTCAGCAATAGTAGAATTCTCCTGCTTCAAGTTCAGTAACTTTTGCCTCATCTCAGTTTGCACGGCGGATGGAAAATACTTGCGATCAAATCGCTCCCAGAATGACTGAATCGGGATAGTATCCCTCTCCTCCAAGGTGGTGGTGGACTCCCACCACTACAAAGCGTCTCCCACTAGCTTAAAGGAAGCCAACAACTGTTTATGCACGTCTGTGCACTCATACATACGTAGATGCCTCTGGATATCTTTCTTCCATTGACTGACAATGATGATATCTGAACTACCCGAGAACTCAGGGGGATGCTCCTTCTTAAAGGCATCCCTAACCCACTCCCATGCAGATGGAAGTTGTGCAGGTACTGGCGCCACTGCCTAAACTTGGGGTGGAGCCTGCTGTACTACTGCTAGCGCGGCATTCACCGCCTGAGCAACGATGGCGGCTACCTCATTTGCATTCATTGTTCCCTGAGCCGGAGCTACTGGTTGCTCGGCTTGGGCACGCCTATCCTTTGGTGCACGTCTCGGAGGCATCTGAAATGCGAAGAAATTTATTAGTCTACGGTTATCATCAAATCTCAAATAGCTGAAGACGTAATCGTAAAAGCAAGAATACAACAATCCTAAAATAGGACTCTATAACAAAAATGCTAAGCTGAAAGCGAAATAAGACGTACAGATCCTAAGGACACTAGAACCTGATGCTCTGATACCACCTGTGACACCCCGCCTAATTAAATACCGGGTGATCAGTCCTTTATTAAATTAAAAATCAAGGTGAACGGTCGGTTCATTCTTATCATCACTGTCGTATAAATAACTTTTCCAATTTAAACACCCTAAATAATTAAGCTAAGTGTCAAAACCAAGTTAGACATTACTTTCCAAAATTTATTTTATAAACCAACAATTAAAAACTTTACATAATTCATAGATAAAGGATCACACAATAACTACCCTGGAACATATAATCCAAATAATTTAAACATTCAACTAATTGATTCCAACATTACAACTTCAAGGAAAACAGCCTGACAATAATAAATCCCAAAGTGTAAATACTGGAAATAAATGAATCACAATATCCCATAGAACAACTGAATGATGGAAAAGGGCGACACATGACCATCTCGATAAAATAAATGCTAGGAGTAGAATCAAATAAATGAGGTCCTCTAAGCAAGAGGCCTACAACTCCCACCTAAGCTGCAGCGCATTCCTTCCAAAGGATCTTATGCAAAATGCCCCTGTGCCTGGGCACCTATAATATATACATATATATACAAGAGAGAAAAGAAAATGGAAACGGGTCAGAGCCCGATTGTAAAAACGATTTAAAATTAGTTTAGCAAGTATTTAAAATGTTTACTGGCCAATGCAACAACATATTAGTGCGACACTCCCTTGAGAAATTCTCACCTCTCTTCTAATGTGCACGCCTATCGCATTAACCTTCCTAACAGTTTAACTTATCTTATCTTAGGTTGCTCATAAGATTTAAACTGACAAATTCAATTGTTTAAGAGGTCAATTTCATTTAACAACAAAGTTCTCATTTAAACCTTATTTACTAATAAGGTTTCACAATAACATATTATACTTTTCAAACACTTATTCCCAAATTGAAATAATTATTCATTTCTTACTTACCATACACAGTAGGTAGTTCCCAAATTTCATAATTAAATATATATATATTAAATGCTCATATAATATATATATATTCTAACAACACCCCACATAATAATTATGGGGCGGGCATACTCTGCTATCCAGTCCCCGTATCACTTGTACTAAGGGAAATACAAATTCGGAATCACTCTCGAACTGTATTGATACAAAACACAAACAATATTGAGGCGAAGCATAGTTTCCAAGTCTCTAAGAGGTCAGCACATGCCCCCACGTCTCTTAGGACCGTCTGACTATCGATCCGATAGCATGTACCAAAGGATTTCTATCTTCTAGGGTACGAGTCAATATCCCCCCATAAAGGTCACATCGAGATAAGACTGTCCCAGCGCGGTAACCTCAGGGATAGCAAGTAGCGCGGGCATGATTTTCACACGTATATAGTATATGAATATACACAGTCATATAAATATACTACTATTACCATATCAAGTTTAGGTACCTACTAACGACCCACAATTATGACATTTGTCCTTATTACTCATTATTTAGTTATCACGTATGACGTTTGCCTCTTATCTTAATTTGTGGGATTATCCCAACTTATCAAGTGACACTCGTGAATTTCTATACTCCCAAGTGTAATTTTAGTAGGTAACTCCAACGCAACTACCTTACGCGTCTCCCCCTTTAGTACATAGTTCCATCGTCCCTTATATATAAACATCCCCGAAAAATGTAAATCTCGTCTTACATTAAAGGCTTCCTATTTTTAATAAGTCCTACTGGTCTTCTTTATCTCCCAAAATATTTTAATAAGGACGTCCAAATATTATTACTCATTTAAATTGAATTCAACTATTTAGAAGGGGAAATATGAGTCTGCCAGGAGGGGTCGATCGATCAATGGCAGGAGCTCGATCGATCGATACTCCTGGTTCGATCGATCGATCAAACAGGTATGGTGAATCTACAGAATACCAGTTACGGGTTCTATCATAGAACATCATCAAAATCCAAATTTTTAACTTCCAAACTCCTAGAAATTTTTACTACCAACATTATAAACCCAAATTAGCAATATTCTACGTAAGGCATGCGAGTTTTCATCAATATTCATGGATTAAAAGAGCCAAAACTTATATAAATTTATTTAACTTTGTTCTAATCATTCTTTTTCCAAAATTTCTACTTCTAATCCCTCATAAATTCGTGGTTCAACCTCTACATGTGAAATGGATTTCCAGATTATTGTTTATATCACTACAACATGCAATTTCTAATCTCCAACATGGGTTTTTTTTCATAAAAACACATCCTAATCAACCCTAAACTAATATGGATGAAGCATTAACGAAATTAAGCAAGATAAATACTTGCATGGGGATTTTTGTTTCTGATTTGTGGCTGAAATCGGTGTGGTAGTGATCCTCATTACGCGATCTATCGTTTGGCGGCGACGGCGACGCAAACGGAAGAGTTCTTGGCCTAGAACTCTTTGGCAAGCTCTCTCTTTCCTTCTCCAATGTCCGTCACTTGTTTTTGGTTGTGTTAAACCTAGAAGACAACCCTAAGCATCTGATATAGCCATACAATTTTCGTGGGTTTTCAGGCCTAAAAATGTAAAATGTCCAAAACGCCCTCCCGGGGTGTTTATTAGGCCTAAAAATGCCCCGAGATCCAAACTAAACCCCCGGGTACATTATTTTGACTATCTCGACCCTTTCGAACACTTTGGCGCACTCAAAATGACCATATGGATAACTTATAATTTATTCACTTTTATTAATCAAAATTTAGTCCCGACACGACACGAGCGCGTCCCGACTTAAATTTCCAAAATTGTCATTTTACTCACCCGTGACATTTAATAGAACCAATATTATATATTACTTTGCTTATTAGTAATATTCAACAAGTTTCCAATGATTACTAACTCTCATCAAGTTAGTAATAATAAAAATAATAAATTTCCGAATTTATATTAAATTAATAACTCACATTAAATTTAATAAATCCCCAAATTTAGAAAGCATAAAAATACGGGGTATTACATCTTCCAACCAATCTTCTTCAACCCAGACACATATATATCATTAATACTCATCAAATAACACACCTCATCTAATTTCAAACCTCAAATCCATTATATACACAACAAATAAAATCTAGGTTTTAGCAATTTATCCCAAACTTCACAATTTTTATCCACAAATCATGAAATAAATGATATACAACAATTATTTAGCAAGTTTAATCACTTGACTCAAATTCATAGAGTCTGAATCTTGCTCGAGATCGCGTAATGGCCGAAAATCCCACTTTTCTCCTCTTTTTCTTCTTATTTCCTTCTTTTCTCCATTTCTCTCTTCTTTCCAAGGAGATTTGATCTCCCGTAGGCTTAATAAGCATTATCTCCAAAATACACAACTTTAAATGATAATACACACTTTAAATGACTCGGTAACTTTAATTCGAGCCAAACGAACTTAAAATATTTCGGAACCCAAATAGACCCCAAGTACAGTCATTTCAACTTTCTCAACCCTTCTGGAAACAACTACACCCTAAGAATTGCCATTCGAAACACTTTCTAACATCTTTAAATTTTAACCTCAATACCAATTTAATTATTCTCCAATTAAAATAATATTTATTTCTCCCCAAAATAAATAAATTATTGTCCCAAAAATCTCGGGTTATTACAAACTTCCCCACTTACAAGAATTTCTTCCTCGAAATTAACCTAAGCCTAATACTCCAAAGCTCAACTAGTTCCTACTACACTTATCCTTACTAACCCTATAGCCAAACCTCCCTCTTCTCACGACGAATTATTTAAATTTTATAAAACCAATTATAACTACTAGGGCTCCCATACACCCTTTATTCGAATAATACTCGTATAAACATAATTATGCCTAACTTGCCTCAAATAGTACAACAATTAGGAATATGTTAAATTATACTATCATACTAATAATATGACAATTTCGGAAAGGTCCAAAGATTTAACTCCTCACAATTCCTGACATTAGCTACTTTCATGCGGGGGAGGTCTCGTAAGCGAAATTCAAAAAAGGAACCCTCCCAATACACTAATATGTAGCGACGTCGGGGATTGAGAGTTTGTTAGATCCGGACTAGAGTTTAAGAATATTTTTGTGGAAATCATTTTGATATGGCCCAAAGGCCCATAAAAAGTTTTATTTTGAAAATGGTTTATTTTAAAACACTTTATGTCTTTCTACATTTAAATAAAATACCTTATGCTCAAGACAAAAGGTTTTAACAATTTTCATATTCATACTAATATATTGTTCTCAAAATTAACACAATTATGAGCTAAGTCTCTTACACATCAATAATCCACTAAATTCTGACTCACTTCAGTAATAATCTCTCACATCATATTAATATATTGCCATTCACTAGGATCTTCCATAACTGGAATACAACAATTATATAAGTCTAACACGACTATAAAACAAATAACTTTACCATTACTACTTAACACATTACAACAATTCTTACATTCATGACAAAGTTATAGCCCTCTATGAGCACATTAAAAAATAATCTATTCTCTCAAAAGATAATAACATAAGAGCCTCTCTCGCTTAAAATTCCCTTTAGGGTCATTCCATACATGATAGGGTTATAGCACTAACCACTCTTTTCAATCTTACACACCATACTAGCAAGACTTCATATAGCATAATCCTATTCACAAAGGAAAATAACTTACATCATCCATCTCTAGTCCGATTTCATCTCCTCGTCATTAGGTTCCCACACAAAGTCCCCTAGCCTAAAAAGACCTCGAATCTTCTATAAGGGTTGCACCTCCAAAACTTCCTCAAAATGTGGTCCTCTACCTATTTTAGGACAATCTTTCTTCCTATGACCAAATTCTTTACAAAAGAAACATCTACCCGCAAATCCTCTCTGCCCATCTTGAGGAACATAACGCTGTTGCGATCCTCTATATTCCAGATTATACTCTCTGGCATTACTGTTATTCTTATTGCCAAACACACTTGATGAAGCCTAATCTCCAAAGTTCTTACCCCGTGCGAACGAAGGCGATATTCATGACACTGCAACAGTTCCGCATTCACTACCTCGACGAAAGTCACTAACGCTGGGTTCCCTAACAAATGCTGCTGAATTTTCCCATTTAAACCTCGTATAAACTTAGATATTTGTTTCTTTTCCGTACTCCGCCACCGTTTTATTACCTTGAAACACATCCATCAGTTTCCTCCTCATTTCCTTCTGAATCGCGGAAGAGAAATACCTTCGATCAAAAAGTTCCCAAAAATCTTTTATGGGCAATGTATCTCTCTTTTCAGATGTGGTGACAGATTCCCACCATTGGAGAGTTGAACCCTTCAACTTATAGGTGTCTAAAAATTGCTTATGCACCTCACTACACTCAACCATACGAAGGTGCCTTTGCATACTATTCTTCCATCGACTTGCAGCCATCGCATCAACTCCCCCTGAGAACTCTGGAGGATGACCCTTACTAAAATCTTCCCAAACTTTTTCCCATAAAGACGGTTCTGAATCGGTTTGGGCTGCTTGAACTGTAGGTTGTTGCGCCATTGTAGAAATGGCAGCAGTTACTGCTTGTGCTATAATATTGGCAACTTCATTTGTATTCATGGTCCTTTGAGGCATTTGGGGTTCCACACTCTCAGCCCCTTTATTTGCCCTGCCTAGAAGATTTCTCTTAAGTGGCATCTAAAATAAGAACATTTGTATCAGAACGCCTTTTAATTATTTTCTCATCACAGAAGAAAATATGGACATATGAACACAACAGTCCTAATAATAAGGCTCTATATCAAGAACGCTTACGGAAGATCATAGTAACCCACACAGATGCTAAAGACACTAGAACTTGATGCTCTGATACCACCTGTGACACCCCTCTCAAAATAATAATGGGTGGCCAGCCCTATACTAAAATAATCAGGAATCTCAATTGGATCATTCTCAGCATCTATTGACGATTCTAAAAATATGTGCGGCTAACAACCCATTACCACAAAAAGAGGGTGTCAAAAATTTTAAAACATTTTATTTAAAACCAAACATGCAACAACTAACCAACAACATGACTCTAAATATGATAAGAGGTACACACATGCTCGAAATAATATATAAAAGAATACAACACAATGTACAAAGTAAAATACACGAATATGTTGTCGGATCACAGACGGTACAATAATCTGAGAAAGAAAATATAAAAGCGCTACTCAACAATATTTGGGTATAAACTCGATACACAATATGAATCCTAATCTAGATAAACAAAAAATAGGAATCGACTATATCAAAATACCGCAACAGTCCGCTACTGCCATATATCCTCGAATACATTGGATGGATGACATCAATGGCGTCCTTACGGAGGGAAACCTAAAATCATACAATATATATACATAGCAAGAGAAAATATAAACGGGTCAGAGCCTGAGGTGTGAAAAACATTTTTAGAGAGTGCATTAAAATGCATAATAATTATAAATGCATTATGACATGATTAAAGTGGAGTCGCACTCTCCATAAAATCCAACTCACCTCTCAACTAAAGCGCGCATTAAACGTATGCACATGATCTCCAAATAATTTCTCAAATCTATCTAAGGGCAAAGTAATATAACTTACTCCCAATTTACACTCATCTAAATTCCATCTAAATCATATCCTTCAATTTCTAATATTATTGATCTCAATTATTCATTCTCTTTCTAAACATATAAACTGTACATAAACATTTTCTTTTACTAGAATTTCTCATATTCTAGTTATGACATAAATATATATATATATATATATATGAGTTAATAGCATCTAAGTGCTAAGGACTAAACATCTCCCAATTCTCAATACTGCACTGCATTTCGTGCGTGGGACGTCTCGCAAGCGAAATCCAAATAAGGAACCCTCCCAATACACTACTCCTGGAAGTATTGATTATTAAGATTCATTATTCCCTTAATGCATGACGCGTATAACCCAAATTCTCTTTTATTTTATAACAGATTAATTAATTAAATATTTATTCTCAATTCTCAACAGTGCACGACGTTTCGTGCGTGGGACGTCTCGCAAGCGAAATCCAAACAAGGAACCCCCCAATACACTACTCCTTGGCACTGTCAATCGTCGAGATATACTAATATATAAATAATATGAGCACTAAGGACTAACTTCTCCTCACTCCCAACATTGCACTGCGTTTCGTGCGTGGAATGTCTCGCAAGCGAAATCCAAATAAGGAACCCCCCCGATACACTACTCCTGGTAATGTTGGTCGTTGTGGTCCATTATGCCCTCGATACCCAAAGTACTATAACTACACATAATTAATTTCTCATTATTTTCCCCAGTTGATTCATCACAATATAAGTCCGGATAAAATATCCCGGAATGAGATTCAAACAATCTTCTTATGTCTCTTTACTCTAGAGACAAATATGACATCACATAATCATATAGAATTTGTATACTATTCACAAAAGTATAATAATAACCATCCCAATGAGCTATAACTCGAGGATGCAGGTTCTCAATGCTATCATCTGCGAGGGAATAACTCACATATCATCCTGGGTACCAACGGTCGAAATCTCACACCGCCTTGGCAAAACAACCATAACACATCGTACGGTAAACGGTCATAGCTCCTCCTCGGAAATGAGACGAAACATACCCACCACGTCTCACCCCTAATAAAAATCACTTAATAATAAATGGACGCTATGACCTGGGGAATATCCGCACCCTGCTCCTCAAGCCAGGGCGTTCACCCTCATCGCGCAACTTCCCATGATAGCAAGGAGGGGGTATGCTTCATTCACACAATAGCAAGGAGGGTATATATATATATATATATATATATATTCACACAAGATATACATACATCATCACATCATATAAATGTATACCATCACACAACGTATATATTACACTATTTCATACTCATAATAAGCTCTTAGGCATAAGTGAAATAACCTCATTATTTAGTATATTTTACTCTCGATATACTACTCTTCAATAACTCACATAACTTCCCCACTTAGCATACACTATATTATTTCTCACTTGAAATTCACACGTCACTTCTATTGGTAAAAATCGTCTCACAATTCTATTTACGTTAAGGATATTCTCTATATCCTAGTGCACCTCGATTAGCATTTATCATTTGTGTGAAACATCTCCCAATTCAATTTACATTCAGGATACTCTCTAAATCCATATGCACATCTATCAGCATTTATTATTCTCAATCCATAATATGGTTCAATCAATCATATGAACCTTTAATTTTATATCATTTGGTATTTAATACTAAAATCCAAATCATTAAGCCCATCCAAATTCTCGGTTATAAACCCATAATTATCTCCACACAGAATTCTCAATGATAGTGGGCTTCCCCACCTAGTCGAAATTATACTCTCTAATAGGTATTCTCTCAAATTAAGTCAATATGACTATAATAAATCTTCATATGGGAAACTCGCTAAAACTCTCCAAAACACACTTCTCATAACTCATATAGAGATTCCCAATCGACAAAATTAGACGAAACCAAACAAAACTCACTCCACAAAAACCTCTCAAAAACAACCTCATTTTCGAATCGATTCGGCCCCTCCGAATCGATTCGGCCCAAAGGACCTATAAGTCTGCTTCCTACCGAATCGATTCGGAAGGGGCGAATCGATTCGGTTTGGTCAAGAAGCTACAAAATGGGTTAATTTCTTCAAAACCCAAAATTCCCAAAAATTAATTTAATCATCTTCCGACCGTTTTTCTTCAACCCAAACACATATATATATATATAATTAATACTCATCAAATAACACACCTCAACTAATTTCTAACCTCAAATCCATTATATACACAACAAATCTAAGATTTTACCCAAAATCTAGGTTTTAGCAATTTATCCCAAAATTCACAATTTTTATCCACAAATCATGAAATAAATGATACACAACAATTATTTAGAAAGTTATATCACTTGCCTCAAATTCGTAGAGTCTGAATCTTTCTCGAGATCGCGTAATGGCCTAAAATCCCACTTTTCTCCTCTTTTTCATCTTCTTCTCTCCATTTCTCTCTTCTTTC
This sequence comes from Sambucus nigra, assembly GCA_949130495.1. Lineage (NCBI taxonomy): Eukaryota > Viridiplantae > Streptophyta > Magnoliopsida > Dipsacales > Adoxaceae > Sambucus > Sambucus nigra. The sequence goes on along the minus strand of OX422208.1, from coordinate 407,910,210 downwards.
TAAGGAGATTTGATCTCCCGTAGGCTTAATAAGCCTTATCTCCAAAATACACAACTTTAAATGATAATACACACTTTAAATGACTCGATAACTTTAATTCGAGCCAAACGAACTTAAAATATTTTGGAACCCAAATAGATCCCAAGTACAGTCATTTCGACTTTCTCAACCCTTCTGGAAACAACTACACCCTCAGAATTGCCATTCGTAACACTTTCTAACATCTTTAAATTTTGACCTCAATACCAATTTAATTATTCTCCAATTAAAATAATATTTATTTCTCCCAAAAATAAATAAATTATTGTCCCAAAAATCTCGGGTTGTTACATTAGGTTTTCCATTTACTATTATTTGTGTAATATCTCATGCAAACTCCATGTCTATTTGATTTTCACATTATGTCTAGTTTTCGTGAATTTCAAATTAATAAATTGACAATTATATAATTCATTCATGTATTACGAGTATTTTACACATGTCTGCTTATCTCTAATGTTTATATAATGTAAGGATTGGTGTTTGTTAAAGTACTCCATTCTGTAACAGATATTTATTGGACTAGGGATTCATATCGTGCATATTTTGGTTACCTACCAGTCCATGTATGATATTGAATGCTAAGATTTATGATGTTGCACACATATTATCATTTATTAATTATTGTAATTCGGTAGCCTATGGGTCCAATTACAATTATTGAGCAAAAATTAAGTGGTGATATATATTTTAGGAATGCAATAATGGTCATCAAATGCAGATGTCATTGCTTCTTTCTTCATGATATCACCATTTAAGTTTATGAAACCCAAACATGAATAATTTAGTCCATTTCTCATGCGATATTTAATGAACATAAGTGGAAATTTTATTTACTTAACGAAATATTCATATTATGAAATATTTGGTAGTCACCATGGTGACCAAATACAATGAAAATGAATATTAAATGTAAAGATGATAGTAGTAGTAACCTGCGATGCTTACAACTATGGAGTATATTGAGTTTAATCATCAAACAAAATTAATCCTTATACCGAATTGATTTTGACTGATTGAATCGACTCTATATATCATAGACATTATTCAAATATATATCATGTATAATTAATACTCCAGTATCTACAAGCATCATATAATTTCTAATCAATGGTTACTAATGAGAAGAAAAATAAAATGCATATTATGTATTAGATATATATTAGCGTGTGTGTTATCAAATCAAAACATTAATTTACTGATCATTTTATCTCACATCTTTAACATGTTATGGTTTGATTTTTCTTCTTCAAAGAGATTAAGTCTCGATTATTATGTTGACTTTTTTCATCCCACTATTGATGATCAATATTATGTGGAACACTCCATATAAAGTTTGAAGAAATTAAACAAATTAAGTTTGTTTACATGTTTCACACCAGGACTAATAATGATATAGATAATATGTATCTTTTATGGTTTGAAAATAGTTTTCATCTTAGTAAAGTTTGCAAGTTAAACTTACTGTGTTACAAAACGTATTTACTTTTAATGAAAGGGTTGTTTACAAAACAAACAAGAAATGAAAATGCGATTCCTTCTCTTTTATTCTTGGGGAATCAAGCTATTTGTTTTTCATAAACCCTCCATGCTTTTAGTTTTCTTGAAAAATATTTGTCTAGACTTGATTGTGAGGGATATTTTTTAAAGAATCTTTCAATAATTCTCAAAGGTTATGGAATTCCTTTGATGTTTTGTATAAAATAAAGTTTGGATATATTGCTTTTAGATATTGTTTTGATCCCGCATCATAATCATAGTATAACTGATGAAACTCTTTAATCTTGTACCAAATTAAATCTACACTCCCTTTAATATTTTTTATGGACAAGATTTTCATAATATCTCTTATAAATCTTGATAGTCGATTTATGCTCTTAAGGTATTTCAATGTCTGATATTAGGATGCCCTATGTGGCCCAAGTGAGAGATTATGAAACACTTCCCTTAAAGTGGACCGACATAGATCAAATAATCGTCATTGACATGTACTTATTGCATTAAAGAAAATCGAATGTAAAATTCATTATGAATGGTGAAATAGGAGTTGAAAATCATGAATATGGTTATAAAGGAAGGTAGGGTACTTATCCCATTAATTTATTTGTGGTTTGAATACTAGTTATTTTAGTTGTTGGATTTTTTAAACAATAAAGAACAAATAAATGATCAACCACAAAATCACAGTATTGTCACTATGAGACAAATGTAGATAAAATCATAAGGAATAGTATTAAGAAGATTCTAAATGGAATAAAGCTAAATTGTAGTAAAATATTTTATGCGTAATGAGAAAAAGGTTATAAATGAACCTTCTCACCATTTTCAAGGACGTCACTTTTTTCAAGGATGTAAAATTCTTATTAGATGAGTAACTCATTATGATGAGAGTTATAGTTAGTGTATGTGAAAACTATTTTACACATGTTATAAAGATATGATTGTATAAACTTAAATAATTTTCCCACCTATGGTATTTTTAGAAGGAATGTCGTTATATTTTCTAATGATTGTATATTCAATTTGTACAAATTATGATTAGTGGGAGTAAGCTTATATATTCAATTTACTGTAAAGTAGAGAAACAAACTGTTACATGAATTTTCAATATGTAATGAGATACTAAAAGATTATATGCTCACATTAAATTTGACTGTTCATTTTTAGACGATTAGTTATTCAACTCAGATTTACTGGATTTATGAAAAGTATGAAGTTCACTCTTATCTAATTATGAAGGAGTGCAACACAATCCATTGACTATTATGGAAATATGAATTTGTAGCACACTTTGATGCTACAACTTATTGATTATGACAACGTAACTTAAATTTCGAAACTTGGAGTTGTCGAAAATATTGCCAAGCTGCTAAAATATTATGATACTATCGTTGCAATTTTCTTTATTGAGATACATTAGGTATTATGTGAGTAACTAGGCACATTGAATGTAAATACCTTTTAATGAAGAAATTCTAAAACAAGTGTCATTTAACACATTTCTACAAGTGTTAACATGGAAAATCCACAAGAATAGGCTATCATGAAAGACATTAATGAAGCATGATTAAGATACGAGTCTTAAGTATAGACGATATAATCTTGATGTGGTAGATTTTTTAGTGCTTATTTTGACACTACCATATGATATCATACAGTGTTGTAGAATCATTTATTTTTGTCATTATTGTACACATGCAAGTGAATGAAATAATGTGACAAAAATAATCTTTTACAAAGATATTATTGGACCATTATTAAATAGCCCTATTTATATACCTTATTGGATGAGTTGTTAATGTTGTGGTACATGGAAGCGATCATGCTATTGAATTAGTATGTGAGCGCTACGACTCTCATTAATGAATTGTTTGATTAAGGTGTTTATGGAAGACCATTTAAAGATGACTCAAAGATTATTGCGCACTTTATAATAATTATGGATCAAGTGGGAGACTGTTAGAATTATTTTAAATAATACACCATTATGTGCTCCATAATTATATTAATACTAAGAGTCACTTTGGTTAATGAAAGGGTACTCCAAATACCAAGAGCTAAAGGAATCTTGGGCATCTGCCTTGATGGACGATTGTTATTAAGTGACTATTGGATATTTAGGTCCTGTCTTTGCCTATAAATAAATGATCGATTTCCATCATTAAGACACACTAAAAGACAACATAATTAAATTATAGGAAATAGAGAGAAATCTAAATTCTCTAGGAATGTAAATTTTGAATGGTGTTTTGACCATATATGGAGATCTAACCATTGAATGCATTGAAATTGGAGTATGTTCTTTCCATATAAAAGATAAAGCCATATTCAGAAATTCAGCCTGATCAAACATCGTTAAGGTTGACTGCTCCATCAATCTGTCTAGTTGTGACATGATGGACGTATGTTATTTTAATACCATTTATGTTCTTCATAATTGATTACGTGTGATTATCATGAAAATCTGAGATCCTTTTATTACGAACAATTATATGTGAAAATTTAATCATTAATGTGTCAATGATTAATATTATGGTGTTCTTGAAAATAGTTTTACACGTATCTCATATTTTCCACACAGTCGTAAACTTCAATTCTTTTCTCCCAAATTAAATAACAAGTTGAATTTATCAGTGAGATTGCAAAAATCTCGTTAAATGTCTTTGCGATGGTCTGCATTTTAAGTATTTAAGGTGTTTAATATTAACTACAAAATCCAGACAATTGAATATCATTTTAATCATGAAACATAAAGATAATAATTAACTTCAAGGCATAAGAGATATTCATAAAGATAAGAACATTTAAAACTAAAAATCGAATCCTTAATATAAATCCAAACAAAAATTTTTTAATCCGAGCACTATCTATGACCCATACTCCAAAATAATCAAATAATAGATTGTCTTAACATGCTTAATAACCATAAAGAAACATAATAGAGTGCAACTCTACATATAATAAGAAGATGAACTCTAGAAGATGATCGCAGCCTCGGCACTTAAGCCCGAACAACTGGAGAATCACAATGATTACCTAAAATGGTAGCAAACAAAAATGGGTCATGCCTAAAGCAAGAAATATTTCGACACACACCATGGCAGCCAAACTACATTGGATTTAATACACTGATTTCACTACACATGAAGAACTTTTCCTCATACGATACCATCATCATAGAAAAATCACGCTAGTGTAAAGACGCCAAACACATTTTCACATACTGGAGGGAAAATGTAATAAATTTGTATATAGTTTATATTGGCTATCTCCTCTACCAAAACATTTGAGTCTGTTAAGTCACATAGACTTGATCCGTTTGAGTGAGGTGTGGTCTTGTAGCTATATAAAACCTTTGACAATTAAATACCTTACATGCCACTCTTTGAAGACTTACGTTCCTATCCATTCACATAAAATTGAAGACTATATCTTTTTTGTTAGATTTATGAATTTTCTATAGATAATCACACATGTGCACAAAAGATTTTTTAAAATGTTTGAGGGACTTAAATTTGATAAAAAAAGTGATTAAATCTTTCTCTATGTTTTTGTAAAACGTTTTTGAGAGTTGTTTTATATTTTTGAACAAGTTAGGTCACTGTTTGAAAATGCGAAACCTTAACCATTTTCACAGCTTCATACTGAGCCCATGTGCATGGTGGCATTGTCACGACACCATTATGTGCCCATGCGCATAATCCTGGCCATAATTCCACACTAAATGGAATCACGCGCATGGAAAAATATGCACTGTGCACAGGACGTCGTTAGATTTTGAATTTTTTTTATAAATATGTTGTTTTCTCTCCTATTTGCAATGATGTGAATTTTATACAAGTGAAATACATCTATGAGAGAACTTCGAAAGTTGAGAGTTCTTGTTCTTCCTTCCTAAACACATTTTCAGTTGTTCCATTCAAACTTGCAAAAAACTAAATCCAATCTTTGATCCTAATGTTTTGTGAGCGATTTTTTATTGCTTAGATCAGATCTTCCCTAGCCATTGATATATTCATTAATTTACATATGATTCATCATGATATACTACTATGTGATCTAAAATTGGAGGTATTATATTTTTTTAAAGAAATTGAAGTGTGGTTTGACTTCAAGGAAGAGAATGTACTTCATCATTCATAACATGGAACTTTTGGTCTCATTGACTATAGAGGAAAGTTTAAAGGTTCATAGGTAACTACACGATACATATTATGTGAAAAATGCCTTCTTATCTTTTGTAAAATTTCTTTTCAAGTATAAAGGAGAATTAGAGTGCGTTGACGATTTTTACCCCTAGTTGTTTTTTTTTTTCCTCATGAACATTATCTTGTGTTTATTTTTTATTGATTCTTATGCGAATGAACACATTTAATCATACACTTCACCTTTATTGAATTAAAAATAAGTAATTTTGGATCAAATTTAATTAGGATTGTTAGATTATGTTTCCTCGTCTATATTGTAATACCCCGTACTTTTGGCTATATTTATTTTGAGGATTAATTAATTAAATGCGTATTAATTGGAAATTAATCCGGGTTATAAATACTAATGTGATGCGAGTTGGTATTTGATTATGTGCTTATATGATTATATATTAACTTGGTATTAAAAAATTTGTCGTGGGATTTATATACGGCATTTTAGAAATTTTGTTGAGACGCGTGGGACCGCCGCGTCACGGTATAATATTTGGATGATAAAAGTGAAATTAAAATCTATAATCCATATGGTCGTTTTGAGTGCGCCAACGCGTCCGGAAGGGTCGAGATAGTCAGAAAACACTAGCCGGGGGTATAGTTTGGGTCCCGGGGTATTTTTAGGCCATACCGGCAACTTAAAGGGTATTTTGGTAATTTTACATTTTTAGGAATTAAAAGTGACGAAAATTAGAGATGTAAATCTGATGTGGATTAAACCCATTAAGCCCATTAACCAACCCATATTAACCTAGAAGGCTATGTAGGTTGTCATTTAGGTTTTCTAAGTTTCCCCAAATCAAACCCTAGCCACCTTAAGCCACCATTAGAGAGGAAGCTTGGAGAGAAGAAATTTTGCAGAAATTCTTCATCAAATCAACACCAAATCCGGAATCAAACCAAGGCAAGTGATTTAAATTACATTCCTTATGCAGTGAATGCTTTTTCCATGTTAGAAACATTGTTAATCAATCTTATATAAGAGTTAAAAGAAAACCCATGAAATTGGAAGATTGTTGTTTAATTTTGGGATAGGTTTGCATGTAGAAACATTGTTTGAAGATTTAATTCAGAGATTTCATATCTATGTGATGTATAAACGGATTAAAATCTAGGAAATTTTGATGAGAAGAACCTAGGGTTTATGTTCTTGAAGAAAATTGGGAATTTATGTAGAAATTTATGATTTAATGATGTTTAGAAGGTATTAAACCCCTTTAATGATGTTAGTATAGCACCTTGGCATGTTTGAGGATGATTAGAGAACTCAATATATTGGTGGAACGAATTTTATAAGAGGTTTGAGGAGTAAAAATGGATGGAAAACGAATTGGGAAAATTCTGGGCCGAAACTGGTCAGTCGTTAGAAGCAGCCCCAGGTCGTTCGAACGAACTCGTTCGAACGAGCTTCTAACGAGTTGACCAGTCGTTACTAACGAGTAGGGATTTCGTTCGATATCTCGTTCGAACGAGATATCGTTAGAAGGGACAGTTCGTTCGAACGAACTGGGATCCCGTTCGAACAGCCTCGTTAGAACGAGACTTCTAACGAGATGACAGTCCAAACTCGTTCAAACACTCGTTCGAACGAGACTTCTAACGAGCTGGCAGTTTGGGCCGTTTTGGACTGTTTTGACTTTTGGAGTTCCGTAATCTGATTCGAGGATATAGATATCATTCCGTAGATGTAGTAATGATAGGATTGGGACATTTGGGTATTTATGAGGAGAAATTTACATACGAGAGTTGTATTACATGGACGGTTTGGGTCGAGACGTGAGTGTCCACTACGACGTGAGAATTAATTATGGCACGTATGATTATAAACCGGTATAGCATATATAGTGATAATTACGAGTTAGTACGAGAATGAGAATAGTACTACGATTAAAATATGGTATTACTAAGATGTGTGTTTACTTAGTATTGGTATATGGATTGTGTGTATGACATACCTACCATACTTGCTATCACGGGAGGTTTGCATTCGCTTAGGACCCTCTAATCCTTGTGTGCCTACGGGGGGGATATAGACTGGTACCTCGATGAACATAGGTCATAGAAAGACTTATTGTGATATTAATAAATCCGCTGATCATGGGAGCGTAGGTATGTGCGTGACCCATGTGATGGTGACTGTGTTCGCCTCCATTATTTGTGATGTTGTTATCGGTAAACTATTCCTGAGAGATTCGGAATATGTAATCCTTATGTACGTGATGTACCGGGATGGATAGAAGAGTATGTGTGCACCACAGCTTAGTTCGCGGGGTGCTTGTATTGTATATTTATGATATGAATAATATACATTAAATTAATGGGAATCCTCATGTTAATGTTGTAAAAATATTACGGTATTGTTTCGAGATGTATAATGAGTTAAATGATAGTTATATCAATGGCATATTTAGTAACTGAGTTTACGTTAAACCTCTATTTAATTACGAGCGTTGTTATGTTAAATGGAACCGAGTAATATGGGTAGAACCTTTGGCAGTCTAGCTAGATATGTTGTCAGTTAGCTAGTAGTATGGGTCGTTATAGATGGGTACTTACGTTAGGAGTGCACAGTTAGACGAGAGGTGAGGATATCATGCGAGTGTACGTCCTAACATGTACTTTGCATTTAATGTTTTAAATGTTTTTAAAGCACTTGCAGGTTTTTAAAATATAACTCCACATTCGGGCTCTGACCCGTTTGCTTTTCAAATCTCTTTTTCTTTGTAAAACCATTTTAGGTGCCCAGCCACAAGGACACCAAGCATAGGATACTCATTCAGGTGACGAGCTGTAGCTGCTTGTGGAAGCTACAGGGATTTGCATGTAGACGCTTCTATCTTTTGGATTCCAGAGTCACCATCTATCAGTTGTAGGGCATGTTGCCCATTTCTTTAGAGACATCTTTTACATTTCAGTTTTCAGACTTTAGCATGTATTGTTTCAGTTATTTATTTCAGTTATGGGATTGTAGTGAGGAGTTTTTCCTCCAGACTTTATTTACTGTTATGTGATGGTTATTCATTTTACTTCAGTATGGGGAATGGTGTTGTTTATTTCTTCATTACATTTGTTGCATGTTAATCAGACTTAAATTAAAATTTGGCAACTTGCTTTTTTAAATACTAGGTGGTTAGTAATATTAAAATGTTTTCGACAGTGATGCTATTAACTGAGCCAACTTGGCATTTTGAATTAATTTAATAAAGGAGTAGCTACCCGGTATTTAATTAATCGGGGTGTCACAGGTGGTATCAGAGCATCAGGTTCTAGTGTCCTTTAGGATCTGTACGGCTATTATGTTTCCGCTACGTTTCTTTGATATAGAGCCCTATATTTTAGGACTGTTGTACTCTTTTTGTGTATGCTTCGTTCTTCAGCTATTTTAAGTTTATAAACAGCGAACTTATAAACTTTGTTCTTATTTCAGATGCCTCCACGACGTGCACGACGAGTTCCCAGGAATGCAACGACCGAACCCCAGCCCGCTCCAGTTCAGGGCATGATGAACGCCGCTGAGGTTGCTGCTATAGTAGCCCAAGCGGTAAATGCCGCGATTGCCGTGATTCAGCAGGCACCGCCTCAGGCGCCGGTTGCCGCGCCAGCACAGGTTAATGCATTCCCGTCTGCTTGGGAACGTGTACGAGACGCTTTTCAGAAAGCGCATCTGCCAGAGTTTGCAGGTAGCTCAGATGTGGTAGTCTCGAGCCAATGGAGGAAGGACATACAGAGGCATTTGAGGATGCATGAGTGCACAGATGTTCAGAAGCAGGTGCTAGCTACTTTCAAGCTAGTTGGATCTGCACTGCAGTGGTGGGAGTCTATTACCACCGCAGAGGAGAGGGATACCCTCACGATTCAGGAGTTCTGGGTGCGGTTCGACCGCAAGTACTTTCCGTCCGCAGTTCATAGAGAGATGAGGAGGAAGCTGATGAGTTTGAAGCAAGAGGGCAAGACAGTGGCCGAGTATGAGGCCGAGTTCACTAACCTGTTGAATATCGTTCCAGACGAGATTCCAACAGAGAAGAAGAAGATAGAGAAGTTCACCGACGGGTTGAATTGGAGGATCCGTCAGCATCTGCTAGGGAACCTATCGTTGGCCACGTATTCTGATGTGGTTAACGCAGCATTATTGCACTGCCAGGACCACCGTTTTCATATAGCCGAGGGCAAGCGGTCGGGGGAGTCTAGCCATCAGGGCAGAACTGGAGGACATGGTGCCAGCGGGGCACAATCTGGTCAGGGGCAGAGACAGAATGAGCAGGGTACCCAGCAGGGGGATAATAAGAGGTTCCGGTCAGGGAACTATAGGCAGGGACAGGGAGGTTTCCGTCAGGGCCATCAGGGTCCAAATGGCCATCAGGGCCAACAGGGGCAGAATGGGCAGCAGTTTCATCAGGGCCAGCAGGGCCAAGGGAGGAACGGTAACGGCCACCAGGGCCGGGGACAGTAGGGGCAGAGGGGAGGGAACTTCCCAGGGAAGTGCTTTACTTGTGGCAAGACTGGCCATAAGAAGCAGGATTGTCCTGATAGGGGCAGGGCCCCACAGCAGCAGCAGCAGGGTGCTCGCCAGGAGCCACAGAGACCTATGTTTCCCGCCGCTCTTCCCGCACCGCCACAGATGGCAGCACTGCCACCCATTCCAGCAGTCCCAGTTTAGCAGGGGCAGCTACAGTATGGACGTGTCTACAACGTCCACCAGGCTGCAGTTCCACAGGCACCGCCCGCGATCGAGGGTACGTTTCCTATCCATGGCACTATGGGTCGGGTGTTATTTGATACGGGTGCTATACACTATTTTCTAGCTACACACTTCGCGAAAGCTTTAGGATTGTTAGCTACGGCAGAGAGCATAGTGACGTGTGTCGACTCACCATTAGGGAGTGGGTCACTTATTTTCTTTATATGCCGGGGAGTGGGGGTAGAGATTGGTGGTTTGGTATTGCCTGCAGACATGTTAGTGTTAGATATGCATGTTCACGATGTGATCATCGGTATGGATTGGCTCGTAGCATATAGGGCCATGATTGATTGCTTCAGCGGGAGCATTGTTTTTGCCATTCCGGGGCAAGAGATGTTTATAGTGGCGATGCCTCGCCCAGAGGGAGGATCGACCGCTCATATGTATTACATAGAGGAGGATACCTCTAAGGAGGTTGTGATTCCTTTGGATTCGATCCCGGTCGTCAGGGAGTATTCAGATGTGTTTCAGGAGATACCAGGCTTACCACCCAGTCGAGAGATAGACTTCATTATAGATTTTCTACCAGGTACGAGACCTATAGCACGTGCACCGTACCGTATGGCTCCGGCTGAGATGCGAGAGCTACGAGATCAGATAGAGCAGCTGTTAGGGCAGGGCTTTATTCGCAGGAGTACCTCACCTTGGGGCGCACCAGTTTTGTTTGTGAAGAAGAGGGATGGTTCACTGAGATTGTGCGTGGACTACCGAGAGTTGAATAAGGTCACGATACGGAATAAGTATCCGTTGCCTCGAATCGATGACTTATTCGACCAGTTGAGAGGAGCTTCTTTCTTCTCGAAGATTGACTTGAGGTCAGGATACCATCAGTTGCGTATTAGGGAGGAGGATGTCTCGAAGACCACATTCTTGTCGAGATATGATTCTTACGAGTTTCGGGTTATGCCTTTCGGCTTGACCAACGCTCCAGCAGTGTTTATGGACTTGATGAACAGAGTGTTCAGGGATTTCCTAGACCAGTTTGTCATTGTCTTCATTGATGATATTCTGGTTTACTCTCAGACAGAGGAGGAGCACGCCGAGCATTTGAGGCAGGTTTTGCAGACACTTCGTCAGAACGAGCTGTATGCAAAATATGAGAAGTGCGGGTTTTGGCTGAAGGAAGTCCAGTTCTTGGGTCACATTATTTCCGACCAGGGAATATCTGTCGATCCGAGGAAGGTGTCAGCGGTGAGGGAGTGGGGACAGCCCACGACACCAACGGAGATTCGTAGTTTCTTGGGTTTAGCAGGATACTACAGGAGGTTTATTCGGGGTTTCTCAGAGATAGCAGGTCCTTTGACACATCTTACTCGTAAGGGTGTGCCGTTCATTTGGAGTGATGCCTGTCAGTTGGCATTCGATGAATTGAAGGACAAGTTGACCTCAGCACCTGTGTTAGCATTGCCGAGACCAGGAGTTGAGTATTTGGTTTACACCGATGCGTCTTTGCAAGGACTGGGAGGTGTATTGCAGCAGGAGAGACAGGCCATAGCTTATGCTTCCCGTAAGCTAAAGCCTCATGAGAAGAATTACCCCACACATGATTTGGAGTTGGCAGCAGTGGTATTTGCCCTACGGATTTGGAGGCACTATCTTTTGGGGGAGAAGTTTCAGCTGTTCACGGACCACAAGTCACTACAGTATCTGTTCACGCAGAAGAAATTGAATATGCGGCAGCGTAGGTGGCTTGAATTTGTGAAGGACTACCAGTTCGACATCCAGTACCACCCGGGTAAGGCTAACGTGGTAGCAGACGCGTTGAGACACAGACCAGCAGATGAGGTGGCAGAGGTGTGGAAAGCTAAGTGGAAGGAATTGGGACACCAGGATGCAGTGGCCCGATCTTTCATGTCTGTGATGACCGTTACACCGCAGATTGTCATGAAAGTAGTACGGGCACAGGCTAATGACTCGTTCTGTCAGGAGCAGATAGTTCGATTACTTGCAGAGGGAGCCGAGTCCTATACCGTTAGCTCAGACGGGGGATTACGCTTCAATGGGAGATTGGTAGTTCCGGAAGGGGAAGAATTGCGGCACGATGTGATGGCAGAGTCGCACGGCTCACGGTTCGCGGTACATCTCGGAGGGGACAAAATGTACCAAGACATGAGACGACAGTATTGGTGGAGCGGTATGAAGAGAGATATCGGTGAGTTTGTCTCGAAATGCGCCACTTGTCAGCTCGTAAAAGTGGATCATCAGAGACCGGCAGGATTGCTACAGCCATTGGAGGTCCCGGTGTGGATGTGGGAGAGCATATCCATGGACTTTATCACGGGGTTGCCTACGTCGCAGAGGGGTCACGACTCCGTTTGGGTAATTATGGACAGGTTGTCCAAGGTCGCTCACTTCTTACCCGTAAGGACTGACTACACTACGGGACAGTATGCCCAGCTCTTCATTTCAGAGATTGTGAGACTTCACGGTGTGCCCCTAAATATCATGTCTGACAGAGACAAGATATTTGTTTCGAGGTTTTGGGAGAGTTTCCAGGAGGCCATGGGCACGGAATTGCGGTTGAGTACGGCTTATCATCCACAGACCGATGGGCAGACAGAGCGCACCAATCAGATGTTGGAGGACATGCTACGCATGTGCATTATTGACTTCGGGGGTGGATGGGAGCAGTACCTTCCACTGGTGGAGTTTGCTTACAACAACTCTTATCAGTTCACGATTGGCATGGCGCCGTTTGAGGCATTGTACGGTAGGCCTTGTCGTTCCCCAGCATGTTGGTTAGAGGTGGGAGACAACAAACTACTTGGGCCGGAAGTGATTCAGGATACTTCGGCAAGGATTGAGTTGATTCGGAGTCGCATTCGGGTAGCTCAAGACAGGCAGAAGAGTTATGCTGATGCGAAGAGGTTTTTCAGGGAGTTCCAAGTGGGGGACCAGGTTTTGCTCAGGGTTTCTCCGATGAAGGGGATTATGCGATTCGGGAAGAAGGGGAAGTTGGCACCGAGGTATGTGGGGCCGTTTCCTCTTATTGAGCGGATCGGACCGGTTGCCTATAGACTTGGACTACCGGAGCACTTGCATCGGATCCACGACGTGTTCCATATTTCCTCGCTGAGGAAATACCTTAGAGATAATTTGGCCCATTCTCACATTGCTGTGGAGGACATCGATCTCCAGCCGGATAGCTCCTACGAGGAGGGGCCAATTGCTATTTTGGACCGAAGCGAGAGGAAACTGCGGTCAAAGATAGTCCCGTTAGTGCGTGTACAGTGGCGACATCACAATGTCGAGGAGTCCACATGGGAGCGCGAGGATGAGATGCTCGAACGTTATCCAGAGCTATTTTTAGCAGGTACTTTCTAGTTTCGAATTTCGGGACGAAATTCAGTTATTAGGGGGGGAGTATGTAATACCCCGTACTTTTGGCTATATTTATTTTGAGGATTAATTAATTAAATGCGTATTAATTGGAAATTAATCCGGGTTATAAATACTAATGTGATGCGAGTTGGTATTTGATTATGTGCTTATATAATTACATATGAACTTGGTATTAAAAAATTTGTCGTGGGATTTATATACGGCATTTTAGAAATTTTGTTGAGATGCGTGGGACCGCCGCGTCACGGTATAATATTTGGATGATAAAAGTGAAATTAAAATCTATAATCCGTATGATCGTTTTGAGTGCGTCAACGCGTCCGGAAGGGTCGAGATAGTCAGAAAACACTAGCCGGGGGTATAGTTTGGGTCCCGGGGTATTTTTAGGCCATACCGGCAACTTAAAGGGTATTTTGGTAATTTTACATTTTTAGGAATTAAAAGTGACGAAAATTAGAGATGTAAATCTGATGTGGATTAAACCCATTAAGCCCATTAACCAACCCATATTAACCTAGAAGGCTACGTAGGTTGTCATTTAGGTTTTCTAAGTTTCCCCAAATCAAACCCTAGCCACCTTAAGCCACCATTAGAGAGGAAGCTTGGAGAGAAGAAATTCTGCAGAAATTCTTCATCAAATCAACACCAAATCCGGAATCAAACCAAGGCAAGTGATTTAAATTACATTCCTTATGCAGTGAATGCTTTTTCCATGTTAGAAACATTGTTAATCAATCTTATATAAGAGTTAAAAGAAAACCCATGAAATTGGAAGATTGTTGTTTAATTTTGGGATAGGTTTGCATGTAGAAACATTGTTTGAAGATTTAATTCAGAGATTTCATATCTATGTGATGTATAAACGGATTAAAATCTAGGAAATTTTGATGAGAAGAACCTAGGGTTTATGTTCTTGAAGAAAATTGGGAATTTATGTAGAAATTTGTGATTTAATGATGTTTAGAATGTATTAAACCCCTTCAATGATGTTAGTATAGCACCTTGGCATGTTTGAGGATGATTAGAGAACTCAATATATTGTTGGAATGAATTTTAGAAGAGATTTGAGGAGTAAAAATGGATGGAAAACGAATTGGGAAAATTCTGGGCCGAAACTGGTCAGTCGTTAGAAGCAGCCCCAGGTCGTTCGAACGAACTCGTTCGAACGAGCTTCTAACGAGTTGACCAGTCGTTACTAACGAGTAGGGATTTCGTTCGATATCTCGTTCGAACGAGATATCGTTAGAAGGGACAGTTCGTTCGAACGAACTGGGATCCCGTTCGAACAGCCTCGTTCGAACGAGACTTCTAACGAGATGACAGTCCAAACTCGTTCGAACACTCGTTCGAACGAGACTTCTAACGAGCTGGCAGTTTGGGCCGTTTTGGACTGTTTTGACTTTTGGAGTTTCGTAAACTGATTCGAGGATATAGATATCATTCCGTAGATGTAGTAATGATAGGATTGGGACATTTGGGTATTTATGAGGAGAAATTTACATACGAGAGTTGTATTACATGGACGGTTTGGGTCGAGACGTGAGTGTCCACTACGACGTGAGAATTAATTATGGCACGTATGATTATAAACCGGTATAGCATATATAGTGATAATTACGAGTTAGTACGAGAATGAGAATAGTACTACGATTAAAATATGGATATTACTAAGATGTGTGTTTACTTAGTATTGGTATATGGATTGTGTGTATGACATACCTATCATACTTGCTATCACGGGAGGTTTGCGTTCGCTTAGGACCCTCTAATCCTTGTGTGCCTACGGGGGGGATATAGACTGGTACCTCGATGAACATAGGTCATAGAAAGACTTATTGTGATATTAATAAGTCCGCTGATCATGGGAGCGTAGGTATGTGCGTGACCCATGTGATGGTGACTGTGTTCGCCTCCATTATTTGTGATGTTGTTATCGGTAAACTATTCCTGAGAGATTCGGAATATGTAATCCTTATGTACGTGATGTACCGGGATGGATAGCAGAGTATGTGTGCACCACAGCTTAGTTCGCGGGGTGCTTGTATTGTATATTTATGATATGAATAATATACATTAAATTAATGGGAATCCTCATGTTAATGTTGTAAAAATATTATGGTATTGTTTCGAGATGTATAATGAGTTAACTGATAGTTATATCAATGGCATATTTAGTAACTGAGTTTACGTTAAATCTCTATTTAATTACGAGCGTTGTTATGTTAAATGGAACCGAGTAATATGGGTAGAACCTTTGGCAGTCTAGCTAGATATGTTGTCAGTTAGCTAGTAGTATGGGTCGTTATAGATGGGTACTTACGTTAGGAGTGCACAGTTAGACGAGAGGTGAGGATATCATGCGAGTGTACGTCCTAACATGTACTTTGCATTTAATGTTTTAAATGTTTTTAAAGCACTTGCAGGTTTTTAAAATATAACTCCACATTCGGGCTCTGACCCATTTGCTTTTCAAATCTCTTTTTCTTTGTAAAACCATTTTAGGTGCCCAGCCACAAGGACACCAAGCATAGGATACTCATTCAGGTGACGAGCTGTAGCTGCTTGTGGAAGCTACAGGGATTTGCATGTAGACGCTTCTATCTTTTGGATTCCAGAGTCACCATCTATCAGTTGTAGGGCATGTTGCCCATTTCTTTAGAGACATCTTTTACATTTCAGTTTTCAGACTTTAGCATGTATTGTTTCAGTTATTTATTTCAGTTATGGGATTGTAGTGAGGAGTTTTTCCTCCAGACTTTATTTACTGTTATGTGATGGTTATTCATTTTACTTCAGTATGGGGAATGGTGTTGTTTATTTCTTCATTACATTTGTTGCATGTTAATCAGACTTAAATTAAAATTTGGCAACTTGCTTTTTTAAATACTAGGTGGTTAGTAATATTAAAATGTTTTCGACAGTGATGCTATTAACTGAGCCAACTTGGCATTTTGAATTAATTTAATAAAGGAGTAGCTGCCCGGTATTTAATTAGTCGGGGTGTCACATATATTTGCTCTATTAATTGTTTTGTGTGTTTAATAAGATAAATGAAAGATGTTTTAAAGAATTTGATGTTAAGAGAATTGAAATCGGAAGAAAATTTATGAAATTAAAAAATTGACCGCATAAAGCTTTAGAAACTATTCACCCCCTCTAGGTTTGGTTTAGGTTTTTTCCACAAACTTTCTCAATTGGTATTAGAGATAAGTTGGTTATTTAGGCTTAACGACTTAAGTTTGATACATGCTTTGTGTGTATACTTGCATGTTTGTGTGTTTCCATGGATATTTCGAAATTTTATGCTTTTGGTGTTAGTTTGTATAATTTGGATTCATCATCACATTCTTCACTTGCTAACAACACATAAAAATCTTCTAGTGAATCTAGTTTTGAGATTGAAAATAATGAAAATGATGTGAGTGGCGATGAAAAGATGTGTGAAATTAATTACACTTATAACAAATTATTTCACAAATAACTCAAATTGAACAAATAGAACATCAAAATGAGAAACCTAATTAAAGTGTTTGAAGAGGAGGGTGGATTGATAAAACAAAATGATGAAGTGATTTTAAAGGTAAAGCATGAGTTGAAACATGTCAATGATCAAGATTCTTCTTTTGAAAAAGAAAAAGGCAATTTCATTGAAATAAAATGTGAGCACGAAAAGGAACGCAAGATGTTTGAACTCAAAGAAAGTGAGTATAAAAAAGAAGTTGTTTCTCTTGAGAATGAATTGGCGAATGCTTGAAAGGTGAAACTTGTTTTAAAGTATGGATCCAAAAAAAATGAAAAAAATGCTTTTCAAAAAATTTATGATTCCTAATGACATTAATGCAATTGGATTTGATTATCTTAATCCTCCTACTAACCCTATAATGAAAATAAGGATGATACTCAATATGGTTCTACTAAAGTTGAAAAGGCAAACCTGATTTCAAAGGGAAAATAACTTGAGGAGAAGGTATTGCATGTTAAGAGCATGGGTGTTGAGGATGATTAAGTTGTGATGAATTGAAATGTCAATCAACCTAATTTTTTTCAAAAGGAGGGCAATGAAAGAATTTTTTTTTAAAACCAAGATACTCTCTTTACACATCATTAAAGTCATATCAAAAGAGAAACATTTTTTCAAAATCCATGATAGAGAAATTTTACAAGAAGGAACTTGAATTTTGATCCAAAAACATTTCGAACATGCAAGTGCTCCTATTTCTTCATGACAGGACACGTAAGAACTTTTTATTTCAAACTCCAAAGGGATGAGTGATTTTCTTATCCTAAATTCTAAAGAGGAAATAATTTTCAAGGAAAGAATGCAAAGCTCGAAAATGAATTAAAGAAACATAAAAAATAGGTGAATGATTTGAAAAAAATTGCTCAAGTGAATCCAAAATGGGTGAGAATGGAAAACCATAATTGTAATGTTGTCATTGCGGCCTTTAAATCTTCAAATTCATTGAATAGGTATTTCTATAGGGGGCTCTACGAACATAATGGGAGTGAAATCTTTATTTACTAAACCTGATGACTATGATGGGGGAATAGTAACTTTTGGTAATAGGAAAAAGTCATGAGTGAGTGGTAGAGGAAAGATAAAGGTAACCGAGAGCAAGACACTTCATAATATATTATATGTGGAAGGACTTAAAACTAATATAATTATCATAAGTTAATTTTGTGATAATGGATACCATATGATTTTTTCTAAATGAGAGTGTTTGGTTATGAAGGAAGAAAGTGGTGACTTGATAAGACGTGTTCGATTGAGTAAATTTTTTTATGTATTGGTAAGTGATCCTAGCGTGGTGCGTCAAAATGCAAAAGTGAAATTGATAGAATTATAGAATCAACGAATAGGGAACATTAATTTTAAGGATTAAGAGAGTATGTATATGAAAGAGAAAGTGAGAGGTTTACATAGATTAGGAAAGCCAGAGAGCAAGATTTGTGGAACTTATCAAAAGGAAAAAAACCAAGAATTCCCATAAAAGTTTAATAGAATAACTACCAATACACCTCTAGAGCTAGTTCACATTGGTTTGATGGGTTCCTCTAAAATCGATAGTATCTGTGGAAAAAGGTATTATTTTTTGTGGCAGATAACTATTATAGATTTACCTTTATTTATTTTATGAGAGAGAATAGTGAGTCATTTGATATTATTGTATCAGTGTGCAAGAATATCCAAAATAAGAAATCATGACCTATTGTGAGAATGAGAAGTTCTCATGAAATCGAGTTTAAAGCCTCGAACGTGGAGAAGTATTATGGTGAAATTGGTATTGCTAATGATTTTATGGCCATTATAACTCCACAACAAAAATGAAGTTGTTGAAAGAAATAATAGTACTTTGCAAGAAATGGTTAGATGTATGATTGATAGCAAGAACATGTCAATGATATTTTGGGTCGGGTCAATGCAAACGGCTTGTCACACATCGAATAGGGTATTCTTAAGACCCTTCACCAAAAAGACATCATATGAGCTTTTGAAAGGTAAAAAACCTACTGTCAAATACTTCAAAGTGTTTGGTTGTAATTTTTATATCTCACGACATCAAGAGCACTTTACCAAATTCGACCCAAGAATGTAATTTTCCTTAGTTATTTAAAAAACAGTCGAGCCTACAGAGTCTATAATTTAAAAAGTAAGAAAGTGGTGGGAACGTTTAATATGGTGATTGATGATGATGTGTTAAATGTTGTGACACTTGATACTGAGGTTTAAGATGAAGTTTTAGACCCTAAGTTGGCTGAGGATAGGATTATTGATTTTGGAGAGTCCAGTTCTCTTAGGAGATATAATGAGGGAACTTCTTCCCAAAATCTATCTCATGGTGAAGAAGGTGAAAGAGAAAGCAGTTTCGACTTGGGTTCAATGTGAACAGACTCCATCTAATATAGTTGAAAATATTAAGAGAAACACAAAATCAACTTTTGGATGAACTTAATTTTCATTGTTTCACATCCAGAATTGAACAAGAGAACATAAAAGAGTTTTTTTTATATGAGAATCAGATAGGGGCAATGTAAGAGGAACTAAATTAATTTGAGAGATTGAAAGTTTCGGATTTGGTGCCACGTCCTAAAAATTTTAAAACCATTGGTACAAAGTGGGTGCATAAAAAAAATTAGATGAGCATGGGATAATCGTGAGAAATAAGGAATGTCTTATATATAAAGGTTATTCTAAAATTTCAAGCCATTGATTTTGATGAAACATTTCCACCGGTTGTGAGATTAGGGAGTTTTTGACTTTTACTTTCCATTGCATGATTATTGAAATTTAAACTTCTTCAAATGGATGTAAAAAGGGATTTTTTTTAAATGGTGTTTTGAATTAAGAAGTGTATGTAGAGAAACCAAAGGGTTTTGAAGACCAAAAAGTCCCAAATCATATTTTTAGGCTTCATAAGGCAATATATGGTCTTAAATATGCTCCTACTTCTTGGTGTGAGAGATTGACAACATACTTGTTGAAGAGTCATTTTATGAATGCTGGAGTCGATAGGACACTGTTTGTGAGAAGGGCTACAGATCAAATCCTTATAGCTTAAGACAATGTAGATGGCATCATCTTTGGATCAAAAATTGGAGGATAAATGCTTAGCTTTTTGAAAAAATATGAATAATGAATTCAAAATGAGTATGGTTAATGAATTGAATTTTTTTCTTGGGTTGCAAGTGAAAAAAATGAACAATCGGATTTTCTTATCTCAAACAAAATATGCCAAGGAATTAGTGAAGAAGTTTGATATGGAATTGGAAAAACATGTGAATACTATAATGGCAGTTGATTACAAATTGACTAAGGATGAAAGTGTAAAGGATGTGGAGGAAAATCTCTATAGGATCATGACTGGAATTTTATTGTATTTAACCTCAAGTGGACCCGACATTTCGTATAATAGGTGTGTGCACGTGTTACCAAGAAAAAACAAAAGAATCACATATAGTAGTCATATAAAGAGTAATTAGGTGCATGAGTGGAACACAAAAGATTATATTGTGGTATCTTTTTCCTACTAATGATTCATTATACGCTTACTCAATTTTCGATTGAACGTGGGGCACTGTTGATGGAAAGAGTGCCTCGGGTGGATGCTTTTTCATTTGGACATCCATGGTCTCATGGTTATCAAAAAATCAAAATTTTATATTTTTGTCCATGTACGAAGCCATATATATCATGGTGGGGAGTTTTTGTACCCAACTCTTATAGATGAGGAAAATGTTAGAAGATTACATGTTGAATTAAAGTACGATGATAGTCTATTATGATAGTATGAGTGTTATTGACATTTCAAAAAACTTCATGGAACACTCAAGAACTAAATGCCTAAAATTATGTCATTATTTCATTGGCACTTAGTTGCAAAAATGTTATTTCAATGAGATATGTTCCTACGAAAAAATCAATTTGTGGACATCTTTACTAAATCTTTAGACATCACAGGATTTCGATGCCTTAAGGATTGTTTCGAGTTAGTTAAAATTGAGTAACCTATTTGATTATGAGAGTGAAAAGTGAATCTAAATTTCCATCATTTCATATTTGATTTTATTTTCTTTTTGTACATATTTTTCTTCTATTTTGAAATGCACAAAAAGATTTTGTATTTTTGGTATTTTCGGTTAAATCTCAGACAAATATGTTGATTAATCTATGAGATTGCATTGTAGGAAGTTTGATTTCTTATAAGATGTGTTGATGATTCAAATTGTTGAATGTGTGTAGTTAATTTAAACTTTTCAAACATATCATGAAAACATTGATTCTAGTTTATATTTGATGACTTGATTGCTTGTCTTCACTTTACACCGCATGAATTCACAATTAATATATATTTTTTGGGTATAATGTAAGTATAAATTAAAACATAAGGCAAAAGCCTAAAAAATGCAAATAATACAAAACCTGAAAAGGCCCAATCCAATCGCAACCATACAATAACCAAATATGGTTTAGATCACCACAACAAACTAGACAAGCTATCAAACCCTACATGTGTATGGCCCCAAGATAATCCAACTAACACAAGACGACATAATCATGGGTAAACACAAGCCAAGATACTTCTAAGACTTTATCTACGATCTCACGCAACACTTCGCATCCAAGAAATGAAAACAATCAACAAAGCAAAACCACTCAATCTTAAAAATATACAACCACTGGCATCCAAGAACCACAAACTCCTAACTAGCTAACTTCAAGGCCACTACTGTCTTCCACATTTTTATGATGAAAAACACACAAAACTTCCAAATAAAACTCCTAAAACCCCACGAACCATAAGGAAAAATCAAGAAGCTCTGCAAGCCAAGACTAAGTTATCACGAATAACAAATAAACCCTCAACATATCTCTAAACTCCTAAACAACAACCCTGTAACAATATAGATAAAGTCAGTTCTTTTTGGCCTTGAAGGTTGTCGATACCCCTACTGAGTCTGATCTTTTCAGCCTTCATTCCCCTGTAACAATCGAGGAAGTGAGGTAGCCATCCGCCCCCGCCAAACTACGTCGGGCATCACAAAATTAAATATTACTCTTAGCATATGATAGATATGAGATGTAAAATTAACTAGGAAGGCTAATGGGGTGTAGGCCTCAAAGCATCTTTCAGCTTTCTCCACTTTCCTCTTCTAGGTCTTGTTAGCTGCCTCTAGGTTTAGAGCTTTTGGTACGGTCGTGGCAGTGATGGTTGATGCAAAAATGATCTTGGGTGTTGCACCCCCATTGGATGAGGCTGTGGCCTCTAGCATGAGGACCCTATGGGTTAGATAGTTGACTTGGGTTTGGAGTGAAGCATTACTGTCGTAGAGATGGTTGAGGTGATTGTATAATTACACATTCTCATCTTTGACTTCTGTGCTCTGGCTAGATTCTCCTTCTATTTTTTTCTTTGTTAGTCTTTAAAAATATATATAATTTGAGACAGAACTAACAGTAGTGAGTGATCACAGAAATATAGGATGAACATAGTATAAAGTTAGGATGCAATATTTGCACTCTGTATGGTATTTACTGATGGGGCCATGGACAGTGAGGCACATAAGTGTACTGTCGTAGCCCTTTGAATAATGGGACTCTCCCAAGTTGAGCTCAAGTTAACTCGATGCTTTTAAACTGTTGTGATCCATCTGCACTAGTAGAGGTCGTGGCCAGAAGAGCAGTTGAACTACCAGGCCACGTCCCTTTCTATGCCGTGAATGGAACATACCTCATGAAATTGAAATTCAAAAGTTGATTTTTTCTCCCGAAACACATAGGGATCACACCTACTAGGGTCTATCCAGGATAAAATACCTCTCAGTACACAAAACGATACAATTTCAATGACAAACCCCAGATCATAGGTCAAGAACAGGAAAAAGGGAGTAAATATAATTCTTCCCTAATAACTCACCTTTACGGGGCTAAAGCCCATCAAGCTTTTCAGCATTATCTAGGTGAGGCGATATCACAAGGGTATGTAAAATAGATCTAAAGTCATAAAATGGAGACCCAAGAGCAGATCTGAATATACAAAATACCCATTTAAGGGTGTAAATATAAAATAGAGCTCAATAACCAAAATTTGCTCATTAGATGATGATCCAAAATATCCCCATGAATAAAATAAGGTGTTTAAGAACTCAAAACATAGAGAAACAATATTGAAATACGATAATTCCCACAGACGACGCCAAATTAATGATACGAGAAATCGTCCACTTGTCGTTCGCGTGCCAGCAAATCAAGTATAAAGTGCATAGTAAGCAAATAGAGCAAGTAAAGAGATATAAAATATAAGATATAGAGCAGTTTGGCTATAAAAATGAGCATACATCCACTTTGGTGCAACATTCTCATTATATATGTTTTTTGGTACATAGTTATTGGGCCTAAAGAGGCATACAAGCATGAGAGTCGAATGTAGTACATGACTATAATGATTTCGATGGCTCCGAGATGGTGGATGTGATGCTCCTACTAATAGCCCCCAAGCTATGCTTAGTGGCGTAGAGAGAGTAATCAGTTCCAAGCTTGATACTGATGTAGGAAAATGAACCCGGACCCTCTATCCTGAGGTGTGTACCTCTATATATAGGAGGTGTAGGTATTGTTGATGTGATGAGAGATGCTGCGGCCAGATAATTGATGAGCTTAGGGGTCGCAGCATATATCTTGTAAATGTGGCCGCAGTCCGCATGTTCAAGGGTTACGGCATGTAGCGTATAAGGGGTCGTAGCCTATATATTAAGGACTGCAGCATGTATGTAAGGCATTCATTTAATAGCCTTTAGAAGATAGATCTGTGATAGTAAGATGATATCACTTTATATAGTGTACCTTTTGCTGCATGGGTATAATATATGTGCTATCAATGGTGCATAACAACCAAGGAATCTATGAACTGGAAGGTCGATTTGATATACAGCCTTCTAAAGGAGAATTGATCCAATCATAACTCTCAACGCATTCAGAGATAGATGAGAAGGGTCAGGGTTTATGTGAGCAAGGATGGCTCAGATTGTGGGGTGAATAGGCAGACAAAAATCTAACTTGAACATCTGCTCATAAACGCAGATCTCACCATCTCGGTAGTGAAAGGCTCTCTCTTTCTCGAGATGTATCCTCATAAAAATAGAAAGATCTATGTCATAGAGGTGTTTGAAGACTAATAGATCAGCCTCAGATACAGAACGCTCATACTCAGTGATAATGGAGGTGCCAACCTCACTCTCCCCCTCATTGTTATTCTTCGGGACCTCGGCTTAGGTGTTGTTCGGGTCATCGCAAGGGGACCTCTCAATGAAATCGGCTCCAATCACGGTTAATAATGGAATGGAATTTATTGAAGGAGGGAATGCAACATTGGGTTATAATATTTCCACATAATCAGAGTCATGTGATAATTCGGTTCCTTTAGAAGATGAGATACGAGGGGAAATTTGTTCAACATCAGACTCTACACACTTTGCATAGTGGAATAATCCATAGCCTCTTCGTATGAATCCACGCTTTCAGCTTGTTGAGAGGTGGACATAGGGTCGGCAACAGACGACTCTGACATTGGTTCACAAGTATCAACGACTTTGGGGTATACTACAGCCAAGGGCGACAGAAAGATAGGATGAACTAGAAAAGTCTTAGCCTTTCGACTTTCGACTTGGGCTTCCTCTATCTACCTAATATTATCAAAGCACTTATCTCTCAGGCTAGGGAAGTACTCTGCTAACTTGTACAAGGGTCGTATCATCCGAAGGACGAGGCTACACGTGGGTAAAACAGGAAAAGGTAATAGAGGGCAAACAACTTAAAAGTTTGACTGTAGTTGACTCAAGGATCAGACCTTGGGAATTTGAAAGGTTTTGCTAAGAACACCAATAACAACCCTAACTTGACCAACCGGAGATGATGACCAAAGTTTTCTTAAAAATCTAAAAAACAACAGCCTAAGCCTACCAAACTCTCATGACCACACAAATAACCAAAAACCAGCGATAAGCTACCCTCTTCAACCCAAAAACCCCCAACTGTGGTAAAAACTGTCGTCGAAAAATATAAAAGTTGATCGAAAAAGTAATGTAAAGATTAGAATTATAGGAAATGAAGAAAACGGGGGGTGAAGAGGATTACCTGAGCAAACATAAGCTTTTGAGACAGGGGGGATAGCAGGAGACGGCTTGAGATTGGAGGACTTACAGGTTTTGAGATTTGAAAGGTTATGGGGGTTTTCCAGAAATAGCAAAGGTGCGAAGGTTTGTTTGATAAGAAAGAGAAAACCGTTGCTTATTTTTGTTTCAAATACTCCCCTAATGATTATGCACATTTCCTAATAGTTCCATCATAAAAGGAACGATACCCCAAGCTTGCAGCCACCAAACCATACTTGGGGTATACGCTTACCAATCAGGTCAGTGGCATGTGTCACCCACTCGTGTATCAAGCCCTATACAACCAACATGTCATAGACGTCTCATCATGCATTTAACAACATGTACCCCTCAACCTTCTATTCACACAGAAGGTTAAGGGTTAGGGGTGATTGATATGACCTAAGTGTACCCTCGTCTTGGAGGAAGAGTATTGTCACATCTCACTACCGAGTTTCCATAAGATTACCACAGGCCTATGGTGGAATCGTACGGATAAGAGTTAAAATCATCTCAATAAGTCTTGACTTTATGGAAACTCGATACTGCAAGAGAATCATTTGTTCAACAAGAACTAGATTCATACTCTGCCATGGCTAATAATAGGAGTGATCTCACAAAACTAACATTGGTCTGATCTATTCAACCAAAATCATACTTGTATTTGTGAGCATGGTACCATATTATCGTAGTTAGAAACCTTGTATCCTGCTAGGTCGAGCTCCCAGCGAACGATACCAAGCAACACGAGCATATGCAAGTACAGAAGTGGCATGCCCATATGGACAATTATGTTATAACAAGATCATTCCCTCACGTGAGGGAATATTACATCATTATTATATCCATGTGCCAGGTACATGTTTCTTCATCTCATTGGGAGTTTCCTCATGCACAAGTTTATTACATGCTTAGGGGGAACATTATACCCCTAAGCCCTATATATACACTTTATCTTCTCCATGAGAGGGGAATGGGATGTCTCTTAATTCAAAACCCTAACATAATTCTGTCCAATTGTACATAGAAGAGAGGGAGAGCTTTGAGTGTTGTATCCATGGCCATTAGTGCCCTTGTTTATTAGATTCCTCACACACTCACACAATGGATGTACCCCTTGGCTGAACCACTTAAAATAATTGAGTTCATCTTCTTATCCTCATCTCCTTCTCTCATATATACATATATCCATCTCCATTGTTGTGCTATGATTAAGCTTAAGCTATTCATAATCTTATCTTAATCTGGTGGTGCTGATTACAGCATCATTATGTGAATATGTATCTCTTTTATATATTTGAATAAACCTAAAAAAATTTCAAGGGAGAAACCCCCGTTATTTTTATTCTTGTGCCCCACCCATTGAAAATTCCTAACATTCCCACTAATAGTATCCACTGACTGACCGAAATCCGTGGTAAATGCTGTTACTTAATTATTACTTACCAATTCCTTCCACGAGACCTAATGATAATATCATGGATACATGTAAAAGACCAACAAAAAATATGGAAATAGTTTAACCCATGTGCACTTACTAACTCATGATTGCCTCATAACCCTCACCATAAGTGTGACATCATATTTTCTTACACTGAAAGGGCTCGTGTCCCTCTAAGGACCACATACTCTCACCTCGCAACCTTCGGTTACATATAAATATAGGGATTGTGTACCCTAAATGGGAAACTGAAATCGTATTTGTATTGTAATTATTTCAGAGTGAGAGCTTATCATTGCTCATATGCATTCTTGAACCTAACTAGTGAAATATGATATCATGTATATATAGGCTTCCGATTTGGGGACCAACCACATAAATCCTCATTTTTTATCTATTTCATATTCTCTCATATTTGATATTATTTTATTTCATTATTAATTATGTCTATTAATATGCATTCATATTATTTATTATTGAGTTGTTAGAGATTAATATTGAAATTGGCTTATACCTAGTTTCTAGCATCAATGGTTGGCTAAATATGCAGAGGATGATTATGAACCCTTGTACATCTTAAAGATGAACATCTTGAATTTTTTGGGGATTCAGGGGGTTGGGTAGAGCGACAAATTATTGATGTTGATGAGTATGTTTGAGGTTTACAACTTGTTTATGTCTTCATGCAAAAGATTAAATTTTGTTTGCACCTCAATCAACTCTAGTCTTGGCGTGGGAGGGGGAGTAACTTCATCATCAATGAGGTGATCAAACTATTATCCTATCAGAGGGTCAACATAGGTATGTTGAGGGTACTATAGATACGGATATTAATACCTATGAGGAGTTAACATTATCTGAACAAGTTTGTTTTTGTCACGAACGTGTCACGGTCAAAGTCCATAACAAGTACAAATCATCTCACGAACATTGATTATGACAAGTCCATGACAAAGAAGTTGTCACCCCAAAAATTATCATGGTTTTTAATCGTGACAAGTCTGATTTGTCAAGGTTTTTTATCATGAGAATTCTCCAGTTTTGGTGTACTGTACCATTTCCCCTTAATTTATTATTTTGCATGTTATAAATGTCTCATGAATTTGATCTAATCTTATGATATGAAAATGGATGAAGCACATATAAATCCTCCATGTGTCATTTATAAATACCTTAATTCATGATCTAATCATCTTTCATTCTCCAACAATTATAATAAATATAGCTTTCGTATTCGTTAGTATCTCTATCTATCAAATATATTACTAGCATGCAACCCGCGCGATGCACGGGCGTACATGTGTAGAACAAAATATAGGTATATTGTCAATAACCAAGTAAGTAATGAAATTGAAATGAATAGAACACGTAACATAATTTTTATTGAGTTGATCAATCATCTTGGGCAGTAAAAAAGACAATGTACGTATTATGAAATAAAGAAAAATTCCTCAGCAATCCATTTATTTTGATCTCCCTCAATCCTTGATATGTATTCCTTTGCCCCTGAAAATTAATCGAAGATACTATAAATAGTTAGAGAATATTTAGAAATTAATGTAAGCAAAAAATGTATATTATTGAATGTAACTTAATATTTTTAATTATACTTTGAACATTTGATTCTCTTTAAAGATCTTATGTTGTTGCCATCATCGCGATTTGGAAGTTCGAAAGAATGAGAGCTTGCTTGAGTGCTATATAAAGCTTGAGATCCGTATTTTTATGTCTTTGGATCATCTACAGTTTCATCAATGAAGATGGTAGTGTCCTGCATTACCTCGTGGATGGGAAGAAAGCGTTAGTTAATAACAAATGAATTTTGTATGCTTAAACATTTATCTGTTTGATATTGAATAAAAAAGAAAGTTAATGAATAAATGGATGAGATATTAATATAAGAATATTTATTCGAACATGTTCGATCTGAAATCAGTGATGTATGTAAAGCTTATGTACAATTGTAATGAGAAATTGGAATCCTCAAAATCTTACACTATGATAAAGTAGACTTGTCCACTGATTAATAAAGTCGACTTGTGCAGTCATCTACTTGACCTTACTGATTACCGTGACAAAGAAATTAATAGGAATTGTTCAAATGTAACAAATTCTTATGATGTTGTGTTTGGATGCAATAAAAAAACATCAACCACATGGAGGTTAGTTACCGAAGAAATATATAGATGAATGATCAGAGGCAAATAACATAAGTTTAATATCTTATATTCTTGGAATCATATTGAATGTAATATTTGTAAAAGTCTTAAAAATGGACAGTAGCATAACAATGTGGTAAAGTAAGAATTTGTCTGCATTGGTTGTATAACAAAATTTGTCTAAAGTCGAAATCTGCAAAAAATTACTCACGACATACATTAGAAACACTACATTTTTATTACCTGCATGCTTACTCGGATTATTTTAATTTATTTCAAAATATTCATCCTCACCCAATTTAAATTTGAATCCGCATTATGTGTAAAGTAGTAAAGACTAAAGAGAAAGAGGAGGTATGCGAGAAAGAAAAAGGATGACATTGTTAAAAGTGATTATAATACTTGATTTACGTATAGGTCTAAGATTCATTAACTAATATTAACATAAACTAATTAACACAAAACCCATTAATTTCATTACATATCTTAATTAATTTCAAAATTAGGTTGGTCAACTTGTTCAAAGTAGTGAGTGTCATAATGGCCAATAGCGTTGATATGGTCTTTAAGAGACCTCTTCTGCTTAAAATCGAAGCCACAATTGCACTACCAAAGTTTCCCACAGTTCTTCTCATATGTTCTCCAGTCACCCCTCACAAAAAATGCCTTCCCACATTATGAAATATCATTTTTATTGTTTCATAGTTAATATGTTATATACGTGTATTAATAATTTCATATTATAGAGTTGAAGAACACCTTTACTATTTCATGTATTGTTGTTTCAATGCGAATTAGACCGACGATGATTTTTATTTATGAAAGATGCATAAATATTAAATAGTTTGTGTATAACGTATGTACCTGGCCAACAAACATTTCATTGTACGTAAGATGTGCTTTCGATTCAGTAGTTATCGTGGTTTGCTGAAACATGCAAAAAGACCATTAATAATATGTTGAATAGATATTTATGATTTAAACTGTTGTGTAGAATGTACATACCTAAGCATCAACAATTTTAGTGAACGTAATATGCACTTTCGATTCAGAAGATCCCGTGATGTGCTGAAACATGAAGAAAGCCAGTTACTGAAAACAGTTAGGAGAATGTACGTATATGAACTCAGTAATTTAGAAATTTCATATTTTGTTCTTGCATATTTTGTTTTGTAATGTAATTAGAAACGCATGGTTTCTAAAGAATTCAATAGTTAAGAATTAGTTGATTCTTGGTTGTAATATACCTTGACGTTAGAACAATTTGGTTTGTAATGCATATTTGGCCATTATAATTCCACAATTGCCACATACATGTTAGGTGAATTAAAATAATGCATGATATAACAGTTTGAGTTATTGATCTCTGTACGGAGCTATAGAGTTTTAAAAAATCCTCGACTGGAATAGTTATTGCTGATATATGCAACGGTAACATAGTAGAGTCGTTTATGTTGATTGAAACATATTGTTTTGTTTCAAAATATTGAGGCCGGGATACGAAGAAATAACTATTAATCAGGTACAAAATTGTAAAACTATTGAATAATAAAACCGATGACAAATCATGAGTAATAATTTTTTTCAAAATCAACGGACGTAGTATCAATTAGGCAGTAGGTAAACCCTATAAGAAAAGACATTTCAGACATTTAAAAAAAATAATTAGTAGTAGTACTTTGGTGGATAAAAGCCATGTAAGGTATTTAATAAATAATATTTATTTAATATAATGCTTGGAACGTTAAAGTTAGCAAGTAATGAAATGAAAAAATTATCAATATATGAAGTAAATGAATTGTATCATGAAATATACGTGTCGTAACAATAAATGTAAATACTTGGAAAACTAAAGAACGTGAAAATACATATCTAACATGTCGTAAATTATAGAATAAATATAGAACATAGCAGACCCAAAGAAGGAGAACATGGCATATCATGTGAGATAGTACCATTAGAATGGGTATATGTAACACCAACCGATGAAAAATCATGAGTAACAATTTTGACGAACGTTTTACAAATAATGTAGTACCATCAATAAATATCATCTATTAACCGCTATTAAAAAAATAAATTTTGGGTTAAGATCTTCCTCAGACCTGGTCTTGCACTACTATTGTCCAAATTCATAGTTCAAAATGAAGGTGTTCTTTGCCTTAAGGATCTAATATGATACTAAATGTTTTTATAATAGTACTGATGTATAAAATTAGTGCGCGACTAACATAATGATGCATGGGTAAATTCCATTTTATGTGCAAACTCAACAAAGAAAGGAAAACATGGAATATTAGACGATTTATTTCTAATTGCACGTCTAATTAAACAAACAACATAACCATTATCTTTAGAATTCATATTCATATAGAAAGAATGCATGTTATCCAACTCATCATCATGAACACAAAAACACCAACATAAATGGGGCGGTCTAATTTGATACTCAATCACTGTAAATGAGCAGAAAGAGTTCAAAAAATTGAATCATTGACCAATTAAATTTCTAAACAAAATAGCAAAATACAATGCAACAACTTCTTTACTTTTCAAGGCAACCTTAAAATGACCCAAATGAAGTTTGTTTTCATACACTCCTACCAATTTTATACTCACTATAAATGAGCAAAAATAATCATTATACAATTAAAGGTATGTATAGTTAATACGGACTATCGATTACTAATATTATCGGTATTTAGGTATATTCATTGAAAGCAAAACACTATCTAAACAACTTTTTCATTTTGCAAATCTATCTCAAAATGACACAAATGAAGTTTGTTTTTATATGTTACTCGAATGCTATGGTATAAGGTTTATGTTCTCCCACAACACCTCTCTCATTTTTAGCCGAAGCAATCATTTGTGAAACATAATTTATTTATAAAATCTAACTTATTCACAGATGAGATGAATGAGCATATTTTTTGTCCTAGTTTTACGTTATCACAACATATACATTTTGTCTGGAAATAGTCTGCTAATAGAGTATAAAAACCTACTAAGAAAATGTTGATATTTTTTTTCCAAAGCTTTAAACATATACATATGATAAAGTAGGCATGAATCGACTCGAACAAACGGTGCCCAAAACTAATCATCAATTGATGAAAGGTAACAGTTATAAAAGTTCTGAGTTTTCAATAGATGTTTAAACAGGAAGAAATTAGAGCAAAGTATATTCTTTTATTCTCGTCAGACTAAGGAATTTAATATTGGTAACACTTCTAAAAAGGGACACACGCATAACATTGTCATAACGCATGAATCACTTAATTTAGGAGTGTGCAATAATCCATAAGACAAAACAAATGCATAAATTCAATCATTTTTTTATATAAATTATGTATGTAAATGTAGGTATAATAAAGATTTTCTGCCATAGCTCATTCATTCTCTTAATGGTATTTTTAATGCTACTGTTTTTTGCATTTATAAAGATACATTCATACACTTGGCAAATATTTTAAGCATTGTCTCATCTCCTTCATGTCTCTATTGTTATTTAAAATGTTGATATATCCTCCAAAACTCATTTTCAATCAGTATCACAATTTATTTTCCAAAACTTACTTTTTCTATATTGTACTTTCTTCAGTTTGTGTGGGGTTTACGAATCTAATTACTTTCCAAACGTTAAAACCTTAAACTCTTTTCATTCACACTTTAATTGAATCCAAACCAAAATAAAAATGGTGCTTTAGTAAGGGATTATAGGGATACAAAAGATGCCATATCTTTAATAGTGTATTTTTGCAGTGGGCTATAAGAATCAAAGAGTAAAAAAATCAAACACGTAATATGAAACAATCAATGCCAGAATTTATCTTGATATGAGGGGAGTGGTAAGTACCTTACTTTCGATGAAGATTGATTGATAATAAAAGGTAATCTCCAATTCAATACACTGTAGAAATTAAATTAGTTTATTTTTTCTTACAAAAAAATAAATAAGAAAATATATGAGGAAATGTATTGAAAAACATTCACACAGAAGAGACAATGATTCAAATTAGGAATACCTGAAGATGATTTGTAGATTGTTGAGGTTGAAATATCCAAATATAAATGTAGAGGGAATTAGAATGTTTAATGATCATGGGAGTTGAAGAGGCAAGAGTCTCTCATTCGGGTTGGACTTTGAAGTTTAAATGACAATGTCAATTGGAGAATCAACAAACAAAGGCTTCGTTGGAGACTCAGACAAAGGCTTACACTTGACTTTGTATTATTAATGGAATGAGCAATTTTTTACTCAAAGAAATGCTGACATTAAACTTTTTATCATTAATGGGAATTTATACCTCTAATACTATTGTATTGGAGGTATATTATAGATAAGGGGATCCCAATTGTTGATTAGAGAAGTAGTTGAAAGTCGGGCAGGCGGGTTCTACTGAACATAAGGGGTGGATAGATTTCCATTGGTGCGATAATGATGTTGACATAAGAGGGTAATTATTAGCAATCCACGTCGTTTGAGCATTTTTACTGTGACCGAACATCTAACTTAATATTGACCGACTGAATGATGTGTAAAGTAATTATTATAGAATGGAAAAAATGACTGGAAAACAAATGGATGAATCAGTTATACTCGATATGCACAACAAAACAGTAACCAACAAAAACTCATATTTGAGTTAAAACATACACCCATAGCTGTTATCACATATGAGGAAACAAAACAAATAATACCCATTAACTCCTATCTTTCCTTTTTCTTCTTTCAGAAATCCATTAACTCCATTAACTGTTATCATATATGGGAGCCAAACAAAAGCCAACAAAACATATAATGTTCTAAAATAGTGATACCCATCTCAGCCACAATAAAAAAAATTACAAAGTTATAAAATATCATACAAATAAATTAAAATAAGTGTTAATAAACTAAATTCAATGACAACAGCTAAATTTAAAAATTAAGTGAGTAATTGCTTTGTCCATTTGCATTTGAACTTTGATGAATTCTCACTTGCATTCCATCGTTCCTCTCATTGACACCATTAAAAAAAGGATAATATATATCCTGAAATAATATTTAATCCATTATTATAATTTTCCAAAAATAATGAAATAAAAATTAGTTTTGTGAAGCCTCAAATTACCTGCATAAATACGTCACGGGTAGACTCTTGAGAGCATTCCAAAAATAGAAATTAATTTTGTGAAGCCTCAAGTTGACTAAGAATTTGAGTATGTACCTTCTTTCTCCTATAATTATGAACATCAAAATACATTAAATAATAATAATAATAATAATAAACTTTTGAAAAAAATAAAAATTTAATAATAGTTAACTAACCTTTCTTATATTTTTTCCCCTCTTATGGACAAATTTCTTTGTCATTCCTTGTTGCCTTCTACAACGGGGTCAACCTTTTCTATTAACGTCTAATGGAGAACGAATATATGTGCTTTCTTTGGCATTAGAATCTTCTCCATGTGACAATGTTCAATTGTAGATGGAGTAGGTTGACTACTTGTACAAATTTCACCATTATCCAACTCATTAGATAACCATATAATCCAATTCATCACTAATTTCAGGCGATCTTCACTTTTCGTTGCCTTTTCCACAACATCATAAAATGAATTACACATTATATCATTACGCTCATTCTTGGGATTCATTGCCCAATCCGAGTAAATGATTTTAATATTTGAGTGGCGCCTTTTGACATCTTTTCTACACCGCCGAAGAATATATTTTTCCGGAATGAAATCATATTTTTTTTTAATTAAGACAGTGAGACAATGTCTACATAGGATACCGCGTGACTCAAATAAGCGGAAATTACATTTGAATCACAATCAATAGGGTCAAAAGTGACAATACAAGTGAAGTCACATTCTTTAATTCCGACCAAATCCTCATTTACTCCATATAACTCAATCCCACCATCATCTCTAATAGTAGATAAATTACAATATGATTCCCTTACATATCCTCTTGAACCTCCATAAATTTTGCATTAGTGTAACAATCTTGGCATTGTTTCTCAATCTTATATCTAGTTACACATGGAATTGAGGCTTTGAAGGTATCAAAGTCTTGTTGGCTCTCCTTTTCAACCTTACTTCACCACACATTCTCTTATTGTTCAACAAATTATTCAGGGTGGTCTTTGAATATTCAAACCCATCAAAGAAGGCATTCATACTCTCACTTCTTTAAGTGGTAGATATCCCTTACCAAAATGTATTTTTAACACAAACGGGAACCCATCGATGCCTCTCACTATATATCCCACTCAACCACTCATTCTCTTCGAGGCTAAAATTTTCAATTAATCTATGCCAACTTGCTTCAAATTCAATGACATTGAGAGAATCATAAATCACACATTTTAAAGAATTCTTTATGGACTCATACTGAGCATGCCCTTTTAATTTTTTCGATAATTTCTTCATAATGTGCCATAAATACCACCTATGTCGTGAGTTTAGAAAGACAATTTCAATGGCATTTTTCATGGCTTTATCTTGATCAGTTATGATTGCATGGGGAGCATGGCCATTCATTCAAGATAGCCATGACGTAAAAACCCAAGTAAATGTATTTGTATCCTCACTCGATATCAACCCATATCCCAATAATATTGATTGACCATGATGATTCACCCTAATAAAAGGGGCAAAGGGCATGTCGTACTTGTTAGTCAAGTAGTTGTATCGAATGTGATAAAATCCCTAAAATCCTCATACGCAGCCTTACTTCTAGCATCCGCCCAAAATAAATTCGTCATTCTTCCCTCATTATCAAAATCCATGTCATAATAGAAATTAGAATTATTAGCGTGCATTTTATGAAAGTAGTTTTGAACAAGTAAAACATCTCCCTCCCCAAGTCTCAACCTTCTCACCTTGTCAATATAATTATAGCAATCCTTGATAAAAAAAATGGCACATTCTCATTCCCACTGGCTTCCACTACACAGGCACTGAAATTTTTATTAGGTCTTATACCGACCCTATCATTCAGTTCATGTCTCCTTTTTACCATTTAGTTATTACATGATTAGGCTTGAAATATCGTGATTTTCCCTGTCTCATGTGATGGTTGTGGTTAAGGAATACAGTTTTAATCATCCATTTCCCATTAGAACACAACACGACATTAATTTTGGCACCACAATTAACTCAGTAACTTGGTGGGAATTTAAAGGAATTTTTACTTGTACTTTCTTTTTTCCCATCTCGAGTGCAAGAAAAACTAACCCATCGTACAACACCATCATCCCCTCTCTTTGAAATCCTATTCTTCACCGAAAACCCTTTTTCAATGCCATATTTTCTATAATACACCCACATATCATCAATAGTGTCAAATGTCATTCCAAGTTTAGGTTCAACCATATTTTCTTCTTGAACTTCCTTATTTCATCTTCCTCCTTTTTTTCAATACCTTCTACTTCTTCTACTTCATTTTCCTCAACTTCTTCATTATGCTTATTCGAGTCAATGCTAGGATAGACTTGAGAAAATTCAAAGTCCATTCCTATTATTGACAAAAAATACTGATTAACCTTTTTCATTTTTTTAAAATGCTTGTTTTAATCTACATATTCTATTAAAAAAAAGTACTATTGAAAAAAAGAATATAGTTTATTAACTCTTACAAAAGTCTTAAAATTTAATATTTAAATACTTGTTTTAATCTACATATCCTATAAAAAAAGTAATTTTGAAAAAAATAGTATAGTTTATTAATTCTTATAAAAGTCCTAAAACTTAGTATTCAAATAAATACATAAATGAGATTAAAAGTGTTGTGTCAAAATTAAAACTTACCTTAATGAGTGTGATGATGAGGTTGCTTGGTAATGGCTGAGAATGCCACTGTTAAAAAAATTGACTAAAGTTGTAGAAGAAACGGTAGAAAATGACTTATTTGAGAAAAAAGACAACAAAGCTTAAAACTAGCTTTTGTGGTTTTGATGTCCGGTCACTAACCCTTTCTTTTGGCGCCACTTTTTTTGCTTTTTGGTATATTTCCAGTTGGTTTCCAATTGGTTCAGTCCATTTTCTTTCGGGAAAAAATGGGCATAATAGAATTCCTCTTTTTTCTATTCACAAGAGTATCTTATAGACATGAATTCTTTTGGTGCAGGGACCCAATCTTAGTTCATGATGGCTCGGGATGTTGTAAGTTTTTTCAATTACTACATAACCTAGTCTATATCAGAGGGACCTTATTCCTCTTTGGTTTACAGAAAGGTCGATGCTGGATTAAATCAACATTGCGTGTGAGGAAATAATTAAATAAAATGACTACACTGCGCTCAAACCCATGGTTTCAGAGTATGCTAATTGAAGTGGTTCCATTTCAGAGTGACTATTGTAGATGAACAAGGTGACATACAAAGAAAATGATGAAAGTACTAATAGATGGTTTAGGATGGAAATGCACACAGGCATCACACTTTTGTGAATGAGAGAGTGATGTTTTTATATTCACTATGTTATGTACAGTTTATTTTTATTTTTAAGTTTGGAAATGCATTTATGGGGAAAAGAAAATAGAATTTTGTTAGATTCTTGTGGAATGAGTTGATTTATTGTTATCACACAAATAGAAGGGGAAGATTAGGCCGGAGCCTGGTCTTTTAAAAAAAATAATAAATGGTCAGGGGAATCCATTATGAGGAGAAATCTATTATTAACGAGTTTTAGTAAATCTTACGATTTGTCCACTTGATAAAAGGTGAGTGAGGTCATCCTAGAATTTGGAGGATCTTAAATAACCTTTGGCCTTCTAAAGTTTTTTAAAAATATGTTAGGATTTAAGACTCCATATTAATCATTTTTGTCTATAAAATAGGTGCGTACCTATGATGTTTTTCTATATTCAGAAGGTTGATTCAACATGGTTAAAGGCTGGACACTTTTATTTCCATGTATCACAATATACCAGCTTTCGTGGACTGAGCGACCTTTCAGGTATGTGTGAAACCAGTTTACCATAAAATCGAATTGTTATAAACCCCTACTCGATATACCTTGATACTAAACGAGTTTTAATTCCATATCACTAGGCCTTTGGGGTTGATAGAGAAACCGTTCGATATACATGATGGGTAGAATAAAATAGTGAGATTATTCATGGGTAACCATCCTTTCGATTGGCACGTTTTGGCCTTGATAGTGTAGGATTTCAATAATATGAAAATCAAGACTATAAAGTGCATGATGCAAATGTGGAATCTTTGTATTTACATACTTTGATGTTTATTTTATGTAAGGTAATTCACATGCACCTATTCATTGAGGGATAATAATAATAATAATAATAATAATAATAATAATAATAATAATAATAATAATAATAATAATAATAATAATAATAATAATAATAATAATAATAATAATAATAATAATAATAATAATTTTTTATTATTATTATTATAATGACAAAAATTGCATCTAGTTCCCTTCAACTATCTCGGATTTATGGGTCACTCTCTAAAAAATACTCGACAAACTCACGCGTTAAGTATCAATTTGTCGCAATTAATTCTAGAAATTGGGTTCCCGCTCATTTTAAGAGCAAAATGATCAACATAGCCCTCACCCAATTTTAAAATCCAAAATAAAAAATAATAAAGATAAAAAAATTCTAACCCTCCACCACCAACCCACCCACCCAACTGAAATCCTCCCTCCCTCTCTCTCTCTCTCTCTCTCTCTCTCTCTCTCTCTTAACCCCATCTTTTATCAAAACTACCCACCCACCAACCAACCACATAAAATCATTTTCTCTTTCCCTCTCTCAGCTGAAACCAACTCACCCACCACCCTAAATCACCCTACCAGCAGACCGTAAATCACAATTGCACCCCTTAACTCAACCACTAGCTCTCCAATACTCCCCCTCATGTCCTTCGCCTGGGTTTCATTCCAACCATTATGGTTTATTAAGCATAAAAGGTGTTGCGATTTGAGGTTTCCCGTGCAATTTGGGTTTATGGGTGTGAATATTTGATTTGCGATTTCAAGTGACATTTGGGTGGTGGTGTTGGTCTTAATTGAAGTTGGTATTTGAGTAGAGATTTGTGGCATTCGCCAGGTGGTTATTTGGGTAGATGATTCTACTGGTTGGAGGAGTTGATTATCGGGTTGTATGTGATTTCAACGTGATAAAAGTTGGGGATTTGAAGAGGATGATGATGAGATTTGTTTGGTTGTAAAAGTTTTTTTCTTTTTTTTGTTTGGTGTTTTTTAAGAGTTGGGGTAATAGGTGGTGATGTTGAGTAGGAGTTATTGGAGGCAATGTGGTGGTGAGGAAGTGGAGGTGGTGGTGGAGGTTCTTTTGAGGAAAGAAAAAGATATGGGTTGAGGGGGGTATGGGTAGGGATAAGAATAGTGGTGGTAGTGGAGGCTATAATGCCTTGTCCCAATAATCCAATTAAAGTATGTATAAAGTATTCTGAAAAGGGGTTAATGATGATTATTAGAAGAATTATGGATCAAAAATTGAATAAGCAAAACAATGGAAAATATAGGAGGTCATTCGA
The DNA here is from genome assembly GCA_949130495.1 of Sambucus nigra. Lineage (NCBI taxonomy): Eukaryota > Viridiplantae > Streptophyta > Magnoliopsida > Dipsacales > Adoxaceae > Sambucus > Sambucus nigra. The sequence continues at coordinate 407,870,611 of OX422208.1, read as the reverse complement.
ACGACATTGGAGGGTCGTCAGAAGCAAGATTGGAGGTCGCGCAAAGCAGGGCTTCAAATGAGATGCCGCTGCTTTACAGTGGCACGTCACGTGAAGGGTCGTGCGAAGAAATAATCGAACGAGATGGAGAAGTTATTTGAACAGCATGGGCTCATCATTCAAACGACATTTGTTGAAATGTTTAGATCTGATTTCCCTTATGCGTTGTCATGTTTTTTACCATTAGATTGTTGAGCTGTCAAGCCCAGATTAACCCAGATTGGATAAAACGGAATTTTAGACTTTAGGAGGATTTTTATAAGGGTGTGTTTGGACATTTGTTATGAGAAAAATGGAAGAGAGAGAGAGATATATATATTGAGAGAGAGGTGGGTGGTCTTCCATCTCCTGCCATGACAAACCACCATCCCTCCACTATTCTATCACCATAAAACACCATCTTCTTAGTATATTCCACCATGTTTGAAGTATTTAAACCAATTTTCACCATTATTGAAAAAGAGCTATGAATTTTGGAGAAGTGTTAGGAGTTTTTGGAGAAGATGGAGATGGAGCTTCCATGGAGTTTGAAGTAGGTCTTGCTTTGAAACTTGGAAGGAGCACATTTTGGAACATTTTGGAGGATGCAATTGGTAACCCCTTAAGTCCACCTTTGGAGGTAGGGGTACACCAACATTTATACCACCATAGGAGCTATTACAGGTGAAAAAATCTATCTTTAGTATTACGACTCTATTTTTCATTATTTGTAGTCTTGTAGTTAGATGACATGAGTAGTATGCATATAATTACATGATAAAATTATGTGTAGTAAATAAGAAACATTATTATGGAATAAAAATATTGGAAAAAAATATTTTATTGAAAATATAGGATGAATAAATATTTTAGAGTTTTGAAGTATAAAAGTTGGTATTTTATAAAATTGATGTATTTTCTAAAAAGATTGATGTTAAACATTTTATGAAATAAAATATTTGAAAATAATTATTTATTTTGGTAACATTGGTGAAATAACGTTTCTTGCAAAAATGAAGATTTTATGAAAAATAAACATTTGTTGATGTCCAGAAGTTGAGACAACAAATAATAGATTTAATCGATGGAAATAGAAATAATAATAATAATAATAATAATAATAATAATAATAATAATAATAATAATAATAATAATAATAATAATAATAATAATAATAATAATAATAATAATAATAATAATAATAATAATAATAATAATAATAATAATAATAATAATAATAATAATAATAATAATAGAGAATGGGGATGAGAGACAGAGAAAAGACGATGGGTATTACATGGTCCGACACCTCAAGAAAACCTACGTCCACAATGTTGCTAGGCTTTTATTGCACTATGACCAAAATTACAATTTGGGTTCTTGTTACAACTCGATGGTTGAGAGAATTCTAGACAGAGTCCCCTTCTTAAGTGGATTAGTGCCCTATTTATAGATTATTCATGGGAGTATCAAGAGGACAGGTGGAATTCCCTTATAAGTCGGGCAGTTACACCTGAATATACATGTTTATCAAAAATAACAAACTATTATGCCTTGGATCATGGGTTAACGTTATTAATAGGGGTGTGGGCAACTAATTCATAACAGCCACATTATTATTATCCCCATGTGATTCATGAGGGATATTATGTGTGTAGGCACCCATAGGAATGTGTGGTGTGTCCAACTTTGTTTACACGGATGAGACAATTGCCAAGTAGGTAGACCGAGAAGATTATCACTGAGCCGACCTCATTTTCGAGAGGAGCTGAACACATTATTAATTCTCTTGGCGTTTGTGTTTTATTCAAATTTGAGATTATATGGGTATAACAGAAAGCCCCTGAAACCTCTTGAATGAACTCTGTTATTCGATGCAAGGTGATTGGATAAGGTGTTACATATTACTCGTATCAAGGCATTTGTGGTCGACTCACTTTGGGTCGTTATAGGCCGAGAAGATTACCTTTAGGGTTTATAAAAATTTCAAGGACACGTGTCCAGTAGCTGAAGAGTCTTCTTTGTAATGATGGCGATAGGACATGCGCACAGATACTCTATACCGTCCATTTCTGCAGATTTTCTGATGTTTAGTCTACTGTGTATTTTCATTCTCTTTTATCAAAACTATAAATTCATGCCATACATCCGATTTATCGTCACTTTGATATTTGCATAGAGAGAGAGAGAGAGAGAGAGAGAGAGAGAGAGAGAGAGAGAGAGAGAGAGAGAGAGAGAGGGTTACTTTGGGCATTCTTAAGGGATCGGTGATTTTGTCGCCAAAAGTATTTATGTGGTTTCTTCCCTGTCTTTCATAGATTATCTTGGCATTAATTAATTTTATCAGGTACGCCTTCCTTATTTTTGTTAGGGTTTCTCCGTTCTTCAATTTGTTGGCTGGTATTTTTCTGCTGTTTGGAGATTATGGTGTTAAACGGTCATTGAGTTGGTTAGCCCAGGTTTAGCAAATAGTGATAGGAGTTCTTATGAGTTTTCCCCAACACGTCCAACGAATTTATAATTTTATTTGCGAACTTGAGTCGGAACGCCCTGGTATCACCGATAGAAGGTTTCCACACCCTTTACAAGTGGTTACACCGGAGGAAGAGCCTGGTCACCCTTGTTACACACCCAATATTGCCTCTAGTTATGGTTATTCTGCTGATCTTGGGGTTACTTACATTCATTCCCCTATTTTATACACCTCTGCTACCATCTCTGTTGTACCCCCTTCCATTGAGGGTGATTGTTTGAATACCGTTTCCATGGACCCCATTAATTGTTATTCTATTTTTTTTATAGGACATTAGGCCTAAGAGTGTTAGTCCCCATTTTTCTGTTTCCCCTATTAATAGGTCTCATGATGAGGCTATGGATGAGGAGGAAGAATGTCATGTCGGGTCCTCTGATACTTATAATCCCGCTGACACTGATGCTCGATGGTATTAGTGCACTATCACTGAGGAGGAGCTTGATGCGTTGAGAGAAAATTTTATCCTACCTATGGCCATTCATACCAAACTGCCTAGTGTCTCAGAGAGGTGTTATTCTGTGAGGGACACCTAGGAGATTTGCCTCCCCTTTTGGCCTCTCCAAGTGGGGTTGAAGCTTCCTCTTCATCCTACCATTCGTTCTATTTTGAGGGGTTATGGTGTGACTTTGACCCAACTTTCCCCCAACACCTTTAGGACAATACTAGGGGCCATAATGTTCTAGAAACTCAGAATAGGTTTTGATTTTACAAGGGATATCTTTAGATATGTTCTTGGTTTGAGAGGTAATTCTAAAGCCCGCGGGTATTATCATTTTCCCCCTGGAAGTCTCGATATATGATGGTTATCATAGTCGAAACTAGCAACCATAGTTGAAAGATCCAGTATGCGCTCATTAAAGGAGATTGGGAATTTAGGTTCCATGAGTGGGATAGATCATGTAGGGTCCCCGGGGAATGGAATGGACCCAACAACATAGGTAAAAACCTTATGTCGTTTTATTACTCCTTTTTTGTTCGTCTTATTGTTATGACATTTCCATTATATTTGCTCATTTTAGTGAAACGAGCGCCCAGGCTTGCCAAGTCTTTGATTGACCTTGTTGAGACATATTGCAAGAAGAAGCCTCCAAAGTTTGAAGATCTGTTTTCCGTTGAGAAATTTATAGCTGTCAGGTATTATACTCCCGCCGGTGATCTTGCTCCTTTAGAGTTTAAGGTTCTATTGGAAGGGTGTGTGGTGCAAGAGACCCATAAGTTTGAATGTTCATACATCTGTTAGTCTTTTTCCAGGTGTAGAGGAGCATCCATTATAGGAGACATTAAGCATGTCTCCTCATCTTGTTGATCGCAAAGCCTTGGATTTAGCCAAGCATAAAAGAGTTAGTTCTGGACAAAAACAAATTGGGGCTGAGCAGTCTGCTGCTTCTAAAATAACCGAATAAGCTGCTCACTAGAAGGAGGCTGAAGTTACTTCCAGGGTGAAAGGTAAAGCCCCCATATATCCTTCAAATAAAGAAAAGAGGTTCGTGGATAAAAATGAGGATAGACAACCTATGCTCAAGTTGATGAGGGGACTTGGTCATACTTTTGGGCCAGGCCAGGCTTCTTGTCCAGGTCCCACTTCTAGATATGGTAAAGTCCCTGAGTTTGAGTTCGACCCAGAACACAAGATCACTAATGAGGACCTGAAGGCCGATCAGGACTCCATCTTCTACCATGCTAAGAATGCCATTGATCTGGTAAGTTATTACGATCATGTGAAGGATTTTGAGTGCTAAAGATGGTCTAACCCAAATTCCTTGTGAACCTTGGCACAACATAGGTTTCCAGTGGTGTGATCCTTTCTTAACGATTTATTACGAGTTAGTATTGATTATTGTGTCCCGACCACTTTTTATTTATTCTCGAGGCATCCATGGCATGCACTGCTCTGTGAGAGAATTCGTTAGGGAATCATGTAACCTATAGTAAGCTGGATGAGGAGAATAAGACACTGAAATCCAAACATGATAAGATATTTGTTGAGCTGAAGGAGAGATACGACTAGTTGATGGTAAGGACTGGGGACTACGCAAGGTGGAAAGTGAGAATGCTTCCCTTAAGGAAAAATTTGACGCTGATGATGCTAAAATTTGGAGTTTAAATGAAGCTCTATCTAGTGAGCAAGAAAAGTTTGAGTAATAAAATGCTTCCGATGTTACGGAGTTATAGGCTGCTCGTGATGCCATTGCCTCTGCTGGAGCGACAGTTGTTGAAACTTATAAGTCCTTAGCTGAGTTCAACATGGAATGCCTCAATTATTTTTTCAATGGGTATGAGGAGTTGAAGAAGAGGATGACAACCCATTATCATGATATGGCTCAGGCGGTGAATTAATGGCAAGGGGACGATGAAGAGGATGCGACCTTGGACGGTAAAGAAGGTGGTGGACCCCTAGCCGATGGCCTCACGCCCGATCATGATTAATTGAACTATTATTAACCTCTTCTCTTATGTTACCTTTTATTTGATGTTGTTTCGCCCATTTATGGGTTTGTTTTATTTTTGTCACAGTATTTATGGAACTGTTTTTGGTCATCAATATCTTTTTTCTTGAATGTAGATTATCAATCTTGTTGCTAGATGCTTGCTGAAAATGACAGAGCTTTGTCCCTTAAAATGATATTTGACATTATTATGTTCGCAACCCTAGAGGTCGTACGAAGTTTTAGGCCGATCACTTTGTTCGCAAACCTATAAGAATAGGTTATTACAAGTTCAAGTGTTTGTGACCTGTGGGGTCGTACAATGTTTTGGCCGATCACTTTATTCTCAAACCCATGAGGATAGGTTTGTACAAGTTTAACTTTACACGACTTGTGTGGTCGTACAGTTTTTGGCTGACCTCCTTATTCGCAACTCGTGAGGTTGTACAAGGGTTTGGACTCGTTCAATGTTCACAGACTTATGAAAACAAGTTCGTACAAATTTAAATATTCGCGACCTATGATGTCGTATAGTGTTTTGCCCAACCTCCTCGTTCACGACCCGTGAGGTCGTACAAGGGTTTGGCCTAATCTCTAATGAGAATAAGTTCGCACAAGGGCAAGTATTTATGTTCGTGGTAAATCAATGCAGTTTATGTAATTAGATATGTTTGTATATATCCTACTATATCTTACACCCCAAAAAGAAAATAATAAAATGAGGGATGAAAACATAACTTTGTTACTTGAGAAAAGTGCGACCTATACAAACGAAATGACTAAAATATTATTGATAATATTTCCTGAGGTGTTTTGAATTCCAAGGGTTCTTTAACTTCTCGCCTTTTATAGTTTCAATGCAGTAATTCCCAAGCCTTACAATGCTTGTCACCCGCTAAGGCCCATGCCAGTTGGGCTCGAGCTTGTTGTTCTTCTAGATCACCTTCTTGAGAACGTAGTCCCCCTCCTTTAAACTGCTTGGCTTAACATAACGGTTATATAAGCATGCAGCCCTTTGTTGGTAGGCGGTCATTCGTAGTGCTGCATTCTCTCTAACCTCTTTTAATAGATTAAGATCTTGCCTCCTTTCCTGATCACTCTTTAGGGAATCAAAATTGAGGACCCTGTGCTTGGGGAGTCCTATTTCAGTGGGGATGACCACTTCGGTGCCAAAGGCGAGCATATACGGTGTCTCTCCGGTAGCTGTTCATGGGGTGGATTTGTAAGCCCATAGTATGCTATGGAGTAGGTTAATCCAATTCCTTTTTGCATCATCGAGTCTATTTTTAATCTCATCTAATAGTGTCCTGTTAGTGACCTCAATTTGGCCATTGCATTATGGATGCCCCAGTGCAGAGTGAAGTTTTTGAATATTCAATCTAGTGCAGTATTCTTTAAAGTCCTGGTTATCAAGTTGCGTGCCATGGTCCATGATGAATGCAAAGGGTATGCAGCAGTGACATATAATCATCTTCCAAAAAAATTGGAATACCCTTTTTTAAGGCATTTATACCATGGCCCACTTTGTAAAGTAGTCCACCATTACCACCAGGTATTTGTAACGGCCTTTTGTCCTCGATAATGGGCCGACCAGATCGATCCCCCACATTGCGAACGACCACGGTGACACGATTGGTGTGAGTAGAGCCCCATGGGAACGGTGGATCTTTGGTTACTTATGGCACTTGTCTCATTTCTTCACATAATTCGCGCAGTCAGCCTTCATGGTCGACCTGTAATACCCTTGAGTCGTTATATGCTTGACCAAGGACCTTTCGATGGAATGGGCTCTATAACATCCTTCATGAACCTCATCAATAATCTTATTTACTTTTGTCAGGTGAACATATCTCAATAGTGAGATAGAAGACACTCTTCTATATAGTAGTCCTACTTCTATCACGTAGTGGGTTGCCTTGTAGCGCAACTTTCTAGCTTAATTTAGATATGCAAGGAGTTCGCCAGATTCAATATATGCTCGTATGGGGTCCATCCATTATGGTCCTAGATTCACCTCCATTATTCTCAGAATATTCTTCTCTGTGCTCCTATGTTCCAATACTTTAATTGGTATTATCATTCGTAAAGACGTTCTGGTTATTGAGGCTAGCCTAGCCAGTGCATCTTCTCGGATATCTCCAATTTGGGGATCCTTGCTATTTTTACCTCTGTGAACTTTTCCAATATTTTTTGTACCATGGACAAATATTTTTCTATGGATTCCTCCCTAGACTCATAAACCCCCAGTAACTAATTGATAACTAGCTTGGAGTCGCTATATGCCAAAATGTGGTTGGATCCTATGGATGAAACTAAACATAGCCCAACAGTAAGGGCTTCACATTCTGCTTCATTATTGAAAACTTTAAATTGAAAACGTAAAGCGTATTCCACATCTATTTCTTCAGGCGTAGTGATGATAATTCTCGCGCCACTTCCTACGGAACAAGATGATCCATCAACATATAACTTCCAAATAACACTACCTTGGTCGTAGAATGCCTCTTCAATTTTACCAAACTTAAAAATCTTATTATAGGACTCGTCATACTATCCCTTAGCCTCTTTGAAGGAGCTTTCTCCCTTGGGAGTCTACTCAATTCTTCTAGGATTCATGGTTTCTTTTGGGGGAGATTGTTGATTGTTAAGAATCGAACTCTCTCCCAAAGGAGTTTGTTCGAATAATTTCTCCTCATAGGTGAACTCAGCAATGAAATCCTCTAACGCCTGCCATTTTATGGAGGTCCTGGGTTCATACTGTATACCGTACTCACCTAGTTCAATCGCTCAAGCCATGATCTGACCAGATTTCTCTGGATTATGTAGGACTTGCATCAAAGGCAGGTATGTGTTAATCACAATAGTGTGGGCCTGGAAATACGACTTCATTCTTCGTGAATCTTCTCTTAGTGCCAATGCCAATTTCTTCATTCGTGGGTACCGAACTTTAGCCCCTTGATGTGCTCTATTGGTATAGTAAACTGGTCTCTGAACTCCTTCCTTATGCCTCACTCGTTTCGAACTAATAGCTGATTCGAACACTGTGAGGTATAGGTAGAGTTTTTCTCCAACAATTGGGCGTGATAGGAGATGTGGGGAACCCATATAATGCTTTAGCTCTATAAATTTTTTTTCACATTCTTCATTCCATTCGAACAAATTCCTTAATACTTTAAAGAAGGGAAAGAACTTATTGGTAGATCTAGAAACAAACTTGTTATGTGCAACCACTCGCCTTGTTAGCCTTTTCACATCCTTCTTTGTTATGGGAGATTTCATGTTGAGCAGTGCCTAAATCTTATCTGAGTTGGCTTCAATACTCCGTTGATTGATGATAAAGCCTGGGAACATGCCCTCCTTTACACCAAAAATGCATTTGGCAGGGTTTGGCTTCATTTGGAACTTCTCCAACTTCTCAAAGGTCAATCTGAGGTCTTTAATGTGGTCGGCGGCTGCCATGCTCTTAGTGAGCATGTCATCCACGTAAAATTCCATGTTGACCATGATTTGGTCTTTAAAGACTTTGTTCACCATCCACTGGTAGGTGGATCCTACATTTTTAAGACAAAATGGAATAACATTATAATAATAAGTACCTCTGTGTGTTATGAAGGACGTATTTTCTTTATCGAAAGTACTTTTCTTGATCTAGTTATTGCCAGAGCAGGCATCCATGAAGCTAAGAAGCTCGTGGCCCGCAGTGGCATCGACCAGCTGGTCAATTCGTGGAAACGGGAAATAATTTTTTGGACATGCCTTGTTCAGATTGGTGAAATTAACACACATCCTCCACTTATCATTCTTTTTGGGCACCATAACCACGTTAGCCAACCATTCTAGATATTTGATGTCGTCGATGAAGTTAGCTTTGTTCACTCTATGGACCTCTTCCTATACAATAAGGTTCTTGTCGACGTAAAAAACTCTCTGTTTCTGTTTGACCGTCTTGGCTCCTTCCATCACATTTAACTTATGACACATGAAGTCAAGATCTATGCTAGGAATTTCCTCATGGCTCCATATAAATACACTCTTGCACTGCTGCAGGAATTCTATGAGCTCTTTCTTCAAACGCGGGTCCAATAACGACCTAATTTCAACCATTCATTCAGGTGATTAGCGTCAAGTGGGACTACTTCAAACTCCTGAGCAGGCTTTACCAGTTTTGCTTCGTCTTGGGAATCAATAATTTTTATGTGATATGTGGTCATCAATTTCTTTTATTCTTCCTAGTCTGATAATATGAAATAACACTCACGCGATAACTTCTGATTGCCTTTGACAATTCCCACTCCAAAGTGCGTTGGGAACTTCAAGCATTGATGCACTATATATGGGACGGTTTCAAACTTCTTCAGGATGATCCTGCCAAGTATCGCTTTGTAGACAGATAGTACATTATTTTTTAGGACAAAGAAATGTATTCTCTCTCTTTGGATTATTGGCTAAGTTCCCATTATAACTTCTATCTCTACCGTCCCCAGGGGATACACCTTTTCCTCTAAGAATCCAATCAAAGGTCGGTGATAAGGTGTTAGCTCCATATCTTAAAGCTTCAGTTTCTTGTAACATCTGTAGAACATTACATATGTGAAGCTACTAGTATCCACCAGCATCATGGCCACCCGAACTTCTTGGATGACTATGGTGACGACCAGAGGGTCATTGTGAGGATACAATACCCTAGACAGGATGTCTTTTAAAAATCCGATGACTAGTTTACCTATGTTCCTTACGGGGTCATTTGTCTAAATTGGTTGTTAGATTAACTTGCGTATGTGTGCAGTCTTAGGCCTCATTCAGATCAGTTTTCCTATCTGTTGGGTCTTCTCCCCAACTAGATCCTCCTCTCACGATGAAATGATAATCAAAAGATATCATGCTGATGTCGTGCACAGGTTCTTTAGGTGTTTAGGGAGATCAGTGTAGTCATTCGAGTCGTTATCCCTCTCCCTCTTCCTATCGTTAGCCCTCCGACAAGGTGATACTGATCGTCTCCTGGATTTATTCTCTTCAGGATTTGATCGACATTACGATCCACGTAATTAGATATATTACCCTTCCTGATTAATCCCTCGATCTCGTTCTTTAACTCTATCCAACTATTTGTGTTACGATCGTGGTCCTTATGGAATTCGCAATACTTACTTCTATCCCTTCTATTTGCCGGCATCTTCAGCTTTCGTGGCCACCTGAGGTCTTTGCTTCCCCGGATTTCCTCCAGGATATGATGGACGCCAATCGTGAGAGGTGTGTACTCATTGTACTTTTTTTGGTTTATCAGCCTTTCTATCCTTCTGCTATTGTTTACCTACGATTTTACCGGCTGACGGTTTCGGACTGTCGAATTATTTCGTCGCCATTACCTCTTCGACATTCTGATCTTCCCCGCTTTGGCCAACAATTTTTTTATAGTCTTGGGTGGCTCCTTTGCCAGTGCCCAAAGTAGATTTCACGGTCATAATCCGCTCATCAATGATGTTATGGGAGTTGGCTCGTTGTAATCCACGACTTCCATCTTCTCAGTGTTAAATTGAGTGATAAAATCACAGGTGCTCTCGTCAGCTCTCTGTCGAACACTAAGCAAATGGGCGACTTATTTTCCAGGTTTCGCACCAAATCAGAAGCTGCAAATAAACTAGTCAGCCAGTTGCTAAATTTTTTTTATTTTCCCTCTAGGAAGGTTATTGTACCCGATTTGGGCGTAACCAGTTATAGTACTCGAGAAGGCTCGACAGTTTATCTCATTCGGGTAGAATAAATTTCTGCAGTGACTTGATACTATTCGATATACAGAATATGATATGTCTTCCCATCATATTTTGGTGTGATAATCAGTGGCTTGAACTCAGATGGAGTAGGGTACGCCACGATAGAAGAGATAAAAGGCAATTCTTTTGTAAAATCCCTCACAGAGGATTCTTGGATTTGGCCATCTCTTTAAGGCAGTCTTCCAGGCGCTAGATGGATCCTTTCCATGGTTGGTTATCACCTTGGTGTAACACCCCGTAATATTGAGGATTAAATATTTAATTATTTTGGGAGTTATAAAAATATTTAAATTGGAGAAACTTAAATTCATGACTTGGAGAATTTATTTGAGTGAGCCAAATTATTTATAATTGGCGACTTTTAAGTTTAATGGTTCAAAATCTCGTGTGTCACATTTAGAGGTCGAAATTTAGAAATTTCAAAAAGTATTTCGGATGGCAATTCTGAGTACGTGGTTGCGTCACGGGTCGAGATAGTCAGAAAAGAGTACCCGGGGGTAGTAATTGGATCTCGGAGTATTTTTGGGTATAGCCGGGCCCACACAGGGTGAGTTGGGCCCTTTTAATTAGACCCACATGACCAAAAATAGGATTTGATGTTTTTAACCTAATTGAGAGATTAGGGAACGGCAGTCAACTCAACTCTAAGCCAAGGGCTTGAGAGGGAAATTGGGGGAAAGCAAATCAAGAGCCAATTTGGGGAATTTGGAGCCAAATTAAGGGACTACACCAATGGATCAGACACTACGAACAATTCCAGGCAAGTGGTTATAATCAATTCATATCATAGTGATGTGTAAACCAAAATTCGTTTTGGGGATATATGGGTACAAAAATGGGGTTTTTGTTCATGGAACTATTGAATGAGATTCAAAGTAAAAATTGTTTTGTTGTATATCTCTGAGTATGGAAATCTGATTTGAGTGACAATCCGGAATATAAACTGGTGGGATTTGGATTTGGAATTTGGTTGGTAGAACAAAGTTGATGAATTTTAATGAAAAACCCATTTCGGGAAATTATGAGAGTAAGTGGAGAAATTGTGTATCTTAAGATCCATATGATGTGTAGGATGTAAGTTAAACATACTTATATGGTGGGGTGTTTTTATTAGAGGTTTGATTAAGGTTTAAGAACCTTAGTTTTTCATCAATGGCCAAACAGGGGCCTGGAGAATACAAGGTCTGGATCGATCGATCGATCGATGGTACAGGAATCTTGGCAGTTCGGCCAATTTTGATTATAAAGAGAAATTTATTTAAGATTAAATTCCATACTTTTATTTAGTAATAAATTCATATGTGACATATATTTCCTTAACAATTATATGGTGTTATAATTGGGATTAGGAGGGTGTGAACGGTATGTCATGAGATGGATGAATTCGGGAAAATAATTCGTAAATATTTGTGTTAATATAGGATCGAGAAATAATATTCGGGTATTATAGTTGGGTGACGCTACATTATTAAAGGGATTGAAGTGAAATACTTAATTATGGACCAAGTGGGCGAGTCCAGGTATGTTGGTAATTTTAGGTAAATATAATTGGGAAATTATGGAGATGAATGCGCGACACATTGTGGGTGAAAATGTGGGAATGAAATTATGAGAGGTAAAATGGATCAAGTGAGAGAGTCCGGGTATACTGGTTAAGTGACACCAAAGTATTAAATTAATACTGAGAGAGAGTAATTAATTTGGAGTCGGAATATAGACTCGAGAAATATTAAGGTATGGGACAAGTGAGGGAGTCTGGGGATAATGGTTGGGTGACACCAAGTTATTAAATCAATAAGTGTGATAATTAATTTAATTAGAGTCGGATTGTAGACTCGGGTTGGATTAAATTAATAAGTGTGATAATTAGTTTAATTAGAGTCGGATTGTAGACTTGGGTAGGATTAAATTAATAGGTGTGATAATTAATTTAATTAGAGTCGGATTGTAGACTCGGAGAGGTATTGAATTAATAAGTGTGATAATTAATTTAATTAGAGTCGGATTGTAGACTCGGGTGGGACTAAATTAATAAGTGTGATAATTAATTTAATTAGCGTCGGATTGTAGACTCGGGTAGGATTAAATTAATAAGTGTGATAATTAATTTAATTAGAGTCGGATTGTAGACCCGGGTAGGATTAAATTAATAGGTGTGATAATTAATTTAATTAGAGTCGGATTGTAGACTCAGGGAGGTATTGAATTGATAAGTGTGTTAATTAATTATATTAGAGTCGGACCACAGACTCGGATTGGTGTAAATTAATTAATTGGGAGTCGCACCACAAACTCGAATCGGTATTAAATTAATGGGTGTGTTAATTAATTTAATTAGAGTCGGATGATAGACTCTGGGAGATATTAAATTAATATGTGTATTAATTAATTTAATTAGAGTCGGACGATAGACTCGGGGAGGTATTAAATTAATATGTGTGTTAGTTAATTTAATTAGAGTCGGGCGATAGACTCGGGAAGGTATTAAATTAATAAGTGTGTTAATTAATTTAATTGGAGTCGGACCATAGACTCGGGGAAAGTATTATATAAATTGAGGTGTGAGTTAAATATATTAGAGTCAGACCATAGACTCGGGAAGACGATAAATTATTAAGTGAGACAATTAATTATGTTGAGTCGGGCCACAGACTCAGGAAATTACAGGCAGTGTACGGGATTTTTAGTACACGGTAAAGCCGGGGTTTATAATATATATATACGGTGTACTGATAGTATATATATACGTGTATATATTGTGTGTAATATTAAATTACAGGCAGAGTACAGGATTATGAGTACACGGTAAAATCGGAGTTTATATTATATATATACGGTGTAGTGATAGTATATATATATGTGTATATATTGTGTGTGATATTAAATATCAGTGACTAGATATTTATTCAATTTATATACTCTAATTCTATCAAGGGAGGTTGCGCGATATGGGTGAATCTCCTAGCTTGAGGAGTAGGGCGAGTATATCCTTAGGTCATAGCATCCGGTATATATGGGTGAGGGATTTATCTCACTTTCAGGGAAGGAATATGACCGCCTCCATTACGTTTATATTTTGGGCCAAGTTGGTGAGCGATTCCAACTTGGGGAAACTAGGTTTTGTGAGAACACCTAGTGAGATAGCATTTTAGAGGGAATCATTCGACGAGGGTATACTCGAAGGGATGGATATACGTATGTTATATGTGTCGATATTGTGGTAAAGGTACGTATATAATGGTAGTAAATATTATATACGGGTAATAATACAGTGTGTGATGTATTTAATTTATATAACTTGTGACACGGTTATATGTTATTATTTAAGAGGAATTAATTAAGTTAATTGTGAGATAACTTATAATTCAAGAATCATTATACTCGGGTTAGAGTAGTATGGCAAGGGGAGGTTATACCAGGACTAGTTGGACGGGGTAGTATAACTAGGTGGGGTTAAGGTAACCGGCAGGTGTGCACAATAGTGGAGGGGTGAGAATGTCCAAAAGGGAGTGCGACACTAACTTAAATATGAAGTGCATTCATGCATTTTTAATTACTGTCGTTAATTAACTTGCTAAATATTTTCAAAATGTTTTGGGTTCTAACCCTTGCTATAAAACTATTTTCAAAACCTTTTAGGTGTCCAACCACAGGGACGCCATGATTGATATTCTATTCCAGGGACACGGAGCTGCGGCATATGTGGATGCTAGCAGGATTTTGGATTAGACACATCATTCATTCATTACCAGAGTAGGAATCTTGTATCAATTTCAATTTTATTTAGGGCATGTCGCCCAGACTTTCAATTCAGTTTTTAGACTTATTTTATTCTGGTGTTGGACAATTGTATTGTATTATTTTCTTTGGTGGCCGATGATTTATTCGGCAAGTTGTGTAATTAATTATTCAGTTGAGTTTTATTCAGTTGTGTGAATGGTTTATATTTATTTCTTCATGTACTGTTTTGTGTAATTCAAAAGTTAAAATTGGCATGAGCTTTTGGGAATACTAGGTGGTTAGTAAGTTTTAAAAAGTTTTCGATAGTGATGCTAAGGATGATCCAACTGGGATTCCTATTTTAATCTGATATAGGACTAATCACCCTATATTTTATTAGGCGGGAAGTCACACTTGGGTATTTTGTCCAATCAGTTTTTTTGTTTATCTTCGACTTTCGACTGAGCTCTCTTCCTTAGAAGTTTGTACGGCTTCAATCGAGGCTCTAGCAGAGCAACGGGAGCCTCTCGTGACTGATCGACCTAATCCATTTCTCTAGGAGTTGTCACGTGAGGCCTCTGCCACTTGCCAGTGATTGCAACATGGGCCCATTCGATCAAAGGATGATCCCCTACTCAAACTTTCCAACACACTAAGATGCCCCTCAGAGTATAACTGGTCATAAAAATGGTTGGGTGATTGGATGGAGGAGGTGGATCCAGAATAATGGGATTGATCCCAATGTGACCCAATCCATCGAGAAGAGCTTGTATTTCCATAGGATCCTAGGTATAACCTTTTGGGATTCTCAATTGGTTGCCTGTGGTACTCCTGATTCCCCTCTTTATGGGGAGTTGGGTGAAGTCTCCCCTCGCCGCTCCTCGATACCTATAGTCTCGGGGTTACGTTATTTGGATTAGCCTGTAGCGTCCTTGCCTGCCCGACACTCTCCTGCATCGCTTCTTGCCTCTTGTCCAAGCTCATTAGTATGATGTGTAAATCTCTCCCCCCGGTAGGGGTATACAGTGTCTGAACTTCTTCCATATAACTGCTCTCTGTATTATTCACCATTCAAGACCTTTTCAACTATATGTTCGAATTAATGGATTTGGGTAGAGAACACAATGGCTTATTATGAAGTTCCCATAGATGGCGCTAATTTGTTGATGTTCATAAATGGAGAGAACAAATAATAAATTTAATTAATGGAAAGAGAAATAACAATAATAGAGAATATGGATGAGATACATTGAAAACACGATGGATTTGACATCGTTCGACCCCTCAAGGAAACCTACGTCCACGATGTTGCTAGGTTTTTATTGCGCTATTGCTAAAATTATAATTAGGGTTATTATTACAACTCGATGATTGAGAGGGTTCCAGCCAGAGTCGCCTTCTTAAGTGGATTAGTGCCCTATTTATAGATGATTCGTGGTGAGTATCAAGAGGAAAGGTGGATTTTCCTTATAATTCAGGAAGTTACACCTGAATATATATATGTTTATCAAAAATAACAAACTATTAAGCCTTGGATCATGGGCTCATGTTATTGACAGGAGCGTGGGTAACTAATTCATAACAGCCACGTTCTTATTATCCCCACGTGATTGATAAGGTATGTTCTCAATGTAGGTAGCCACAGGAATGCATGGTGTGTATAACTTTCTTTACATGTATGGGACAAGTGTAAAGTAAGTAAGCCGAACAGATTATCACTGAGTTGATCTCATATTGGAGTGGAGCCGAACATATTATTTATTCTCTTGGCGTTTGGGTTTTATTCAACTTTGGGATTATATAGGTATAACAATTGAGTTTGAAGAAATTAAATATCTTTCATGCCTTAAAAATGTATTTTTTTGCAAGTATGATGAATTTCTAGAACGAAAAATAAGTTTAACCCATTTAATAGGATCTTGAAATGGTGGATGCACATGGGCTCTAGTCAGTTCTCAAAGTGGCTTCATAAGATAATTACTATCTACATTTTCTTTGAGCTATGGTTGGGGAGAAACAAAGCTCTTTTTGATGGAATTACAATGCATGCGAATGTGATTATAGACAGAATTAAGAGGAGAATCAGAGACATAGCTTCAACCATTCATTTCAAACCTTCTTCCTCTCAAAACTGCACTCATATCATTCAATTTCTTAACCTAGTTCCTCCTAAACCTCATCAATATATCTTGACTCCCATTACCTGGACTAAACCTTCAAAAAATTTCTTAAAGCTAAACTCTGATGGTGCTTGTGATAGAGTTGGAAACATGGGTATTGGTGCACTAATTAGAAACGATAAGGGCCATTTTATTTGGGGTGTTGCTTCATTTGTTTCAGGAGGGTCCAGTATCACGGATGAAGTTTTAGCATTGAAAGAAGGTATAAATCATAAAGTTTCATTTTATGGTCACAACTTGGAAGTGGAATCGGATTCTCAAATAGCAGTGAACTGCATAAACTCCAAATCTAAGATTTCTTAGAAAACTTGAAGCTGTATAGAAAAAATTCAAAATATCATAGCTCTTTGGAACATTAAGGTTTCTCACATATACAGGGAAGCTAATCATGTAGCTGATCTTTTGTCTAAACATGGCCTTAATTCCAAGAAGAGTACTCATTCTATCATTTTGGAGATCTTCCGAGGATGATTAGGGGAGCTTTAAGACTTGATGCTAATAGTTTTTCTTATATTAGAAAGTCTAATTGAGTTGACTTCTTTTTATATTTCCATCTAGAGAGGGCTTTTCTCTCTAATTATTGATAAATATTTACTTATATATATATATATATAAAAAAAATCATTTAATAGGATTTTAAGATTTAAAGTCCATCTTCTCATGCATATAAACTTGTAGTATTTTGGCACCAAGTATATAAACAAGTTTAAAGAAGATTTTGTTGGGCTTAAACATGAAATAAGAAATGTAGAAATTCTTGTCTTCAAAATCTTTGAAAAGGGGGTTAAAAGTGTTATAAATACAAAGTTACAAGACTACATGTAAAATAAAAGGGAAATGGTATTTTTCTTATGAAAGTAGTCTTTAAGTGTAAATGGATTTTTGAATGTAGAAAGTAAAGAAATGTCTACTTTGGAAAAATGGTTAATAAATATATTGAATAAGTGTTAATGGGTGAACATTGGAAAGTTGGTGTGTCACTTAATTATGTTTTAAGATTAATACTTATGAAATTGGAAAGGAAATAATGAGATAAAGATATCTCCAATGAGATAAAAATATCTCCAATTAAGAAAAATATTACTCCAAGGTTAAGGGGGTATAATGGTGTTAAAACACTTAAGAAGTTAGTGTGGGTAACATAATAGTGTTTGGGGAAAATTAACACTTGCGGAAATGAAGTAAAAGATGAGTGTAGAAATAAATGGGTAAAATAATAATTTTACTTAAAGTGAAGCATTTTTATTTCATAAAAATATTAGAAAAGGTATTACACAAATGGGTCCTAAATAGAAAAGATTTTTGGAATAAAATCAAGGATAAACTGTAAAGGACATGAAATAATACTTTCAAAGTGTAACATAATTTGTGGTGTAACCCCGGATTTTGGCTTCAGTCGGGTAAAAAGGAAAAGTGAAATAATGTGCAAATTCGTAAAATGTTAAAACACATTAAAGGAACTCGAATGACACCGGGATAATTAAGGAGGGATTGGAGCCCTGGGGTGAAAGGCCCAAAATAACTGCTAGAGTATATGATGCGCATAGCCGGCGGTGTGGAGCCCGTTGAAGTATGTGGTATTTGAAAGATTCTGAGAAAATAGAAAAGAATAAGAAACATGTCAAGAAATGGGTTATGTGGTGAAATGTGTTAATACAACCTAATTTGAATTAATTAATAAATATTCCGATAAATGTTAAACTGGACAGTAAATGTGCAATTAATTAATGTCCATAAGGTAAGGAAAAAGGTAAAGTAAGTTGGTAAAAGGGGTGATTAAGCAACCTAAGCGATTAAACCCACAACTAACACAAGAACGTGTTGTGAAAAGTTTTCAAAGGCTAAATTAGTATTTTCTAACATGGTGTTCGCGTGTGTTGAGATGGTGGGTTTAAATGAAAATACTAATATGTATTGGATAAAATAAAAAGGGTGATTTCAGTAAAGAAATGATTTTGATTAAATCAAGTGTAGTGGTTTTAAGTATTAAACCATGTGTGTTAAATAAAGCGAGAAATACTAAAATGAGAAAAATGATGTCTTTTATCAGATTAAGGTAAATTAATCTGGATAAATAATATTTTCGAAAGTAAAATTATTATATGCATTATATATATATATATATATATATATATATATATATATATATATATATATATATATATATATATATACAAGGTAGTTGCATGTGCACGTAAGCATAACGTGTTAGAGTCTCCTTTCTGTCGTTAGATTCTATACTGCATTTGTATATTTTCCACTGAGCATTGGTTCACACCCTCGCTTTATTAAGACAGGTTGGGAGCGATTTCATATTTTGAGAGCATTATACAAGAAAATACTTTATTTATTTTACGTTAGTAGATTTGTATGCATGGACTTCGGGGTGCTCCTTATGGGTCCTTCACGTAGTTTATTTTGCGACAGGAATGGCATGCTAAAAAAGTAAAATGTTAATTAAAATAAATTGGACTAGAAACATTATATAGGTGATTTTATTTCACTTCACATCTAAAGCTCAAGTCAGACAGGGTTGACTATGGGTAACCTATAAATTTGGGCTGGGGCATTACAGAGACTGGAGGTGGCAGGAAAATGTGCTTGTAATGGGGAGGGAGGCAAGTGGGTTTGTGATTTTAAATTTTGAAATGGGGCTTTAAAATGGAAAGAACACTGGGTTTTGGATTTTTAAATTGTTTGCTGTGTTTTTTTTGGTTTTGGGTTTTAAATTGGGTGAGGGATATTTTGGTCATTTTGTGCTCAAAATGAGTGGGAATTTGAATTATGTAGTTAATTGCAACAAATTGATACTTAAGGGGGTGAGTTTGTAAGGTAATTGTTTGGGGGATGACCCATAAATTCGAGATAGTTGAAGGAGGCTAGGTGCAATATTCCTTAATATATATATATATATATATATATATATTGAGTCTTACATAAGTCATGCCCAAAACATGATTCTTAAGTAAATGTCATAAATGAGTGCCCCAATTCCTATTATTTGGCATTTATACTTTGTTTGGCATCAACTGTTGTAAACATTTATCGAAGCTTACGCTTGAGCGTACTTTATTATCCCTTTGTGGTTGGATATTGGCATTGTAGCTTTACAGATACTTGCACATTTTCCAAAACTATTTATGCTTTGAAATGATTTAAGAACACCTTTTCAAATCTGTAAAGTTTTTAAAAAAATCAGGCTTGTTGTTTAAAAACCTTCCATATTTGTTATTAGGCCCTTTGTGAAAAAAGGGTGTGCACGGCACCAAATCATAATAGTGCGCACTATTTTAAGTAGCATAAGACACAATGACATGTAGTTCATTATAGGCCAATGAGATACGTTTTGTGTGCACAAATCCATCTCAACACCGTGGGCAAAACGTTTTTATTTTTTAGTCGACTATAACTACTTTTAATTTGGCTCCAAAAATCATAATCTATAAAATGAGAGTT
Organism: Sambucus nigra; assembly: GCA_949130495.1. NCBI lineage: Eukaryota > Viridiplantae > Streptophyta > Magnoliopsida > Dipsacales > Adoxaceae > Sambucus > Sambucus nigra. Next base: position 407,850,507 of record OX422208.1, on the reverse strand, counting down.
GTGTGAATTTTTGTTCTTAGTTACTTTTAGAGGTTTTACACATACTCTCCTTAGTTACTCATTGAAATTCACAATTGAAATATTCTCTTATACCTATTCTCGATCTTTGAATTTGTCAAGTCTTTTACGTGAGTGTTTGTCAAATCTAATAAAGCCAAAATCAATTCAGTTACCAAATTAGATGCATTCCATACTTCATATTTAAAGTTGCATTTAAGGCGAATTGAACAATTCATTGAAGGACTTATTTAAGGTGTGATGCTCGTAGGAGAATGGATTTCTTTTCAAGCTTTGTCGATAAATTAGCTTGATTCTAAAAACATGGGGAATAAATGTCCAAAGGCAGCTGACTATTCAGGAGAACAAGTGAGAGTTTTCCTCTTCAATTGTATTGAATTATTTTTTCAAGTTTAATGAGAGAGAACATGCATCCGAGTTTTTTCTCTATGTGTTTTTTTATTGTACATTTATTATTTTGTGATTATCTTATTGTTTGAATTTTTAATTTATATTAGTTCATTCACCAAGTCTCCCAGATATTAGGTTGATTGATAATTGGACTATCTGAAAGGTATCACCTGGTTAATTGACTTTAATTTGGTTGTTTTTCCTTATGGGTGAGTTTCAAATCGATCGATTAAAAAGTTTTCTTATAAATTAAAAACATCTCCACACATGTTCAATTTCAAATCTATGGCCTAAAATCAATTTTCTATAATGTTTTCAAAAATAGAATTACTAGATTTTTAATTGGTGAATATTTCTTAAATTGGATCGAGTAATATCCATCCATCCCTCTAGGACATTTCAAAGGTCTTTTCACATATATATCCACTCAACGTTTCAAATAATAATAATAATAATAATAATAATAATAATAATAATAATAATAATAATAATAATAATAATAATGTGCATGGGGTCTAATAAAGCGTATATGTTCTAAGGGAGTCTAAAAAATAAGAAGTCTAAATGATCCCTAATTTTTGGTGTAGCAGTTGTGAAGTAGTATGCAAATAACACATTAAATAAGAAAAAAAAAAGCAATATGGTCCACTGGAGAAAGAGAAAATAATTCTCTAACTAGATCTCCACAGTAGATTCGTCACTATAGTATTGTGGGCCTATAAAAGACCACATCAGTTATAGGTTATTTTAAAGAGTTCCTTTAAATGTAGTGTAACCAATCCAATGTGAAGGTGTGAGCACAAACCAAAGAAAGAGCATGGTTTTGATTATAAACATGAATTATTAAATATAACAACAAACAAAATTGTTTTAGGTGATCCCTTACAACCTCATCCTAAGGAGTGTTGGATGCATTTTCAACTATTAGAGATATGAGGTTTGGGGATCATGTTAGGAGTGGGGAAAGTTTTAAGCACTCCAATAGTTCATTTTTTACTACATATGTATGTTTATATTATATATTTTTATTACTTGTATACATGAAAACCTTAGTATTAGGCTCCTTTACTTATATAGATGCTTAATTAGGCTTTAAAGAATGATCTAGCAGGTAGGTATCATATCTTGTGTGTGTGTGGGGGGGGGGGGGGGGGGAGATTATGATCATGAGTGAAACTTGGTGTTACGCCATCATACTCGTGAGGTCACTAGATCAAATTTGATGTAGTTGAAGATATGAAGATATTCTCTTCGTATATATCGGAATATTCCATAGTATGGGGGCGAGAAGTTGTGGGTGGATATGTTCAAATATTTCGGGCGGACAACAACGTACTGTTATGCGAGTTATTGGTATATATAAAGGATAATACATTGTCAGGTCATGTCACGAGACAATATTCTAGAGTAACATGTCTCGAGGAAACTTATTGGGTCATACATTAAGAGTGCGCTCACGAGGGAGGACTCAGTATTGCGCTTACGTGCTCGTGTATTTATCAAATCCCACGTTGTCCATATGTCCACGCAAAGTCATGGATAGTCCATAAAGACCGTATGTCGAAATTATGAATGTGTTTATGTTACTCGGGATCCTTCCTCAACATAGAATTTCAATTTTAAGTGTATTTCTTATGTTTGTGGTTTTAGGAAAGTAATATGTATGACCCCGATGAATATTTTCTATAAAACATACTTTGGTGATACTCTTCGTTTAAGACAATATGTTCCTTTGGTGAAGAGTTGTGAAGATATACTGAATTTCAACTTTGGCATTTTTTTAAAATCTGATACATTACATCATACATGATCTTTCTTGAAAACATGTGTTGTTGTAAATTAGAATGTATGTTTTCTTAAAGAAGCCTTTCCTGATAACGTTGATTAGTTACCTTCGAGGTATAGCAGAAGAATGAATTTAGATAAGGATTACTCATAAAAGGGGTGTGTTTTAAGGAACCAACGATATCACGTGATATACATTTGGTCTCCCAATGGAGGTGGGGCAAAGAGTTTAAATCGGTCCAAGAAAACTATTCGAAGTCCACTTTAAACTTTACATGTTGTTGTTTTAAGTGAGGTTCATCTATGTGGCATTATTTATAGTGGTGTCTACGGAGCCTAGTTGAGTATATGATTGATGAAAAAGATTATTTGCATTTGTTCTAAACTCTAAAGAGACTAGACAATCATGTAATGTATATTAATACTATATATATGAGTGTTGGGCTCTAGGGAACCTAAGCAATGTTAAAATGAGCAAAAATATTATTTATGTAATTACTAAGACTTAGGGAGCATATATAAATCTCTAATGTACATAAATACTATTTGTGTAAATATTAGGCTCTTAGGAGCCTAGATGGTTAATGTACATTCGACCACCAGGTAGAGTCGGGACATAGAGTTTGAACTATGCAAAAAAGCTTATTCTTAAACAAGCTTATTCTTAGTGTAATCCATACTAGGGTTGAAATTCGATTATAAATAATACCTTCTTTAGGGGTGGGGTTGGGGGTTGGGAGAAGAGCTTCAGCTACGAGTGCTTACAACTAGGTGTTTTAGTCGAGTAGGGATTCGTCTAAGGGGAACTAAATTTCCACAGAGGGAAATACGGAATTCTTGAAATCTGAAAGCGACTTTCGAAGAAAGGGACTAAAACTAAAAGGACGTAGTTAGCGAAATTAATGTTGAGCTTCTTAAAGGAATTTTAGAAAACATAATTCTAATTGTATCTTGATGTATAAGCTACCTTTTGGTGAGTTATTATTTATAAGTTTCAGATTAAGGTTAAAGCGTTGCTATACACTTGGATCCTTATGTCGTGTGATAGAATTATCGGTGTAATGATGATTTTTGCATGAGAAAGATGATGATTTGGGGGGGGGGGGGGTTTCTTTTATGCGACACTTATTCAATTAAATTCGTCATTTAATGTTTCTACGTAGATGAGAACAACCTGCCATGCAAAATATTAATTCTCACGTGCAAATGTTGGTAGAAATCAAATGTCGTGCGTCACTTTCATATTTCCTATATATTTCCCCATTTAGGTTGAGTGGATATCTTTAGTACAGGTTAACTCTGGTCCGGTTAAGTCTTGCGGTGTATGGGGTTTGTTGGTGTGACACCCCGACTAATTAAATACCGAGTAGTTACTCCTTTATTCAATTTAATACAAAATGTCCAATTGGTTCAGTTCATAGCATCACTGTCGAAAACATTTTTTTAAACAATTACTAGTCACCTAATATTTAAAAAGTCAGTTGTCAAATTTTACTAAATTAAATTAACATACAAAAAATTAAATTATTAGCTACTGATACCACAATTACATCACAGTCACAACAGAATAATAATGGAATAATAAATGAGTATGGAGTAACACTCCCCTGAATAGTCCAATCACTGAATAAAAATCAAACACAAAGTGTGAATAATTAAATAACTCCAAAACTAAAATGAAACTCAAAGTATGAGAAAGATGTCTCAAAATGGAAAGGGACGACATGCCCTATGAGATGAATGACTCCAAAATAGAATCAATGTAGAATGTGGAGGTGTCTACTATCGAGATCCTGTAACTTCCACAGAAGCTACAGCACGTCAATGGAATGGAACTCCTATGCTTGGTGTCCCTGTGGCTGGGCACCTAAAAGGTTTTACAAGAAAAATAGATTTGAAAGTAAACAGGTCAGAGCCCGAGGTGAAAACAGTTTAAAAATAGCAAGTGTTTAATAGTATTAAACAGTGAATATTATATACATGTTAGTTACGTTCTCTCACACGATTTCCCAACCCCTCAACTAATGTGCACGCCTAACGTATATCCTTAACCATTCCTAGTTATGTCGTTCACTATCTAGTCTGTATCACTTATTGTCCTCACATTAATAATATAGGGGTTTATTCACATCGTTCTAACATATCCTGCGTGTAACTCACCTTTCCACTAATAAGATTAAGTTATAACAATTACGGCAGAAAATTCTCATTTTAAATCCCATTTAAAATGCCTCAATAATTTATATTCACACTTTAACAAAGATTTCATTATAATCACTAGTATATTCTTCTCAGCACAACTATATAAATAGGGCACCCTACGCTAAGTTGGAGTGCACACATACTCTGCTATCGAAGCCCGGTACTTCACGTACCTAAGGACCACGTGTTCCGAATCTCTCAGAAACCCTTTCAATAAGAAAAATCACACATATTGGAGGTGAACATAGTTCACATATCCATGGGTCACGTACATACCTACGCTCCCATGATCAGCTGAATTATTAACTCACAAATAAGTCATTCACATCCCTATGTCCTTGAGGTACCAATCTAAATCCCCCCATAGGCACACAAGGATTATATGGCCCTATTCCGAAATCCGACCTCCCGTGATAGCAAGTATGGTAGGTATGTCATACACATAATAATCCATATACTAAGCATTCACACAACTTAGATAACTTATAATATTGTTAAAGGTATATTCTCAACCCTATAACATTAATCCAATTCGTACACTATCATACTTCCGGATGATATATAATATATTTCGCCGATACGTCTCATGTCGTATAGTTTCAAGTACTTAAAACCTAACCGAAAAGGTTACTAAGTCTCCTATTATTCCCACATATTAATTCAATACTCTTAAGGTCCATATTTCTGTCTCTAACCTTAAATTATCAACTATATAGACTAAATTCCTTTACTCGAAATCTCTAATAGTAACTCACTCGTTGGACCCTAGTAAGTCTACCATAAAGTCCCAATTCAATTCTGATATAATCCGGGCCCCATATACACCCCTACCGGTCTTCCTTAAATCTAACTGTGTTCACAAGGCCACCAATAACTTTCAAGGGTCGGAATTGCGTAAATTCAGAAAGGGGAAAAATATTACGATTTTTGGGGAGGTCGATCGATCGATCATGAATATCTATCGATCGATCGCTCGATTATGAATCTCGATCGATCGCTCGAGCAGTTACAACCCATGTTTTTCTGCGTTTTTAGCCCTAGTTTTCTCTTCAATATCCATTACATGAATCCATTCTCCAAATTAAACGTACTACATGTTATACCATCCTAATTACCACCTTTCTAATGTTCCAGAAGAATCAAATCATCTCAAGAACAACAAATATATAAATATATTCATCAAACTTTTCATGTTCAACCCTAGTGTAGTTTCTTCCAATTCAAGACAACCCAAAACTAAATTTTAATCCTGGATTTCTATTACTAAGGTTCTGATTTCAATTTTTAATAATTTCAGAATTTAACTACCTGTAAATTCTACCCATATTCAAGATTTACTTCTCCCAATTCATGAAATTATCAATCTTTCAACTCTAGCCTTCAATCCTAATCTACATGGATAATATATTTGCTGAAACTTAATGAAATCAAATCACTTGCCTTGTAATTGATGTTCTAATCTGCTGGTGATGATAAAGGCTGGTTCTCTCCCTCTCTCTCCGGTCACAATTTCGTCGAAATGTGGTGATGGTTGGTGGTTATAGCTTGTAACCTCTCCTCTTTCTCACGTTGCCCACTTCTTTCTTTTTGGATGATAATGGCCCTAATGGACCTCATAATAGCTGCTAAATAAACCCTAAAATTCGTGGGTCCAAATCTCTTAAAGTTTAAAATGACTAAAATACCCTCACGGGTTGTCGGTTTGGACTAAAAATGCCTCGAAACCCAAACTAAACTCCCGACTAGTGTTTCCTGACTAATTCGACCCCCCGAACACGTTGGCGCACTCAAAATGACCATATGAATGATAAAATTTTATTTACTTTTAAATATAATTAAATTAATTCCTGATGTGACTGACACGCGCGTCCTAACTTAATTTCCCGAATTGTCGTGTTTATGACTCGAGCTAATTTTAATAAATTAAATAATCAAATATTACCATATATACCCAGTAATATTCAACATTATCATCATAGTCAAATACCGGAATAATTTCTAATTAATTCCCATTTAATTTAATTAATCCCATTAAATAAAAGTCAAAAAAATTACGGGGTATTACATACTTCCCCCCTAATAACAGAATTTCATCACGAATTTTAGAAAATAAAATATACCTAGCAAAAATATCTTTGGATAACGCTCGCGTATCTCATCCTCGCGCTCCCAAGTTGACTCCTCGGCATTATGATGCCGCCACTGAACATGTACTAACGGTACTATCTTCGACCTCCGTTTCCTCTCGCTATAGTCTAGAATGGAAATCGTCCCCTCCTCATAGGAACTATCTGGCTACAGATCTATATCTTCTAATGCAATGTGAGTATGTGCCAAATCGTCTCGAAGATATCTTCTCAGTGAGGAAATGTGGAACACGTCATGGAGCCTATGCAAGTGTTCTGGTAACCCAAGTCTATATGCAACTGGTCCAATTCGCTAAATGATAGGGAATGGCCTCACGTATCTAGGCGCTAACTTCCCTTTCTTCTCGAAATGCATAATCCCCTTCGTAGGAGATACTCTGAGCATCACCTAGTCCCCTACATTGAACTCTCTAATGAAACTTTTGGCATCGTCATAACTCTTTTATCGATCCTCAGATACCCTAATATGGCTTCATATTATCTCTATCCTCGTCGAGGTATCCTGAATCACCTCCGGCCCAAGAAGTTTGTTATCCCCCACCTCTAACCAACATGTTGGGGAACGGAAAGGTCTACCGTACAACACCTCAAATGGAGCCATGCCAATAGTGAACTAGTAGGAATTATTATAGGCAAACTCCACCAGTGGAAGGTACTACTCCCAACCACCTCCAAAGTCTAGGATGCACATATGTAATATGTCTTCCAACATCTGATTCGTTCGCTCAGTCTGCCCATCTGTCTGCGGGTGATAGGTTGTACTCAATTGCAACTACGTTCCCATGGCTTCCTGAAAACTCTCCCAAAATCGTGACACAAATATCTTGTCCCTGTCGGACACGATATCGAGAGGCACCCCATGAAGTCTCACTATCTCAGCTATGAAGATCTGGGCATACTGTCCCGTAGTGTAGTCTATCCGGGTGGCAAAAAATGAGCGATTTTGGTCAATCGATCCATGATTACCCATATGGAATCATGACCTCTTTGCGATGTAGGTACCCCTTGATGAAGTCCATGGAGATGCTCTCCCATTTTCACATAGGAACCTCTAATGGTTATAGAAGTCATACCGATCTCTGATGGTCCACCTTTACTAGCTGACAAGTGGCACATTTAGAAACAAACTCGGAAATATCTATCTTCATCCCGCTCCACCAGTACTGTCGCCTTATATCCTGGTACATCTTATCCCCACCAGGATGCATCGCGAATTGCGACCCGTTCGACTTGGTCATTACTTCGTGTCGCAAGTCCTCCCCCTCAGGAACAACCTATCTCCCATTGAAGTTTAATCCCCCGTCTGAGCTAACGGTATAAGACTCGGCCCCCTCTGCTAGTAATCGTGCTATTTTCTCTTGACATAAGGGGTTTGCTGCCTGGGCCTGTATTACTCTTATAACGATCTGGGGCGTAACTGTCATCACAGACATAAATAATCGAACCACTGCGTCTTGGTATCCCAACTCCTTCCACTTTGCTTTCCACACCTCGACCACCTCACCTACTGGCCTATGGATTAACGCGTCTGCTACCACGTTAGCCTTTCCTGGGTGGTGTTGGATATCGAACTGATAATCCTTTACAAACTCAAGCAACCTACGTTGACGCATGTTCATCTCCTTTTGCGTGAAGAGGTACTGTAGGGACTTATGGTCCGTGAATAAACGAAATTTTTCCCCCAGGAGATAATGTCTCTAAATCCGAAGAGTAAACACGACTTCCGCTAACTCCAAGTCGTGGGTGGGGTAATTCTTCTCGTGAGGCTTAAGCTTACGGGAAGCATAAGCTATAGCCTGACTCTCCTGCAGCAATACACCCCCAAGTCCTTGTGAGGACGCATCCGTGTAGACTAAATACTCCACTCTCGGCCTGGGCAATGCTAACACTGGTGCTGAGGTTAACTTGTCCTTTAACTCGTCGAAAGCCAACTGGCAGGCATCGCTCCAGATAAATGGCACACCCTTACGAGTCAGATGTGTAAAAGGATCCGCTATCTTTGAGAACCCCCGAATAATCCTCATGTAGTATCCTGCTAGGCCTAAGAAACTATGCATCTCAATCGTTGTCATGGGATGTCCCCACTCCCTCACCGCTGATACCTTCCCCGGATCAACAGATATCCCCCTTTCTAAAATGACATGCCCCAAAACCTAAACCTCCTTCAGCCAAAACCCACACTTCTCATATTTTGCATACAATTCGTTCTGACGCACCATCTGTAAAACCTGTCTCAAGTGATCGGCATGCTCCTCCTCTGTCCAGGAGTAAACTAGAATGTCATCAATGAAGACAATGACGAACTGGTCTAGGAACTCTCTGAACACCCTATTCATCAAGTCCATAAACACGACTAGGGCGCTGGTTAGGCCAAAAGGCATAACCCTAAACTCGTAGGAGCCATATCTCATCAAGAAGGCCGTCTTTGAGACGTCCTGCTCCCTGATACGCAACTGATGGTATCTTGATCTTAAGTCAATCTTTGAGAAGAAAGCAACTCCTCTCAACTGGTCTAATAAGTCATCAATTCAGGGCAACGGATACTTATTCCGTATCGTGACGTTATTAAACTCTTGATAATCTACACACAACCTTAAAGATCCATCCATCTTTTTAACGAACAGCACAGGAGCACCCCACGGCGAAGTACTCCTACGGATAAACCCCTGACCCAACAGCTGCTCTATCTGATCCCGTAGCTCCCTTATCTCCATTGGAGCCATACGGTAAGGTGCGCGGGCTATCGGTCGAGTGCCCGGCGTCAAATCGAGATCAAAGTCTATCTCTATACTAGGAGGTAATCACGAAATATCATGGAATACATCATCAAACTCTCTAACAACTAGAATCGAATCAAGTGGTATCACCACCTCCCTAGAGGTCTCCTCCTTTATATAGTACAAATGAGTGGATGATCCTCGCTTAGGACGAGGCATCGCCACTAGGAACATCTCATGTCCGGGTATGGAAAAAATAGTACTCCTGTTAAAATAATCAATCATAGCTCGATACGCAACCAGCCAATCCATACCAATGATCGCATTGAACTCAGACATATCTAATACTAATATATCGACAGGTAAAGTAAACCTCCCAAATTTTACTCCCACACCTCTACATATAAGAGAAATCAAAGAACCCCTACTCAACGGTGAGTCTACACACGTAATAGTGCTCTCTGCGGTGTCTAATAACCCCATAGCGCGTGCAAATCTCATGGCAATAAAACAGTGTGTGGACCTTGTGTCAAATAAAATATGCCCCAGAGTCCCCTGAATAGAAAAAATACCCTCAATAGCGAATAGATCCTGTGGGACTGCGGCCTGCTGGAGCTTGTAAACTCGTCTATACTGAAGTTGTCCCTGCTGGACTGGGACTGCTGGGATAGGTGGTAATGCTGGCATCTGCGGTGGTGCTGGGAGGGCAGCGGGAAACACAAGTCTATGGGGCTCATGTCGAGCACCCTGTTGTTGGTGCTGCTGTGGGTCCCTACCCCTTTATGGTCACTCCTGGCGTTTGTGGCCAATCTTTCCATATATAAAACATTTCCTCATAAAGTTTTTCCCTCTCTAACCCTGCTGCCCACGGCCCTGATGGTCATTACCATTCCTACCCTGACCATGCTGGCCCTGCTGAAATTGATGTTGGATGTGCTGACCCTGATGGCTGTGCTGACCCTACTGGCCATGTCGAAAACCTTCCTGGCCATTTCTAAAACCTCCAGATCTAAATATCTTAGAATACCCCTGCTGGGGACCTTGATCACCCTGCCTATGCTGACCCTGAGCTGATGGTGCCCCTGGCACCATTTCCCCCTGTCCTGCCCGGATGGCTGGACTTTCCTGCTCGTTTACCCTCTGACAGTGAAGTAATATCGCATTAACCACATCAAAATAAGTGGCCAACGAGAGATTACCTAGCAAGTGCTGACGAATCCTCCGCATCAACCCATCCATGAACTTTGGGAACTTATTTTCTTCCGTAGGTCTCTCATCGAGAACGATGTTCAGAAGATTAGTGAACTCGGCCTCATACTCTGCCACTGTCCTCCCCTCCTGCTTGAGGTTCATCAATTTTTGCCTCATCTCGGTGTGAACTGATGAGGGAAAATACTGCAGTCGAACCGCACCCAGAACTCCTGAATGGAAAGAACATCTCTCTCCTCTGCGGTGGTAATAGAATCCCAACACTGCAACGCTGCTCCTACCAGCTTAAAAGTAGCCATTATCTGCCTCTGCATATCCCTACACTCGTACATCCTCAAGTGCCTTTGGATATCCTTCTTCTACTAACTAGACACAACGAAATCGGAGCTACCTGCAAACTCCGGTGGATGCGCCTGCTGAAAGGCATCCCGGACACGTTCCCAAGCAGACGGGAATGCATGAGCCTGAACTGGGGCTACCAACGGTGCCTGAGGTGGTGCCTGTTGTACAACCGCTAACACGGCATTTATCGCATGGGCTATAATTGAGGTAACTTCCGCAACATTCATAGAACCCTGAACTGGTGCAGGCGGTAGCTCGGGCTGGGTACCCCTGGGAACTCATTGTGCACGTCGAGGAGGCATCTGAAATGAGAGGGAAGTTTTATAAGTCCACAGTTAATATCTTAAAATAGCTGAAGAGCATAAGATACACAAAATCGTACAAAAAATACTAAAATATAGGGCTCTATATCAAAGGACACTACGCAGAAACATAACAAGCCGTACAGATCCTAAGGACACTACAACCTGATGCTCTGATACCACCTGTGACACCCTGACAAATTAAATACCGGGTAGCTACTACTTTATTCAATTTAATACAAAATATCCAGTTGGTTCAGTTCATAGCATCACTGTCGAAAACATTTTTTTTAAACAATTACTAGCCACCGAATATTTAAAAAGTGAGTTGTCAAATTTTGCTAAATTAAATTAACATGCAACCAATTAAATTATTATCTAATGATACCACAATCACATCACAGTTACAATAGAATAATAATGGAATAATAAATGAGTCTGGAGTAACACTCCCCTGAATAATCCAATCACTAAACAAAAACCAAATATTAAGTCTGAATAATTAAATAACACCAAAACTGAAATGAAACTGAAAGTATGAGAAAGCTGTCTCTAAATGGAAATGGGCGACATGCCCTAACAGATGAATAAATCCAAAATAGAATCAATGTAGAATATGTAGGCGTCTACAATCGAGATCCTGTAACTTCCATAGCATCTACAGCACGGCAAAGGAATGGAACTTCTATGCTTGTCATCCCTGTGGCTAGGCACCTAAAAAGTTTTACAAAAAAAATAGATTTGAAAGCAAACGGGTCAGGGCCCGAGGTGAAAACAGTTTAAAAATAGCAAGTGTTTAATAGTATTAAACAGTGAATATTATATACATGTTAGTTACGTGCTCTCACACGATTTCCCAACCCCTCAACTAATGTGCACGCCTAACGTATATCCTTAACCATTCCTAGTTATGTCGTTCACTATCTAGTCTGTATCACTTCTTGTCCTCACATTAATAATATAGGGGTTTATTCACATCGTTCTAACATATCCTGCGTGTAACTCACCTTTCCACTAATAAGATTAAGTTATAACAATTACGGTAGAAAATTCTCATTTTAAATCCCATTTAAAATGCCTCAATAATTTATATTCACACTTTAACAAAGAGTCCATTATAATCACTAGTATATTCTTCTCAGCACAAATATATAAATAGGGCATCCCTAGGCTAAGCTGCGGTGAACACATACTCTGTTATCGAAGCTCGATACATCACGTACCTAAGGACCACGTGTTCCGAATCTCTCAGGAACTGTTTCAATAAGCAAAATCACACATATTGGAGGCAAACATAGTTCACATACCCATGGGACACTCACATACCAACGCTCCCATGGTCAGCTGACTTATTAACTCACAAATAAGTCATTCACCGTCATATGTCCTTGAGGTAACAATTTAAATCCCCCCGTAGGCACACAAATATTAGATGACCCTGTTCTGAAAGCCGACCTTATGTCATACACATAATAATCCATATACTAAGCATTTACACAACTTAGATAACTTATAATATTATTAAAGGTATTTTCTCAACCCTATACCATTAATCCAATTCGTACACTATCATACTTCCAGATGATATATAATATATTTCGCCGATACATCTCATGTCGTATAGTTTCAAGTACTTAAAACCTAACCAAAAAGGTTACTAAGTCTCCTATTATTCCCACATATTAATTCAATACTCTTAAGGTCCATATTTATGTCTCAAACCTTAAATTATCAACTATATAGATTAAATTCCTTTATTCAAAATCTCTAATAGTAACTCACTCGTTGGACCCTAGTAAGTCTAACATAAAGTCCCAATTCAATTCTGATATAATCCGGGCCCCATATACATCCCTACTGGTCTTCCTTAAATCGAACTGTGTTCACAAGGTCCCCACCGATAACTTTCAAGGGTCGAAATTGCTTAAATTCAAAAAGGGGGAAAATATCACGATTTTTTGGGAGGTCTATCGATCGATCGATCTAGTCGATCGATCGACTATGAATGTCGATCGATCGATCGAGCAGTTATAGCCCATGTTTTTTTTGCGTTTTTAGCCCTAGTTTTCTCTCCAATCTCCATTACATGAATCCATTCTCCAAAGTAAACGTTCTACATGTTATACCATCCTAATTACCACCTTTCTAACGTTCGAGAACAATCAAATCATCTCAAGAACAACATATATATCAATATATTCATAAAACTTTTCATGTTCAACCCTAATGTAGTTTCTTCCAATTCGAGACAACCCAAAACTAAATTTTAATCCAAAATTTCTATTACTAAAGTTCTGATTTCAATCTTTATTAATTCCAGAATTTAATTACCTGCAAATCCTACCCATATTCAAGATTTACTTCTCTCAATTCATGAAATTATCAATCTTTCAAGTCTAGCCTTCAATCCTAATCTACATGGATAATATATTTGCTGAAACTTAATGAAATCAAATCACTTGCCTTATAATTGATGTTATGATCTACTAGTGATGATAAAGGCTGGTTCTCTCCCTTTCTCTCCGGTCACAATTCCGTCAAAACATGGTGATGGTTGGTGGTTACGGCTTGTAACCTCTCCTCTTTCTCACGTCGCCCACTTCTTTCTTTTTGGATGATAATGGCCCTTATAATAGCTGCTAAATAAACCCTAAAATTCGTGGGTCCAAATCCTTTAAAGTTTAAAATGACTAAAATACCCTCTCGGGTTGCCGGTTTGACCTAAAAATGCTCCGGGACCCAAACTAAACTTCCGACTAGTGTTTTCTGACTAATTCGACCCCTTCGAACACGTTGGCGCACTCAAAATGACCATACGGATGATAAAATTTTATTTACTTTTAAATCTAATTAAATTGATTTCTGACGCGACTGACACGCGCGTCCTAACTTAATTTCTTGAATTGTCGTATTTATGACTCGCGATAATTTTAATAAATTCAATAATCATATATTACCATATATACCCAGTAATATTCAACATTATCATCATAATCAAATACCAACTCATGTCTCGCTACTATTTAAATCCGGATTAATTTCCAATTAATTCCCATTTAGTTTAATTAATCCCATTAAATAAAATCAATAAAATTACGGGGTATTACAGTTGGATGTCTAAGAGTTTATGTGTCGAGACTCGATCTTAGGCGAGGCTTTATAATGGGGAATGAGGGCTAAGGTGCAAGTCTGGGTCATCTATGTAAAACAACCAGCGGAGTTATATCCATACCACCAAAACAAACCAAATAAAAATCACATTGGGTATGTTGCATGAATTTAGAGCCATTTTTTATCATCACAATTCGAGAAAATAATGGCTTACAATTTTTTGTCACATATTGGCTTCAATGCGGTTCAAAAAGATTTATTCAAACAACCAAGTATTAAATACTTACTAAATGTGGAAACAAGTATAATAGATCTTGTTGAGGAAAAAAATCTTGATAACAATTAAGGAATATCTTACGTAAAACTCCAAAATTTTAAAATGGGGCAAATAAATAAAATTATGGGACAAGTATTGTGTTAAAAAGTGGCAAAGGTATTATGTAAGATTTACATGAGTAACATTTAAATACAAAGTAATGCATGGTAACATCATCGGTCTCTATAATATTAGTTGGCCGTAAAGTGGAATTACGGGAATAAACTGCGGATCAATCAAGTGTTCACAACCCAACATGTTCGACCGTTCTGTACTCTAACTTTGCCCCCATCGTCTTAACGTCTATGCATTCTGGGCACGTGTCTTTCTTCACAATTCAAATAACACGAAAATTTTGGTACTTACAGAATTATTCACACTGCCAAGCTCATAGACTGACTTGTGGGCTAATATCTTCTTCAAATCTGCCAAGATCTAGGTTCGTCCGTCCGTCTCTCTCTCTAAATATATGTACATGTATTTGTCAATCTTTGTGTCTATAAGTACACACAAACATACAGATACATCATACATACATATGCATAACTATTTATATATATTGATGTGAACCTTATTTCGTCATTGCCGATTATCAAACCGAAATGCAACAAATGAATCAAAGGTATCAAGGTAGGCCATACACAATAACAGCTCCGTATTTGCCTCAGTAAAATGATTGTTCAACTCTTGAATTTGTAAATCTATCACCGTATAAAACATTTCAACTCGATAATGGTGAAGATTTGTTTTCCCATGAATATTACGCTTTGACCTTCCACAAAATCCATACAAATCCTCCGTTTTTATAATATCCAACTCATATTTGACACAAAATAATGAGACTTCAGCTAACAACAATTCCCACCCATTATCTCTCATATCTTGCAATTGTTGTTTTGCTATTCTCACTAGATTCATTGCATTAACAATTTCTTGATCTTTTCTCTGTAAAGCTTGGGACAAATCATTTGTAATTGACAAAATATTTTTCATTAAATGTAAAATGAATGCAACGTCATAACATTGCACATTCTTCAAAAGACCCTCTATATGACCTCTTTGCTTGTCATTTATCCCTTCGTCCTCAACAATTAAAACAACATCAATGACCGACGAGAACAAATGAATCAAACTTATAAGTGTACCGTAATGAGAAATCCAACGTGTGTTTGCAGCTCGTCTCATTGCCATTTCTTGATTCATGCCTTTGCCAGTCAATATATCACCATTGCAAATTCCTTCAACAACTTTCTCAAATTGTTTCTCTCGTAGTATGTCTCTTCGCTTACATGAAGCTCCAATAATATTTGATAAAAGGGAAATAATATAAAAAAAATAGCAAAATAGTTCTATGTCCCTCCGCGACAGCTACAAGTGTTAATTGAAGTTGGTGTGCAAAACAGTGAACATAATAAACTGCTTCATTCTGTAACAATATCAAACTTTTCAAACCATTAAATTGGCCTCTCATATTGCTAGCTCCAGCATAGCCCTGGCCCCGTAAACTCGAAATGCTCAAACCATGACGGGAAAAAAGAGATTCAATAGATGCCTTTAGTTATAAGGCAGTCGTATCTCTAACATGTGCAATGCCAAGAAAACGCTCAACAATACACCCTCTTGAATCAACAAACCATAGAGCAATGGCCATTTGTTCTTTCACTGATACATCACATGCCTCATCAACTAAGATAGAAAATAAACCATCACCAAGTTCACGAAGAATATCCCTTGTAGTCACATTCGCTATGGCACTAATTATGTCTTTTTGAATCATGGGTGATGTTAGCGTATGATTTCTAGGGGCATTCTGAAGTGACACTCTATTGACCTCCTCATTGTGCCTAGAAATAAATCGTAACAGTTCGAGAAAATTTCCCTAATTAAAAGATTCCTAAGACTCATCATGACCACGCAAAGCCATCTCTTGGCGCAAAAGGAATTTAATACAATCAACTGTTGCAGTTAGACGAATACGATAGTCCATTCGAGTCTGATTGGAATGGTTAGACAACACAATGTCAATGTGTTGTTTTTGGTTCATTAGATCTTGACACGCCCTCAAACACTGATTATGAACATTAGGTGGTTATCCAACATGCACATTAAACCTATCTTTCTTTCTCCAATTTGTATACCCCTCAACAACAAACACATCACCACCGCCTTGATCACCATTCTCACATTTGAAAAGATAACAACACAAAAAAAATGCCGCATCTTTTTGTATGCTATATTCCAACCAATAAGAGTGATCGCTAAACCATGTGAGATGAATCTACGTCTTTCATTGCCGCATAAACGCCAAGGGAACACATGATTCTTAGGTTGACATGGGCCTTTTTGCAACTAATACATTCGAATATTTTTTTCTCTTTAGCACCAAAGCTATGAATGCTTTTTCTTAACCCCCGATCGGATGGATACTCCTCAAAATTTGTCTCCACTATGGGCGGTGGAGGCGAAGATGGAGGCGGAGGAGGCAGAGTCGAGGATGACTCTTTAGCTTTTTTAAAATACTTCAACATATTCTGAAATTAATAGAAAAAACAGAATTCATCTAACATAAATAAGTTATACACCAATTTTATATATCAATTTATCCAACAATTTCATAATATGTTATACACCAATAAATAAGAATGCTTTAACAATTTCAGAATATGCTTTAACAATTTTCCAACAATTTTATACACCAATTTTCCAATTTTTCCAACAATTTCATAATATGTTATACACTAATAAATAAGAATGCTTTAACAATTTCAGAATATGCTTTAACAATTTTCCAACAATTTTATACACCAATTTTTCCAACAATTTCAGAATATGTTATACACCAATAAATAAGAATGCTTTAACAATTTCGAAATATGCTTTAACAATTTTACAATAATTTTATTCACCAATAAATATAATAACATTAAGAGTGCTTTAACAAATAAATTAACAACAAATAAACTAACAAAAAAAAGTGAACACATAACAACACACATTGATTTTTCGGACAGGGAGGGGCGGCTGGTTTCTTGACAGGTGCACCGGATAAGGAGGGGGTGGCAGCCGGACAGGGAGGGGCGGCCGGAAGGGGGTTTAAGTGTTTTGGATTAAGTGGGTTAAGTGTTCAACAATTTCAGAAGTGGGTTATTTGTTTTGGGGGTTTAAGTGTTTTGGGTTAAGTGAGAATGAATAAGGAAGTAGATTTTAGGGTCGGCGGCTGTTTTGTGTGTGTATAGAGTTAAGTTTCCAAAATTACGATTTTTAACCTCAACATTTAAGTTATTACACATAGGTATATATATATATATATATATATATATATATATATATATATATATATATATATATATATATATATATATATATATATATATATAAATTCCAGAAATTCAGTGAGTGCGCCCGCACCTACTCGCACCACTATAGCTCCGCCCATTCTTCAATCCTAATCTACATGGATAATATATTTGTTGAAACTTAATGAAATCAAATCACTTGCCTTGTAATTGATGTTTTGATCTTCTGGTGATGATAAAGGTTGGTTCTCTCCCTCTCTCTCCGGTCACAATTCCATCGAAACATGGTGGTGGTTGGTGGTTGGTGGTTGGTGGTTATGGCTTGTAACCTCTCCTCTTTCTCACGTTGCCCACTTCTTTCTTTTTGGCTGATAAAGGCTCTCATAATAGCTGCTAAATAAACCCTAAAATTCGTGGGTCCAAATCCTTTAAAGTTTAAAATGACTAAAATACCCTATCGGGTTGCCGGTTTGACCTAAAAATGTCCCGGGACCCAAACTAAACCCCCGACTAGTGTTTTCTGACTAATTCGAGCCCTCCAAACACGTTGACGCACTCAAAATGACCATACGGATGATAAGATTTTCTTTACTTTTAAATCTAATTAAATTGATTCCTGACGCGACTGACACGCGCGTCCTAACTTAATTTTCCGAATTGTCGTATTTATGACTCGCAACAATTTTAATAAATTCAATAATCATATATTACCATATATACCCAGTAATATTCAACATTATATTCATAATCAAATACCAACTCACGTCTCGCTAGTATTTAAATTCGGATTAATTTCCAATTAATTCCCATTTAATTTAATTAATCCCATTAAATAAAATCAATAAAATTAGAGGGTATTACAGTTGGATGTCTAAGAGTTTATGTTTCGGGATTCGATCTTAGGCGAGGCTTTCTATTGGGTTGTGAGGGCTAAGGTGCAAGTCTAGGGCATCTACGTAAAACAACCAGCGGAGTTATATCCATACCACCAAAACAAACCAAATAAAAATCGCATTGGGTATGTTGCATGAATTTAGAGCCATTTTTAAATCATCACAATTCGAGAAAATAATGGATTACAGTTTTTTGTCTCATATTGTTGAGGAAAAAAATCTTGATAACAATTAAGGACTATCTTACGCAAAACTCTGAAATTTTAAAATGGGGCAAATAAATAAAATTAGGGGACAAGTATTGTGTTAAAACGTGGCAAAGGTATTATGTAAGATTTACATGAGTAACATTTAAATACAAAGTAATGCATGGTAACATCATCGGTCTCTATAATATTAGTTGGCCGTAAAGTGGAATTACGGGAATAAACTGCGGATCAACCAAGTGTTCACAACCCAACCTGGTCGACCGTTCTGTACTCCAACTTCGCCTCCATCGTCTCAACGTCTATGCATTCTGGGCACGCGTCTTTCTTCACAATTCAAATAACACGGAAATTTTGGTACTTACAGAATTGTTCACACTGTCAAGCTCATAAACTGACTTGTGGGCTAATATCTTCTTCAAATCTGCCCAGATCCAGGTCCGTCCGTCTCTCTCTCTATATATATGTACATGTATTTGTCTTTCTTTGTGTCTATAAGTACACACAAACATACAGATACATCATACATACATATGCATACCTATTTATATCTATTGATGTGAAACTTGTTTCGTCATTGCCGATTATCAAACCGAAATGCAATGTTTGTTTTCGAAGGAGATTTATTCATACCCATTATCTAGCAATCCACGATTAAGAAATGGTGGGTGTTTGTAAATTTGATGCGATAGGGCATTCTTGTAATTGAAAGTTGCATCCGAATGAGAATATGCAAGTTCAGTGTCGGCGTCATAGGGTCATTTCGAGGAAATGTGAAGGATACGTAGTTGAGCTGAATTATACAGCAGTCACGGGCCCATTAATAGCAATTATATCTATTCACACTTTCTGAGTTATCTTTTTTCTTACATACAAAGTCGCGTACCCTTAGATATTATCGTGATCATTTTATCTTTTTTATTATATTTTTTATCAATATTGGCGGTGTGAAGTTACGGCTACGGGGGTACGCAAAGCAAAGAGAAGTCTTCCATTTACACTGCATATTCAACTACGAGAGTGGTCCAATGTGACTGCCGTAGGAACGATATAATTTTTTCTCTTCATTTATGAACTTAGGCAATTTTATGCTTTTTATTTTTGACTCTTTTATTTTATTTTATTATTATTTTTTTAGAAAAAAGAAGCTAAGGAAAGGTCAAATTTCCCCCCTAAACTAGCATTAATGACAATCACACATTTTCTCTCCTAAAAGGAATGGTAGTCAATTATCGTGATTTCATTTGTTTTGAAAATAACATGAAGGGAGAGGGAGGTTACTTGAAACTTATATAAACAAATTATTATTGTATGTAGTCAAGTTAGACATTACAACTTTTTTTCTTATTAACTTATTGCACACGAGTTGGGATATTTCTCCATACTTAATTCATGCAAGTTGTATCCTCGATATTGAATTTTTAGTCCATTAATAAGTATAGTCTCTATAAATTTCGATACTACTTTTCTGACTATATGCAAGTAAAATCCACTTTCAGCTATATACGCCTTAACTTTTTAAGTAGAATACAAAATTAACTCTAAAGTCTAAGGCCATTTACAATTTTAGGCCAAATAATTTAAAAATTATAATGTTAATCCTGATGTTTTATAATTCGTGTAATTTCAGTCCTTCATAACATCTTTGTTATGAGACTTAATGAAATGAATGAAATAAGGGGATACGAAACTAGTAATCATCCTCTCTGTCAAGTTTCTCAATAGGAGGTGATTGATTACGAAAATTGCATGAAAGTTCAAATATTATGGTTAACATTGCAACTTCTGAAATACCATCTCCAAAATTCAGAGGAATTTTTCAATCTCATATGTGTTTGTGTGTGTCTTGGATCATACATTCTATTCTTTGATACTTCTCTCTAAAATTTGTGTCGTGTCGCAATTTCAATCCTTATTGCTTCAACAAGTTGTGTAATTGTCATTGCGTCCAAAATCCAAGCATAAAAAGAGATAAATATTGAACTAGTTAATTATAGTGAAAAAAAATCAATTTTAAGCAACTACTTGTCAAAAAGTGATACGTTATTGTGTAACCTTTTCTTAAGTTAGACAAATACAAATCAATTCCTTTAATATGGTCGTTTATGTAATATTAGTGGGTAGCAAACGGAAACTATAGAAAGAAAAAAAAAACAACGTGATTGTTATATGCAATATTTTTATTCCATATGCTTTCCACTGTGCAATATGTATCTTGTTATGTGACTTGACCCTTTAGTTGTATGTAATGGTTAACATGACTATCAAATGTGGTTGATTAGAACATTGATTACTTGAAAGCGGGTCCTTGATTTTTAATATGACATCAATGCTATAACTAATCACATTTAAGGGTCATTTAGTTCTCATTAATGAGGGTGGACAAATTGGAATTCTTAGGTATGCCAAAATTAGTAAGAGACAATTAAAGTTTCATCAAAAAATTTATTTTTTTACAATTTAAAAAAAATAGTATGTACTGGGGAGTCTGTACCATAAAGAGTCCTTACAAGAGACTTTTTGCATATATATATATATATATATAGGGAGAGGTTCAAAAGTGAACCAAAAGAATGAACTTTTTAATGAACCTACTAAGATATAAAAAATTGATCCTGAATTTCTTGTTGTAATTGGTCCGCGCCAGCGGGGGGATTGAAAAATTATCCATTGCCGCTGGCGCGGACCAATTATAACAAGAAATTACGGATCAATTTTTTAATGTCTTAGTAGGTTCATTAGAAAGTTCATTCTTTTGGTTCACTTTTGAACCTCTCCCTATATATATATATATATATATATATATATATATATATATATATATATAGAGAGAGAGAGAGAGAGAGAGAGAGAGAGAGAGAGAGAGAGTCAGACTCCTGTACATACCAAATGGTACATACCAACGGTGCATACCGCTGGCGCGGACCCATTTTATAAATGATTTTGAGTTGTGTTTTTTTATGTGTTATTTAAACATTTCGGAGAAGTCATAAAAAAAATCAGGACAAAATTTTTTTTTTACTATTTTTGAAAAATCGGTCAAACTTTTGCAGTTTTTAAAGTACTTTAAAAGCTGTGAAAGTTTGACCGATTTTTTTAAAATAGCAAAAAACATTATTTTGATTTGATTTTTTCATATAGGTCTATTGAAATGTTTAAACATCATATAAAAAAATTTAGCCGGAAAATATTTTTTTTTACTATTTAAAAAAATTAATATACAATATTGATATGTATCGTTTGGTATATACAAGAGACTTTCATTATATATATATATATATATATTGTAATCAAAGGCATTAAAATTTTGGAAAACACTATATAAAGACCTTTGCTAAAATTATAATACAAGTCCCTTTATTCTTATACTTTTGTGGCTCTACGGGGCTCACCTCACCCCTTTTTGGAATTATGGGTCTATAAAATGACGGAACAACGAGCGGGTCTCTAACCTGTCTCAACGTGTATATACTATACACTATTGTTCAGTATTGTTATGCTGATGCACTTGGGCAAATTCAGGTCTCTCTCTCTCTCTCTCTCTCTCTCTATATATATATATATATATATATATATATATATATATATAGTTATAGTTATATAGTTATAGTTATAGTTATAGTTATAGTTGTGCTCTTTCACATTAAAAAAAATGAGGATCGAGTATCTGTCATATGGCGGAATGCGGACTAAAGTACACCGTTCGATCAGCATTCTCTATCACGTTTTAAGAATATGGACCGAATATGTGTCATATGCCGGAATACGAACTAAAGTGCACTCTCGGATGACATGTGTTTGATCAATATTCTTAAAATGTTAACTAATGTATACAAGAGCAGGAATATATATATATATATATATATATATATATATATATTTGTCTTTCTGTCTGTCTATACAAAGCGTATGATTACAAATTTGTTTCATTGATTTTCTTTTTACCAATAACCAAACGGAGATTACAGAGACAATAATTAGTTGGAAAGCAAAAGTAGAAGTGGTTCTTTGATTGATGTTACACAAACAAACAGAGATCCTTTCTGGTGCCGCAATATGATGACGAAAATCGGGGTGTGTTTGTAAATTGAAGCAACCCGTAGGGATATTTTGGCCATTGAAAGTTGCATCCTTAAAAGGACGTACAAATTGTTCAAATTGTCAAGTGGTATTAGACCCTTACTTGGAGTTGAGGGTCGATTGCATTTGGTCATCGGTTCGATTTCTTATAATCTCAAAATAATGTTTGATAAGCGAAAATCACGAATCGCGATTGAAAATTAATCTAGATGTGCTTAAGCTCACGCGAACACCTAGTGGTATGAAAAATACCTTACGCCCCCACCTCCCCACCACCCCCCTCCCAAAAAAAAAAAAAAGAAAATCACCTTAACTTTAGTTGTTGAACTGAATAGGATGGCAAGGATCAAAGAGTCCCAGCTACAATACCTTTTGCAGCTGTAACTTTTGCAGTCACATGGGAATTAATTATTTTTCGTTGACTTTTCAACCTCACATATTTTAGAGATCTCTATCGCCTTTTAACGAACGGAACCAGATTGTAAAAGTTAAGAGTGATCTCCATTCTCCATAGATCATTAGTTTAACTTTTTCTGTGCTTTTAACTTTTTTAATCAATTTTGATGGTGTGAGGTCCACTTAATTTTGAAAAGCCAAAAAGATAAAGAAAAAAGGTGACGGCTTGATTGAGAGGCTCTTGGGATTTCAGATTTTCGTGCAAATCATCTTGTAATCTTTTGTGTTATTATTATTAAATTATGATTTATCTAGTATTAGTAGTCTAGTTTATCTAGGTTCACCTGATTAAGACTCTTAAGGTCCCCCTTTATAATTAGTTGAATAAAACAATTTTTTTTTTTGTTTATTGTTATATTGAGATTACCTTGCTCATCGATATTGAGATTGATATATTTTATGTTATTTACGCTTGCAACCCATTAGCAGGCATCATACTGATGGAAAAGTTCTCATTATTCCATTCAAGTGTGGTAAGAAAAAGTTTTGTTTTTACGAATTTTGGAATTATGTTTTATTCCGAATCAGGTCTATCAATTATGGAAAATGGTATGAGTACAAAAAAAAAAAAAATTATATTTTTGAAGTGAGTGAGGTACAATACTAACTTGCAATCACACATTTGCCTTTTGTGATATATAACTATTTTTTTTTTTTGTGGAAAGAAAAAAGGTTCCCAGTCGCATTGAGTTATGGGCAACTTAAAGCTTGAATACTAGCATAGTGATATAATACCAGTTGTGAAATTATTATTGTATTCTGGTCCAATTAGGCCTAAGAACGAACTTTGTTTGTTATTGGCTTATTGCTTGTGACGAGAGATTTTCCTTCATACTTATTCTGGGAAGTTGTATTCTCGGACTTTGATGATATATATGTTACTTCTACTATTTATAAATAACAATTGTACAGAATTATGAACAATTAAAATAATGACAGAATAGAAACAGAATAATAGAAATGAAATACTTACTAGAATTTGCAGAAATAATAATAATAATTAGAAAGAAATCCGAGCCCTGTTCAACAGTCTCCTTAAGACAAAATTATTCCTCCAACGTGCTTGAGTTTAATGAATAATTGCCTCCCAAGATAGAACGGATTTTCGGATTTAATCAAGCAGCACAGCAATGAATAATCCCAGCGAACACAATTCTGTGTTTGTACTCAACAGAACCAAGAACATGCAATGCAGGAATGAAGAAAATAATTTTCTGGGCAGAGGAAATAATGCAGTAGCAATTTCGGAATTTTTCAGTAGTTAAAACTGAGGGGGTAACATTTTATTTATAGTAAATGTCTTGACTGTTGGGAACAGTCAAAACCGAAATTAACTGTCAAAGCAGTTAATTTGGTTAACTGCTGACTCTTGAAATTAACTGATTATCAGTTAATTAAAGATTAATTAATTCCGTAATTAATTAATTAAAGCCCAGAAAGTTAATTAGATTCGGCCCAAAAATTTAAGAATTTTTATAAGCCCAAGCCCAAGCCCAAGCCCAAGCCCAAGCCCGAGCCCGAGCCGAGCCGAGCCGAGCCGAGCCGGCCGGACGGACGGACGCGCGCGCGCGCGCGTGTGGACTTTTGACCGAAAGTCAACCCGAGCATAGCTTAGGTCATCTCCCCTTCAAAGAGTTGGGATACCCCCAAGGCATCCAAGCCTTAGTCCATACTTGGGGTGCTATTAACTCATCAAAATTCCACTACTCTTCCAATGTGGGACAAGAGTTAAAACACACCCAATTCATTAACTTTCATTGCTTTGTGAGTCACTTTGGGGACATAATTATCATTCATAACTTATTGAAATTGGACATATGAATATACTACGTTAATCTCCTTGCGGAGGTGAACGCGTTCGTATATGGTCCCACAATTTCCGTAGTGTGGGTCCCACCTAAATTTGAGCTCAAAGTTGCTCAAAAATCTGTCCAGAAAAATCTGGACAGCTTTAAATACCCTTTTATATTCCAATTTTCCAACAATCCCCCACATGAATGATATATCGCTATAAATAAAACAAAACAGATGCTGATGCAGATGCAGACACAGGTTGAGTAAAACTGAAGACTTATTGCATCGGGAGAAGTAGCCTAGTGGCCTTGAACTTTCCTTAGTGATATACTATCGGATTTACTTGGTTAATCAGTAGACTTCACGTCCTTGAACCGTCAACCGTTTTTGTAAACCTAGACAACAGTATTCACACAACAATTCTTCAACACAGTTGGTTCTCACGTTTGTGTTCATTTTGGCCGTGAACACCACTTGGTTCCGTAAGTATTTTAGAGAATATGCCTTTCATTATTCTCATAGAAGTGACCCCCTTCTTACTTACGTAGGTGACTTCCATAAAGAGTATTCTGCAATACCCCACTTAGACGTACTAAGATATAGATGTCATTAAAAGCATAACTTATCCTAATTTCGCGGCAGATATGCACTGTCTCATCTTTGGAATGGATAGGATTAAATATCCTCCAGTGCTTACTGAATACAACGTAGTTCGGTTTGCCCATTGAACCTAGATCTTGGGATCTCCAGTCAGCTAGGTTGGGTTGCCACTATATTGATTCTTATTTATTTATAGGCTTTAGACCCATTCCTCTCGATGATCTTTCAACTTGCTCTCGGTTTAAACCTTTCGTTAGTGGATCCGATATATTATCTTTTGACTTTACATAGTCAATTGTGATAATTCCGTTTGAGAGAAGTTGTCTAACGGTATTGTGTCTACGACGAATATGTCGTGACTTTCCGTTATACATGTGATTTTGTGCTCTTCCAATCGCTGATTGGCTATCGCAATGTATACATATTGCGGGCACAGGTTTAGACCAATTTGGAACATCCTCTAAGAAATTTCGAAGCCATTCAGCTTCTTCTCCAGCTTTGTCTAGTGCAATGAATTCAGATTCCATTGTTGATCTAGCAATGCACGTTTGTTTTGAGGATTTCCAAGATACGGCTGCACCTCCGAGGGTAAACACATACCCACTCGTAGACTTAGAGTCTTTTGTATCAGATATCCAATTTGCATTGCAATGTCCTTCAAGAACAGCTGGATATTTTGAGTAATGCAATCCATAGTTTTGAGTATATTTTAAATAACCCAAAACTCTCAATATTGCTTTCCAGTGATCTCTTCCTGGATTACTCGTAAATCGACTTAGCTTACTTATTGAGTATGCTATGTCCGGTCGCGTACAGTTCATGACATACATTAAACTGCCGATAATACGAGAATATTCTAGTTGAGATATGCTTTCACCATTATTTCTTGCTAGATGTAAATTTACATCTACAGGTGTCTTGGTAGGACTAATATCATACTTCTTGAATTTTTCAAGAACTTTCTCAATGTAATGAGATTGAGATAATATAAGTCCATCCGATGTTCTAGAAATTTTAATTCCTAATATAACATCGGCGATTCCCATATCTTTCATGTCAAATCTACTACTCAACATTTGTTTTGTAGTTTTGACAATTTCCAAGTTACTACCCATGATAAGCATATCATCAACATAGAGGCATACAATGACATATCCATTATGAATGTATTTAAAGTAAACACATTTATCGCATTCATTAATTTTGAAACCATTTGATAACATTGCATTATCAAATTTTTCATGCCATTGTTTAGGTGCTTGTTTTAATCCATATAGTGATTTAACAAGCTTACATACTTTTCCTTCTTGTCCGGGAGCTTTGAACCCTTCAGGTTGCTCCATATAAATTTCCTCGTCTAGTTCACCGTTTAAGAATGCAGTTTTTACATCCATTTGATGTATTTCAAGTCCATTAATAGCAGCTATTGCTATTAACATCCGAATGGACGTTATTCTTGTTACCGGTGAATATGTGTCGAAGTAATCCAACCCTTCCTTTTGCCTATAGCCTTTAGCTACAAGTCTAGCTTTATATTTATCAATTGATCCATCGGCCTTCAATTTCTTTTTGAAGATCCATTTATAACCTAACGGTTTTGAACCTGGTGGAAGATCCACTAGTTCCCATGTATGATTTTGTAATATGGATTCAATTTCACTATTAATTGCTTCTTTCCAATTGGAAGCATCGGGTAAGGATATAGCTTCTTTATACGATTGAGGTTCATTTTCTAACAAATATGTTAGAAAATCCGGACCAAAAGAAGTCGAGGTTTTTGCTCTTTTACTACGTCTTGGTTCATCCTCTATTGATTCAATAGGTTGATGAGTACCACTTGTAGTAGCTTGATATGTTCTTTTAGGAGGACCAGATTCTCGGGTCATGCTATACGGGAATTCATTTTCAAAAAATGAAGCATCCCTCGATTCAATAACCGTATTTACATGAATGTCCGAAATCTCAGATTTACAAACTAGAAATCGATATGCACTGCTATTAGTAGCATAACCGATGAATACACAATCCACAGTTTTTGGCCCTATTCTTACCTTTTTAGGTTTAGGAACCATCACTTTGGCTAAGCACCCCCACACTCGTAAATATTTATAGGAAGGTTTTCGACCTTTCCATAATTCATAAGGTGTCTTATGAGTCTTTTTGTGAGGTACTTTATTGAGAATGTAATTAGCAGAAAGTAAGGCTTCCCCCCACAAATTTTGTGGAGCTCCTGAACTTAATAACATTGAGTTCATCATTTCTTTCAAAGTACGGTTTTTGCGTTCAGCAACACCATTCGATTGAGGAGAATAAGGAGCGGTTGTTTGATGAATAATCCCATTTTCAGAACAAAATTCCTCAAATGGATATTCATATTCACCTCCTCTATCACTTCTAATAGCCTTTATCGTTTTGCTTAATTGATTCTCAACTTCATTTTTATATTGTTTAAATGCATTAATAGCCTCATCTTTACTATGTAACAAATATACATAGCAATATTTTGTGCAATCGTCAATAAAAGTAATAAAATACTTTTTCCCACCTCTAGTTTGAACAAATTTTAAATCACAAATATCGGTGTGAATTAAATCTAAAGGTTCAGTTATCCTTTCAATAGAATGGAAAGGTAATCTAGCTAATTTAGATTCCACACAAATTTCACATTTATGATTTTTATCTATATTGAATTTTGGCAAAAAATCCAAGTTAATTAATCTACGCAATGTATCAAAATTAACATGTCCCAATCTAGCATGCCAAATATTAGATGACTCAATCAAATAAGAAGAACTAGCAACTTCATTTATAGAAACAGATGTTTTAGGGGTTACAGTAAGAACATTCAATTTAAAGAGCCCCTCATTTAGGTAGCCCTTTCCTACATACATGTCATTTTTAGACAACACAAAGCGATCCGACACAAACACAAGCTTGAAACCATTCTTAGTAAGGAGAGATCCCGAAATCAGATTCTTTCGGATATCAGGCACGTGAAGAACATTGTTGAGAGTAAGTTCCTTTCCAGAAGTCATTTTCAAAGCAATCTTTCCTTGTCCCACCACCTTAGAAGTGGAAGAATTTCCCATAAAAAGGTTCTCCTCATTTTCCAAAGGCTTATAGGTGGAGAACATCCATTTGTTTGCACAAATGTGTCGTGTGGCTCCAGTGTCCACCCACCATTCCTTGGTATTTCCAACCAAGTTACATTCAGAGACAACGGCAGAAAGATTCATATCCGCCAAATCATTGGTGATATGGTCACCCTCAGTCACATTTGCTTGAGAGTTATTTTTATTTTGCTTCTTAGGCTTACGACACTCACTTGAGCGGTGTCCCGGTTTACCACAATTGTAGCATTTGCCTTTGAACTTTTTCTTGTTATGTTTAGAAGTGCCTTCCCCATCATATTTTCGTTTGTTCTTTTTAGGACCTTCAACGACATGGACCTTTGTTTCCATCGGATTCTTCCCACTTTTCTTTTGAGATTCACGGTTGTCTTCTTCGATTCTTAGCCGGACCACCAACTCCTCCACATTCATCTCCTTACGCTTGTGCTTGAGATAGTTTTTGAACAAAGTCCAAGAAGGTGGCAACTTTTCAACAATTGCAGCAACTTGGAAAGTTTCACTGATTGACATTCCTTCAGCATGAATGTCGTGGAGGATCACTTGGAATTCTTGCACTTGCGAGATCACAGATTTAGAATCAACCATTTTGAAGTCCAGAAAACGCCCAACGATAAATTTCTTCATCCCAGCATCTTCAGTTTTATACTTCTTTTCCAAAGAATTCCATAATTCCTTGGAAGTTTTGATAGTGCAATAGACATGGTACAAAGTCTTGTCCAAGTAGGCCAAAATATAATTTCGGCATAGGTAGTCCGAGTGCTTCCAAGCATCGACAGCAGCAACCTTTTCAGCATCATCTCCCTCTTGAATAGAGGGGCAATCTTCATATACAAACCTGCCCAGTTGGCAGGTAGTGAGATAGAAGTACATTTGTCCTTGCCAACGTTTGAAGTCAGCCCCAATGAACTTTTCAGGTTTCTCCCCGTGTGGCATAGATACGGGTGCAGTCACACTTGTGTTGGTGACAATCAGTTTCGTAGGAGTAGTGTTCGTACTTTGCGATTCCATTTCTGTTACAAAAACAGAATTTTTATCAATGATAAAATTCATATATAATGAATTAATCAAAACAGAATACAAAATTCTGTGCAACAATTTCCTCCAAATATGATTCACAATAAATGAATTCCAAAAGAATTCAAATAATAATTCAGAATAAAAGTGAAATATAAACAGAATTCCGTACAAAACAGAATTAAATTATAAAATCTGTGTCACACTAATTTTTAATAATAAAAAGAATTCCGTACAAAACAGAATTATAATTTAAGATAAAAAAAATTTAAATAAACAGATTTTAACAAGAGTACACAAATAAAATTTTATTTTCTAAAACAGAATATAAAAACAGTATAGAAACTAATTTCTATATTAAAACTGTTTTACTAATTTCTACAATAAAGCAGTAAATTAATTCATTTTTCTGTCAAAACAGATTTTATTTCAAACAAATAAATTTCTGTAATAAAAAAAATTCTGTACACAAAAAACAGTAGAACTAATTAATTTTGTCTTAAGATTGATATGTCCTTTTACTATTTATAAATAACAATTGTACAGAATTATGAACAATTAAAATAATGACAGAATAGAAACAGAATAATAGAAATGAAATACTTACTAGAATTTGCAGAAATAATAATAATAATTAGAAAGAAATCCGAGCCCTGTTCAACAGTCTCCTTAAGACAAAATTATTCCTCCAACGTGCTTGAGTTTAATGAATAATTGCCTCCCAAGATAGAACGGATTTTCGGATTTAATCAAGCAGCACAGCAATGAATAATCCCAGCGAACACAATTCTGTGTTTGTACTCAACAGAACCAAGAACATGCAATGCAGGAATGAAGAAAATAATTTTCTGGGCAGAGGAAATAATGCAGTAGCAATTTCGGAATTTTTCAGTAGTTAAAACTGAGGGGGTAACATTTTATTTATAGTAAATGTCTTGACTGTTGGGAACAGTCAAAACCGAAATTAACTGTCAAAGCAGTTAATTTGGTTAACTGCTGACTCTTGAAATTAACTGATTATCAGTTAATTAAAGATTAATTAATTCCGTAATTAATTAATTAAAGCCCAGAAAGTTAATTAGATTCGGCCCAAAAATTTAAGAATTTTTATAAGCCCAAGCCCAAGCCGAGCCGGCCGGACGGACGCGCGCGCGGACTTTTCCAAGCCCAAGCCCAAGCCCGAGCCGAGCCGAGCCGGCCGGACGGACGGACGCGCGTGGACTTTTGACCGAAAGTCAACCCGAGCATAGCGTAGGTCATCTCCCCTTCAAAGAGTTGGGATACCCCCAAGGCATCCAAGCCTTAGTCCATACTTGGGGTGTTATTAACTCATCAAAATTCCACTACTCTTCCAATGTGGGACAAGAGTTAAAACACACCCAATTCATTAACTTTCATTGCTTTGTGAGTCACTTTGGGGACATAATTATCATTCATAACTTATTGAAATTGGACATATGAATATACTACGTTAATCTCCTTGCGGAGGTGAACGCGTTCGTATATGGTCCCACAATTTCCGTAGTGTGGGTCCCACCTAAATTTGAGCTCAAAGTTGCTCAAAAATCTGTCCAGAAAAATCTGGACAGCTTTAAATACCCTTTTATATTCCAATTTTCCAACAATATATATATCTATTATTTCTCAAAATTTAAAAACAGAGTCCTGATGAGGAGGTAATATAATAATCTTGGGTCGCAAAATTTTTGGCGCATGATTGTCAAAAGTTACCTAAATTGGTTCTTCCTAATCCTTTCTGGTATCAAATTTGTGAATTAATGCATAATTGAAGTGTGATATAAAACCAAGGTTTAAGTTACTTTTCAACTTGGGAAGCAAAGAAAGAGTAGATCAGTCTTCCTCTTATCTAATATTTTTATAGGGCGAGCTTGGAGTTCATAATCTGATTGCAAAATGCAGGGATTTAAGTGAGGATTTGCTGTTTGCGGGAAAATGGCCTCTAATGCCACCTTACATTGTCCTTCTCCCATGAAGGCTACATCTAATGGAGTCTTCCAGGGGGACAATCCTCTTGATTATGCACTTCCTCTTGCCATATTACAGATATGTTTGGTGCTCGTGCTCACAAGACTGCTCGCGTATCTTCTTAAGCCATTAAGACAGCCTCGCGTGGTAGCCGAGATTGTTGTGAGTTTCATTCTCTTTCCATGTTTTTTCAACTACTGGTTTTTCCCTGCTTACTGTATCTGTTTTTAACTTAGTTACCAAATCTGATGGGTGTTAAGCCTTAGTTCTATTTTCACTATGAGCTGTTTATCAAATTCACTTACTGGCACTGTTTGATTCATGGAATATTCTTTTGTATCCTCAATAATTTAATCAATGGTTGACATACCAGGTTTGAAAACACTTCTATTTTTGTAAAGTGATTATCATACCACTGCACGATTCCTTTAATGAAACTATGAAAGTGCCATAAGTGGAATATCTTTAATAGAGGTATAATATAGTATAGTTTTATCAAAGAACTTCCCCATGGTGACAGGTGAGAGAATACCCTTAAAAATTGAATAAACAAACAAATTAATCAGAAAGCTGAATATTTTGTGGGACATCTAATAAGATGGGAAAAATTGAGAATAAGAAAATCCAAGAAACATCTGTGACATCCATATAGGGCGTTTGGAATTAAAATTGTGTTAGATGGTGTTGAGACAGTAATAAAAGTTCAAAGTCAGTAAAAAATATTTCACCAAAAAGGACTTGACAGCACCTCCTATAATTAGACTAAGATTAACGCAACAATTTCTGGTTACTTTGCTTCACTGATCACAAAATTTATTTATACTGGGGCCAAACAATTAAATGATTATAAAGTCCCACACAAAGTATCCTGTGAGTAAATTATGGAGGATTCACCTATTTGTTTTGGCAGGGAGGAATTTTACTCGGACCATCGGCTCTGGGACACAACAAAAATTATCTGAACGCAATTTTTCCGCCTAGAAGCCTCACAGTATTGGATACTCTGGCCAACCTTGGTCTCCTTTTCTTTCTATTCCTTGTTGGCCTCGAGCTAGACCCAAAGTCCCTTCGTCGGACCGGGAAGACTGCTCTGTGCATTGCCCTTGCAGGAATCAGTGTTCCCTTCGCATTAGGAATTGGAACATCATTTGTACTCCGAGGAAGTATTTCCAATGGTGTGAATGAAGGCCCGTTTCTTGTATTTATGGGAGTGGCCCTCTCTATCACTGCATTTCCCGTATTGGCACGTATCCTCGCTGAACTCAAGCTCTTGACCACTGATATTGGTCGGATGGCCATGTCAGCAGCAGCCGTCAATGATGTGGCCGCGTGGATTCTACTGGCTCTAGCCATTTCCCTCTCTGGCACGGGCAGCTCTCCTATTATTTCATTATGGGTTTTCTTAAGTGGGTCCGGTTTTGTTCTTTGTTGTACATTTGTTATGCCGCCTATATTCAAGTGGATGGCCCGCCGTTGCCCCGAGGGTGAGGCGGTGGATGAAATGTACGTTTGTGCTACTTTAGCAATTGTTTTGGCTGCTGGATTTGTAACCGATACGATTGGAATACATGCCCTTTTTGGGGCATTTGTGATGGGAGTTCTTGTCCCAAAGGAAGGCCCATTTGCGGTTGCGCTTGTGGAAAAGGTAGAGGATATTGTGTCGGGCTTGTTCCTTCCACTATACTTTGTGTCGAGCGGATTGAAGACTGATATAGCCACCATTCAAGGGCTTCAGTCATGGGGTCTACTGGTTTTGGTCATATTTACGGCCTGCCTTGGGAAGGTTGTTGGCACTGTTGGGGTCTCACTTTGGTGCAGGTTGCCTTTTCAGGAGGCTCTAGCTTTGGGGCTTTTGATGAACACCAAAGGCTTGGTCGAGCTCATTGTCCTCAACATTGGAAAAGATAGAGGGGTAACATCAATCTCTGCCTCTGTTATTAATTTGCATTGAATTTGTGTCAGTTGGAAGGAACCTCCCGACTTCTCTCTAGATGCAATTTTGCAAATACCTCCTTGAACCAATAATTTTGCAAAGAGCTTCAAAAGAATTTTCATTATTTCCAATTTCCTCCTTTGCATACCTAAAAAAGGCTTTTAAATACATTTTTTTATCACTTGCAAGAAAATAGTTTCAACTTTTCGTTAGTTCAGGGAATGTTTGCAAAACTAGAGGTATTTGCAACCAAAGCAGTAGCTTAGTTTTTTTTTTTTGGTTGACATTTACCCTAATCTCCATTCTTAATTTTAATTATTTCAAGTGATTGATTTTTCAGGTGCTAAATGATCAAACATTTGCCATTATGATTCTCATGGCTCTCTTCACAACATTCATTACAACACCCCTAGTTTTGGCATTTTATAAGCCAGCTAAAAAATTGGCTAAAGCCGAATACAAGCATAGAACAATTCAGAGGATCAACAAGAGCTCTCAACTCCGGACGTTGGTTTGCTTCCATAGTTCGAGGAACATTCCCACGTTGATTAACCTCATGGAAGTTTCACGTGGGTCCGGGATTAGAGAAGGGCTTCGTGTCTACGCAATGCACCTCATGGAGCTATCTGAGAGGTCATCTGCCATACTTATGGTCCACAAGGCGAGAAAGAATGGGCTTCCCTTTTGGAATAGGAGGCACCATTCAGAAACTAACCAAATCGTTGTTGCTTTTGAGGCTTTCGAACATCTGAGCCATGTGTCTATCCGACCAATGACCTCAATCTCACAATTGTCGAGCATGCACGAGGATATCTGCTCTAGCGCTGATAGTAAGAGGGTTGCCATGATAATCCTCCCGTTCCACAAGCATCAAAGGCTCGACGGGCAACTAGAGACTGGCCGAGCTGAGTTCAGGAACGTGAACCGGAGGGTTCTCGAGCACGCGCCATGTTCGGTCGGTATCTTAGTGGACCGCGGGCTCGGTGGGACCACACACATAACCGCGAGCAACGTTGACTATGTCATAACGGTTCTGTTCTTCGGAGGCCATGATGATCATGAAGCT
This sequence comes from Sambucus nigra, assembly GCA_949130495.1. Classification (NCBI taxonomy): domain Eukaryota; kingdom Viridiplantae; phylum Streptophyta; class Magnoliopsida; order Dipsacales; family Adoxaceae; genus Sambucus; species Sambucus nigra. The sequence continues at coordinate 407,815,513 of OX422208.1, read as the reverse complement.
CTCGCGTACGGTGTGCGCATGGGCGGGCACCCTGGGATCAGCTTAGTTGTCGTTCGTCTCGTGGTGGACCCCAGAGTTGTCGGAAGGAATGTTAGCCTTGATATGAATGACTTCCACAACACCGAAGCCAAGGCGGCCGATGAAGAGATCCTCCAAGAATTCAAGAAAGAACTCTCAAAAACTAGCTCTTCATTAAAATATGAAGAGAGAGTAGTGAGTAACGCAGCCGAGACGGTTCAAGTGATTCGCGAGTATAATCGTTGCAATTTGTTTTTGGTCGGGAGGATGGTTGAGGGTGAGCTGGCTGCAGCTTTGAAAAGGGATTCCGATTGCCCGGAGTTGGGGCCGGTGGGGAGCCTTTTGACTTCACCAGATTTCTCAACAACAGCGTCAGTTTTGGTCGTGCAACAGTATCGTAATCAGTTGTCTTCCAATTCTTTGGCTTCACTCAAGGAAGATGAATCAACTTATGAGGAGGATTCTGATTCTAACTGATTGGGTTCCACAGCTGGGATTTGGATTTTTGATGTATAGAACTGTATACTTCAGTTAATGTAATGCGATTTCTGACTACTTTCGTGCTTTTTTTAGTTCTCTGATGTAACTAGGAAGTTTAAATTACCGTGTTTTACAGCATGAATTACAGAAATTGGTCAACGTATCTTACTTGATTTGAAGGTTAAGGAGGCTACAAAATAATAAAAGAATTGTCAAATGGCACCCACCCACCAAATATTTGATCCAGAAGGCTACTAAATTCTTGTGCCATTTCAATAAGGGTAAGACAAAACTTGTCAATAGTCCATAAAGAGTCAACCTTGATGTATAAAACACCATTAGAGATGTTAAGGCTTACTATAATCCGTAACTCGAGATTGTATAATTTAGACAACAAAACCACCTTTGACTGAAGTGTCTAACTCAATATAAAAAGGACTTTTAAGTGTCGTTACTTGCACTAGAAAGTAAGCTCAGATATGTTTCTAACCATACGAAGAATAGCACCTAGTTTCTGTAGTGAGCTCAGGTGATTTATAAAGTTAATGCTTATATAAATTCTCCAATAGGTTTTGCCTTTTTCAAACCATTTATCTCTATAGATGCTAGGTGTGTTTGTTTGAAATAAGATGATGTTATCTTTGTAATTAGTGTGACTTGTAATAATGTGACACTAGTGATGCAAAATGCCAATATAATTTGTATCTTTACAAATTCAACATGCTGCTGTGGTGAGGTTTAGCCAACAAATTCTCCGCTACAATTTGTAGTGGTTTTGTAAAGATACAAAACGCGTGCAAAATTTGCGAAGGGTTCCTACGAACTTCATTTGTTCGTAAGATTTTTTACGAAGAAATATAAATAATCATTTTTATTATATTTTTGGGTTCTTACGAACAACAATAGTCCGTAAGAGTTCCTACGAACAAATGTTGTTCGTAAGAAATATGATTCATATTTTCTATGAACAACATTTGTTCGTAGGAAATAGGTTTACAAATTATAGCATTTCCACCGGTGTAAAGATAAAGTCAAACGAATGGTAACTTCACTTTTCTGTTCTGTAAATTGCCTTTCATGAGCATCCACACTCTTATTAACATATATTTATCAAAGTATTAAAAAACGCGGGGCGTGATCGAGGCATGGAGGCCAAGCCTTAAGCCTTAAAAACCTAGGCGGGCCTTAGGTGTAAAAAGGCGTGAAAAAGGAGTTTATGCCTTCTTAATATATTTTAATAATTTTCAACCATAACAAGACTATTAAAATACTAAAATTGTACATATCATAAAAATATGTCTGAATATATACAAATTAAAATACTATTTCATTATTTTGTAAGAGATAATGGTCCGGTTAGTAAAAAAATTCTTTAAAAGGCGATATCGTTTTACTAAAGCATTGTTGTTTTTAGAAAAAAGTGCGCCTTAAGGGTTTTACCAAGAATAATGCGTAAAAAACTTAAAGCGGGGCATTTCTTCCAAGCCTTAAGTCTAGGCGTGTCTAGGCGGGTTTTTTTTAGAACAGTGATATTGAAAAAAAAAAAATAAGTTCACCTCGTTAAGCAAGTTTGTCTATTTGGTTGAGGGTGAAACACTTTTAACCGCGGTGAAAAGTAAAATATGAATTTTTTTCCACATTTAAAATTAATTTTTTGGTGGTTTAAAATTGTGAGTAAGTGCACACCCTATAATTATTCAACTTTAAACAAAAATGGTGCACTTTAACTGCCCCTATTTTCCATGCACTCATTAACCATCCCAGTATGTCGAAACTAGGATGCGTCAATCAATCTATATCATTCTTAGTATCAACATATAAATTAAAGACTTGAATTGAATTTAAATCCATCCACAACATGCGATAAACTAAAACGATAAATAAAACTGAAATAAAGAATATCTCAACATCCAACAATAATAAACTCAAATAGTCTCAACACCCAAAACAACTGACTGAAATAAAATAACTGGGACTCAAGGTTCATACAATCTATGAATGAAAATTACTAAACTAAAACTTAAATAAGTAGAAACCTATACTAAGAATCAACTGAAAAGAAATTGAAATGCGAGTGAAACTATAAGTTTGAATCTCCTCAGTCGTGCGGATGCTGTCTATGAATGTCTAAAGACCATTTCATATGATTTGAGTCAGCGCCCTAAAATTGTAATAAATATCGTCAATATCAACAATAATAATCATATGACTCACTTACAATAAACAAGTCATCTCGTCGATAATCACATGCAATATATACCTCACCCCTCACCTAAGTGAAATAATACGAGCATGTTCCAACCTAAGGCATAAACTATATTAAAGGTCTTTATCTCCAAACTAATAAGTAAGTAACTCATAGTCAAATACAATAGGGATGTAACTAACTACACGTGTGAGAGCACAACCCAAATATCAATCCCCACAATGTCACCCATGAGTATGGCATACACAATCTTATAATATCAACACATAAATATGTCATAGGGTTGAATTAATTAAATGTACATCGTTGGGATAATATAACTCTTATATAGTTCTCAAATATATCATACGAAGGCAACTATCTTCGGGGTCCATCTCGTACTTCTATCAGTAAATCCATAGGAGTCCTTTACCTAACGGACTTAAACACATACAAATAAGAACGGGGAGATCACTATGCAGTAACACCATCACCAAGTCACATACCCAAACCCTCTCGATGGATCAAGTCTATCCGCATTCTCTTATCGCGAAGCGGTGACCATCCTGAACGTATGATCAAATATAACGACCTCTGCAACGATCTGCATCAATAGCCAGATGTGCGATACACAGTCACAACCTTTAAAGTAACTTTGACCGATAGATTTCCCACGAGTAACACTATGTTCACACACACACACACACACACACACACACACACACACACACACACACACACACATATATATAGGTACTGCATCCCTCTCGCGTATACCATCAATTGTCCGAATTCCCAACGCCGGATTGCATTAACTAAATTGAGGTTTAAAATACTGAAATTCTTATCTCAAGTTATAACCTAGTTTAATTTCTCCATAAACTATCTTATAGATGCATAAAAATCAATCAAAAATTTAATATGCAACAAAACCTCAAAAACAGACCTTACTACCCCATTCCTGCCGGTTGCCTAGGATCGAATCAATCCGTCCCAAAATCAGATTGATCTGACAGGTCTAGGGCCGAGAGTTCTTCCTCAAACTTGGGTTTCTCTGCCTCCAACCTCCCTGGATACATACTAGGCTTTTGATTCAACAACCCAAACTCCACCAAATCCAAAAATAATCACAGATTAATGATCCTAAACGATTCCCACAACAATATAAGATTTAAAAATGTCAATTAAAGGTTCAGTTCTTCAAATCCACAAATTAAACTCGGGTTCATTTTTTACATAATATGGAATCAGTTATATGTGTGATTTCAGATCCAAACATCAATTTAACGTAGGGATTCGACCTACCTACGAAAATTAATCATAAATATGAATTCTATTCACATAATCATACGAAAAGCGATTCAATTTAAGGTTTCTCTTCAAAAAGCTTAAGTCTTTCAAAATTAGAATTAACTAACACTAATACTAATTAATCCATTAATAACATGATTAAGATATTAGATTGCAATCCAAAACATGTATTATAAATTCCATAATTATATACATAACACGGATTATAAACAAGTTACAAATTATATATGTGATAAAACGAGAGATTTCTTGCCTGAAAGTATGAATGGTGAATCTCTGCACATTTGATTCCATGTTCTTCTTCTCACAGTGTTCCTTAGGCTCCCCCAAAGGTCTAACTCTCTTACGTGAAATGTGTAATTAATGAGGTCTAACTCTCCCACTTAATCATTAAATTCATAGATCCATATTAGGCCTAGTTTTGGGCCTCTAAATGAGCTTAAAATATAACCCATAATAGTCCAAAACTTAGCGTAGGGGATACCAACCCCCCAAGCCCAACTTAAAATAATAAAAATACATAATTGGGACTCCGTATCACTCTAGAGTCTGCTCCAAGTGGTAGTACTCATAAGTCACAGTAATACCTCACGACGTAAAATAAAACACATAATTATTTATTTTGCATAACCACATATAGTCCACTTAGTTACTTACACTCATTAATTAAATATCATATATGCAATAAATGAATCACATAACATGAAAGTTTAACCATCATCGAAAAATCTATTTTGTTATTACCAATTCACTCATTTAATAATTAATTCCAATTCATAAATTTATTCTCACAATTAATAGTCATTAAATAAATACAAAAAATATGGAGTATTACAGTCTCCTCTAACAAAGAAAATTCGTCCTCGAAAATCAATGCGCACCTGAATAGAAAAGTTTTGGATATCTCACTCACATGTGATCATCCCTCGCCCTCATCGACTCGTTCTCATTGTGATGCCCCAACTGGACACACACTAAAGTAATCACCTTCGAGCGAAGTTTCTTCTCCCTTCGATCCAAAATGGTAACTGGCATCTCCTTGTAACTCACATCGGGGTGAAACTATATGTAAGGACATTTTTGTCCATTGTCAATATGTATGTCGTACGCCGTTACACTATTAAAGAAATTCAAGATCGCATCTGCATCAACGGATCCGAATATCAAAGCGTCTTCAACATCATAACCTCTGCAAGAATGAACTTGGTAAAGTTATGTTTTAAAGTCCCTTAAAGTTTCATACTTAGTATTGAAATTTTTTTATAAAATGATTTTATAAAAATAAGAAGTAAGTTTTTTCAAGAAAAATGAGGTTTTTTAAAAAAGAATTTTGATTTCTGGTAAACCAGACCAGTCTGGCCATATTAAAAATGAATTGATCCGTCTCCGGATCGATCCGCCATCAAATCAGACCGACCCGCTTTGCATCAGAAACAGAATACCCCGGATCAAAGCCAAACCGAAGAAGCCTCTTTTAAAAATGAACCGATCCGCTCCGGATCGATCCGGTATCAAAAGCGGACCGATCCGGTCTTGATAATCACGAACAGTTCCGTGAGATTTTTTACCACCAACTCAGGTTTCTTATAAATATACCTAGTTCGGTGGTGTATTTTTCAAGTTTTTGAGAAAACGTTTCTAAGAGTTCAAACACAACAAGACTTCAATTTTTTATGTGCCAAACGTCTTTTTAATTCACACACAAAAATCCCAATCACTTGTGTGAATTTTTTGGAACCCTAGAACACAAGCTTTGCTATTATTCAACCTATGTGGGGATATCTTTGCAGCCGAGGGCTGCGTGTCATTGTTAAGAAAGTCTCTACAAAGTGTTATGGTTGTGTGTCATTGAGGAGAGTTGCGGTTCTTCTTTGTTGTTGGGCTGCGAGTCCTTGGAGGGTGTTGCGTGTATTCTCTTACTGAGTTCAAGACTGCGTGTCTTTGTGGGTTGGCTGCGCGTTGATCCATTGCAGATTTCTCTATGTAATTGTAAGTTGCGATTTATATATTTATAGTGAAATAAAGGTTTTACCCGGAAGTTTTTTTTTCCCTGAAATCTGTGTCTCAACATATTTACTGTGTTGCACGCTTTATTTTTGATGGGTTGATTTAGCTGCATGTTTAGGGGCTGTATTTATTTGATTTAAAAGTAAACTCTAATTAAATAAGGGTTACTTGGTGAAAGCGCAAGGTAAATTCCCTTTTAGATAAATACGGAAGCGTTAGGAAGATGATGGTTCAATAAAATTACTCAATAAAAAATTCACTTAAACGGTTTCATTAATCCAAGTCCTAGAATTTGCCTAAGTCATATTTATCGATATTAGAAAATTAGGCGAAACCAAATTTTAGTACGTGACTTGAATTAAATAAACATTACCCAAAATTTAATTAAAGTCCAAATTAAAAGAGTGTGATAAATTAAACCGAATTTTATCTTGAATTATTCTAAGCATGCGTTCTACATTATTAAGCAAGATAAAATAAACAATATCACACTACGCCGCGATGTACGAGGAAAAACCCAAGACGGGAAAAAAACCTCGGACGACCCTAGCCACAAGTCCACAAGATATGGAATTACAATTACAAGACAGATAGACTTACAACGACTGACTCGATCCCTCTCAAGCCTCGACGCTTCTTCTCGTAGAAACCTCTTCCTAGCAAACAACCTCGGAACACTACCGTGGTCTCGGAATCCACCGATGGGACTTTATATGGTCACCGTCACCCAAGCATGGAGCCTTTCTCCAAGTGGGTAGAATCTCAACAAAAAGTCTTTTGTGATGGAGTGTAGAAGCAAACCCGAAACGTCTCTTTTTCAATTCGGTAGAGAAAACCGGTGTCAAAACTGCAAGTAAAGAATATGAATATAGAAACTTGGAATAAACAACTATTGGGTGTAAACTAGAGTGTGTATGAATTTTTCTTTAAGAATTAACACTCAAAACATGAACATTTTCCCTAAATAAATTAGCTCTCAAGCTCTCTCTAAGAGATGGCTATGAAATGCAAAAGTTAATTGGAAAAATGTGTTTCCCGCACATATTAAGTCTTGAAAAAGTTGGTTAAAAACCAAGTGGAGAAAATGGGTGAAAACTGCCAAAAACTGCTAAAAACTGTTCCCGCCCTGGCGTCTCGTTCGAACGAACTTGACTCTCGTTCGAACGAGACTTCTAACGAGCGACCAGCCTGGGCTCGTTAGAATCTCGTTAGATACCTCGTTAGAACGAAAAACTCGTTCGAACGACTGACCAGTTTAGGGTCGTTGGCAAACTCGTTCGAACGAAACCTGGTTCGGACGACAAACTCGTTCGAACGAAAAAAACTCGTTCGAACGAAAAAAACTCGTTCGAACGAAAAAAACTCGTTCGAACGAAAACCTGGTTCGAACGAAAAAACTCGTTCGAACGACTTTCAGAAATTTTTGATAAATTCAATTTTTGGCCCAGAAACTTTATGTACTTTATTTTAAAGTTCCAATTAAATTATTCTGAAAGTAAAACATGGTTTTTCATTAAACCTAACACCCAATAAATATTGTTCCAAGCTCCTATATAAATATAATTACATTCATACCTTGGGAGCATGGAACCTTAGATGATGACGTAGAAACGAGGCACGCAAACCGGCATTTTGATGAAGCTTTATATTCTTTGTCGCTACATCTTCAACACATACTTCATAGGCTTGAGAATATTACAATTAAATATAGTCCTATGAATAAATGTTTTTGTCCGGAATTGAGCCAAAACTATATATGGACTCAATTGGAAATTTGTGTCCTTAAAAATCTCCCCCTTTGGCTATTCCGGGACAAAAACCAAACAAAAATCCTAAAGGGCCGTCAAGCTCTACTAGACTCAAAATAAAACCCGCCCAGACTTGACTCAACCCAAGGATCAAACGCTTTTCCATAGAAAGATGCCGCTTTAGAATAATTCCTGCACACTTAAGCAAACTCATTAAATGCATAGGGAATATCAAAATATAAAATGCAATTAATTAAATTATTCCCCCTAAATTAATTCTCCCCTTTATCAAACACATGACCTACTTAGAAAGACGTCTCTCCCTAAGATAAGTCTCCCCCAAACGAAGATACGATAATAATAGGATTAGATACCATTTCTCCCCCTATCATCATTCTCCCCCTTTTTGTTCAGGAATAGGCAAAGGATAAAGAACTAATAAACACGTTGAAGTTTAAAGTGTTAAGACATGAAAGCATATGGGCAATTAAAAGCAAGACAAAGACAAACAAATATCATATATATATGAACGAGAAATATATCAATGAAGCACTTGCATATATATATAGATATAAACACATATATAACACAAAATACAATAAGTTTGCACACTCGTATGGCAAAAATGTGTCATATGGAAACGGAAGTGTAGGGGTGTGAACTAGCAACAATTTAAATTTAGACCCAAACACTTAATAAACGTTCACGGAGTTCTCATTTGATTGTAAACTTCATCACATTGAAATATAACCTCATGTGACAATATTGATTGAACTCAATGAACAAACATACACAATGCATACAAGCCTAGCTTGATGATGATTCTTCAAACCAAATAGAGTCATGATATTAAAGACAACTAGGATAAACGGACATTGTGCAAACCGTTGATATACCATCCAAATCTCCCTCAATTAACATATATATTCTTTTATTTTTGAATGAATATATCAAACAAACATAGGCCTTGGCAATTTCTTTCTATTTAATGCCAAATATTCTGTTTTTAGGCCTTTGGATCACGTATTTCTTTTAGATCCAATCAACGGTGGCTTACTATCGCAAAGTATTTAATTCATCCTTTCGGAGCCATTCCCCATGCATATTTATTTATCATGTTTTCATTTTCACACAAATCTCACATGCAACGGATTTTGACATGCACTAGTCCTCCTAGGTCATAGATATGTAGATGACTAGATTGGTATGAGAACACCTCAAAGAGCTCAAATATAACATGTGACATTAAGATTTCAAAAGAGCTCGTGCATGTGTGAAAAGAGGCATATAGAAATAGAATCCATTTAAACAATACAAAATCCAACTACTCCATATAAAACATGGTAAAGAACATTTTAAGGATTGAAAATCTAAACCAAAAGTTCTAGCCACATGGGAGCGTAAAAGATGGGATTCAAACACAAATATATGCCACATAAAGTGTGTCAAACTAAAATACACACAAAATAAAATCTTTTTGAGTTTTTAACATTTTTAATCAAAAATAAATATTTACTCAAAAGGACAAACAAAAATCATTTGTATTTTTTATCAAGCTTAAATGAAATAAATAAAACACAAATGATAAACAAAAATCTTTTTATATTTTTCAATTAATTCAATCACAAAATATAATACAAAAAGATAAACAAGTCATGATTTCTAGCATGGGATATGAAATAAGGTTATGACTAGAAAATGACTAAACAAGCATACATTTAGCATATGAATATAGCACGAAGTACAAACGCTAAAGTATGCAAACACTAGCACATTCATCCATTAGATTTAGCAAGGGAGGAAGCATGTGAAAGTAAATGAGAATCAAAATCCCTATTTTGTAAGGCAACCAAGTCGGATTTCCTAACCCAAATTAATGAAGAATGACTATCTTGGGGTGTAGGAGCTTTAACTACCGTGGTTACTTTACTATGGGATTTTCTAGGAATTCGTTTAAGATCAAAACAATATTTCCTAAGATGACCTTTTCGACCACAAAGAGTACAAGTTAGAACATGTCGAAAAGATTTGCCTAAGGAGTGATCATTAAATGCATTCCTAGTAGATTCTCCTAAAATATTGGTTTGGGCATTATGAGAAAATTCATTACAAGGATTGAAGCCTAAACCACAAGTGTCATTTTTAATTTGGATCGTTCCTAACATTTTATCAAGTTTTTCCGAACGACATTCCAAATCAAATTTGACATTACTAGAATCTTTTAATTTATTTTCCAATTCTAAAATGTTAGATTCTAGTAAAAAATTTCGCTCTTCAAAAGCAAGAAGCTCCTTTTTCAAGGATTCCATTAAACCCCTAAGGCTATCTCTTTCGCCTTCTACATAATCAAGCTTCTCTTGAAGAGTCCTCACATGTGTCCTAAGGTCTTCTATTAAAACATTTTCATCAATGACCTTGACACTCTTTCTTAAACAAGCTTCTAACTTCAAATTAGTTCTTTTCAAATTAATAGATTCTTTATATAATTCATGAAAAGAATTTTGAAGTTCACTCACATCAACCTCTTCTTCATTTTCACTCTCTCTTTCTTCTCCACTCTCACTGTCATTAAAAACAAGGGAATCATGAACAATGACCTTGGAAGTGGCATGTTCTATCGTGTCATCAATCGATGAGTTCTCATTATCACTCACATGACTAGCCATAAAAGCCACAAAATTTTTCTTAGTGGGGGAATCGGGCTTTTCTTCCTTATCACTATCACTAAGGGTTGCATTATATGCAGTGGGTCGTTTACCCTCTTTCCTTAGTTTAGTGGGGCACTCATAAGCTCTATGGCCATAACCTTCACAACCAAAACACTTGTTAGACTCGTCCCTATCTAAATTGTCATTACTAGGTTTAGGGATCCTCTCGGCTTTAGAAATCTTCTCTCTTTTATCATGTTTATAAGTATCAAATTTCTTAAAATCATTTTTAAATTTATCTTTGTTAAATTTAAGAAATTTTCTAAATTTGCGAGCAAACAAAGCCATATCTTCTGAGTCACTTTCACTATCGCTCTATACTACTTGTTTGACCTCTTTTCGGGCTTTTAAAGCAACACCCTTTTCAATTTTCTTTTCAGTTTTAGAGGGAAACATATCTAGTTCATAGGTTTGTAAATCACCTACAAGCTCTTTTAATTTCGTAGAGGCTAAAGTGGGTAAAGAATTTAAAACGGTCACTTTAGGAATAAATCTATCGGGTAGGGACCTTAAAATTTTCTTTACAACACGGTCGTCAGGTATTTTCTCTCCCAAGTTAAAGGATGAATTAACAATATCAGAAAGTCTAGCATAAAATTTATCAAAAGTTTCTTTTTCATCCATTTTGATAGTTTCAAATTGAGTGGTGAGGTTTTGGAGTTTTGAAGCTTTAACGACACTAGTTCCTTCATGAGTTAATTGTAAAATATCCCAAGCTTCCTTAGCGGTTTCACACGTCATAATACGTCGGAATTCATCCGGTACGACAGCCCTAAATAAGACATTTAAACCTCGGGAATTAAGTTAGCAAGTTTAAACTCATTTTCAGTCCATCTATCGGCAGGTTTGATAACACGTTCATTTTCAACTAAGTAAGTTGGTGGGGAGTACCCGGTAACAACAGACATCCAAACTCTCTCGTCGATAGATTTCAGTGCCGATCTCATTCGCGCTTTCCAATACGCGTAGTTTGAACCATCAAAAATAGGAAATTTTGAAAATGGTCAAAAATCCATTTTAGCCAAAAATTAAAGGATCTTAATGAACTAATTTATCGTTTTTGGCTCTTATACCAATTTGAAAGCGCAAGGTAAATTCCCTTTTAGATAAATACGAAAGCGTTAGGAAGATGATGGTTCAATAAAATTACTCAATAAAAAATTCACTTAAACGGTTTCATTAATCCAAGTCCTAGAATTTGCCTAAGTCATATTTATCGATATTAGAAAATTAGGCGAATCCAAATTTTAGTACGTGACTTGAATTAAATAAACATTACCCAAAATTTAATTAAAGTCCAAATTAAAAGAGTGTGATAAATTAAACCGAATTTTATCTTGAATTATTCTAAGCATGCGTTCTACATTATTAAGCAAGATAAAATAAATAATATCACACTACGCCGCGATGTACGAGGAAAAACCCAAGATGGGAAAAAAACCTCGGATGGCCCTAGCCACAAGTCCACTAGATATGGAATTACAATTACAAGACAGATAGACTTACAATGACTGACTCGATCCCTCTCAAGCCTCGACGCTTCTTCTCGTAGAAACCTCTTCCTAGCGAACAACCTCGAAACACCACCGTGGTCTCGGAATCCACCGATGGGACTTTATATGGTCACCGTCACCCAAGCATGGAGCCTTTCTCCAAGTGGGTAGAATATCAACAAAAAGTCTTCTTTGTGATGGGGTGTAGAAGCAAACCCGAAACGTCTCTTTTTCAATTCGGTAGAGAAAACCGGTGCCAAAACTCCAAGTAAAGAATATGAATATGAAAACTTGGAATAAACAACTATTGGGTGTAAACTAGAGTGTGTATGAATTTTTCTTTAAGAATTAACACTCAAAACATGAACATTTTCCCTAAATAAATTAGCTCTCAAGCTCTCTCTAAGAGATGGCTATGAAATGCAAAAGTTAATTGGAAAAATGTGTTTCCCGCACATATTAAGTCTTGAAAAAGTTGGTTAAAAACCAAGTGGGGAAAATGGGTGAAAACTGCCAAAAACTGCTCAAAACTGTTCCCGCCCTAGCGTCTCGTTCGAACGAACTTGACTCTCGTTCGAACGAGACTTCTAACGAGCGACCAGCCTGGTCTCGTTAGAATCTCGTTAGAACGAAAAACTCGTTCGAACGACATATCGAACGACTGACCAGTTTAGGGTCGTTGGCAAACTCGTTCGAACGAAACCTGGTTCGAACGACAAACTCGTTCGAACGAAAAAAACTCGTTCGAACGAAAACCTGGTTCGAACGAAAAAACTCGTTCGAACGACTTCCAAATTTTTTTGATAAATTCAATTTTTGGCCCAGAAACTTTATGTACTTTATTTTAAAGTTCCAATTAAATTATTCTGAAAGTAAAACATGGTTTTTCATTAAACCTAACACCCAATAAATATTGTTCCAAGCTCCTATATAAATATAATTACATTCATACCTTGGGAGCATGGAACCTTAGATGATGACGTAGAAACGAGGCACGCAAACCGACATTTTGATGAAGCTTTATATTATTTGCCGCTACATCTTCAACACATACTTCATAGGCTTGAGAATATTATAATTAAATACAGTCCTATGAATAAATGTTTTTGTCCGGAATTGAGCCAAAACTATATATGGACTCAATTGGAAATTTGTGTCCTTACACTTGGAAACTTGCAAATTAATTTAATCAATTATCACACCGTCATTGTTCGGCTTTTTCAAATTGGTATCAGAGCAGGTTACGCTAATTTATCGCGTATTCCTATTTTCCGCAAAATCGTGTGATATTGATTTTTTTTGAAAAATCAGTTTTGTGAAAAAATCCCAATTTTTCCAATGGAACGCCCATTTAATGAGGAGCCTATTTTTGAAACAATTCATGACCATGTTGATAATTTAAAAAGTTTGAATTTGAAACTTTGCAAAAGAATTAAAGTTTTGGAAAAAGAAAATTCTCTCTTTAAAAGTAAGATTGAATATTTGCAATAATTTCAAACTCAAAGTAATATTTGTCGTGAGCACTTTAGTAATTTGTGTATTGATTTTGATTCTTCGAAAATTTCCAAAAAGAAGAGTGATGAGAGAGTCCTATTTTTAGAGAAGGTATTGGAGGACTGAAAAAATTCTAGGGTTCCCGCTTGTGCCGTTGAGGATAAAAAATTAATCGATGATTTTACGACACGTGAAAAGACTCTTAGGGATAAGTTTATTTTAATTGAGGGGGAGCGCAATAAACTGTTAAGTTTAATTGATAATTTTGAAAAATAAATCCCTATCTTTGGAAGAGTCTAATTTGTTTCTTGAATAAAATATTTTGAAGTTAAAAAATGATTTAAATGATTCAAGTAGGTTTGATAGTGATGGTAATGGCTCATCTTGTTCTCATGCTTCTAGTGATAAATCCAAAACTATCATTTGTTTTAGAGGGTCAATTAATCCCAAGGAAGTTAGAAAATATCACACTTTAGGTAACATTCCTCACATTTACACATCACCTTAGGAGATTTTGTTTTGATCTTAGAAGAGGTACTAGGAAGTTTATCTCTAGTGTTCCCTTGGTTCCCAAAGCCCCCACACATCGTTTCTCATCTGTTTGGGTTAGAAAATCACTTTTAGAGGCACTAGATGGTAGACTTGTTTATTCTCGTTTGTCTGCACATGATTCTTCTCTTGCCATATCATATAGATGATTGTGTTCGCATGTTTGTCATACGCTAGTTTTTTTTCATGATATCTATGTTTGCTAGCGTTGTGACATGTACTTTTTGTATATATTCTTGCTTTTGAATTTTTTTTGAAAAATACAAAAAAGATTTTATTTTGATAAAATTTTGAGAAAATCCAAAAAGATTTTTGTATTTTGTTTGCACCTTTTATGGATGAACACTTAGGATGACCAAGTCAGAAACATCATTCCATTTTTCGTGTGACTATTTGATAGTGTTTTGAGACAATAGGTCAATTCATCCATGTGCTTTATAATGTTTGGAGTCATTAAGATGTAATTAAGTGTTTCTTCCTACATGTTTGACTCATAATTTCCTTTATTGCACACATGCACGGATTTGTTTGATTATTGTGCTTGTCTTATCACATGTTGGTTGGGTGTTTCACTTCAATCCTGTCCGTAAAATGAACCAAGCGTGGTAAATTCTGATAAGGAAATTGTGCATATAAGAACCGTTTTGTGAGTTTGTGTGCTTTATTTAAAAAATGGGGAGGGGCTGCGAAAGGTTCATTTTTCCTTTGCGAATACTAAGCCACCGTTAAATTGGACCTAAAAAATGGAGGAATTTTATTATCCGGGGTCCAAAGAGGTTAAAAGAACCCGAAAAAATTGAAAGGCAATAAAAAGATATTCATGCCAAAAAGGGGCCATTTAGGTTTTTGCACCAATTCTCCAAAGTTTGAGAATTTAGTTTATACACCTCTAAAAGAAAATATGCATGAGGGTGTTTGGTTGGAGAATTTAAAACGGGTTTGCATGTCCTTGAAATGCTTGAAAATGTGCTATATAGTTTTGGACGTTATTGGTGTGGAAATCACTTTGACTTTGTTTTGTTGATTTGCATAAGACTATATCATCTAAATTCAACAAACTTTTACACCTATGGATATTTTTGATGCTCAATCGTTAGAGGTACACATATGCATCGTGCACATATGATTGATTGAGTTAATTTACCTATCGAATGTGTTAACAACCATTCATTCCATTTCCATGACTTGGTTGTTTGAGTCTAAATCCATGGTGTGATTTTTATAGCATATTTTTTTCAAATGTATCTTATTTTTGTATAAAAAAATGAAAAATCAAAAAGAGCTTGTGAATTGTGTTTTCATCTCCTTGCAAGATGCACGTTTGCCATATTATTTGATGTCTTGTTTTGTGTACCATGACACCCCAATTTTTCTTATTTTATTCGTTCTTCTCATTTTTCTATTTGGGGACATCATAAAAAGGGGGAGAAAGAATTATCATATTATGGGGGAGTTTTTGAGATTTAACATATATGTTTATCATAAATTGTTATCTATGTTTATCTCATTTCAAACTCGATATGTCACGTGGTATTTACTTTGTCTCATGTGTGTAGGTACGAAGATTGAAGATCAATATGTTGCACACCCTGATGAGAAAAGCTTTGAGCTTTGATGATTGTTGAATATTGAAGAACAAACGATGAAGATTTAAACATTTGTATCTTTCCATCTTTAGGGTTTATGGGAGGGTAGATTTGTATAGGTCATTAGTTGATAATTAGGATATTTTTTATGTATGTACCGGCATAGACATAGGGGGAGATTTGTAAGGACATTTTTGTCCATTGTCAATATGTATGTCGTACGCCGTTACACCGTTGAAGAAATTCAAGATCGCATCTGCATCAACGGATCCGAATATCAAAGCGTCTTCAACATCATAACCTCTGCGAGAATGAACTTGGTAAAGTTCTGTTTTAAGTCCCTTAAAGTTTCATACTTAGTATTGGGAAATTTTCATAAAATGATTTTATAAAAATAAGAAGTAAGTTTTTTAAAAAAAAATGAGATTTTTTTAAAAAGAATTTTGATTTATGGTAAACCGGATCAGTCCAGCCATACTAAAAATGAACCGATCCATCCCCGGATCGATTCGCCATCAAATCGAATCGAGCCACTTTGCATCAGAAACAGAATACCCGGATCGAAGCCAAACCGAAGAAGACTCTTTTAAAAATGAAATGATCCGCTCCGGACCAATCCGGCATCAAAAGCGGACCGATTCGGTCTTGATAATCACAAACAGTTCCGTGAGATTTTTTACCACCAACTCAAGTTTCCTATAAATATACCTAGTTCGGTGGTGTATTTTTCAAGTCTTTGAGAAAACGTTTATAAGAGTTCAAACACAACAAGACTTCGATTTTTGATGTGCCAAACATCTTTTTAATTCACACACAAAAATCCCAATTACTTGTGTGAATTTTTTGGAACCGTTGAACACAAGCTTTGCTATTGTTCAACCTTTCTGGGGAGATCTTTGCAGCGGAGGGCTGCGTGTCATTGCTAAGGAAGTATCCACAAAGTGTTATGGTTGTGTGTCATTGAGGAGAGTTGCGGTTCTTCTTTGTTGTTTGGGCTGCGAGTCCTTGGAGGGTGTTGCGTGTATTCACTTGCTGAGTTCAAGACTGCGTGTCTTTGTAGGTTGGCTGCGCGTTGATCCATTGCAGATTTCTCTATGTAATTGTAAGTTGCGATTTATATATTCATAGTGAAATAAAGGTTTTACCCGGAAGTTTTTTTTTCCCAAAAATCTGTGTCTCAACATATTTACTGTGTTGCACGCTTTATTTTTGATGGGTTGATTTAGCTGCATGTTTAGGGGCTGTATTTATTTGATTTAAAAGTAAACTCTAATTAAATAAGGGTTACTTGGAAACTTGCAAATTAATTTAATCAATTATCACACCGCCGTTGTTTGGCTTTTTCACTATATCTTAACGAGATCAATATGCTGATACACTAATGCATTTTTATGGAACCTCTATAACATCAAGACATGAGCGACGTCATGCACCTGCTACAAATAATCCGGCAAGGCTAAATAGTACATAACTAGTTTGATTCGATTAATGATAGTGAATGGACCCACTTACCGAGGATCCAACTTCCCCTTCTTCCCTAACCACATCACTCCCTTCATAGGAGACACTTTAAGTAACACATAACCTCCAGTAATAAATCTATGTACCTTATATCCATATCTTCATGACTCTTTTACCGACTTTGGACAGTCTAAATCATCTCTTAAATCATCTCCACCTTTTTTTAGGTGTCCTGAATAAACTTGGGTGTGAGAAGCTTGTTCTCCCCCACCTATAACTAACAAGTGGGTGAATGTCAAGGCCTTCCATACAAAGCTTGAAATGGTGTGATGTCAATCATGAATTAATAAATACTGTTGTAACTAAACTCTAATAATGGTAAGTATTGCTCCCAACTTCCTTTGAAGTCCAAAATTCATACCCGCAAGATGTCCTATAATATTTACTTCACTCGTTCCATCTATGGGTGATACGAGGTATTCAACCTCAGCTCTTTCTCCAACGCCTTCCAGAAATTCCTACAAAAGCAAAACACAAGTGTATTAGCCCTATCTGATACAATATTAAGTGGTACACCATGCAACTTCAAAATCTCAAAATGAAAATTATGGAATACTTCTCTGAAGTGAAATTCGTTTGAATAAAAAAAAGTGAGCCATCTTAGTCAAACGGTCCACGATTACCCGGAAGGAATTATGTCCCCTCTATGACGTAGACAACCCTGTAATGAAGTGCGTGGAAATTCTCTCCTATTTCTACAAAACAATCTAAAGATGCTATTGAACACCTTCTGGTCTTTGATGATATAATTTCACCATCTAGCAAGTAACAAACTTGGACACAAACATTGCGATGTCCTTTTTCATGCCTGACCACTAATACGGGCACCTCATATCCTAGTATATCTTATCCCCACCGGGAACTCTAAATAGGTGAAAAAATATTTCACTATTTCACTTTTCACCGTGGTAAAAAATATTTTATCCTAAACCAAATGAACAAAATTTTTGGTTAAATATGAATTTGAGACGCAAAACTAGGGTAAAAAACTCACTTGAAAATTTCGTTTAGCATATGGTTTGTGGTAAAAAAAATACCTTATTTAATTATATCCAGTAAATCCAAAGTACTAATATGAAAGTGAACGAATAATTTAAATAACACAAACCAGGCAAAAAGATAGGACACACCAACTTTAAGGTGGTTTATCCAACTAGGACTACGTCCATTGAAGGGGAGGGAATTTCTTTACAATTAAAAATGAGAAAACCCAAAGTTAATACAAGATAGTCTTAATATATACAATGAAAACCTCATAAAAAATCTCAAACTACATTGAATATCTCACTCTCTATATGCCTTCCGCTTACCCAAAATATTCACTTACAAGTTTGACTCCCCCCTTCAAAATGTCCCACTGAACATGATCTTTATAGTCCAAAAAAAAACTCAGATCTTATATGGAAATGAGATTCGTGCCTCAATAGTTGATTGTTGGGTGCTAGACAATCAACTATTTATCAAGGAACTAACAAAGGACATCACTGCATGATAAAAGTTTAGCATATAGTGAGTTAATTTCAACCATATCCACCTTAGAGAGTTATGATTTACCAAAGCACGCCCAACCACTTCACAAGTTTGGGATAATAACCTTTAACCCCTCACTAAACCATCAATATTGTAAGCAAAAATATTTTAGCTTAGACTTTTTATTTGTTTTATTTACACTTTGGCATATTTGGCGTATCCCATTACAAATCAACATATGTTGACGTGATGAACCGAACACCAACATCTCTAAGTTCAAGACTCCTCTACATCTCAAGAAGGTACAAAGACTTTTAGGAGTTTGAAATTATTCATAAAGTTATTTTGGATATTTATTTTTATTGAAAAACGAGGCTGGTATTTTTAAAGTTTTCAAAATATTTTTTTTTATTTTTAGCCACATTCAAATGAGTTTCATTTATCATTCGAATGACTTTACACTTTCATTCGTAGGGTTATTTGATATCTACATCTACAGAGCATCTAATGAGGGTGTACTGTTTTGCATCATTTGAAGGTTGTTTGAAGCTGGTTCAAATAAGATAGCCTTTTCGTTCGAACGAGCTCCTGTTTCGTTCTAACGAGTTGTTGTTCTCGTTCAAACGAACTGCCACCTCAAAATTTTTATTGCGCATATAAATACCTGTTTGGACTCCAAAGTTCATACGACTTTTTCCAAAAAATTTACTGCATATCTGTTGCAAAAGTTTTCACTTTTTGTGTTAGCCAAACACCTTTTGATTCACACTTTTCATTTTCAAATAATTTTTGTGAATTGGTTTGAAATCCTAAAACGTTTTGTATCCTTACATACACAACTTGTGGAAAGGTACCTCTATGGTTGACTTTTAAACCTAGAGGGATCACTGCTAAAAAAGAAGGCTGAGGATGGATCGGTAAATACCGACAGAGAATCTATCGCTTGTGGACTACTTGGAGATAAGTGGTATTCTTTAGAAATATTGCGAAAACTAGCGTGTTGTACTTGTGGCTGGTAATCAAGTAGTATTATAAGTCTATTGTCTTATAATTTGTCGAAAGTGCTAAATAAAGATTTTCCCTATGAAGGTACTTTTCCTTAATCTTTGTATTCAATGTATGCATAGCTTAATCATTATATTTAGAACAAATAATTTTCTTCATAACTAATTTAATTAAAGATTAAAATTTGCTTAAAATTAGTTTTGTATACTTGAGAATTAAATTATTAAAAATACAAAAATATAATTTTTGTTTGTGACCATCCTTATTGAGCACGTTTATTTTCACATTCTCAAAGTGGTATTAGAGCCTTTCACTCTTACAACTAGTGTCAAAGCATATTTACCTCTTCTCAAATTGGTATCAGAGTGCGTTGCACTAATTTTTCTTGTAAATCCTTATTTAGTGATGTTTTAGGGTGGTTACTTATTCATCTCTCTT
Source organism: Sambucus nigra (assembly GCA_949130495.1). Lineage (NCBI taxonomy): Eukaryota > Viridiplantae > Streptophyta > Magnoliopsida > Dipsacales > Adoxaceae > Sambucus > Sambucus nigra. The sequence goes on along the minus strand of OX422208.1, from coordinate 407,795,500 downwards.
GTGTTGGTTTATTTATTTTTCTTCTCGATGGATTCCCATAGTGACGACGACTTAAATCATTTGAATATAGAGTTTGCCTAAAGAATTGAAATTCTTGAAAAAGAAAATTCTCGTTTTAAAGTTGCTAAAGAACTTTTGTAAACTGTTCAAACTCAAAGAGATTTTTTTTGTAAGAAACTTGCGGACATGGACCGTGATTTTAAAAATTTAGAATTGTCCAAGAAAGGGAGTGATGATAGAGTCCAATTTTTAGAGAAAAAATTAGAAAACTCTACAATATCTAGGGTTAGTTTACGTTCTAACGAGGATAATGATAAATTAATTAATGATTTTAAGGCACGTGTGAAGACGTTTACGAATAAGTTCGCTTGTTTTGAGGGGTAGCGAGATAACGTTCTATGAATGATTGAAAATATGAAGAAGGAGTCCCTAAAAGTTGAAAAGTCGAATTCCTTGCTCGAGTCTAAAATTTTGAAGTTAAAAGATGAATTAAAAGACTTTAGTAGTGTTAGTAGTAATGTTACTCGCTCCTATATTTCTAATTCTTCAGGTGTTAAATCCAAGACTATTGTTTATTTTAGAGGGTCAATCAAGTCCCAAGGTATTATAAAAGGTCAACTCGAAGGTCCCATTCCTCATCGCGTTTACACATGCACACACTGTGGTAGGAAAGGTCACCTTAGGAATTTTTGCTATGATCTTAGAAAAGACCCTAGGAAGCTTAAGTATAGTGTCCCTTAGTTCCCAGAACTCGATGTGTTAGGTATACATCTATTTGGATTAGGAAATCCATTTTGGAGATTCTAAAAGCTAGGTTGGCTGATTCTCATATGCTTGCACATGATGCTTCACATGTTATATCTTATGAATGATTACTTTCATAATTTTCATTTGTCATACTCTAGGTGTACTTCATGATATATATTTTGTAGTGTTATTGTATTATAATGTTCTTTTATTAAGTCATTTGTGAAAAATACAAAAAGAATTTATTGTTATAAATTTTTTGAAAAATATAAAAAGATTTTTGGTTTTTGTGTATTTTAATTTTACACATTTGGTATGGCATATTGGTGTGTTTGAATCTAATTTACTCCGTACATTCCATGTAGCTAGAACATTTGGTTATGACTATAGATACTTAGATTGTTCCTAACCATATTTATAAAGTTATTAAAAACTTGATTTGCTTTATGGATTCGACTTTGTATATGTGGGCACACAGATGCACGAGATTTTTGATCGTTAACTTCATATGTATATTTGAGCTTTGTAAGATGTTCTCCCATTAATTTTGTCATCTACATGTTTATGTGACTATGAGAGATTTGTGCATGCAAGATCCATTGCCCATGAGATTTTGTTTAGTATTGAAAATATATGAGTGAGAATGGGAAAGAGCTACGAAAGACAAAAGTATTTGCATGAAAGTCACCATTAGCAAGAGCCCAGTAAAAGATTAAAGGCAATAAAAACAGAAAAATTGCCAAAAAGGGGCAAATATAGTTTAGTTTGATTGATCATTAAAAAAGAAATAACTTTAAAAGAGAAAAAAAGTAAAGAATAAAATATGATATATATTTATCTTTTGAGGGTGTTTAGTTGAAGATCAACGGGTTTGCATAATGAATCCTAGTTATGCTTATTTTGTTATGATGTCATTAATTTGTAGAATCATCAATATTCTAGGCTTGTGTGCATTTTACTTATTTGTTCATTGAAGTTTAATTTATTTTGTAACTTGAGGCTAAAGCTTAGTTTGATAAAGTTTTGCGATTAATTAGAACTTCTTGAGCATATTTGAGTGTCGGGGTTATAATTCATTTGTATCTAGTTCACGCCCATTCACTCCATCCCACATGTTTATACACATCGATACTATGCTAGTTTGTGAAGCGTATGTGTTTTGGGTCGTTTATGCCCATATATATATATATATATATATAAAATAATTGGTAAATTTTACATATATTATATATGGTAGCGTGTTGTATATGTAAACTTTACACTTTTTTGATAAATTGTTTTTTTTAAATAGTTAGTGGATTTTGCCTTTGAGATTATCATTACTTGTGTGTTGTTTATATATTTTGTGATGATATCGTAATTCTTTTAAGTGATGCTCTATTCTTCATGTTTAGTTTCCACTCCTTTGTCTATTTCAAACAAAAAGGGGGTGAACAAATTACGGGGGAAGATTTGATGAATTTGATTTATGAGGGAGATAGTATTATTATTTTCTATTTAAAACTCGATGCATCACATGATATTTTATTTGCTTCATGTGTGTAGGTACTTTCGAAAGATCGTATTACACCGGATGGAGACAAAGTGTCAAAGAGAAGAACAAGTGGAGATTGAAGACGAATATTATTTTTTATGACATTCCATTTCAACGCTTTAGAAAGGGTATTAAAAAAAATTGTCTAAAGGGGGATTTTTTTTGTAATTTAGGTTTCGGTTAGTTTTTGTACCAGAATAGCAAGAGGGGGAGATTTTCTAAGTGCAAATATTTTAGCTTAGGATTTTTATTTATTTTATTTATACTTTGGCATATTTAGCATATCGCATTACAAATCGACATGTGCTGATATGATGAACCAAACACCAATATCTCCAAGTTCAAGAATCCTCTATATCTCAAGATGATATAAAGACTTTCAAGAGTTTGAAATTATTCATAAAGTTATTTGGGATGTTTATTTTTTATTACAAAATGAGGCCGGTATTTTTAAAATTTCCAAAATATTTTTTTGTTTTTAACCTCGTTCAAATGAGTTTCATTTCTCGTTCGAACGATTTTACACTTTCGTTCGAATAGTCATTTGATATATACATCTAATGAGCATTTAACGAGGGCATACTATTTTCCATTGTTTGAAAATCGTTTGAAGCTGGTTGTAACGAGATAGCCTTTTATTTCGAAACAAGCTCCTATTTTCATTTGAACGAGCCTCATTTTTGTTCGAATGAACCCCTGCCTTGAAATTTGTGTCATATTTATAAATAACTTTTTTTACTCCAAATTTCGTAAGACTTTTGCCAAAATGTTAGCTGCATATTTATTTCAAACGTTTTCACTTTTTGTGTTACCAAAACACCTTTTGATTCACTCTTTTCATTCCCAAATAGTTTTTGTGAATCAGTTTGAAACCCCAGAAAATTTTCTATCCTCTCATACATCTTGTGGAGAGGTATTTCCATGGATGACTTGTGACTCCGGAGGGATCACTGCTGAAGAAGAAGGCTGAGTCTAAATTGGTGGATATCGAGAGCGAATCTATCGCTTATGGACTGTTTGGAGATAAATGTTATTCTTTAGAGATATTGCGAAAATTAGAGCGTTATACCTATGGATAGTGATCAAGTAGTATTTTGAGTCGGCTGTCTTGTAATTTGTCTAAAGTGCTGAATAAAGGTTTTACCCTGTAAAAGGATTTTTCCTCAATCTTTGTGATATGCGTATGCATAACTCAATCATTATATTTAGAAAACGTAATTGCCTTCACAACTAATTTAATCTAAGATTGAAATTTTTTTAAATTTTTTTTGTATGCTTGGGAACTAAATTTTTAGAAACACAAAAAGAGAATTTTTGTTTGTGACCATCCTTGCCGAGCACGTTTATTTCTGAATTCTCAAAGTGATATTAGAGCATTCCATCTAGTGGTGTTTGGGCATATTTACCCCTTCTTAAAGATATTTGATAAGATCACATAAATTAACCTTTTGTGGAGGTACCTGCAAATTCAAAAAGCGAGAATACCCGTTACATTCACACCTTCTCAATGACAATACTACCTGCATTAATCTAATCTCGTTGACATAAATGTGTTTTATGGGGGTATGAAACATTTTATTCTAAACCATACACATAACACTTTGATTATCATACTGAAGAATATTTTATTCCAAAATTTTAATTTGATTAAATAATGCAGATTATAATGAATGTAGAAAATCCTAATGATAAAAAGAAAACTTACAATTCGTGATTACAATAATAACTGAAGTTTGGAGAATATGGTTGAGTTGAATGTTGGAAAGCTCTTTCCTCAAGATGAAATTCCCCCCAATATGGTGCTTATGGAAGTTGAACAATAGGATTATGCCTCTCGGGATGAAACGGTCTCCGATAAGTGCAAGAACTTCTGCAATGTACTTGCACCACAAATTAAATATGGTGATACTCTCTTTGACTTTAGGGAAGAAGAAGAAGTATTAAAGGAAAGGGTTTTTGGAATAGCTGAAATGGAGGGAAATGACTCTTATTTATAGCCCTGAAGTGCATTTTTCGTAAATGTCATGTCTGTTCATGAACAAACATAACCATTAGTCCAAATTTAATTTATTATAGTCGATGATACAAATTTAAAAACAGCTTAAATTAATTAAAATGTCGACATTCTTAGTGACGTTTCACTAACATTTTAATTTGAATTAAAACGACGATGTTTTGAGCAGCGATTTTAAACCATTAAAATTGTAACATTTTCAAAAATAATTTTAGCCCAATTTTCAAGCCCAACAATTTATCAGAAAATCCCAAATAAATCTTGAATAAAAAGATAATATTGGTTCAAGAAAGAACCATGCCCAAGGACACGAACACTAGTCGGACCGATGTGTCTGTGGCCTTTTTATCCAAAGCCCAAAGAATGCATATTGTTGATCATCTCCCTCTTCAAAGCCTTGGGATACCCAAAGGGCCTCCAAACCCTTTTGTCAACGAATGGGTATATCTACTACATATATTTCTTATAATTTTTCTATATGGAACACAATTTCTACACCAAGATAGTTCATGAGCTAAAAAATTTATCCTTCATTTCTAATCATTTTGATTAAATGGATATACCACGTTTTTTGCCAATTCAAGGGGAACGTGCAGGTAGCTTGACCCAACTTTTTTATGATGTGAGTATTATATTATTTAAATCTCAAAGTTTACCAAACCTTTCTTTTGGTCAAAACTTAATTGGGTTATCCAAGAATACCTCATGTGAATGAAATTTGGGTGAAGAATGGAATTGAACAAGAAGACAAATTTAGAGAGAGTATCGGTGAAAAAGTGTTGCATCGATAAAAGATAACTTTTGGCTTTGTATCTATTCTAGTGAGAGACTATCTGGTTTACTAGCCAATCAATGAATGCAATGAGTTGAGTTGATAATTTTTTTATGTAAATCGAGACAATAGAATTCACATAACCCTTTTTCGAACATTATTGGTTCTCACTGATGTTTCCATTTTGTCCTTAGACACGTTTTGGCTTTATGAGTGTGCTAGAGAAAATAGACTTTCTTTATTCTCATAGAAGTGGTCCTTTCTCACTCAAATATGTGATTTATATTAAGAATATCGTGTTTGTACCCCACTTGACCCATATCTTCAAGATATAAAATCATTAAAATAAAGTTTATCATGTTACACATGGAAAATTGTGCATTAACTCATCCTAGGAATGTGAGGAAGAATTGGTTTTATCTTTGGTGCTAACTGAGGTTTTCCCGTCGAGCATATTTCTTAGTATCTCTAGTCATTTAGACTGGGTTTCCCTTATGGAAAATCTTTTAGATTTTAACCGATTTTAAGCTCATTACTCTTATTAAACTTCTCACTTTCTCTATAGATATAACTTTTGTTAGTGGAGCCGAGTTATTTTCCTTTGACTTTACATAGTTAATGGAAATAATTCAATTCGAGATGAATTGTTTAATGATATCATGTTTACAATGTATATGTGGTGACTTACCATTATAATTATTATTTTGTTCCCTTCGAATAGTTGAATGGCTATCATAATGTATTACAATTGGTGAAATTAGTGGTATACAAATTGGAATATCCTCTAAGAAGTTTCTAAGCCATTTTAAATCTTCTAGGTCTTTATCTAAAGCAATAAATTTTGATTCCATGGTGGATCTTGCAATGCATGTATGTTTTGAGTACTTCAATGATATGACTGCACGTCTAAGAGTGAATACGTAATTATGGATTTGGAGTCATTTGAGTGAGATATCAAATTTTTATCATTGTATCCTTCAAGAACAACTAAATATATTTCATAGTGAAATTCATCCTTTAAGGCGTACCTTAGATATCTAAGTACCCTTACTAAGGCCTTTCAATCATCTTTTCAATTACTATTGCTATATAAACTTAGCTTACTTATCAAGTATGTTATATTAAGCACAGTGCAATTTGATAGACATATTAAAGTGCCTACTATACGAGAGTATTCTAGTTGAGACATGCTTTCATCTTTATTAGTTTTAAGATGAAGAGTTGGATCGAAAGTTGTTCTATTAGAACTCATATCGTATTTATGATATTTTCTAGAATTTTCTGAACATAACGAAATTAAGACAAAATGAGTCCATAAGAAGTTCTAGTAATTTTGATTCCTATAATGGCATACGCCATGCCTAAATCTTTCATTATAAATATTTTCTATAACACATGTTTAGTAGTGTTAATGAAATCATCATTATTACCAACAATCAACATATTGTCTACATATAAATGTATGATGACATAACTCTTTTGAGTGATTTTAACGTAATCACAGTTATCGTACTCATTTATTTTGAAACCAGTTGATTTTATCACGTTGACAAAATTTTCATGCAATTTCTTTGATACATGTTTCAAACCATAAAGTTATTTTCAATCTTTCATACATTATTTTCTTTATCGAGATCAATGATACCCTAGTTGTTCCATATATATTTAGTTATCAAATTCACCATTTAAGAAATTGTGTTTCACATTCATTTGATGTATTTCCAAATTGTGCATTGAAGCTAATTAAATTAGCATATGCATGTATGTAATTCTTGTAGTGGGTGAATAAATATCGAAATAATCAATTCCCTTCTTTTTCTTGTAGCCTTTCACAACAAGTCTTGCTTTGTATTTATCACTTAAACCATATGACATCATTTTCCTTTTGAATATCCATTTACATCCTAAAGGTTTGGTTCCGGGTGGAAGGTTATCCAGTTTTCACTTCTCATTATTTATCTTTCAAATCTATAAAAACCTCATTTATAATTAAGAGACAATGATTTGCTTATATAGGTTAGCAATGGGACCCCGGGAGAAATAAGAGACTAACTTATTGTAAAATTATGAATCATAATTAAACTCTATAATTAATTCCACAATTATATAAATTGTTATTCTTTCCATCAAAGAATAATAATTTCACGTTATTCCATAATTTCAAAATCATTATTTCGAGATCCTTGTTACTATATGTTTAATAATCTCATCAAGTTAAGATTATAGATTCCTGTTGATTAAATTAAATTACTAAAAAATATATTTAATTAATTTCTTATAAATTCCTTAAGACCGTTCACTTAACTTATTTGATATCTAGAATAATTAAATACATTGGTCGGGTTTGACATAATCAAAACTTATAATCTAGATCAAGGGAATTTCATCAATATCTACATTGAGGCCTGGATTCCATTTATAAGTTACTTTCTCCATACACTAATCGCCATACCCAATTTACCATGATTATTTACCCATAAATTAATCTCACCCAATGGATCAAAGTAATAAATAACCAACACATTTTTCCATCGATTATATCCATATTAAGATATTAAAAAATCACAATAACCCTGAGATGTGAAATATTTTATATAGTCAGTATAAAGACAATTATCTCAAATTGGTCATATTTAATACACACAAAAAATACTAACACAATAAATCAAAACTATAGCACTCTTCATAATCAAGACAAGCCTACTAGAATATTGTGCTACAATCCTATCAATGATGTGTAGAGCTCTATCTAAGATCATGAATTATACTTATATTCTACAAGAACCGATGATTTGATCTTCTATGTATAACCAAAACTCTACAAACCAAGTCCTCTACTATGAAGAATACAATACACCTATGCATTAATATTATGTAATAATATAATGAAAACATTTCTCCTGAATATTCTTATTAAATTAAAATTCAAAAATTCACTAATAAATTATAACTTTTAGTATAAAATCCTAATAATTTTAAGCGTTCATAATTAAGAAAAAATAATCTAAAAAGGCTAATAACTTGATTAAATGGTTAAAAAGAAAGATTATATATTGTCTATGCAAACGTAAAAATGAATGAACGCCATTAAGTTATAAAAGTTAAGTTCGAGTTCAATTAAATATACGAATTATAAAATAAAGGAATCAAGTCTTCGAATCGAGTGAAATATTTAACACCTTTTATCAAAATCATCTTCTATTTTCACATCTTTTCTCCTGAAATAAATGATATTTGGTTAAAACATTTTGTATCATATCTTATGTGATAATTTTAGATAGATACAAATCATTAAGACATCACTTGGTTCATATTTCTCTTGTATGTGGAGTCTCTCAATAAAACAAATGTACGTAGCTATTTTTAACAACAAAATTTATCACATTATTCCATCTTTAATCTTTTTCCATACACTTTTTTGATTTTTTTATATATAACATTCAACACCCCGTATTTTTAATAATTTTTAATTGTGGGATTAATTAAAATTAAACATTGGAAATTAATTGATAATTAAGATAAATATTAACTAGCAAGATAAGGATTAGTATTTATTGATGTGAATTATATTGTATTTTACTTAGTGAGTAAAGTAATATGTGGTTATGAATTTATTAAAATTGTAACAAGTGAAAAATACGATAATCACAATAATTAAGCCGGGACGCGCGTGTCAGTCATGTCAGGACTCAATTTAATGAGATAGAAAGTAATTAATTTGTAAGTCATACGAATGGTCATTTTGAGTGTACCAAAGTATCCGAAAGGGTCGAGATAGTCAAAAAATTCTATCCGGAGGTTTAGTTTGGGTCCCGGGGCACTTTTAGGCCAAATCGGCACCCCAGAGGGGTATTTTGGTCATTTTCATTTTTGGGAGAATTAGACATACGAATTTTAGAGACCTTTATCAACTTCTAAGTTGTGTCTTCTAGGGTTATAAATACACAAGTTACAAAGATGCCATAGTAGGAAGAGGAGAAGAGCTCCCAAAGGCTAGAACCACCAACCCACACCCCTTTTGCACCAAACCCACCGCTGTTGCGTAGATCGAAAGGAGAGGATCAGACCTATACCCATCTTTTTCAATGGATCAGACCTACCATATCAGGCAAGTGATTAAACTTGTGAAATTGTAGTATGTATGATATCTATGTTAGTCTAGGTTGAATTAATCATGAGTTTTATATGATTTAAATGAATTTGGAAGGTATGTATTAAATCCTTGAATTGATAATTGATATAGGATTAATTATTACATGTATGCATTAGTATTCCATGAAATTATAATGTATCTTGGTGAAGAAATCTGAGTTTATGGTGTTCTTGATTAAAAGTGATGAACTAGGGTTTTTAAAAGAAATAAATTTGGGAGTTAGGAATTTATTGATGATTAAATTGTGAATGAATGATTTTGGAATGTTAGAAATTAGCCATATATGTTGCCATGATGTCATGAACCTTTAGTTAGGAGTTTGGGATGATGTAATGAAGGTTTTAGGGGTTAAAAATGGTTAAACTCGTAACAGTCTAAAGGTATAAGACAAAACCTGTAGAGGCGAATCGATTCAGTCCTAGCAAAATCGATTCGACTGCCCAGTTTTGGACAACTTCTACTTTTTTGTTTAGGATATTTGGGAAACGTTCATGACTCAATTGTGGGATTTAATTTTAAAAATAATGGGGATTATATTGAAGTACCAGTAGGCCTAGATTGGGTTTTAGGCTTGATCCTATGAGGAGGAAATAAGGACTAAATTTAATTAGGCTTAATAGAGAGAAAAACCTATTTGTGTGAATAATTTGAGTCACGAGAATTTGAGGAAAATGATAACTTAGACCAGATGGATGTGAGTGAGTTACCTACTGAAATTATGTATACAATAAAAGGGTACACTTCGAGTGGTGAGAGATACTCAGAAGCGTATGATGAGAAATAAAGTTATGATTTATTAATAAGTGGGATATTCAGGATATAAATATACTACGTATGAGACTTATGATATGGGAAGTGTGTATACTTTTATCAATGATATAAATATATAAGTTGTGCGTATGCCTATTGTATGATTTTTATGTGTATGATGTACATATGCTGCTTGCTATCGGGTAGGAGGTTTCGCGTTATGGACGGTCTTATCCTAATGATCCCATTGGGGGGATTTTAGATTTGTACCCAGAACATAAAACCTTGGACATGTGCTATCTGAGAGTATGATAGTTCGACGGTTGAATGGGAGTGTAGGTATGTGCGTGACCCATTTGGCTGGGGACTATGTTCGCCTTCAATATATGTGATTTGTCTATATGGTTCGAGGGATATATCGAGCCAATAGTCCTTTATACAGTGCGAGATGTACCAATACATGATAGCAGAGTATGCATGCATCACAACTGAGTCTATGGGAGCCGTATTAGTATATATATGTGATAGAATGATGAATATATATATATATATATATATATATATATATGTACTTGTATATGTTCTACTGTGTGAACTTAGTAAATAAGATAGATAGTGAAATCGAAAATAACTTAAGTGCGTGAACACTTAACTTTTAATGTGAAAACACTCTCACTCGAGATAAAAGCTGTGAAAATATTCAGTAACGTATTACACTGGAAATACAGGTAGCTAGGTGTGAAAGCAGTAACTAGAATGTTTTAGCGGTACGTTAGGCGTGCACACTAGTTGAGAGGTGAGATTTCTCAATAGAGAGCCCACATAACTATCATGTATATAATATCTTCTTTTAAGCATTTTAAATACTTGCTAAACTTTTTTAAACTATTTTCACTAGAGCTGTCAATTTTTGACCCGATAACCCATTTACGGTAATAACTCGAAATGACCCGAACATGACCTGATTAAATTGTATAGATTTAAGAGTACCCAAAACTTATACTAAAATAAAAATTAACGTGACCCAAAAATGACACGACTAATCCGAACTGCCACCCATAATTTTCACTCGGGCTCTGACCCATTTCTTGCAAATATATTTTCCATTATACAAACTATTTTAGGTGTCCATCCACAGGGACTCCTGGTATAAACCATCAGATGAATTGACGTGCTACAACTATTGTGGAAGTTGCAGGCCCTCGTATTAGATGCCTCCACTATTATTCATTCAGTTCCTGATCTAGTTATTTCAATTAGGGCATGTTGCCCATTCTCAACTATCATTTATTTCAGAGAGATATTGTACTCCTTTATTTCAGTTTGATGGGATTTAGTCTATTTTTGGATTATTGTATTTGAGACTCTTCAACTAGGACATTTATTCCAGTCTTATTTAATTCAGTTAGATGGTTACTCGTTTATTGTGAATTTAACTATGAGAATGGTAAATGTGGTTAATGGTTTATATTGTTGTATATTAATTTGAAAGATTAAAAGTTCTTTTTTGACACTAGCTTAATTAACTATTAGGTTGTTAATAAGGTTAATGTTTTCGACAGTGATGCTAAGAATGATCCAACTGGATATTTTGATTTAATTTAATAAAGGACTGATCACCAAATATTTAATTGAGCGGGGTGTCACATAACATAAGCTTTTCAACTTTTTCAAATAATAAATCACTAAACCTCACACATACACTTAAGGAATTAGACATTCTTTTAAGTATAATAAAGCTTTGAACACTTTAAAAATGATCATGTAAAGACAAATTTCCAATTGAATCAATTTGTATGTGTTGGTTTAATTCTGGACAAAACTATTTGAGTCATAGGATAGAAGTTTGTGACCTTTCAAGCCTATGACATTTGAGTTGAATGCGTAATGGCCAAGTTAAAGAAGATCACATCATATGCCGTGTTTTGTTCCTTATGTTCATTATCAACAGTCCAAGGATTCTCAGGTATGAATGCTTATATTATGCTGAGACTTGGAAATTTATTATTGGGTGTTAGAATTTTTGTTATTTTTTTTGAATTCATACTATCTAAAGATTTTGCTCTCGGACATCTTTCCGTGGAAAAATCATAACTAATTAAAAAAAATATAAAAACACGAAACTGTCGGCCATGCATTCGTATAAAAAATATCTAAATTTTCAAGGGTCATTAGAATGACTTTCTCTTCTCATTCGAACGAGATTATTAGGTCCTTCGAACGACCCATCGAACTATGCCACTTTTGGTTTTACTGAAATCTCATTCAAAATGTCATTCGAATGACCGAACAGTTTTTTGCAAAAAAATTTCCGTTTTGGAACAGTTTTTCTCTACAACCTCCCACTACTCTTTCCACCCATTATATAGTACGAGAGTTAGATTTTTCCACAGAGGTTTTCTAACTTCTAAAGAAAGAAACCTTTAAGAAAAGTCCCTTGAGTTTTTATGAATCTTTAATGGTTTGATCTTCAAAACAAAAACCAAGTTTACACCCAATTCGTTTTTATGATCCAAGTTTCTACATGATATATGTTTGAAATTAGTTTTGGCATCGAGTTTTGTTCTCTATACTATTTGAGATTATTTCTTGCGGAGGATACCATGTTCGTGATCTACATACGGTGGGATCTCTATGCTTGATGACATCATTGCCCCATCGGTGGACTCTGAGACATAGGTGAACTCCTGCGTTGATACTAGATATAGGTTGAAGGAATGAAGAACGTAAAGTCTTGAGATGGCATCGAGTCATTGTATAAGTATTCTGTCGTATCCTTTGTAATTTCATACTTAGTGGACTTGTGGCTGGGTCATCCGAGGTTTTTCTCGTTGTGGATTTTTCTCGTACACTGTGTTGTTGTTGTTGTTGTGTTTATTTTATCTTGTAAATTCATCTAGATGCATGCTTAGGTTTAACAAGATAAAGTTTTGTTTAACCACAATAAATTGCGTAATTGGTGCTTAATTAAATTGAGTAATTTTAGTTTACTTTAGTTCAAGTCGAAATTATTAATTTGACAATATCGATGTTAATCCTAAATTAAGCATATTTTAATTTGGTTTATGTAATTGAAGTCTTGTTTAAGAAGTATTATTGAATTTTGGAAGAAATTAAAAATTCAAAATATTTGGTAAACCATCCCTTTTGAAATTAAAATTTAAAATTCTTGGGGAACCTACATTCAAATAAGTGGTATCAGAGCATACATTAATAATTTGGCTCTATCAGATCATAAAACTTTCTCATTCCTTATAAATTGGTAATTAATCAATTTATAGTGTAATGTTAATTGCACCATGATATGATCATGCATTCCTAACATATTTATATCAAAATTCATATAACATGAAATAAAATAGAATAAATCTCATAAAGCACAAGTTATATTCCCAAACAAAATAAAAATAATCAAATGGGCCATTTTTTATATAAAAAATATTTCATGACGTATATCATCTAAAAGGCATTAAAATGATCGCATTAAAAATGTTTTTGAATTTTTTGATGAAAGATATGTACAACCACAAACCAGCTATTCATAGAATTAAGAGATATACATTAATTAAAAAACCCCAAACGTGTTACTACAATCTTAATTATTTATGCAAATATCAAATGACATCCAGGGATATTCAAGTCTAGAGAAATAAATAATACATTAAAAGAGCATGAAATGCCTAAATAAAATTTAAGTGAAACTAAGAATCATAAGAACATACAAATAATAATAATCCAAGGCAAAAATGAAAATGCTTACATATGTAAAAATATATTGTAATACCCCTTATTTTTATAAATATAGCTTCATTCAAATTTATTTGGATTAAGAAAATTATTACTTATGATAAGTTGGGTTTTAGGCTTAAGTTGAGATTTGGTCTTGTTTGGCATTAAAGTTGGATTAGGGTGTAAACCTTAGGGTTAATGCAACAACCCGGTATTCGATATAAGGGGTGGCCTTCCCGATACTCCAAAATACAGGAATCATAGAGAGAATCATTCTCAGCATCGTGACAACATAAAGAGTATATGAGATAACCACTCCATAATTCAGACAACGAGTTGTCAAAAATTTAGTTTGATAATTTAAAGAAAGCATTTTGAACAACCCATACATGAAAAAAGAAAGTGGAAATGCCAAAATAATATACATTAACCACAAGTGTACAATAAGGGAACCGACTAAAATCTCGCACAACAAAATTCATACAACGTACCACAATTTCACACTACATATTACATTCATTATAAATTTACAAAAGATGGGCCACACGCCCGATTAGAAACCCGAACATAACTAGAAAACAACAAATGAGTCGTCTACACAAAAATATCCTGTGAAATCCTCAAATTGTCACGGCTCCTCAAAAGACACTGGAATGGGGAAGTCATTGCAGGCGTCCTTGCGGTGGAGCACCTGAGCGGTTACAATATATATATATATATATGTACAACAAGAAAAAAAGAACGGGTCAGGGCCCGATTTTATGTGATTACCAGATAAATGACAAGTATGACAATAGTGAATGATTAAGCATGGATGATAAAGATGACATTCTAGCATGATAACATCATATAATGAACTAATACAGTTGAATGATTATAAAGTGAAATTCAATTATATAATAAAATAAGAATAATCATAAACCCTTTTCATCTTTCACCATTTCATCTTATCTTTTTGTTCCTTATTAGGAATACAAGTTTTATCATGTGCTCTTTGTGGCACTTATCTCAATTGTATGCTCTTTGTGGCATATATTATGCTCTTTATGACATTTCTTTATGATCTTTGTGTCATTAATACCCATCAAGTCCAACTTGATGATTAGAATAGTTATAAGTATATATATATATATATATATATATATATATATATATATATATATATATATATATATATATATATATATATGACGATTCTAAGACTGCCCGTCCGGGTTTTCCCACTGTGCGCGCCCCTAAATAACTCTCATCTTCCAGGGCCTATCATAAGACAACCTGGGATCCTATCGAAGGCGTCGGGAAGCGGCCATATGCCTGCGGGATAGTCAAGACCACATCCGGAATCTCCTACCCATCGCAGAAACATATAAAACAAGCGCTCATATGGCCTAGGACTATATCCACCCTGCAATCATTAGCCAGGGGGCTTCACCTTACGCACGAACTTCCCTTAAGATGGTATTTAGAGAGGTGTGTTTAACCATTTCATTAATTTCCATTTCATGATTTAGTAAATTATCATTTACTTGTCCATTTTACATTTTATCAAATGCATTATGGTTATCCGGAACTATACGTGCTTAACATCATTATAATAACCTTGAAGGACATTCAAACTCCCAAGTTATTTTCCCAAGCCTCTAATTGGGCTTTATAATAGAGCATCATACCTCAATTTAACTTTTAAAGTCTCCAAATACAACTTAGTAATCTCCTAGACTCCTACTAATAAAAGAAAAAGAGTAATGCCTTAACATCACTTCGCATACCCTCGAAATAATTCCCATATAACGAAAATCTAATCTAGGGTAGTAATATAACTCACCTAGAACTCTAGGACTCTAAGTTTACTTCTTACAAGAAGGTGCCTAAGTCCTAAGACTAGAAAAAAAAGGGTTAAAAATGAAAAAGAAAAACAAAATAAAAATGCAGGATTTCCGAATCGATTCGGCCAGAAAATATAAGATTATGCATAATTACCGAATCGATTCGGACCATACGAATCGATTCGGAAAGGGAAATTGGGTTTCTTCATAAATTTCGAATCGATTCAGACTACCCCGAATCGATTCGGTTCACTTAAACCTGGAAACTGTCCCTGGGCGAATCGATTCGGCTAGGCCGAATCGAATCGGTCCTGCGAATTTTGCCAATTTTGGCTATGGAGTCTTGGACTCCAAATTTGTCCCAACCCAAATCCTTTCAAACCAAACTCATTAATTTCATCCAATACACCATAAATACTACCAACTACTACTATAACCATCAATAATCATCCAAATCATTCTCTAATGATTCAAGACCCACAAATACACAAAAACCCTAAACTAATTAAACCATAATCAATACACCATTTTCACTACAAATCATTTATCTTAAAACACATATAGCAAGTAGAAAACTTGCCTCAATCTAGCAAATGCAGATTTTCCTTGTGTAGAAGGAAGAATCCTTCCTCAATCTTCAATCTCTTCTCTTTTCTCTACTATTTCTCTTCCTCTCTCTAGTTCTCTAGGTTTAGGAATGGAATTAGGTGAATAGTGACTTAATCAAGACATAAATCGTGCCTTTAGTAAAAAATCCCATCTTAAGTGATCAATACCGCGATAAAATAATACGCAACTGCATATTTAAGGTATAATCAACCAAAAATGCCCAAAACTTCAAAATACAATATGGTACATATTTTGACTATCTCGCACGTTCCGAACTCAATTACGGCATCATTTGGACATTTTATAATTCATTTTAAGTCTCGGTTCCATTTTAATTCAAAATGTCATTTTAAATTCTTATGACACAATAAGCTCATCATGAGGATATTTACATACTCGTACAGTAAATATATAACAAGTTAGTAAATATTAACTTTTTTTCATTAAATTAATACTTACTCTATATCTCAACATTTCGTATATATTTACTTTACATAACAAGTAAATATAAATTAGGCTCTCATAAGCGAGGGTTATTACATACTCCCCCCCTTATAAGGGAATTTTGTCCCCAAAATTCAAGCGTACCTTATAAGAAGAGATGCGAATACTTCTCCCGCATGTCATCCTCACGCTCCCACGTCGACTCTTTGGCATTGTGATGACTCCATTGGACTCTCACCAAGGGCACCACACGAGATCTTAACTTACGCTCTCCATGCTCTAAAATAGCAACCGGTTGTTCTACATATGAAATGGCGGGTTGCAAGTCAATGTCTTCAAAAGGAATATGCCAAAGGGCGCCTTCGCATCTCTTATACTTCTTTAGAGAGGAAACATGGAATACATCGTGAATTTGTTGCAAAGGTTCCGATAAGGCAAGTTGATACGCCACTGGACCGACTTTCGTAATAACTGGAAAAAGTCCAACAAAACGCGGCGCAAGCTTTCCTTTCTTCCCAAAACGCTTAATGCCCTTCATTGGTGACACTCGCACCAAGACTTGGTCTCCAATTTCCAACTCTATGTGTCTTCTACCCGCATCGACATAGCTCTTTTGGCGATCTTGGGCTATTCGAATACGATTCCGAATGAGTTCGATCTTTGAGGAAGTATCTTGGATCATTTCAGGTCCAAGAAATTTGTTATCGTCCACTTTCAACCAACAAGCGGGCGACCTACATGGATTGCCATAAAGAGCTTCATAGGGTGCCATTCCAATGGTAAATTGGTATGAGTTGTTGTAAGCAAAATCAACTAATGGAAGGTATTGTTCCCAACCTCCCTTGAAATCAAGTATGCACATTCGGAGCATATCCTCCAACATTTGGTTTACCCTTTCAGTCTGACCATCTGTTTGAGGATGATAAGAAGTGCTTAACCTCAATTCGGTCCCCATGGCCTCTTGGAAACTTCTCCAAAAGTGGGAAATAAATATTTTATCTCGATCGGAAACTATATTCAAAGGTACCCCATAAAGTCTAACGATCTCCTCGATGAACAGTCGGGCATAGCGGGTTGTGTAATAATCAGTACGCACGGATAAGAAGTGCACCGATTTAGTTAAGTGGTCGACAATCACCCAAATTGAATCATAACCCCTATGTGATCTCGGTAAGCTCGTAATAAAGTTCATCGATATGCTCTCCCATTTCCCACCTGGAATCTCCAACGGTTGCAACAAACCTGTCGGTCGTTGATGATCGATCTTGACCAGCTGACATGTACTGCATTGGGATACAAACTCCTAAATATCTCGCTTCATGCCGGGCCACCCATACTGGTAGCGCATGTCTTGATACATCTTGTCCCCACCAGGATGTATCCTAAATTTTGACCCGTGAGATTCCACCATCACCGCCCGTCTCAAACCCCCCTCATCAGGAACAATAAGTCTTCCATGAAAGAGTAATGCACCCTCAGAACTTATTGAGTAGGACTCCGCTCCCTCAGACAGTAATCGGTGTATATGGTCTAGACAACCCTTATCCCTACCTTGGGCTTCTACAACCCTTTCCACAATGGTAGGAGTGACGATCATCACCGACATAAATGCTCTCCTCATTTCATCCTCCTGACCGAGCTCTTTCCACTTAGCCTTCCAAACATCAGCTAACTCTCCCTCGAGCTTCCTACTCAAGGCATCCGCCACTACGTTCGCCTTGCCCAGATGATAATGAATATCAAATTGATAATCTTTCATGAACTCTAACCATCGACGCTGAAGCATATTCAAATCCTTTTGTGAAAATAAATATTGCAGCGATTTATGGTCCGTGAAAAGATTGAATTTCTCCCCTAAAAGATAATGTCTCCAAATCTTCAAGGCGAAGACAACCGCGACAAGCTCTAAGTCAAGCACCGGATAGTTTCTTTCATGAGGCTTTAACTTGCGAGAAGCATAAGCAATAGCCCGCCTCTCTTGTTGAAGCACACCTCCTAATCCTTAAAGAGATGCATCGGTGAAGACTAGATATTCCAATCCAGGTTTTGGCAATGCAAGGACAGGAGCAGAAGTTAACCTATCTTTGAGCTCATCAAAAGGAGCTTGGCAAGAGTTATCCCAAACAAATCTCACCCCTTTTCGGGTCAAATTTATCAAAAGGCTTGTGATTTTAGATAAACCTTTGATAAACCGATGGTAATAACCCGCCAAACCCAGAAAACTGCGGATTTCGGTAGGTGTCGTGGGCTGACCCCATTCTCTCACTGCAATCACCTTACTAGGATCCACTAATATACCCTGGTATGACACAACATGATCCAAAAATTGAACTTCCTTCAACTAAAAGCCATACTTCTCGAATTTTGCGTATAATTGATGATCCCTTAATCTTTGCAGGACCAATCGTAAATGAGTAGCATGGTCAGATTCTGTCTGAGAATAGACTAAGATGTCATCGATGAACACAATAACAAATAGGTCAAGGAAATCCTTAAACACTCTATTCATGATATCCATAAATACAGCGGGGGCATTGGTTAGTCCAAATGGCATAATCAAGAATTCATAGGATCTATATCGGGTCAGAAATGCGGTCTTAGACACATCCTGTTCCCGTATTCTCAATTGGTGGCACCCCGTCCTCAAATCGATCTTAGAGAAGTACGACGCTCCCCTAAGTTGGTCAAATAGATCATTAATACGAGGCAAAGGGTATTTATTCCGGATGATGACTTTGTTCAACTCTCTATAGTCCACACATAACCGGAGAGAACCATCTCTTTTCTTTACAAACAACATAGGATCACCCCATGGAGACATACTGCACCTAATGAATGCTTGCTCTAACAACTGCTGGATTTGATCCCTTAACTCCCTCATTTCCATGGGTGCCATACGGTATGGAGCTCTCACAATCGGTCGAGTTCCCGACGCTAAATCGATCACAAACTCAATCTCCCGGCTCGGAGGTAATCCCAGTATTTCCCAAAAAACATCCTCAAAATATCTAACAACTGGGATAGAATCCAGGTGAACAACTACATGCCTAGAAGTATCCTCCGTAATATAATATAAATAGGTACTCGTACCCCCTTCCATACAAGGCATAACAACCAAGAACATTTCTTGTCCCGAAATTGCAAAGACTATATTCTTCCCATAACAATTCACTATCGCGTGATATTTCACTAGCCAATCCATGCCCAAAATAACGTCATACCCGACCATGTCAAGGACGAGCAAATCGGACTCAAAACACAAATTACCAAAGTTAATTCCTATGTTTTTACAAATAAAGAAAATCAATGAACCATCACCCATGGAGGATTCAACGCTAGTAAAAGTGCTCTCAGCAGATTTTATTAACTCTGTGGTCTGAGCAAAACTCCTAGAAATGAAGGAGTGCGTCGCACCCGTATCGAATAATACTCGACCCATATGTCCTTGGATAAGAAACTTACCCTCAATCGTCGGCGGTGCTGGAGGGGCTGGAGGAAGCATAGCCTCCTGAATATGATAAACCCGCCCATATTCCAGTTGCCCCTGCTGTGGAGGAACAACCGGATTAGGTGCCTGGGGCGGAAACTGTACATACGGCTGCTGTGGAGCCCTAGGAAGATGCCCTCCAACCAACTGAGGACACGACCTCTTATAATGGCCCAACTCTCCGCATTGAAAACATTTGCTCGCCACATTCTCTTGGTTCCACCCTTGATTGTTTCGAAACTGCCCCGAACCTCGGCCCTACTGGCCTCTACTACCATTACCACCTCTACCTGCGTGCTGTTGTGGTTGTCCAACTTGACCCGGCCTACTATTGTTACCACCCGTATTAAAACCACCAAAGCGTTGGCGTTTGGACAAATCCCCTTGCTGGGGATCCCTCTCTCTTTGCTTACTCCCAGAAGATTGGGTTGAAGGAGATGCTCCTCCCCCAGTCCCATAACCTCCAGATTTTCCCCCTTGTCCAATCGCGACAGCCTTCTTGCTATGTTGCACAAATAATCTATGCTCTTGGCAATGGAGTAGTGCCGCATTCAGCACATCCCCAAAGGTTTGTAAAGTCAGATTTCCCAAAAAATGTTTCTTTCTCCGCCAATGTAAACCTCCCACAAACTTAGAGATTCTCTTCTCTTCTCGATTCACTTCATCCGTCATAAAACTTGCCAGCCGGGTGAATTCCTCTTCGTACTCTGCAACCGATTTCTCTCCCTGCACAACATCCTGAAGCTTCCTTTGCATCTCCCTTTGAACTGCGGGAGGGAAATACTTTTGGTCAAATAAAGCCTAAAAATCAGTGATTGACATCGTATCCCTCTGCCCTGGTGTAGTCATCGACTCCCACCAATGTAATGTCGATCTGACAAGCTTGAAAGTAACAAGGGTTTGCTTTTTCTCCTCGCTGTATTCTACCATTCGAAGATGGCATTGGACGTCTTTCTTCCACTGATTTGCCTTTATAACATCTGAGACACCATCAAATTACGGGGGATGTCCCTTAAGGAAAGACTCCCTAACTCTTTTCCACGGAGAAGGTCCCGTAGGAGCTTATGCCTCTTGCGCCCGTGGTTGGGCTGGTGGCATTTGCTGAGTCACTGTGGTCATGGCAGCATTGATCGCTTGAGCTACAATGTTCACTACATCAGCGGTACTAAAAGTTCCTTGTGGTGGCGGTGGGGGACCAACGTCCTCTTCTACTGCTCTATTTCATCGATCGGGATGACCTCTTTTGGGCGGCATCTGAGATGGAGAAACAATAGAGTTAAGATAATATTTAAAATAATATATCTTGAAGAAGAACGCAAACATAAGTAGCAACGCAGTCCTAGCATTAGGCTCTATATCAAAGAACGTTACGGTAGAACGTGACAAGTCCGTATAGATCCTAAAGACTCTAGAACCTGATGATCTGATACCATCTGCGATAACCCGTTATCCAAAATAAGGGGTAGCCAGCCCGATACTCCAAAATACAGGAATCATAGAGAGAATCATTCTCAGCATCGTGACAACATAAAGAGTATACGAGATAACCACTCCATAATTCAGACAACGGTTGTCAAAAATCTTGTTTGATAATTTAAAGAAATCATTTTGAACAACCCATACATGAAAAAAGAAAGTGGAAACCCCAAAATAATATACATTAACCACAAGTGTACAATAAGGGAACCGACTAAAATCTCGCACAACAAAATTCATACAACGTACCACAATTTCACACTACATATTACATTCATTATACATTTACAAAAGTTGGGCCACACGCCCTATTAAAAACCTGAACATAACTAGAAAACAACAAAGGAGGTGTTTACACAAAAATATCATGTGAAATCCACAAAATGTCACGGCTCCTCAAAAGACACTGGAATGGGGAAGTTATTGCGGGCATCCTTGTGGTGGAGCACCTGAGCGGTTACAATATATATATATATATATATATATATATTTTTTTTTTTGTCTAAGAGGGACTGAGTCCCCTAAATATTATTAATCAGAGGAGAAAAAGCCTCTCCCAGATGGCAACTGAGCAAACTTAGATACAAGAAAGAAACTGGAAACTTAAAAAAGCAATAAAAAAGTCCCATTACAAGGGAAAAGGAAAATTATTTGAAAGAAGATCTAATGTAGCAACATCCCATCTTGTCCATCTTATAAGCTCCTTGAGATATCTTTGGAAGGTCCGAGAAATGGTTGAAGATTGAAGATGAATGAATATTAACCCCATAATTAGCAAGACTATCTGCAACCATATTTGATTCCCTGAAGCAGTGAACTAAAGAACTTTTGGTATTGATGAGATTCTCTTTGATTTCTTCCACACATTTAATGAGCTTCCAAGGCGGTTTCCAGTTTCGATTAATCAGATTCACCACATAAGACGAATCAGATTCAATCACCACTTCCTCAAGATTGTGTTCCAAGCAAAGATTTGATCCCAACCATAGACTTTTGATTTCCACAAATGAATTAGAAGCATATCCCTCATTTTGAGCATAGGCAAAGATGATGTCTCCTTTGTGATTTCTTAGAATGCCACCAATACCACTTCTTCCAGGATTACCTTTAGATGCCCCATCCACATTTAATTTGAATTTATGAGGGGAGGGGTAGTTCCATTTGACAGGGATAGACACTTTAATATATTGTTTGATGTTGAGATTGAAAGTAGATTGAATCCCAATATCAAAGCAAGATACTCTATGTCTAAATACAATCCCTTTGCAAATACTAGAAATCAATTGAATGGTCTGAGAAATAAGAGCTTTACCATCAAATGAAGAATTATCAAAAAGAACTTTATTTCTGCATTTCCATATCTCCCAGCACACAATAATGGGGATGCATTTACCAAGAAATTTGGAATAATCCTTTGGCCCACTTTTGATCCACCAACTTAAGAGCATAGAGGAAATACTGATTGAGCTCATATCAATTCCCATAAGATTAGAGAAGAACTTCCAAACTGGAGTGATACTTGGGCAGTGAAGGAATAAATGGTCAACTGTCTCACCATCTTTCTTACAAAGGTTGCATCTTGAACATAATTTTATACCAATGCCTTGAATGATATCATCTAAAGGGATGCTTTTATTGATAATTTTCCACATATTAATAGAGCATTTTTTAGGAATATTATTATCCAAAATAATGCTATAGACAGTGGAAGAAGGATGATTATCAAGACAAGAGGCATAGGCAGAAGAGAATGAAAATTCACCTGAAGCTTCAGAAGTCCATATCCATTTCCCATCAATACATTGCATTTGAAGAAGGCAATTATCTTTCACCCTCAATAAGCTTTTCCAGGTATGAGAACCATTAGAATAACTAGCTTCATGTCTCATATATTTATTAGACATGTACATGGCCCAGAGAGACTTTTCAGTATACAACTTCCAAAACAATTTCATGAAAGAAGCTTTAGATATATAATTGAAATTGGGCAGGTCAAGTCCACCCGCAGAATTGCTTTTACAAATAGCCTCCCATTTCTTCCATTGGTGCTTCCAACCAAGATCTACAGAACCTCCCCAGAAAAATTTATTGAGGATAGCATGGACTTTAAGAATAACAGCTTTAGGTGGAGATAAAGAAGACAGAAGATAAGATGGGATAGAAGACAAAACATGCTTGAGAAGAATAAGTCTACCACCACTTGAAAGGAATTTAGATTGCCATCCAGTTATTTTTGACCTCAAAGAAATAATAAGGCTGTCATAAAATTTGATTTTATTTCTACCTTTAAATAAAGGACACCCCAAGTACTTAAGGGGCAGCTCCTTGTGGTTAAGGCCAGAGATAGAAGCAATTTTTGACTTCAATTGAGGTTTACTTTTAGAATCCACAGTAAATGAACTTTTGGTTGAATTCACTTTTTGACCAGATAAATAGCAATACTGTTGGATGTAGTCACCTATTTTCTTGAGAGATCTTTTGTCACCTCTGCAAAAAACAATAAGATCATCTGCAAAAGCAAGGTGAGATACCAACGGACTGCCACTAGGAAGATAATATGGGTTGACTGCTCCAGAAGACATTAATCTGTTCAACCCTCTACTCAGATACTCAGCTGCAATAATGAATAGACTTGGGGACAATGGATCCCCTTGTCTAAGGCCTCTAGAAGATTTAAAGTATCCATACTGACCCCCATTGATAACTAAAGAAAACCAGTTGTTGGAAATGCTCCTCCAGATATAATCAATCCATCTTTCACCGAATCCAAAAGCACGAAGAACTTGGATGAGAAAACCCCAGTGGACCCTGTCATAAGCCTTCTCCATGTCCAACTTAATGATGACATTACCACCATGAATTTTTTTCCCAAGATTATGCACCATCTCTTTGGCAAGAAGAACATTGTCTTGAATAGCCCTTCCCTTTAGAAATCCACTCTGATTTTGAGATATAAGCATTGGGAGAACTTTAGCCAGCCTTGTGGATAAGATTTTTGTAATGATTTTGAATGAGAAGTTGCATAGACTAATGGGCCTTAGATCACCACAAGTTTTTGGAGATTTGACCTTGGGAATAAGCACCACAGATGTGCTTGTCCAGCTACGAGGAGGAACATTACCTGCAAAAAAGGAGTTAATAGCAAGAACTAAGTCATACTTAATGATATTCCAGCAGACCTTGTAGAAGTAGCCTCCAAATCCATCAGGACCAGGAGCAGACTCTTCATTAAGGTCATTGATAGCTGCTAAAATCTCCTCTTCGTTGGTGAAAGCTTCCAAAGTTTCATTAAGATCAGAAGTAATGATGGTAGGAATGGTATCACTGACATCAGAAAAAGGAATGAAAGTATCTGCCTTGAGCTGGTGTTCATAGAATTGGACAATGTGAGCCTTAATATCTTCAAAGTCTTCCAATATATTGCCCTCTTCATCATTAATTGATTGAATCAATAGTTTATGAGTTTTGGCCCTGACACTATTATGAAAGAACTTTGTATTTGAGTCACCAGCTTTAAGCCATTTAGCAGCCAATTTCTGTCTCCAATAGATCTCTTCATTTGCACAGGCATTCATTAACTTTGCTCTACATTTATTCAGGGCTTCTCTATTAGAGTCATTACAGTCCAATTCGAAGTTAAGCTCAAGCTGGAGGATTTCATCTTCTAAA
This sequence comes from Sambucus nigra, assembly GCA_949130495.1. Classification (NCBI taxonomy): domain Eukaryota; kingdom Viridiplantae; phylum Streptophyta; class Magnoliopsida; order Dipsacales; family Adoxaceae; genus Sambucus; species Sambucus nigra. The sequence goes on along the minus strand of OX422208.1, from coordinate 407,770,290 downwards.
TCTTTAATTGATTGAAAAACATCCTTGAATATAACCTTGTTCCATGTTTTGAGAACCTCTTTAAGTCTTCTGAGCTTCAAGCCAAACCGATTCATTCCCATAGCATCAATGTTAATATTCCAAGAATTCTTGACTACCTCTTGGAATTGGTGATGATTACACCACATGTATTGAAATTTAAATGGCTTAGGAAGGCAGGAAGATTGAGAAAGAACATTAAGAAGAAGAGGAGCATATAGATAGATAGATAGATATATATGTACAACAAGAAAAAAAGAACGGGTCAGGGCCCGGTTTTATGTGATTACCAGATAAATGACAAGTATGACAATATGAATGATTAAGCATGGATGATAAAGATGACATTCTAGCATGATAACATCATATAATGAACTAATATAGTTGAATGATTATAAAGTGAAATTCAATTATATAAGAAAATAAGAATAATCATAAACCTTTTTCATCTTTCACCATTTCATCTTATCTTTCTATTCCTTATCAGGAATACAAGTTTTATCATGTGCTCTTTGGGGCACTTATCTCAATTGTATGCTCTTTGTGTCATTAATACCCATCAAGTCCAACTTTATGATTAGAATAGTTATAAGTATATATATATATATATATATATATATATATATATATATATATGACGATTCTAAGACCACCCGTTCGGGTTTCCCCACTGTGCGCGCCCCTAAATAACCATCATCTTCCAGGGCCTATCATAAGACAACCTGGGATCCGATCAAAAGCGTCGGGAAGCGGCCATATGCCTGCGGGATAGTCAAGACCACACCCGAAATCTCCTACCCATCACAGAAACATATAAAACAAGCGCTCATATGGCCTAGGACTATATCCACCCTGCAATCATTAGCCAGGGGGCTTCACCTTACGCGCGAACTTCCCTTAAGATGGTATTTAGATAGGTGTGTTTAACCATTTCATTAATTTCCATTTCATGATTTAGTAAATTATCATTTACTTGTCCATTTTACATTTTATCAAATGCATTATGGTTATCTGGAACTATACGTGCTTAACATCATTATAATAACCTTGAAGGACATTCAAACTCCCAAGTTATTTTACCAAGCCTCTAATTGGGCTTTGTAATAGAGCATCATACCTCAATTTAACTTTTAAAGTCTCCAAATACGACTTAGTAATCTCCTAGACTCCTACTAATAAGAGAAAAAGAGTAATGCCTAAACATCACTTCGCATACCCTCGAAATAATTCCCATATAACCAAAATCTAATCTAGGGTAGTAATCTAACTCACCTAGAACTCTAGGACTCTAAGTTTACTTCTTAAAAGAAGGTTCCTAAGTCCTAAGACTAGAAAAAAGGGTTAAAAATGAAAAAGAAAAACAAAATAAAAATGTAGGATTTCCGAATCGATTCGGCCAGAAAATATGAGATTCTGCATAATTACCGAATCGATTCGGACCATCCGAATCAATTCGGACAGGGAAATTGGGTTTTTGCATAAATGTCGAATCAATTCGGACTACCCCGAATCGATTCGATTAACCTAAACCTAGAAACTGTCCCTGGACGAATCAATTCGGCCAGGCCGAATCGATTCGGTCCTGCGAATTTTGCCAATTTTGGCTATGGAGTCTTGGACTCCAAATTTGTCCCAACCCAAATCCTTTCAAACCAAACTCATTCATTTCATCCAATACACCATAAATACTACCAACTACTACTATAACCATCAATAATAATCCAAATGATTCTCTAATGATTCTAGACCCACAAATACACAAAAACCATAAACTAATTAAACCATAATCAATACACCATTTTCACTTCAAATCATTTATCTTAAAATACATATAGCAAGTAGAAAAGTTTCCTCAATCTAGCAAATGCATATTTTCCTTGTGTAGAAGCAAGAATCCTTCCTCAATCTTCAATCTCTTCTCTTTTCTCTACTCTTTCTCTTCCTCTCTCCAGTTCTCTAGGTTTAGGAATGGAATTAGGTGAATAGTGACTTAATCAAGACATAAATCGTGCCTTTAGTCAACAATCCCAACTTAAGTGATCAATACCGCGATAAAATAATACGCAATTGCATATTTAAAGTATAATCACTCAAAAATGCCCAAAACCTCAAAATACAATATGGTACATATTTTGACTATCTCGCACGTTCCGGACTCAATTACAGCATCATTTGGACATTTTATAATTCATTTTAAGTCTCGATTCCATTTTAATTCAAAATGTCATTTTAAATTCTTATGACACAATAAGCTCATCATAAGGATATTTAGTGAATATACAACAAGTTAGTAAATATTAACTTTTCTCCATTAAATTAATACTTACTCTATATCTCAACATTTCGTATATATTTACTTTACATAACAAGTAAATATAAATTTGGCTCTCATAAGCGAGGGTTATTGCAGTTAATTGAACATATTTGACAATGTGGGAATGAATTATATTAATTTATCTTATAAATTTATTATTACAGTTTATTTAATTAATTTTGGTGTGCTAATTCTGGGACTTGTTAGTGAGAAATATACACCTAAAATAATGAGAGTAAGTTCCCATGGATTATGGAGCTCATTGTACTAGAAATTAATGAATAAATAGATGTCTTCGAATGCCATTTGAAGACCTAAGGGAGGCCAGTGTGAGAAAAACAAGATTATAAGTTTAAAGCCCTAGTTAGTTATTTTTAGGATAAGTTATATCATATTACAACTCGTACGATTTGATAAAAGGCTATAGGAGGGTAAGAAAAATTAAAGAATAAGAGAAAATATAAATTAGAATAATGATAAGCAAATATCAACGAATTCATGGACCAGAGAGGAAGAAAAAAAATAAGAAAGTTGTTATTTTGGACAAAACTCATCATTCTTCAATGTTTATTTTAGCTTTGTGCATCTAACATAGATGTAAATTATTATTAGTAGATAATATGGTTACATACGAGTAGTATTGATTTCATAGTTTTCAAAGCTTGCATGAATATTTTCCCAACAGTGTGCAAGCCTGACATTTGTTGTGGATTTATTTGATTATTTAGCGTCTTAGGTCGGATTAGTCCCCCGGGTTAACTTAAAGTGTTTGTGTAAATATATTTATGCCATGTTTTGCATTTTTATATCTTATATTTCTATATTAATTTTATTGATTCTTCTCATGATGATATGCTTGTGCACATGTTGAGTAGATTTGGGATTTATATTATATGATTTCATGATATATGTGGGTGTAAAAATTAGGAATAATTTCATAATGTTAATATATACACCCCATCCTAACACTCCTATACTCTTACACACGTCCATTGGGTCCAAACAAAGTTTCTCCTATCCTGGGCACCCAGTCCACCTTCAAACCATAGCTGGAGAATAATAGCACTCTCCTCGAGCCCCATTTGACTTGGTCAACTCTCGAACCTAGAAGTTCCCTATAAAAAAAATCATATATCTACGAATCCTATTTTTTAAGGTCTTGGTTATGTGATAATCGGAATTGCGGTTAGCAAGTTATGGCCAAAAAACCATTTATGCTATTAGCAGGACACCTCATGTACCTATAAGAGGGATGGGCTTTATTTGGCCAATAAATATGGCATCCTTCTAGAAGGCAAGTCTGGGACCATGCCAACTGGCAGGTCCCTAGGTCAGAATTATTATTTTATCTTTATAGGGTTTTTCTATATAAGGAAACCCTAACCTCATTTGCACAAGAACTCAATTTTAGTTCCATTGTCATTCCGAGTTTAAATTAAATAACTTTGACTACATTCCCTCAAACATTATCTTACATTAACTTGTCTCACCTTCAACCAGAATTCCACCATCATCATCCATACATAAAAATTCATCCCCATAAAGTGCTCAAAATAAAATTTAAAAGTGGTTGAAGGTCCAGAATGGTTTTTGTTTTACAAGTTCCATAAATTTTGTTTTGCATAATTTAGTGTTTTACTTCATTTCTAGTTGTTAAAATCCATTTCTATTACTAATACTACCCTTTTTATTATACATATATCTTCAACTCTATTTTTATAAAAGAAAAGGGAGTTTATATCATAATTCCCAATTTAAAAGTTTCCCAAAATTTTCTACAATTTCACAACATTTAACTTACTTTTCACAAATCAAAAGAGATACTCTTGATTTGGATTATGAGCTATACCCCAACCTTTTTCTTATTATTAACTACGTGAACTTTGATTCCATTTTTTGCTACAAAAGCATCCCGAAGTCATTTTGGGATTGAAGTAATTACTTTTCCATTTCACTTAGTTTACTTTCATATATTATCATTTTTTCATATATTTAATATTTTTTTAATAATGTAGGTAGTTTCCTTACATTTATTACCTCTTTAGCGGTCCTATATGCATTCTCAATTTTCGATAGTGAGATTAGAATTTCCGGGCGCCCCTCATATTTTAACCATTTTATATACACTTTTTTTTTAGTATTTATTCATGTTTAGTTCGTTTATCTTATTAGAAGGATTCTTTACCATAATTCCCATGATGTGGATATGATGATTCCATTCCTAACGCACATACACACATTTACACCTTCATGCATATATTCACTAATGTTCACTTTGCACACATTACAAGATTCATACATATAAACATGTTCACGGATTTAGGACAATTTGAACATTTTATAGCCCATGAGAGATCGAAGAGGTGGAGTGTGTGCCTAACCCTTTTTTCTCTATAACATAGTCTTTGGGACCATGTCTTATTTGGTTACTAGTTTTCTTTTATGTTATCTCTTCGGAGGTAGATACCCATTTAGCTTGTTTTGAGTAAAATAGGTTAGAGACTCTGATCTTTACACCAAGCGCTCATTGAAACTCCACCACCTCACCACTATTTTGGGGCGCTCTCGCCGCCAAACGGAAAGGTAATTTATATTAATAATAATATATGAAATCAGATTTATAATTGGTTAATTGAAAGTTTGTAATTTAATTGGTAACTTGTTAAATTACCATTGACTTTGGTTTAATATTAGTTTAATTGGGCTTGGCTTACTTGATTGGGTTATAACACTCTAGAATGGGTATATGTGGAATTTAGGTAAAACCCAAGAACATTACGGACATTTGGAATTTTCTTAAAGATCAGGATTAGGGTTTAGGAAGAAGATTTACATGGGAAATAACATTGAAAAATAAATCTGTTGGGGAATTTAGAAGTCATAAATTAGGCCACGATCATGGGTGAAACCACCGCGATAGTGGGGGTGACCACTGTGATAGCAAGCTAAACACCCCGTAATCACGAGGGTGTTTCGTCACGGGTGGATTGCGTCTATGTATGAGTTTTTTCATCCGATTGCCTCTTATGCATGAAAATTCCTATTTTCTTATCAAACCTTGAGAATGCGGGGTAACTATGGAATTATTTGTATATGTGTTTGTGACACACAAATTCAATTTTAACAAGTTTTATCTTTGATTATTTAGGCGTGCATGCAAAGATGTGGTCCAAATATTTAATTTACAAACCAAGCATGAAAATATACTCAAGAAGTATGGAAAAATACCTAAAGCGAAAAAACTTATATTTAGCACTATAGAGTAATTAACAAACCGTCGGCTTACAAACTTCTTAAACTAACTAAGTATAATGCGCAGAGTCTTCAATTGCTTCCATAGAAAATGGCCCAGTCCAGTGCCGTCCACAGGAATCAACCTTCCCTTGGTATCCACGAATCAACCTTCTTCTTCAGTAGTAGAAGCTCGGTTCCATAAGTCATCATTATAGATGGACTCTATAAGGGTTTATACAAGGTGTATGGAAACTAAGATTTCATAAACTCACAAATCATATATGGGGACGAAAGATTTGTGAAAGTAAAAGTGATTTTAGAAAAGAAAAAAGGAAAATTTTTTGAGGAGGTATTGGAAAATCATTTTTGCCAAAAGTTTTGTCCAATTTCTTTAAAAAATAGATTTTTATATTAAAAACATAAATTTTGAGGCTGCGGGATCGTTTGAACGAGAATAGTAGTTTCATTTGAACAATATCTCATGTCTTTATAATGATAACCCATTCTCATTTGAATGGTTTTCTCACGTTCTTCTAGTGATCTTTATCTGTTAAGGGAGGGACATCTCATTTGAAGGTCGTTTGAAGCTTGTTATAATAAGATTGCACATCTTGTTCGAATGAGACTCAATCTTGTTTGAATGAGACCAAAAAAAACTTTTTATTTTACATTCCTTTGTATAAAAAATCTTGATTTTTAAAATCTAACATCCCAAAATATGATTAATATAAATTCATGAAAGCCACAAGTTTTATACCTCTATAAAGTGTTGGTGATGAATCCATAAACGGAGCTGGTAACTAACGTGTCTTCGAATGAACTTGGAGATACTGTGTTCGATTTGAGATGCCGTCTTGTAACGAGATACACCAAAATTATAAAATAAGCCTATGCTATGAGCAAGTACATATTCTTCATGTTACAAATCTCGCCCTTTGGATATTCTGGTACAAAACAAAAATTAAAAACCAAATTATAATAAAACCCTCTAAGACAATAGATCCTAATGTCCTCCCAACCTTAGAAACGGAATGACATTTTAACTTTATCTTTAACTAAACTTATTCTTCCCTTGAATAGCTTTATCTTCATCTTGTGTAGATCATGAAATCATCATCAAAGCAGAATAAACATACACACATGAAAAAAAAGAAATATGGGGACGCGTATGAGTTTCAAAGAAAAATAAAATTCCCCTTTAATTTGTTCTCCCCCTTTTTATTTGTAATAGACAAAGGAGTAGAATCTAAAAATGAATAATAAGCATCACATGAAGAAATAAGATATAATCACGAAGATGATCAATAAATCATGTGTAATGATAATCTCAAAAGGCATACCAACTATTTTTGAAACTTTTCCAAAAAAATTCAAGTATAAGTATAACAAGTACACATAGGTACAAAAACACTTAGTCACCATGGAATAAAAATAAAATATCCGAATAAATGGAATGTATTTGTGTAATAAACATAAACATTCATAACATAGGTGCATGAAGTCATGAGACACTTCTAAGGAAAATATAAAACAAGATTGAGATGAGAACATCATATTCAACACATGACAAGTAAGTTCAATATTCACAAAGTCCATGCACATGTGCAATAAAGGTGATAAAGAGTCTAACATGTAGAACGTGATTATCAATGACAGAGGTAATGATATCCACACATTATTAAGCACGCTATTGAAACAAAGTCATGTCTCAAACACTATGGAAAAGCCACGTGAAAGGATGGAATATAGAGGTGACCTGAATATCTTAAATATTCATCCATTTATGCTAAAAAAGTAAAAAATACAAAAATCTTTTTGTCTTTTGAAATTTTTTATCAAAATAAAATCTTTTTCATTTTTTCAAACTTTTTCTTAAAAATCGAAAATCATTTTGGATTCATAAAAACAAAACTCTTGTAGAATTTTTCAAAATATATGAAAGCAGAAAACATATCAGTACAATGATAATACAATCTAGCAATAGGGATACATGATATGAACATCATAATCACCCTACCTTAGAAATAAGTCTCAACCTCAATCATTAGGAGTTCTCAAAAGGAGAATCCATCCTATGAAATTCCTCCATAAAACATTGTGATGTCTTGACTAAATACTCTACATGCTCTCAAAAACTCTTAAAATCTCTATGGTGGTGTGGGGGAGCTTGTGGAGTAACATGCATGGGAGTGCATGTGAGAACATGTGTAAGAACTTGAGTGGAATCATATCGGGGAACATGCATATAAAAAACTATCCCTAACTTAAAACAAAACTATCTAAGGTGACCTCTACATTTGCAATGCGAACAAACATAAATGGGGTTGGGTTTACCTTTCTCAAAGTGTCTAGGACGAGCTCTCCTTAGTAGGTTAGGTCACCTTGGTGGGTTAGGTTGAGGGACATAAGGATCCATCACAGGCTCAAGAACCGATTAGGGTGTGACTTTGGAAGTCGATGCACCGTCATAACCTATTCATTGCCTCTCAACGCTACCTAATGCAGGATCGATAAGAATCTTTTCAACCTTCTTAGATGTTTCCTCTAAAGTGAACTTGACTTCTTGGGCATGTTGGAGATCAATCTCGAGTTAGGATATACGGGCTTCAAGTTCTTATGAGTCTCTAATGAAGATTGAAGATCTCTCGTAATACTAAACACGGTGTTGGTTAAATCAGTGATCCCCCTATCGACAACAATAAAATGCTCGCATAAAGAAACTTTCACCTTCTTGAGTTGACTCACCCACGCCTCATGCTTTCTCAAAACTTTCACCTCCTTCTATAAATCATACACGCTAAGAGACAAATCTTTATTTAGCCTTTTTATTTTTAAATCACGGTGTAAAAATCACTAAATGCTTTTTGGAGTCCACCTTCTCCCTCAGTCACATTCTCATCCTCACTCTCACTCTCTCCAGAATGAATCGAAACATTATCGAGGCTCGCATGTTTAGAAATGTATGCATCTATGTGGGATAAACTAGAAGTATTAACATGACTAGACATGAATGTAGTAAAGTTAGGTTTATGTGGTGATTCATCTCCAAAATTCACCGACTCGACGTCACTATCGCTAAGAGTGGCCGTATATGCAACTTTCTTGCCTTGCCTCTGAAGCCTAGTGGCACAATCATGGGCTTTATGTCCCTTGCACTCACACTCATAACATCTCACCTAATATTTCTCATAAATATTCTTGCCCTCATTCTCATTTTTATTTTTTAAAATAAATTTTACTTGGAATAATTTTCTTTGTTAAATTTGAGAATTTTTTGGAAATATTTTGCAAAAAGGGCTAAATCATCAAGATCAAAATCAAATTCGGACTCAGAATCAATAACTTTTTCTTTATTAGGTATAAAAATGGTATTAGTGAGAGGTATAAGAATGTCCCTTAAATCGGTGTGAGTACACAAAAGTGTTTGTGTGTGAATGTGTATTCGGATAATGGGTGGCCATTAATATGTATGTATAAGGGTGTGAGGGAGCTCAATTTGTATAACTGGAGGTTATTAAAACTAGGGGTGCACAACGAAATCGAAAATCCGATAAACCGAACCAAACCGACTGCATTGGTTCGGTTTGGATCGGTTTTTTTGCTCAATGGTTTGGTTCCGGTTTGGAAAAAAAAACCAATACATCGGTTCGGTTCTCGGTTCCAGGGTAAAAAAACCCAATCCGATCCGAAAACCGATCCAATCCGAACCAATCCGGGACCGAACCGATTTATAATTACATATATATATATTTATTTAATATATTTAACACTTGTAATTTATATTTTTGTGATTATTTGAGTTTCTAACTTAAGTTATTGAGGCCAAAATTAATTTTGACCTTAAAAAAATTAGTTATGAAACATATTAATCTTAAAAAAAATTAGTTATGAAATATGATTTTGGAACCGAAAATCGATCCGATCCGGGAACCGCTGGTTCGGTTTGTTTCGATTCTGTATTAAAGTCGGTTCGGTTCCGGTTCCAAAAATTTGGAATCGACCCAGGTCGATTCGGTTCTCGGATTAATACCAAAACCGATCCAAACCGAACCGTGTGCACCCCTAATTAAAACTATGTGCATTTGAGCATACGTTATGTAGATATGCCCCAGGAGTTATGGATTGAGATAATTTGATACCTCATTCGAAGTGTGAGAGGGGGTTTAACAGGTAATATGGGGGATGGGTGCATCTCTAGGGGAAATATATCATGAAACCTATTATTAAGGCTTGTGCACACGAGAAGGACTTGGTGTTTCACCTACTTACCTATATAGCCACAAGCTTAAAGCCTACATTGCTTGGTTGTTGCGATGAGCCCTCATGGAAAGGCTCCAATGTGATGCGTGCATAAGTTTGAGGACTTGGCTTGAGTGGGGGAGAATCCATCTATGAGCCATAGGGTAGATTTAATGGAGGTTCATAATGGGAGTGGACCCGAACTCGTCGATAAAGATATGTGATGATTTTTTGACGATCAATAGACATAAGGTATTGTTAAACCTTTTGACTAGTTTGCACATGTAATGCGAAGGATGTAATGTTGTAGACATCTTTCACTACCTACAGGTGTAGAAATAGGAGAGGTGCATATGGGGTTGGAGTGGACCATAAGACACATACAAGGATTAATTTATCCATTATCGATATGACTAAAATCCCGTAGGTATCACAGGCCTTAGGCTAGTCCAATGTGATAGAGATGATCACTCCGTATGGGAAAGGGGGCTTGGACTAGAGATCGAGGCATCCCTAATAATATAATAAGCTATGGGAAGTATTATAAGGCTTGGGATCATGAGTTCAACTCGGTATGGCGCCTATGTACCCAAGAGGTCTTGGATCAAAGCTAACACGATTCTAAGTAATGGGACATATTTACTGGTGGAGGCAATAGGATACCGAGTATATAATATACAACAATATGGTATATATGGAACTTACTCCTTATATAGGATTTTCGTTATGAGTTGGAGTGCATATTCATATGTTAAAAATACGTAATGAAAGAAAGGTGTTTGAAAAGTATTTTAGGAAACCACATATTTTTGGGTGCCTCCGTTGAACCAGGAATGTTCGTTCGGAGAAGTAGTGAAGAGTATTCGAATTTTAGACTTTGGTTTTAGAAAAGTTTCTGAATAATTCATCTCACATGGGCACTTTCCTGAAAACGGTTTTGAAAAGTGTGTTATCATGTTCTACCAATTGATTAGCATTTTTATAGCATATGAGTATGTTTATCTAGCTCAACAAATAGAGGTGTTGGGTAAAAACTAGGCTTTAAAATATAAATTCTATAAAGTGCATACCCAGTCTCCTAATGGGGGTTGGGTTTAGATAGTCTAGATATATACGAACAACTCTATATCACAGTTTATATTCACGATATTATCCCAAAATTTCTGGAGAGTTTCTTTACCCTTTTAGTGTGAGTCAAATTTTGAACGGGGGAATGCCCCCTATGAGGTGGCACTATTTAGTTGGCATATTTTTGTTTAGAAGAGATGACTTTTATGGGGCGTGGACAGTGGTTTGACTCCGTATTTTAGAGGAATATACTTTTTAGAAAGTGAAGACTTTTCTCTGTATTTCTAATAACTCGAGATTCGAAGATTCTTGGGTTTGAAAAAAGATAGAAAATCAAATTAGTGTTAGGTTTTGAGGTACTTTTCTAAGTTATCGAGGGACCCCTTTTTATAGGGTCTAGTGTGAGTTCATTAACCATTCGGTTAATTGACTGATTAACCCAATGGTTAATCATAGTGCTCGTTTAAGGTGGATCAAAATTTATAGGGATACGCGTAGGTAAAAATATGTTGAGTATTTTGGTTATGTGGTCAAATGTAAATACCGTAGATTATGTCACAAAAAGTTCAAATTCAATTTAATTCAATTTAATCTTGATTATTTATGTGAGATTAAACATTCAAGATATTGAATCTAAATTTAATCAAACAAAAAACAACACGGGATATGAGGAAAAAAACCTTTCCGGAAAAACCTTTTTTTAGCATTGTTACAACTAAGGTATTAAGACAAAAAAAATAGACTTACACATTTAAACTCCACTAATAATCACAGTTATTTCTCCTTCCTTGTTGATAAAGTAGTGTAGATCAAGCGATGCCCCATAACAAGCTCACTTGTTTGATAGTCCACCAATCAGCTAAAGGAAACTCCTTTCCTATCTTCAGTAGTGAAGAATGAACTCTATAAGAGCTATAATAATAGGTGTGTTCTTTCGGGTTCAATACAGTGATCATAAAATATCCAAGGAGTTTGTATTTCGAAAATCAAATTTTTTGATCATAAAATATGTGGAAAAATACTTTCAAAGAAGAACAAGTTCGTATCTCTTAAATGGGGAGAAAAATATCCAAAAGATAGACTTGGAAATATTGCATTTGAAACTAAGTAAAAATATTTTTTTTCAGGCTCATTAGAACAAATTGGGCCTCTTTCGAATGACCTATGAAAATTAATTTGAATGACATTTAACAAGAGAGCGAATGACATTCCAACACGATGAGGAAAAAGGTTTATTTGAGTTTCGTTCGAACGCTGATATCGAATGAATTAAAGAACCTCGTTCGATCGACCCTTTATGACTCGTTCTCATGAGATGCCTTAAGAATTATTTTTGGATAAAAACTTTTGAAAACATATTTTTATTTCAAACACTTGTAAAATACCCCCGAATATAATGTTTACATAAAACCAACCTCATATACCTTTTCCATATGTTGTAATGACGAAATTAACTATATTATTGTCGTGTTAGGTCACTAATTTTTCTTCAATTGAAGCCTTGAAAATGTACATGATGTTTTTGTGGGATGTAATGAAAAATTCCAAACTAAGAACATAATGAAAAATCATAAATTTTTCTCTTACAAATCTCCTCATTTTACTATTCTCGTATAAAACACAAAATCGAAAAAATAACCCCTAAGACAAGTTCAACTAATGTCCCTCCCAAAGCCGAAAAGAAAAAGTGACTTTGTAACTTTTTCTCTACTTAAGATCTTCATCGTGCATTCCATGATATCATCAATGCAAAAAAATACATACAAAAATGAACTAAAGAAAAATATCGTGATGCATGGAGTTTAAAGAAAACAAAACTCCCCCTTAATTTGTTCTCCCCTTTTTTGTTATACAAAGGGTTAAAATTTAAACCTGAAAAGTTAGCTCTATGAATATTGTGGTGATAATTAAGTTCAGCACAAATTATCAAGAAAAGATAATCACTAGAACAAATAAAGAAAGTAAGGAATGGCAATCACACAACACAATATTTTACGTGCTTCAGTAAGAATGCCTACGACCATGGTGGTTCTCTCAATATTATTTCTCTATACTCCGGGGAGTGTTTTACAGGAAAATAATACATGCCCTTTGCCCCGGGCTAAGGTTTTGTTATATACATGTTCGTTTCCGGGGAGTGGGGGTGTGAGACTCCTCCACGTCAATCCAAAACTCCTACAATATCTCCTTACGAGATTTTAGGAATAGACTAGGTCGTAACTGCATAAGTTGGGGCGTGAGGCCTCCAAACTTTGGGCCGTAATTTATTGGGCTACTTGTCTGGGCCCAAGGTGATAAATCGAGGTACACACAATTACCCCTAAAGTTGTTGGGGCACAATTTGGTCTCAATAATTTTAAATGATTTGTCATAATGGCTGTTGTGTAAATTGTACATCACTTTTCAAGATCGAAGCGCCTCTTCTGAACTGATTTAGGCGGCAGCCTGCCTCGTTGCTTATGCACTATGATTAGAAACGTTTAAAAATCTTCTGGAGAAGTATTTTCTTGTTGTCGCTTCAAGTTTCTCCATATTTATAAACTTCTCCAAGCTTTCGCTGTTGCTCTTTCATTCTCAGGTCTTCGTCTTCCAATTTCAATCTTCTTCATCGTCTTCGCTTGTGACTTTGCATCGTCCCAAGCTAAGTTTTTACTTCGTAAGTTCCTCTTGCCCTTTCTCTTTGTTTTTTATGTTAAGATTTCTTCGCATTTGTAATTAGGGTTTGTATCCTTCAATGGAAAAAATAGGCAATAGATCAATATCCGAATTTAGGAAGTTCTATAATACTCCAAAATTGGGTAGACATCAAGTGTGACCCTATCCCCCGTAATGTTAGGGAGGTGGATGACGCTCATTGGATTTATGTTCTCTTCTTATCCCAAGGGGGTCTTGCTTTTCCTACAAGAAATTTGTTTTTGCACTTTTTTAGTTATTTCAATATTGTCCCTGCACAGTGTTCGGCCAATATCTGAAAGATTGTTAATGGTGTCATAGAATAAATCAGCTCTATGGCACCAATTTAGGGCTTGATGAGATCTGATTTTGTTATTCTTTCTCGCGAATAATATCTGGCCTTCTTTACCTCAAGGCTAGGAGTCCTGATAGGGTATTGGTAGTAAATCTACCAGATTCTCACAAAGATTACCGGCATAAGGTTTTTTTTGCTAGAAATTGGCAGTTTCCTCCCCATACTGAGGGGTCGAGGTCTGACAGGTTTGAGGTCCCCGTCTATGGGGAGGAGTGCATAGGTAGGCTTAGTTTTTTCTCCACTTATTGATCCTCTGTTCATGTATGATTTCTTTGATATTTTTCTTTTTTTTTCTTTTCAGCGAGGACAAAGAACTCTAAACCTGCTCTCTGCGAGGTTCGAGCTGCTGAGTTAGTCAAAGCCTGGATCATCAGGGAGCTCTTGGCTGACGGTGAACACCCTCTATCAATGTCTTTTCTATTAGAATACAAGAACATTGGGTCCATCTTTATTACATGACCTGCAGACAACATCCCTGAGCTAGACATTACTGAAGAGGCTGCTACCAGTCCCATCCAATTGGTCAAGGAAGAAAGCAACTCTGGTGAGGAGAGCGTGGGTGTTATCAGGGGCGGTGCTGAGGGTGGTTCTAGTGAAGAGAGTTCTAGTGAGGAATCTTACAGTTCAAAAGGGGTTTCAGAGGCTCAGGAGTCTTCGAGTGAATCTAGTAGTTCCAGCGAGGAATACATGGCTCCTCCAAGGAAGAATTTGATTTGTAGTGATGATGATGATGATGTGCTCCTCTTTCGTCGATCGAAGAAGTACAAATATGGTGGCGGAGAGGTTGCAACTAGTTCTCAGTCTGCTGCTCATGAGCAGGAGAAAAAGAAGAGGGAGAGAAAGGAGGAAGAGAGGAAGAGGGTGGAGGAGAGAAAGAGAGCTGAGAAGGAGAGGAAGGAGAGGGAAGAGGAGAGAAGGAGAGAGGAGGTGAGGACGAAGGCGGGGCAAGCTCTGGTGCCTATGTCGGCCTTACCTGAGGGGGCCCTGTTGCCCCCTCTCCCCAATTGGCTCCTGCGTTGCTCGAAAGAGCAATTTTTCCTACTGATCGTCAGAACGCAATGGGGACCGACCAGTTAGCCCTGCAGGCTAGTCAGAGACTAGCCTTGGTAAGTCTTCTTTCTTTTTTCTATGCTTGAAATATTCTGTTTAATGCTTCTTTTTATAATATTCTTCTTCTTTGCAGTTTGTCACCGACTTCGCCGTCCTCTATCGTAGTCGCGATGAGCTAGTAAAGAGGAATACTGATCTTGAGAAGAAGAATGTCGAGATGGAGGCCAGCTTGAAGTCTGTTGATACTATTTATAAGTCGTCCGATCTCGCTCTATCCGAAGCCAAATGCACAAAGGAGGTGGCGAACAAGGAGCTTGGGGAGTTGAGGCAGTCCTATGACCTGGTCTGCTCGAGCAAGTTGGCTGTGGTGGAGGAGAATAAAGTGCTAGCGGAGAAGGTGAAAAAGGTACAATCTGAGGTAGCCACCCTGAAGGAAATCTTGTACAATGCTGGATGGGCTGCTGCATACGAGGATGTCAATGTTCAGAAAGGCTACATCAGCCGACTGAACTTTAAGAAGGGCTGGAACAAGGCTCTTTTGGATGCTGGAGTGGATATCGATTCTCCATTATTTGAAGAGCATAATCCAGACCTGAAGCCTGTTGTGGATGAGGCACCTGCCTCAGCCATTGACGGTGGTGTTTTTACTTCTCAGACCGTTCCTGCTAATGCTCTTTCTTTACAGGGAACAACAGTTTCTCCACCTGAGGTAGGTGTCCCTGCTACTGCAGACAAGGGAAAATAATCGACGACCTCGGAGAAAACTGAGGTTGCCAGCTAGCCTATTTTGAGGAACTTCTTTATATTTTTTCTTTTTTTGTATTGTCCTTCTTATTACTGATGTACTTGGAACGTTCCATTTTAATGAAATGAAAACATTTTCCATTCTTCATACTGATTCTTTTGCTCTTTAATTCTTTTTATGGCTTGTAGTTGATTGATGTGGATGAGTATATACCTGCTACCTCTCAACTGGGAAGGATCCTTGGTCCTAATGCGAGCAATCAAGTTCGCTAAGCCTTTGTAAGGATTTGTAAGTCCCTTAGGTCGAGGAATAAGAGCTTTAAAGATCAGTCCGAGCTCGTCTCCAAACTGAAGGATAACTTCAGGAGATGGAAGAGGTTGGTTCTTTTGTTCAAGAAGAAGTGAACCTTATGAGGGCTAAACTTCTGGATACATCCGAGATCAATCAAGTCAGAGAAGTCCTTCAATAGGAGAATAAAACTCTGAGGAGGGAGGTGTCGCGACTCAGGGATCATGCACTGAGTGTTGCACCTCAAGTTTAGCATGGTTCCTCCTCAGTGGCTCGTCCACGAGGTGGTGCAGTACCGAGCGCCACCCCTTAAGTTTTACGAGGTTCCACTTCATCGATCGATCTACGAGCTGGTATAGATGCCGAGGGTCCAGTTAGGGAAATGGATGAGCTTCAAAAAGATGTTCGTCGAGCATACGTGATAGCTGTCGGGCTCTAAAGAGATGCCACACAGCTAAGGCATCTGTTCAAAAAAGGTCCTCGGCGAGTGTGGGCTGACGGTTATGATCAGGGTTGGGCTCATGCTCCAATGAGGTTGGCAGAGTTTGAAAAGCTATCCTTTATTAGGGGATAGTTGAATGCTCTCAGGGAGCTGAAAGTATCCAGGAACTCAGTCCTCTGGTATCGTCATGAGATCTCCCCTTCGACTCTAATGCATAACCCTTTCCGGAGGGATGACTAGTGGGTCCCTATAGATGCTATTCCCAGGCAGCTACTGGAGCCGAATGAAAATGAAGTAGAGTTGGAGTTAGCTCCCCATCCAGATGATGATCGAAGAGCGCAAGTAGCTGATTACCTTGCTCAAAGACCTAATCCCCAATAGGGTTTACTTAATTCATTTAATATAACTCTTGTTGTAAATGCAGTGAAGTAATAAATATTTATATTTTTGGTGATTCACCGACTAAACATGCGTTGTATTGATTTTTGTTTGATTATCTTGGGCTCTTCATAGCCGACTAGATTTGATGTGGGTAGAGTTATTTTATTCCGTGAGTATCCTCACAGTCCAGTATGCTTATGAGATACCATTATGCTCTACTTTACCTTTTAGGTCGTGTCATCACACTCCCTTAGGCCTAAGTATGTCAATGATGAGGATACACCTGGTGTTGGATGTTATATCTGATCAGGTTTTCTGAGCCAAACATCGTTTGGTGACTAATTCATTTTGGCCGAGCTACCTAAGGGTCCCCTGTAGGGCTTCATATATTTCCAGGGGAAATGCTAAGAGGTGGTTCGTGTTTCATAATGAAAACTTGAGGAGGGAGGATCCCTGCTTTTATGTATTAAGTAATGTGACTGTCGCTTGGAGAAGATGTGCAAGTTATAAAGTTCATAATACATAATTAACACTTTAGGGAATGTTACTACCAAACAATCTTTTATTAACCAAACACAATAAAAATGAGTTGCCAATTCCAGTAATGTGATAAAAGATCAATGAAGAGAAACTAAAAATAGAATTTCTTTAGGTTGGTCACGTTTCAAGTTCAGGGTATCTCTCTACCCTCCAGCGTTTCTAAGTGGTAGGCTCCTTGTAGGTCGTCTCTTGTCACCTTGAATGGTCCCTCCCAGTTTGGACCCAGCTTGCCATCAGATGGTTTTAATGAACTTCCAAAACTTTCCTTAGGACGTAGTCCCCAACCTGGAATGTTCTTGTATTGGCCTTCTTGTTATAGTGCCTTGCTAGCTGTTGCTGATAGCTCACTGGTTTCACTAAAGCTAATTATCTACGTTCGTCAGCTAGGTCAAGTTCAACGAGTAATGCTGCATCATTCTGGCCTTGGTCGACCAAGGTGGACCTCATGGTTGGGAGGCCAGCTTCTAAAGGGATGATTGCCTCTATTCCATATATTAGTGCGAATGGGGTTTCTTCAATTGCTCACCGTGGGGTAGTGCGGTAAGCCCATAAAATATGGGCCAGCTCATTCGCCCATTGCCCCTTTGGCTTTCTCTAATCGCTCCTTCAGTCCATCGATCACTATTTTATTGGAAACTTCAGCTTGGCCGTTGCTGTGAGGGTATGCTACCGAGCTGAAATGGTGCCTGATTTCATGGTCGTTGAAGAAACTCTGGAAGAGGCCTCTCTAGAACTGCGTTTTATTATCAGTGATGATGGTTCTATGAATTCCAAAGCGAGTGATTATGTTCTTCCATATGAATCTCACCATGTCTGCATCTCTGATGTTTTCCAGCAGCTGTGCCTCAATCCATTTGGTGAAGTAGTCTGTCGCGACCAATAGATACTTGTTATTACCGACAGCGGTAGGAAGAGGTCCCACGATGTCCATTCCCCATTGGGCGAAATTACAAGGGCTGGTAAACGATCTTAGGTCGCTGGCAGGTTGGTGGACCATAGGAGCATGTAGTTGGCATTTTTCTCACTTACGAGCATATATCCCAGAGTCTTTCTGCATGTAAGGGCACTAGTAACCTTCCTTCATTGCTCGAAAGGCTAGCGATCTGCCCCCAATTTGGCTCCCACTGATTCTTTCATGAAGTTCGTACAGGACTTACTCAACATCCTTCGGGTGAACACATTGGAGGTAAGGGCTGGTGAAAGATTTTTGGTACAGTTTTCCCTCAAGAGATAAGTGAAAGCGAGCAACTTTGACTCTTGTCTGATGAGCGACTTTCTTATCGTCTGGTAGTGCACCATCCTTCAAATAGTCCCTTAGGGGGTCTATCCAACTAGGTGCTGATTCAATCTGAAGAATATGGACCATGTCCTGCGGATCATCGCTCTGTTGATGCTCGACTGAACGAGGAAGTCGATAAGGATTGTTCTCTTTAAGTCAAAGTTAATTACTGAACTCAAGGCTACCAGGGCGTTAGCATAACTATTTTGTCCTCCGAGAAACTACTAGACACTGACTTCCTCGAAGTTGGACACTAATTTATTTGCTAAGGTGAGGTAGGCTGCCATTCTCTCATCCCTCGCATTGAAGTCTCCACTTATCTGATTGGAGACCAATTGTGAGTCGCCGAACTCATGTAGTTATTTTGCACCCCATGCCTGTTCCTTTTGTAGGCCTGCTATTAATGCTTCATATTTCACTTCGTTATTGGAGGCTTTAAATCCAAGTTTGATTCCTTGCTCGAGGATTGTATCTTCTGGGGTAACGAGCACAATGCCTACTCCTTCCCCCTTGGAGTTGGAGGCTCCATCAACAAACAGTAGCCAAATACCTTCTGTCGAGTGATCTTCGCTCTTACCCATGGTTTGTAGTTGGTCGCAAGGATGTTCGCCTATAAACTCTGCGATGAATTCGACGAGGGCCTACCCCTTGATTGCATTCCTTGGTTGGAATTGGATATCAAATAGTTCAAGCTCGACCAACCACTTCGATAGTCTGTCTGATAGATCCACTTTTCACAGGACTGCTTTAAGGGGGTGTGACTTAAGGACGATGATAGAGTGTGCTTTGAAGTAGTGCTTCAGTTTCCTCGAGTCTACCACTAGTGCAAAGGTGAGCTTCTCTAGTGGTAGGTATCGCTGCTCGGCGTCCAAGAGGGTCTTGCTCGCGTAGTAGACCAGTGCTGGATTCTAGTTCTTTTACGTACCAGTGCAGAATTGATAGTGTGTATGGAAACACCAAGGTATAGGTACAGGGAATCATTTTCTTGAGGTATCACGAGTAAGGCTGGTGTGCTGAGATAAGCTTTGAGCTCTTCTAATACTTTTGAGCAATCTTAATTCCACTCCACGGTTTTTCTCTTCTTCAATAGTTGGAAGAATGTTGGACACTTTTTGAATGACTTCGAGATGAATCGATTCAAGGCGGCGAGCATGACTATGAGTTTATGTACGTCTCTTATCATGCGGGGAGGTTGTACCTTGTTGATTGCATTAATCTGGTCTGGGTTGGCTTCAATGCCTCTCTCGCAAACCAAGTACCCGAGAAATTTTTCTGACTGGACACAGAAGGAACATTTGCTTGCATTGAGCTTCATTTGGTATTTCTTGAGGATTTTGAAGGTCCTTGACAGGTCTGAGAGGTGGTCTTCTTTGTGCCTGCTCTTGACAAGCATATCGTCGATGTAGACTTCCATGGTATCTCCCATTTGGTCTTTAAACATCTAGGTGACTAACCATTGGTAAGTTGCTCTAGTATTTTTGAGCCTAAAGGCATAACTTTGTAACAGTATAGTCCGACGGTGGTGATGAACACTATCTTGTCTTGGTCTGGTGCATACAGAGGAATCTGATGATACCCCGAGTATGTGTCCAGGAAACTCATTCTTTTATGAGCTGCTGTGGCGTCCACCAACTGGTCAATTTTTGGGAGAGGGAAACTGTCCTTAGGGCACGCCCTGTTAAGGTCAGTGAAGTTAATGCAAAATCTCCATTTACCATTGCTTTTCGAAACTACTACTGGGTTGGACAACCATTTAGGGAATTGAACTTCCCGTATGGATCCTGCATCCAACAGCTTCTCTACTTCTTTCTCCACAGCCTTGGCCTTCTCGAGCGCAGTTCGTTGAGCCTTCTGCGCGACAGGCCTAAAATTCGGGTCGACATGCAACCGATGACAAACCACACTGGGGTCAATTCCAGGTAGCTCGTAAGGTTCCCATGTGAAAAAATCCACATTATTCCTCAAAAGTACATTCAATTCCTTTTTTTCTTGATCTATGAGAGAGGCTCCAATTAAGAACATTCTGTCTTTTTTGCTACCACCGGCTGCGACCTCTTCCAAGTATTCAATGACCCGCTCAGAGGGGAGGAGGCTGGTCTCCTCCACTCTACATCTTCCATACTTTAACTGCTACTTTGAAGGTATCAAACCTTCTTATTCCTCAACCTTCTCTTTGGCCTTCTCAGCCTTCTTTTCTAGTTTTGGGCGGATGGCCACTATAAAGCACCTTCTTGCCATCGCTTGATCTCCGTGGATCTCCATTACTCCTCTCTCAATCACGTACTTGAGTTTCTGATGGTAGGTCGAGGGGACGACTTTCATTGCGTGTAGAAATACTCTACCATGGATAGATTAGTAGGGCGAGTCAATATTGATTACCAAAAACTTGATCATCTTAGAAACACTTCCTGCCCTCACTAGCAGTACGAACTTTTCCAAAGGGATTGTTACTTTCTCAGCGAAGCCAACTAGGGGGACAGTGGCTTCCTTCAAGTCAGCAATGCTCAACTTCAATTTCCCAAACAGGTCAAGATACATTACCTCAGACGAGCTTCCTGTAATACCCCGTATTTTTATGCTATATTAATTTGGGGATTTATTAAATTTAATGTGAATTAATTATTTAATATAAATCCAGAAATTAATTATGTTATAATTATTAACGTGATGAGAGTTAGTAATTATGGGAAATTTGTTGAATATTACTAATGAGCAAAGTAATATATAATATTGGTTATATTAAATGTCACGAGTGAATAAAATGACAATTTTGGAAATTTGAGTCGGGACGCGCCCGTGTCGCGTCAGGACTAAATATTGATGAATAAAAGTGAATATATTATAAGTCACTTGTATGGTCGTTTTGAGTGGGCCAAAGTATCCAGAAGGGTCGAGATAGTCAGAAAAGTTTACTCGGGGGTTTAGTTTGGGTCTCGGGGCGTTTTTAGGCCTATTTAACAGCCCGGGAGGGCATTCTGGACATTTTACATTTTTGGGTAATTAAACCCACGAAATTTCAAGGGATATATCAGATGTCTAAGGTTTCCCTCTAGGGTTAAAACAACCAAAGACAAGTGACGGCCATAATAGAGGGAAGGAGAGAGCTTCCAAAGCAATCCAAGGCCAAAAAGTCACCCGTTTGCTCCACCACCACCACCAACGCGTAGATCGCGCGACGGGGAACGCAATCACACCAAATTCTTCATCAAACTAGAAATCTAAAAATCCCAGGCAAGTGTTTATCTTGCTTATTTTCATTAATGCATCACTCATGTTAGTCTAAGGATGATTAGGATGAGTTTATGGAATAAAACCCAAATTTGAGATAGGAAATCGCCTGTAGTAATGATTTGAATGTTATTCTGGAAACCCTTTCACATGTAGAGGATTAAACCACGAAATTATGATGTTTTAAAAGAAGAAAATTCTGGAAAAGATTGATTAGAACCATGTTAAAGAAATTCTAGGGTTCTTGAGATTTTTATAAAGTTTTTGCCTATAAATCCATGATTAGTGACGGAGATTTACATGCTTTACGTAGAAGATACATAAAATGAGATTATAATGTTAGTAGTACAAATTTCTGGGCGATTGGGAATGAAAAGTTTGGATTTGGAGGAGGTTATGTGATAGAACCTGTAACTGAATAACTGCAGAATTTGCCATACCTGTTTGATCGATCGATCGAGCTAAGAGCTTCGATCGATCGAGCCGCAGACCTCGATCGATCGACCCCTTCTGGCAGACTCATATTTTACCCTTTTTAAATTAATTGAATTCAATTTAATGAGAAATAATCCTGGGACACCCTTATTAAAATGTTTTGGGAGATAAAGAAGACCAGTAGGACTTATAAATAATTATGGGACCTCTAATGTAAGATAAGAGTTGTATTTTTCGGATATTTACATATAAGGGACGATGAAATTATGTATTAAGGGGAGAGAAGCGTAAGATGGTTACGTTGGAAATTAGATGAGTACCTACTGAATTCTACACTTGGGAGGATAGAGTCCATGAGTATTACGTAGTAAGTTGGAAAAATCCCTCGAATCAAAGTAAGAAATGAACGGTTATACGTGAGAACTAAATAATGAGATATGAGGACAAATGTTGTAATTATGGGATTTGAGATGTACCTAAATTGATATGGTAATATTAGTATAGTTATATGACTGTGTTTATGCATATACGATCTATGTGTGAAAATCGTGCCCGCGCTACTTGCTATCCCTGAGGTTACCGCGCTAGGACAGTCTTACCTCGATGGGACCTTTATGGGGGATATTGAATCGTACCCTAGAAGATAGATATCCTTGGTACAGGCTATCGAATCGATAGTTCAAACGGTCCTAAGAGACGTGGGGGCATGTGCTATCCTCGTAGAGACTTAGAATCTATGTTTCGCCTCAATATTGTTTGTGTATGTGTTAATACAGTTCGAGAGTGATTCCGAACATGTATTTCCCTTAGTACGAGAGATATGGGGATTGGATAGCAGAGTATGCACGCACCATAATTTTTATGCGGGGTGCTGTTAGAATATATATTATACGAGTATTTAATATATGTATGAAATTCTGAAATTTGGAACTGCCTACTGTGCTATGGTAAGTAAGAAATGAATTTTGAATTTAAATTTGGAAATACTTGTTTTGAAAAAGTATAATATGACACTGGGAAACTTTATTAATAAATAAAGTTAAAATGAGAGCTTTGTTACTAAATGAAATTTTCCTTTTAAACAATTATATTGTTAAGTTTTAAATCTTACGAGTAACCTAAGATAAGTTAAATCATTGGGAAGTTTAGTGCGATATAAGATAAGATAATCCGCTGGGAAGGTTAGTACGATAGGCGTGCACATTAGAAGAGAGGTGAGAATTTCTCAAGAGAGTGTCGCACTAATATGTTGTTGCATTGGCCTGTAAATATTTTAAATACTTGCTAAACGGATTTTAAATCATTTACACTATCGGGCGCTGACCCGTTTCTATTTCTCTTTCTCTCTTGTATATATATGTATATATTATAGGTGCCCAGCCACAGGGTCGTCTTGCGTAGGATCCCTTGGAAGGAACGCGCTGCAGCTTAGGTGGGAGTTGCAGGCCTCTCGCTTAGACGACTTCATTTATTTGACTCCACTCCTAGAATATTCATTTAGTGGGGCATGTGTCGCCCTTTCCATTATTCAGTTGTTTATTTGGACTTTGTGATTCAGTTATTTCTAGTATTGTCACTTTGGGATTTATTACTGTCTGGATGTTTTACTTTAAGTTTTAATGTTTGGATTTAGTTGTTGAATGTTTAAATTATTTGGATTATATGTTCCAGAATTATTATGGTGTGATTCTTTAATATTGAATTGTTGTAAATAATTAAATCTTTGTTTTTAAAATAAAATTTGGAAAGTAATGTTTAAAAATGGTTTTGACTCTTAACTTAATTAATTAGGGTGTTTAAATTGGAAAAGTTATTTTTACGACAGTGATGCTAAGAATGAACCAACTGTTCACCTTGATTTTAATTTAATAAAGGAGTGATTGCCCGGTATTTAATTAGGCGGGGTGTCACACGTGGTATCAGAGCATCAGGTTCTAGTGTCCTTAGGATCTGTACGGCTTATTTCGCTTTCATCTTAACATTTTTGCTATAGAGCCCTGTTTTAGGATTGTTGTATTCCTGCTTTTACGTTTACGTCTTCAGCTATTTGAGATTTGATAATAACTGTAGACTAATGAATTTCTCCACATTTCAGATGCCTCCGAGACGTGCACCAAAGGATAGGCGTGCCCAAGCCGAGTGACCAGCAGCTCCGGCACAGGGCACAATGAATGCTAATGAGGTAGCTGATATTGTTGCTCAGGCGGTGAATGCCGCGCTAGCGGTGGTTCAGCAGGCTCCACCCCAGATTCAGGCAGTGGCGCCAGGACCTACACAGCTTCCATCTGCGTGGGAGCGGGTTAGGGATGCCTTTCAGAAGGCGCACCCCCTGAGTTCTCTGGTAGTTCAGATATCATCAACGTCAGCCAATGGAAGAAAGATATTCAGCGGCATCTTCGTATGTATGAGTGCACAGACGTGCATAAATAATTGTTGGCTTCCTTTAAGCTGGTGGGGGTCTCTTTGCAGTGGTGGGAGTCCACCACCACCTTGGAGGAGAGGGACACGATCCCGATTCAATCATTCTAGGAGCGGTTTGACCGCAAGTACTTTCCACCCGCCGTGAAGACTGAGATGAGGCAGAAATTACTGAACTTGAAACAGGAGAATTCTACCATTGCTGAGTATGAGGAGGAGTTCACGAGACTTCTCACCATAGTGCCAGATGAGGCACCCACTGAGGGTAAGAAGATAATGCTGTTTGTGGACGGGTTAGCTTGGAGGATCCGTCGGCACCTTATAGGGAATCTGTCTCTGAGTACTTTCACTGATGTACTCAATGCTGCGTTACTACATTGACAGGATCACCGCTTCCATCTACAGGGAAGCAAGAGAGTAGGAGAGTCCATCCATCAGGGCAAGACCGGGGGTAGTAGTGCTAGTGGAGCACCGACATCTCAAGGACAGACTCGTCAGCACGAGCAGAGTTCCCATCAGGGGGACCCTGCTAAGCGATTCCGTTCAGGTGATTCCAGACAGGGATTTGGGGGCTATAGGCAGGGCTAGCAGGGCCAGCCTAATCAACAGGGCCAGCAAGGCCAACACCGACAGCAGCAGGGTCAGCAACAGGGCCAACAGGGCCAACAAAGTTTTCACCAGGGCCAACAGGGCCAGTGGCGGGGTGGTAACGACCAGTAGGGATGTGGCCAACAGGGTCAGAGGGGAGGAAATTTCAAAGGCCGATGTTTTGGGTGCGGTAAACATGGCCATAGGCGCCAGGATTGTCCAGAGGGAGAGAGGGCCCCACAGCAGCAGGGTACCCGTAATGAACCACATAGGCCACTTTTTCCAACTGCCCTCCCAGCACCATCCCAGGTGCCAGCCCTACCAGCCGTTCCAGTAGCTCCAGTGAAGCAGGGGCAGTTACAGTATGGACGTGTCTATAACGTCCACCAAGCAGTAGCTCCACAGGCCCCACCCGCGATTGAGGGTATGTTTCCTATCCATGGTACTATGGGTCGAGTTTTGTTTGATATTGGGGCGACGTATTGTTTTATAGCTACGCATTTTTCGAAGGCCTTAGGGTTATTAGCCACAACAGAGAGCACTGTAACGTGTGTAGACTCACCACTGGGAAATGGTTCGCTTATTTTCTTTATATTCCGGGGTGTGGGGGTAGAGATTGGTATCTTGGTATTACCTGCAGACATGTTAGTCTTAGATATGCATGAGCATGACGTTATTATCGGTATGGATTGGCTCGCTGCTTACAGGGCCATGATAGATTGTTTTGGTGGGAGTATTATCTTTGCCATTCCGGGGCAATAGATGTTTGTAGTGGCGATGCCTCGCCCAGAGGGAGGCTCGACCGCTCATTTGTATTACATAGAGGAGGATACCTCTAAGGAGGTTGTGATTCCTTTAGACTAGATCCCAGTTGTTCGTGAGTATTCCGATGTATTCCAGGAGATACCAGGCCTACCCCCCAGTCAAGAGATAGACTTTGTCATAGATTTATTACCGGATACTAGACCGATAGCACGCGCTCCATACCGTATGACTCCGACAGAAATGCGAGCGTTACGAGATCAGATAGAACAGCTGTTAGGTCAGGGCTTCATTCGCAGGAGTACCTCACCTTAGGGCGCTCCAGTCTTGTTTGTGAAGAAAATAGATGGTTCACTGAGGTTATGTGTGGACTACCGGGAGTTGAACAAGGTCACGATACGGAATAAGTATCCGTTGCCTCGAATCGATGATCTGTTCGACCAGCTGAGGGGAGCAACTTTCTTTCCGAAGATAGATCTGAGGTCGGGGTACCATCAGCTACGTATTAGGGAGAAGGATATTTCAAAGACTGCCTTCTTGACGAGATATGGGTCTTACGAGTTCAGAGTGATGCCATTCGGCCTCACAAATGCTCCGACCGTGTTCATGCACTTAATGAACCGAGTGTTCAGAGAGTTCTTAGATCAGTTTGTCATCATCTTCGTAGATGACATTTTGATATATTCACACTCTGAGCAGGAGCATGCGAGCACTTGAGACAGGTTCTTCAGACTCTACGAGAGCATCAGTTGTATGCTAAGTACGAGAAGTGCGGATTCTGGTTGCGAGAAGTACAGTTATTGGGACATGTTATTTCTGAATAGGGAATAGCAGTTGACCAGAGTAAAGTGCCAGCGGTGAGGGAGTGGGGATAACCCACGACACCGATAAAAGTGCATAGTTTCTTGAGGTTAGCCGAATACTACAGGAGATTCATTCCGGGATTCTCCAAAATAGCGAGTACATTGACGAACCTGACTCGCAAAGGGGTACCATATGTTTGGGATGATGCTTGTCAATTGGCTTTCGATGAGCTGAAAGACAAGCTTACTTCAGCACCAGTCCTTGCTTTACCGAAGCCGAGTGTGGAGTACCTGGTTTACACTGATGCCACTTTACGGGGACTTGGGGGAGTACTTCAGCAGGAGGAGAAGGCTATATCTTTTGCCTCCCGCAAGCTTAAGTCGCATGAGAAGAATTACCCCACCCACGACCTGGAGTTAGCAGCAGTCATTTTTGCATTGAGGATATGGAGGCACTATTTATTGGGGGAGAAATCCCATTTGTTCACAGACCACAAGTCATTGCAGTACCTGTTCACTCAGCGAGAGCTGAATATGAGTCAGCGCAGATGGTTAGAGTTTGTGAAGGACTATCAGTTCGACATACAGTACCATCCGAGGAAGGCCAACGTAGTTGCTGATGCGTTGAGCCGTAGACCGGTAGACGAGGTAGCGGGCATCTGGAATGCAAAGTGGAAGGAGTTAGGCCACCAGGACGCAATAGCCCGTTCCTTCATATCTGTTATGACAGTGACACCCGAGATTTTTACGAGGGTGATACAGGCATAGACCGTAGACCCATTTTTCCAGGAGCAGATTGTACGACTCTTAGCTGAGGGTGCTGAGTCCTATTTTGTTAGTTCACTATTGGCATGGCTCCATTCGAAGCTTTGTAGGGCAGGCCTTGTCGTTCCCCAACTTGTTGGCTCGAGGTGGGGGATAACAAGTTTCTAGGACCAGAGGTGATTCAGGAAACCTCCGCGAGGATTGAGATGATCAGGAGTCACATTCGAGTAGCCCAGGACAGGCAGAAAAGCTACGCCAATGCGAAACGGTTTTTTCGGGAGTTTAATGTGGGGGACTAAGTGTTACTACGTGTATCTCCTATGAAAGGAGTGATGAGGTTCGGGAAGAAAGGGAAATTGTCCCCGAGGTACGTGGGACCAATTCCCATCATCGAGAGGATTGGGCTGGTAGCATACAGATTGGGACTACCAGAGCATTTACATCACATTCACGATGTATTCCCCATCTCGTCGTTGAGACGATATCTTCGGGATGATATGTCCCATACTCACATTGCGATAGACTTACAGCCTGACAGCTCTTACGAGGAGAGACCGGTGGCTATCCTAAACCATAGCGAGAAAAGATTGAGTTCGAAGGTAGTTCCACTTGTGCGGGTCCAGTGGGAGCACCATAATGTGGAGGAGTCCACTTGGGAGCGCGGGGCAGATATGCGCGAGAGATACCCAAATTTATTCTTACCAGGTACGCGTTATGTTTCGAATTTCGGGATGAAATTCCGTTATTAGGGGGGAAGTATGTAATACCCCGTATTTTTATGCTATATTAATTTGGGGATTTATTAAATTTAATGTGAATTAATTATTTAATATAAATCCAAAAATTAATTATGTTATAATTATTAACGTGATGAGAGTTAGTAATTATGGGAATTTTTTTGAATATTACTAATGAGCAAAGTAATATATAAT
Organism: Sambucus nigra; assembly: GCA_949130495.1. Taxonomy (NCBI): domain Eukaryota; kingdom Viridiplantae; phylum Streptophyta; class Magnoliopsida; order Dipsacales; family Adoxaceae; genus Sambucus; species Sambucus nigra. The sequence goes on along the minus strand of OX422208.1, from coordinate 407,741,733 downwards.
ATTGGTTATATTAAATGTCACGAGTGAATAAAATGACAATTTTAGAAATTTGAGTCGGGACGCACCCGTGTCGCGTCGGTACTAAATATTGATGAATAAAAGTGAATATATTATGAGTCGCTCGTATGGTCATTTTGAGTGCGGAAAAGTGTCCGGAAGGGTCGAGATAGTCAGAAAAGTGTACTCGGCGGTTTAGTTTGGGTCTCGGGGCGTTTTTAGGCCTGTTTAACACCCCGGGAGGGCATTCTGGACATTTTACATTTTTGGGTAATTAAACCCACGAAATTTCAAGGGATATATCAGATGTCTAAGGTTTACCTCTAGGGTTAAAACAACCAAAGACAAGTGACGGCCATAGGAGAGGGAAGGAGAGAGCTTCCAAAGCAATCCAAGGCCAAAAAGTCACCCGTTTGCACCGCCACCACCACCAACGCGTAGATCGCGCAACGAGGAACGCAACCACACCAAATTCGTCATCGAACCAGAACTCTAAAAATCCCAGGCAAGTGTTTATCTTGCTTATTTTTGTTAATGCATCACTCATGTTAGTCTAGGGATGATTAGGATGAGTTTATGGAAGAAAACCCAAATTTGAGATAGGAAATCGCCTGTAGTAATGATTTGAATGTTATTCTGGAAACCCCTTCACATGTAGAGGATTAAACCACGAAATTATGATGTTTTAGAAGAAGAAAATTTTGGAAAAGATTGATTAGAACCATGTTAAAGAAATTTTAGGGTTCTTGAGATTTTTATGAAGTTTTTGCCTATAAACCCATGATTAGTGACGAAAATTTACATGCTTTACGTAGAAGATACAAAAAATGAGATTATAATGTTAGTAATACAAATTTCTGGGCGATTGGGAATGAAAAGTTTGGATTTGGAGGAGGTTATGTGATAGAACCCGTAACTGATTAACTGTAGAATTCGCCATACCTGTTTGATCGATCGATCGAAGGTTCGATCGATCGAGCCCCAGACCTCGATCGATCGACCCCTTCTGGCAAAACTCATATTTCCCCCTTTTTAAATTAGTCGAATTCAATTTAATGAGAAATAATCCTTGGACACCCTTATTAAAATGTTTTGGGAGATAAATAAGACCAGTAGGACTTATAAATAATTATGGGACCTTTAATGTAAGACAAGAGTTGTATTTTTGGGATATTTACATATAAGGGACGATGAAATTATGTATTATGTGGAGAGACGCGTAAGATGGTTACGTTGGAAATTAGATGAGTACCTACTGAATTCTACACTTGGGAGGATAGAGTCCATGAGTATTACGTAGTAAGTTGGAAAAATCCCTCGAATTAAAGTGAGAAATGAACGGTTATACGTGAGAACTAAATAATGAGATATGAGGACAAATGTCGTAATTATGGGATTTGAGATGTACCTAAATTGATATGGTAATATTAGTATAGTTATATCACTGTGTTTATGCATATACTATCTATGTGTGAAAATCGTGCTCGCTCTACTTGCTATCCCTGAGGTTACCGCGCTGGGACAGTCTTATCTCAATGGGACCTTTATGGGGGATATTGACTCGTAGCCTAAAAGATAGATATCCTTGGTACAGGCTATCGAATCGATAGTTTCGAACTTGTATTTCCCTTAGTACGAGAGATACGAGGATTGGATAGCAGAGTATGCACGCACCATAATTTTTATGTGGGGTGCTGTTAGAATATATATATATTATACGAGTATTTAATATATATATGAAATTCTGAAATTTGGAACTGCCTACTGTGCTATGGTAAGTAAGAAATGAATTTTGAATTTAAATTTGGAAATACTTGTTTTGAAAAAGTATAATATGACACTGGGAAACTTTATTAATAAATAAAGTTAAAATGAGAGCTTTGTTACTAAATGAAATTTTCCTTTTAAACAATTATATTGTTAAGTTTTAAATCTTACGAGTAACCTAAGATAAGTTAAACCCTTGGGAATTTTAGTGCGATATAAGATAAGATAATCCGTTGGGAAAGTTAGTACGATAGGCGTGCACATTAGAAGAGAGGTGAGAATTTCTCAAGAGAGTGCCGCACTAATATGTTGTTGCATTGGCCTGTAAACATTTTAAATACTTGCTAAACGAATTTTAAATCAGTTACACTATCGGGCTCTGACCCGTTTCTATTTCTCTTTCTCTCTTGTATATATATGTATATATTACAGGTGCCGAGCCACAGGGGCGTCTTGTGTAGGATCCCTTGGAAGGAACGCGCTGCAGCTTAGGTGGGAGTTGCAGGCCTCTTGCTTAGACAACTTCATTTATTTGACTCCACTCCTAGCATATTCATTTAGTGGGGCTTGTTTCGCCCTTTCCATTATTCAGTTGTTTATTTGGACTTTGAGATTGAGTTATTTCTAGTATTGTCACTTTGGGATTTATTACTGTCTGGATGTTTTACTTTAAGTTTTAATGTTGGGATTTAGTCGTTAAATGTTTAAATTATTTGGATTATATGTTCCAGAATTATTCTGGTGTGATTCTTTAATATTGAATTGTTGTAAATAATTAAATCTTTGTTTTAACTTAATTAATTAGGGGGTTTAAATTGGAAAAGTTATTTTTACGACAGTGATGCTAAGAATGAACTAACTGTTCACCTTGATTTTAATTTAATAAAGGAGTGATCTCCCGGTATTTAATTAGGCGGGGTGTCACACTTCCCTGGTCGATGAGTAACTTGTTGATGTCATAGTTTTCTATCCGGAGTGTAATAATCAAGGCGTCATGATGTGGGGTTCTTAATCCCACTAAGTCTTCATCCTTGAATACGGTGTGTTTGCTGTAGTCGACATCATCTGGTCGCCGACGCTTTCCTGACTGTGTTCTCACTGGATCGATTTGAAAAGCTGGCATTAATTTCTTAAGCTTTTTCACTTCCATCCGGGATAAATTCCCTTGAATCTTCTTTAGATCAGATGCCCCTTAAATCATTGCGAACTCATGGACCACATCGTCTTCGTGCACGTTGTCGGGCCTTGCATCTCCATTAGCAGCGACCTTCTCTGCTTTCTTTACTACAAAATCATTTAAGTGCTCGATCTGGGCCAGCTCTTCAAGGTGGGACATAAGAGCCTTGCAGTGCTCAGTTTTGTGTCCTCTTTCCTTGTGAAAAGCGCATCTCAGTGCATTCTTTCTCTTTAAGGGATGCCCTCCCATCTTTCTAGGCCACTTAACGAATAGCTCATCCTTTTATCTTCGCTAGGATCTTGTAGATTGGTTCTTTAAAAACTGTGTTTACTGCCTAAAATTCTTTCGAAACATCGTTCTTGTTTCCATTCTTGGAGCCACCCTTGTCCCCATTCTTGCCTCCTTTCTTCTAGTTTTTGGCCTTGTCTTTGCCCTTGGCAGCGAGCTTAGCTCGACCATTCTCCCCCTCACTGAGGTGGGTCACATCCTCAACTTTGGCGTACTTCTCGATGCGAGCCATCAAGTCATCGATGGTTATGGCCTCATTCTTAGGCAGGGATTGGTGCAAGAGGCAAGAGCTAGGTAGGCTAATATTGAAAGAGGCCACTGCTATCTGCTCTGAGAAGTCCTCGACCTCATTGAACAACTCTCAGTACCTTTTATGTAGTCCCAGAGGCTCTCCTAGGGCGTCTTCTTCATTGTTAGCAAGGCATCCATCATCTTTGGATGGGAGCTGCTGGTAATAAAGCGAGCTGTGAAGGGCTCTGGCAGGGACTCAAAGCTCCTGATGGATCTATGAGGGAGTCTATCGAACCACTTCTGGGCCACATAATGCAAACTCGAGGGAAATATCCGACACATTAGTGCATCCCTGTGGTTCCAGAGAGTCATGGCCTACCTGTACTACGTAACGTGATTGATAGATTTAGTCTTTTCATCATAGATCTTGAATCTTGGAATCGTAAACTTCTTGGGGGATTCTTCTTCTTCTTCTTCTTCTTCTTCTTCTTCTTCTTCTTCTTCTTCTTCTTCTTCTTCTTCTTCTTCTTCTTCTTCTTCTTCTATCTTCCTTGAGAAAGGGGATTTCATATGGGTCCTGAGAGCTCACCGGGCTAGCTCTCTAGTCAATCTGGCACCCTGATGTGCTGGTCCATTTCTCTTCGAACCAAATTTTGTATGTCATCATTCGACGAGTGTTACTCGATCCTCTGGGATCCGCGACTAGGGCTCCTTCCTCAGCTATGAGACTTACTCGCTTGAGGGCTAGGAGTGTGATATTGATGTCGCCTGGTGCTACGATGGAGCTCTTTTTCCATCATTTCCTCCTTTTTAGGTGAGCATTCTCATCTTTTTGCTTGCGAGAGGACTCTCCTTGCTCCTGGAGCCTTGCCTCATAGGCATCAATCAACCTGTAGATTTGTGTAGACCTGGCAGGTCCTTGACTTTCCTCTGAGGCTTTCCGCTCTGGGCGAGCCCTTTGATCTGAACGTCGAACTTCAAATATGATCCTGTGAGGGGCAGGCTGCTCTTGGATATCCCCTGCTTAAGGGGCATTGCTACTGTGACCATACATTCCAAATTCTTTGTTGGTGAGGGATTTCTAAAAGGAAGACAAATGTTCCCACAGACGACGCCAATTGTGGTGACAATAAGGTTCAGCACAAATTATCAAGAAAAGGCAATCATTAGAACAAATAAAGAAAGTAAGGAATGGCAATCACATAACACAATATTTTACGTGGTTCATCAAGAATGCCTATGTCCACGGTGGTTCTCTTAATATTATTTCTCTATACTCCGGGGAGTGTTTTACAGAAAAAAAATAATACATGCCCTTTTCCCCAGGGTAAGGGTTTGTTATATACATGTTCAATTCCGTGGAGTGGGGGTGTTGGACTCCCCCACGTCAATCCACAACTCCTACAATATCTCCTTACGAGATTTTAGGAATAGACTAGGTCGTAACTGAATAAGTTGGGGCGTGAGGCCTCCAGACTTTGGGCCGTAATTTATTGGGCTACTTGTCTGGGCCCAAGGTGATAAATCGAGGTACCCACAAGTATACACATTTGAAATATCATAAAAAAGTATTGACAATTAAGAATATGCAATAAAACTTCAATAAACCAACAAATTATTTTTGGAATTTTTGAGTATAAAAAATGTACATATAAATGTAAACAAACACATAATGGAATAACATTAAAACTTTTGAATCATGGAAATGGAATGAAAGAGTGTGAACTTAATGCACGAAAAAATCAACATATGCCACGAAATCAAAGAGACACTCCTAAATAAATAACACAATTCTAGCTTTTGTAAAAAAATTGAACAAAGTGAAATTAACTCAACTCATACACAATGTCATGATTTTTAATGCGTCTCAAATAATTAATGCCGAACTATTTAATATTTTTGAAGAAATTTTATCATGAAACCCATTGATGTTCAACTCATAACTCCCCTAAAATCTCATATTTTAAGCGTAAGCTCTCAAACTTTTTGAAGGAATCATATTCTTCGATTTTAATGAAGCATCCATGAAGAAATATTAGAGTTGACACTTCTGTTTTAATATGCCAAATACCTCTTTTAGGATCTTGTTAATGGTGGCTTTTGACGAAAGCCCTTGTTCATTAGTTAAACATAAATTAATTAATTTTTCGATAAAAACAATTCGGTCAATGGTTTTACCTGCACAATTAGTTCCTAGTACATTTGCTTCATTATTAAGCAATATTTAGATGAGAACATCCTATTCAACAATGACAAGAAGGTGAAATGTTCAAAAGTTCACGCATGTGTTCAATCAAGGCAATATAATGAGTCTAGCATGAAGGTAGTAATCAACAATGAATGACGCAACACTAAACACGCATTCTTAAGCACAAAAAATGTAGCCAAGTCTAATAATACCCCGATTAAGTCACATGAATGGATGAAATGAAATTGTGATTCGAATATCTTAAATGTGCATCCATATATGGTGTAAAACAAACTATAAAAATATTTTTGAAATTTTTTATAAAAATAAAGTCTTTTTTAATTTATATGATTTTTTTCTAAAAGAGAAGAAAATCTTTTTGGATTTTTTAAATTTAAAAACATAAGAATACAATCTAGTTTTAGGGACAAATGATGTCAATAAAAAAATCACCCTAAACTAAAAAAAGTTCTAAACTCAATCATTTGTTTTAGAAGTGTTCTCATAAGGCATAGACATCCTTTGAAATTCTTTCACTAAACATTTGAAAGTGTTGACTAAAAACTCAACTTGCTCTCGTAGACTAGCTAGGTCGCCATGATGGTGTGTGAGCATGTGTGTGAGAGACTCTTCTTATCTTATAACAAAACTCCTTAAGGTGACCTCTTTAACTTCAATGGATATAAACATAGATTTTTTTAGGCCGACCTTTGTTAAAATTCTCAGGACGATTTATCCTTAGTGGGTTAGGTGGAGGTCCATAAGGATATATCACAAACTTGGGAACGGGTTCGGGTGTAGTTTTGGATGTGGATGAACCAATGTAACCTATGTCTTGCCTCTCTTTAAAACATATAGCGGGACATAATAACAACCTTCTAACTTTATTACATATGTCCTCTTAGGTGACTTTGAAATCCTGGGCACATTCAAGAACTTTATGAGTTGGGAAAATTTGGCTTTAAGTTTCTCACAAATCTCCGATGATGCTTGAAGATCTCTCATAAGACTAGACATTTTTTTGGTCAAGTTGTTAATTTTCCTACTCACCAAAATAATTTTTTCACTCAAAGAGATTCTAACCGAGGCCTCACTCTCACTCAAAAATTTCAGCTTCTTCTCTAAAGGAAACACCCTAAGAGTTAAATTTTTATTTTGCCTTTTAGATTTTAACAATTCAGTGTAAAGTTAAGAGTATGTATATTGGAGACTACATTCTCCATCACTCAAATTATCATCATCACACTCAAACTCTCCAAAATGATTTGGCTCATGTCCATGCTATGATTTATCCCCATAATCTACCGACTCAAAATCACTATCTCTTAAAGTGGCATTATAGGTGGCTTTGCATTTAGACTGTGTATTAAGCCTAGTGGGATACTTATTGACTTTTCCCCCTTTCCCCTCACACTCATAACATGCCTCTGATCTTTCTTAGGATACTCACCTCTAGCTGTCTTTTGATCATTCTTAAATAATTATTACCCGATTTGTAATTTTTTTCTCAAAATTTTTATACTCCAATATGGATGAATTTTGATTTTTGAATTTGAGAAATGTTTTGACTTTTTAGCAAAATAGGTAAAGGTCACCTTGATCAAATTCAGAATCAGAGTAATAAACCTCCTATTTTTTCTATTTAGCTTGTTAAAGTCATTCCTTTTTTACTTTTCCCTTTCCTTTGGGGATTCATAAGTCTAGAGATCACCTATGATTTCTTCAAGATTAATTGTGTCTAAAATTCTGAAAAAAAATTAGGAGGCCTAGATCACAAAGGTGAGAAGGACAAACATACTATTTTAACTCTTTGACAAAAAACCAATTTAAAAACTTATGATTGAAACCAAACTTTAACTAACACAAAAAGGTTTATATTTTTTGTAAGATGTTAGAGACAAGATTAGCACATAAAGGTATATACATACAATGCCGAAGGCGAGGCAAAAAAGAAAACATAGTCATTTAAATGACGAGGAAAAAACCTCGGGTCACAAGGACCACGCATGCACACCAAAGTCCACTAAACAATCATTTAGGTACAATCAGTTTGTTAGAAAAATGTAAATAAATACTAACCAAAGCCAACACCACCAGTATATGAAGGCTAGATCTACTCAACCCCACAAACAATGGATCAGTACCAATATTGATTAAAAGTAGTGCAAAAATCAAGTTTACACACAAAGCAAGTGTATTAGCAAACATGAAGAAGCAAAGAATAATAATATAGGAGGATATCTTAAAAATGGACTAACAGATTAAAGACATCAAAAGGACAATTGCATCTATCTATTCCAAAGCCACCACAACAAAGGATGCTTATAGAATAGATGTATCAAACACAAGAAAATGAAGAAAATCACATATACATATTTATCATGAAAATATAAAAGTGATTTAAATAAAAAAGCAACAACAATAAAATTACCTCAAGATAAACACGTAAAATTGGACATATAAGGTAATAAACACATGAAAAGACATGTCAAAAGCATATTATCACGAGATATGGGGTTTACTAAAAATACTGAAATCTATGAAAAAAAGGAGAAATGATTTCAGAGAGTTACCCAAGTAGTAAAACAAGAAAGAAAAGGATCCAAAAACACCATGGATATCATCTCTCTAAAGGTTTGCAACCGAGTTGTCAAATTCAACAACACATCAGTGTTAAACCCCCAAATATTTACCTGTCTCCCCCTCAAACCATCAACACCATAAAAAAGGTTTTATCTCTCAAAACATCTAAAGATATTTAAAGGAACACACTCAGGAAATCAAACATTAGTGAAAATCATTTTAAGGAGAAAAAATGTGATAGAAATTTTTGGCGAAGTAATGGTAAGATTTTTATCTCTACACAAAATGAAACGGGAGGCTTTTATTTATAAGCAACGAAGGAAGCCAAGAAAACCATTTTTCAAGGGCATATGCGTAAAAATCCAAGGGCAAAATATGGGCATAATGGTAAATGGTATGCCTAACTATATTAGCACCACTTAGACCCTCTACAGAGACGCACATGATCAAATCGCATGTGTCAATTGTAGCCACAACATTGGCCAAAATCTTGAGACAGAGATCAACACAAAATGACCCTCTCAAACCATTAAACGCCGCCGTTTAAAATTTTAGTTAAAAATGTTTAACTTAAACAATTAAAATGTTTAACTTAAGGCATTTTTAGCAGTTAAAATATAAAAAAAAAACAGGAAAAATCAAGGAACTTTATAAAACACATTTTAAATCTAAAATACAATATTTTTTGCAAAAAATACATAAAATATGTTTTTAAATAGAAAATAAAATACTTAGGGATATAAAGTAGGATTTTTTTTTATAAAAACTTGATGAATAGAAATTAAAAAAATTAAAAAACAAAACATAAGGAATATAAAAGCGCAGTGATATGTAAAGATATAACTATTGTAATGCTTGCATAGGGATTGTTTTTCCAAAATTGAGACAATAGAGGAGATATTTTCTTTTAAAAAAATCATAAAACATCAATCTCCCCCTCTGGCCATTACCTAAACTCATGTTTGTATCCATTACCTACATAGTATTCTACAACATTTGTATATTTGAATTCTCTACCCCTATCACTTATGTTTTTAGACACTTGGATATACTTTTCATTTTCAATTCTCAAAAAGATTTTAAGAACATATTTAAACATTTCAGACTTTTCTTTCATGAAGGCAACCCAAGCAAAACTTGAAAAATCATCAACTTTGACAATGATGTATGAATTATCACATAAATTAACTATCCTAGAAGGTGCCATTAAGTCCATATGAAGTAATTTCAAGGGTTGTGTTGTAGGGCTATGTGCATTTTACCTATTTGATATGGTCCATAATTATTTTTCTTTAGACATTTTGGGCAGACCACGTACTAGTTATTGGCTATTCAACCTTGATAGGTTGTCATAGTTAGTATGTCCAAATTTTTCATGCCACAAGTAAATATCACTAAGTCTAGGAAGACAAACAAGTTTCAATTTTGGCATTCTGAATTACAACATAACAATTTTCAGGATTTCTTTCACCACACAAAGTTACTTTTCCATCACTATTCAAAATTTCTAGTATAATTTTGAAAAGTTAACAGTGTGTTGAGTATTATAAAATTGACTTATACTCAATAAATTTTCTTTTAATCCTTTAACTAAAAGAACATTTTCAGGAGTAGGTAAACCTTTAAACTAGATGGTCCCTTTGCCTATGATCTTGGCTTTTAGTCCATCTCCAAAAGTTAAGTGTCCTCTTGAAAAAGGGTTAAGAGAGGAGAACTTGGAGTTATACCCGATCATATGTCTAGAGCAACCAAAGTCAAGGTACTATTGACATGTTTTATATGATGCACTCAAAGCTGTAATAAAAATATTGCAAGTTAATTGAATAACCTCGCCCTTTCTAACGTAAACGACCTTTATTTTAAACACATTTTCAATAGGCTTTGTCTTAGAAAAGTTAAGGTTCGAAGAACACTTCTTTCCTAACTTTCTATCCTTATTAGGTCCTTTAAAGCAATATTTACATAACTATCCCTTTTAGCACAAAATGTACAAACATAAATAGGTCTATCTAAGGATCTCACATTCACATCAGCATAAACATGTGGAATAAACACTTTTACCACAGAAGACTCATTTGTGTCTAACACATGATTTACAAGTTTCATATTATTATTGGAACCATGTGCAGTAATCATTTTCTCACTGAAAAATTTAGGTATCTCTACCATGGGTGCAACAACTTTCATATTATCAACATTGGAAACACGTGGAAGAAGCATTTTCACATCAGTAGGTTTAGGTATATCTAACACGGGCTTAACAAAAATACTTTCACTTACTATATCTCCTCAATAAATAAGACCTCTTCAATTTTCATTTCCAGTTGTTAAAATCAGACTAAGAGTTCGGTGTGATTTGAAAAAAAGGATTCATTCAATTTATTTTTTGATTTCAATTTATTATCAAGAGATGTGTTGTGTTTAGTTAAATCAACAATATCGTTCTCAAACTCTTTCTTTCAATTTCAAAAACTTCTATTTTCATTGAAAATTCCTCGGCCATATATCTAATCTAGTTATTCAAGTTATTTATCCTAGACATTAATCTAGCATTAACCATTTTTAGCAGATTTAATTCCTCCCTAGAACTAGACTGACCAATTTAAAAATATGTACAAACATTTTCATTCACAATTTTAGTGAAAAGACTGTCGAAGTAAGGATCAGAATCAACATCATGTGCAATATCCCAAGTAAAGGTGATAATATTATTACTTTGTGACATGGGAGAAGTATAAGTAATATGATCAGCAACAGTATCACACACAATTTTAATAGCAAGAGTAACATCATAATCATCCACACATATGTCAGACTCATTACATAAATATACGCATTTTCAACAAAATATTTCAGACTCAAGCATGCATTGAGAAGTAAAAGCCATCAAGTGATTATTAGATTCATCTGTTTCACTATAATTATCTGAACCATCATATGATCCTTGTGAGTTGGTTTCCATTTAGGTATTGAAAAACATTTGTTAGCTTAATAACAATACTCATTACATTTCCTAAACTGTATATGACTGAAATCTTTACTTTGTTTTATCAAAATATTTCTTTTCAAAACTTCTTTCATGTGGTCTGTTTGAGTAATTATGCTGACTTTGTTGAGGGGAAAATTTATTCCTAAACTTAAAAAAAATCTTAAAGTGTTTTGACATAAAAGAAATTTCATTATCTAAATACTCAAGAGAAATATGATCACCATCCATATTAGTCAAAGAAGATACATAGGCAAAACTACTAAAAGAAGATCTAAAGATGAAAGGGGGTTGTGTAGTGTGTGCTTTTGATTTTCCTCTTTTATTATAACTAAGAAAAATGTCTAAGTCAAGTGTCCTCAATTTTATACATAACAACGTAGGGCTCATGTTGGGGTTATCCATTTATCCAATTATATTTTTTTTCACATCAAACTTATGGAGAAAAGATATTAATATCTTAGAACAAACTTCAGAATCGGTATTTATCATACCATTAGCATGCGATTAACTAATTATGTCTTGCAACTATAAATAGAAATCATCAAAATTTTCATCATCATGCATGAATATGGCATCACAACTATACACTAACAGTTGTGATTTGGTTTTATTAACACGTGCATCACCCTCATGAGTATACATCAAAATTTCTTAGGCTGCTTTGGAGGTGGTGCATGTTGAGATTCGTTTGAACTCATACTCAATAACAGCCTGAAATATGAAGTTATTACATTTATTGTTATTTTGAGAACTAAGCTTCTCATATTTTTTCCACTGTGCGAGAGGCTTATTTTCTTCCCTCTGAGCATCACCAACACCAATAATATGGGTAGTGGCTGTAAAACCAATTTCAATCATGTCCCACATGTCATCACCTAACTCATGAAGGTGAGAAATCATTCTCTCTTTCTAGTAAGAAAAATTGGCACCATCAAAGTGATGGGGGATGTGGAACTACCATTCTGGTCTTCCATTTGTAAAGATGTTTAAAATAAGAGTCCATGATATTTAAAATACAACTTTGTAAAACAAAAGTCCTAAAACCTCTAATACCACTTGAAAAAACTTGGAGGCCAAGATCACAAGGGTGAGAAGGAAAAAAATACTCTTTGAACTCTTTGATAAAACCAACTTTAAACACTTATGATAAAAACCAAACTTTAACTCCCACAAAAATGTTTATATTATAGGTAAAATGTCAGAGACAAGATTAACACATAGAGGTATATACATAAAAAGATAGAGGTGAGGCAAAAAGGAAAACACAGTCATTTTGATGACGAGGAAAAAACTAGAAAAAATAGGAAAAATCCCGGGTCAGAAGGATAACACACGCACACCAAAGTCCAGTAAACAATCATTCTGGTATAATTAATTTGTTACAATGAGTTTAAATGAAAAGAAAATAAGGCCAATACTACCAGTATACCAATGCTAGATCTACTCAACCCCAAAAGCAACAAAACATTACCAAGACTGATTGAAAGTCACTCAAAGTGCAGAAAATAAGTTTACACACAAATCAAGTGTATCAGCAAACATATAGAAGCAACGAACAATAATATAGAAGATATATAAAAAAATGGACTAATAGATTTAGGAAATCAAAAAAGTTAGATCTATCGATTCCAAATCCACCACAACAAAGGATGCTTATATAATAGACCTATCAAACTATCAAACACAAAGAAATGAAGAAAATTAAATTAACAGATTTATCATGACACTATAAAAGTGATTTAATCAAAAACTAGTAACAATAAAATTATCTCAAGATAAATATGTGAAAATGGACAAGTAAGCTAATAAACACATGAAAAGGCATGCCAAAGGCATATAATCAAGAAATGTGAGGTTTTTACTAAAAATACTAAAATCTATGAAAAATAAGGAGAAAATATCTCAGAGAGTTACCTAAGCAGCAAAGCAGGAAAGAAAAATCTCCAAAAACACCATGGATATCATCTTTCCAAAGGTTTCCAACCAAGTCGAAAGATTTAACAACACATCGTTGTAAAAAATCCAAAGATTTAATTTTCTCCCTCTTAAACCATCAACACCATATAAAAAGGTTTTATCTCTTAAAACATTTAAAGATATTTAAAGGAACACACTGAGGAAATTAAATAGGAGTGAAAATCATTTTAAGGAGAAAAACAGGTGAGAGGAAATTTTAGCAGAGTAATGGTAAGGTTTTTCTCTATACAAAAAAAAAAAACAGGAGGCTTAAATTTATTCGCAACAAAGGAAGGCCCTAGAAGCTGGTTGGTTTACTTGTAAATATAATAAATCAAATGTCATAAAGGTAATCAACCATAAGAATCTAAGGGTAGCTAAGGAAAACATATTTTAAGGGCATTTGTGTAAAAATCCAAAGGCAAAACATGGTCAATATGGTAACAGGTACATGTGACTAAATCAGTGCCCCTTAAACCCTCTACAGAGACATGCGTGATCAAATAGCGTGTGTCAAATGCAACCACAAGATTGTACAAAACCTTAAGACAAGGATCAATACAAAACGAACCTCTCAAACCATTAAACGCTGCCATTTTAATTTTACTTAAGAATGTTTAACTTAAAGAACTAAAATGTATAATTCAAGGCATTTTTAACATTTTAAAAAATCCAAAAAAAATGAATTTTATAAACACATTTTAAATCCAAAATAAAATGTTTTGCCTAAAATACAAAAAATATGCATTAAATGAAAAATAAAACATTTAAGGATATAAAATAAGAAAATTGTTTATAAAAACTTCATAACAAAAGCTAAATAAAGAGAAATAAAATAAAATAAGATAAAACATAAGGAAAATAAAAGTGCAGTGATGTGTCAAGATATAGCCATGGTAAAGATTGCATAGGGTCTGTTGTTTCAAAATTGAGCCAACAAAGGAGATGTTTTCTTTCGAAAAAAAACATGAAGCATCAAATTCCCAAGGAGTTCAGGACAATAACTTTTGCACTAAAACGAGACGGGAGAGATATCAAGATTTTATTAACAACTTTTATTTTCGTAATTTGCTCACCCAAATTAAAACAAAAAATTCACAATATCAGACATAGGAGCATAAAATTGATCAAAAGTTTTAGTTCCAAGCTTGTGTATAGGTTCAGATTGTATGGTCAAGTTTTAAAGCTTAGGAGCTTTAACAAATTGGTACCCTCATGTGTGAGTTGTAGGATATCCCAAGCTTATTTTAATATGGTACATGAGAACGTGAGTTTTTCTAAATCAATGCTCTGATACCACTTATTAGAAACATAGACCCACCAATTTAAAAAACTCACTTTAATATCCTTTTAAATGCAGAATAAAGATGGTTCAACACAATAATTTAATTTTCCAAATTTTCTTTGATTTTCTTTTCTTAAAAAGATGAAAAATTAAATTAAACACAAATTTTAATTTCTAAAAATAAAATTAAAATTAAACCTAAATAAGTGAATTACGGCGAACACACACTAGGGGTGTGCACGGTTCAGTTCGGTTTTGGACCACAATTCAAACTAAACTGATCAGTTTGATTTTGAAAAAAGTCAGATCGAAATCGAACCAATGATGGAAAAACCATCAGTTTCGGTTCACATCGGTTTCGGTTCGATTTTGACCGATTTTCAATTTTGGACGGGTTTTATAGGCCAATTTTTTTTTTGGTCGTTTTTAAGATCGGTTAATGGTTTTTGGATATGAAAATAGAAATTATTTAAGGTTTTTTAATATAAATAGTAATGTCGGTTCGGTTCGTTTAAATCGGTTTTTTTAGGTTTAAACCGCAAACCGAACCGACATGGTCGGTTTTTTAAATCCTTAAATCGCAGACCGAACTGGGCTAAAAAAAATTGTCGGTTTCGGTTCGGGTCGGTTTTCATGCCGGTCGGTTATTTTGCTCACCCCTAACACACACATACACACAAAATTCACACAAACCAGTATTAAGATTTTCTCACAAACAAAACTAACACCTGAAATTAACTATGAGAAATTTACTTTTAGCCCAAAATTAATTAACACAAGTCCTAAAATTTGTCTACACAATATTTTCAATATTACTGAATTAGGCCAAAACAAATTTAACAAATTAAATTACCGACTTGAATTAAATTAACTTGAATTTTACCCAAATTAAATTATAGCACCAAATTAAATACGTTTGATAAATAAATCAATTTTATTTTGTTAACCTAAGCATGTATTCTAAGTGATTTAAGCAAGATAATAAATAATATCACACTAAGCGCCGATGTACGAGGAAAAAACCACAATGGGAAAAAACCTCGGACGATCCTAGTCTTAAGTCCACTAAGTTAGGAATTTTACAATTAGAAGACAATAACTTACTCAAATCGACTCGACTCCTTTCAAGCCCCTAACATGTCTTCTTGTACCAACCTCTGCTTAGTCGATAATCTCTAAATCCACCGGAACCTTGGAATCCACCAATGAAGCTTTAGGAACCCGTCAACCACACACGGTGCCTTTCACCGTATGAGAATGTCGCAGCCAAAACAAAACTTCTTCTTATTTGAGGGATGTAGAAGTAAACCCAAACTCTTTTCTTCTCAGGTAGAAAAGTGAACCCGGTGCCAAACAAACTCTAAGAAAATATATATATGTGGTACTTGGAATAAACTAACATGGGTGTAAACAAAAGTGTTTAAGAATGATTTTCTTGAAAAACAAACACTCAAAACATGAACTTTTTCATAGAGTAATTAAGCTCTCAAAAACTCTCTTTAGAGATTGTAGAAGATGAAAAAGTTAGTTTTTCAAAGTTGGTTCCCGCAAATTTTAATTTTGGCAAAAGTTAGTGGGAATAAAAGAGTGGGATAGTGGAGAAAAACTGCCAAAAACTATCAAAAAGTTTTCTTATCGGAAAGCTCATTCGAACGAGATTTTCATTCGAACGAAGTCTCGCTCGAATGACCTTTTAACAAGGTTCCAGTGGCCAAAAGGGAAAAGTCGTTGGCAAACTCGTTCGAACGAAATTCTCGTTCGAACGACAATATCGAATGAAGTGACAGAATGGTCAAAATTCATTTTAAGCCCAAAAACTTTTTATTCAAAGTTGTAAAATAACCTTATGAAAATAAACTTCAGTTTAAAATAAAATTACACCCATTAAAAAGTATTCCAAGCTCCTATATATATATATATATGTGTGTGTGTGTGTGTAATGCATTCGTACCATAGAAAATATTGGAACTAAGTTGATTACGTGAAACGAGGCACATGTAAATCGACAATGATGTTCTCTTGATAAGTAGGCCTCTACGTCTTCAACTTTAACTTGTCATAGGCTTGATGGATGGTCAAGAACTCTATCCTATGACTCAAACATTTTTGTACGGAATTGAGCCAACACTACATTAAGACTCAATCGGAGACTTGTGTCCTTATAAATCTCCCCCTTTAGCTATTTCGGGACAAAAAACAAAACAAAATCCTAAAGGGCCGTCAAGCTCTACTAGACATAAAAAAATCCCACCCAAAAATTGAAAACTTGACTCAAGACCTAAGGATCAATAGCTTTGCCGATGAAAGCTTGCCGCTAAATATAATTCCTGCACACTTAAGCAAACATTAAATGCATAGGTAATATTAAAGATTTAAATGCAATGAAATTAAATATGAAGGTCCTTATACTCTTGACTCACTTCAGTCTACATTGTATAAGTGCTCATCTAGTTTGGAAATAGTGACAAAATTGTGTCCTCTCCTAGAATCCAAAGAGCCTCAGAGAAATATCTACAATTGATTCCTCTTGTTTGATTGATCAAGGTATATTCCCCAATCACTCACACACAATTAGGACTGCATACATGGGTCTTATATTGCATAAATTGGTTGCATATATAGTGTGTGTATTAACTTACCTCAAATGGATTTTTAATATTTTTTTGGGAATTTTAATGGTTTTTAAAATAAGTTTTTCCTTAATTAAAATTGGTTTTATAAAGTGTTGGGGTCATTTTTCAATTTTGGATTGTTGGTTTATTGGCTGAAAGTTCATTTGGGTAGAAATCAAAAGCGCTGGAGACTTCAAGGTATCTGGGTAATTACTTTCAAACACGCGTATTAGAATCTATCTCAGTCCTACATTTGTCACTTATATATCGGTTTGATTTGTGTTTCTTCCAAGAGACAACACCTGTGCACAATCTCAACCCTTGGATCGTGTTTATCGACAATCTGCATGCGTTCTAACTCTATCCTGGTGAAACTATCTTGCGCCAATCAAAAGCATTTTAATCACCGCGTATCTTTAGCCCTTAGATCTAAGTCAACTTGCTGAGAACAAATCGTAGCCCTTGATTTGGATCTACCTTCTCGATCCTTCTCAGCCCCCTATATAAGGAGACTTACCCTCAGCCAAATGAGACTTTTGCCACTTCGTTTTATTCAAGTGAGAGATAGATAGATAGATAGATAGATAGATAGATAGATAGATAGATAGAGAGAGAGAGAGAGAGAGAGAGAGAGAGAGAGAAACCAGATTTAAGAAACCCTAACATGTGGTGACAATTATTATTCAACACAAATAAAAAGAGAGAAGCGCAATCACCAAGCAAAATAAGGAAATTAAAATGCCAATCGCACAACAAGAGATATACGTGGTTGAGCAAGAATGCCTACGTCCATGGTGGTGTAGTCAGTATTATTTCTATATACTCCAGGGAGCATTTATAGAGAATACCATGCGTGTCTTATGCCCGAGACCTAGGGTTTATTATATACATGTCTCTCTTCGAGGAGTGGGGGTGTTAGACTCCCCCACGTTTACTATATTCTCTTGAAACGTCTCTTTACAAGAATATGGGAGAATACTCATTCATAATTCCATTCAGTTTAAGTAAGGGGTCTGGACTTTGGGCTGCTCTAATTGGGCTACTCGTCCGGGCCGGTAATGCCAAATCTGGGTACCCACAATTGCCCCTAAATTTGTTGGGCTACGAGTTGGGCTTAATAAATTTAAATGATTTGTCATAATGGCTCCTTTGCATATCACGTAACTCTTCCCAAAGTTTTAGGGCTGATTTAAGAGGCAGTTATTTCGTGTCTTGTGCGTGATGATTAGTAAGATTTAAAAGTCATTTTGAGCAGCGTTTCATAGTTGCCGTTTCAAGCTTCTCAGTGTTCTTCTATCTTCTACGAGTGTTAGCGATTTGTGACCTCTTCTCCAGGTCCTCATTTTCTTTGCTTTCAATCTCCCTCATCACCTGGGCTTGTGATTCTTCATCGTCCAAGTCAAACTTTCATCTCGTAAGTCTGCTTTGTCTTCTCTCTGTGTTTTCTTTCAGTGCTTTCTTTGAACTTGTAGCTTAGGGTTTACAAATGGCAAAGATAGGTAATAGATCAGTGTACGAGTTTAGGAAGTTTTATAATATCCCAAAATGGGTAGAGATTGAGTGTGCCTCTCTCCCTAAAAATGTTAGAGGGATAGAGGGCGCTCATTGGATTCACGTCTTGTTGCTCTCCTAAGGGGGGATCACTTTTCCTCTAAACAATTTATTCTTGCATTTGTTTGGTTATTTCAACATTGTTCCTGCACAGTGTTTGCCCAATGTATGGAAGATAATCAATGGCGTTTATAGAATAAATCAACTGTATGGCACGAAATTAGTGCTCGCCGAAGTCTGCTTTTGCTATTCCTTTTCTCGAACTAGCTCTGGTGTTCTTTATCTTAAGACCAGGAGTCCTGACAGGGTGTTGGTAGTAAACCTACATAATTCCCACAAGGATTACTGACAATATGTCTTTCTTACTAGAAATTGGTAGTTCTCCCCCCAGACTGAGGGGTCGAGGTCTGATAGGTTTACTGTTCCCTTTTATGGGGAAGAGTATATATGTAGTCTTTGCTCTATCCTTTAAATTTCTTTATTAATGTGTGATCTTTCTGACTCTTTCATGTTTTCTTTTCAGCGAGGTCGAAGAACTTGGAACCTGCTCTCAGCGAGGTTCGTCTTTCAGAGTTGGTTAAAGCTTACAATATCAGGGAGCCCCTAGCTGACGGCAAGCATCCCCGATCTGCTACTTTCTTCCTCGAGTACAAAAATGTTAGTTCTAGATTTATAGCTAGGCCGATAGATAGCATTCCCGAGTTTGATACCTCGAATGAAGCTGCTGCTGATCCCATTCAGTTGGACGAGGAGGATAGTAGCTCTGAGAGTGACATCAGAGGCGGTGCTAAAGGCAATTTGGCAAGGGGGCTCCAGTGGTGACAGTTCTTCTGATTCGAAAGAGGTTTTTGAAGCCCAAGAACCTTCGAGCATGTCCAGCAGCTCTAACGAGGAAATGGTTCCTCCAAGGAAAAATCTGATCCGAGATGATGATCATGATGATCATGATGATCATGTGCTTCTCGCTCAGAGGTCGAAGAAGCATAAGTCCAGCACTGGGGCTGTTGCTATTGGTTCTTGATCTTCTGCTTAGGAGCAGAAGAAGAAGAGAAAAGAAGAAGAGCAGATGAGAGAGAGAGAGGAAAAGGGAAGATGAGAGAAAGAAGGTTGAAGAGAAGAAGAGGATGGAAGAGAAGAGGAAAATGGAGAGGGAGAAGGAAAAGAAGGAGGAGAAGAGGAAAATAGAAGCGAGGACGAAGGCTGGGCAGGCCTTAGTGCCTGTGTCCGTGTTGCCAAAGGGGGCCTCAATTACCATTTCACCTCAACTGGACCCTGTGCTGCTTGAGAGGGCAGTCCTTCTTGCAGGTCGCTAAAGGGCGATGGGGTCCGATCAGTTAGCCTTGTAAGCTAGTCAGAGGCTAGCCTTGGTAAGACCATTTATCTTTTCTTAATGTTTGACAAGTTCTGGTTGTTTCTTTCTTCTAATATCTTCTTCTACTTTGCAGTTTGTGACTGACTTTTCCATGCTCTATCGCTCTCGTGACGAGTTACTGAACAAGAACGGTGAGTTGGAGCGACAGCATGCTTCCTTGAAAGTGAAGGGTATAGAGTTGGAGGCTAGTCTGAAGGCCGCTGATACTGCTCGGATGTCTTTCGACCTGGCTCTTGCTAATGCCAATCGAGAGAGGGAAGTAGTAGTTAAAGAACTGAATGAGCTGTGGCAAGCCTATGATCTGGTATGCTCGAGCAAGATGGCTGTTGTGGAGGAGAACAAAGTTCTGATCGAGTAGCTGAAGGAGAAAGAGTCTCAGGTAGCCACTGTTAAGGAGGACTCATATAACTCTGGGTGGGCTGCTGCGTATGAAGACGCTGAGGTTTAGATAGGCTACATCAGCCGTCTGAACTTCAAGAAGGGCTGGAATAAGTCCCATTTAGATGCTGGTGTGGATGTTGCTTCTCCTCTATTCAATGAGCATGATCCAGACCCAAAGCTAATTATGGATGAAGCCCCTGCCCCAGCCATTGAAGGTGCTGACCCTTCCTCCCAGACAGTTCCTGCTGATGCCCTTCTCGTTCAAATGACATAGGTTGTCCCTACTGAGGGAGGTGATTCTACTGCTGCTGACAAGGGGAAGTAGCCAGCTTCTTCTGGGCAGCCTGAGGTCACTAGCTAATTTACCCTTAGGGTTACTCTTATATTTTTTTATAATTTTCCCTTTTGCTTCTTCAATGTAATCCGATCTTTTTCATATGAATGAAATGAGAAGACTTTTTCCTTTAGTGTACTAAATAACTCTGTCTTTCATTGCTCTTTTATTTCTTGTAGTTGATTGATTTTGATGATTATGTACCAGCCACTTCTCAATTGGGAAGAATGCTTGGTCCTGATGTAAGTTCTGAAGTTCATCATACCTTTGTGAGGATTTGCAAATCACTGCGATTGAGGAACAAGCATTTCATAAAACAGACTGAGCTCATCATTAAACTGAAAGACAGGCTCTAGGAGATGGAAGAGGTCGGTGCCTCAGTCCAGGAAGAGGTGAATACTCTGAGAGCAAGGCTTCTAGATGCTTATAAGATCAACCAGGTTGGAGAAATTCTTCAGCAAGAGAATGAGGCTTTGAGGAGGGAAGTCTCGCGACTCAGGGAACATGAACCGAGCATTGCTCCTATAGTATTACAAGGTTCTTCCTTTTCATGAGCTAGAGCTGGACTAAGCGATGTTTCTTTGGTGCTGTGAGGTTTTAACCCGCCAACTGTTTTGCGATCTGGTACAAACGCAAGAAGTTCAGCTAGGGAAATGGAAGAGCTCCGTGGTGACGTCCAACGAGCATATGTGATTGCTGTTGGGCTTCATAGGGATGTCACTCGGCTAAGGTATTTGTTTAAGAGAGGACCTCGAAAAGCATAGGATGATAGTTATGACTAAGGTTGGCTGGATGCTCTGACAAGGCTAACAGAGTTCGAAGAGATCGCCTTTATCAGGGGATGGTTGAGTGCCCTGAAGGAGCTACAAGTCCCAAGGAACTCAATGCTCTGGTATCGTCATGAGATCTCTCCTTCCACTCTAATGCCCAATCCTTTCCGGAGGGATGATCAGTGGATCCCTATTGATGCCATCCCCCAATAACTATTGGAGTCAGATGCGAATGAAGTCGAGGAGGAGCTAGTTCCCCATCTCGATGATGGTCGAAGAGCCCAATTGGTTGATTATCTTGTTCAGAGACCTCGATCTCATTAAGATTTTGCCAGTAGTAACTCTGTATATTTTGTAATGAAGTAATGTAATGTTGATGTTTTGGGCGAGCTCTCCGACTAAACATAGGTTGTATTTATTGTAAATATAATGAAGTAATATAAACTTTATATTTTGGGAGATTTTGCCGATTAAACAAGTGTTGTATATTTTCCATATCTTTTAGACTTTGTTCAATAATCTTGGGCCTCTCTTGGCTGACTAAATTTGTAAGTTTGTATTGTCAAGTGAGTGTCCCTCCAGTCCAGTATGCTTATGTGATACCATTCTGCCCCACTTTACCTTTTAGGTCATGTCGTCACACTCCCTTAGGCCTAAGTGTGGCAATTGGCGAGGACACACCTGGTGTTGGATGCTTTATACGATCAGGATTTTATTAACCAAACATTGTTTGGCGACCAATTTTGATTTGACCATATTGCCTAAGGATCTCCTGTAGGGCTTCATCTATTTCCAGGGGCAATGCTAAGAGGTCTTTCGTGTTTCATAACGAAAAATTGAGGAGGGTAATTACTTTGTTATAGTGTAATGATTAATGTGCCTATCACTTGGAAAGGGTGTGTGAGTTATAAAGTTCATATACTAGTTAATTGACACTTCGTAGAATGCAACTTCTAAATAACTTTTATTAATGATAAGGGAATGAGCTTCCAGTCTCATAACTACAATGCGAAAGAAGGATCTAGAAATATAATTTCTTAAGGTTGGCTGCATTCCATGCTCGAGGTATCTCTCTGCCCTCCAGCGTTTCTAAGTGATAGGCTCCTCGCAAATCATCTCTTGTTATCTTTAATGGTCCTTCCCAGTTTGGACACAGCTTGCCATCTGATGGTTTTACTGCGCTGCCCAAGACTTTCCTTAGAACATAGTCCCCAACTCAAAATGCCCTCGGATTGACGTTCTTGTTATAGTGCTTTGCGAGATGTTGCTGATAGCTCGCTAGTTTCACGAAGGCAAAATCTCGGCATTTGTTAGCTAGGTCAAGCTCAGCGAGCAATGTTGCATCATTCTGGCCCTGGTCGACAAGGGTGGACCTCATAGTGGGTAAGCCTGCTTCCAATGGGATGAATGCTTCCATTCTGTATGTTACTGAGAATGGGGTTTCCCCCGTTGTTCGACGTGGGGTAGTACTATAGGCCCACAAAATATGCAATAGTTCATTCACCCATGCGCCTTTGGCTCATTCTAATCGTTTCTTTATCCCATCGATCACCATTTTATTGGAAGCCTAGGCTTGGCCATTCCTCTGGGGATAGGCCACTGAGCTAAAATGGTGTCTAATCCCATGGTCATTACAGAAATTCTGAAAGGAACCTCTCTCGAATTGCGTTCCATTATCAGTGATGATGGTTCTAGGGATCTAAAAATGGGTGATTATATTTTTCCATATGAATCTTATCATATCGGCGTCTCGAATGTTTACCAGTGGCCCTGCCTCGATCTATTTGGTGAAGTAGTCAGTTGCGACCAACAAATACTTGCGATTGCCGGCAGCGGTAGGAAGAGGTCCTACGATGTCCATTCTCTATTGGGCGGATAGCCATGGGCTGGAAAGTGATTTTAGATCGCTGGCGGGTTAATGGACCATGGGAGCATGAAATTGGCATTTTTCGCATTTACGAACATACACTGTAGAGTCTCTTTGCATATATGGCCACCAATAACCTTCCTTTATTGCTCGAAAAGCCAATTACCTTCCTCCAACATGGCCTCCATAGATTCCCTCATGGAGTTCATATAGAATTTATTCGACATCCCTCGGGTAACACATTAAAGGCAGGGATAGGAGAACGATCTCTTATATAGCTTGCCCATAAGAGATAAGTGAAAGCGAGCGGCTTTGACTCTTACCTGGTGAGCGGTCTTCTTATTATCTAAAAGTGCACCATCCTTCAAATAGTCCTTTAAAGGATCCATCCAGTTGGGTGCTGACTCAATTTGGAGAACATGCTCTACGCTTGGCAGCTCGTCGTTACGGTTAATGCTCGAATGAGCTAGAAAATCGATGGGGATTGTTCTTTTTAGGTCAGAATTGATTACCGAACTCAGGGATGCTAGGGTGTCAGCATAGCTGTTTTATCCTCTAGGAAACTGTTGGACACTGACTTCCTCGAAGCTGGTCATTAGCCTTTTCGCCAAGGCGAGATAGGCCGCCATTCTTTCATCTTTCACATTGTAGTCTCCACTTATCTGATTGGAGACTAATTGTTAATTGCCGAACACCTGTAACTTCTTTTCCCCCAAAGCCGGTGCCTTTTGGAGGCCAGCTATTAAAGCCTCATATTCTGCTTCATTGTTAGAGGCTTCAAATCCAAGCCTGATTCCTTGTTCGAGGATTGTATCCTCTGGAGTGACAAGCACAATGCCTACTCCTTCCCCCTTTGAATTGGAGGCTCCATTAATAAACAACTTCCAAACTCCCTACATTATGTCATTCTTTCTTTGCTTCATGGGTTGAAGTTGGTCGAGAGGCTGCTCGCCTGTGAATTCGGCTATGAAATCAGCGAGGATCTGCCCTTTGATTGCGTTCCTTAGTTGAAATTGGATATCAAATCGTTCGAGCTCGATGGACCATTTAGACAGTCTGCCCGATAATTTCGCTTTCCTTAGGATTACTTTAAGGGGGTTTGACGTAAGGACGATGATAGTGTGAGCTTCAAAGTAGTGCTTCAACTTCCTCGAAGCCACTACAAGTGAAAAGGAGATCTTCTCTAGTGGTAGGTACCTCTGCTTGACCTCTAATAGGGTCTTGCTCGCGTAATAAACGGGTTGCTGGTTTCCTACTTTTTTGCACATCAATGCAGAACTGACAGTGTGGTTAGAAACGATGAGGTATAAGTACA
This sequence comes from Sambucus nigra, assembly GCA_949130495.1. Classification (NCBI taxonomy): domain Eukaryota; kingdom Viridiplantae; phylum Streptophyta; class Magnoliopsida; order Dipsacales; family Adoxaceae; genus Sambucus; species Sambucus nigra. The sequence continues at coordinate 407,717,070 of OX422208.1, read as the reverse complement.
AGGAATCTGTCTCTTGGGGTATGATGAGAAGTGGTGCTGAGCTGAGGTAAGCCTTGAGCTCATCCAATGCCCGCGAGCAATCTCGATTCCATTCTACTATTTTGTTTCCCTTTAGGAGATGGAAGAAAGGCTTGCATTTCTCAGAGGACTTTGAGATAAAACGGTTCAAGGTAGCGAGCATACCGGTGAGCTTCTGTACGTCCCGGATTGTGCGAGGAGGTTTTACCCTGTTTACTGCATCGATCTGGTCTGGGTTAGCCTCGATGCCTCTCTTACTGACCAAGTACCCAAGAAATTTTCCTGACTGGACACCGAAAGAACACTTACTTGCGTTAAGTTTCATTTGGTACTTCCTAAGGATTTTGAAGGTTCTTGATAGGTCTGAGAGGTGGTTTTCTTTCTTCCTGCTTTTGATGAGCATATCGTCGATGTAGACTTCCATGGTGTCTCCCATTTGGTCCTTGAACATATTGGTGACCAGTCGCTGGTAGGTTGCCCCTGCATTTTTAATCCCGAAGGGAATGACCTTGTAACAGTATAATCCAATGGTGGTGATGAATGTTGTCTTGTCCTGGCCTGGAGCGTACAGAGGGATCTGATGATACCGTGAGTATGCGTCCAGAAAACTCATTCTCTCGTGAGCTGTTGTGGCATCCACTAGTTTATCAATTTTTAGAAGAGGAAAACTATCTTTAGGGCATGCCCTGTTAAAGTCAGTGAAGTCGATGCAGACTCTTCATTTCCCGTTGCTCTTTGGAACTACTACTGGGTTGGATAACCACTTAGGTAATTGGACCTCCCGTACGGATCCTGTATCCAACAGTTTTTCAACTTCTTTTTCTATGGCTTTTGCCTTCTTGGGCGCAGTTTGCCGTGCCTTTCGCGTGATTGGTTTGAAAGTGGGGTCGATGTGAAGCTGATGATAAACCACCCCGGAATCAATTCCAGGCAGCTCGTATAGTTCCCGTGTGAAAACTTCTACATTGCTTCTCAGCAGAATCGTCAACTCCTTTTCCTGATCCGTGAGAGAAGCTCCAATCAAGAAGATCCTATCGTTGTCGTTATCTCCAGCTATAACTTCCTCCAGGTCCTCGATGACCCGTTTAGATGGGAGGAGCTTGGTCTCCTCCACTCCGAGTCTCTCGTATTTTAACTGCTATTTCGAAGGTATCAGACCTTCTTATTCTTTAATTTTCTCGTTGGGCTTGTCGGCCTTCTTCTCTGGTATTGGGAGGATGGCTGTTATGAAGCACCTTCTTTCCATCGCTTGATCACCATGGATCTCCATTACACCTCGCTCGGTCACATATTTGAGTTTCTGATGGTAGGTCGAGGAGACTTCCTTCATTGCGTGCAGCCATCCTCTGCCGAGGATAGCCTAGTATGGTGAGTCAATGTCGACTACCAAAAACTAAATCATTTTAGAGACATTTTCTTCCCTTACTAGAAGCATGATATTTCCCAAGGGCATAATAACTTTTCTAGCGAAGCCAACTAAAGAGACAGTAGCTTCTTTTAGGTCATCGATGCTTAACTTCAATTTTTTGAACAGGTCGAGATACATTACCTCAAACGAGCTTCCTTGGTCGACGAGTAACTTGTTTATGTCATAGTTAGCTATCCTGAGAGTAATGATCAAAGTATCATGATATGGGGTACTCACTCCCACCAGATCTTCATATATGAATACGATATGCTTACTATAGTCGATGTCATCTGCTCGCCGACGCTTTCCTGATTATGTCTTTGCTGGATCGATCTGAAAAGCTTGCATAACCGCTGTAAGCTTTTTTTACCTCCATTCGAGCTGAATTTCCTTGAATCTGCTTTACGTCAGATGCCCCATGAATTACTGCGAATTTATGGCCGACATCATCTTCGAGTACGTTATCATGCCTTGCTTCTCTATGGGCAGTAACCGTCTCTTCCTTCTTTTCCACGAATTCGTTCAGATACCCAGACTGAGCCAGCTCTTCGAGGTGGGACTTAAGAGCCTTGCAATGCTCAGTCTTATGTCCTCCTTCTTTGTGAAAAGCGCATCTCAGCGCGTTGTTTCTTTTTTAGGGATCTCCTCCTATCTTTCTGGGCCACTTAATAAATGGCTCGTCCTTAATTTTTATGAGAATTTTGTAAATTGGTTCTCTGAAGACAGTGTTGACCACTTGAAATGCTTTTGCCACATCATTACTGCCTCCGTTCTTGGATCCATTCTTACCCCCATTCTTTCCTCCTTTTTTCTGGTTCTCAATTTTGTCACTGCCTTTCGGAGCGAGCTTATCTCGATCGTTTTCTCTTGTGCTGAGGCGAGTAACATCCTCCACCTTGGCGTATTTCTCTATGCGAGCTATCAGGTCGTCGATGGTCATGGCCTCTTTTTTTGTCAGGGATTGGTACAGAAGGGAAGAGCTGGGTGACCCAATTTTAAAAGAGGCCACTGCTACTTGCTCCGAGCAGTCCTCGACCTCGTTGAATAACTCCCAGTACCTCTTCGCGTAGTCTCGGAGTGTCTTTTTCATTGTTAGCAAAGCATCCATCCTTTTGGGATGGGAACTACTGGTAATGAAGCAGGCCGTAAAGAGCTCAGCCAGGGACTTGAAGCTTCTAATGGAACTGTGGGGGAGCCTTTCGAACCATTTCTATGCCACGTCATGTAGACTCGAGGGAAAAATTTAGTACATCAGTGCGTCTCGATGGTTCCAGTGGGTCATGGATTGCCTGTACTGCCTGACGTGATCAATGGGATCAGTTTTACCATCATAAATCTTCAACCTTAGAATAAAAAATTTCTTGGGGGCTTCCTCTTTTTCTATTTCTCTTGAGAAAGGAAATTTCATCTGAGTTTTAAGAGCTCGCCTAGCGAGCTCTCGGGTTGATCTGGTACCGTGATACGCAGGGTATTGGTCCATCTCCCTTCAGATCAGACTTCGTATGTTCTCGTTACTGCGAGCTGGGCTCCTATAACTGTGAGCTAGTCGTAGTTGCTCGAGAAGGTCATCCTCTGACTCGTTTCCCTCAACTTTCTAGGACCCACGTCTAAGGCTCCTTCCTCGACTGTGAGACTTGCTCGTCATAGGGTTATGAGTGATGTACGTACGTCTCTTGGTGCCACAAAGGAGCTCTTTCTCCATTCTTTCTAATCTTCTTTTGAGGCGAGCATTCTCTGCTTCGTTCTTGCGAGAAGACTCCCTCTGCTCTTGGAGCCTCGCCTCATATGCATCAATCAACCTTGATATTTGTGTGGACCTTACTGGTCCTTGGATTTCTTCTGAGGATGGCCTATCTAGGCGAGCCCTCTAATCTGAACGCCGAACTTCAGATCTTATCCTGTGAGGAGCAGGTTATTCTTGGATATCTCCTGCCTAAGGAGCATTACTACTGTGACCAGACATTTCAAACTTCTTTGTTGGTGTGGGATTTCTCAGGGAAGATAAACGTTCCCACAGACAACGCCAATTGTGGTGACAATTATTATTCAACACAAATAGATAAGAGAAGCGCAATCACCAAGCAAAATAAGGAAAGTAAAATGCCAATCACACAACAGGAGATATACGTGGTTCAGCAAGAATGCCTACGTCCACGGTGGTCCAGTCAGTATTATTTCTATATACTTCGGGGAGAGTTTACAGAGAATACCATGCGTGTCTTATGCCCCAGACCTAGGGTTTCTTATATACATGTCTATCTTCGAGGAGTGGGGGTGTTGGACTCCCCCATGTTTACCATATTCTCCTGAAACATCTCTTTACAAGAATATGGGAGAAGACTCGTTCATAATTCCATTCAGTTTAAGTAAGGGGTTTGGACTTTGGGCCTCTCTAATTGGGCTACTCGTCCGGTATGGTAATGCCAAATATGGGTACCCACATAACCCTAATTCGTTCAAACACTTTTCAAACCCTAACCTCTTTCAAAAACCAGTTTATACCTAACACAACCTTGAGTGTTTGAAAGTTTTGAGTGTTGGTTTGATAGTTGTTTGATGCTGTAACCTCTTCGTTCTCAGATCTTGTTTTCAACTTAAACATTTGACTAGATATGTGTTTATACTTTTATAAAAATCTTATATCTAGTCGTTGCATGTTATATTACATATAGATCTGCATCTATAGTTTCTCATCTTGAGAAAACTTTTGTTGATTTGTTTCTGTAAATGTTTTTATCTTCAAAATCAATAAAATCATTTTATGTTTCTAGTTTTTATGAAACAAGACCTTTGACCTAGTTGGAATTGCACTTGGTGATTTTCAATCTCAAAAATATTTTCAAAACTTGAGATTGATTAAGATCTTAAAACGTTTTTCAAGTAAGATAGCCGTGGATTCTGGGATTATAATAAATGTCAAATAAGGTTTAAGTTTTTTAAGAAGAGAGAAATAGAAAATCACAGCATATAGATCTTATATGTAATTTGATAGGACTGTTTGTATAAATAAGTGTGTGTGTGTGTGTGTGTGTGTGTGTGTGTGTGCATGCATGTATTAGAAAGCACCCTCACAAACACTAGCACCCTACCATACTAAAAGTGTTGGTAATAAGATCTTAAGAACAATAGTCGACGTAAAGAACTGGAACAAATTGGATGTTAGCAAATTGGAGAACAACATCAATAACCAGAACTGAAAAAAAGTTAGAAGAATACCAGTGGGTACATTCCTAAACTTGTATAGGTCTGATTTGTGTGCATGTGTGTTATATAGTTTGTAACTGTTATAATTTGTTTTAGTGGAATTTTTGGTTTAGTCCGTAGAGGGAGTCGTGGATGTTTCCTCACTTGGGTGAGGTTTTACCACGTAAAAAATCCTTTGTCCTTAATCTTTCTACATCTCCTCATCTAATTCTTATGGTTGTAGTGAGTTTAAGTTTTTTAAACTGATTTACTAAACCTGTTAACCAGTCTTGAACAGATCTTGTACATATTTTGTTAAACACATCTTGTGATTAATTTGATTTGATTTTAAGAAAAGAGTTTCTTCAAAAAATAGTTCTGAGTTATTTTAATAGTTTAATATTGTATTAAACGGCTTTAGTAACAGTATTTCAATTAGTATCAGATCTTTGCAAACTTCTTTTAAAATATCCCGTGTTTCTGAAATTGTTTTCTAAAAATGAATCATGGATGAGAAAAAGGAAAGATTTGGTAACTTGACTAGACCTCCTCTCTTTGATGGAATAAATTTTGCTTACTAGAAAGTAAGGATGATTGCTTTCATTCAAGGAACCTTGGGAGATGATGTCTGGGACATTGTTGAAAATGGATACATTTATCCTACTAAACCAGCCACTAAAGGAAATAATGAGAGGATTAAGAAAGTGTTAAGTGAGTTCACACAAGAAGAGAAGCAAGTTTATCACAACAATAACAAAGGAAAGAATGCCATATTTATGTCCATAAATGAACATGAGTTCAAAAGGATCTCATCTTGTGCCACTTCTAAGGAAGCTTGGGACACTTTGGTTACTGCTCATGAAGGTGACACTAAAGTTAAGGCTGCTAAAACACAAATGCTCATTCAGCAGTATAACTCTTTAATTATGTCTGGCTCTGAGTCATTTGATGAATTTTATATGAATTTTACTGATATTGTGACCAAATTGCATGCTAATGGGATAACATATGACAGATATGGAATTGTATCTAAAATTCTAAGATCATTACCACAAAAATTTAACAACAAAAGATATGCTATTGAGGAAATGTGTGACCAAAATCTCACTCCCGAATTACTCAGTAGTAAACTAAGAACTGTGGAAATTGAATTATAATTTAAGAAACAATTGACCCAGTCCCATAGGAAACAGACTAGTTCCAATCTGAGTTTTTCTTCTAAGCTGATTAAGCCTGAGCTTAACATTCCCAATTACGACTCTGATGAGGAATGTGACATAGAGAGATTGGACAATCATATTGCCTTGATGACAAAACTATTTAAGAAAATAGTAAAGTTTAGAAATAACATGGCAAACAAACAAGGCAAGTCCAATTATCCAACTCACTCTAATCACAAACCTCATGAGAGAGGTCAAGACAAACATCACAAGGATATTCATACTAGACCTAACAAGGACCTTAAGAAGATTGAATGCTTTAGATGTGGAAAACTAGGACACATAGCACAAGACTATTGAGTTAACTTGAACACTCATAATAAGCATACTAGGGCCAACATTTGCAAGACATGGGATGATTCAAGCGACTCTGAAAATGAGGAACCTGAGTCATCTGATGTTTTTGATCTTTGCATGTCTTTCTTTGCCAAGATAATCTATAATGATGATATGCATGTGCTTGTAGTGAGGATGAATTTATTAATTCTACTTCTGTGGTTATGAATCATGCTGTTACTGGTTTAGATGCTGTAATTTCTGAGAACATTGCTAGTTCTACCATGGGGTGTGTGAGTCAAAGGGAAAGCGATAATGATGATGTCAATGGGTGTGTGAGTTCAAGAATTGAAGCCTTAGGGGTCACTTCACACACTAAACTTAGTGACTCGGACACTGAAGACCTTCCTGATATTCACATTCTTTATGCAAAAACTCTCAAGAAAAGCACTAGTCTAGAAAAGATAGTGAAAGATCTCACTAAGAAATTAGAAGATCTAAGCCTAATGGTCAAACTCAATGCTGAAGAGTATACTACCCAATGTCTAACTCATGAAAATGAAGTCAAAATCTTTGATCAAAAATTGAAGAATTTGATTGATGAAAATGAAACTCTGGAGAAAAAATATAAAGGGACATTATTAGAATTGGAACAAACTAAAGAAAAGACATCAATAATTTTAAAAAAAATTTCCAAATTTGAAAATAACTCAAACTGCTTTGATGGTTTTGTTGTTGATTCAAAAACCAATTCTGATGATCGAACTGGAATAGGGTTTTGTCCCAATTTAAAGACACAAACAAAATCCTTTGAATCTATCAAGTTTGAGTCAGGAGGCAAAAGACCTATAAAAACTTGTCCAGACTTTCATTCTCTAAAAATTGAGTTTGATACAAAACAACAGAAGTTTGATATTGGGGAACTAAGTTAATCTAAGTATGAAAGTTCACCTAAGGCTAAATATGTCTACCCCTCAAGTAGGAAGCGTGAATCTACCTTCAAAACTGTTCTACCTAGGAATAAGGTTCAACCTCCAAATCCCTTAAAGCCTATGTTTAGAGACTTTCCTAAGGAGATACCCTCTTCGAGAAATCTATATTGCTCATACTGTGACTTGTATGGCCATTCTTTTGATGGTTGCTACTCTAGACGTTTAGTTAACCCTGCCTATAATACCCCCTGTGTACCAAAACTTCAACTACTCTAGAAGGAGTCATAATAATTATGTTCTGCCTAGACAACCAGACAAAAACTCTAACTATAGAAAAATAAAGACCAAACCTAAAAGAACATTTCCTAGAAGGATTCCTAAACACTTTCCTAAACCAAATGCTCATGTGTCTCATAAAATTCAAAATCATGAGCAAAACATTTTTCAACAAAAATCGAATGCTCACAAATTTTATCAAATGAGAGAAAATAAGCAAAATTTGGGTTAGAAAAGATGATCTATTATCCCAGATGAAGTGTAACATTGTTATTACTGCTTTAAAAGTTGAACACACATCTTATGGTTGGTATTTAGATTATGGATTTTTAAAAGACATGACTGGTGATGATACAAAACTCTTAAACAAAACCAGCTTTACTGGAGGAAAAGTTATTTTTGGTGATGGAGTATCATCCCAAATCATAGGTAAAGGAACTCTCCAAGAAGAAGGATTAATTGTTCTTGAAAATGTTCTTCTAGTCAAAGGTCTTAAGGCTAATCTACTTAGTATCTCATAATTTTGTTACTCAGATCATACTGTTACCTTTTTAAAAAATATTGCAAGAGTTTAAACGAAAAGGGTGAATGCATAATTACAGGATTCAAGACTCCTGACAATTGCTATACTGTCATGAATAATTCTGAAATCTGTAATGTTGTCAGAATGGACGACAATGAGATATGGCATAATAGGATGGGTCACATAAATTATGATAATCTTAGTAGATTGTCTTCTCAAGAAATAGTTAGAGGAATTCCAAAAATCAAACCCATTTCTAATATTGTTTGTGGATCATGTGAAGAAGGAAAAATTGTTAAGGCACCTCATAAGAAAGTCAAAGATATTCTTACCTCTAACCCCTTGGAACTCATCCATATGGATCTAATGGGTCCCTATCAAACTGTTAGTCTCAGTGGACACAGTTACATACTTGTTATGGTTGATGACTTCACCAGATTTACTTAGGTAGCCTTATTAAAACAAAAGTCTGACACATTTTAAAATTTTTTAAAAATACTTCTTCGGATTGAAAATGAGAAGGACACTCAAGTAAATATAATTCGTAGTGATAGAGGTGGAGAATTCAAAGACATCGGTATAATAGAGTATTGTGACTATAATGGTTTCAAACATTAGTTTAGTGCCCCTAAGACTCCTCAACAAAATGGTATCGCTGAGAGAAATAATCGTACTCTTTAAGAGATGGCACGTGTTATGATTCATGCCAAATGTTTACCAAAATATTTTTGGGTCGAATCTATTCGTACTACGTTTCACATTATCAATAAGGTCTATCTTAGAAAGAATTCAAAACAAACTCCTTACGAATTATGGTATGGGAAGAAACCCAATCTTAAGTACGTGAGAACCTTTGGTAATACCTGTTATGTTTGCAGAGACATAGAACACTTATCCAAATTTGAGGGTCGTGGAGATAAAGCTATTTTTTCTAGGATACTCACCTAACAGTAGAGCTTACCGCGTTTATAATCTTCACAATAAGACCATAATGGAATCCATAAAGGTAATTGTAAGTGACACTACTATAGAGAGTAAGACTGGAGAATCAACTATTGTGGAAGGGCGTGCAAATGCTTTAGAAAATAACTCTCCAGAAATGGATGATTCTTTATCAATTCAGACACCTGAAGTACCTAACTGGGTCTCTAAAAATCATCCCATAGATAATGTTGTTGGTAACCCTAGTGAGCCCGTCCGTACAAGATCTCAATTAAGAAATTATGCTTATTATGCATGGTTTGTTTCCCTTCTGGAACCAGGAATGTAAATGAGGCATTGAATGACCCTCAATGAATTTCTGCTATGCAGGAAGAACTTCTTCAATTTGTCATTCATGATGTCTGGTATCTTGTACCTAGGCCAGAACACAAAAAGGTTATTATCACACATTGGATATTTAAAAATAAATCTGATGAAAGTGGGATAATCATTATAAACAAAGCTAGATTAGTTGCTCAAGGGTATTCTGAAATCGAAAGAATAGATTTTAAAGAGACTTTTGCTCCTGTTACTCGTTTAGAATTTGTTCGTCTTCTCTTTGACATAACTTGCTACTTGCACTTTACACTTTACTAAATGGATGTCAAATCTTCATTCCTTAGTGGAATATTAACTGAGTAGACCTATGTAGAACAACAAAAAGGGTTCATTGACCCTCAATATCCAAATCGTGTGTTTCGTCTTAAAAAGGCTTTGTATGGCCTAAAACAAGAGCCTAGAGCCTGGTATGAGCGCCTTTCCAATTTTCTCTTAGATAAAGGTTTTAAGAGAGGAGGAAATGATCAAACTCTTTTTGTCAAACATTTTGACAAACACATCATTATAGCTCAAGTTTATGTTGACGATATCATCTTTGGATCAACTTCTCCCTCAGAATTTAAATCTTTTTCCAAAATTATGCATAAAAAATTTCAAATGTCTCTTATGGGGGAGTTATAATTTTTCTTGGGTCTTCATGTCAAACAAAATTCAGGAGGATTATTAGTTTCGCAATCTAAATATGCATTAGATATTGTCAAAAAATTCGGCCTTGAGAGTGCTAAAGATGCTAAAACTCCCATGAGTACTATGGTCAAATTATCTAAAGATGAAACTGGAAAATCCATAGATCCAATTCTATATTGTAGTATGATAGGAACCTTGCTATACCTTACTGCCTGACGTCCTGATATAATGTATGTTGTTTGTGTGTGCTCTCGTTATCAATCCTAAAGAGAGCCATCTAACTTCTGTTAAAAGAATTATTAAATACGTAAAAGGTACTCTGAATCTAGGACTTTGGTACACTAGTGATACACCTAGCACTATAATTGGGTACATTGATGCTGATTGGGCTAGGTGAACTGATGATACTAAAAGCACATCCAGAGCATGTTACTATATAGGTAATAATCTGTTACGATGGAGTAGTGAGAAACAAAATTGCACTTCTCTATTAACAACTGAATCTGAATACATAGTGGCTGGAAGTTGCCGTGCTCAATTACTTTGGCTTAAAAAATGCTAAGTGATTATGGTATTCAAGAAAAACAATTTAATCTCTATTGTGATAATCAAAGTGCGATCAATATCTCTAAAAATCCTGTTCAACACTCGCGAACAAAACACATAAAAATAAGACATCACTTTATACGCGAATTGGTTGAAACTAAGGAATTAGAAATTAATTACCTTCCTACTGATTTGCAACTCGCAGATATGTTTACCAAACCTTTGGATTACAATAGATTTATTTCTTTGCATAAATGAATAGGTATGGTTTGTGATGATTCAACTCTTGGGCCTACATATTTTTTTCCCTTTGTCTATTTGAGACAAAATGGGGGAGAAATTTGAGTCTTATGAGTTCAGTTTTTACATATTTCTAATAAGCTTGATCTTAATGATTATTTGCAGGATTCTGTACAGTTATTTTCAACAGTTGTAATAGGGTATTTAATTGTAATTAGTTGAGTTATGTATTTTTTCTTTTCTAGGAAATGGGTAGATATAATTTTTATAGGAATAGGTTTTTCTTATGTTTTGCTTCCCTACGAGTTCTAGAGGACTCAAAGGAGATTTTGTCTCATATTTCCAAAGGGGGAGATTGAAGCACCTTATACTCTTGACTCACTTGAGTATACATTGTATAAGTGCTCATCTAGTTTGGAAATAGTGACAAAATTGTGTCCTCTCCTAGAATCTAAAGAGCCTCAGAGAATTGTCTATAATTAATTCCTCTTGTTTGATTGATCAAGGTATATTCACCAATCACTCACATACAATTAGGACTGCATACATGGGTCTTATATTGCATAAATTGGTTGCATATATAGTGTGTGTATTAATTTCCCTCAAATTGATTTTTAATATTTTTTGGGGAATTTTAATGGTTTTTAAAATAAGTTTTTCCCTAATTAAAATTGGTTTTTCTAAAGTGTTGGGATCATTCTGCAATTTTGTATTATTGGTTTTATTGGCTGAAAGTTCATTTGGGTATAAATCAAAAGCGCTAGAGACTTCAAGGTATCTGGGTAATTACTTTCAAACACGCGTATTAGAATCTATCTCAGTCCTACACCTGTCGCTTATATATCAGTTTGATTTGTTTTTCTTCCAAGAGACAATGCCCGTGCACAATCTCAACCTTTGGATCGTATTTATCGACGATCTGCATGCATTCAAACTCTATCCTGGTGAAACTCTCTTAAGCCAATTAAAAGCATTTTAATCACCGTATCTCTTTAGCCCTTTGATCGAAGTCAACTTGCTGAGACCAAATCGTAGCCCTAGATTTAGATCTGCCTTCTCGATCCTTCTCATCCCCCTATATAAGGAGACTTACCCTCAGCCAAACGAGGCTTTTGCCACTTCGTTTTATTCAAATGAGAGAGAGAGAGAGAGAGAGAGAGAGAGAGAGAGAGAGAAAATAGAGTTAAGAAACCCTAACCCTAATTCGTTCAAACACTTTTCAAACCCTAACCTCTTTCAAAAACCAGTTTATACCAAACACAACCTTGAGTGTTTGAGAGTTTTAAGTGTTGGTTTGATAGTTGTTTGATGCTGTAACCTCCTCGTTCTCAGATCTTGTTTTCAACTTAAACATTTGATTAGATCTGTGTTTATACTTTTATAGAAATCTTAGATCTAGTCGTTGCATGTTGTATTACACATAGATCTCCATCTATAGTTTCTCATCTTGAGAAAACTTTTTTTGATTTGTTTCTGTAAATGTTTTTATCTTCAAAATTAACAAAATCATTTTCTGTTTCTAGTGTTATGAAACAAGACCTTTGACCCAGTTGGAATCGCACTTGGTGATTTTCAATCTCAAAAATATTTTCAAAACCTGAGATTGATTAAGATCTTGAAACGTCTTCCGAGCAAGATAGCCGTGGATTTTGGGATTATAATAAAGGTAAAATAAGGTTTAAGTTTTCTAAGAAGAGAGAAATAGAAAATCACAACATATAGATCTTATATGTAATTTGATAGGACTATTTGTATAAATAAGTGTGTATGTGTGTGTGTGTGCATGCATATATTAGAAAGCACCCTCACAAACACTAACACCCTACCACACTAAAAGTGTTGGTAATAAGATCTTAAGAACAAGAGTCGACATAAAGAACTGGAACAAATTGGATGTTAGCAAACTGGAGAACAACATCAACAAACAGAACTGCAGAAAAGTTAGAAGGACACCAGTGGGTACATTCCTAAACTTGTATAGGTCTGATTTGTGTGCATGTGTGTTATATAGTTTGTAACTATTATAATTTGTTTTAGTGGAATTTTTGGTTTACTCTGTAGAGGGAGTCGTGGATATTTCCTCAGTTGGGTGAGGTTTTACCACGTAAAAAATCCCTTGTCCTTAATCTTTATACATCTCCTCATCTAATTCTTATAGTTGTGCTGAGTTTAAGTTCTTTAAACTGATTTACTAAACCTGTTAACCAATCTTGAATAGATCTTGTACATATTTTGTTAAACACATCTTGAGATTAATTTGATTTTATGAAAAGAGTTTCTTCAAAAAATAGTTCAGAGTTACTTAAATAGTTTAATCTTGTATTAAACGGCTTTAGTAACAATATTTCAAAATACCCTCCCTAAATTAATTCTCCTTTATTAACTATATACTTGTCAAGCATTGACCTTTTATTAAAAAAAATTATGTATATGATTATATCAATGCAACTTAAAACAAAAGTTTCTATTAAGGACTAGGCTCCATAAATAGCGTAATGTTGTATATTGCATACCCGGTATCCCATTGCCTACACCCGTAAATATGTATCGTTGGTTGTAAACACATTTTTTTTATCCCTAGTCCTCTTAGCTATAAGCGCTCTACAGAATTAAACATGTGATGTCCAAGCCTTATAACACGTCTCTTGGTATATTTTCTATTAGGGATGACTCCATCTCTAGTCAAAATACAGAGTAACCAACCCGATGACTATGACACCTCTGGGATTTTAGTCATGTCGATAAAGGATACATAGATCTCTGTCGGTGAATTCTGGTTCGCTCCATTCCTAAATATACACCTCCATTCCGTATAAAACATCTAACTAGTCTGAAGGAAAACTTACTCTAACTAGTGATCACCGGACAATAATAATAAATTATGCCTTTATCGGTGCATCTTGGGCCACTCTCATTTTGAACGCCCACCAAATCTACTTCCCACTTTACGAATAGCGTATCCCTCTCTTAAGACAAGTCCTCACACCTTCACACACATCACGTTCAAACACGTGTACAATCAAACTACGTATGATTTGATGTTGTGGATACATGAGTACGCAGGCACAATATCGAGTCCGTCTCGTGAGAATAAGCCTCGATAATATTCTCTCTATATATCTTGTCACAACCTAGATGCACCCATCTATCACATTACTTTCTTAAACCCCCTATCTCACAGCTCGAACGAGATATCAAACTATCTGCAGTCACGATTTTTCGCACATATCTACATAACATACGTTCAAACACATATACACATACATTAATGACCTCATGTTATGTTAGTTGAGCCTTATTTCACCCATACACACACAAACTAATAGATAGCTATTATCTAAATACACATTTATACACAATCACTCTTATATACCCACACCGATTTAAGTGACATTACTATAACTCTCACTAATACAATTTTTATACCTAAGCATCAATCAATATTTCAAGAGTTTCTCAAATTACTATCTCTAAGCATGTCCTAAAATAAACTAAAAATTACCCACAAAATTTAAAGAGAGGCAACATGCATATAATTAAGGAAGTGTAAAGAACAAGCGGAGTGACTAACACCTCCCCCACTCTTAAGCCGATTCCCAAAGCCCACAACAAGAATCAATGGACAATAGAAGATCTAAACATGACTTAGGATTAACTCGAAAAGGGTAACCCGAACCTTTTATTTATTTTTATATAAAATAAACTGGTGACTCTAAACAATCGACAACCCCTCGCACTAAATATACTTAGGATTAGGCCTAAACTATGGTTGTGCGGCAAAAATGGATATGGTGTCTAACAGCTTCCAAGGGAAAAATTATCGAACCACCAAAATGATAACCTGACCTCGGGGAGAAATGAAGGGCCGAGAGAAAATCACTCTCTCATCCTCACAAGGATCAAACAATAAGCCGTGTTACCCGAATGACATGATAATCCCTCTCCTCTCGAGTCCCGTTCGGGGCCCATAACACCATAGTGGCGACTCCGCTTAGGATAGATCAAGAAAATCGAACTATCTTTGTGCTTCCTTTCTATTATGCTTAATATCTCTCTCTCTCTCTCACATGACTACTTTACGCAAATTTTAGAATTATTTAACTGCCTTAGTTTAGATTCTCTCAAAATGTAGATATGTTCTTAGGTCCCTATACAACATTGTGCATTTTCCCCAAACGTATAGGTATGCATAAAGGACTTCGTGATAAACAAACATAAAAGTATGTGAAAATAAAGATTACATGTTTTCATCATGCACCGCATTATCTTGATTTTTTTATTTTTTAAACTCAATATCCTTAAGGCCAAAATCGGTTAGTCTAAAGACTGGTCGTCGATGATTATTGTCACTCTTTTTTCCCACATGTCCGGTATATCAGGAAACTTCTCTCTCGATCCTAAAGTCTTAGTGACAGGTAAAGTTTAAAGTTTTTCAGTACTGGGGTATATCGAATAGTCTTTCACAACTATTTAGTACTAAGGTAAAGTGGTTTTACACGTACCTCAAAGGTTGTCTAGTCCAAGCAAACCAAACTATCGTGATCCAAGGCAATTAAAAGAAATCCACCGATCACACATCCTCCTTGCGCTTTTGCATATAAATAAAAAGATCTAGGAACACCCCCTATTACCCAAAAATAAAAGAAACTTACAGGCCAATCGTTTTGAAAAAGTTCAAAATTGTTAGAAAGCCGAAGGTTAGTCCAAATCCCTTAGATTCTAGGATGAATGTCTTTCCCTATTTTAATGGAAGATACACGATATGAATCTGCAAGTCATCACCAAAACATAATTCCCTTACGTTAGATTTCCCTGCCCACATTTTATTTTGAGAAAATAATAGGCCATAGTCTATTACTTTCCCACTCCTTATATGAAAAATGAGATCTCGCCATTATTTAATCGAATCCAATGGGATTCTATTCAGTTCTTCCCCTTTGAAGATACTACCAAATAAAAACTAAAAAATAAATAAAATACCGTCCACACAGTTAAAAAATGGATAAAAGAATTAAATAGGAAAAATGCATGCGTATGTGAGTCCTTCTCCCCTATATATTGTCCTTGTGCCAGTCCTTCTGTCAACAGAATCCTAAATGAAAGTTCCCCAACTTTTTTTGCATTTATCATTATTAGCAAAAAAATACACACTAAGTTCTAACCCTAGAAACCTGAGTTTGCACTTCCTGTGGTCGTCTAGTTTTCATCTGCAATCTCTATACACAAGATTGTTAAGTCTACACCTCAGTATGCTCCATGTGTACAGAAGAAGACTAGGCTCTATCCATAATGGGTCAAGTTTTTAGATATTTTTAGAATATCACCGCCTCTCAGAACACTATGCAGTCAGAAATTAGGACACTAGGTCGAGCACAAGTCCACATATAAGAGGACACTGCTACTACCGGAGTAGGATAAAATGTGATCCCTCCCTCTATACCCAACATCAATACATCGGCTATCATGACTATCGAGATAAAATTGACTAATCCCCAAGATCCACCCGTGCCACTTACAACAGCAGTGTTGATACCAAAAATTATCCTGCCACGTGGACCATTCATGTATGAACACATGTTATCCATCTGGGAACCAATCCAAGTTAGCAAGGGAGATTCACCGACCAAATAAAGGAATGACGGCCAGTATGTTAAAGAAGATCGACCAACACTAGCAAGACCGACCAACAACGACAGTAAATCACCAATAGTCGTATACATTATTATCATTGTATAGATGTAAATGCCTATGATATAAAGGCATTCCATCCTTTCATATTCCTACTCTTGTACACCCTCAAAGGGCTATAAATACATTGTAAACCCTACATCCAAGGGACATGAAAAAAGAGACAAGAGGTAATTGAACAAGCCCAAGGCAATACACAACAGTGTAAGTAGGATTTTCTTATAGCCGAACCACTTTAAAAATTCTTTTTCTATTTTATTCATTTTTATCTGTGATCAATTAATTAGGCCAATTTAGTTTTTTGCATCAACAGATTGGCGTGGTCTGTGGAAACGTGTTTCTAATCGTTCTCATTCATTCAAACACCAAAATGGTTGATATTCCTGAATCAAGTCTCAAGAACGATGGCATTCCGCCTGTCCCTTCTACCCCACCAATAACAAATGAATTAACTGGAATTTTGGCTAGTCTTGCAAGGCGCCAAGAGGCTTCGCATGACACTATCAGGCAACTCGCACAAACTCTCCTTCTCTGTCTCCCCATGGAAATATGCCACCACCACCACCAAGAGGCGTCAAGCGTAGTCAGTCAAGAACTATAGGGGATACATCTTATCATCCAGGGTCAAATTAACTATCTAGAGCATCAGAATCCTTCAATACACAATCCTACTATTTACAGAGGCTAAGTGCTTTAGAAAGGCTAAGATGAGCTTCTACCTTCAATTGTTTGGGACCCAGGGGGAATAGAAATGCTCCTAGGGCAATGTCAGGAAACACTCGATGACTAATTAATCGAAGGGAAGGCTCTGGCTAGTCCAGATCATACGCCCAACGAACTACTCGGGTCAAGAAATAATCCCAAGAGGAGAGTTCAATGAACAACAGAACAACGACGCATAGGTCTGATGATGGTAACAACGCTTGGAAGGGTTTTATCCAGAGATTGGAGGACATGCTAGGAGAGATGGCTAAGGCCAAAAACCCACTACAAAGAAGCTTTGTAAAAGGATCTCCCTTCATACAAGCAATTTTGGATTTCCCCACTCCAGCAAATTTCAAAGATCTAGCGGTTACACCTAAATACGGTGGGAAAACTGACCCAGTCCTCCATATAGAACAATACCAAGAAATCGTTGATATTTATGTAGTTCCCGACGAAATGAGGTGTATAGCATTCTATGGAATAATTACTAGATTTGCCCAAATCTTGTACAATAGCTTTCCTCGAGGACAAATTTCCACATTCCACTAGTTCGCTGAGCTATTTATTAGCAACTTTTGTTTTGGATCCAAGACTGTAAAAAGGGTAGCACATTTTCTTAGTGTAAGATAGAAATAATGAGAGAGCACTAGGGACTACATCACTCGTTTCAATAACGAGAAACTAGAGGTTTTGAATTATGAGGAAAAAACTACTATAACAGCCTTTATAAGTGGATTGCTCCCCGAGAAGCTCTATTATAAACTTTCTAAAGATCCCCCAAACACCATAGCAGAATTGATGGCCAAAGCAGCTAAAATCATGAATGTCGAGGAAGCAATGGCAGCTAAGAGGAGCTCGGGAGTAAAAGTTGAAGTAAAAAATGACTAGAAGGACCGCAAAGATTCCAAGGAGTCAAAACAGAAAGGAATTATAGAAAAGCTCACGGAGTATAACAACTACACTCCACTAAGCATGTGCATTCTCATATCTTGGAGGATATCAAATATAACAAAGATGTGCATTGGCATGATATGTTGAGAATTTCCCCTACCGAGAGGGACAAAACTAAGTACTGTGAGTTCCATAGAGACCACGGTCACACGACGAATCATTGCATTACCCTTTAAAATAAGATTGAAACTCTCATCCGAAGAGGAAAATTGAATTAGTTTGTTGATCGATAGAATAACGAGGGAGCTCGGTGCAGATCAAAATCTCCATATAGACCTAAAGAGGATAAAAAGAGGGCTCATGAAGATGACCAAGATGCTGATCCCGAATTAACCAAAAAGCCCCATTAACCGGAACGCGAGGTATTCCCATTTAGTGTTGGTTATTTTGATTACCAAATGATTACATATGGAGATGCATGAGGAGGAGATCATACCGCAGAGCGAAAATCTTATCTCAATGAGGCTCAAGATTGCTCATACATACAAAGGATTAATCTTGCTGAGGAAGCAAGACCAAGGAAGGTTAATAAAGATAAGCTGGCAATAAGATTTTCAAAAAATGATCTTTCAGGAGTACTGTACCACCATGACGATCCTCTGGTAATTAAAATCAGAAAGGAAGATGTCATTGTCTTTAGATTTCTAGTAGATAATGGAAGCTATACAGATATAATGTTTTACCCTTCTTTCAGTAGCTTGAACTTTAAGCTTATCCAGTTAGAGCCCTATCATCGACCACTAATAGGTTTTGCAGGTGAGAAAGTCTTCCCTTTAGGAACCATTGAGATGGAAGTAATGATTGGTACATGTATAACCATCCGAACAAAGAAAATTATTTTCTTTGTAATGGATTAAAATGTCTAGTCAACTTACAATATAATTATAGGAGGAGTTGGGCTAAAGAAGTTTGAGGCAGTGCCCTTTACTGTTCATCACTGCTTGAAATTCCTAACCAAATTTGGTTTAGGAGTTGTGAAAGGTGTTCAGAAAGTAGCTCAAGAATTCTACTACTCAGATGCTGAGCAGGAAGATTTGGAAGAAATAAAGAGAAAAATCACCACTTACCAAGCGGATACCTCTGAACCCAATGAAGAATCTGAGGTTCAAACCTCAGATCCAAGGGAGGAAATAGAGCTAGTAAAGGAACAGATTATAGAGCCAACAGAAAACATTGTGTTAGATGATGATAAACCAAAGCGCACTACTCAAGTTGGAACAATGATGGATCATGTTCTTAAACAGGAACTAGTGAACTTCCTTAAACAAAAAAAACATGTGTTCGCCTGGAGTCACGAAGATATGCCAGGAATTGATCCTAGCTTCCTTTAAGATGATCTCAATGTTAATAAAGAAATCAAGCTAGTAAAGCAAACGCGAAGAGTGTTCAGCCCCGAGAAGAACCAATCCATACAGGAGGAAGTTGAAAAGCTTCAAAAAGAAACCTTTATTGATGAGGTGAAATATCCAGATTCGTTAGCCAATGTAGTTATGATCAAGAAAAAAAATAACAAGTGGAGAATGTCTGTAGACTTCACAGATCTTAACAATGCACGCCCAAAGGATCACTTTCCTTTACCCCGAATAGATCAACTTGTGGATGCTACCTCATGACATGAGTTACTCAATTTTATGGATGCTTATTCTGGTTATAATCGGATCAAAATGAAGCCTAATGATAGAAAGAACACTTTTTTCATTACTCCCCGAGGAACTTACTGTTATAATATTATGACTTTTGGTTTGAAAAATGCAGGTGCTACGTATCAAAGGTTGGTGAACAAGGTTTTTGAGGATCAAATAGGCGAAAACATGGAACTATACGTGGATGATATGCTTACAAAGAGCAAAAAAGCTTCTAACAATATTGCCGACCTCATCAAGACTTTTGATCAACTTGAGAGCACTAAATGAGATTAAACCCAGCAAAATGCGTCTTTGGAGTACAAGAAGGAATGTTCCTCGGGTATATAGTAAATCAGAGGGGAATTGAAGAAAACCCAAATAAGATTAAAGCATTACTTGAGATACAGTCACTGACTTGCAAGAAGGGTATGCAAAGGCTAACTGGGCGAGTAACAGCTCTGAACAAATTTGTGTCCCGAGCTAAAGACAGGTGCCTACCATTTTTTAAAGTACAGAGAAAGAGTTTTGAATGGAACGAAGAATGTGAGAAAGATTTTCTGGAGTTGATGAAGTATTTGGGGTCACTTCCACTACTTTCTCGATCAATTATAGGGGAGAAATTGCACCTGTACTTAGCTGTTTCTAAATCAGTCGTAAGATCTGTTTTGATCAGAGAGGAGAATGGAGTTCAAAAAGCCTGTTTACTACACCAATAAATCTTTTCGAGTTTGAAAAATCAAGTACCCTCGCATAGAAAAGTTGGCACTGGAGTTAATTGAAGCGTCTAAACGCATATAGCCTTATTTTCAAGCCCATACAATAGTAGTATACACTAATATACCCCTAAAGCAGGCTTTACACAAGCCAAAGAAGTCTGGAAGATTAATGTATTTGGTAGTAGAATTGGGGGAGTGCTGAATAATTCTCCCCGTTGAGTACGAAAGGCCCACCCTAAAAAGCAAATACTCTTTCATTTTTCACGGGTATCGCCACGCAGCCTAACCTTGACCACCCCTCAGGAAGAGGAGGTAATAATAGAGCACCCAAGAGGAGGCAATAATAAAGAACCAAAGAGTAGGCAATAATAGAGACCCCAATTAAAGCAGCCAAGTAGTAGCAGATTTCATAGTTGAATTCACTTACCCCGAGGTTCCCAAGCAAGAAAATCAACAGCTGAGCAAGAATCTAGAAAAAATAAAGTGAAAGAAGTTGTAGACAGTCAAGCTCCCGAGGAAATTTTACCAAAAGAAGCCATTGCTGACCTACCAGATTCCTCTTCCCAAACACAGTAGATGTATAAGAAGTGTGAGGAAGCAAGGAGAAAAACGTTCCACTATAGGATTTTGACAGACCAAGCATTTTATGACGATCTCCCAATATGGAGCATGCACGTTGATGGATCATCTTGTGCAACAAGAAGTGGAGCAGGTATCATACTTAACATTCCTGATAATATTGATGTTGAATCTACCCTGCGATTTTAATTCCAAGCCTCAAATAATGAAGCAGAATACGAAGCTCTCATTGTGGGCTTAAGTCTAGCCCAATCACTAAATGTCGAGGAAGTTATGGAACATAGTGATTCCCAGTTGTTAGTAAATCAGATGTCGAGCTCGTATGGAGATAAAGGTGAATTGATAGCCAGATGCCTGTCCAAAGCAATGGAGGTAATAGGGAAATTACTAGTTATTCGGATGAAGAGAATTCTAAGAGTAGAAATGCCCAAGCAGATGCTCTTGCTAGGCTAGTTTCAGCTACCAGAGTTGAACTCATATGAACTATTCCTATTGAGATTTTGGCCAATAAGAGTATATATGAGGATTTAATGATCAATTTTATCACTGCATACATGGGGCCATCTTCGATGGATAACATCAGAGCATATATTGAAGAAGGAACCTTGCCAGTAAATATAGTTAAAGCCAGAAGGTTGAAGTATAAAATGGCTAGATAAGTGATAGATAAAGGAGTTTTGTATAGGAGAGGATTGACAGTCAATTTGCAGCGTTGAGTTCATCCATCATAGGTTCCAGACCTAATTCAAGAAGTACAGGAAGGATCGTATAGAGCTCACATAATACGAAGAACACTTCTGCAGCGAATAAGTGCGTAAGGATACTACTGGCCAATAATGCGAGCGGATTGTGTAGCTTTTGCTAAAAAGTGTGGCAAGTGCCAAAGGTATTCCAGTATTCAAAAGACTCCACAGGCTGCTCTCACCCCAATCACTTCACCTTGGCCATTTTCCATGTGGGGAATAGACTTGGTGGGCCATTGCTGACCACCCGAGGAAGATTCAAGTACTTGGTTGTTGCAATGGACTACTTTACAAAGTGGATACAGGAAGAGCCATTGATAGACATGGGTTATGAGAAGGTCTACCAATTCATTTGGAAGAACATCATTTGCAGATATGCGCTGCCTTATACATTCATCACTGACCATGGAATGCAGTTTGATAATGAGAAATTCGCAGCTTATTGTGCTCAGTCCAAAATCCAAAACATACATTCTGCTCTAGGTCACCCTAAGAGTAATGGGGAAACCGAAGTTATAAATAGTACTCTGCTAAATGGGTTAAAGAAAAAGCTTGATGATGCAAAGGGAAACTACATCAACGAGCTACACTATGTTTTATAGGCGTACTGAATAACCCCGAGGACGACAACTAGAGAATCCCCATACATGTTAACATTTGGGACTAAAGCAGTTGTACCTACTGAGTTGGGTCTTCCATCCGATAGAGTTTTAAATTTTAACTCTCCTGTGAGTGATCTAATACGAAGGATGGATTTGAATATGCTAGAAGAAGTGCTAGAAGATGCTTCTCTAAGAAATACAGCTTACCATCAACACACAACTCGATTTTACAATAAAAGGATGGAGTCGACCAACTTAAAGGAAGGACATTATATGCTGAAGAAGGTTCTCTAGAAAAATAATAAACTTGAGGCTAATTGGCATAGGCCCTATCGTATTTCAACAGTCATTCGACCTGGAACTTATCAGATTGAGGATTTGGAAGGGGGAGAATTCAAGAATCCGTGGCATGCTGAGCATCTTAGAAAATATTACCAGTGATATAATCAATTGTACCCAGTTTAATATCAATTTTTAGTATTAATAAAATGATCTTTCCTCCAATTTCTATTTTTCAAAATTTTTTAAGAGTACTAGTACTATGAATTACCTATATATACTTGAGATTAAATAAGCTTAAAAGTTGTCAGAAAAACTTAAAAGTTGCTCAGCACAAGTGTTTTCTCCAAAATGTTGCTCGGTGTAAGCAATAAGTTACTCGACACAAGAAAAACTTGATCGGCGGCATACAAAACAGGTTATTATGAACTCAAGATGGTCAACAAGTATTAGGATAAAACAAGATCTTTATCCTACTGGGTAAAGTTCCGGAAGAACGTTGCGATGATTCCTCAAGATTAATGTAGGCACATATTTCGTATACGCCTAGTCACACTAATGGTAACTAATACAGAAAACCTAAGCATTTGGGTGTGTTAGTAAAACCTTTGGAGACACATGGGTAACTACGTATTCATTGGTAATTGATACTAAATTTATTTGGGTGTGTTAGTAAAACAAATGAATACGTAGTTACCCATGTGTTTACTAGTTTTATCAATCAAATACATTCTATTTATTTTTCATTACATAATAGTGTTTACAAAATAAATACATGACATTATTCTAAAGAGTGTTTCCCCTTAGATTTAGAAACTTCATGCATGCCAGCTGGAGGATCATCTAAAGTATAAGGAGAATTAATGAAATTAAAATCTTGAAGCATTCTCTTATTACTGTTGCTTGGCCGATCTAGCAGGTGAGGAGGTCGGATGATTTTCATCTCACCGTGCATCTTATAGTCTCCCAGACATTTAGAAATCAATTCATGGGGAATTGTGTTGGCAGGAATCCATTTAACATCGAGTCTAAAGGGAGGGTCTTCAAGGTCTAACAACACAGGATCATACCATTTACATAAAGGACTATTTTG
Organism: Sambucus nigra; assembly: GCA_949130495.1. Lineage (NCBI taxonomy): Eukaryota > Viridiplantae > Streptophyta > Magnoliopsida > Dipsacales > Adoxaceae > Sambucus > Sambucus nigra. The sequence continues at coordinate 407,693,520 of OX422208.1, read as the reverse complement.
TTATACTTTTAACTCTGTTAGATAATTGATCCAATCCCATTTGTAGACTTTATTATGGGCCTATTTAAACATAGCATCAAAATGCCCAGAGCCTCATAAAAACCTTCTATCCACATCTCTCTAGTTTGCTTGTGAAAATGGAAGGTCAACCTCACAACTTGATATTACAATTTCTTTAGCACTCCATTCTTATCTTGCAGCTGAGAAGACTGAGTGGCAAGTTGCCAGGATTGAGTTTGAAGATTCTAGGACATCTTAGTAAGGGATTTATTTTTGGCCTTCAGTTGGGAAGCTTGGTTAGCAAGGGTTTGTTGAGTCCTAGCCTCATCGATAGTACCTCATCCAGGTCTAATTCTTGATCGGGAAGAAGATGCAGACTTGGTCTTTTTTAGTGCCTCCAGTTCTTCCATTAGCCTGGAATTTTCAGACTCCAAGAAAGAATTACCTTCGTCGGTAGTAGCAACATCATTAGAAGAACACTTCAAGGCATTTAGCTCATATATTAAAGTATTGTTCTCCTTTTCCAATAAGTTGGCAATGGCTCTAGCTTCCTCCACTTCACGGTTGAGCAAAAATTCCTGTCTTCGAAAGTGAGAAGAAAATTTTTCCAACTTCTATTCGAAGCCCCAACCTTCACTCAAGGCCTTATACTTCTTCTCATAGTCAGCAAGAAAAAAACCTTGACCTCTTTATGATCCTTTTATAACTCTTCAATCATTTCGTAGTATGCAACATTGTTGGCCACTTCCCGATCAAGAAGGCATTTCAAATGAAGGTAGGCTTCCTTGGCTTGCTTAGACACACCTTCCCCGAGCAACTTCAGTAGATCTTCCTCGATCAGAGATAAATGACCAACTTTAAAAAGTTCGTTGCATCTCTTAAGTAGCTCGCAATCAGTAGAGGAGAAGTATTCGAATTTATACATGAACTATTAAAAGAAAGAAGAATATACAATCAATAATGGAGTACAAAGTATAGAGAAAAGACAAGCAAAAGAGAAAGAAGATTTCTTTTAATTGATAAATTGTCAAGTACATAAACATCATAAAAAAAAGAAAAAAAAAAGGATGCTCAAATAGATGTACACCTTCTTCACATCTGGGGTAGGTTCAGCAGAAGTAGAAGCAGGAGTAGGTAGAGGCAGATGGCTATCAGATGGAGGAGCATAGGAGTCAACATCCTGGTGTTGGTCGACAGAATCCAACACCATAAGGGATTCACTTAAACCCCCATCATCTTCAATCCCCTCATCTATATTGGGAGGATCTTCTGGATCATATCTGAGGAATAATTCAGAACCCCGAGGGGTGCTGACCTCCATTAGGGCTACTGATCAACCATCCTTAAAGCATTTCTTCTTCTCAAATTAGATTTGGAAAGAAGCAGCCCTGATGGATTTGTCCCTGCCCTTGGTGAATCCAACCTCTCTGGCCTTAGCTCTTTTGGCATTCTCAGCAACGAACAGAGCTTTCTCAGTGTCCAAATCCTTCTATAACTTGGTGATCATAGATTTTTCAGCATCTAAGTCTTTTTTTCGATCAGCAACTTGGCCCAGAGCAACCGCTGCATCTTCTTTTATAAATTTTATTTTTTCCCCCATTTTTTAACTCATTGGCCAATGCTTGTTTCGAGTCAAGAACTGACTTCTTAAGATCATAAAAAGCTTATTCAACCTCATGAGAAGAAGAACACGAAGAATCATCCTTCTCCAACATGTTGTTGAAGTTAACAAGAAACTATAAAAAGAAAATAAAGCGAGTTAATATAAAAAATATCAAGCAAAGATATAAAGAAGGTAAAATAAAATTACCAGAGCTAGGTTTTGAGCATCCCTTTCAGAACTCTTTGATCGGGGCAGTGCAACTACAACACCCCTATGGTCAAGCAATGTATCAAACTTTCTTAATTATCTGGCCAAACTAGGGCCAAGAGCCACTGGTGAGCCAGAAATAGATAAATCAACCAACTCTTGTTGATCGGTGTTGGTTGAAGACCTTTTTTCCAGCGTAGAAGGGAGTCATCATTTCAGGCTCTTGAGGTGGATTTCATCATCTTTCTCAGTTAGGATCTTCTTTCCAACATCCCCCTTTTTAGATCGGGGCTTCTTGCCAACATCCTCCTTATTAAATGGGGGCTTCTTCCTCGCATCCTCTTTATTTTTGGCTCCATCAGCAGCTTGTTTGGAGGAGCCAGTAGTAGCTATGTCACCCAAAATATTGGGAAATTTACTCTTCCCCATGGCAGTAGTAATAGGTAAGTATAAATTTAAAGAAGAGGAAACAACAAAAGTTTCACCACTTCCATATATAGTGGCAAAGGATGTGGAAATGGGCCTTGGTCAAAGTTGATTCAAGGATAGGGTGAAGTTATAGTTAAGCGAGCAAAAAAGGAGGTGATGGTGTTCCTATACTGCAACAAGTATGAGGCTAATCTGGTATGCTTTTCCCCAACTTTCTGATGAATGCCCCAAATGAACTTCAATTCTTTAAGGTTGATATCACTCTCCTTAGGACACTTTCTCTTTCGATCAACTGCAATTAAAATTAACAAAGTATACAACAGTATTATCATTTAGCAGAATATGCAAAGAAAGATATATAAATGAATGAAACCTATCCCATTTCCACTTGGAGGGCACCTAGGCCCCTGTTACTCAGCATTATCAGTCAAAGGAGCCTGTCGCTAATTTTTAACAACTACATCATGCTCGAAGTAATCTCTATTGGAGTTAGGAAGGTTAACTACTAATGATTTGTTCACACCCCTAGTTTTTAAATGGAAAGTGGTATCACTAGTTACCCACTTATAACAAAACATAATTTTCGAGATCCCTAGATGAGTCCCATTGAGTTGGTTTAATCTATATACACTATTAACTACTCTTCAGGTATTGGGGGCTACTCTAGCTGGATTGATATCAAAATTGTGGTAAAATTCAAGACATAATGGGTCTGGGGGAAAGGTAACACCACATTTAGTAATAAAAATAGAGGGAAACCAGTGACCCTCAGCTAATGAAAAAATATTAGCGGGAAAATTGGGATGTTCTAGTTCTTCCCATGAAGGTATATTCCATTCAGTTCTAAATTCGTCAAGAGGAGTAACAGGATAAACCATGATTGATGAAGAACAAAAAGAGAAAGGGAAAGATTCTTACAGAATTTAAGGATTCAGCAAGAACTGAAGAACAAAGAACGATCGCACAAGAGAAAGAGAGAGAGAGAGAGCTCGAAGACACAACAACAGAACAAACTAAGAAAGTTTGAGGTAAGAGATGATCATGGCTTTTCCCGCATTTATAGGTTACCTCAAAAATTGGAAAGGTAATGGTTAAAAGGAAACATCGATTGAACTGTTGGCAGCTAAAGACAGAAAAGACATATTTACCCAAAAACGATTCGCTAAAGTTGTGGATAATTATAATAATACCATCCTCATTATATGCCGATAGTTAAAGTCATTAAATTTACAAGTATGGGAAGTCGGTAACTGACCAAGCTTCAAAATTATTACCCGAGCAAGTTTAAGAGCTAAATGTTCTATACTCTTGTAAAAAAACCTCAAGCATGAAACACTGGGGGCTTCTCTTGATACCAAAAATTATCCTGCCATGTGGACCATTCATGTATGAACACGTGTTATCCATCTGGTCACCAATCCAAGTCAGCAAGGGATAGTCACCAACCAAATAAAGGAATGCCGACCAGCATGTTAAAGAAGATCAACCAACACCAGGAAGACTGACCAATAATGAGAGTAAATCGCCAATAGTTGTATACATTATTAACATTGCTCATATGTAAATGCCTATAATATAAAGTCATTCCATCCTTTCATATTCATACTCTTGTACACCCTCAAGGGGCTATAAATACATTATAAACCCTACATCCAATCCCAAAGCTATACACAACAGTGGATGTAGGCTTTTCATATAGACGAACCACTTTAAAAATCATTTGTCTCTTTTATTCATTTTTATCTGTGATCAATTAATTAGGTCGGTCTAGTTTTCTGCATGAACAACCAGCTCCCCCTGTTAATGTTAATGCTTCCACTTCCAGGCACCATTTTCCCCTCTTGGTTACTTTAAAATGCACCATCAATACCTAGAATACCCACACACTACCTTCCAAGGCCCTCCACGTATTAAGTTTGTAGGTCCTCAATCGATTGACGAGGTTATCCCTCCACTCCCGAACTAGGATATAACAAGGGTCCAATATGAATTATGTCTCCTTTAAAAATCCATCACTAAGATACAAACTACTGATGAGATTATGAACATTAAGAAGATAGATCTCTATCTCGAATCCCTATTGCGAGACAAAATAAAGATGCCTATCTTCAAGACATATAAAGGACTGGGCTTCCTATCTGCTCATTTATCTAACTATCGCGTTCGGATGCCATGTCTAAAATGTATACCAATGACTTCTAGAGAGGACGTTCTTCCCACTCTGTTCGAAGGAACCCTTACCTTGTATATAGGATTGAAACATAAAGGGAACTATCAAAACATAGGATGATGTATGCCATGATTTTCTCAAGCAATGTGAGTATAATGAGGAGCTTGGTTACACATGTAAGTATTTAAAAATGATGAAGCAAGAAGAAGGAGAGGCAGTTGGAACTTTCATCCGTTGATATAGAGAGAAAGTTGGTCAGATTGTCAGTCGCCCATTAGAAAATGATCAAATCAACATCGTGATCAAAAACCTTCAAAAATAAGTACAAAGCTAACTTGGGCTCACATGGATCCTGGATTTTAAGTCCCTCAACCACATAAGTGTTAGATCGAGGAAAGTTTGGCCATCAAAGCTACTAAATGTACCGAGGAACCTTATCGAATTGAAAATAAGTTCTCTACCCATAAGACTGATTTGTAGCTTTCACATCTCACATCACTAATTTTGTGGTCAGTCCTTAATGGGAACAATGCCAATCTACTAACATATCTGAAGCTATTATAGCCACCGTTGTACCTTTTTAACTAATATTCCCTTAAAAAAACTATCAAGAAGTGCCCCTCCCAAAGACTTACAAGATTAGACAAGGAACTTCATAGGTATTTAATCCCCCCCCCCCATCCGTCAGGTCTTCATTGCCTTAATATTAAATGGTCGCGCGAACCTCTCAACCCTAGGCCACCCCCACCATCCTAGACATGAACTGGAAGGCTGAATCATATTGTGAGTTCCATCAGGGGCCTGATCATATCACGGGTAACTATTGACCTTTGAGATTCTCCATTAAATATCTCATTGGTGATGGGAGTCTCATCCCATCGAAGCCCAATGTTACCAATAGCCCCCTACCATATCATCCTAACCCCCACACAAATGCCTTATCACACAACACCAACTCGTCTACCCTGATAGTCCCCATTTATCACAACATGAGGATGAAGACACACTCACACTTCCAAACCTCAACCCCTATGGACGTGCCATCACCTTCCTTAAAAATTATCGCCCAAAAAATAAGCCCACCATTGACCATATGGCTTTATTCATCATGGAAATATACTTCCTACAAACCAAACACTATAGCTCGGACCTGATTCTAATCATACAGCTCATTCTCTTAATCACTCCCTCTTTGGAGAATATAGTTTAATCAGTCAAATGGTAGGAGACGTATGATGAGATCCTCTAAGAAATCGAGCATATCAACTTTACGATACCAATCCAATCCACCAGATGGGATGATAGGCGTTTGAGGCACACTGATTTTCCTCCTTGAATTCTAAAACATTCAATAGGTTCCACTCACCCACTGTATCAAACACGTTCTTTGTCAATTCTTCAAAAAAGTGGGAGAACCACGTCTATTAGTCACTAGATAGAAGATCCCCCAATTCAGACAGTTTGATATTCTATCCCCCTAGTACAGTTGAGTGAAAGAGACCAAAAACTTAGGATTGACAATCATATTACCTGGAAATACCAATTTTGTCAAAAACTATTGTATGAAGAGGAGGATAGAATGAGGACCCATATTACTCAAAAGAACACTACTTGGGAAGCTTAACCGAGATCCAAACCCTACCCAATAGCATATGTTACATACATGAGTCTTCCAAAAGAGAGATGGAACTTACTCAACGAAAAAAAAAGGCCATGGTTTCCCATATAATATTCCAATCTGAATAAAATCGACAACTAGGTGTGAGCACTCAACCCCCTCCCTAAGAACTCAAGACACGAGTCTTGCCTTTTGCTACCATACACATGATATAAACGAACTCTAGAGGAAGTATCAATCTTTATCTACTAATGTGATCGATAACTAATCTAAACTCTACCATGAACCACATAACCTTTAGAAAATCGAATCTTACTCCAAGAACTTCATCCCCCGAGCCCAAATAGGTGTACTATGCTCACCTACCAAAGTAGGGAATTAAAGATTGCTTCGACCATATCTTGATCATCGAAGGGAACATATCTCTAGATCCTAAAGATGAATTTATCCACAACCCCCAAATCTGGAAAATAATGATACAATGGGACTACTCCCTAAGAAAAGGGTTAGGACATTATGAACAAGAATCTACATCCCTTGACGCTCCCAGTATCTAAAATTTCAAGATTCAGATCGAATATCGAGATACCACATAGGATCTTTATCGACCTGAACAACATGATCATTAGAATCACTGCATGAAAAATTAAGTCTACAATATAAATAGTTTATAAGCAAGTTTCTTGTAAGAATGACCCCCCTATAGTCTTTTAACAACAAGGGAGAGCTCAAACACCCTAGTTCTAATGTATACAAGAGCATCCAATTTATTGGGTGGGATGATTTTCCCATGGAAACACTAGATACCATTTGCAGTGAAGTAGGGGTTAACGTTGATCCACCCAAAGACATCCTGTCACCTGAGATATAACCCAGAGGAGACCACATCGATCCCTCCAGTAAAATTCACCTGCTTGTTTTATAACTATCACTTAACCTCTTCGTGCACGGGGTGTCTCCCTGAACGCATCACTACACAGCTATGGTAATACTTATCTAGAAGCATCCCACATAGTTAATGTAATTGAACTTCAAGATGAGATGACCCATTGAGGCTATCCCCTGCGAAAGGTCCCCCATGGATATACTCATATACCACCAAAATATAACTGGCCAGTCATATTCCCTAAGACCAAGCACGTGAAAATTTTAATAGCCTAGAATACATAGTGTCTGCACTGACCCATGCTAGATTTTTTAATGAGATCTCACCCTAGGTACCAGGGTACATTGAATACTGGTACTATTACTGGGATATCTATTGCGAGGCCACCAAAATCATGAGAAAAATGAGCCCAGAAGAACTTAAAAACTCTTTCGAAGATGAAGATCACCAAAAAATTTCTTTCGATAACAATATTTGGCTGGGATCATCCATGTTTATAGAATCATGACCTAATATGTTGGACTAAAAAGCTGAGAAAAAATTGGCTACTGCGGTAGAAATCCCCAACCCTACCCTAAACTCTGACATAGCCACAAAGTGGGTGGAAGAATCTATGTCCCGGACTCCCTCCAAAACACGACATAAAGATCCCAAAATCCTAAAACCATCCCCTCCCTTGAATGAACTGAGGTGATAGCCACAAACCAACACCCCTGTCTCTGGCCCCATACCCCTAACTAACCTATTGCTTTGTTTAAAGAAAGCTGAACAAAAATCCTATCCATAACCTGTACTTTTTCCAAACAAGGATGTCAACTTCCTCACTAGGTCAGAACGACACTCCACCCCATCAAACTCAGCTAGTGAGGAAATATTTAGTCCAAAGAAACCATCATACCCCTTCCGAGAGAGAATAACAAAATTTAGGACCAAATTCATCGGACATTCGCTAACAACAACACCTAGTAATTACAGTTAAATCACAAGATCACTAAGCCGACCTCATCCGCTTGTTGTGCTAATCTTATATACCTCAAGACCTGACTTCAAATGAGATTTTAGCCATCATCAGGTCCATTGTCATGCAGTAACACATTAGCTTCTCTGATGAAGACCTTCCCATATAAGTCTGTAATCATCCATTATCATAACACATCACCATTAAGGCATGCGAATAGATTTTTCCCTTAATATTGATAGATAGAGGGTCCATCATCAATGTATGCCCCCTTCGTATAGACAACAATCTAGGATACGTAACCTTCGAGTTCACACCATCCTCTATGGCCATCAAGGCCTATGATAATATTAACAGATAGGTCTTAGGAACAATCATCCTCATTCTCATAATTGGTTCTATCAAATGTGATATGGAGTTTTAAGTACTCGACGTCCAACCAATTTTAACCTCTCGCTAGGAAGGTCCTGGATACAACCCATGAAGGCATTACCCTCATCCATGTATGTGAAAGCCAGATTCTCATGAGGATAATGCCCTCATGGGTAATACCCTCATCACAATTAAGGGGACATCTGTATTACCCTCATCACAATCATAGTTGCCAACATTATTACCATTCCCCTCCTGGATACTCACCACGATAATGGGGACATCTGTATCATTGTATTTCGAGTCATCCCACTTACACATATGACAGAAAAAAGATGATTATTCATAATATAGCCTCCTGAATCATTCACACAATAGGGTACATATTGGATTTTGAAGTTGTAAAATTCAATAAGGAACCCTCGAATCTTTCACTGCCATGAAACACAAGGGAAAAATCGATCTCGCGTATACCCCACATAATAAAACTCCAACCTCTGGTCCTAAATACCTATATAATGGGTGGAATGGTATCTTCCATCTCAAAGTAGAGGGATTCCCTATCACGAACATCCTGAACTATGGTGGGATTGAATCAAAGAAATCCTTACAACCCAAGATTGAAATCCTTTATGAGGAGGGGCTGTATGTGGATTATTTGAAAATACATAAGGTTAACCAAAATAAGCTCAATGTATTATTGGTTACCAAGGTAGATAGAAAAATCTCCAAGATGGCACCTAAAAGGGAATTACCCGCTTTATTTGATAATGGGTTAGATCCATTATCCATATTGAGGTCCTCGGACTTAATCCCCATAGAACGCTTTCACGAGCTCAATCTCTATCTCCGTATGCCAGATTCAATAGCCCCACCATCTGAGGCACCGCCATTGATCGAGCCTCATGATGTGACATGCCAACCCTTATGGGAAAACTAGTGGAATGAAGAGAACCAGTAGTTATTTCTATAAGACCTCTCTAAAGCACTCCATTACACTAACCCCATGGTAGACCCAACGAATGATCTTATTGCAAACTCTGAGAGGAAAATACCTAGCACCAATAACATCGCATAACCTACCCTGCAGTTCATGCCAAGGTTCGAGAGCACCCTAAGACCACTCTAAAGGTCCCTAGAAATAATTCGACCCACCTCATCACCCACATCACGGGAACGAGGGTAGTTAATAATAGAACTTCTATCAGATGAATCTCGAGGCTTATAATTCGGAGGCCTTTTGTGCCCATCATGTCAGAAAAAGATTTTAAAAATTTAAACAATTGTATTATATATAAATTGTCTATCTTATGTGTCAAAATATTGAGTCTATCAAGTCATATAGACTTGATTCATTATGAGTGAGGCGCGGTCTAGATTAGGTTAGATGAACCTTGAAGATTGAATATTGAAGGGCATGAATCATTGTTCATTCATTTGTTGCCACACATTCATATTGAAGTGAAGACTATATCCTTTTTTACGTTGTGAAATAATTATGGCTAAACACACACACACACACACACACACACACACAAATGAAAAAATTAATGGAACAAGTATTCAATGTTCTTAGAATAGTCTTAGATATGTAAAAATATTTTTAAAACTATTTTCGGAATCGGTCTAGGCTTTTTCTCATTGACTCCTTTTTGAAAATATTTTAATCATTGACCGTTCGTACGACTCTCTTTTGAGCTAGTTCGCATGACCCATTCATGAAGCGGAGTTTTATTCCCATTCTCATGACTTTCCTATGATGTCCATACTAGATATACTTATGTGCACGGTCAGATCTAACCGTGCATACGGTAGCATCAGATTTTGGAATAATTCTATTTAAATGCCAAATTCCCTCTTATTTGTAGAGATCTAAAAACCTCATAACTCAAACACTATTCTTCGAGTATTTTCGAGGTTGAAAGCATTTTACCTTTACGTCTCTTTTTAATTTCACACGTTCCCTTCAAAATTGATTAAACTCATAGTTATACTTAATATACGTCTTTGTGAGAGAATTGAGAGTGTTTTGGTTCAGATTTATACATTATCCTTGGTTAATTAAATCTACTTTATCTGAATTACTATGATCTATTACTCCTAGATCTAAAAGAGGAGGCACTTTTGATTATTAGAAAATTTGGAGTGTGGCACGATTCTAAGGAAGATAATGGATTTCTTTATTCGCGACGTGGAGCTCGTTGCGGATATTCATTAACTATATGGGGAAGAGTCAAAAGGTTCATAAGTGACTACACATTTGGAATTGTGTGAGAGGTACATTCTTGACTTTTTTTAAAATTACTTTTCAATTAGAAATGATAATTGGAGTGAGCTGAAGTTTTTTACCCATAGGTGGGGGTTTTTCCTTGTAAATTTATCTTATGGTTGATTGTGAATTATTTATGCTAATATTCACACATTTGATTACACACACCACTTATATCTTTATTGAACTTGATTTAGGTGTGTTAGATCTAGTTTTTTCATCTAGAATCACCTAATTACATCATTATTTTTGTAATCTTGTCATTGAATAATCAAATTGGTAAAACATATGTTGAGTAAGTTGAATGTGCAAACAAAATTATTTAAAATATAAAATTGGTCATAAGTTTTCTTCAAACCTATTCACTCCCCACTATATTAATTGTTAATGTTTACTTAGCGAACATAACACTCCCTTATAATGGGTATTAGAGTCAAGTTCTCATTTGAATAGAATTAATGTGCTTGAGTTGATCCTTGTATTTTGTGTGTTTGCTTAGATCTACTTTGCTTGTGAGTCAATCTAATTTTTATGACCATGATCGATTTTTCTTGTCCTAATTTTCATATTATTGATTTACCCATACCTTCAAATCATTTTGAGAGGATGGAACATTTGATATCCAAAATGGAAAAGAAGAAAAAGAAATATTTCCATTCTTCGATAAAATTACAATTTATTGATGTTTATTTTGATGAATGTGATGAAATTAAAAATGGAAAATCGTTGAATCAAAATGTTGATTTATTAAAATCTTAACTTCTCAAAATAAAAAAATGAATGTTAAATTGGATTGTGATTTGAAAATGCCGCATTTAAAGAGTTTGAAATGACTAGTCAACTTATAAGTGAAAAAAATGACTTTGATTGAAAAAGAGAAGGGCGAGTTGATTCAGTTGACTTGTAATTTGAAAGAAGATAAAAAAGGTTTGATAGAAAAAAGATTCTAATTTGAGAAGATTGGCAAGTACAAAAAAATCTTAATTTTTAAAAACTCAAAGTTTTGGAACAAGAGAAAAATGATTTTTAACTCCTGAACTTGTAAAGGTGAGATAAAAATTTCTTGTTTGTGAATGTTGATCACATGATTTAATGGAAACTAATTACTTGATTTTGACGAAAAATGGAGGAAAGTTTTCCTTCGTGGTAAAGAAAGATTAGAGTGTCGTGAAGTAGAGTGGGATCAAAGTTGTAAGAGTATAGTATACTCAATGTTCTCCATAGAATACATTATCTGAATTCCTTGACCAAAACATCTTTGAGTATTCATTCTGAGGTCACCAAAAAGTTTGATCAATGAATCGGGTTCACTTATTATCAAACCCCAAGCACACCACTTAAGAAATGGTATAAGATTTAGCGAAATTAGATTCACCTTGGTAAATCAGTTTTTATAAATTGTAAAACCTTTTTAATTAACCATGGCTTTATAATTTTGTTAAATATTCAAATATACTTTTTATATAGTCATATCTATTTTATAAAGAATTGCATCTCTTTGTATATTTTTAGTATGAATGTTCATATGAGAAATAAACATACTTGGAGTTTGCCTTAAAATTATTTAAAATATCCAAAGGGAAAACTGGACAAAATATTTGGACACATGTGCGATCTGCCTTAACTTAGCTTCTCCACAGTGATGGCTTGCCCCATTGCAGTGTAACTTGTGGCAGGCAGTTTCTTTTCCATAGTTCAAAATCTCTAAACAAAGGCACGACTTGCTTCACAATAGTTCCACCACAACAATGGTCCTCATCACTGTAGCGACACAATCTCTCTATTTTCTTATGTCTCCATGCAAAATGTCTTAACAAGTACGTGACCTGTATTGCTTTAGGGTTTTAGCAGTGATGCAATAGCTTACTGAAGTAACACTACATCGACACACGTCTAACAGTGCTAAAAGTCACTTTTGCACAAGATCTTTCTTTAAGATCTTCTTGGTTAGTGTGTTAAGTATAACTTTTTGGGTGACTAAGACCTTGATGTGACTAGTTGACACCTTAAGAGTGTGACACCTATCATTTAAACATCTAAACATTTTCAAGTCACAAGTCTATAAGTTAAGGTGTTACCTTCTCTTTCAAACTAAGAGTGAGAGATTTGAAAAATTATTTTTCCTGATAAAACATTTGAGATATTTGAGAGCATATTTTTCACTCCTCTTCTTTGAGGTATATTTTCTCACATTGGTTAAAAGTCTAATTTTTAATGGTAAGTACATATTTTCTCTTCATTGTCTTGCAAAAACTCGTTTTGAGATTTAAATCATCATATCCTTTTTGCAAACACCATAACATACCTATCTATAAGATTCCCTCAAATATCCTAGTTATAGTATTTTGGTAGCTTAAAGGTTCCATCCTGGAACAACAAAGTTTTTCTTCAAACTCTAAATGAAAAAAGTTTCGTCTAATTTGAAGAAGAAAGTTTGGCGAGAGGATTCCAATAATAAATTATTATCACCCATGTCTAACTTCTTATCATGAAGAATAAAACTTTTAATGAGTTCTATAATAATATGAACGACATAGTTGCCTCTATCTTTAATTTTGGGAAGACTATGAAAGAGAATAAAATTTTTAATAAAATCTTATGGTCTTACCCTTAGGTTCCATGGTAAAGTGGATGATATAGAAGGGTTATATCCTTGCTTTAGAAACCAATGCATGTAAACGATTTGGTTGGCTCTCTCCAAACCTACGAGGTGAATTTTTCTTATCGCCAAAGAGTGACTCCTAAAAAATATGAGAAAAATAGAGTTTTTAATGCTAAGAGGCATATCCTTATTTTATTTCCTATAATGTTAATGAAGATGATATGACATTTCTCATTAAGTTTTAGAAGAATTAGAAAAAATGATTTCAGTCTATAGGCGTGCCCAAAAACCATCCGTCTAGACTCGAGATTGGTCATGGAAGTGAAAAAAGGAAAGATGAATCTCCAAGAACCCTTAAGTAATATGTCAAAACAATGTCCCTCAAATATAAGTCATGATGGTGGGAAAAATTCATATCAAATAACTTATAGTGATGATGATAGACTCCAAAAATGACTCTGAAGAATGCAACTATGTCGTATTTATGACAAGAGAGAAATTTGATGAGTTATATGATTTAGAGGATTTTGATGTTCCTCTTCCTCCTAGTGAAGAAATGACTATTCCAAAATCCTCTTTGAGAACTATTGATGAAGAAGAGAAAAATGATCTTTAAGAGGACTATGTTAGGATTTATGAAGAATCCACAGGCCTCAAAAAATATAAAATTTAACTCTCCACCAAGTTATCTAATACTGAGAACCAAATGGCTATGGTGAGTGAGAGTTATGTGAGTGAGTTTGTTGTTCCTCATATGGTGATTAGTGCAGTAAATTTTGAAGGAAATTCCATTGACTTTCTTCATATGGAGATTAAGTTCCTTAGTATGTCCCTACACGAGTGAAAGCTCAAGAATACTCCTAGAGAACCAAATCTCTTTGATTGAGACCAAACTTTTGAGATGAATATGGTGACTAGGTCTCAAAAGTTTGATACGATGATTTTTTTTGCCAATATATCCAAAATAGATAAAAGAGAACTCAGTTTGAAAAGTGAGGTTCCTATGTCTAACTAAGATTTCATAGCATCCTAATCCATTTTTACATCTCCCATTGGTGAATCTTTAACTCATTCTATCCTCGAAGAGATCCAAGGGAAGGTGACTTTCGTGTGTTCTTATTGAAATAAGGAAGGACACTTGAAAGATTTTTTCTTTAGACTTAGGAGTCATCAAATCAAACTCCCTGTTGACCCATAACACTTTAAGTTCACACGTTGGCATGAGTTAAGACACCTTAATAAGTTTTGTGTTTTTCTTCAACCCGCTTCACACTTGGGCGATTTTGATAAGTGTGGAAAGGTAAATAAGAAAAGGAAGAAGAAGGTAATATCCCATCAAAAGGTTTCTTCCAAAGGAAAGGGGAATGGAAAAATATTTGATCCTCCCACTTTTCCCGTTTCGGTTGCTAGAATATAACCGGATAGGGTTCTGAAATAAGCTATTGATAGAAGAGAACTAGAATCCCTAAAAAAAGGAGTCAAGGCTTGGTGCTTGTTAAAAAAAAATAGGATTCTTTTCCTTTAAATGTCTTATCGTGTTTGGTTTACATTTTTTGGATGGGCATCTTGATTCCTCTCTATCACTTATTTTGCTATTTGGATATGATCTTTATTTTTGTTCATACCTTTATATTTTTTGTCTTGTACAATAATGGTCTTCTATGCTTGTTAGGTATTATTTTATCCCATAAACTTAAATTCAAACCTACATGCTTACTTATTGTATTGATGTTTCTATTTAGGGCTTTTAATACTCGTTTATTAAACTTTATAGCTTGAATTTCATTAGTAAATTGAGCTTACTATTTTAGTGTATTTGTCATAACTCATGAACTTTTTCACCGGACAATAAACTTGATCGTTTCCATAGAAAAATAGAATAAAGGAATCTGTTTTCTATTTCTATCAGAAATTAAAAGTTTTATGTGATTTTTTGATGAAAGGGTATCATAGTTAATCCTTTTGTGTATGAGAGTTTTTATCATCATGATTGGAGTTGTATATAAAAGTTCAAAATCATGAGTGATAATGTGGCAAGGGAGGTAAGTTTGGGTCATGAGAACTACCTAAAAAATTAAAAATAGTTCCCAACACCTTATAATGAATGATCAAAAGTTTCCACATCTAAGATTGTATCAAAATCGACACCTCAATCATTTTTATCTATCTAAAAATTTAGTAACATCAAGGATATGAGACTTAAAATGTTTTAATTATAAATTGCTATTATAGGGAGAAAAATTCTAGTTGAAAATTTTATTTGTTTCCAAGGAAAAATGAGGCTTTTTCTTTATTTCATAAACTCAATTTTTTCAAAAGTGAGTTTAAACATTGGTATTCATTCTCAAATTTTATGGGTTGATGTTTATTTTATTCACTTTCTATCACGAGTTATGTCTTTGAAATCACTCTATCATTTATGGCTTCAATTTGACCTTAGGCTATTGAATGCTAAAGTCATTCTTTTTGTAGAGCATTTTGACATAACGAAGAACCATTGTATGATATTTTCTTTTCTTGATTGGTAATTAAAAATGTTATCTTAGGGATTAAAATGTACCTTCTTTATTTCTATAAATTCATTTGTACATTTCCTATCTTTTTGTGTGTGTGTTATTTTTTGCACAACTTTTATTAGCTGAAAGTTGGCGCAACATATATCGCCAAATCTTCGTTGCTGGGATTAGGCCCGGCAATATGGGTTCTTAAGGATGAAATCGCTCATAATCCATCCAAAATAATGTGTTCGGGGCCCACTAATTGTGTTTGTGGGTCAAAATGGTTTGAACGATCCAATAAGACGGTTTGTTGGCGGGTCATTAGCGGGTCAAAATGGTTTTGGACCCTCACAAAAATAAAACTCAAATTACTAAAAAGTTTAAAGATTTTTTTTATTCAAGTATTCACTTGTATATTTTTTTTCAAAATTATTATACCATATTTATTTATATATGGTATAATAATTATTTTTTTTTAAAAAAAGGTGGGTCAACCCGACCCGATCCGGGTTTTACCCGACCCGGCCCAAATTTAACCCGCCCAAACCCGCCCACATTATTATGTCCAACCCACTTTTGACCCGCCCAAATTTATCCATATCCATTTTTGACCCGTCCATAACCGCCCATAACCGCCCATTTGCCACTACTAGCTGGGATGATGGCGCTGTTGGGGTTCTATACTAAAAGTTATGGTTCATTTGTGAATTTTATATTTCCATTTAATGATAATTGCTGATGTAAAAAATTAGATAGCTCTAATTATTCAATCACAGATAAATAAAATGAAACAAAGATTTTTAAAGTGGTTCAGCCTTATAAGAATGGCCTACGTCCACTGTTATGTTATTGCTGAGTGTTTGGGAATTCTCGAGTATATGTTCTCTCAAGAAATTCCGGTCCCTTTGAATGAGGGTGATACAAGGTATTTATAGCCCTTAGGCTGTACATGAATGGGTTGACACATTAAATGATATACATATGAAATGGTAATACATTTAATGCAGCGTGTGCATCAAGATGATAAACATTCAATGAATAATTGAACTGTTGATTATCTGGCAGTTAATGCTACGGCCGAGATGCAGTTCGGACCGCCTTAGTTGCTCGTTGATCAGGAGTTCCTCGGAGCGCTAGTGTACCTCGGAGTGCTGAAGTTCCTCGGTGTATCCTCGTTGCTCGGAGAGAACATGAGTTGGTCGGGGAAATGAAACTTCCTCGTTATTATTGTGCCAAGTAGATTGACACGTGTCTTCATATTATTCGTCCATATCAGCATATTAATTTTGGTATCAACAGAAGCCCCCAATGTTTCATATTTCGAACTTTGAGGAGTATGGAACATTCTTTCTCGGTATATGGCGATATTAAATGACTTTCCTGGGTTTTAGGAGCCTTTTCTTCATATTTGAATTTCTTTCAAATTCACAGAATCCACCTTTTTCGAATTTTTATGAGTGCTTCGATCTTCGTGCATTTTTGTCCTTTTAGCCGCCGTTGGCGTATTAGTTTCTTTTGTGTAATCATTTCCTTCGCAGCTTCCCAAGGTAAAGTATTTAAACTTCTTAGGTAACCATACCGTCTTCTACCTTTTCCAATTTTCTGCATTCAAGCTTTCTGTTCTCTCTCTCTCCCTTGTGCGTTCATCTTTTCCTTCGCTAGTTGTCAGCTCTTCCTTTTTCCTGTAAGATTCTCTTCTTTTCTTCTGTATTTCTTTTATTCACTATGGTTTATATTGTGGAGTCTGTTGAGAAATTTCGTTCCGATTTTTCCATTCCTTCCTGGGTAACTCTGGAGGTTCTTTCTGAGCCTTTAGATTATTTTCGATTGGCTGAGGGACATTGGTTCCCTAGTCTATTCATTGCTGAATGTGGATTTTCTTTTCCGCCAAACCCCTTATGCTTAGAGTTCTGTCAGTACTTTGACGTTGTTCCTGCAAAAATAGCCCCCAATTCATGGAGAATAATTAATGGGGTGTATAAATTAAATCTAACTCATGGAACTCGTATAGGGATTCCTGAGATTATGTATTGCTATAGATGGGCTATTTTAGATAATGTTTATTACTTAAAAACTAGGTTTTTAAATAGGGCTCTTGTAGTTAACCTCCCTGATGCAAATAGAGATTATTTTAAACATGGGGTGGTGATTAAAAATTGGCAATATGCCCCCTTGGTTGGAGATGCAGTATACCAGGGTCCTAAATGCCCCCCATATGGCAATGGGATAGGTTTATTCTCATTTTCCTTTACTTATGAAATTATGCTTTTATCATATTTGACAAAATGTATGACTGATATTTCATTATGTATTTATTTGCAGTTGATAGTAAAAGAAAAACTCCAAAAGAGTCAGAGGTTAATATTAAGCATCTGAAACTTATCTGGGGTTTGCATAAGAACGTTGCAGACGAGCACATCAGGTCTGCATCATATTTGCTGCAGTATAGGAGCTATACGACTTCTTATACTGCTCGTCCTGTGATTAGATCTGTTGAGCCAGCCTCAACTCCAGAGGATTCTTCTTCAGATTCTCACATCCCTTTAAGTGTAAGAATGGGCAAGAAAAGAGCTCCCCCTGCTCTATTTGATGACACTACTTCTGCTGCTGAAGCCAAGAAAAGCAAAATTGTTGTCCCAGAGGGGACTAAGAAGGTGGATGTTGCGCCTTCCAAAGCTACCGAGAAGCCCCCAGTGGCTCCGAGCAAGAAGGTTGCTCCTGTGGAGATGACTGCTATCTCTCCGACCAAGAGCTCTTCCTTGGTTGAAATTGCTGAAATTCCTTTGAGGAGATTGAGAAAATCGTCCTCAGTCAATTTGGCTGAAACTGCCAATCTGACTGAAACCATCTCTTCTCTACCAGCAGGTGGTGTTGGTGTTCCAACCATTATTCCTCCGAGCTCTGCCATGAGTTCGGTAAAAACTTGGATCATACCCGAGGTCCAAGGAATTGATGAAAAAATTTCTAGGGATATGCTGACATCCCTAGCTACCCGTCACCTTGCTTCAGTAAATTTCTCACACTCTGAATTTCCTTTCTTTCTTTGAATACTTGTATTTTTGTACTGACCTATCACTTTTTCCTTTGTTTAGCTGGTGAATTGTTTTAACAACATCGTGAAGAAAGATGAAGCAATTAAAGCTTCCAGCTCCTCGTCGAGGGTAGAGGATGCTCTGCTGGGTTTGACCCAATCCTTGAAGGATTCTCGTCAGTAGTATAGTGAGGACAAAGCTGTCTGGGAGAAAAAGTTGTCAATAGTTGAAGCTGAGAAGGTGAAGTTGGCTGAGATCTCCAAGAGTTTGGAGAACAAGGTGAAAAGTTTAGAGATTGAGCATAAAAAATATGACGACAAGCTCAAGAACTTTGGAGAGCTTGAAGATAAGCTGAAGAAGGCAGAGGAAGAGTTGTCCGTCCTGCGAGATGTAAAAGGCCAAAAAGAAGAATTGGATGTGAAGTTAAAGACTGCCGAGGATCTTCTATCCGAGAAGCTCTCCTCGAAGAAACTGAAAAGAAAGCTTGCAGCTAAAAAATCCTTCAGCGCTGGCTGGGATAAAGGATGGGACAAAGGGATTGCTGCGATGGCATCCCAAGTACAATACGGGAAGTTGAAATACTTCCGAGATGGCTGGGTAGCTGCCCTGTAGGAATTGAAGATCAAAGACGACTCTGGGTTATTCCAGCTACACCTCCCTGGTCCTCCCCCACCAATTGTAAAAGAAGAAGAAGATGAGCCTATCTCTGATGAATCTTCCATGGCCATAGGTGATCAAGTCCCTGCATATCTACCTTCTGCCAACGAGGACATTTCTTCCATGCCTCCTCCTCCTGAGAAAATTTTAACTCCAACTCCTGCTGATCAAGCTGCTGTTACCACCGAGCAACCAAGCTCCTCGTCCCAGCCTCCCGAGAAAGTCTTGGGAGACAAGGAACATGTGTGAAGTTGTTCGGTATCATTTCTATCTTTCATTATTTGTAATCAAACAATGTAATCTTTTTGTGATCTAATAAAATACATCTTTGTTCATCTATGTTGATGATGATTTGTTTTTGTTGACTGTTGTCTTCTTTTCATTATTAGTTTGTGGCTAGAATGGAACTGATATCTGCACATGATACAAAGCTGATGCAGCAATGCCATGAATATTATAAAGCTGGTCATACAAATTTGAGTGTATCAGAAATTGCTGACATCCTTGGCCTTGATGCCTCAGAACAAGCAATTGAGGCTTATCGGTACTTGAAGGATTTACTTGACCGAGTTGTGGCCAACAACGTGGCCTACTATGACTTGATTGAGGAGCTTCATTATTCCTTAGAAGATCTTCAGAGTCAGCACAATGAATCAACTGCTTTGTTGCACAAGGAATATGAGAATAGGTATCAACATCTTTCCTCTGAAATAGGTCACAAAAAGATCATCGCTGGGTACGATGTTAGGGAGAGAACCCTAAAAGGTGAAGTTGAGGCCTGCAGACAGATCACTGAGTTGCTGGAATAAGAGAACAATAATTTGCAGAAAAAGTTGGCACAGTATGAGTCTGCAGCTTCCTCTTCCACTGCTTTAATATCGGTTACCGATGAAGGTTTCTCGTTCTTAGAGGTTGAGAATGCCAAATTAAGGCAAAAACTGGATACGTTAAGAAAATCTGGCGTTTCTACTACTGCTCGGGGACGAGGAAGAGGGTCTCGTGGGCGAGGAAGAGCTGTTCAAAATGTTGTCGAGGAGCAAAATTCTCCACATGCTCGGAGTCGATCAAGAGTTCTCAGCTGTAATGTTGAAGAGGCTCGCACTCAGTCTACTCTGGAAACTCAAGCGTTCCAATTGAATGCAAAAGACCGTGCCTTGTCTGAAATGTCCAAGAAAAACCTGTCTTTGGAAGATCAACTTTCTGCGACGAAGTTTGCTTTACATACCAAGGACCCTTTTGCTAAAAACCTTCATGAACAATTGGATAGATTAACCTTCCAATTCCATAAACAGCCCAGGGAATTTTGGATGGCTGGATACAACGAATCTCTAGTTCATTTAGATGCTCGTATTGAACACGCCAATAATGAAGGTTATAAGCAGGGGTGGTTTAACGCCCTGGGTGTATTAAAATTGGAGCAAGGACATTATTTATGGGATTGTCATGCTCCAGGATTACTAGACTTGCCTGTGCCACCTTATAAATTGGACATGGAATGGATCCCAGCTCGTTCCATTCCTTGGAGTTTAATTTCAAAATACCTTGGTGATTACAATCTTCATTCTCAAACCGAAGTATCTCGTCCTGAACATCTACTGGACACACCTTCTGTGATGAACGTCAGAATGCTCAGAGATATTAACTTCATTAATTCTCCTCTTTGCTTGGAAGACCCTCCTGCTGGCGAGGAACCTGTTTCAAAAGCTAAGGGAAAGAAACCAATAGAGTAGGGATCTTAATGTAATAGTTGGTACACATGTAGTTTGTAATTCATTTTGACCTTAATGAAATAATTTCATTTTTGTTTGCAAATTTGTATTGCTATTGTTTTGTGTTTATCAAACATTTTTACATTTGTGCATATGTATCTGTTAAAAAGATAACAATATGGTGTTGTTCATCAACCAACTTAGTAATCAAAATTACAAGTATCAATGTTGCTCAATCACTTAATAATAAAGTGATGAGTATAAAATGTTTAAAATGCTTCCAACCAACCAAGGTTGTTAAATTGTGTTTGTCGACCAACTATAGTTGATGGGTTTTTATCTCCAATCAGCCATACTTGGTAAAAAAAAAATCATAAAATGTGTCCGACCAACCAAGGTTGATAATTTATCCTCGTCGACCAATTACAGTTTTGATCACCGACCAACTATACTTGGTCCAGTTTGGAATTCTTGTATTTTTTGGAATGATTTTACTTTCCGACCAACATAAATTGGCATATTTTGTTTCTTAACCAGCCAAAATTGGCATTTTTAAGAATGTTGTTCTTGCCCTCTTACCAATCAAAGTAGATCATGAGTTTGAACTATCGGGTTCTTTCGAACTATCTTGTCCACAAGCTCTTTTACCAACCGAAGTTGATCACGCAAGTGTACGCCTCCTAACCAAAGGAGTATAATTTGTTCTCGCTATTTTACCAACCCAAGTTGATCACGCTCGAACTATCAGGTTCTTTCGAACTATCTTATCCACAAGCTCTTTTACCAACCGAAGTTGATCACGCAAGTGTACGCCTCCTAACCAAAGGAGTATAATTTGTTCTCGCTATTTTACCAACCGAAGTTGATCACGCTCGAACTATCAGGTTCTTTCGAACTATCTTGTCCACAAGCTCTTTTACCAACCGAAGTTGATCACGCAAGTGTACGCCTCCTAACCAAAGGAGTATATCATTTGTTCTCGCCCTTTTACCAACCGGAGTTGGTCGTGGGTCTGAACTATCGTCTTCTTTTTGCTGTCGAACAGCGTAGTGTACAACACTAGTATTCCCCGAAAAAATTTCAAACAAAGGAGAGAAAAATGGTGAAAACATCATCGTTTTATTCATATTGATGGAACCGTTGTACATTTTACATCATTGATAATACTTGCGAAGGTGTTCAGCATTCCAAGCATTCTTGAATTCTTCTCCTTCTAGAGTTTCTATTTGGTAAGTTCCTGGTCGAACAACTTCTGTAACTCGGTAAGGTCCATGCCAGTTTGCCTCCAATTTATTGTGCTTCAGAATTACCTTCTTTAGCACATAATCTCCTTCCTTTAAATCGCATTTCCTCACTCTTTTATTGTAGAAAAGAGCTGTTGGTTGTTGATAAGCAGCATTCCTAATGGCTGCCTCTTCTCTGACCTCCTCGAGCATGTCCAAATCTAATCTTCTCATCAAGTCACTGACTGGGGAATTGAAATTTAGCACTCTGTGTGTTGGGAGACCCAACTCGGCAGGTATTACAGCCTCACTTCCAAATGCCAACATGTATGGTGATTCTCCAGTCGCTACTCGGGGAGTTGTTCGATAAGCCCACAATACTGATTGTAGCTCATTAATCCAATTAGCTTTAGCTTCATTTAGCCGCTTCTTCAAACCATTTAGTAGTGTTCTGTTTGTCACCTCAGTCTGCCCATTGCTTTAAGGATGACCTGGTGCTGAATGGGTCTTCAGGATGTTTGATTATTGACAATAGGCAGCAAACTCCTCGTTGTCGAATTGTGTTCCATGATCTGTGATGAAGGCATGAGGGAGACCATATCGACAGATGATGTTCTTCCAAATGAACTGGTATACCTTCTCGTATGTCATATCAATAAGCGGCTCAGCTTCTACCCACTTAGTAAAATAGTCCACTGCAACGACGAGGTACTTGAATCTTCCTCGGGTGGTCGGCAGTGGTCCAACCAAATCAATTCCCCATATGGCAAATAGCCAAGGAGAAGTAATCGGTGTCAACAATGCTTGTGGAGTTCGTCGGATAGAAGAAAAACGTTGGCACTTGTCACATTTCTTAGCATAGGCTATACAATCAGCCCTCATCGTCGGCCAATAGTATCCTTGAGTCATTACCCTTTGTAAAAGTGTTCGACCTGCTACATGAGCTACACAAGACCCTTCATGGATTTCTTCAATCAATTCTTTCACCTCGGAGGGATGTACACATCTCTGCAAACCTGCCATAATTCCTCGTCTATATAAAATACCATTAGTTAATACATACCGAGCAGCTTTATACTTCAATTTTTTGGCAGCGAGCTTATCCTCTGGAAATTCTCCCTCTTCAATATATACCCTGATGGGATCCATCCAAGATGGCCCTAAATCAAGGGTAATAACATTCATCGTCAGGTTTTCATCTATGCTCCGACTTTCCAGTACTTTAATTGGTATTGTTCTTCGCAGCTCGGTACGAGTAGCTGATGCTAGTCGGGCCTGTGCGTCTGCTTGTGCATTCTCTATTCTGGGTATTCTGATCAACTGAATGGCATCAAATTCTGCCAAAAATTCCATCACCTTTGCATGATACTTGACCATTATTTCTCCTTTAACCGCATACATTCCCATCATCTGATTCACAATCAATTGAGAATCACTGAATACCATCACTTGTTGCGCTTCCATAATCTTTGATAAATTAAGACCTGCTATCATGGCTTCATACTCAGCCTCATTATTGGAGGCTTTGAATTGGAATCGCAAAGCATATTCCATGTCAATCTCATCTGGGGTGTTCAAAACAATTCCTGCCCCGCAACCTGCTGTGCAAGATGAGCCATCTACATATAATCTCCATATGGGCAACCCGTCTTCAAATTTCTTATTTGACAGATTTCCTCGATGAAATATTTGTTGCTTCTTTTCATCCTCCCCTGACGGTTTTCGCTCTTCATTGACCATCTCTTCTCGCTCTTTTACCAACCGGAGTTGGTCTGGATTTACGTCTGTTGATCCTGTAACATCCACAGGTTGGTCAGCGAGCAATTTTTGTTCCTCGGGGGTATCAGTATATGTAAACTCTGCTATAAAATCTGCTACAGCTTTCCCTTTCAATGATGATCTGGGCTCATACATAATATCATATTCACTGAGCTCTATTGCCCAGTACATTAATCTCCCTGACTTTTCTGCCTTATGAAGAGCTTGCCTCAGTGGCATGTCGGTATAAACGACGATGGTATGGGCCTGGAAATATGGCCTCATTCTTCTACTTGCTTCAATTAATGCCAATGCCAATTTCTCCAGCTTTGGGTATCTGATTTCCGCACCTCGGAAAGCCTTACGTGTGTAATAGATTGGTTTCTGGACTCTATTCTCCAATTTGATCAATGCTGAACTGACTGCATTCTCTGATACTGCCAGATACAAATACAACTTCTCTCCTGTTATTGGCCTGGACAACAATGGAGGTGCTCCCAAATACTTTTTAAAGTCTTGAAAGGCCTTCTCACATTCATCAGTCCACTCAAAAGTTTTTCGAAGTGTTTTGAAGAATGGGAGGCATTTATCAGTTGCTCGGGACACAAATCTGTTGAGCGCTGCAACTCGTCCTGTAAGACTCTGCACTTCTTTCTTTGTTATTGGAGATCGCAACCCTAAAAGAGCTTTGATCTTATCTGGATTTGCTTCAATGCCTCGCTGGTTGACAATGTACCCGAGAAACATTCCTTCTCGTACTCCAAATGTGAACTTCGTCGGGTTTAGCTTCATCTGGTATTTATCCAGTTGATCAAATGTCTGAGCTAAGTCAACTAGATGATCTGCAACTTTCTTTCTTTTTGTCAGCATATCATCGACATAGACTTCCATGTTGCAACTGATTTGTTCGGTGAAAACCTTGTTCATCAGCCGCTGGTATGTCGCTCCTGCATTTTTCAAACCAAAAGGCATAACATTATAGCAATAAGTTCCCCTAGGGGTAATAAAAGAAGTACTTTCCCTGTCTTCAGGTTTCATTTTGATCTGGTTGTAGCCAGAGTAAGCATCCATGAAGCTAAGCAGCTCGTGCCCAGAGGTAGCATCTACTAGTTGGTCAATTCTGGGCAATGGAAAATGATCCTTTGGGCAGGCCTTGTTGAGATCAGTGAAATCAACACACATTCTCCATTTATTGTTTTTCTTCTTCACCATCACCACATTCGCCAACCAGTCCGGGTACTTCACATCTTCAATGAATTGAGCTTTCTGGAGCTTGTCGACCTCCTCTTGAATAGCTTGATTCTTCTCGGGGCTAAATACCCTTCTTCTCTGCTTTATAGGCTTGATCTCCTTATTCACATTGAGCTCATAACATAAGAAGTTTGGATCTATTCCTGGCATGTCTTCATGACTCCACGCAAAAGTTTTCTTCCTGTTTCTCAAGAAAGTTATCAACTCCTATTTTATTGAAGCATCCAACGTAGAACTTATCTGGGTTACTCGTTCAGGGTGCTCGTCATCCAGAATAATATTTTCTGTAGATTCCACCACCTGTCCTTTTACAAGTTGGGATTCATCTCGAGGATCCAGTGTTTCAATTTCCGTACCTTCATCCACTTGGTAGGTAGTAGTCTTTTTTCTTGAATCTTCAAGTTCCTCTTGCTCGGCAGACGAATAATAGCATTCCCGAGCTACTTTCTGATTACCTTTCACAACTCCTACTCCAAAATTTATTGGGAATTTTAAGCATTGATGCACTGTAGATGGAACTGCTTCGAACTTCTTCAACCCAACTCTTCCCATGATGATGTTGTAGGCTGACTGCACATTCTTATCCATCACAAAGAAGCGTATTCTCTCTGTTCGACAAGTAGGCCAAGTTCCAATGAATATGTCCAACTTGATCGTCCCAAGTGGAAAAACTTTCTCGCCAGCAAAACCCAGGAAGGGTCTGTGATACGGTTCCAATTGAGATAATTTCAGATTTAAACTATCAAAGCATGAATAGTACATGATGTCTGCCGAACTTCCATTGTCTACCAACACCCTTGAAATCACTACTTCCTTCATCCTCATTTTAATCACCAGAAAATCATCGTGAGGATAAAGAAAACCTGCTAGGTCATTTTTTGAAAAGCCAATGACCAGTTTCTCTTTGTTTACCTTCCTCGGACGATCGTCCTCGGCCAGATTTATTCGCTGAATATATGAACAAGCTTGAGCCTCTCCAAGGTAAGCCTTTCTTTCTGCAGTAAGGTCTCCTCCTCCTGCATCTCCTCCTGTAATGACATTACAATCAAATGACCCAAAACGTATAGAAAATACCTCTCGTTCTGGCTGTCTTGGTATATTGGGAAGGTCGGGGTCATCATCTGGATCATCTTCATGGTTTCTCTTCTTTTTCTCCTCTGCTCGACGAGGAGATCTAGACCTCTCTCTAGCTCGGTCATTATTTTTTCTTTCACCTCCCCAATTAACATATTTTGATAGCTTTCCTCTTCGGATGAGTGTTTCAATCTCGTTCTGAAGAGCTATGCAATTTTTGGTCATGTGACCATGATCTTTATGAAACTCACAATATTTATCCTTACTCCTCGAATCAGGATCTGACTTCAATTTCTTTGGCCATTTTACCTCCTCATTGTTCTTGATTTCTTCCAAGACATGATGAATACCCATTTTCAAAGGAGTATAATTGTCATATTTCTTCAAGACTTCCCATGATGATTTATTATTTCTGGAGCGTTTATCACCGCCATTGCCCTTATGCTCTTTATTCTTAGACTTGTCGACTTCCACCTTGGTGTCTTTATCTATATTCTTCTTTGCAGCCATAGCTTCCTCGGCATTCATGATTTTGGCCACTTTTGCCATCAGTTCTGACATAGTTTTAGGTGGATCTTTCGCCAAAGTATAATACAACTTATTAGGCAACAACCCACTCATCAAAGCGGTGATTGCTGTCTTCTCTTCGTAATCTATGACCTCCAGCTTCTCGTTATTGAAACGAGTTATGTAATCTCTAGTACTCTCACCAGATTTTTGTCTAACACTTAACAAGTGTGCTACTCGTTTTACTAGCTTTGCTCCAAAATAGAAATTGCCAATAAACAATTCGGCCAACTGAAAGAAAGTTGAAAATTACCCCTAGGAAGATTGTTGTACCATATCTGGGCAGCTCCAGTAAGAGTTCCTGAGAACGCTTTGCATCTCATCTCATCGGGAACGACATAGATGTCGGCAGCAGCTTGATATTGCTCTATGTGAAGAACAGGATCTGTCTTTCCATCGTATTTGGGGGTCACTACAGGTGCTTTGAACTTTGACGGTGTAGGAAAATTCACAATAGCCTGTACAAAAGGTGTTCCTCGAATAAAAGTTCGTTGTAGGGGGTTCTTTGCTTTGGCCATTTCTCCCAATTTATCCTCCAACCGTTGGAGAGATCCTTTCCACACCTCATTTCCTTCCTCGGACCTATTGGTTCAAGCAATTGATCGTTCTGAGGTAGCTTCTTGAGATCTATCTTGACGAGCAGCCGGTCGTGATTGTGCTGATCCTTCTCTTAGATCTGATGGTTGTCGAAAACTCCTCGACATGGTCTTAGGTGGGCTCCTATTCCTCCTATGGCCTAATCGACTGAAAGGAGACACCCTACTCAGTCTTTCTAAAGCACTGGGTCTTTCTGGAGAGAGGGTGATATGTTGATTAGTATCTGTCGCCCTTATTGACGAAGTTCGCCCAGGTTGATAAGAGAAATCATCAGACTCCTCATTACGACGTGACTCAGTATGCCTGGATCGTGAAGAAAGTAAATAAGTTTGCCTCTGACCACTTTGCTGTCCTGAACGTGCAGGTACACCACCATGAAGGGTTTGTATGAGTTGCCTCATTGTTTCTTGCATGGCGGTTTGTCCTTGAGCCAGATTCTTCATAATCCTGGCTAGATCTGGAGGTGCAGAGGGATTCTGAGGATTTCCAGTATTTCCAGCGTTTCGATTGCTAGATTCTAGATTATCCGCCATTGATGATGGACGATTTTTGGTGAAAAACGATAATAGCAATCGTTCCCACAGACGGCGCCAATCTGTTGATGTAAAAAATTAGATAGCTCTAATTATTCAATCACAGATAAATAAAATGAAACAAATATTTTTAAAGTGGTTCAGCCTTACAAGAATGGCCTACGTCCACTGTTATGTTATTGCTGAGTGTTTGGTAATTCTCGAGTATATGTTCTCTCAAGAAATTTCGGTCCCTTTGAATGAGGGTGATACAAGGTATTTATAGCCCTTAGGCTGTACATGAATGTGTTGACACATTAAATGATATACATATGAAATGGTAATACATTTAATGCAGCGTGTGCGTCAAGATGATAAACATTCAATGAATAATTGAACTGTTGATTATCTGGCAGTTAATGTTACGGACGAGATGCAGTTCGGACCACCTTAGTTGCTCGTTGATCAGGATTTCCTCGGAGCGCTAGTGTACCTCGGAGTGCTGAAGTTCCTCGGTGTATCCTCGTTGCTCGGAGAGAACATGAGTTGGTCGGGGAAATGAAACTTCCTCGTTATTATTGTGCCAAGTAGATAGACACGTGTCTTCATATTATTCTTCCATACCAGCATATTAATTTTGGTATCAACAATAATGTTCACAAGTAATGTTTGCATCATGTTATTTATATATTTATGCATAGGTGTCTTTTATTCTACATAGTAGATGATTTGGTGTGCGGAGTTCAACATACACATGGAAGATCAGTTCATCCGTTCTTGTAGAGAATAAGAATGGTTCACAATATTAGATTGATTTAGACACAACATCAGTAGTATTATAGCATAATATTTAAGTAGTTCTATCTTGATTACAAAAAATGATATAGTTTCGACGTATTGTGCTAGTACACTTTGTGTGTATTGAACGAGACCAATATCATATAATTGTCTTTATACTGACTATATAAGATAATGCACATCTCATGGCTATTATGAGTGCTGAAGATCTTAATTCATACATAATTGATGGACACATGCATCAATTGTTCATTATTTTGACCAATTGGGTGAAATTCATTTATGGATTAATATGCTTGGTAAATTTGGTAATGGTGATTAGTGTATTGTCAAGTTAATTATAAATGTAATCTTTGTCTCGGTATAGAAATTGATGATACCCTCTTAATGTAGCTTATAATTTTTTATTATGCCACCCCAACTGGTGACTTTAATTATACGACATATCAAATAAGTTAAGTGAATTGTCTCAAGGAATTTATAAGAGTTCGATTAAATATACTTATTTGTAATATAATTTAATTAAAGTGCATCTGTAATATTAATGTGAGGAGATTATTAAGAACTTAATAATGAGGAGCTCGAAATTATAATTTTGAGATAGTAAATTAGAGTGAAGTTATAATTACTTAGTTGAAAGAATAATAATTTATAAAATTATGGAATTAATTATAGAGTTTAATTTTGATTCCTAATTATATAGGAAGCTAGTCTCTTTTTTCTCCTCGGGTTCCCCGCGTTAGCCTATATAAGTAACCCCTTGCCTCCTAATAAGTGTGTGATCATTATAGATCAGAAAAATACATATAGAAGAGTTGTAGGGTCCTGCTCCTTGGTGCCAACACACCAATGGCATGTCTTGTCATAAAGAAATAGCATGGAAGATCTCGAGGTCTTTATCAAAGCTCTCTTCTTGTAAAATTGATTTCAGATAATTGGAGAGTCCATAAATTCTGAAACTGGAAGCACGATTTCCTAATACATAAAGGAAAGGGGACAAGAAATTTCAAATCATTCGGAGATTGTTTGATCTGCTAGCTTCATGTATTTAAAAAAAATAGTGATTCACAAAGTAAATCTAATAACACAGATTAGAGCTGGAATCGAATCAAGAAGGTTGATTTAATATTCAAGAAAGCATTTAAATACACATAAACCTTGATATAATACTTTAAAATTCATGGATACGAAGTTTTGGGGATGAAACCAATTCAACAACATATGATTTCATCTGCCCAAACAAATTTATGACATGTCACGGTGTCTACTTGTCGGAGACATAACTTGAGAAATATTAATCGATTCAGTTGAATTTTTTTTTTGAGGGATCCGAAGACCAAAATATATAAAACATGTGAAATATATCATTTTGACGCTGTTAAGATTTGTGAAAAAAGTTATTTTGATTTCGTAGCTTCCACACCGTTAGATTTACAAAAAGGATCAATATAACATGAAATAGATCAAATCTCTACAGTTCAAGTCATAACGAACCTCAAAGTTATGAGATCTTGTATCTCCTCTATAAATCCACCATAATCATTTTTTATTAAAATCCAATTGTCGTATATATCAAATGATCCGTTATTCTTTTAATCCCTCCATCAAAATGTATGAGAGCATGATTTTCATTTACATGATATTTGGAAAATTCTTTTTGTCCCTTAAAATGGGTTTAATTGATTTAGTTTTAATTTTAAATGAATCTTGAATGAATTCTAGATATAGGATCTAACTGTTTTTTGCAGAGAATCATAAGTTTCGTCCCTCCATTATGGTCCGATTCATGTTCATTAATTTTATGTGATTGGAACATACAATGGTTTATGCGTATCTATTTTTCTATTTTTGATTGGGATACAATAATTAATTTTTAGTGTTAGCTGATTAGATCTATTTGTAATTATTACATGTATTTTTTTTGGGTTTGTTAGAACTACATCGATTGATGAGCCGGGCACCAAAGATATCTTTTAGGACGAATAGGTTTTGTCAAAAAATATTTTGGGCAACTTTAATAAACTCTTAATATGTTTTAATAGACCGTGGGACTGTCAATTAATGATTGCGACATCACACGGAGGCATCATGACAAACTTCATATGCATACTTGGCACCTTGGTGGCATGGTACAGTAGTGCGATTATGTGCTATTTTGGAACGAGCAATCTCGCGAAGTATTTTAGTGGTGGTGGCATAGTATGGGTAAACTTAAACTCAACCTAAATTTCCTATTTGATATGGTTTCTTACACGGGAAGGATTCTTGGAGTCAAAGATTTCATGGGATAAGGAATTAGAGATCATAATGGAGAGAGACCTATTTTTAGCTTCCTTACAATTTATGGACGGTATCTCTTGTTTTTCTCATTCGACTGTGATTGTGGTATATCTTTAATATTTATGTTTTATTTAATAATGTGTTAAAATTAATTAATTTTAGTGAACCCATTGAATTGGACAACATAAACAAATATTATTGAACTCGGCCTTAGATCACATTTTTCTTGGAAAATAGAATTTTTTATGGTTCCATTTTAAATTTATTAAATTTAATGGGTTTTATTTATTACTCAAATTAAATTTAGTTCCCAAAATTATTTTAATTTAATTATTTTTGGATAATTAAAATAAGGTAATTGGTTATTTTAATTTGAATAAATAAATTTAAAAAATCCCATTATTTTAATTGGATAATTTAAATATGAGCAATCTCCATGGTCATATGTTTAATTTAAATTTTTTAAGATTGTGAGTTGTTAATATGTGAAATTAGAAAATATAAATTAAATTCTTGGATTTATTTTGTGAATATAAGAGAATTTAGAATTTATATTTATTACACGTGCAAAAATTTAGGCAACCAAAAATTTTAACAAGTGCCAGTTATTATGTATTTTTAAAATATTAAAATGAAACTTGTCTTTTTGACAACCCTCGTAAAAGTTTTAAATTATTAAGTGGGAAAGGGATTTGGTCACAAACAAATCCTGCAATCTCCGCTAAAGGTTTGTAGGTTTTCAATAGCAAGTAAGTCCTTTAAAGAGGAATAATAATTATTGTACTAACCACTGCAAATTTTTTTACTGGTAATTTTGTGCTCATATTCATACGGGCGGACTCCTAAAGGATGAGTTCACGTGATATGGGATAGTATAAAATTAGTTGGTGGTATATGCTTAAACACAAAATTATTGTAGGTTCTCCAAAGAGGAATGCTATTATTTTGTGGGGCCAAAGTGTCAGACTTTAATTTTGTTGGTATATTCTTTGCCTAGATGTTAAAATTTAAAGAATTAGCCTACCTAATGTGATTATTGATAGTAGGTTCCCCAAAGAGGAATGTTATTCAAACTATAATTGGGATATGGATGAATTCTTTTAAAATGTTAGGGGGAACAAACTTTAAATTGAACTCAAAGTTAATTATTTGTGTCAATATATATTATTTATTATGTGATTCTCTAATTTTAAATGGTAACTCAAATATTCACTCATTTCATACTCAATTTTATATACATTGTGGTAATATTTAAAAGGCCTGAATTAAAATTGAACATAGTGTTGAGAGTAGAGAAATGCATATATGTATTTTCTCAGTGTTATCTTAAATAATCATGTTATAAGAATTTCGTAAGGAAATCTAGTGTAACAACCCTCACTTTTGAGAAACTTATTTTATATTAATTTACTGTGTGAAGTAATTATATAAAATATGGATGATGGAGTAAATATGAACTAAGTGAGTTAATTAAGCATATTTACTAGATTGTTGCATATTTACTGTTATGTGCATGTAAATATCATCATGTTACGTTTTATAGTGTCGTGTGCTTTAAACGACATTTATGGTATAAATGAAACCAAACCTTAAAATGACTTAAATATTTCCGGATGTTAATTTAGAGGGCGTAGTTAGTCCCGAAATGTGCGAGATAGTCGAAATAAGTGCCATATTGTGTTTTTGGGTTTCAGGCACTTTTGACTGGTTTTAACATAAATGTGTAGTTGCGAGTCATTTTAATGAGGTATTAACAATTTAAGTTGGGAATTTAGGCTAAAGTCACAATTTAGTCTTGCTAAGCCTTACATTTCTTATATGTGTGCATTACTAAACCTAGAGAGATATAGAGAAGAAGAGAGTTGTGGAGAAAAGAGGAGAAAAGAGAGAGATTGGAGGTTTGGGATTTGATCTTGCTTTCATCTTCCAAGAATCTGAAATTTCAACCTCAAGTCAAGTTTCCTACTTGCTAATATATGATTTAGGATGAATAAATTGTATGATTGTTGTGTATATGAATCAATAGAACAAATATGGAATTTTATAGATTTTTGTGGTGTTTGAGCCCTAATCATAGTTTACTGGGATGATTATGTGGAGTATAGTGGTTAGAAATCATATAGGATGGTTTTGGTTAGAATAATGTTGGTGGGTGGGTGTAAAAATGGAGGAGAATTGGGCGTTGGGGAAAAACTAGGGTTCATAACTCGTAGCCCCTTTCTTGGCAAATTCGCCAGGCCGAATCGATTCGGCCCTAGGGCGAATCGATTCGCTAAAGGGTAAGGTTATAGGTCTGGGGACCCGAATCGATTCGGGTTAAGGACAAATCGATTCGGGTGAAACATAAAGTTGGGTTCTTCACCCAAATCGATTCCTTTTGGGCGAATCGATTCGCTGCTTGGGGCGAATCGATTCGGCCCTAGGACGAATCGATTCGAAATCTTGCTGTTTTGAGTTGTTTTTCTAACTCAATTTTGACCCTTTTCTTTTAGGCTTAGGACTTAGGGATCTTCTTGTATGAAGTAAACTTAGTTTTCTAGAGTCTTAAATTAGTTAGGCAACTACCATAGGGTGGAAGGGGACAATTGGGACTTATTTTGGGGATTACCAAATTGATGATTAGGTATTTCTTTTCCTTAACTAGTTAATGTAATATTTCGAGATGTGGAATTAATCAATTGAGGAACTTTTGACACGTTATTGGGAGAATCTAGACTTGGTGGTTTATAATAACACCATAAAATGTTTGGAGAATAAATTAAGGGTTTATCATTCATTGAGATTATAATGATGGTATAAGTTACGTATGGCTCTGGATAAAATGTGTTTTATATATTAAAATGGGAATAAAATGGTAAATAATAATTTACTTAAACACACCTCTCTAAATTCTATCATAAGGGAAGTTCGTGCATGAGGTGAAGTCCCCTGGCTAGTGCATGCAGGGTGAATATAGTCCTCTGCCATATGATCAGTTATTATGTATGTATTTATTGTGAGATGTGGGGTAATTCTGGGTGTGGTTATGACTCACTCGCAGGTATATGGACACTTCCTGACGTTACGTTGTAGGATGCCCAGGTTGTCTTGTTTGATAGGCCCTGGAAGATGATAGTCATTTAGGGGAGTGTCCAGTGGGGAAACTCAGAAGGACGGTCTTAGAATCGTTATATATATAGATGAATATAACTATTCTTATTCAAGTGGGACTTCATCTAGGATAAATTCCATAAAGAGCAAATAATTTTGATTACGTTTCCTAATGAGACATTGAATAACGAAATAAAACAGTGTAAAGAATGGAGATTTTAATTAATGATATTCATTCATATCCTCTTGCATAACTAAATTAAACTTATGATCATTTAATTGCCTTAGTTTATGCTTTGAGTTTGAGTAGGTAAATTCTTATCACGATCAATCATGATTAACAGTTCGTAACTGTCATACTCTTTATTCACCTGGTGATCATATAAAACCGGGACCTGACCCGTTCCTATTTCTTATTGTGCATGAATCTTATATTCGTTCAGGTGCTCCACCGCAAGGATGCTCGTACTGACTTTCCCTTTCCTGTGTCATGGAGATGCAACACCTTGCGGATGTTGCGGGATATTTTGTAGTAGATGCTTTCATTTTTGTACTCTAGTTATGATCGGTTCATTTACTCGGGTGTGTGGCCCAAGATTTTGTATTTGTTTACTATATGTATTATGTAACTTAATTAAATTGTTGTAATACTTTGTAAGAGGCTGTTAACCGACAACTTATTCGGCGTTTGTGTTATGTATGTATTGTTCAGTTTTATTCTTGTAGATTTCATCCACCTTCTTTTAAATTGGATTGTTTAAATGCTTTCTTTAACTTATAAAATAAAAAATTTGGCAATCCATTTTTTTGAAATATTGGGTTGTTATCCCGTATACTTATTGTATTATTATGATGCTGAGAATGGTCCATCTATGATTCCTGTTATTATTGGAGTATCGGGCTGGCCACCCCTTATTTTGATGAGCGGGTTGTCACATCTGGAATATAAGTGGACAATATTAATGAGATGATACAATACGACTTGTTCATTAAGTTATATTTATTATGGCATTAATATGAATCGCTGTCCACTACATATGATATGATGATTATCTCACATCTAATGTTTAATAATCAAGGTCATATAGTTAGGCAAGTTGCCATGAATGACTTTAAAGGAATATTAATATGATTGATACAACCATAGTTATAAGATTATGTTAATTTAATGGTAATTTCTCACCCGAAGGAACTAAAAACATAAGGAGTTGAAATTGACTGGGAAACCCATGTCGGTATCCCCTTTAACAAAAAGTTTTATTAGGATATCATATAAGTTATCAAGTTATTGAAATAACATCACTTATTAAACAAAAGGGGATAAAATATAAAGTCAAATCAGAAACTAGTAAGTCAAAATTCAAGTAATGTCTAGGTTTCAAAGACAATTAGTGAATTTACTAAGAGCATTTAGAACACTTGTAGGAGTTAACAAGATTATATTGTTTAAAAAATAAGGTGGATACATTTTATTCGAAAAAAGTTATATAATGGCCAATGGTTTGTTCTACGGTATCCAGGATCATAGACACATGAGCCATTAATCATTGGGTCTAGAAAAATAGTCAACTAGTGATAAATGAATTTATGTAGTACTGAAATTTGTAATTATAGTGTGAGACGTGAGTCTCAGTTTTGATAATTAAAGATTAATTTTAAATGATTACTTATACGTATGTAAGAATAAAAGGAACTTTGATTCGACTTCTTCTCTTTTTATGAAAGGATATTTATTTCATTTTAATAACATGTATATTGTAAATGGTAATAAATAATAAATCCACCTTTGGTACTAAAGAGGATACACATTATCAAATAAGTATCATATTTTGTACACTTTAGTGTTTGAAAAATATTCACGATTTATCACTAAAAGTATAAGATTCTTCTCTGTAATCCATAATATATCTATAACACTAAATGCCCAGGTCATTTTATCTCAATAGATTTTAAACTGGAAGAAAATGGATTCTTACATTCATCAAAAGTGGAGACAGTTCTAGTTCATGATTATAGTAAGTGGAGACACTTATAGTTAATGAATATAGTATAGATAAAAAATAACCATGAGTTATTATAGCTACATAAATTATAGAAATTGTTCATTATAACTGATATAATTCTATAACTACCTATTCAGGAATTTAAAAATTACATATATGTAGCTCGGTTTATATCCATGAAGATAATGCCATAAGTTACTTTCAGTAATGGTGTATCAAAGAGAGAAGAATTAGGTTTCTGATGATACGCAAATATTACGTATTTCATCCTCCGAACCTACACATTTTAGCCTCCTCGATTATCTTATTCCCTATATTTATGCTCGTTAACCAGACAACCTCGGATTTCTACATTAACATGTTTTGTAGGGG
Organism: Sambucus nigra; assembly: GCA_949130495.1. Lineage (NCBI taxonomy): Eukaryota > Viridiplantae > Streptophyta > Magnoliopsida > Dipsacales > Adoxaceae > Sambucus > Sambucus nigra. The sequence goes on along the minus strand of OX422208.1, from coordinate 407,656,985 downwards.
TTAATTGAGCCTTTATATGTATTTGGATGCTAAGTGTGAAGTTTGGACGCATTCCGCTCGATTTTCGTACGCGATCGCATGTTCAAGGGAATTTTATTCTTTTCACAGCTTGGACACCTGGCCCAATATCTACACGAAATTTGTATCCCTCCTCACTAGCTTCGTGTGGTCATGAACAGTGCGCGATTCCTTTTCATAATGAAGAAGTTACGGCGATTTCAGCGAAAGGAAAAACAATGAAATCAAAAGAGTATGAGAAGAGGAGAAAAGAAGAATGCAGTAGCTGCCTTGGTTCTGCCCTGCTTGATCGATCGATCGATCAAAAGGATCGATCGATCGACCGTTCAGATATTTGACACGATTTCAATGATCGATTAATCGACCAAAGGGGTCGATCGATCGATCCCCTGTTTCCTGTAGATATTTTGTCATTTCTTTTCTTTTCTCTTTTCTTTTCTAATTTAATTCCAACTTAGTATATATACCAATTTTGTTGTAATAAACAGATATACACGATTTTAGGTTAGAACAACTTAGGGTTTGGGTGATTTTGGTTAGTTCTTCTTCATTTCTCTTAGGATTGACACTCTTTTTGGTATGTAAGTTGACTATTTATTAATCCTCTCCATTAATATAGTTTGTATTACCTTCTTTCTTACTTTGTTAATTAGGTTTACATGCTTTCATAATAAGTTTACATGATTTATGTACACGCTCTCTAGTATAGTTTTATCGCATTTCTTTACCGCTTTATTTACCGCGTTTTTAATATGCTTTCTAGGTAATTTAGATGAGGTTGTGTTTGAATGGAACTCACTAGGGTTAACGCGTTGCTTGGCTTGGTGATAGTGTTTACGGGTTTATTTTGGGTGTGTTGTCCTAGTTATTGCGCCTAGGAGATTTGACGGGGCATATCATGTATGTCCCGTGCTTACGACCTTTCGTGCGCAATTTTCGGGATATTTGTTGATGCCAAAATCATATTAGGCCTTTATGAGGATTTAGGAGCGTGACAACCCTTGGTTCAATTAACTGTCGAAACGAGACGCATTCTAAATAACTCGTCAACCCATGTAACCATTTTATACAAATTAGCCCGGGTGAGAGATATTTGACGCAACCTATAGTTTTACTCGCTTTCATAATCTAGTTTCAATACCTTGCCTTGATTAATCATTTCCCTTTATGCATCTTTTACTTTTTAGTTTGTAATCACCTTTTTCCCTTTTTATTTCAGAGTATTAAATCATATAAATTCTAGCAACTCGTCCCAGTGGATTCTCGATACCCGACTTACCGCTATACTCACCCGTTGAGTGTAGTTGTAACTTAGGTTTTTGTATTGAGTTGGCGAAACGAAAACAACGATTAGTGTCTTTACACGCACTACTTTTCGCACTCGATCAAAATGGCGCAGTTGCTGGGGACTAGTTTGTTTTAAACATTATTTGATTTAGTATTTCATAGTATATTCTTTCTATTTGTATTATTTCCTAATATTTTGCAGGACTTCCACATTTGAGCACTTAGAAACGCTCGAATTTTCCCCGTGCGCACTTACTTTATGGAATTCTCCACTTGAGACATTTTTGGGGGTAAGCATGTCTTATTCCAATTCTTTCGGAAATCCTTATTATAATTCTCAAAATTCTCACAAGCCTATGATTTTCCAGTGAATACTTAGAATCCCAAAAATTTACAAATTCAAATATGACTTTGGGCGAGTATAACGAAAGTCAAAACTTAGGTTATTGGAATTTTGATGATGATGATAATGATTTTGGTCCTTTACCTCCTTATAATAGGAATTTTGAAACGAATTCGAATAGTTTTCAAAATTCCTATAATAATGAGTTTTCGTTTAAGTCCGATAGTAATTTTCAAAGTTCCCATTTTCATGCATCCGCACCTCGACCCGTGACTTTCGGTGAAGGTTTGTGTATGTATGAGAATGATAAAATTGAAAATCGTTATCGGGAAGAAAATTGTTCGTGGGAACATGACTTGGATTTACTTTTTGAGTCCGACGACGATTTTGGTTCCGAGACTTTCGAGGTCGAGGAATGTTTTGAACCAAATGAGGTACTTGTACCTACTTTGGAACAAACCATTCTAGACTTTGCCCATCTCGTAATAGATATTGAAAGCGAGGATGATAATGACGTAATATCTATTTGCAATGAAATGATTTCTTCTTTGGACCCCAAAGAAGAACATTTCATTGAAAATGAGATCATCTCATTCGAAATTCAATCCTCATGTGATGATGATTCATCTCATGAGTTTGAATTTCTTTCATCCCCATTTTCATTCTCTATTATCACACCGTCACAAGTACCCGGTGATTCAGTTTCAAACTTTAATCTTTTAAATCTTTTCGCCGATGAGGAGTACTTGCTCGAGTCGCCTTCCACGATCGCATCTTTGCCTTTATGTGCGCCGCCTCCCATTCCAATTTCAAAATCCTTGGGAGTGTATTCGGCTTTTCTCGGCCCCCACTTATTTTTGTCACCCGTTCAATCGAAACCCCCCATCGTCCCTCCAAAACTTTTAATTGGCGATGGTTAATTTCTTACGCCTTACACAAGCCTTCCGTTGTTAAAACGAAATTCATATTTTTTAGAGGGAATGCTTTTATGTGAGGGTACACCGGTTATCCTCCAAAGTCAAATCGTTTTCACGGTGGACCCTCAGCTATTTAGGCTTCTAGTGTACAGTTAGTGTGAAGCCTAGATAGTAGGTTGTATATAGTTAGCTTTTTATTTTTTCTTCCCTTTTTAATTTAGTCTAGTGTAATTAGTTAACTTTTTGTTACTTGTTTTCTCTATGCTCGGTACTAACTTGTTTTGTAGACTCATTGGACTTGTTCTTATGGGGATCTCTCCACTTTTGGGTAATATTGTTCTTTTCCTCTCTTTAACTTGGTTCTTAATTCACATTGAGGACAATGTCAAGTTTTAAGTTAGGGGGTGTGGGATATTCTATCCATTTTTCATTTAGTCCATATTTTTGCTCACATGTTAGTTAATTAGTATGCTTTTCATAGAAAAATTGAAAATTTCAAAAATATTTTCTTTTTTTTCTCCTTTTTTGGGCTTTTTGCCTTTGTTTCCGATGATAAATTTCAATAATTGTCCAATCCAATAGACAGCCCAATGATGCATGTTCTCAATTTTAGAAGTTATTAGACTTTAGTCTCACTTATTGATATTATGAATAACTTCATGAATTAAAATTTAATCCCATGAGCACATGCACTTTTATTGTTCTATTGATTTCGTTTAAGATTTTTACAACTCAGTAATCTTTTGTTGCATTGTATATACTTACACCGAGTAAGCTTTGTACCTTTCATCATTTGTGAGTGTATACACTATTCTTTTCTAATTGAAAACGTTGAATTCGTTGGTAATCTCACTATTCTTTCATTTGATCGTTCATTAATTGAGTTCATACTTGAAATGTGTTATTTGATCATGATTTTCATATATTATTTTGTCTCGAGAATTGTGTAAACTTTTGGAAATGATCATAGGACCTCTTTGTTATATCACCCATATTAGCCTTGACCTCACCCTTATATGTTTACCCTTGTTAACCCCTTTGAGCCTAAATATAGCCTTTCGTTTCATAACCCTAATACCATAACCAACTCTAAATTGGAGTTTTAGCCCATATATATACTTTCCATACCTTTGTTTGGAATGTTACTTGGGGTTGAATGATGTTGTTGCAATGTCTCTTGCAATTTATGCATAAGTAAAGAAAAGAAAGTAGTGAAAGAAGTGACGAAAAAGAGAAAGAAAAAAGCAAAAGAAAACAAAAGAGAAGAATGAGAAAAAGAAGAAAAGAAAAAGAAAGAGAAAGTTGTAGATGTTGTATATTGTTCAATAATCTTTGATTACTCTCCCCGATAATATATTCAATGCCTTTTTGGAACTTGTTTTCCAATTTTGATATTGCCCGCATTTTCCCATTATCCTGAGTTTTCATTCCGAACACTTTGAATCCGTATATACATCCTTCGTTTCGTACCATAACCTAGCCTACATTACAACCCTATTAAATTCCTATGTGATCTTAGGTTGATGTAATTCAAAAGTCATAATATTTTTGATAATCTGTGAAAATGCATTTCGCCTCCTTTAATGTGATTTATCCTTTCATTGAGATTATAATTTTTCATTTTATATATAGAGTTCTTCTTTTGTGACATGTGTGCGGCCTAGTTTCCATTTACATTTACTATTTATCCTGCATGTTCCGTGTGTTAGCTCCCTGTTTCGAGTGAATTCACTTTATGAGTGTAATACCCATGAGGATTGAATGTATGCTTGATTTAATGTTTATCTAATTTATATAAGTTTTTCGCCAAATCACACTTTGCATGTGCTCGTTCCCCTCCCACATTTTAAAGTTTCAATTCCATGAGGTGCATTCTATAATGTTAATGATTTGGACTTTTATTTGAATTCATTCACTTTGCTAATAATGCTTATGAAATACTTTTCGCCATTGTTGGGCTTGTCGCATGTTGGTTTGGGCATATTTTGAGGAAACCATTTGTTGTTTGTGGGTAGCATCACTGAAAACCCTCATGAGACGACACTCGTCCACTAGGGTGACCTAGGGGTTTAATGTCTTATTTCATACGTTAAATGTAATCGAATCGCCCGCAAAAGTGGCTTTTTACTATTATACCATACTTTTGTACTATCTCCTGCTTTTTGTTTGCTTGTAGTTCTTGTTTCATCCTATTTCATTGCTAGGGACTAGCAATGTGTAATTTAGGGGGTGTGATGATACGCAAATATTGCGTATTTCATCCTCCGAACCTACGCATTTTAGCCCCCTCGGGTATCTTATTCCCTATATTTATGATCGTTAACCAGAAAACCTCGGATTTCTACGTTAACATGTTTTGCAAGGGTTAATTGGGCTTTTATAGGTATTTGGATGCTAAGTGTGAAGTTTGGACGCATTTCGCTCGATTTTAGTACGCGATCGCACGTTCAAGGGCATTTTCGTCTTTTCACAGCTTGGGCACCTGGCCCAACATCTACACGAAAGTTATAGCCCTCCTCGCTAGCTTCGTATGGACGCGAACGGTGCGCGATTTCGATTCATAACGAAGAAGTTACAGCGATTTCAGCGGAAGGAAAAACAATGAAATCAAAAGAAGAGGAGAAAAGAAGAATGTAGTAGCTGCCTTGGTTATTCCCTTCTTGATCGATCGATCGATCAAAAGGATCGATCGATCGACCAAAGGGGTCGATCGATCGATCCCCAGTTTTCTGCAGATATTTTGGCATTTCTTTTCTTTTCTCTTTTCTTTTCTAATTTAATTCCAACTTAGTATATATACCAATTTTGTTGTAATAAGCAGATATACATGATTTTAGGTTAGAATAGCTTAGGGTTTGGGTGATTTTGGTTAGTTTTTCTTCATTTCTCTTAGGATTGACACCCTTTTTGGTATGTAAGTTGACTATTCATTCATCCTCTCCATTAATATAGTTTGTATTACCTTCTTTCTTGCTTTGTTAATTAGGTTTACTTGCTTTTATAATTAGTTTACATGATTTATTTACACGCTTTCTAGTATAGTTTTATCATGTTTCCTTACCGCTTTATTTACCGCATTTTTAATATGCTTTCTAGGTAATTTATATTAGGTTGTGTTTGAATGGAACTGACTCAGGTTAACGCGTTGCTTGGCTTGGTGATAGTGTTTAAGAGTCTATTTTTGGTGCATTGTCCTAGTTATTATGCCTACTTGATTTGACGGGGAATATCATGTATGTCCCTTGCTTACGACCTTTCGTGCGTAATTTCCGAGATATTTGTTGACGCCAAAATCATATTAGGCTTTTATGCGGATTTAAGGGCGTGACAACCCTTGGTTCAATTAACTGTCGAAACGAGACGCATTCTAAATAACTCTTCGACCCATGTAACCATTTTATACAAATTAACTCGGGTGAGGGATATTCGACGCAACCTATAGTTTTACTCACTTTCTTAATATAGATTCATTTTTCCCTCGCCTAGTTAAACATTTCCCTTTCATGCATCTTTTCTTTTAGTTTGTAATTCACCTTTTGCACTTTTATTTCGGAGCACTAAATCATATAAATTCTAGCAACTCGTCCCAGTGGATTCTCGATACCCAACTTACCGCTACACTCACCCGTTGAGCGTAGTCGTAACTTAGGTTTTTGTATTGAGTTGGCGAAACAAAAACAACGATTAGCGTCAGTACATGCGCTACTTTTCACACTCGATCAGTTTCTTTCACACGTGATAAGATTCATGATGAATTATTTGTAGGATATAGATGCACATTTGTTGAGATTGTTTTCAAAGTTAGTTTTCTTTGCTCCCATTAAATATAGTAAATTTCTTTCAAACTCTAATATGTCACTTTCTGTAATGGTTACTTCAACACTTATATTGGTAGAAAACTCAACAAGTTAGAATAAAGAAAACTGTTTAAATCTATATTCTACACCACATTCCCAAAAGCATTGTTTAGATCCAATGAAGGTCTAATAGACTTATGTGAACTTTTTCATACCACTAGTATAGGTGAAAACATCACAAAGAAATGAGTATGGAATTCTAATACCTTATCATAGTGGGAGGATCGTTAATTCTCATAATGGTTAAAACCATATAAATGCATTACGATTTGTACATCCGTAAAGGGGTAACTTTTTATAGTGGGAGCATTTCTCATTCTTAGAACTATTACCCATCATAACCCCTGGAGAAGAAGAAATCAAACCCTGTAACTTGTAACACCCCGTGATTTTAAAACATAAATTTTGTTGTGAATTAAAAAATTTAGGTAAAATAAATTTTTGGAAATTGATTATTTTCCTACTTAAAAATGTTGACCTTCATTTCTATAAAAAAATTATTTTTATCGGAATTGAAATCAGGTTTAAAATCGAAGAGTTTTGCATTTTATAAATAAATAGGAGAATTTCGTATTTGTATAGAAATATGAACGAGTTCGGAGTTTGTGATTAAATGGGGGATTTAGGATTTATCCTCGATTAAAGGGTGGAGATAATAGATATAATGAGAACTTGAGAAAAGTAAGAATAATGCCTAAGATAATACAAGGGTATTTAAAAGGAATTTGTGTCGCCAATATATACAGGGCTAACAATAAGGAGCGCACTGGCTATAGCGATGTGGGTGTGTGTTGGTGTCACCAATAAGTGCAGGGCTAACAAAATTGGGCGAAATGGATATAGTGATGTGTCGTATGTGGAACCTGATCAATATATATAGGCCTAACAAAATTGGGCGAACTGACTATAGTGAGTGGATTATGTGTGGTGTAAAGCTTTGGGCGTACCAGCAATATGCGAGGGACTCGTAATAGGGTGAACTGGCTATACTGGTGTCACATAAATAAAATGATTAAAATTAATTCAATTAAAATAAAGGAAATTGAATTACTAGATTCAACATAATTAGATATGGTCATAAGATAATTGGACTCAGATAGAGGGGTGGATTAGTTATGTGGGTAGATAGTGCTAGTTTAGTTTACTCACATGTTGATTAGGCATAAAATTTTACGATATATCCCCTTAATTTAGAGGCTTTTATCACCTCATACGATGTAAATAGCATTGATTTATCTCATATCTTTACTACTGACATTTCCTATATAGTGCATCGAGTTTCATGTATTCTTCTTGCATTTTGCAGATATTTTATACAAGTAAAGAGAAGAGGAAAGTTAAAAATAGAGAAATCAAGAAAGAAAGAAAAAAAGGAAAGTCAAGGGGCAAATAAGTAATTTTAAAAGCCCAGAAGAAGTTGAATTCTATGAGCCAATGAGAGTATATGAAGAAATAGCATCCAAATCTGAGATCCGAGTGAAAAGTTATGAAGGTTCAAAGTTGAGAAAAAATCATGAAAAAATCACAAAGGAAGAAGAAAAAGACTTAAAAAAAAGTTTAGCTCAGTTATTCGTAGAAATGCTGGAAAAGCGAACCGATTTGCCCTAGCCCAAGAACAATATATCCAAATTGGTCTGGTGTGACACAGTTATAATTTTTTTATGTTAAAATTAGAGTTGTACTTAGCTAAAAATCTTGTAAATCCGTAGGATTATTATTCCAAATGACCACCAGATGTTAAAGAGTTCTCTTTTTGTAAGTTTTAGAGAGCTTTTGAAGCTAAGAACCCTAAGGAACTACTTTTTTCAACAATTGCTCAAGTTTTAGGCATTAATTCAAGATTTTTCTTCATTCCAGGTAATATTTTCTTCGTGCTTTCAATTACCTTCATATTTGTGTTTGATGATTCATAGAAATTAGGTTAAAATTCTTCTTTACAAGTTTCGTCCCATTTTTCACGTAATTATGAATTCATGCAATACAGATTTCTTGTTCAAGCATAGTTTAATCATGTCTAGCTAGATTTCTAAGGGTTGGGGTGCATGAACCCTACTCGATGTAGTTTCCACGTATAAAAATTTAGTCTTCAAATTAAATAATGATTGAATCATGCTATGTAGTTATCACAACCGCCGTAGATCTTTTAACCTCGTTTGCCCTAGGTAACCGGGGTGTTTAAGGATGCGACGAGTGTGTTTATTATTTCGACATCGCTTTATTCTTGATCTTGATTATGTATGATGCGGGCTAGTACCCTCATATATGTAATGCTTGAGATTAATAAAGACCAGGTTTAATCAATTATATAATTCAAAAGCTAGTTTTATATTCGGTAAACATACTAGGGTTTGGGGGATTGTATTCCAACCTACTTTTATCATTCACAGTTAATCACCTGCAGTAGTTTTAATTTTGCGCACTTAGTTTAGTTAGTAATTTTAATTTTAGTTTACATTTAGATAGTAGATTCAATTCCAAAAGTAATCACCTTTCATTTTTTTTTTCTAAAGTTAGTTTAGGGTTAGTCATTTTTCCTTCGTCGTTATGAGAAATCTTCCTAATTCCCAGAGGATCGACTCAATCTTACCGGGTTATTACTTATGCGACCGGTTTGCACTTGAACCGTAATAGCATGCACTAGAGACATATTTTCAGTCGCATCATGTTTTTGGTGCCATTGCCGGGGAACTTAGGTAGACTTGTAGGTTAGTTAATTTAATCCCAAATTTGATTCCAAAATTTAAAAAGCCAAAAAAAATCAAAAATCCAAAAAAAAAAAATCTCGTCTCTCAAAAGTCCTTTCATGCAAAATTCACATTAAAATCCTCAAAATACTCCAATAAGAATCCACTAAAATCCCTTCGTTGAGTATAATCCCGATAGCCCACATACCTCTCACGTTCCACAGTTTTGGGTTCCACCTCCCATATCGCCTATTTCCATCACAAGTCACACTTTGAGTCACACTTCTAGGGCACCGAGTGAGGATTTCGAGTCTATGGAGAGAGAGGGATGTCTGACCACGCTAGTTTCGATACACGTGAGGGAGATTTACCATATCATTCTATGAAATAACTCTTATTTCCCGAGCGAACTGTCACCTCTGGGTGCATTCTACTTCCATACAATGCAGGACAGTTCCACTTTCGTAATGGAATGATATAAATTCTTCCTAAATTTCACGACACGGATTCTAAGAAACCATACCTCTACATCCGTGAGTTTGAATAGGCATGCGACACGTTTAGTGATCAAGTTTGTACACAAGATGTCGTTTGCCTAAAACTTTTTTCTTTTTCCTTAATGGATAAAGCTAAGACCTGTCTTTGGTCTTTACCACCGAACTCCATTATATCATGGAAGGATATGCAATCCAAGTTTCTCTTGAAATTTTTTCCACAATATAAAACCAACTCCGTCAAGGCTCAAATTCAAGCCTTTCAACAACAAGATAATGAGTCATTTGATCGGTATGGGAAAGCTTCCAAGAGTTAGTTAACGCTTTCCCACATCATGAATTTGAGAAGCATCACCTTATCTCTTTCGTCCATCAAGGGCTAACTATAGCGTCTAAAAAACTTGTTCAAACTACATGTGAAAGCCTATTTTAGGAGTTAGATGTGAGCGATGCCAATGCTCATCTTAAGTATGTCGCCAAGACTACTCAAGCATGGGACACATCCAATCCCAATGTCCAAAATGGACCTCGTCAAATGTCCACCACTCCTTATGTGTCCGATCTGTACCAATTGGACAAAGATACCTTGTTAGACCGTCGACTTGATCAATTTGAGAAAAGTATGAGAGGATACTTGAGGCACGACTAAGAGAAACCTCCGAATCCAATCAAACGAGAAAGAAGGTGTGCGCTATTTGTGAGGCGAGACATTCAACTAAAGAATTTTTGACAATACGCGGCTACAAGATCATGCTTCAAGAACAAGTAAATGCGGTAGGTGAGTTTAAGGGTAACTTCAATGCCCCTCACGGGAACTCTTACAACCCTTTGTGGAGAAACCATCTTTGTTTTAGCTACGGGTAACAACAAGCTGCGTTGAATCCTACTTCACATGTTGCCCCACATCCACCTCATCCCCAATTTTAATAAGCGCCACCTATGCCAACACATATACAGGTACCACCTCCCGCACCGTATTTCACCCCACCACAGAGAACTCTCGAGGATATTTTAAATCAATTTATCCAATCTCAAATTGCAACCAATGCTATGTTTGAGTGCATGTTCACTAAGATGAATACAAACATCTCTAAGTTGTAAGCATCCTTAAGTATCCAAGAAAAGGGCAAGTTTTCAGTCCAAGGCCAAAGACCTCCTCAAGGTCAACCTAGTGTTAGCTCTACATACAACGCAAATCAAGATCAATTTAGTGAAATTACCACTCTAAGTAGTGGAAGGGTTGTTAACTTGTCAACTCCTCCACGAGATGAGCAAAATGAAAAGGATATTTTGCCCGGAACGAAAGAGGCTGAAGATGTCCCCTTGAAAAAGAGTGGTAATAATGACATAGGCGGGCTGAAAGTGGTTGTCAAACCTCCCAGTGAAACCCCATACCCTAAACAGTTGGTCCCTCACTCCAAAGAGACCTCTTGGGATGATGTCCTAGACATTTTTAAGAAAGTAAAGATCAATTTACCTTTTCTCGAGACTACCAAGCAAATTCCTAAGTACGCTAAGTTCCTTAAGGACTTACACGGTGAAAGGTTGGCTTAAGGTAAAGAAAGATATGTCTTTAGCATAGAGTGTCAGCTCAGTATTGTTGAGTGATCTTCTATTAAAATATAAAGATCCGGGTGCAACCACCATTTCGTGTATCATGGGGAAGAACTGAATCGAAAGAGATCTAATAGATTTAGGGGCGAGTGTTAACATTCTCCCCTTATTCCATCATAAGAAACTAGACTTGGGAGCCCTTAAGCCCACGAATATGACTCTCCAACTCGCGGATCACTCGGTGAAGATTCCTCGAGGAATTATCAAAGTTTTGATCATCCAAATTGACACTTTCTACTTCCCGATGATTTTTTTCATTTGGGATGAGGAGCCATACATTCTCCCGAGCAATCATGTTCCCGTCATCCTTGGCTGTCCATTCTTAGCTACTGCTTATGCACTTTATTAGTACTCAAAATGGGTGAATGCAACTAGCGTTCGGGAACATGGCCCTAGAGACAAACATCTTTAACAACACCAAGCTCGAGGGTGATGAAAGTGAACCGCGAGAGACGAATCTTATAGAGGAAGTACATGAGCATAAGGGGACTCACAAGCGAGAGCCATTGGGGGTAGTCTTTATTGCACCAAGTGATAATGGTAATTGTGACATTGAGCAAGAAGTAGGGGAGGTGTGTTTAGTCACCATAATTGAGAGAGAGAGTGAGCACGTAGGCATGAGCTGGACATAAATATTAGAAGAGAGTGAGAGAAACTGTTCGGAAATTAATCATGAGAGAGAGTTAGGCGATATGAGTCTAGAGGACTTTGAGAAAGAATTTGGGCCAGTGGATGAGAACCTTAATGTTGAAGTCTAAACTCTATTGGACTCATTTAGTCACTTATAAGAAAGCGAATGGAAAGATGAGGTAGATCAATTCCTTCTTTATGACCATCCACCCATACCACTTGAATCCTCTAATGCGATTGAGGAAAAGACTAAAGTATTGTCTGATTTAGAGGCCGACCCATGCACTCCTGAAACTAAAAGAAATAGAGATGTCCCCTCTAAGTCAGTGCACGTAGGAAAAGATTCGATTAGGCACCACGAGGATCCCTTCCTAGTGATTCCTCTCGAGACCCAGGGTCTCTCCTTTATTTATGGGACTTGGCCTACCTTGTTTCGACTATTTACTTATGACAGGAAGATGGGAGAGACTAGGAGAACAACAAACCCCGTATAAGGGGCCGGGTGAGTTTGGGGAAAGATGCAAGATCGTCGCACCCCTGACGCGCATGGGGTGATTTTTGTTGTATTTTTGAGTCATGTGTTAGTGTCATTTAATGTCTTTTTGCATTTTAAATATTTGCTTTGCCACACTTGTTATTTGCACTTCTTTAGATTTTAGTCCTTTTGATTGAGAAAAATGCAAAAGTCTAAGTTAGGGGGAGTGGTAAGTGCGTCTTTCTAAAAACTTCACAAATTTTTTAAAATGCCCCCTCTAAAGAATAGAAAATTTCAAAAATTTCAAAAGAAAAATGGAAAAATTCGAAAACGCCAAAAAAAATTCTTCAAAATAAATAAAAATTGGAATTTAAATTTTTCAAAAATGTCACAACTCTTTAAGTCTCTAATCGAAAATTTTCAAATGCAAAAAGCCGAAATTGACCAAAGATGGAAATTGAGCAAAAATTGACGACTTTGCGAATAGGTGTGGAGATTAATCAACCAGGTGAGATTTCTAGGCTTTCATTTTTTTCGAGTAATTAAAATTAATCTGAGTTAACGGTTAACTCAACATTCAATTCAGCGTTTAAAATAAATCGTTGATGATCTCTAAATTTTTTCTTTGATCAGTTACGGGAAACGAGTGAGATGTTGTCTTAAAAGCGCGCTAAAATATCTCTAAACTAAATTAATCTTGAGATGCATATGGTAATATGATTAGTAATTCCGGCAATGAAGTAGGCCATCGTTTGTTACCCAAAAATATTAGCCTTAAAAAGTTGTGAAAATTTTATCCCTTTGCAACCCAATTTGAGCCTAATAAAGTTTTCGCTTTTCTTTTGGTAACCCGAAAAACCCAAACAGCCCGAAAATGTGAAAAATGAAAAAGACATAATTTAAGTCCAATTTGTGTGAAAAAAAGGGGCAAGAAAAATAGAGTAATGCTCAACAAAAATATCAAGAAAAATGTGAAAAATAGAAAAAAAAATATATTTTTTTTAGTAATAGCCCAAAACAGAACTAATGGACATCATACGAAGCTTTTCCAATTCCGAACTTCCTGACCATTCCTAATGATCACCCAATACACCGTTTAACTCGAAAAAGTCCTAGCTGAGCCCGAAGTACGAAATTGATTACTGCGTGGAGAGCATAATACAAGAAAAGATAATAAGAGAGATTAAATGGTGTGTATACGAGATGATGTTTCCCTTTCCAATGACCGTAATCCGATGAAGAGATATTTTCACCATAAATAATTTCCGTCTTTTAGATTTATGTGCGTGACCTTGTGTCCACTACATTTACTCTTAAATATCACACACACTGAGAGAAATAGTCACATTCCAATTGATTCGTTTGTGAGAGCATCTCGTGAGCATTTGAATCAAAATGAATTTTCGAAGAGTAACGTAATGATCAATCGCTGGAAATTTACAGTTTAATTTTGGCTTCACACAAGCATTATGATTTGAGACTTGTGAATTTGAATTTATGGTGACTATTTTAGAAAAGTTTAAAATGTACCATTATTAGGTATTTTGATTTTTCTTTGAGTTGAAAATGATGTTTGTGGGTATATTCATTGCAAACCCTCACGGGACACAACTTGTCCTACTAGGGTAACCTAGGGGTTTACAGGCTTATTGCATATGCTAAATGCAATCGCTTGCCCGCAAAAGAGGTATTCTATCCCAATAATAGGTTGATAAAGAGTTATTCATGCTTCGATTCTTTTACATTGCTTGGGATGATCGAAGTTCTAAGTTAGGGGGTTTAATTAGGCATAAATTCTCCCAATTTCTCTCCTTAACTTAGAGGCTTTTATCACCTCATACTATGTAAACTGCGTTAATTTATCTTATATCTTTTCCACTAACATTTCCTATATAGTGCATCGAGTTTCGTCTATTCTTCTTGCATTTTACAGATATTTTATACAAGTGAAGAGAAGAGGAAACATAAAAATCGAGAAATCAAGAAAGAAAGAAAAGAAGGAAAGTTTAGGGGTAAGTAAGTAATTTTATAATCGAAATTCAGATGCAGAAGCTAAAAGAAGTTAAATTTTATGAGCCAATAAGAGTATAGGAAGAAACAACATCCAAATATGAGATCCGAGTGAAAAGTTATGAAGGTTCAAAGTTGAGAAGAAATCATGAAAAACCTCAAAGGAATAAGAAAAAGACTTAGAAAAAACTTCAGCTCAGTTATTTACAACAACGCTGGAAAAGAGAGTCGATTCGCCCCAGCCCAAGAACAATATATCCAAATCGGTCCGGTGTGACGTAGTTAGAATTTTTTTTATGTTAAAATTAGAGTTGTACTTAGCTAAAACTCTTGTAAATCCGTAGGATTATTATTCCAAATGACCACCAGATGTTAGAGAGTTCTCTTTTTGTATGTTTTAGAGAGCTTTTGAAGCCAAGAACCCTAAGGAATTACTTTTTTCAAAAATTGCTCAAGTTTTAGGCATTAATTCAAGATTTTTCTTCATTCCAAGTAATATTTTCGTCGTTCTTTAAATTACTTTCATATTTGTGTTTTATGATTCATAGAAATTAGGTTAAAATTTTTCTTTACAAGTTTCGTCCCGTTTTTCACGTAATTATGAATTCATGCAATATAGATTTCTTATTCAAGCATAGTTAATTCATGTATAGCTAGATTTCTAAGGGTTGGGATGCATGAACCAGACCCGATGTAGTTTTCAAGTAAAAAAATTTGTCTTCGAATTAAACAAATGATTGAATCATGTTATGTAGTGATCACAATCGTCGTAGATCTTTTAACCTCGTTTTTCCAATGTAACCGGGGTGTTTAACGATGCGACACGCATGCTAATAATTTCGACACCGCTTTATTCTTGAGATTAATAAAGATCGAGTTTAATCAATTATATTATTCAAAAGCTAGTTTTATATCCGGTAAGCATACTAGGGTTTGGGGGATTATATTCCAACCTACTTTTATCATTCATAGTTAATCATCTACAGTAGTTTTAATTTTTCTCACTTAGTTTAGTTAGTAATTTTAATTTTAGTTTGCATTTAGATAGTATAATTCAATTTCAAATTAATCACCTTTCTTTTTTTTTTCTTGAGTCAACTTAGGGTTAGTCATTTTTCCTTCGCCGTTACGAGCAATTGTCTTAATTCCCTGAGGATCGACCCCGTCTTATTGGGTTATTACTTACGCGGTCAGTTTGCTCTTGAACCATAATAGCACACACTAGAGACACATTTTCAGTCTCGTCCCATGTTAATATATATCTCATTTAATTTAAAATACCTTATTATGATTTTTATCATGTATATTACTTCTGTCTGGGTTTACGGACCCTAATTAGGAAGGGTAGCTAGTATTCATGCGGTGGACTATGACCTATTATGTTGACTAACATTTTAGGTATTATGCTGGAGTAGTTGCATAAGAGTGATTGGAGACATTTGGAGTACAACTGGAGATTTACTTTATCGACATTAGTAGTTTAGATTTACTTTTCATTCCGTTATTTTTATTATGAGACTTTCATTTATGGATTTGGAGTTGGATTTATTTTGAAGATACCATGTTAATGGATTTTAATTTGCACAAATATTTATAATGGTTAAATAAATGTGAATATCATTTTAAGGATTTTTTTTTTTAAATGTCTTATATTTCTGTCACATGCTGCAAATAATAACTTATTTAGTGACGTCCGACGTAGTTTGGTGGTGGCGGTTGGCCACCTCGCTTGCCAGAATGTGTGGGGTGTTACAGATGGTATCATATAATGGTCTTAGAACTCGTAGGTTGTGAGTACATTTTAGCTTCCACATTACCTAGGTTTGATTCCTTTTGATTATTTGTACTCTTATTTATTATGAGTCTGATTGTTGTTTGTTATTGTCTTTTCAGATGGATAATACTAGGAGATTTGGAGATAGGGGAGAGGGTTCAATTTCTAGTTCTGCAGTTCATGATAGGCAAGGCTAGTTTATTTTGGGTGTCGAGGAGTTAGCGGCTATCATTCGTGACGATACAATGATCGGCATTGAGATTGGAAGAAAGAGGTGGGGAAACCCAGATGCACAACAACAGGGTACACCCTCCTCAGTTTTGGATAGGGTGAGGGCTAGTTTCCACAAGGGAAACCCTTCCACTTTCATGGGGTAATATGAACCAACGGTTTCTCACCAATGGATGAGGGATATGGAGAGACACTTGAGGATGGTAGATTTTACTGATGTGCAGAAGAGGATGTTGGCTATTCTCGAGTTGACTCAGAATGCATTGTAATGGTGAGAGAGTGTCACCACATCTGACGATAGGGATCGTCTGAATTATGGATAACTTTTGGTGAAATTTAATGACAAACATTTTCCCTATTTAATTAGGAGCGCGAAGAAGAGGGAGTTTATGGATTTAAAGCAGGGTTTGAAATCAGTTATTGAGTATGAGGAGGATTTCACAAATCTATCGATGTTTGTACGGGAGGAGGTGAGTATCGAGGCAAAGAAGATGGAATGTTTCATTAAGGGTTTGTCATGGTCAATTAAGAATATGGTTTTAGGAAATCCGGTGTATAATACTTATACCTAGTTGGTGAATGTCACGATGTTATTGTGGCAAGAAAAAGCGAATTACCAGAAGAAGTTGGGTAAGAGGCAGGAGTCGAGTGGATAAGATGGGGCCAAGGTAGGTGGATATAAAAAGGTCACAATGATAAATCGTGGAAGAAGTAGCGCATAGTTCAGGCACAACAAGCCTTTCAGCAAGGAAATAGTGTCCCGCAGGGCCCTTGAGAATAGGGGCATGGACAGCAGGGATAGTGAACATCAACTAGTCTTTCTCAACCTTTTAAAGGTGCATGTTTTAATTTTGGAGAAGGATGACATCGATCTCTCAAGTGTCTGAAGAATCAGGGCCAGCGGGGCCAATGGCCTCCAGCACCAGAAACACAGGGAATACTCGCAACACCCGTAGTGGGTATGTGTTTTTTACTTTCGACTCAGGTGCCTCGGGCAGGGCAGGCGCAAGAAGATCCAAGACGTGGCTGGTGGAGTAGCACGGTATGTATTATTTTTGTAGATATGCTTATATACATATATAGTTGATATATATTGTACTTTCCTCATGGGGTAGGTACGTGTGGGATTGGGTGTATGGGTACCCAATCGTGGCATTCTACGGGAAGGCATATGTAAGCTTTATTTTATTTGCGTAATTTATGTTTGACGTTTACGCTTCGTCGAATTTTGAGGATGAAATTCCTATGCCAGTGGGAGTATGTAACACTTCGTCATTTTAAAACATAAAATCTGTTGTGAATTAAAAAAATTGGGTAAAATAAATTTTTGGGTCGTTGATTATTTTCCTACTTAAAAATGTTGGCCTTGATTTGTATAAAAAGATGTTTTTATTGTAATTGAAATCGGTTCAAAATCGGAGAATATTGCATTTTATAAAACAAATAGGAGAATTTTGGATTTGTACATAAATTCGAACCGGTTCGGAATTGCGATTAAAGGGTGGCTTGAGGTTTTATGCTCGACTAAAATGTGGGCCTAATAGAAATATAGAGAACTTGAGAAAATTGAGAATAATGCCTGAGATAATAAACGGGTATTTAAAAATCGATTTACGTCGTCAATATGAGCAAGGATAATAATAAGGGGCAAATTAGCTATAGCGACGCGGGTGCATGTTGGCATCACCAATATGTCCAGGGCTAATAAAATTGGGCAAACTAGCGATAGTTAGCCCTGAAAACGGATCGGATTCGGACCGAATCAGGCAAATTCATATCCGTTTGTGTTAAACGGATTCGGATCTGATTTGTTTATTAATCGAATCGGATCAGGCAAATCCAAATCCATATCTGTTTATATTAAACGTAATCGGATTGGATCCAATTATCCATTTATGTTAAACTTGATTTGTAATATTTTTATTTTCAACTCTTATTTCATAAATTCATTTTGTAAATGTTCCAAAAAACACATAATGAAATAAAGAACTATTATAATAAATATTTAAAATATTATTAAATACAATATATATTGATTGAAAATATATTATATATAATTTATATATATATTAAAAAATTAATTGGATTGGATTATTAACGGATCGGAGTATACGATTCCAAATTCGCTCCATTTAATAAACGCGTAATCGGTTAATTGGATAATCGGATTTTAGGCATGATCCGTATCCGCTTAAACTGATCGGATTCGAATAAAATCCGATCCATTGACAGGCTTAACTACAGTGACCTGTCGTGTGTGGAACCCCACCAATATGTGTAGGGCTAACAAAATTGGGGTAACTCGCTATAGTGAGGGGATTGTGTGTGGTGTAAAGCTTTGGGCATACCAGCAATATGTGCACGACTCGTAATAGGGTGAACTGGCTTTACCGGTATCACATAAATTAAATGAGTAAAATTGATTTAATTAAAATCATGGAAATTGAATTACTATCTTTAACATAATTAGATGTGATAATAACATAATTCGACTTAGATAGTGGGGTGGTTTAGTTATGTAGGTCGATAGTGGTAGTTTAGTTTTACTCCCATGTTAATATATATCTCGTTTAATATAAAATACTTTATTGTGATTTTTATCATGTATAATGCTTCTGTTTGGGTTTACAGACCTTAATTTTACGCATTATATTTTCTACATTGAATGACAAAATTTATTAAGATGGTAGTCGAGTATATAAGATAACAACACAAAGTAAAATTACAATACAAACTTACTATCTCCATTCACCAACATTTTCATTGGTTTTAAACATCTAACGAGTCACTTGCTCATATTGTAAATTTATCAGTTTAACTCGTTTGCCCATGACTTGACCACCCTCATCGGCGAACTCATCTCCAAAATCTATAATGTTAGGGTCAGGAATATATTCCATAGAGAACAAGGATGCCTCCACAATAATGTATTCCCGACGATGGGTCCTTAAATGTACCTCATATTCTTAATAGACTCTTTAAAAAATTTCATCAATATTTTACATGGTTACATCCATCGATATCTTATTAGGCTGAAAAGAAGCGTCTCATCGCATAAGTGCACTAACAAATGAATAATTATATCAAAGAATGTGTTGGGGGTGGGGGGTGGGGGGATTACATCTCCAACACACAAGTTGCTTCAGCTAGAGTAGCTTTTATAGCCACGATGTGCTTTCGGTTGACTAATTTTGTACACGAAATTTTGAAGCAAAGGTTAATTTGCATAATGACCCTCCGTAAATCCTTATACTTAGAAAAATAGTGGTTAATCAATAAAGGGACTAGTTTTATGATAACATGCTACTCGCGAGACTTGCACTTTTGTAGATCATGTGTGACATAGCTCACAATCCTATGCAAATTTGATGAAAAATTATAAGGAACTTTCAAATTATGCAGTGTGTCTAAAAGCATAGTTCTTTCTTCTCTCATTATAGTATATGCATCAGGAGGATTATATTACTCGCGCTACTTTTCTTTCAACCATAATTCTGACCTAATTTTCAATATTAAGATCATGACGTGCCTTTTCTCCACCCCTCAAGTGACTTCTACCTAGGCATGTGCTCTCAATATATTCGATGATGTTCTTCTTAGCATGCATGATATTTAATTCATGGAATAGGGGGTTACCCTTCCAATACGACAAGTTATCCTAGACCACGCCTTCCCTTTCTTGGCTTCATTCTTAATATGGGTATTTTTATGCTCGACATTCTTGAATTTAGGATTCTTCCCCATCATATTAGTTCTACATTTGGAAGAACTCCCTTCAATTTATAAATCTACAAGATTTCTCGAAGGTATCTTATGTTCGACCCCACCCTAGAAAAAATTAGAGCCTTTATTAAATCTAAACCTGTCATCGGGAGGCAAGAATCTCCTATGGAAAATGATAAATAATTTTTATACTATCCTTGAGATGTTGAGATATAGTTTCCTTTCCATAGCTGGGACACCTAAAGAAACTATGAACATTAAAGACTGATAAAGTCCTATAATTTGGGAAATCATGAATTTCCTAAATCAACATAGATTTTAATGTGAACTCTTCCTGTTTGCTAGAGTAAAATGCTTTCACATCCGCTACCCAAAACATATTCAATTTTTCTACTAATGGTGCTAAGTAGACATAACTGTCATCACTTGGTGCCTTAGGACTAGGTATCAATGAAGACAACATCAAAAAATTCGGTCTCATGCATAACGAAGGAGTGGGATTTAAGGGTGCTAAGATCATCGGCCATACAATTGGATTGGAGCTTAGATTGACAGGTGGATTAAACCCATCTATTGATATTGCCAAGTGAATATTATTCTTTTCATTGGCAAAATTTGGGTACTTAAAATTTATTCTTTTCTAAATAGTTAAGTCCATAGGATGATGCATAAGATTATCCCATGCTCCTGCCCTAATGTGTCATGTCATTGCCTCCATTATCCATGGTTTTGTGAAAAATATCTTCAACTCGGGTCCAATGAGAAAATATTTCAATAATTTTTTAGGCATGTTTGAAAGTCATTATCATCATCCTTGCCTTAATCCCATCACATGAGATCGTCTACATAGATTTTTCCTTTTTAATTTTAATCTATTATAAGCAATATTATCATTAAAGTTTAACTCCTTAAGAACTCTCCGAATAATTTCCTCCAACGATAGCTTACCGCGGCCCCTTTCTCTTTACCCTCTATTTTAAATAATCTTCCTCTTGTTATGGGTGAATCTACAGGTCTATGCCACACATGTTCGTACAATCTAAGTCTACTTTCTTTTAATTTATCGCTAATGGGAGCTACTCCTAAATTTTTTCTCACATAATGGTCTTTAATTTTTTCCTTTTTAGTAATTCCTATCTTCTATCAGAGTATCCTCGTCTCACTAACATAGGGACTTCGTTCATGTTTTTTATTTAATCCCTACAATCTGCTCCATATAGGGTCGTTGGCCTAATAACTATTCTATAAAAATTTCCTTTTAATTTATTAGTTATCCTCTTATTGCATAACACCCCACTTGCTTGTCTCCATTTCATCTAATCAGTTGATATTCTACTCATAACATCCTCAACAATATCATCATTACTTTGTATCACTGAACCTAAATAACAAAATTTATTAGATTGGTTTATCACTTTTTCTTCAATCTTTAACATTACGCTATCAGATGCCTCATTATTAAATTTACAATCCATAGATTCAATTTTATTTCTATTGATATTTAGTCCTTTAGACTCTAATGCATTTCTCCAATTCTCTACTCTCATCGCTAAGGCCTCCTTTGAAGTGTCTACTAAAACGGAAAACAGCATACACCATAGGACATCTTCTTGTACGTCCTTTGTAATCTCATCCAATACTATGGAAAATACGTAAGGACTTAAAGTCAATCCTTGACGTAGACCCACTTTAATCGTAAAATCATTAGTTTCTCTACAAATAGGTCTTACTCTAGTCTTTGTGTTGTCATACATATCTTTAGTAACTTTAACATCTTTTCCTCCTTAAAGCCCACTATATTATATCCTAAGGTACTCTATTATATGCCTTTTCTATGTCTATAAAGACCAAATGTAAATTTTAATCTTACTTCTACATTTATCCATTAACTGTCTTAATAAGTAAATAGCCTCCGTGGTGAATCGCTCTTGCATAAATCCAAATCGATTATCTGAAATAGTTGACTCACTTCTTAATCTTTGTTCTATAACCTTTTCCCATATTCATAGTGTGATTTAGCAGTTTGATTCCTCTATAATTACCGCAGTTTTGTATATCCCCTTTGTTTTTATACAAAGGTATTATAGTGATTTTCCTCCACTCGTCTGGTATGTTTCCTTCTTTTAAAATTTTAATAAATAAATATGTTAAACATTTTACCCCTATAATTCCAAGGGTTCTCCACACCTCTATGGGCATTTTATCCGGAACAACCACTTTATTCCTTTCTATTTTTCTTATTAATATATCTACTTCTTTTTCAGTAATAGGACATACTGTTCCTATATTTGGTTTTATGTTTTTACCCTCCTTTTCGGTATATTCTTCATTTGATAATCCTTGAAACTACTCTACCCATCTATCTGTAATTTCTTTATCATTAATTAGTATATTTTAATTTATGTCTTTAATTAACTTAATTGAACTCATATCCCTTGACAATCTATATTTATTCCTTGCCAATTTATATACCTCCTTTTCACCTTCTTTGGTACCTAATTTACTATAAATATTATCAAGTGTGTTTTGTTGTGCATTTCTAATAATATTTTTTACTTCACTTTTTAATTTCTTATACCTGTCTAAGTCTTCTTGATTTTTACTCTTTTGCCATTCTTTAAAACTTACTCGTTTATTTTGTATTATCCGTTACCCTTCCTTTTTCCACCACGAAGTCTCTTTTTTAATGAATCTTTTTCCTTTAGTCTCACCTAAAATTTTCTTACCTATTTTCTTAATATCATTATTTATTCCTGACCAAATGCTATTAATATTGCCGTCCCAATTCCACTTCATGTTTAATAGGTTCTTCTGCCTAAATTGTATCTCTCTGCATCCTTTTAAATCCTTCCATATTATATTTTGATGACCTATTTTCTCCCTTTGGTACTTAAACCCTTTAATGGCCAAATCTATTACTAATAGGCGATGTTTATTTGTTAAGATTTCACCTGGTATAATTTCGTAGTCTTTGCATGTGTTTAAATCTCTTCTTCTAAGTAAGCAGTAATCTATTTGAGTTTTATTCTCTCTGCTTTTAAATGTTATTAAACGTTCTTACCGTTTTTTAAAAATGTGTTTGTTAACACTAGGTTGTATGCCTTAGTGAATTCTAAGATAGTTTCTCCTCCTTTATTCCTCTTACTAAAATCATAATCTCTGTGTATCCTTGGATAATCATCCCTTTCTACTCCAACACGCCCTTTCAAATAGTCTCCTAAAAATATGTTTTCATGCGTAGGGATTTGTTGTAATATTTCATCCAGTAATTACCAAAATAATTTATTTACATTTTCATATAAACCTCATTGGGAAACGTAAGAACTTATAATATTCAATATTGTTTTATCTAAGGCAATTTTAATGTTCATTAATCTATGTCCCAATCTTTTAACATCCACCATCTTATCTTTCATTAGTGATCAACAACAACACCTACCCCATTTCTACGCTAATCCCTCCCGAGTAAAATAATTTATAACCTTCTCTTATATCTCTAGCCTTTTCACCATTCCATTTAGTTTCTTGTAGGCATGCTATGTTGATTTTTCTCTGTTTTAAGGTATCCCACACTTGACAATTAGTGTTCCTAAATTCAACGTACCAAATCTAGTTTTATGTATATTATTTTTATTTACATTTATTCTTTTAATTATAGAATCCATTAAAAAGATTTTGCATAACTTTTACAGTCGGCTATCAACTTGACATTAACTCACCTCGTTTCACATCCGAACTTGGGCACCGGTAATGGTAGAGCCAAAAAGATTAATTAATTAATTAATTAATTAATCTTACAAATTGATTCACTAAATAAATGTGTTAAACACTAATGTCACAAGTTAATTAAATACTTTGGCACATGCTTAGGTCACCTGCATACCAGACAATGATCAAGATTCTCGTACTCCTAGTATAGTATGCAGTAATACTTGCAAGAATGAATTGATTTATACTTCATTCCCATACCTTTAAAATTGTTATTCATACTAGGATAGTTATTTGGAAGAGTATTTTCTTTGGGGAGAAAACCCTTCGCCCAATTCATAACTCCAGTCGCGCTATTTCTAGACAAACCAAAATGGCTCTTAAAACTATGCAAATAACCATGTCATGCAACGTTGTTTGATTTTTTCCATAGTTAGGATACAACATTTGGGTTTAATTGACTTTTAAACTTTGGTAGTCATCATCAAGGTTCATCTCAACACTATTATGAGCACTAAAACCTCCACTACAAGATTCATTATCTTCCTTATCAGAATCTTATTGTCTTACACCACATGAACTCCGTAAGCATAATTTATTAGATCATCTAACATATTATGCTATAGGTTGTCATATTTGATGGTTATACTAGAAGTTATTCAGGGAAAAAAGGATAATGTATTTACCTATGAATTACCATATCTAAGTTGATGTAATTCAATTGTTTTCCACTCAAACACTTTCCATTTCTACAACATGCATAAATACATGAGAACTATTCATCATTGAGACACCTCTTTGCAAATTTTACAAACTCATTAGCAACTCTATGGTATAAATCTCCAAGTTTATTTGTCTTAATCATCAATTCTCTGTATAGAGGATACTCCATAACATCTTGTAGGAACCATTGCCTACCATATGTGAACAAAACAGATGTTTCTACAAGTTAGTTTATCTCCGGGGGTAGTTGAATCATTAGTTAACAATATCAATGCTGAAACACTATCAGTTTGAAACCCTAAGCCGTGTGTACATACCAAATTGGTTTTATTATACTTTATAACCTAATTGAATCCAATTTTTAAAATCTGGTTTGAAATCCTAAGCTGTGTATACATACCGAATTAGTTTTAATTATACCTTATAACCTAATCGAATCCCATCTTCAAAACCTACCTAAGCCGAGTATACATAATAAATTGGTTTTAATTATACTTTTCAACCTAATCAAATCGAATTTTCAAAACTTATGTTAAAATACTAAGCCGCCTATACATACCAAATTGAAAATTATAGTAGAAGGTTCATTGTGTTCTTAATTACATTTTTAAATAAACCCACAAATTATTTTTAAATAAGCCCATAAATTATTCACTTTATACATACTAATAATACATACAAAATCGTTCACATTTTTAATTAAACCCATAAAATAATTTTTTTAACTAAAATGATTACATTTATAACAAATAAAAATATATATAATCAAACCCAGAGAAATATTAAAGTCAAATTGATCAAACCTTCTAACCTTGATTTTGCACAAGTTATTTTTTAACAATATCAAATATATATGTAAATACAAAAATTTTATAAAAAACAAACAAACATATTCAATCACAAACAAATATCAAAGTCGAATTGTTCAAACCTAGGTTTTGCAAAAGTTATTTTCTAACAATGTCAAAGCCATACATGTAAATACAACTAGTTTACAACAAAAAAACATATAAACTCAGCACGTACAACTATATTTACAAACACACACACACACACACACACACACACACACACACACATATATATATATATATATCAAAGTCAATATGTGTATATCATAACTTTTGGGTGAAAATGGTGAGCTTTTGACCTAGGAGAGAGAGACAATCGCATTAATGAGAGAGGGGAGGGAAAGTGTGTGTTTTAGTGGGGAAATGAGGGGTTTTATGGCCGAAATCCCAACTTTTTTGGTCATGATCAAAGACCGTGATAAGCACATGACAAAAATAATATTTTTTGTTGTTACCGTCAAGAACCGTGACAATGCATGTGGATTTTTTGTCATGGTCCTTGATCGTGACAATAGTTGGCCAAATTTTGGTGACTTTTTATCTTTGGGTGTAGTGAATCTTTCTCCAACACACATTTATACAATTTTTTTGGATAAAAGAGATTGGTTTGGTATTTTCTTTCAAATCGAAAAATGTTACCCCAACACGGTGACATAATTTTATTCTACTCTTATAGATGGTAAAGATCATAAAGGCTATAGAAATTTTTCCACCAAAGTGAGTGGAATTCATCTAACCTTTCTTCTAAGTTAATAAGAAACATCTTTTATGTTCCAGAAGAAATTTATCCCAAATATCTTTACGAGAAGTTTTCGAGTGGACCTAGTGATCGGGATGGTATCGCTCACCTGAGTGACAACTATTGTCAGGAATGGAATGATAGGACTTTTTTGCATGTTTATCTTGATAAATACTTCTACATCTTAAAACTGGTTATTTGTTCATGTACTTTTCTATCATACCACCCTCATAACATAACTTACAAACGTGCATGATTCTTGTAAGATATTAGTTTAAGTGTTAGTATGTGTTTGTGTGACTTGATCTTAGATTAGATCTTCGATCACAATAAGTAGAATTTTAAACCTCAAGCTTTTCCCTACAGTCATTTGATTGTGCATTTTCTTTTGAAGTGTGGAGTTCTTATTCTTTCAAGGGAGGTTGAGGAAAAGCCTATATCTACATTGACTATTCATTTATATTTTAAGTCAATTACTCAGTTTAGCAACCTTGATGACTCCACTACACTGCAGTTTATTGTTCCTCCACCACCTACTAGTCCTTTTCCTGTATCACAAGCATCTAGTTCTTTCCCTCTAACTGAAAATGAGTTGGATTCCATCGTCTCTCAAATATATACTCAATTGGGTCCTAGTGTGGTATCATTGTTTGATCCGATAAACTCTTTCTTCTACAACGACACTCGGCAATAGTTTGATACGCGTGTGCAAAATGTTAGGGATACCTTGCACACTGCAAATAGTGCGTTTATTGATTTGTGTGTCTTTGGGATGAACAAAAGGAAGAAGAAGTGATGTAATTTGTTTTGTTTATTTTGAGTTTATATTAGAGTTATTTTGATTTTGGTTAAAATTGATCATTTTTATTGTAATCCTCGTAAACTCTTAACTTTTTAATGCTTATCATCTTTTAGCATTAATTATATCTTTATTTGATATATTTTATCTTCCTAAGTGTAGTTTGAATTGTTATTGTTAGGCATATTACTCTCATGACTTTATCCTTCCTAGACTAAAAATTTGATTATTCACTCACTATATGATTCTATTCTATTAGTTGGTTCGATTAAAATGGTTGAGTCTCTTAAAATAATTCAAGAACTTAATATCGTTATATGATTAGTTCTCTCCTTTATCGCTTTCGTTACAAAAGGGGGGAGAAGTTTGTAGATAGTGGGAGTATAGTTATCCAATCATATTAGGTTTCTTAGAGTTATTTGTTGTTATATCATGTTTTTTTTTATTACAGATTGTATATTTGAGGGGGAGTTTTATATATATATATATATATATATAAAATATTTCCTCCTCATATTTCTTCACATTGGTACCTTGATGAGTTTGCTAGTGTGTGACAGGAAAGTTTGAACATAATCTCCTTGAAGATGGATTATGTCTCATATAGTGATTACTTACTTGAAACAAATTTAATTTTCTATCTTTGTATTTTCCCTTGGCTAGGCGAGTCGTTAAATGGCAGATTTCCTTCATTTGCTTGTAATTTTTCCTTTTTTATGTTTTGTCTTGAAATTTGACAAAAAGAGAGTATAGTATACTCGATGTTCTCTATAGAATAGATTGTTTGATTTCCTTGACCAAAACATGTTTTATTCTTCGTCCAAGAAGTCACCAAAAAGTTTCAACAAAAACCGAATTCACTTAATACTGAACTCTAAGCACACCACTTAGGAAAACGTATAAGACTTAGCGAACTTAGATTCACCTTGGTTAATTTTTTTTATAAATTAAAAAATATTTACAATTAACCTTGGGTTTATAATTTTGTCAAATACACATGAAAATATACTTTCCATGTAGACAAATCTATTTTATAAAGAATTACATTTCTTTGTGTATTTTAAGTTGTAACAATCCAGTCTTTTGAGCTACTATTTTATATTATTTTGCCCGATGGGCTAATTTTATAAAATAGGGGATGTTGGAGTAAATATTGTTTCCGGTGATATTAAGGGATAATATTTACTATGTTTTGTCTATTTATCGTATGAGAAGGTAAATGGCATTATATTGTGTTTTATTGCGTCGTGATATGTTATACGACGGTTATGACTCATATATAAATTGGAGTATAATTAATGAAATAAAATGAATTTGGAACCTAAAAATAGTTCACTTTATTCCGAATGCCAAAATAGGGGGTGCGGTTGTTTTTAGAATAGTCGAGATAGTCGAAATAAGTGCCACTTTGTATTTTTGAGTTTTGGGCACGTTTGGGGTGTTATGACTCAATTATGTGGACACAAGTCATTTAAATTGGTGCATTAGCAATTAAAAGAGGGTGATCTATGTTTTATAACCCGTATGAGCTCCCCACCCCTTTTTTCTCATTCTTATGAGAGAAGCCAAAGGAGAGATAGAGTGAAGAGAAAGTTGGTAGAAATGGTGAGAAAGAGAGAAAAATGGAGATTTAAGGCTGAAATCCGTTGCTACCGGAGGAGGATCCGAGACTACGAACTTGAGGCAAGTTTCTTACTTGCTAGATATTGATTTAATGTGATAGTTTGCATGTATAGTTAGTTTTTGGAGATTTAAACCATTTATGGGTTTTGGGAATTTTTGGTGTTTAACCCTTGATCTTGATTTAAATTTGATTTGAGGAATACATGCTAGTTATTAGTTGTGTTGAAGTAATTTGGGAGAGTTAATTGTTGTAGTTGTTGAAAGAAATTGAGAGATTTGGGTTTTTGGGATTTTAGTGTTCTTAAACTCGTAGCCTAAATTGGGAAATTCTGCAGAGCCGAATCGATTCGTCCCTACCGAATCGATTCGACAAGGGGGAAAGTGTTAGGTCTGGTTTGACCGAATCGATTCGGACCACGCGAATTGATTTGGGGTTATGCATAATGTCAGGGTCTTCTTGATCGAATCGATTCGGCCTATCCGAATCGATTCTCTTTCAAGACTGAATCGATTCTGCCAGAGCGAATCGATTCAGAATGCCTGCATTTTTAGAATGTTTTTCCAGCTTAGTTTTTAGCCCCTTTTCTTTTAGGTTTGAGGTTTAGGAACCTTCCTTTGGGAAGTAATTAAGAGTCCTAGAGGGTTTTTTTGGGTAGACTAATGTCCTAGGATAAAATAGGATAATGTGCTTACCCGTGGTCTAGTTTGTGTAGGTTAATATCTAAATGATATAGGGAGTTAACCTAAAAGTAAATTGGAGATAAAATGTTAATGTGAGACTTTTGGGAGATATTCCTTGAGGGAGACTCACTTTGATGGTTTATGAAATTATATGAATTTTTGGAGACTAGTTTGAGGATAATGGCACTTCGGGTCTTAGGTCATTAATAAAATATGACTAAATGAATAAGAAATTCATATGCTAAAACTTGGTACTAAATGAATAAGTACAAATGATTTTAAGAAGGTAAAAATGGATGTTTTCAAATGGAAAGAAAATGATTTTCATAAATGTTAATTTATGGATACACACCTCTTAAAATCGTTATCATAAGGGAAGTTCGCGTGTGTGGTGAAGCCCCCTGGCTAGTGAATGCAGGGTGGATATAGTCCCTAGGCCATATGAGCGTTTATTGTATATTTTCTGCGCTGGTTAGGTGATTCTAGGTGTGGTCATAACTATCCCGCAGGCATATGGCCGCTTCCCGACGTTTCGATAGGATCCCAGGTTGTCTTGATGATAGGCCCTGGAAGATGATAGCCATTTAGGGGCGCGCACAGTGGAAAAACCCGAACGGGTGGTCTTAGATTGCGTTATATTATATGATATATATAACTATGGATAATAATGTGGGATATTATTATTATTAAAGCATTTTATAATAATGAAATGGCTTTAAATTACATTTCCCGGATGGAAGAAGGGAAATGGGATGTTAAATACATTTTTTGAATGGAAGAAGGAAAATGGATGATATGATATAAAAAGGTTAAAGCATTTTTATGATAATAAAACTTGCTTTAAATTATTTATATTTTTCGGATGGAAGAAGGAAAATGGAAAGCTATGAATTGAAAAGGATAAAGCATTTTTATGTTAATAAACTTGCT
Source organism: Sambucus nigra (assembly GCA_949130495.1). Taxonomy (NCBI): domain Eukaryota; kingdom Viridiplantae; phylum Streptophyta; class Magnoliopsida; order Dipsacales; family Adoxaceae; genus Sambucus; species Sambucus nigra. The sequence continues at coordinate 407,626,874 of OX422208.1, read as the reverse complement.
TTAAATTATGTATTTTTCCTGGATGGAAGAAAGGAAGTAAAATTGGTAAAGAAAGTTTTGAAATGAGATTATTTGGTAAACATTTGATAAAATGTTGTACCATTTATATATATTCCTTAAGAAAGAAATAGGAATTATGCTTTTAGATGGTGAATGGGTTTATTTATGTTTCCTTTATTAGTTGTAGATGTGATTTCCCATACATATATGTATAAATTGATTACGTGCTGAGGGTCTAATGGATCTCGACGATCAACCTTGCCTAGTAGTAGTGTATCGGGGGGTTCCTTGTTTGGATTTCGCTTTGCGAGACACCCCACGCACGAATAGGGCATAGTGTTGAGAATGGGGAGAAGTTAGCCCTTAGTAGTTGGGTTAACTAGATCATCATTGATATTGCACTAGGTTGTGCTTTTAGATTGAGAGGTCAGAATTATTATTGTTAATTGCAAGAGAATTACGCACTTAACTGTCATGCATTTTAGTTACATGGGAATAATATCAAAACGGGCCCTGACCCGTCTATATTTTTATGTTTTTGCATATACTCCTTACCATACAGGTGCTCTACCGCATGGACACCCGTATTTACATTTCCATTCCGGTTTTCATGGAGCTACGGCATATTGCGGATGTTGTAGGTTATTTGTATTAGACGCTTCTTTCCATTATACTCTAGTTATGTTCAGTTTATTTATTCGGGCGTGATGTCCAAGCTTTTCATTCATTTATTATAATGTAATATTTAATGTGTAATACTCGGTGTAACTATTGATTTTTGTCTGTTCACTGACAGCTTATTCGGTGATTATTTATTATATTGTCATTCTTCATTCGTTGATTTCTTATACCCACCGTTTTTACAAATGGGATTGTCTAAGTGTTTTTCTTTTATTTACAAAATTTTAAATTGACAGTCCGTTTTCTAAAATAATTGGCGGTTATCTCGTACTATTATTTTAATCGACAGTGATGCTGAGAATGAACCATCTATGATTCCTGTGATTATTAGAGTATTGGGCTGTCCACCTATTATTTTAGTAGGCGGGTTGTCACATAAGTATGCATGTTCATACAAGAAACAAACATGCTTGGAGTTTGGCTCAAAACTATTTTTAAAATCTTCGAAGGATAGACATGACAAAATCTCTATACACATGTGTGACCTGCCTCTCCTCGGCTTCTCCGCAGTGACGACTTGCCTCAATACAGTGAAACATGTCGCTAGCATTTTCTTCTCCACAGATCAAAATCTCTTAACAAAGAAGCGACTTGCTTCGCAGTAATTCTGTTGCAGTGATGGTCCTCCTCACTTCAACAACACTGTATAACTAATTGCTTGTGTTCTTGTGCAAAAAAATCTGAAAAAGTACACAAAATGTATCACTTTAGGTTCTCCACAGCGACGCAATAGCTCACTGTAGTGACACACGTACGACAACATCAAAAGTCACTTTTTCACAAGATATTTCTTTAAGATCTTCTTGCTTAGTGTGTCAAGTACATATTTTTGGCTGACTAAGACCCTATTGCGACTACTTGACACCTTAAGAGTGTTCTACCTAGCATTTGATCCTCTAACCATTTTCAAATCAAAAGATATAAGTTAAGGTATTGTTTTCTCTTTCAAACCAAGAGTGAGAGGCTTGCAAAAAATATTTTTGTCAATCAAAACATTTGATATATTTGAGAGCACATTTTTTCAATCCTCTTCTTTGATTTCTTTCAATCAATTGTGTGACAACCCGCTCATCAAAATAAGGGGTGGTCAGCCCGATACTCCAATAATAAAGGGAATCATAGATGGACCATTCTCAGCATCACAATAATATAGTAAGTATACGGGATAACCACCCTATATTTCAGAAAAAACGGGTTGCCAAAAATTTGGTTTTATAAGTTAAAGAAAGAAATTAAACAAACCATATTTGAAAAGAAAGTGGAAACCCAAAAGAACTTATATTACATCCACATCAAATATACAATAAGGGGACCGAATATGCTGTCGGTCAACAGTCTCTTAAAACAAAATTAAACAAGTTCATTAAGTTATATAATACATTACAATAGGCAAATACAAAAGATTGGGCCACGCGCTTGAGTAAAAGACCCGATCATAACTAGAGTACAAAACGAAGCATCTATAACAACATATCCCGTAATATTCGTAAAGTATCACGGCTCCCCAAAAATACCAGAATAGGAAAGTCAGAACATGCATCCTTGCGGCGGAGCACCTGAGCGGATACAAGATTCATGCACAACAAGAAATATGAACGGGTCAGGGCCCGATTTTATATGATCACCAGATGAATAAAGGGTATGACCGTTATAAACAGTTAATCATGATTGATAAAGATAAGAATCTACCTACACAATATCGAGGCATAAACTAAGGCAATTTAAATGATCATAAGTTTAATTCAATCATGTAAGAGAATATGAGTAAATATCCTTAATTAAAATCTCCATCTTTTACACTTATTTCATTTCATCGTTCCGTTCCTTATCAGGAAACATAATCACAATTATATGCTCTTTGTGGCATTTATTATAAATCAAGTCCAACTTGAATAAGAATAGTTATATTCGGATACATATAACGATTCTAAGACCGCTCGTCCGGGTTTCCCCACTGTGCGCGCCCCTTAATGGCTATCATCTTACAGGGCATATCACCAAGACAACCTGGCATCCTCCAACGCAAGACGTCGAGAAGTGGCCATATGCCTGCGAGTGAGTCATAACCACACCCATAATTACCTCACTAGCACAGAAATAACATATAATAACCAATCATATGGCCGAGGACTATATTCACCCTACATTCATTAGCCAGGGGACTTCACCTCACGCGCGCAACTTCCCTTATGATAGTGATTTAGAGAGGTGTGTTTAAGTAAATTATCATTTACCATATTCATTTTCTATTCCATTTTAATAGATACATCACATTTTATCCGAAGCCATACGTAATTCATATCATCATTATAACCTCAATGAATGACTAAACTCTTAATTCATTCTCCAAGCATTTTAGGGTGTTATTATAAACCTCCAAGACAATCATACCTCAATTGAGCTTCCAAAGTCTCCCAATATGACCTTACAACTCCTATCCTCATCATAATTAACCAAAGGAAAAGAATGCCCTATCATCAATTTGTACACCCCCGGACCAAGCCCCATTTAATCCATTTCTAATGTAGGGTAGTTAACCAACTCATCTAGGACTCTAGGACTCTAAGTTTACTTCATACAAGAAGGTTCCTAAGTCCTAATACTAAGTAAAAAGGGTGAAAATTGAGTACTCAAAAATAACTCAAAATAGTAAAAAGGTTACTTCATGTGATTTTTAGGCACAACATTGATGATTCAAACTCCAACATATATTCAGACATGAATTTTTCTTCGTCTTTGGTCTTATGAATTTTTTACATTATGTAAGCGCGAGAACACTCGAAAATGGTGATTTCAACAAAAAATGCAACACCAATTTTAAATATGCGGAAGCGACTTTTAAACCGATTTTATCTTGTTTATCCTAAGCATGCAACTATGTGATAAAATAGATAAATAAAAGCATGAAAATAACTCAAGCCAAGATTCAGGAAAAAATCCCAAAGGGAAAAACCTTTATTCACTTAGAAATTTACAAGAGAGTTGACTTACAAACTACTTGATCCCCCATAAGCATAGCGCGCTATTCTTCGAAAATATCTAAGGAACAACTATGATGCTCATAAGATTCACATGACTGCAGTCCTCTGAATTAACCTCAACCTTCGTTCTTCAGTAGTAAGTCCCCGCAGGTATCACAAGTCAGCAATGGAGTGCCTCTCCATAAAAGGAGTATGCAAAAGATACAAACTTTCTAGGGTTTTAAACTAATTCGCAAGAATAAAATTCAAGGATGTTTTTTTGTGAATTAAAACAATGTTTTCAACACAAAAAGTGAAGAACTTTTGTGTCAAATTTGTAGATATGTTTTCGCAAAAGTCTTAAACAAACTGATAAACGAAACAAGTATTTATAACAAACTTGAGTCGGAGGCATCATTCGAACCAGATCATCATGTCTCTCAAACGATATGGCAATGTTGCTCGACCGACATGTCCAAGTCGTTTGAAAGACATAAACGTCAAAATCTTATTTTGATAAAACTCTACCTACACTTCTTCCAAAAATGTATTTTTGCTAAGTAAAAAAATCATGTTCATCTTTTGATAAAAAATAAACATCTCAAATATAGTTCTATGAATTAATCTAAACTCTAAATCGTTTTATACCTTTCAGGATGTCAGGAAATCTTCAAACTTGGAGATACTTGAGTTCGATTCGTCTTCTTCGTGCGTGACGATTTGTAACGGGATATGCCAAACTAGTCTAAAGATATGCTATGAACATTGTCAGGAAAATTATTCTACAAATCTCCCCCTTTGGCTATTCCGGTACAAAACAAAGAAAATGATAGAACACTAAGTCAAAATCAAAATCTCCTATTACAAAAATACTAACACCCTTCCCAACCCTAGAACTGAATGGCATAAGTCTTTTTTTCTTTAAAAACTTCTACTTCTTGCCTTTTGAACTTTGTCTTCATCCATGTGTCTTTAAACTCCACTTTAATTACCTATACACATGAGACAAAACAATATAACCTTGTGACACATCAAGTTTGAAACAAAATATTACTCATATAAATAAATACTCCCCTATAATTCAAATTCATCAAAAACTTCATTTTAATTTTGGTCTTCCCCTTTGTTTTTATCGAAATAGACAAATATACAAAGATGTAGAAATAATAGATATTAAGTGCAAAGCATCACGAAGAAGAAAATATATCATCACAAAAGATGTAAATCAAGCATGTGTAATGATTATCTCAAAGGAAACTATGATTGGAAATTGGTTGTTGTTTGCCTTTATTTTTAAAAAAATTCAAAATTTTCAAACAAAAAAAATCACAAATACAACAAACGTACCATATATAATATATGCAAAATATATCAAAGAAAATTCGGCACACATATGTAGGTATAAACGACCACAAAACACATAAGATTTACACACTAGCATAGAATCGATGTTTCGAAATGTGTGGAATGGAATGCATGGGTGTGAACTAGAAACAAAAGAATTATAACCCAAACACTCAAATATGTTCAAGAAGTTCTAATTGACCATAAAACTTTAGCAAACTAAGCTTTAGCCTTAAGTGAGAAATAAAGTTGAACTTAAGGAACAAAACAAGCACAATGCACACAACCCTAAATTTTACTGATTCAACAAATCAATAGCATCATGACAAAATATGCACAACTAGGATACATTGCCATTGTGCAAAACCGTTGATATTTCCATCCAAACTCCCTCAAAATAATTATTTTCTTTTCTTTTGAATGAATATATCAAACTAAACAAATTGGCCCATTTTGGCATATTATTCTTTTTATTGCCTTAATTTTTTCTCAGGCTCTTCTAAATGGTGTCTTTCACGACGTGATTATTATTCACTCGCAGACCTTTCCCGTGCACTCATCATTTTCTTAATATTAAATGAATCCTCGCGGGCAACGATTCTTACATGCACAAATCCTCCATAGTCAAATAAACATGTAGATGACAAGATTGACAGGAGAACATCCCACCAAGCTCAAATGTACATCATGAAGTCAAAATTCAATAAGCTCGTGCAAGTGTGTGTGGAGTCATGAACAAAGTTGAATCCATAAAGCATGTCACGTTCGAAACAACTCCATAAACATGGTTAAGAATGATCTAAGAATCTAAAGTTATAACCAAATATCCTAGACACATGGAAATTGCGTAGTGAATTGGATTCAAACACACTAATATGCCACACAAAATGTGTAAAACTAAAATACACAAAGAACGAAAAATCTTTTTCCATTTTTCAAAAATATTTTTCTAAAAACAAAATCTTTTTGTATTTTTCAAAAAATATATAAAGCCAAAAATCTTTTTGTATTTTTCAAACAAGACTCAAAAAAGTACACATGTCATAACATTAGCAAGAATATATCAAGGGGAACAACTAGCATATGACAAACATGCGAACATAATCATCTATAAGATATAGCAAGAGAAGAATCATGTGCAAGCAAATAAGAAGCATCTAGTATACCATCTAGTGTTGCTAAAAGAGTTTTCCTAACCCAAACTGATGTGTATCTAACTTGATGGATTTCGGAAACTAAGGGAACACTAGACTTCAACTTCCTAGGACTCCTTCGAAGATCAAAACAAAAACGCCTAAGGTGACGTTTTCTACCACAATGTGAACATGTGTAAATGGGAGGAATGTTACCTATGGTTTGACCTTTTCTAACATCCTTGGAATTGTTTTACCCTCTAAAATAAAAAATGGTATTGGCTTTAGAAACGAAAGCATTGGAAACATAGATGCCCGAACCATCATTACTACTCGAGTTTTTCAAATCAACATTTAACTTCAAAATTTTATACTCAAGTAAAGAATTGGACTCTTCCAATTTTAGGGACTCCTTCTTCACATTTTCAATCATACTTAGAAGGTTATCTTGATTCCCCTCAATGAAAGAAAACCTATCCCTAAGAGTCTTCTCAAGTGCCTTAAAATCATTAATTAAAATATATTCCTCAACGGCACAAACATTAACCCTAGAATTTTTCATGTACTCCAATTCTTTTTATAAAAATAGGACTTTATCATCACTCTCTACCTTGGATAGTTTTAATTTTCTAAATTCATGATCCATGTCCACAAGTCTCTCATCAAATGAATTTCTTTGATTCTGAACAGTTTACGAAAGTTCCAAAATAGCTTTAAAACAATTTTCAATAAATTCAATTCTTTAAGAAAACATGAAATTCAAATGAGAATCCATAAAGAGAAAACAAAATCAAGCACAGGAGATATGAACAAAAACACCCAAAAATCAGGAAAACAAGATCACACACAATAACTTAGTGCAACATGCTCTGATACCAATTGTAAGCACGAAAAAACTCGCAAAGGGTAACTTTAACAAAAGTTGCAACACCAATTTTGAATATGAGGAAGTGACTTCTAAATCGATTTTATTTTGTTTATCCAAATCATGAAACTATGTGATAAAACAGATAAATCAAACCACACAAATAACTCAGGCTAAGATTCAGGAAAAAAAACAGAGGGAAAAATCTTTATTCATATAGAAATTTACATGAGAGTCGACTTATAGACTACTTGATCCCCCACTAGCATAATGCGCTATTCTTATAAAACCTCTAAGGACCAACTATGACGCTCGCAAGAGTCACATGACCTCAGTCCTCTGAATTAGCCTCAGCCTTCGTTCTTCAGTAGTGAGTCCCTGTAAGTATCATAAATCAGTAATGGAGTGCCTCTCCTTAAAAGGTGTATAAAAAAGATAAAAACTTTATAGGGTTCTAAACTAATTCATACGAATAATATTCAAGGATGTTTTGTTGTGATTTTTCAATAAAAAAGTGAAGAACGTTTGTATTAGATATGCAGATACATTTTCGTAAAAGTCTTAAACAAACTGATCCATGAAACATGTATTTATAACAAATCTGAGTCGGCAGCATCATTTGAATGAGATCATCATGTTGCTCGAACAACATCTCCAAGTCGTTTGAATGACATCAAATATCGTTTGAACAACAGAAATGTCAAAATATTATTTTGATAAAAATCCGCCTACAGTTCTTCCAAAAAAATATTTTCGCTAAGTAAAAAAATCATGTTAGTCTTTTTGATAAAAAATAAACATCCCAAATATAGTTCTATGAATTAATTCAAACTCTAAATCGTTTTATACCTTTTGAGATGTAGGGATGTCTTTAAACTTGGAGATGCTTGAGTTCGGTTCCTCTTCTTAGTGCGTAACAATTTATAACGGAATATGCCAAACTTTCCTAAAGCTATGTTATGAACAATGTCAGAAAAATTGTTCTTACACATTACTTTCTACTACATTCACTATATGCATAGTGGTGTGCATGTTTTGTATGGATAAAAAGATCATTTTGGATTTTGGGGGTTTTGTCATGGAATAGCCAAAGGGGGAGATTGGAATGTAAACATTTGTATTATATGTAAATTTACCATCCCATGTGTCAAAACTTTGAGTCTATGAAATCATATAGACTTGATTCATTATGAGTGAGGTGAGATTTAGATTAGGTTAGATGAACCTTAAAGATTTAAGATTGAAGGCCATGCACCTCTACTTATTGAATACTTTGTTACCATGCATTAACATTAAACTGAAGCCTATATCATTTTTGTAGATTGGAAATTAATTATGTCTAAACACACACACACACACAAAACATTTTTGAAAATGTGTGAGGACTTTGAAAATTGATTGAACACGTGTTAAATGTTTTTAAAATAGTCTTAGATATGTTAAAATGTTTTTAACACTATTTCAATAATTGGTCCAAGCCTTTTGATCATTTAAACCATTTTGAAAAATATTTTGAGCCTCGACCCTTCGCAAAGCTCTCTTTTGAGACCTTTCGCACGACTGAGTTATATGCCTATGTGCATGGCTTGTCAATGATGTCTATACTAGACAGAATTATGCGCATAGTCAGATCTAACCATGTGCATGGAGGAGTTAGAATTTGAATAAATTCTTTTTAAATTCTAAATTCCCTCTCATTCTTAGAGAACTGAAAACCTCATAACTCAAACACCTTTCTTAGAGTATTTTAGAGATTGAGAGAGGTATACTAGATCTTGTCTTTGAGAGAGAATTGAGAGTGTTTTGGTTCATATCTATAAACTATCCTTGGTTGATTTAATCTACTTTTTTTATGAATTACTATGATCTATCACTCCTAGATCTAAAAGAGGAGGCACTTCGTATTATTAAAGAACTTAGAGTGTGGCACAATTTCAAAAAAGATAGTGGGCTTATTCATTCATGGTGTGGAGATCATCGCAAAATCTCATTGACTATGGGGAAGATTTGAAAGGTTTATAAGTGACTACATGATAGGGAATATGTGAGAGGTGCCTATTGACTTTTGCAAAATATGTTTTCAAGTATAAATGAGGATTGGAGTGTGTAAATGTTTTTTAACCCCCTAGGTGCAGTTTTTTCCTCGTAAATTTGCCTTATGGTTGATTGTGAATGATTTATACTTTTATTCACACATTTGATCACACACATAGCTTACATCTTAATTAAATATAGTGAATTAAACTAAAATTGACTTAGGTGTATTATATCTAGTTTTATTCATCTCGATTCACCTAACAACATCATTATGTGTGTTAATCTTGTCATTGAATAATCAAATTGGTAAAACTTGTGTTAAGTAACTTGAATGTGAAAGAAAAATTATATAAAGTAAAAAATTTGTCATGAGTTGTCTTTAAACCTATTCACCCCCTCTAAGTTTATTGTAAATGTTTACCCATTCACATATTACCCATTCACATAACACGCTCTTTCAGAGTTCCCCCTCACACCCCTCTTATAATGTATCCTTTTATAAAGTAGACGTTTTCGCTATTACTAATGTTGTCCCTTCCTCCCTTTGATGACATAGTAAATAATAATTTCCAATATTTGCCTGCCTGTGTTGCATATTATGGTTGTGAATCTAATGATGGATTATAACTCACACCAAATAACCATGACTCTACGGATCTAAAATACTTTAAAAACTGATAAAAACTTGACCAAAAAAAATAGACGTATATCTTTCAACAAAGATGACACGATAACCATAAACTTGGGCACTCCCTAAAACCATATATAGTTACAAATAGGGTCCTCCCTAGATTATAATAGCCAAAATTATCTCACATATATCCTCATCAACTTTGTAGACGTATTTTCATAGTTCTATGCTGGCATGCCCGAAATCGACCCAAGCATCATCATGCATGAGATACTCATTCTCCCTTATGAGAAACCCATAAAGTTGAGACTCTATAAGTAGATACCTGAATGGTCCTTGAAATTTAAGGAAGAAATGGAGAAACATCTCAGTATCAGTTTCATTAGAATAGTAGAATAATTTACTTGATTAGCCAACATTGTACTCGAAACTAAAGCCAACATCAAGGTGTGAATGTGCCTAGATTATAGGGATCTCAATCTCCACCATACATCAACTTATTAGTAGACAACACTACTAGAAATTCACTCAAGTACTTCATAAATAGATCTATTAAATATAGTCAGATAAAAATATACCTCGATCACTAGAAGGAAATCGAGTTCATTACCCCATAGGGGACGTACTATTATACGGTTATGCCCTTAGATATTAAGAATGCCAATGTAACTTACCAAAGAGAATACATAACCATCCTATAAAACTTCATACATAAAAAAGTTTAATTTTTCATAGAAGACATGATCATCAAATCCAAAGACCGTAAAGGACACATTTTGGCACTCTGGAAGTTCTGTCAAAGGTTACGCCTCTTCAAAATGAGTCTCAGTAATGTGTCTTTGGAGTCAGTAAGGGTAAATTGGTTGAACCAAATGCAAAATTATGGTAGACCCTGCCAAGGTCAAAGACATACAAGAGATGCCACCACCTAAAATATAAAAGGAAGTCAGAGGGTTCCTAGGTCAAATATAATTCATAAGTTGGTTCATCAACCAGTTCTACCACCATTTGTGAACCCATCTTACAAATACTCAAAAAGGACTCACCTAAAGAGTGGAACGCTCAATGCCAGGAAGCATTCGAGAAAATCCAGGAATACCTCATTCACCCACTTGTGTTAGTAACTCCCCAACCAGGACAACCTATCCTTATCTACATGACCATAACCGACAAGGTTGCTGTAGCCAACCTGACCCAATACGTAAAAAGTTCTCTGAAGGAAATTTCCATCTATTACATAAATAAAAGAAATTATCCTATGAGCTCAAATAAATTTCCTTGGAAAAGACTTGTGTATCTCTTGTATGGATCACTCACAAACTCTAAATTACATGATGTCCTTTAGCATACGACTCGTCTCTAGGATGTATCCCCTAAAATATCTGTCCAAGAACCCTCCTATTTTTAGATGAATGGATAAATGGCTACTTATGTTGACCTAATTTGAAATCACATAATTCATGCAAAAATCCACCGGCAAGTCATCTCTGGCCTTCTAACAGGGCCACCCCTGCCACATGAGGAAGAAAAAATGATCCAAAATTCTTGATGAGGACCTATTTGACTTAGACAATAGAGAAACTTGGGAAATCTACTCTAATAGAGCCTCCAATAAAAGGGGATTTGGAATTAGAATGATCCTTATATCTCTAGACTCATGACGACTTCCCACGGCCATCAAGCTCACTTGCAAATGTACTTGTAACATGGCTGAGTATGAAGCATGTATCATGGGCCTCGAAATTGCCTTAGAAATGGGAATCATCGATCTAAAATCCTATGGAGACTTAAGTCTAATCATCATCCAAATATTATGCAAATGGAGAATCTGAGATGACAAACTGCAACCTTACCATGCCTACTTAGAAGAGGTAGTTGCGCAATTCACGCATCTCAAAGTTGACTTTCTTCCAAAGGTGAAGAATAACTTTGTAGATGCATTTGCCACCCAAGAATCAATGATAGACATGACATAAGGAACCATTAAAAGAACGCTAATTATGTCTAGACGTAGCATTTTTTCTTACTTTTTTGAGATCGATGACATCGATGAAGAGACAGTAGGACCCATGATATGGTACAATGATATATGCAACTTGCTCAATAAAATATAGCAGCCCAATTTAACATCTGAGGGGGAAAATTTACAAAAGAATATATGAAGGGGTACATTTAAGGTGCATCATCGAAGATGAGACCCTTTAGATCATGGACAAAGTCCATGGCGACGAAAGTCTCCCGCGCATGAGTGGATACACTCTCTCCAAAAAATATTCAAATAGTCATACTACTGGACTACCATGTAAAAGTATTGCATGAAATACGTTGGGAGGTGTCTCAAATATCAACTTTATACCCCATGGTAACATCTACCTCCCTAAGATATCTTCTTCATGACCTCACCCTGACCTTGCTCCACCTTAGAGAAAGACTTAATAAAGAAGCTTAACCCTAAATCCTCCATCGAGAATGAATGAATCATAGTTGCCATCGACTAATTCACCAAATAGGTCGAGGTTAGATCTTACTCGGTTCTGAATGCCAAGAAGGTGATCAAATTCATAAGCCAAAACATCATATATCCTTTCGGTGTATCCCACAAATTGGTGTTAGGCAATGGCTTTCATTTTGAGAAAATAGTCCCAAACGAGCTACCTGAGTACAAGATTACCTATTATAAATCTTCTCTGTACAGACCTCAAATCGATGGAGCGATTGAAACCACTAACAAAAATGTCAAGAACATCATAAGTAATATTATAGAAACCTACATTGACTAGTCAAACAAACTCTTATATGTCCTCTAGGGTTACCTAACTACAAAATGAAACTTTATGAGGACCACCCTCTACACCTTAGTTTATGGAATGGAAGTAGTCCTAGCCATAGAACTCGAGATACCATCGTTAAGCATCATGTTCGAAATCTAAGTGTCTAAAACCAATTGTGTCCAATCTTGTTATGATGAAGTATACCTTATCAATGAGAAGAGGCTAAAGGTTACTTATCACAATCAGCGCTACCAACAACGTATCACATGAGCATTATATAAGAGGTTCAAGAAGCGAAACATACAAGAGTGTGACCTAGCCTTAAAAGAGAATCTCAAACCTTCATGGACTCTGAGAGGAAAATTTGTTCCCAAGTAGGCAGGACCCTACCTCGTCACCAAAATAAACTCTGGAGGGGAGGTTACCTTAGATTATCTCAACGGGGTAACGTTTTCCCAACCATTTAATCTTAACTAATTGAAGGAATTCTTTTCTTGAACCTGCATATGGTGAAAAGGAAGAAATTGATTTAATACAAAATAGTCGGTCGTAATGGGAAGACAAAAACCATATAAACCTATATATATTCCTTAACCTACATTAAAAGGTCGACTTTATCCACCAACCTTTCACTTGAAGCCAGCTAAAATATTTTGAGCCCCCAACTTTTCAATCAACAGATAAATAGACCTGATTATCTGCTATATTATTATCATAGACATTCAAATACAGACACCTAGTTATTTTTTAATCAAATATACGAAGGAGACCCGAGATATCACGTTAGGCCTGATCTAAACAACCAGAATAAAAACCTATTTTTAGGAAAACCTTGAATATGGTCATTGTTCACTTACTCTGAAAGGTTCGACATGGTCTAAATAAGCTTAACAATAAGTAATAAAATAGTTCCCCGAGGCATTTTAGAACTTCGTGTCATTATCCTTATTTAAGAAATAACACGCAAAGGTTGATACTGTGAAACAAACACTAAAAAGACCTATCAAAAAGCACACTGCCCCTATATCATTCTTCCCAGATAAATAAATACCTAAGATACCATCTTCAAATAACCTCGCATCCCCAGACTACTCAACCAATGGACAAACTTATGAAGGGATCCTCATAAAATGCCACCCTATCTTGGCTAAAGGACAATGTTCTGATTCTAATGTAACACTAAAAGGCTTTTTACTCATTCACGAATAGAGAAACCAAACTTACTTCCCTCCTGCATAATGTCAATACAGGCAGATGATGCACCAGCAAATGGATAAAAATTGCCTCTGTCCAAAAGAAAAGTCTCAAAAAGATAGGTCACTTTTTGTTTCCATATGTATATCTATCCCCTTCTTATGTTATAAATGTGTATATATGTGTCACCACCATTTCAATAAAAAGGGTTTCGGCTCACTTTATTGATACGCATGCTTGACAAGATTTATCCTATAAACAAAAGTAACATTACACATACTATATCAATAAATCATCAAATATGTTTCACCATGGAAAGTATAAAGGCACGAGCATGAATAAAATCAATGCCATAAAAATCAAAAAAAAAATATCCTAGGTACCAGACCCCTGGAAACAAATATAGAATATCATATGTGTATGAATAAAAGAGTAAAAGAGAGAATCAAACTTATGGAATGGTGCAGATAGACCCCCTAACTAGACGATAAAACCAAAAACTACTCATCATATCGGGACTTCTTAGCCCGCTCAGTATCATCACCAAGGTCACCTAATACGTTTGGGTCCTCGCCTGGAACTAGGTTTAGCTAGGGTAAGGATGATACGGATAGTCATATGACCATTCATTAACTGTGTGCATGAATTTAAATCAACCTAGGCATATGGGGGTACACGGGAATGGGAGCCAGAGCGAAACACCCGTGCCACTTTTTGTTCCTTAATAGTCATCGTAGGACAATAGATTTGTATCGAATAGGCCACCTCCTGGTATGTCGAGGACCAAAGGGTCATCACCCTTTGGAGGCTGGATGTCGAGACTGCCACCTCCTGAAAAACACCAAATCAAGGAAATAGTCAGTATAGAGAAAGACAAGGAATAAAGTAAGAACAGTAAAGGAAAATAAAAATAAAAAAAGTAAGGTGTACCCCTTCCACTCCTAAAGATACCTAAAATCTAGGAGAAAAGCGATCCAAAGAAAGAATAGATAGTGGGAAGGAAAATCTAGCTGGTATTCCAGGCTTTAAAGACTCCATGTCATCTGCTAAAATGGGGAGGTACACCCTCTTAATAGGCACATCCCCCTAGATAGCACCTCCCTCTGAACCCTTCCCCGTATCTCAAGTCTCTATCTCCTTCACCTTATACTCAATGGTGAAAATATAAGAAATAACATAATCCTCTGCAAGAACCTGGCCTTAGGCTATATTTCCCTCCCTCATCCACACCACCCACTCCTCGACATCCATCTGCATATGTCAAACCTCTAGATAATTCAGTCTTGTGTTATTAATAGGGTAGGATTCCTCACCTACCCAAGAATCCGATGTCCGACCTATCCCCTTGAAGTTTAAAACTAGTAAGTAAGAAGAAGAATCTGGTAAATTCCCCTAATGGGAGCTCCCATCGACCTAAGAAAATTAGTGGTCACCTTTGGGAAGGATCCTCTAAGCCACCAGAATCCCTCCTAGCCTCATAACCCCACGTCATATCCCTCCTAGACACATCACTGCCTCTCCAAGCCAACCCCTCTAGGGAAATTCCCATAATACCTACATCTCCCCTAGGAAAAAAACCTGCCTCCTCCTGCTCACCCTTAGGACCCATTTGATCCCCATCTATCATCCCCTGATCATCTTCTTGATCCATCGTTTCTCCACTCCCACCTCATACTTTTCCTCCATCGGTACCACCCTAAAACATACTAACAAACCTCATGGGGAATACGAATGGGCATCATTATTGACCTCTAATTTAAAAATCCCTGATAATTAAGATCCTCCCTAAGGAGGTTGGCAATGGGGAATCCATCGAAGAGCATTTATTAATCCTCAATAATCAAACCTCCATCTTGCCTCATGCGATAATGGGTAGGAAATAACACTCAAACAACTACCTCCCACATAAACTAGGGGTTGACCCTCTACCACAGATAGAAAAAGGCTCCATAGGGATTCTTTGCGCTTAATTTCTACCAAGAAAATGTCCAAGATGTGAGTCCTGCCCGAACACATGGCGGATCAACTCCCAAGGCACCTGAAAGAGGAAATAGGCAAGGAAATGTGAGAAATAAGTATGAAAATAAAATAAAATAAAATAAACTACTTAGACTCTCAATGCTTATCCCATTCAAAAGATCTCTAGCTACCTCCAACGTCATAGATGCACGTGCCCTCAAATTCCCCATGCATCTTTGCCAAAAAGGGGGAAAATACCGTTCATTGGAGTCATAATCAATGGCCTCTCAAAAAATGTGACAACATTCGTAAAAAATCACAATTGCACAACATAGAAACATGATATGATGCAAGTAACATAAGAAGTCATTAACTAACTAAAGCAAATAAATAGAATGAAACTAAATAATGTGCACCTCCCCCAAATATGAAAAACCTCTAAAGATGTTATAAGGACATTTTTTTATTAAATCAATTTGTGTGTATTGGCTTAATTTCGAACATAATATTTTTACTCATTGGTTGGGATTTTTTTATTGACCTTTCAATCCTATGTTGTATGTGATTGAAGGCATAGCAGCAAAGCAACAGAGATTGCATTATCGTGTCGTGTTTTGTTCTACATTTTGTCTTCATGTTTTCGAGGAACTCTCAGGTATGAATGCATATGTATTTTGATCCTTGGATAATTTTATTTTTGGTGTTTGTTTTTATAAAATGGTTGGAGTTATTTTTAATAGATTGTAAAATATTTTTTTAATTCATTCGAACGACTTTACTGGTTTCATTAGAACGAGTTTAGCAGTTCGTTCAAACAAACTTCAAATGAACATCAAACGATATTTTTCTGTTTATAGAAATAATATCATTTGAAACTCATTCGAAGCTTATTTGAACGAGATTGGTTGTTCGTTTGAATGAGTCATACCTTAGTTTGAACAAGATAGCATTTTCATTTGAGCAAGGTCCTATTTTCATTCGAATGAGTTTTATAGAAAAATGTGATGCCTCAAAGAATGTGTTTTCTATATATGGTGGTTCATGCATTTGTTTTTAGAGAGACTTTGGGTGAAAATTATTTTCCTATACATTTTCAAAATCTCCTAAACCCTAATTTCACCTAAAGTGTTTTAAGATCCACGTTTCATTATTTTATATGCTTTGAGATCTTTTTTGGGGGAACCTAGAAGTTTATTTTCTTCATCTTGATTGAGAACGATTTCGTAGGGAGGATTATGTATCCAGTTTGTTATTAAACGTGGCGGACTCCATGGTGTAGTGTTATGGTGAAGAAGTGGACCGTCCATATTAAAAATCCATAGATGATTATTGAGCCTATTTGGTGGATACTGAGGCATGTGTGGATCGCACATTGTGGCACTGCGTAAGTGGGCTTTTACATGCACTTTGAAGGAAAGGTTGAAGACTGAAGAGTGTTAAGGTCGGTGTGGGCGTCGAGACTGTGTTGTAAGTCTATTGTCTATCTTGCGTAATTCCTCATCATAGTGATTTGAGTGGCTGGGTCGTCTGAGATTTTTTCTATTGTGGGTTTTCCTCGTACATCGACGTGTTATGGTTTGATTTATTTATTTTAACTGCTATCACGTAGATGTATGTTTTAGGTAAAGATAAAATTTGGTAAATTGTTTTATCACAACAATTTTGTTTAAAATTGGTGCAAAATTTTATCTGGTTTAATTATGTTTAAGTTTATATATTTAATTTTAAAAAATAAAATTTAGTTTTTATTTTGAACACCCTCCTTATTTCCTAACGACTTCAAATTGTATTAGAACGGGAACAGTAATTTTTTATGTTAGATCCATATTTTTGGCATGAGTTTTACCAGTTTTTGTTCGGAGGGTCATTCGATGTCTAGGGCTCCAATATTTGATGGTTCTAATTATGCATACTGTAAAATGCTTATGAAATCATCACTCAAGGTGATAGATGAGTAGGTATGGCAAGTGTTACTTAATGGTTGGTCCAAACTCTCATCTTTTACCGGTGATTATAGGATTCCCAAACACGTAAAATCATGGAGTGAGAAAGAGCTTAAGTTAGCCAATTGTAATTATCGAGGTTTGAACACTCTATCCGCCATAAGAGTTCCGCTATATTATGACATGTGAAATGTTTAAAGAGGCTTGGGACATACTCTAACTCACCCATGAAGGAACTTCTGATGTTAAGGCTTCCAAACTCCAAACCTCACCACTCAGTTTGAAACCATTAGAATAGAGGAGAATGAAAACCTCAATGAGCTTTATGCTAGACTGTTAGAGATTGTGAACTCGTCTTTTAACTTGGGAGAGATAATATCCCGAAATACACATAGTCAAGAAAATATTAAGGTCCTTGCGTAAAATATTTAATTCAAATGTTTTGAATATTTTGGGTACTTTAGACTCTACGAAACTCGAAGAGATTGTAGGTGATCTTCAGACTTATGAGCTCGACATGTTCTCCTCCAAAAAGAAAAATAAAGATAAGGAAATTACTTTGAAAGCCCTTAGGGAGGAAACATGTGTTTCAGATGATTAGTCTGACATAAATTCCTATGATATGGCCATATTTGCAAAAAAAAAATTAGAAAACAAATTCAAGTTTGAAAAATAATCAAAATATGTAAAGAAGTTTGAGAATTTTGAGCATGACACTTTCGAGGTCATTATTTATGATTCCAAAGTGATTGATAGTAATAATAGTGGAGAATAAGAAAAAAAGGAGAAGGAGAGTGAACTCCAAATAGCCTCCTATAAGTTTCATGCGTAAACATTAAAATTGGAAAAGGCAAAACTTGAAGTTGGAATCTAGGTTGAAAGAACATTCCATAGGTTACAATAATGCTAAATTTAATGAGGGACTTAGGAAACGTGAGAGGACTTTTATAGAGAAGCTCGAGTATATTGAGGATGAGATAAATAACCTTTGAGGTTTGATGGACGTTTTGAAGAAGGAGTTTCTTGAGTTTGAAAGGTTTATTTATTTACTCAATTCTAGGGAAGTGGAGCTCGAAGAAATATTGAAACACTTGAGTTATGTCAAATTTTATTTTGAATTTAGGTTGGAGATATTGGATAAAATCTTAGGAACAATCTGAATCAAAGATGGCAAGTGTGGGATTAATTTTGATATTCCAAATGCTTCTACTACTAATTCTAAGAGCATTCTTTTAAAAGAGTCAACCATTGCTAGTAACATTAGAAAAGTTCAACCCTTAAGTAACACATCTCATTGTGTATACACATGCACACATTACGGTAAGAAAGGTCACCTTAGACATTTTTCCTTTGATCTTAAAAATGTTCCTAGAAAGTCTAAGCCTAAAGTCATCAAGAGCGTCACATTACTCCTATATGGGATAGGAGATCCGTTTTGGAGGCTGTTCATGTTAGAATTTTTTTATTCTCGAATGCTTACTCGTGATACTTCGCATACGATATTTAATGGTTGATTGTGTTTGCATGTTTATCATACCCTAGTTTTGTGATTCATGTTATATGCCATTGCTAGTGTTATGATGTGTTTGTCCTTTGTGTTTTGATTTTTCATTTATTGGGTCTTATTAAAAAGTAAAAAAAGATTTTATTTGTCTTTTGAGTTTTTTTTTAATTGGTATCAATTTGAAAATTGTTTAAAAATCAAAAAGATTTTTGGTTTATGTGTAATTTAGTTTTACACATTCTGTGTGGCATATTGGTATGTTTGAATCCACTTCACTTCATATTTTCCATGTGGCTAGGACATTTAATTATGACTTTCAATGCTTAGATTGTTCTAAATCGTGATTACATGGAGTTGTTATTCAACTTTGATTTGCTTAATGGATTCAATTTGTATATGCCTCCACACACACACGCACGAGCTGTTTTGAATTTTAAGTTCACATGTTATATTTAAACTAAGTGAGATATTCTCCCATTAGTCTTGCCATCTATATATCTGTTGACTATGGAGAATTTGTGCATGTAAGAATCGTTGCCCATCAGTACGTTCATTTTTATTAAATATATGAGGGTTCACGGGAAAAGGGATATGAAAAGGAACAAATATCCTTTGCGTAAAAGCCACTGTTGGAAAGATCCTAAAATGAGAGGCAAAAATAAAATATTAAAGCCCAACTTGTTTGCTTGTTTGATTTTTAAAATGGTATCTTCAAAAGACTTGAGTGAGAAAATGGGTTATTTATTTAACTTTTGAGGGTGTTATATTTAAAGATCAATAGGTTTTCAAAATGAAACCTAGTTATGATTATCATGTCATGACGTTATTGATTTGTAGAATCATCAAAAGATAGGCTTGAACGCATTATGTTTGTTTGTTCTTTGAGTTCACTTTATCAGTCAATTGAGGCTAAATCATATTTTTATAAAGTTTTGCGACCAAATAGAACTCCTTGGACATTGTTTTGTGATTGGGTCATAATTCTTTTGTTTTTAGTTCATGCACCTTCACTCCATTACACATGTTTAGACACATAAATACTATACTAGTGTGTAGAGCTTATGTGCTTTGTGTCAGTTTGTGTTCGTTTATATATATATATATATATATATATATATATATATATATATATATATATATATATATATACATATATATATGCCTGTGTGTCATTATTATATTTTTCATATTAATGTATCTGGTGTCGTTTGTTTTTTAGTCTTTGTGTTTGCATTTAATTCATGTTTTCCATGCGCTTTATCTTTGATCAAATTGGCATGCTATATGATCATTTGGTATCTTTTGTTGCTTGTTTACATTGGTATCTCATGATTTATAGTGTATTTAAGTAGGTATCATATTTACACCAATATTGGCATTTATTGATCATTTTTGGATTATTTGTGCTTGTGTTATCATGTTATGTTTTTTTCACTTTACACTTTTGTATCATATATTCTCAAATTTTGGGAGAGATATGGTTTTGGGGAGAGAAATGGTTTTATGCATACTTTCTTTGTCTATTCCTGGGAAAAAAAGGAGAAAAATGGTGTCTTTCACTTTAATGTTTGGAGAAGATCTTTATCTTAGGAGAAACATCTTACCTAGGTGGGGATCGTTAAACATAGTTAGGGTATATTCTTATACAAATGTTTATCCTATTTTATATCCTCTTTGTATTTGAAAGTGTGTTTACTGTGCACGTTTGTAACATGCGTCAAAGTTTATAAGTGTGCAAAGCTACTCAGAGTATGTTTCTGTCGATCGCATGTACTTTTTTCTTTTGGAGTTGGGGATTGAGTCTTTTAGTGAGCTTGACGACCCATAGGTTTTTATTTTGTGCTTTTTCCCCGAATAGCCAAAGTGGGAGACTTGTAAGAATAAATTTTCGATTAAGTAATTTGTATGTATTGGCTTAATTCCGGACAAAATATTTTGAGCAATAGGCTGGGATTTATTGGTCGACCTTTCAAGCCTATGACGTGTGTGATTGAAGACCCAGAGACAAAGATTCAGAGTTTTCATTATCATGTTGTGTTTCATGCCACGGTTGTTTTCAAGTTTCCGAGTATCTCTTAGGTATGAATGCATATTTATTTTGATCCTTGGATAATTTTATTTTGGATGTTTGTTTTTATAAAATGTTTGGAGTTGTTTTTAAAAGATTTTAAAATAAGTTTTTTTAAATCGTTCAAATGACTTTACTAGTTTCATTCAGACGAGTTTAGCAGTTTGTTCAAATGAACTTCAAATGAACATCAAACGACATTTTTTGTATTACGAAAATAATATCATTCAAATCTCGTTCGAAGATGGTTCGAACGAGATTAGTTTTTCATTTGAACGAGTTTTACCATAGTTTGAATGAGTTAGCATTATCGTTCGAACGAATTTTCTCAAAAAATGTGTTTTCTATATAATGGTGTTCAAACATTTATTTTTAGAGTGATATTTGGAGAAATAATTCTCTTATACATATCCAAAAGCTCCCAAACCCTATCTTCACCCAAAAAATTTTAAGATCCAAGTTCTATTATTCTATATGTCTTGAGATCATCTTTTGTGGGCACCAAGAAGTTTATTATATTCATCCTGATTAAGAAAAATTTCGTGTGGAGGATTTAGTATTTGGTTTGATTTTTACTCACGATCGAATCCATGGTGGGGTGTTACGGTGCAGAAGTCGTGTGTCCGTTTTCCTGATCCACAGACAGTTGTTGAGCCTGTTCAGTTAATATTGAGGGGCGTGTGTGGACTCATACATTATGGCACTGCGTAAGAGGACTCTTACTTTCATTGTGGAGAAGAGGTTGAAGATTGAAGAGCATCAAGGCTTATGAGGGAGTCAATCCTATGTTGTAATTATACTATTTATCTTATGTAATTCCTCATCATTGTGATTTGGGTGATTAGGTCATCTTAGATTTTTTCCCGTTCTGGGTTTTCCTCGTGCATCGGTGTGTTATGGTTTGATTTATTTATTTTATCTATTATCAACTAGATGTGTTTTAGGTTAAGATAAAATTTGGTAAATTATTTTATCACAACAACTTGGTTTAATTTGGTGCAAATTTTTATTTAGATTAACTCTATTAGATTTATTTATTTAATTTGAAAAGTAAAATTAGCTTTTGTTTAGACCACTCTACGTATTTCCTAGCAACTTCATATGTTAGTAGTGAATCTCACAAATAGGGAGTTGAACTAGTACTTCTTCGGTAGCCCCGTCCTCCCTCATGCGAACCCCGAAATCCTACAAAAATCGATCAGAAATAGCAACCACCACAAATGAATCCCATTGGTGCCCCCCAGTGTGAAGATCCATCCTACCTCCATCACCAATAAAAACCTCGAATACTATATTAGTTCTGCTAAATCTATCCCAGGGTCCTCCCCCTTTTCCATATGATCATTCAACGAGCTAGCATCCAGGAACTCTCCCCAAACAGGAATGATATGTATCCCTAAAAGACTATACACAAACATCTGTTGGGATTGTAAGTGTCCGGT
Organism: Sambucus nigra; assembly: GCA_949130495.1. NCBI lineage: Eukaryota > Viridiplantae > Streptophyta > Magnoliopsida > Dipsacales > Adoxaceae > Sambucus > Sambucus nigra. Next base: position 407,604,342 of record OX422208.1, on the reverse strand, counting down.
CCACCACAACGAACCTTCCATAGAAAGGAAGTCTCGTGAAAGTGTAAAAGCCCAATGGAGTTATGTTCATCTCCTCCATATGAAGGTGGAAGGTGTTGGTGGTATCCTATCAGTGCTTACCCAAAGCAGTTATGATCAGCCAACTCCTCCTAAAATGCATAGAGGAAATACATTCTAGTACCAGATCAAACCTTACATCATAAACAAATGTAGGTATGAATGGGGGATCCCTCACCCAACCCCTCATTAGCAGTTCTGCAAAGCCCCTAACTAAAGCATTTCCCACCAGGATGTAAGAAAAAAGATACAACACAGACGTATGAAAATTAATAAAAAGAACATGAGATTCATGTTTTAATTACCATATGTTCACTTAAGCTACCTATCTTCGATTCCTCCTAACCATAAACGTTAACAAGTCGTGAGGTGATATAACCCCCCCCCCCCCGAGATTTCTCTCTCTCGGTGTTTGAATCACCATGTGTTCAAACCTAAGCTACCTATCTTTAGTTCTCGCTAACCAGGATGATTAGCCGATCATGATATGATATGAAACACCTCGAATATTTATCCCTCTCATTATTTGAATTATTGTGTGTTCACACTTAATCAACTTATCTTCAGCTCCCGTATACAGAAAGGTTAACCCATCTTGAGGTGATCCAAAACTCCCCAAAGCTTTCTTCCTCTCAGTGTTTTAAAAACCGTAATATTCTCACTTATGTTATTTGTCTTCGATTCCCTCTAACTAGGAAGGTTAGACAGTAATGAGGTTATTCAAAAAACCCTGAAGATTTCTCATTTTCGGTGTTTACAGTAATGAGGAACTAAAGATAGGTAGCTTAAGTGTGAAATCTCCCGGGGATTCCTTCCTCTCGGTGTTTGAATTACTATATGTTCACACTTAAGCTAATTATATTTGGTTACCACTAAGTGGGAAGGTTAACCAATCATGAGGTTATCCAAAACACCCCGGATCTTTCTCCCTTTTAGTGTTTGAATTACCATATGTTCACACTTAAGCTACATGTCTTCGGTTCCCACTAACCAGGAAGGTTGATCAATTGTGAGGCAATCTAAAACTGGCTTGGATCTTTATCGCTCTTGGTTTTTTAATCACCATAATGTTCACACTTAAGCTACCTATCTTTAGTTCCTCCTAACCGGGAAGGTCAATCAGTTGTTAGGTGATCTGAAACCCCTTGAAGCCTTCACATATATTATTACATTTAAAAGGTAGGCACATAGCACGCTGATCTAGTCCGTCATCACCATACCCTCATTACGATCTATTTACCTAGTTTAATTTATTTCCCATTTTATATTATTCATATTTTATTTATTGTTATTATTATAATCATTATATTACCTATTTTTAGGATCAGTTCGACCTCCTTTAGTTCCTATCCTATCTAAAAAAAAATTCATTTTTTGGTTATTCATTAGCGGTATTTCTGCCATGTTTTACCAATCCCTCATCATCATAAACTATTTATCATTTAGTTATAATACCTAATTTTTAGTTTTAGGAAAAATGGAGAATATAAAAGTCATCATATTTTGGTCCTAACATATAAAAGACCCATTCTCCCTACCAAAATATCGGGTATTGTATAAACAAAATAAGTTCAAGCAATTATGAAGGAAAAAATCTAAACATATAAATAAAAGGGAAAGGACAAAGAATAATTACATGTGGTGCATCCGCATGACGCACCCCAACATCTGGTGGCACTCGCATCGCTGCAAGATAACCTCAATATCCTCTTCATCCATTAGTAGAGGAAGGCCATAGGCCACCCTTGCCCTAGGCGCTATGCACTGCCCTACCAAGATACCCCTTCCCAGTCATCAGTAAGTAGGTCCACACTCTGGTGCCCTCTGGGTCATAGTACAAACACTGCTATCCAAGGCTCTCCCTCCACTGGCTCGGCCTGCACCCTCTTTCCAATATTACCCTCCATAGCTCCCTGACATGATTCAGGTTAAGGTCCTGAATCTTCTCATCATCTACCATCATGAGACATAATGCTCCATAAGGTAGATATCCTAGGAAACCCCAAGAAAACTCTCAAGATAGTATAAGAACCACGCTTGGAGAGAAAAAGGAATGCAATGAAACAACTACCAAGAATCTCGCCTCTTGTACATTTTGGGTCTAGAAACGTTTAACCAAATGGTTAAGCATTCCTTACCCTTTGATTGAGAGGTTAAATGTCTTCCCACTTCCTAATAATCCCATGCCCCCAAGTTTTTTTACCTCTTACACCCATATTCAAACCCATGCTAAAAATAAACAAACCTATTTTTTATCATTCTAGTTTTAACGAAGAGTGTTAGCACATCTTAGTAGACCGCCAATATAAAAATAATGATTTATAATCGAAGTGTGGGTCATTTTTCCTATTCTGTATAAAAACCTCAAATAACACCGACAAAAAATTCCAAGGGTACAAGTGATAACCCACCCCAAACACAAGGGGTAAAAATCCAAGAAATAAAACTTTGAGGGGACAAAATTAGAAAACCAAAACCTAAAAAAAAGGAAAAAATCATCACAACGGGTCTTTTAACCAAATTGTTAAAGGCCCCCATCCACCCTTTAACTAATTGGTTACAGTCCTTTAAATGAACGGTTAACAATCTCAGGTAATGATTACAGAATCTCTACAATCTAACCCCCATCCGTACACATGTCTCCTTCACCCCTATCCACCATAAACGTGGCAAGGCCTTTAACTGAGCGATTAAAAGTCCTTTTGATCAAACCATCAAATGACTCTAATTGGCCCCTATAAAATGAGGTCCCCACCAACATTGAAAGTCACCCCAAAACCCAACATTGGTTCTCTTTTCTAACATTCTTCAACCCCGAGCATCTCTGAATGTCGGGTTATGTTAGAAAAATCCTGAGTGAATTTCGTACTTCAGAAAAGTTTCTTCCTCCGAGAGAAGCTCATATTTCTGAAAAGTCTCTTCCCCTGAGTGAAGTCCGTACTTCTATAAAGTCAATTCCTCATAAATACATAGGAAAACCTATACAAGACCCCACGAAAGTTGACACTTTCAAATGAAGCTCTACCCGACTGAACGGAGCCACTTCACAAGAGATACTCCCCTGGGAAAATATGTCTTATGATCCAAGGATAAAGAAACTCTACAGAAATTTGGGATCAAACACTGCATATATATTGTCATAAATTATCCCTGTTTATTTATCTCATTTAGCCCGACCCCTATTTAGGGGATCGGGTATGCACTTTACAGCATTTATATTTTGAAGCCTATTTTTTAACCCAACACCTTTATTTATTGAGATAGAATAACATACCCATATGTTCACTAAATGTTAATCAAATGCTACGACTAAATACAACATGAAAACGTGATTTTCAAAACCATTCTCAAGAAGGTTTTAGTGAGCCGAGTTATTCGAAAACATTACTAAAACCAAAGTCTAAAATCGGAATACTCTCACATCTAATGTTGTATATTTTATATCCAGTATCCCATGATAAGGAAAGTCCTCCCCTTGGATATGGAAGTGACTGTTCCACACACGAAGGGGGGTTTTAGGACCGTGGGTATGAGTTTTATTGTTATGGGTACATCTAAGTCCGTTTTTCCCTTATGCTCTCTGGTTGTGATTTCTTTGAGGGTAACTTGTTAATTCCTACCGTACCTAAATCCTGGCATGTATACTATTATGCGGGTGGCTCTATTATGAATAAATGACCCTTCCTCTATCATAAATGTGAGTGGGATGACCCGAAATCCGTATAGATATATGTCATCATTATCGTGATGGGTATCTAACAGTGGGATAGTATTGGTGTTAGAGATCATGTCCTAACTGTTATCCCCTTGGATTGTAATAACTTTCGTAGCAAATAATAATCTAATTTTATTATGTAGTGAGGAGAATAATACCTCCATGGGATGTACTCATGTTCTTCCTAGTATGAGGTTAAAGTTATTTGGGATGTCAAGTCTTGAAACTCTACACAACATTTGATAGTCCATAATATGAGTGTGAGGGCAATGTCACCCAAAACCTCTCGATAAGTATTGTCATAGTCCCTGACGGCTATGGAGGATGGAGAAAATTCGAAGGCGATATATCCTAAATCGGTGGAAGTATCAATGGAACATACATTTATTATGGAACCATTTTCTATTCATACTAAGAATATGATCTGTCTTCAGGCCTCGGTGGTGATGTGTAGTGAAAACCGGATGATAAGGCCATAAATTTAGGAGTTCCTCATCAAAAAGTTAATGTATTTCTACATAGTAATGGACCCAATGGTGAATAACATCCCAGCCGGAGTCAGGTCTTGAGGCACATAAGCTTGAGATAATAATTGGATGATGGTGTCTCAGTGTTCTTGAGATATAGCTAGTAACTCCGATATGGCGATATTAGCTGACATTCGATGGAGTTGCTATTAGATTTTGTTATTTTCTTGAGGAAGGGGGTGATAGATCCTTTGTCAAACCATTTCCTTTGTAAGGAGGGTTTGAAGGAGTGGAGTGTCATTCAAATCGAATGAGGAATTCAATCTCATTGTATGGAGAATTATGGTTTTTGCCCGTGATTCTTGTTTGGCCTTCACAAGGCAGAGTAAGAGGTTTATTAAAGAAATAAAATCGAAGGTAGGTGGTGTAAGATCTGGTACCATCACTTTAGTCCAATCAAGGTTGGGAGTCTTTTTAGGTTAGTGGGGTTTTGTTTTAATTATGGAGAAGAGTTCGAGATATGGTGTCCTTTATCCAATGTATGGCCATCTTAGAATCCAGGGTAAGGGTAAGGATTTTTACTATCGTGGTGAGGACTTTATCATCTATTTGGTCTAGTGTATCAGACGGGGATTCCATTGAAATGGACGAGCCTGGCCTAATGTTGTCATCTAGAGTGGTATCTTAGAGGTCTTCATCGTCGAAAGAAGTTTTAAAACTTCTCGACTTTGTGTTCCTTAAAATACAGGCTTCACATTAAATGTCTCTATAACAGTATCGGTATTCGGCATATTCAGATCCCCGTAGTGAGAATCCCCTAACAAACCAAGCAATTGGCCATTCTAGACACTACATATTGAAGGCTATCAAATTTCCCTTGTGTATAGCCTTCGAGGAATAGTTGAACCATTTATGTCTAAAAGTTATAAGAATACCTATGAGTGGGGGGGACCTTCTGGGTGGGGGTCCCTAATGGATCATTTTATCTTGGAGATGTATGATGCCAAAGAATCTAACTAATTATTTCCCAAACTACGCATCACATTGATATAATGATGGGTCCATGGTTATATCCCGATAATTAAGAGATTGAATTCCAACCACAAGATGATCAAGTCCAATTAATTGTGGGGATTAATATGGCTTTTCGAAGAGTTTCTTTTAGATTGTGGGATAACTTTTGGTGGCTCGAGATATACACTACAAGAAAAATATTATTTTTGGGTAATTTTATTAGTGGTTAATCATTTATTGCCACTAAAATGTATAATTTGTAGCAAAATTTATGTTTGCCACTAAAAAAATAATGTATTAGTGACAAGAAACAAACATTGCCACTAGTTTTGCCAGGGAAAAATTAGACTCTTAGCAGGAACTAAAAATTCTAATTAGTTGCAAATTTAAATTTTTTCCCACTAATACAAAATCTTTAGTAGCAAAATGTGACACCCCGCCTAATTAACCCCGAGTGATCAGTCCTAAATTAAATTAGAGCATGTTTATCAGTTGGTTCATTCTTAACATCACTGTCGCCTTTTAAATTACAAACCACCTAAGTGAGAAAATTATACTGGTGCCAAGTTTTATCTTTTATTAGCTTAAATAAAATACTCATACGGAAACAAAAATAATAAGACAATCACAATTAACTGAATTCAACCATTCACAAATAATTAACTAACCGAATAAACCATCAGTTCAAAATCCAACCGAAATAAAGATAAGTAAATAAATCTCAACAAGTCTAACATAAGTACTGAATAAAGCAGTGAGCAACATGCTCGAATAACTTATAGAAAATTTCTACACTAGAAATTAAAGGAATGAGGCACCTATCAAACTCCCGCAACATCCACATATGCTGCAGCAACGGGTCCCTGGAATGAATCAAGCATGGCATCCCTGTGACTGGACACCTAAAAGGTTTTTTAAAAGTTTTTATACAAAGGTTTAGTACCCAAAACATTTGGAAAAGATTTAGCAAATGATTAACGTGCAATAATAAGTAAATATGCATGCTCTCCATATTTTAGTTAGTGCCGCACTCCCTTGAGGACATCCTCACCCCTCCTTTAATGTGCACTACCAACGCCTTAATAAATTTCCCTTAGTTATATATCTCATAACTAGATAATTTTATAACCCCTTGCAACCACCATACTCTAACCGAGTGTGCCACAATTATGATTTCTAAGTTATTCTCAACATGAACTTAATTATTCAATTCCCTTTTTTTTTAAGTTCATATAATTTTCACACCCATTATATGTAATAACATTCACAACCTGTATTAATTGTACCCGTATATAATTATTTATCTCATTATATACGTAATATCATATTACAACATTCACAAACCTGCTGAAATAATAATTAATAATAACATCCTCCCGAGTAATAACTCACCGGATGTAAATTCTCTAAAGTGCTATCCCACTAGGTATATTCACATAACCTAGATACCCAAGTCAGAATCACTCACTAACTTGGTGAAAACATATAATTGGAGGCAGTCATATTTCTTCCCTGAAAGTGAGATCCCCCTCACCCATATAACGGACGCTATGACCTGGGAATATACTCGTCCTACTCCTCAAGCTAGGGAATTCATCCATTACGCGCAACCTCCCCCTATAGCACTAGAGTATATAATAATAATAGTATCTGGTCACTGATATTAATGCACACACCATATATATATATATATATATATATATATATATATATATATACACACAATATTAATTACCCTGGCTATACCGTGTACTAAGTCCGTAACACGACCCTATTCAGAATATTATGAGTTTATGGTCCAACTCTAATTATTAATTAATTCGCACATTAATTAATGAAATTACTTTTGGTGTCATTCCCACCAATATATTCGGACTTACTCTCGTGGCCCGAAATAAAACTATACCCGAGTCTAAATCCCCGACTCCAAATTATTTAGCCTTTACTCTAAATAAAATTAACGTCTTGGTATCGCTCAACCAATATCCGCGGACTTGTCCACTCAATCCGTATTTAATTATTTTGAAATGTTATTACCAAAATTTAACCATAGCGTGTCAAACACAAATTTCCTCCAAATCCCAATTAATTCTTCCTCACAATTAATTTGATTAGACCCCCATGTTGGTTCGTGCAGGTTATCATCTTCTCTAGGCTATCTGTTTCAGCCATGGACGAAATTATAAAACCCTAAATTCTTCCTCCAGCAATCACAAGCCTTCTCATCAACAAAATATACTAAAAACCTTATTAGGGACCCCCATAAAGTCCACAAACACCATTTAATTTATGTTCTCTATTGTTTTCACAAATTGGGGAAAACTTTGATTTAATCTTTAACCCATTTAAACATCAAATCCTTATCTCAAATTCATTTTTAATTCCTCCGGTTTACACAGCATACCAGATATATATGTTAATCTCAGAATTGACATGAATTTCTACACAATTTAGAAATCAGAATAATGGTTCACAAAACCCCATGTTTATACCCTTTAAATACCAAAACGAATTTCTTTGATTTCACACATCACATGAATATGAATTGAAATACAATTTAAATGCTACAACAAGTTAACCACTTGCCTTATGATTCATAGTGTCTAATTTTGGAGTTGTGAATGCCTAAGATTGTAGATGAAATCCTTTGATTTGGCTGTCCTTTGTCCCCCAAATTTGCCTTTAACTGCTCTTAGGGTTTCCTAACCCACTAAGTATTTTCTAAACTCAATTCAGTCGTTACCCTTTTTCTTATACTTATTTAATTAGGCTTAATTCCGTTTTTTGCCTAACGGGCCAAGCCCAAGTGACCCAAATGCCCCCGTGTGGGCCCGGCTATGCCTAAAAAAGTCCTGTGACCCGTTTACTACCCTCGAGTACACTTTTCCGACTATCTCGGCACATCTGGACTCAACCATACACTCAGAATTGGCATCCAAATTATTTTATAAAAATCCTTATATCACATCCTAATTAGTCTATACTGACTCCCGACTGAGATAAGTACATACCCCGTCATTAATACCCGAAATGACATAAATAAATTATTACTATTGACTTAGTAAATAAATTTCCCTAAATATTAACCATTCACTCCTCGATTAATATTTAAATATATTTTTCCATACTTGATTCAATTAAAATTACGAACACAATTAATTTTAAATTCCCGAATTAATTAAATATTTAATGCCCAAAAATATGCGGTGTTACATACTTCCCCCCATACAAAGGAATTTCGTTCCCAAAATTAGGTCGTACCTATGGTGAAAAGCTCTGGATATTGTTCCCACATACCCTCCTCCCGCTCCCAGGTAGACTCATCAACGTTGTGATGATCCCACTGTACTCTAACTAGTGGAACAACCTTGGATCGTAAGTTCCGCTCACTACAGTCCAGAATAGCCATCGGTCTCTCCTCATATGAGATGTCTGGCTGTAAATCAATTTCCTCGAGTGGAATGTGCCAGAAGGCCCTCTCGCTCCTTCGATATTTCTTCAGCGATGCCACATGGAACACATCGTTTATCCGTTGAAGATGCTCTGGCAATCCCAGTTTATATGCTACCGGTCCGACCCTCTCAATAATAGGGAAAGGTTCCATGTACCTTGGTGCTAACTTACCCTTCTTACCGAACCTCATCACCCCTTTCATAGGGGACACCCGGACTAATACTTGGTCCCTAACCTCTAACTCCACATGTCTCCGTGAAGTATCAACATAACTCTTCTGTCTATCTTGAGTTATCTGAATCCACCCTTGAATCAACTCTATCTTGGTAGACATCTCCTGAACAATCTCCATCCCCAATAGCTTATTGTCCCCCATCTCTAACCAACAAGCGGGTGAACGACAAGGTCTCTCGTATAGTGCCTCGAACGGTGCCATGTCGATCGTGAATTGGTAAGAATTGTTATATGAGAACTCTACCAAAGGAAGATATTTATCCTAACCTCCCCCAAAGTCTAATATGCACATTTTGAGCATATCTTCCAGCATTTGATTGACTCTCTCAGTCTGCCCGTCGGTCTGTGGGTGACAGGTTGTGCTCAAATGTAACTCGGTGCCCATGGACTCCTGAAAGCTCTGTCAAAAGTGGGCCACAAAAATTTTGTCTCTGTCGGACACAATATTTATCGGCACCCCGTGTAGCTTAACAATCTCCGGTATGAATAGCTGAGCATAACGCAGTGTCTCAAAGTCTGTGCGAACTGGTAGGAAGTGGGACACCTTAGTCAACCGATCCATAATGACCCATATGGAATCGTGACCCCTCTGTGACACGGGTAACCCTGTAATAAAGTCCATTAAGATGCTTTCCCACTTCCACATGGGAATCTCTAGTGGATGTAGCATCCTTGATAGCCTCTGATGGTCAACTTTCACGAGTTGACACATGGCACATTGCGAGAAAAACTCTAATATGTCCCATTTCATTCCTGCCCACCAATAGTGCCTCCTCATATCCTGGTACATTTTATCCCCACCGGGATGTACCGTAAATCTCGACCCATAGGACTCTGTCATAACAGTGTGCCTCAACTCCTCATCCTCTAGCATAATTAACCTCCCACTAAGGCATAGGCCTCTTTCCGAGCTGATCGAGTAACCCTCTACTCCCTCAGCTAACAACTGGCTCAGCCTATCCCGACATATCTGATCCTTTTCCTGAGCCCTCACAACCCTCATAATGATCTCAGATGTGATGGATAATGCTGACATGCAGGCCCTGGCCACATCATCCTCATATCGAAGCTCTCTCTACTTCGCTTTCTAGACTTCTGATATTTCCTTATTCGATCTTCGGCTCAATGCGTCTGCTACCACATTAGCCTTACTAAGATGATACTGGATATCAAACTGGTAGTCTTTCATGAATTCTAGCCACCGCCTCTGCCTCATATTCAGATCCTTCTATGTGAAGAGATACTGAAGTGGCTTGTGATCCATGAATAAAGTGAACTGCTCTCCTAGAAGATAATGTCTCCATATCCTCAAAGAAAAAATGACCGTTGCTAGCTCCAGGTCGTGAATGGGGTAATTCTTCTCGTGGGGATTTAGCTTTCTGGATGCATATGCTATAGCCCTTTCCTCCTGCTGAAGCACACCCCCAAGTCCTTGTAAAGATGCATCAGTGTAAACCCGATACTCTAGTCCTCCCTTCGACAAAGCAAGTACGGGTACGGATGTCAACTTGTCTTTTAGCTCATCGAAAGCTGATTGATAATGATCACTCCAAGTGAAAGGCATCCTTTTCCGAGTCAGATTCATCAAAGGTCCCACAATCTTTGAGAATCCTTTGATAAACCTCCTATAATAGTCGGCCAATCCTAGAAAACTATGCACCTTGGTCAGTGTCGTGGGCTATCCCCACTCCCTCACCGCCGACACCTTACTCATATCCACCGCAATACCCCGGTCTGACATCACATAGCCAAGAAACTGTACCTCCTGCAGCTAAAATCCACATTTCCTAAATTTGGCATAGAGCTGGTGATCCCGCAATGTCTATAGAACCATACGCAGATGCTCTGTGGGCTCCTCCTCGGTGAGCAAGTAGATTAGGATGTCATCAATAAACACGATGATAAATTAATCGAGATATTCCCTGAAAATCCTATTTATGAGATCCATGAACACTGCTGGTGCATTGGTGAGCCCGAATGGCATCACCCTGAACTCATAGGATCCATACTGCGACAGGAAATCGGTCTTAGGAACATCCTCCTCTTGGATACATAGTTGATGATACCCTGACCTCGTGTCGACCTTAGAGAAGTAAGACACCCCTCTTAACTGGTCAAATAGATCATCAATCCTAGGTAACGGATACTTATTCCGTATCATCACCTTGTTCAGCTCCCTATAGTCCACGCATAATCTAAGTGAACCATCTCGCTTCTTCACAAACAACACCGGTGCAACCCACGACGATGTACTCCGCCGAATGAAACCCTGACCCAAAAGCTGCTGAATATTCTCTCTCAACTCACGCATCTCTGAAGGGGCCATACGGTATGGAGCTCGAGCAATTATCCTTATCCCCGGTGCTAAATCGATTACAAATTCAATTTCCCTACTGGGTGGCAACCCTGGTATTTCCTGGAACACATCCTCAAGTCCCTTACTACTAGGATTGAGTCCAACGGAATCGCCACTTCCTATGAGGTTTCCTCCTCGATGTAATTCAGGTGCATGCGTGACCTTCCTTCAGGTAATGGCATCGCTATCAAGAACATCTCCTGTCCTAGAATGGAGAACACAATTGTCCTCTCATAACAATCCACGGTTGCCCGATAACCTGCCAACCAATCCATACCCAGGATGACATCGTACCCCTCCATATCTAACATTAAGAGGTCCGCTGCTAAACTAAGCCTCCCAATTAAAATTTGCACCCCCCGACAAATCGAGTGAATCAATGCCTCTCTACCTACTAGCTAATCTACACACATCTGAAGACTACCCGCGGTCTCTAATAACTCGGCGCATTTATTAAAATTAGATTTAATGAATGAATGCGATGCTCCCGTGTCAAAAAGAATACTACCCTCATGACCATGAATGAGAAACATACCCTCAACTGTTGACGGTGCCTATTGTGCTGGAGGATTGGAAACATTCCGGATGTTATACACATGCCCGTAGTGCATTTTCCCCTGTTGCGGTGGGGAGGGTGGAGCAGGTGCTGCTGGCGGCATCTACCCCTGTTGCCCCTGTTGGGCATCCTATTAATGACCTCTGTCCCTCTGTGGGCACTCCCTCTTAAAGTATCCTGGCTGGCCACAGACAAAATAGCATTTCTGACTGTCCCCTATCATTAGCCCTGTTGGCCCTGACGTGGTTGGCCCTGCTAGCCTCCCCCATTGTTCTCTTGGCCCTGAGGAACCTAGTGCTACTGATTTGGGCCCGACTGCCCCTGCCTAAACCCCTGTCCTCCCTGTTGGAACCCACCAGACCTAAGTTTCTTAGCCTAATTCATCGACTGACTTCCAGTCTGCTGCTAAGTACCACTCGTGTCACCACTAGTAACTGCCTTGCCCTGCTAGCTCGGCTCCCTTACTCTCTTTCTCCCCTTCGCATGGAAGCGATGATCCTGGAAATGTACAAGTGCGGCATTAACAACATCTGTATAATTCACTAATTCCGGATTCCCAATAAAATTCTTCCTGATCCTCCAGGCTGAGATATCCATAAATCTCTATTTCTTTCGCTCCTCATCGCTCACCTCATTTGGCATAAAGTTTGTCAAATAGGTGATCTCTTCCTCATAGCTGCCACTGACCGGTCACCCTGTACTAAATCACTGAACTTCTTCCTCATCTCAGCCTCTACCGCAGGTGGAAAGTATTTGCAGTCGAACCGCACCTAGAATTCAGCTATCATCATCAAATCCTGCTCCTCCATGGTGGTAACTGACTGTAATACCCCGTACTTTTTGGCTATAATTATTTTTGGGATTAATTAATTAAATTGCGTATTAATTGGAAATTAATCCGGGTTATAAATACTAATGTGATGCGGATTGGTATTTGATTATGTTCATATATGATTATATATGTATTTGGTATTATGAAATTTGTCGTGAGATTTATATACGGCAATTTGGAAATTTTGTTGAGACGCGTGGGACCGCCGCGTCATGGTATAATATTTTGATATTAAAAGTGAATTTAAAATCTATAATCCGTATGGTCGTTTTGAGTGCGCCAACGCGTCCGGAAGGGTCGAGATAGTCAGAAAACACTAGCCGGGGGTATAGTTTGGGTCCCGGGGTATTTTTAGGCCTTTCCGGCACCATAAAGGGTATTTTAGTAATTGGGTAATTTTGGGTAATTAAAAGTGACGAAAATTGAGAGTTGTAATCTGATAAGGGATTGACCCAACCAACCTTTATTAACCCAACAAGCTACGGAGGTTTATTAAATTAGGTTTTCATAAGTGTCGCCCAAAGCAAACCCTAGCCACCATAGCTTTTTGGAGAAGAAAGCTTGGAGAAGGAGAGAGAGAGAGGAATTCTGCACAAATTCTACACCGAATCCACACCAAATTCAAGGACAAACAAGGCAAGTGACTTTATTCCATTTAATTTCTGAGAATGTCTTTTCCATGTTAGAAAATTCGGACTTGTGGTTTGTTCTTGATAAAATATGAAAACCCAGGTAGTCTAGATCATAAAACTTGAGGAATTTGAGAAGGATTGCATGTAGAATAGTTTGGAGTCAATTAATCTGATGTTAATATATGTTTGGGTGAAAGAAAAATGAATTTAATTCTGGAATTGATGTTGATATATATCTAGGGTTCATGTTCTTGATAATATTGGGGAAAAGTATAAAATCTTGGGATTTAATGATGTTTAGGATGCCTTATTGCCTTTAAAGACGTTAGTTTCTGACCTAAACATGTTTTAGTATGATTAGAGGACTTAAATCATTGTTAGAACGAACTTTGGAGAAGGATTGAAGTGATAAAAATGGATGAAAAACGATTTGGGAAAAATCTGGGCCGAAACTGGTAGCTCGTTAGAAGCAGCCCCCAGGTCGTTCGAACGAACTCGTTCGAACGAGCTTCTAATGAGTTGACCAGTCGTTATTAACGAGTAGGGATTTTCGTTCGATATCTCGTTCGAACGAGATATCGTTAGAAGGGTCAGTTCGTTCGAACGAACTGGGATCTCGTTCGAACAGCCTCGTTCGAACGAGACTTCTAACGACCTGACAGTCCAAACTCGTTCGAAGTCTCGTTCGAACGAGACTTCTAACGAGTTGACAGTTTGGTCCTTTTTGGACTGTTTTGACTTTTGGAGTCCCGGAAACTGGTTCAAGGGTAGAGTTAGCATTCCTTTGATGATATAGTGATTGATTTGGGACTTTTGGGTTATTGAGATGAGTAAATCATATACTAGAGTTATATTCAATGAACCATTTGGGTTGAGACGTGAGTGTCTACTACGATGTGAGGATGAATTATGGCACGTATAATTACAAACCGGAATGGTACGAATTGTGATAATTGTAATTAGTACAAGAATGCTATATGTACTACGAATATAATACGGTATTACTAAGATGTGTGTTTACTTAGTATTGGTATATGGATTGTATGTATGACATACCTACCATACTTGCTATCACGGGAGGTTTCGTTCGCTTAGGACCCTCTAATCCTTGTGTGCCTACGGGGGGGATATAGACTGGTACCTTGATGAACATAGGTCATTGAAAGACTTATTGTGATATTAATAAGTCCGCTGACCATGGGAGCGTAGGTATGTGCGTGACCCATGTGATGGTGACTGTGTTCGCCTCCACTATTTGTGATTTGTGTTATCTGAACTATTCCTGAGAGATTCGGAATATGTGATCCTTATGTACGTGATGTACCGGGATGGATAGCAGAGTATGTGTGCACCATAGCTTAGATTGCGGGGTGCTTGTATCGTATATTTATGATGTGAATAATATACATTTAATTAATGGAAATCCTCATGTTAATGTTGTAAAAATATTACGTTATTGTTTCGAGATATATAATGAGTTAGCTGATAGTTATATCAATGGCATATTTAGTAACTGAGTTTACGTTAAACCTCTATTAAATTACGAGCGTTGTTATGTTAAATGAACCGAGTAAACTGGGTAGAACCTTTGGCAGTCTAGCTAGTTATGTTGTCAGTTAGCTAGTAGTATGGGTCGTTATAGATGGGTACTTACGTTAGGAGTGCACAGGTAGACGAGAGGTGAGGATATCATGCGAGTGTACGTCCTAACATATACTTTGCATTTAATGTTTTAAATGTTTTTAAAGCACTTGCAGGTTTTTAAAATATAACTCCACATTCGGACTCTGACCCGTTTGCTTTTCAAATCTCTTTTTCTTTGTAAAACCATTTTAGGTGCCCAGCCACAAGGACACCAAGCATAGGATTCTCATTCAGGTGACGAGCTGTAGCTGTTTGTGGAAGCTACAGGGATTTGCTTATAGACGCTTCTATCTTTTGGATTCCAGAGTCACTATCTATCATTTGTAGGGCATGTTGCCCATTTCTATTTAGAGCATCTTTTACATTTCAGTTTTCAGACTTTAGCATGTATTGTTTCAGTTTCTTTATTTCAGTTATGGGATTGTAGTGAGGAGTTTTCCTCCAGACTTTATTTATTTCTATTGTGATGGTTATTCGTTTTACTTCTGTATGGTGAATGGTGTTATTTATTCCTTTACACTTGTTGCATGTTAATCAGACTTAAATTAAAATTTGGCAACTTGATTTTTAAATACTAGGTGGTTAGTAATAATAAAATGTTTTCGACAGTGATGCTATTAACTGAGCCAACTTGGCATTTTGAATTGATTTTATAAAGGAGTAGCTACCCGGTATTTAATTAGTCGGGGTGTCACACTGACTACCACCATTGTAAGGCTGCCCCCGACAGACGAAAGGTAGCAAGCATTTTTTTCTGCACATCGGTACACTCCAACATGCACATATGGCACTGAATATTCTTCTTCCAGTCACAAGACTCTACTACATCATTGCTACCTCGAAACTTGAGAGGGTGACCCTTCTGAAAAGTCTCCCTAACTCCCTGCCAAGATAGTAGCCCCAGTGGAGCCTGAGCTGCTGGTGCCATTGGAGGTGGTGCCTGGTGACCAATCGTAAATTCTTCTGAATTTAGCCCCTTAATTTAGTGATTTTAATATCTCAAACAAGGTAATTGAATCATTTTTAGTCCATATCACTCTATTATCTGTTTCTAACAATATTCCCTAGTTTTTGTGTAATTGTGATGAAGTTTCCAGGAGTGGAATGCAAGAAAGGAAAAGAAGAAATTAGAAGAAAAGTCAAAGGGCAAAAGAGTAAAGTTCCACTCAAAAATCGAAGGCGACACCAAAAGTGAAGTTGAAGAGCATGAGTTCACATGAGCATAGGAAGAAACACCCAAATCGGAGTTCTAAATCAGAAGATATGGCCAGTCAAAGTTGCAAGGAAAAAGTCAAAGTTGAAGAAAATCGGACCGATCCGATGGAAACCGGACCGATCCGAAATGATCCAAGTCCAGTAGGCCCCGGATGGATAGCAAACCGATGGAGATGAAATCCGAACCAATCCGACTAGGACCGGACCGATCCGGTAGAAATAAAAGAACCGATCCGGTGGATATCGAACCGATCCAAGTGTAATCCGGACCGATCCGGTCATGTGAAATCCTGGCATTAATTATGCAGATTTTTGGCGTGCTGGATGGTGAAACTTGTGCTACAAGCACATTGAGCTGTCAATTTCGATTCTTGGTGCTATAAAAACGAATGCCCTACATCATTTGAGAGGCTAGCTAGGGTTTTGCTAAGAGAGGCTAGGTTACAAAGTGGCTAGGGAATTCTAGGGTTAGTTTTTGAGAGAGTAATTCAGAAGTTTTCAATCTCTTTCATGAACCTCAGTTTGTAAGAAATTCTGAATTCCAATTGGTTTCTTGTTGCTGAATTCAAGTAATCTCATTCCATTCTCTAGTTTTATTATTTGCAAATTATTTACAATGTCTTGTGGATCCATAATTTCATATGCGAATTTATTCTTGAATCAAATCATGAGTAGCTAAATTCCCAAGGGTTGGGGTACATGAACTCAATCCAAGGCAAATTATTTATGTAGGAAATAGAGGTTAAATTAAAATATTGATTGAATCGTGAAAGAAAATCATACAAACATTGTCAATCTTTTAATCTCTCTTGCCCTAGGTACTTGAGATGTTTAAGAACGCTTTGCGAGTATAATTTTCCATTCACCGCTTTGTATTTGACTTTGATTTCGTATGGTGCAGGCTTGAACCTCATATACGTAATGCTTAGAATTTATAAAGACCGAATCCAGTCAATAATTTTAATTTACAAGTCTAGTATTCTATAAGATAATTTGTCAAGGATTGAGGGATTGTACCCTACCCTATTTTCTCCCATTTGTCAGATCTAAACTCTTTTGCAATTTTCAGTTTGTTTTCCTTAAGAAAATTTTTATTTCACTAGAAATTTCCCCAATCATTAATCATCTTTTTCTTTCTTTTTAGAAATCATTTCAAGATTTAATAATTTTTCTTGGTCTTATTTGGCAATCTCGATCCCTGTGGATACGATCCCGATTTACCGGGTTACTACTTGAGCGACAGGCTTGCACTTGAGCCTAGAGTAAAACGCACTTTTGAGACAAAATCTTAGTCACGTCACCTGGGGCTGTGGGAAATGAGCTGTCATAGCCCGCATCGCTATCTCGACTGCCTGAGCCACTATCACTGCCACCTGAGTAGTGGAGATCAACTCGGGTGGGGGTGGCGGTACCTATGGCTCCTAATGAGCCTCCCTGAGCTCATCTATAGCCTCAGCCCTCTCTACTCTTTGCCTCTTTGGTGGCATTTGAAAATAGATCGAATTGTATAAGTACACAATTTATACAAATACTAATAGCTGAAATATTCTATCTCACAAGCGAAAATGAATCAACAGTCCTAGTAATAGCGCTCTATAACAACCGAACGCTACGCTAAAACGTAGTAAGCCGCACAGATCCTAAGGACATTAGAACCTGATGCTCTAATACCATCTGTGACACCCCGCCTAATTAACCCCGGGTGATCAGTACTAAATTAAATTAGAACAGGTTTCTCAATTGTTTCATTCTTAGCATCACTGTCGCCTTTTAAATTACTAATCACCTAAGTGAGAAAATTATACTGGTGTCAAGTCTTATCTTTCATTAGCTTAAAGGAAATACTCATACGGAAACAAAAATAATAAGACAATCACAATTAACTGAATTCAACCATTCACAAATAATTAACTGACCGAATAAACCATCGGTTCAAAATCCAACCGAAATAAAGACAAGTAAATAAATCTCAACAAGTCTAACATAAGTGCTGAATAAAACAGTGAGCAACATGCTCGAATAACATATGGGAAATTTCTACACTAGAAATGAAAGGAATGAGGTGCCTATCAAACTTCCGCAACATCCACATATGCTGTAGCAACAGGTCCCTGGAATGAATCAAGCCTGGTGTCCCTGTGGCTGGATACCTAAAAGGTTTTTTTTAAGTTTTTATAGCAAGGGTTAGTACCCAAAACATTTGGAAAAAATTTAGCAAATGATTAACTTGCAGTAATAGGTAAATATGCATGCTCTCCATATTTTAGTTAGTGTCGCACTCCCTTGAGGACATCCTCACCCTCCTTTAATGTGCACTACCAACGCCTTCATAAATTTCCCTTAGTTATATATCTCATAACTAGATAATTTTATAACCCCTTGAAACCACCCTACTCTAACCGAGTGTGCCACAATTATGATTTCTAAGTTATTCTCAACGTGAACTTAATTAATCATTTCCCTTCTTTTGTTTTTTAGTTCATATAATTTTCACACCCATTATATGTAATACAATTCACAACCTGTATTAATTGTACCTGTATATAATTATTTATCTCATTATATACGTAATATCATATTACAACATTCACAAACATGCTGAAATAATAATTAATAATAACATCCTCCCGAGTAATAACTCACTGGATGTAAATTCTCTAAAGTGCTATCCCACTAGGTATATTCACATAACCTAGTTACCCAAGTTAGAATCGCTCACTAACTTGGTGAAAACATATAATTTGAGGCGGTTATATTCCTTCCTTGAAAGTGAGATGCCCCTCAGCCATATAACGGCCGCTATGACCTGGGAATATACTCGCCCTACTCCTCAAGCTAGGGGATTCATCCATTACGCGCACCTCCCCCTATAGAGCTAGCATATATAATAATAATATCTAGCCACTGATATTAATGCACACACCATATATATATATATATATATATATATATACAATATTAATTACCCCACCTATACCATGTACTAAGTCTGTAACACAAGCCTATTCAGAATATTATGAGTTTATGGTCAAACTCTAATTATTAATTAATTCGCAAATTAATAATTAAATTACTTTTGGTGTCATTCCCACCAATATATTCGGACTTACTCTCGTGGCCCGAAATAAAACTATACCCGATTCTAAATTTCCGACTCCAAATTATTTAGCCTTTACTCTAAATAAAATTAACGTCTTGGTATCACTCAATCAAAATCCACGGACTTGTCCACTCAATCCGTATTTAATTATTTTGAAATGTTATTCCCAAAATTTAACCATAGCGTGTCAAACATAAATTTCCTCCTCACAATTAATTTTATTAGACCCCCATGTTGGTTTCTCATTACATAAGGCATAGTAAAAGATTTAAAAGTTATTTTCCCTTATATATACAAACTGTCCGTATTGCCAGAAATTATCGACCATCGATCGATCGACCCCTAACCCTCGATCGATCGATCGATCAGGTCATCATCTTCTTCGGGTTGTCTGTTTCAGCCATGGACGAAATTGTAAAAACCTTAACTTCTTCCACCAGCAATCACAAACCTTCTCATCAACAAAATATACTAAAAACCTTATCAGGGACCCCCATAAAGTCCACAAACACCATTTAATTTACGTTCTCTATTGTTTTCACAAATTGGGGAAAAATTCGATTTAATCTTTAACCCATTTAAACATCAAATCCTTATCTCAAATTCGTTTCTAATTCCTCCGGTTTACACATGATACCAGATATATATGTTAATCTCAGAATTGACATGAATTTTTACACAATTTAGAAATCAGAATAATGGTTCACAAAACCCCATGTTTATACCCTTTAAATCCCAAAACAAATTTCTTTGATTTTACACATCACATGAATATGAATTGAAATACAATTAAAATGCCACAGCAAGTTAACCACTTGCCTTATGATTCGTAGTGTCTGATTTTGGAGTTGTGAATGCCCAAGATTGAAGATGAACTCCTTTTATTTGGCTCTCCTTTGTCCCCCAAATTTTCCTTGAACTACTCTTAGGGCTTCCTAACCCACTAAGTATTTTCTAAAATCAATTGAGTCGTTCCCCTTTTTCTTATAATTATTTAATTAGGCTTAATCCCATTTTTTGCCTAATGAGCCAAGACCAAGTGACCCAAATGCCCCCGTGTGGGCCCGGCTATGCCTAAAAACGTCCCGTGACCCGTTTACTACCCCGGGTACACTTTTTCGACTATCTCGGCCCATCCAGACTCAATCGTACACTGAAAATTGGTATCCAAATTAATTTATAAAAATCCTTATCTCACACCCTAATTAGTCTATACCGACTCCCAGCTGAGATAAGTACATACCCCGTCATTAATACCCGAAATGACGTAAATAAATTATTACTATTCACTTAGTAAATAAATTTCCCTAAATATTAACCATTCACTCCTCGATTAATATTTAAATATATATTTTTCCATACTTAATTCAATTAAAATTACGACGCACAAGTAATTTTAAATTCTCGAATTAATTAAATATTTAATGCACAAAAATACGGGGTGTTACACAAAATATATTAGTATTAAACTAATGCAGATTCATTAGTAGCAATATATTTTAGCTTGTCAAAAAATACCTACAAATAGATAATTTACCATCAAAAGTTACAATTTAGTAAACACAAAAAGAAATATTGTCAGATTCATTCCCCCCAAACACTCACGATTTTCCACCCAAATTAATGCATCAAAATCCATTAATCTCTCATTCATCCTTCTTAGGTATCCTTGGCTCATTCATTTCCCCAAATTAGGTACCCATATTGATGTGTTTTTGTATAAATTCACGCACGATGTTGGCTGATTACGCATCCATTTACAAAAATGGATATTGATCTCATTTTAGCTGATGTTTTGGTTGATTACTCATTCATCTTGGTTGTTCCAATTTCTCGGCTGTTTCATCTTGGTTGATTGATCTTGGCTTCCGGCTGATTAACTATGGGTGATTACATATAAATGAATACTGAAACTCATTTTAATTGAAGCGTTGGAATCCATCAGGTTTTAGCACGTGACTTTTTATCGATATATTATATGATGAATCCTCTTCCTTAATACTGAATCGGGTATATCATATACTGAATCTCCTTTTAGTGTCATTATTTGTGAATTTTTTGGAATTGTAACAGTCTAAAATTTGTACACATTATTTCTGAAGTTTTGGTGATTACATATAAACGAATGTTCATATGTCGCACTATATACAGAATCTCGTTTGTATGAATGTTAGGATTTAAGAAAAATTTGTTAATTTTTTATCGATATTTATTTTTAAGTCACTTTCCCCTTTGAAGACTTTTTAGAAACAAATATGTAATTAAAAGGAATTTTCTTACAGTTTTTGTTTATTATCAATTTTCATTAGTTTAGAATGTTTTAAAGATGGATTATTTCTTCAATTTATCATACTATTTCTAATATTTACATTCAAATACTTGAAAACGGGAAATGAAAAAACAAATAAATGTATGTTTTCTATAATTTCATACGTGGAAGCGAAAACTGATAATCACAGTTTCATGGTAATGTTTGGTATAGGCTTAGTTTGGGATGCTAATTTAGGTAATTTTAATCATATGTGTTTATATTTATATTTAGTGCGGTGAAAATGTGTGTCAAAAACCGACATTAGTGCTATGAGGGGAAAACGAATTCGTGTCGCTTGTTATCTCGTTAACTTGAAGACATTGTATTCTGTTTTTGATATATATGTTTTAAATCTTTCCTACTTACTATTAATATTCCGCTCTCGTGGAAAACAAATATTTTATTTATATTTTTAGTTCCTATTTTCTAATTAATTCGTATTTTGATTGGTTAGTACATTTTGGTAGTGGGTCCGCACCAACGGTATTAAGGTATGTGGTCACCAAAAATAGGGGCTAAAAGTGTAATATAAGTCCTAAATTTACAAAAGCCCCTTTTAATTTTTCTATTGCCTATGATTTACCAATTAATTTGTGTGTGTGTGTAGATATATATATATATATATATGTTGTACTATTTGGCTACTGGAATTGTGGTTGTTCAAACTATTAGGTTTAAGTTGATATGGGACTTCTTGTATGTTTGTGATAAACTAATATGTTTGTTTAGAAACACTTTATTGCTATCTGGGGATGATTTGGGGGAATTTTTTAGACTCATATTAGTGCTATATTTTTTATTTGAATGTGAAGTTAGAATTTTGAATCCGCGAAACACGATTATTATTGTGTTAGAATGAATGCTTTTAATTAAATTTGGTTTATCGAAGCAAAAAAGCTCTCGCCTCTAAAGTATTAGGTATACTAAACCTTGATGCTGCATATGGACTGTCACGGATGCATCTTCCAATGACAAATGGAATGTCGCATTATATTTCTTCTCAAATAGTATATATACCATATAAAATAACTAAAATTTTATTATGTAAGTAATTACTATATATATATATATATATGATGAATTCATTGATATTGGGATATTTGGTCCTATGGTGACTCGGCTCAACTGATGCATACATCGGCCCGAACTTAAAGACACTATGCTTTGTAATCTTGTATATCACACAATAAACTACATTGGCCTTGCTTCCAGCTATATTAATTATCGGCCTCGAGAATTTTGGGTCATCTCTTGTGTGAATCTCTTCCAGTAGGGGTTTAATATCTTTAATATTCATTTGTTATTGATTAGAATACCCGATCATTGTCACCTTTGGACGTGGGAACATGGTCAAACCGCATATATATTGTCTGGTGATTTGTATGGTTAGTTTTCTATTTTCTTTATTTTGCGTTTCAATTTATTTTCTATCAGTTACCTCTTGGGCTTGTTTCGGGGTGAATAACATCCATTTATTCCGGTGGACATGTGCTACTTGTTAACCCGATGAACACAACATTGAAATTTCAAACAATCACATGCCAATGAAAATCATAATCCCCAATTTACAGCAACTTTCATCAAGAATGACTTATTATAAAAAAATCAGTTAATTAAGATAAACTACAAAAATCAAAGCTCATGGGAGAGAGAACATACTAGTTCTAAATTAGAATATTGAGAAAGACCAAGTTGTAATACCACGTATTTAATTAATTTGAGGAATTAATTAGAAAAAATATGTTTTAATTAAATTACGTGAGTGAAGTAATTTAATGCGATTAGATAATAACTGTGACTATTAAATATTAATATAGAGATAGATACTGATTAATATTGCATTATGGTATTTACTAAGAGCGAATAGTAAATAATTGATAATTATGGTTATACGGCATAGTGAGTGATATGTGCGTATTTTATTTTATCTCACCGAGAGTCGCGTGTAGACTATTTTGAGGTGAGAAATGAGAAATATATATTAAGTGACTCGAATAATAATTTAGAGGTCATGATAATACCGGATGGGTCGAAAAAGTTGGAATAGTGTACCAGGGAGTATAGTTTGGGTCCCGGGTCAATTTTGGACCAAACCGGCACCTATTAAGGGCACTTTGGTCATTTTTCAAAACAAGGTTAAGGGACCTACGAAATTCAAATTCATACATATAATATTTATATATTTGGGTTAGGGCTCATAAAATAAATAGATTAGAGAGGCCATTGGAGAGAAGAGATAACCATTTTCTCCCAATTCCTAAGAAGAGATTTGTGAAGGTGGTGAAGGGTTTCTTGCACCTCAAGGCAATTAGAAAGGAAGATTCAAGAAAAATCAATCAATCATCAACCCAAAACCACAAAATCATATCAATCAATAAAAGTCAAGTGTTTATTGCAAATCAAATTGATGTTATAATACCCATGTGTAGGGATTTCATGAATAGATTGATTTGATTTTAAAATCTTTGAGGAAAAGTACCAATTGATTACATGTTTGAGTAAAATTGCATGTAGTTAGTGTTTATATCTGGAGATAATTATAAATTAGAAGAGTGTTGATTATTACTACGTATTTAAATCTGGGTTATGAATTGAATGAAATAGATGAACACACAACTAGATTATGAAAGAGTTTTGAGGGTTTGATTCATTCTTGATTAATTTTGGTGAAGTTTTAATGCGTTTGAAACATTAGAAATCATCATAACTCTTGCATGAATAGTTAGGAATAATACTATGTGAATTTGGTGAAGAATTATGGGGTTTGAGTAAATAAAAAAGGGTGAAAAATCGAAAAGACGAAGCTGCACATGTTCGACCGATCGATTGACCCTGACAGATTTTGGTTTCTTTTCTTGGTTAAATTTTTTGGGATTACCATTGATGTAAGGGAATATTAGGAGTGATATTATACCTATGTAGGGACTTGATAAAGATGAGTAGGTGTATAGCAAGTTCCATTAAGTTCTTTGAGTGTAGGACTTAGAGTATGGACCGGCAGGGATAACCGATTGAGAGATAGATTGGGGAATTTTGGGAATTGAGCTACGAAGAGAGAGTAGACTTCAATTTGACATGTATTATAGTAGGTTAAAGATGGTAACTACTGAATTTATACAAGTAGGGGTAACTAGTACCCTTAGAGTTGTGTGAACACTCTTATAGACACGATAGTGAAATAAATTGTAAAGTAAATAGTACGATGGGTACGTGAGAGAGATATACTACGTACTAACACGTATTATCGGGTTGTGTGAATACCTATTGATGCATAGTAGTACGTAGGTTATGTGAATACCAAAAGTATACTATATATATATTGGTGATCGAGGTGCGATTCCGAGCCAATATAATCAATGACTCTTTGTGATCGAGGTATGATTCTGAGCCAAGAGATATAAATCACTATTGGTGATCGATGTGGGATTCCGAGCCAATAACCCCTAAAATGTGATACATGGAGGTGATTATATAGTATGTGTTTATAATATATATTGTGTGCAAAATATATATACATAAAGTGTGCTTAATTTTGTATTAGGGTCGATGATTATCCGGACTAATACATGAAATCTCGATTTGGGGTCGATGACTATCCGGACCAAATCAAAGATGAATGATACTGGGATCGATGAGTATCCGGACCAATAAACATATGTATAACATATACTTTGGGGTCGAGGGATATACGGACCAATGTAAATGATAGGATGATTGGGTCAATGATTATCCGGACCAATAAGCCTATCGTATATATTGTGCGTGAAATATATACTTCATGATATTCTACTTATGTGAGGAAGTAGACATGTATATGATATATATATATATATAGATATATATAGATATAAAACTAAATGGTAAATTAAGTAGAGAGAAACTTAATTACAAGATTAAAAATAGATTGGGATTATCTATAGTAAATTAAGTAGTGAAACCTAATTATGGAAGCTGAATAATGATAGATATGAAATGCTATATGAATTAAGTAGTGAGACTTGATTATAATGAGTAAACATATGTGAATTTTATATGAAAACTAAAAAATGCGAGAAATTCTAATAATGAAACGTGATGCATGGGCTGTACGGGAGAGTGGACCATTGATAAGATCGGTTATATACTTTAGTCGAGATAGCTTGGGTATGATAGTAAGGTGGGCTAAGTATAGAACGTTAGGCGTGCACGTTAGATGAGAGGTGAGGAAACTCAAGGGAGTGTAAGTAAACCTAACATGTGTAATCAATAATTTTAATTGCGATAAACTGCTTATTAAATGTTTTCAAAATGCTTTGAGTACTAACTCTTTCTATAAAACTATTTTCAAAAACTTTTAAGTGTCCAGACACAAGGGGGCCATACTTGATGTTTTCATTCCAGGGACTCGGAGTTGTAGCACTGTGGATGCTGACAATATTTTGAGTAGCCGATTCTTTAATTCATATATAGTATACGATCTCATTATTTTATCTCGTATATGGACTTGTTTTCGGTATTGCCGTTTCAGTTATGTATCAGTTTTACTTGGCAGTTTGGACTTGGATTATTACTTGGTTTGGTTGATTTGGCCAATGGTATATTCGGCATAGCTTTTATTCATTTACATATTATGATGATTTGGATTCTAGTATATTGTGATTGTTATTTTAGCTTTCGAACTATTTATTTATCCTGTTTAATTGAAAGATAAAATCTGGCATCGGTTTAAATAACTATTAGGTGGTTAGTGATAAATTTTGGTTTTCGATAGTGATGCTTCCACACCCCGCCTAATTCTGGCATCGGCCGCCACCAAAACTCAGTCGGGCGTGAGTAAATAAAATACCATTCTTAGTATGAGACAGATATGAGACATATAAAATTACTCCACACGATAAATGATAATCAATCCCAAAATATAAACCATCAAACTAAGATATAAAAGATCCATCTCCATGCTAAACTCAAAGTAAATTCATTCTCTAATAATATGAAACATAATCATCTCTAACTGAATCCAGTGAAATGACTGAATAAAACCCATACAACTTTGAAACCGAATGGCTTAATCAAAACCATAAACTGTGCCTCAAAATAAATACGAAGGAATGTAAAACTAAACTAAATCAATACGCATAAGGTAGAGCAACACCAACTGCACCTCCAAGAAAATCTTCGAATAATTCTATGCATCTTCTCCAAATACTATTTCCTGAAAAGTTAGTCAGTGCACGACATCAGAGCCCCGAGCATGAATACACACTACTCCCCTCAAATAGGGTCCTTGAACCTAGATAGTAGCATTATGCGCAATAAATATCACAATAGAGTATTTTAAATTAAACGGGATAATTAAACGCGATAAATATAATTCACTAACTACCCACAGAAATATTCATTTAAAAAGGCACACCAATATAATTTTAAATTCCCAAGTCCAACGATGTTAATTTAATTAAATTAACCAAATTTTATTATTATTCTCACTTTTTATTATGGCGGTCCTCCCGCCCCGGGTGGTAATCTACCAAACTATCACACTTCCCCTTGTCAAATAGCCTCTGATCCGTTTAAAATATCGACCCTACCCCATGACAAGGTTCCACAAAAGACATGACATAAATCGTCCGCTGACCCGTTTAAACTGTTGGTCCCTGACACATTATGTTGCCACAAATGTTAATACCCGTTTTTATCTTAGGCATTAATTCTCATTTTCTCAATTTCACCATTTATAAGTTAGCCCACCCTTTTAATCGATGTGAGATCCTCAAAATACCCCTTAGTACCATACCTAAGGGTCCTGAAGTTGTCAATACCTCCTACCTTATGTATAGGATGAATTTCTAACATAAACCTCGACTTAGTCTCCTGTGTAGGCTAGCGTAACGATGATAAAGTATCAAAAATCAGCCCACCCCGACATAATAAAGTCGCAATAATCTACCCTCACTAGTCCCATACCTAGAAGGCGTAAATCATCAAAAGGCCTACCCACTAGTCTCATACCTAGAAGGAATCCTAAAATATAGGGAGAGCATAAATACCCAATAAACCGTCGTCACAGAAGGCAGTTAAATAATACCAACAAGTCACACAAACAAACATAATTAATCAGTGTATAAAACTATGCATGATAGTCCAATTCAATTAAATTTTAATTTAATTATCACAACGTCGTAAATACCCAATTTATCCCATTTAATTATTTTAATTAAATATACCAAGATTTCATCATTAATACAAAAAAATTCCAATTTCATTATCTCTACACAGTTTACCTGAGTTATATGCCCCCAAATTCATTTATTTCAAAACTAGGATTTTTTCTACTTGCAACCTATACCAATAAAATCCAAAATCCACTCTTAAATCCTTCGTACCCAAGGGTTACGAATATTAATCATATTAAACGATTTCAAAAAAATAGCCCCAAGTTTTATGTGTCCACTTTCTCTAATTAGATGCCTAATTGATTTTAAGGAAACATTAAATTAAGGTCCATGCAACACCTAAAACGCATAATACCAAAGGAAAGGAATAGAGTGTTCATGCCTGAAATTAGTTGGATAAAAATTTGAGTAGAAGATTTAACTCCTGTTGAGAAACAACAATTGAATCTTCAAAACTTATTAAAAGTTGGGGCTAGGGGTTAAAGATGAGAGAAATATATTTTGAGAACCTCACTGGTGAAAGTTGAGAGAAAAGTGATTTTTGAAATTCCACCACCATATCAATTTAGTATATAAAGGGTTTAAGAGTAGAAACGTAATTAGGAGTTTAATCAAGCCACCGCCTTATTGTTGTTCGAAAGAGGACAACTGTCGTTCGAACGACATGTGATGTCGTTCGAACGACATGTGTTGTCGTTTGAACGAATCCCAAAATCCCAAAATTAAATCTTTTAAAAAATCCATAAATATACATTAGCTGAACAAATACGCACCTGTCGGTTAAATATTTAAATAAACACCTTATAACTTTTGTTATAAACCCGAATTAATTCCTGATTAAAAAATTTACTAATAAAACCAAGTTAAATTCTTAAAGTCCAGTAACTCCAAGAATTTATTTTCCTCCATACATACTTACCCACTAGAAAAGAATTTTGTCCTCGAAATTAGACAAAGCATACACATCAGTGCGTAAATCTCGTAAAAGAAAATAAGGCTCACATATGCCTACCCATAGAATGCCATAATTGGGCTCCCATACACCCAATCCTACGTGCACTAACCCCACGAACAACAAAATAATATATATAGCCTGTATACATAGGCATAACTATGAAAATAACGGCGTACCACACGCTCTCACAAATCCCCACTCGATCCTATATCCGAAAGTCATCAAAATGTTAACATCCTCAAATTAAATCTCAACACCAAAAATCGATACATACGATACCTAACATATGCACTAAAATCTCCAAAATAATTATCGTCTCCATAATCCATTCTAAGGATCCTCACATTAAGATTACTTCTTCTAAACTCAATGCCTATAACGTCCTTAGCACAAAACTTCATATCTCCAAGAAACACATCTAACACGTATGTTAGGCCCTCTACCTTATGGAGTACGAATCAACAAAGGGAATCAAAGATCGGTAACGCAGAAGCTAAATGAACTCATAACCTACGAGACCTAATACCAAGCTCTGATACCATCTGTCACACCCCGCCTAATTCTGGCATCAGCCGCCAGCAAAACTAAGTTAGGCGTGAGTAAATAAAATACCATTCTTAGCACTATACAGATATGAGACATATAAAACTAATCCACACGATAAAAGAGAATAAATCCCAAAAGATAAACCATCAAACTAAGTGATATAAGATCCATCTCCATGATAAACTCAAAGTAAATTCATTCTCTAATAATATGAACCTGAATCATCTCCAACTGAATCTAGTGAAATAACTGAATAAAACCCATATAACTTTGAAACTGAATGGCCCAATCAAAACCATAAACTGTGTCTCAAAATAAATATAAAGGAATGGAAAACTAAACTAAATAATACGCATAAGGTACAATAACTCCAACTGCACCTCCAAGAAAAACTCCAAATAATTCTATGCAGCTTCTCCAAATACTATTCCCTGAAAAGTTAGTAAATACATGAGGTCAGATCTCCGAGCATGAATACACACTACTCCCCTCAAATAGGATCCTTAAACCCAGACACTAGCATTATACGCAATAAATATCATAATAGAGTATTTTAAATTAGACGGGATAATTAAACGCAATAAATTTAAATCACTAACTACCAGTAGAAATTCCTATTTAAAAAGGCACACCAATATAATTTTAAATTCCTAAGTCCCAAGATGTTAATTTAATTACATTAACCAAATTTTATTATTATTCTCACTTTTTATTATGACAGCCCCCCCGCCCTGGGTGGTAATCCACCAAACTGTCACACTTCCCCTTGTCAAATGGCCTCTGATCCATTTAAACTGTCGACCCCGCCCCATGACAAGGTTCCACACATGACATGACATAAATTGTCCGTTGAACCGTTTAAACTGTCGTTCCCTGACACATTATGTCATCACAAATTTTAATACCCATTTTTATCTTAGGCATTAATTTGCATTTTCTCAATTTCACTATTTATAAATTACCCCACCCTTTTAATCGATGTGAGATCCTCAAAAAGCCCCTTAGTCCCATACCTAAGGGTCCACACGTTGTCAATATGTCCTACCTTATATATAGGATGAATTTCTAACATAATCCTCGACCTAGTCTCATGCCTAAGATAGCGTAACGACGATAAAGTGTCAAAAATCAGCCCACCCCCAACATAATAAAGTCGCAATAATCTACCCTCACTAGTACCATACCTAGAAGGTGTAAATCATCAAAAGGCCTATCCACTACTCCCATACCTAGAAGGCATCCTAAAATATAGGGAGGGCATAAATACCCAACCACCCGTCGTCACAGAAGGCAATTAAATAATACCAACAAGTCACATAAACAATCATAATTAATCAATGTATAAAACTACGCATGATAGTCCAATTCAATTAAATTTTAATTTAATTATTACAACGTCGTAAATACCCAATTTATCCCATTTAATTATCTTAATTAAATACACCAAGATTTCATCATTAATACAACAAAATTCCAATTTCATTATCTTCACACAATTTACCTAAGTTATACGCCCCCAAATTCATATATTTCAAAACTAGGGTTTTTTCTACTTATAACCTATACCAATAAAACCCAAAATCCACTCATAAATCCTACGTACCCAAGGGTTATGAATATTAATCATATTAAAGGATTTCATAAAAATATCCCCATTTTTTATGTATCCTTTTTCTCTAATTAGATTGCTAATTGATTTTAAGAAAACATTTAATTAAGGTTTAGGCAACACATAAAACACATAATACTAGAGGAAAGGAATAGAGTATTCATGCCTGAAATTAGTTGGACAAAAATCTGAGTAGAATGTTGAACTCCTCTTGAGAAACAACAATTGAATCTTCAAAACATGTTAAAATTTGGGACTAGGGGTACACAAATGAGAGAAATATATTTTGAGAACCTTACTGGAGAAATTTGAGAGAAAAGTGATTTTCGAAGTCCCAGCTCCGTATCTGTTTAGTATATTAAGGGTTTAAGAGTTAAAATGAAATTAGGAGTCTAATCAATCCACCGCCTTACTGTCGTTCGAATGAGGACACCTATCGTTCGAACGACATGCGACGTCATTCGAACGACATGCGTTCTCGTTTAAACGAGCCCCAAAATCCAAAAATTAAATCTTTTAAAAAATTCAACTTAATTATCTGATAAAAAATACATTAGTTGAACAAATACGCACCTGCCAGTTAAATATTTAAATAAAACTTTATAACTTTTGTTATAAACCCGAATTAATTCCAGATTAAAAAAAATTCAAATAAAACCAAGTTAAATTCTTAAAGGCCAGTAACTCCAAGATTTTATTTTCCTCCAAATTAATTAAAGTTGAATAATTAAAACACAAGGTGTTACAGATGCTAAGAATGAACCATATGAGAAACCTGTTTTAATTTGATAAAGGTCTGATCACTTGATATTTGATTAAACGGGGCATCACAGATGGTATTAGAGCATCAAGTTCTAGAATCCATAGGATCTGTACGGCTTACTACGATTCAGCGTGATATTATCTTGGAATTACTGGTTCTAGTGTGATATTATCTTGAGTATGGACTAATTAGCGATGTGGGTGGAACGATAGATGGTTGTCATAGCAAGGCTATTGTATTCGTCAATCGATGACATTATATGTTGTTTTGTGATGTCTCACCTTAAAGGGGGTCGAACTCGTTGTTGATGTAAAAAACTAGACTTGACCCAATTAATTAATCACAAATAAATATGAATAAAGAAATAAGATAAAGAATTTTTAAAGTGGTTTAGCCTTAATGAAAATGGCCTACGTCCACTGTCTTGTATTGCTGGGTGTTTTGCCTTGATCTCAATTATGATCGCAAGTGATCGATTCCCCCGTTATAGAGGGTATTACAATGTATTTATAGCCCTCAGGCTATCAATATGAATAGACAATATGCCATTATTTAATGGACATATACATCTGTACATAATAAGAACGTTTATTAAATCTGTTTTCATCGCTTGATCTTCTTGGCTAGATGCTCTGTACATTAAGTAGCTCGGTACGTTGAGTAGTTCGGTAAGCTGAGTTGCTCAGTGAATATATTTTATGCCACGGAGGATGACACGTGTCTTCATATAATCGGTCCACGTCAGCTGACTAATTTTTGTATCAACAGAAGCACCCAATGTTTCACAGTTGAGGTTGGATATGTAAGTGTGGAACGTTATGCCCAGAGGTTGCTCGGACACGTTTACCCAATCTCATTATATAATTTGTCCACATTTAATGATTTTGAGTGCAAAATGGCAAGACTAGTAAATATTTTGAATCTTCGATAGAGGCTTGGGTATTTACATCTTTTTCATCATTTAGCCGTCGAAAATGCAATCTTCGTCTCCAGTGATCATTACTTTTCTAGCTTCCCAAAGCAACACATTTAAAAGAGATAATCAAATCGTCTTCTACCTTTTTCCTTTTAGACTTCCAAGCCTTTTCTCTTCTCACTTTGTCTTCTTACGCTCGTTACTTCTGCCATCCGCCTTAGCAGATTTCTCAATTTTCTGTAAGAACTTCTTATTTCTTCTTTCTTATTAGCCACCATGGTTTATCTTATCGAATCATTGGATAAGTTCCTAGATGATTTTGTAACTCCTTCTTAGGTTATTCTGGAAGAACCTACTCGTCCTTCTGATTTATTTTCTTTAGCTGAGGTACACTGGTTTCCTTCGATTTTGGTAGCGAAATATGGATTTTCTTTCTCGGCTAATCCCCTATGTTTGGAATTTTGCCAATATTTCGATATTGTTCCTGCAAGAGTAGTTCCAAATACATGGAGGGTAGTTAATGGCGTACATAGGTTGAATCAAATTCATGGAACTCATTTAGGAATTCTTGAAATTATGAATTGTTATAAATGGGTTACTAGCGATACCACCTTTTATTTAAAAACGAGGTATTCGAATAGAGCTTTAGTGGTCAATCTCCCTGATGCTAATACGTATTATTTTGATCATGGGGTTGAAATGAAAAATTGGCAACACCCTCGATTAAAAGGGAAAACTGTATACCAAGGTTCCAGATGTCCACTTTATGGCAATGGGATAGGTTGTTTTTAGTTTTTCCTTTTATCTCTGTTTTTATTTGATGAAATGTGTCACCGACGCTTTTTTTTTGTTTATTGCAGTTGACAGCAAAAGGAAATCCCCAAAAGAGAGTGACATTAATTTAAAAGATTTGAATTTTATCTGGGGGGTGCATCGAACAATAGAAGGGGAACACGTGAGGTCTGCTTCCTATTTGTTGCGATACAAGAACATAACTTCTTCTTTTATTGCTCATCCTCGCATTCCTCCCTTGGTGATTGACTTTGAGCAGGCTCCAGTATCTTCTTCATTTGTTGAAGAAGCTTTTCCTGACTTGGGTATTGCTATTTCTGACCTAATGACGAGGAAGAGGAAAGTGCCTAAATTTTTTGCCAAATCTGCTCCTGGTACAGAAGGGGTGAAGAAGAATAAAGACGACGATCCAGCTGAAGGAGCTAAGAAAAAGGATGTTGTTCCTCCTGCTAAAGATATCAACAAGAATCCCCATATTGCCCCTAAAGAGGCACCACCTTTGATTGAAGTTGTTGTCTCAAAAGAGGCAGCATCATTGATTGAAGCTGTTGTTATTCAAGAAGATACAACACCTGTGATTGAAGGTGCTCCTTTAAGGAGGTTGAGGAGGGGTCTTGCTGAAAGGCCAGTGGATGATATTGCCTAACCTACTAGAGTTGGGATTTCTTCTTTGAGATCTAGTTCTCCACCCGTCCTTACCCCTGGCTTAGCTAAGAAATTGATAAAGTCGGGGACTCTCCCTGATTATCGAGCTGCTAAAACTTCAACTCCTCGTGATAAAGTTACCAATTTGGCAGAGTTACACCTTGCATCAGTAAGTGATCTTTATACTTATCTATCAAATTCTTCATTTCCATGCTCATACTCTGATTAGTGCCTTTCTTGTTCTTGCAGTTTTTGGTGTACTTCGATAACATCGTGGAGAAGGATGAAGCCGTCAAAGCTTCAACCTCATCCAGTGGAGTAGAGGAATCCCTTGCTAGGTTGTCAAAATCTTTAGGGGAGTCCCGGTAGAAATATGAAGAGGACAAAGCCGTTTGGGAGAATAAATTCTAATCTGCTGAGATGGCTCATCGATAAGCTGATACAGCTCGAGATTAGGCTGTAAATGCCTCCAAGGAGTTGGAGGAAAAATTAAAGGTTTCTCCTTCCATCAAGGTGGAAGATGATGGCAAGCTTGAAGAGGCTGAACAGTGTAAGAAAGAGCTTGAGGAAAAGGTGGAGTCTGTTAAAGATATTCTTAGGGAAAAAACTTCCTCGAAAAAAATGAAGAGGAAAGTTGTTGTGAAGAAGTCCTTTAGCTCAGGCTGGGACAAAGGATGGAATAAATCTTTGGATGCTGTCTTTTCCCAGATGGACTATGCAAGTTTTAAATACTTCATATATAGATGGGTTTCATATCTAAAGGAGTTGAATGTTGCTGATGATTCTGAACTATTTCAGAAACACATTCATGGCCCTCTTCCTACTATTGAAGAAGAAGAAGAAGAAGAAGAAGAAGAAGAAGAAGAAGAAGAAGAAGAACAAGAAGAAGATGAAGTTGCATATGATGAATCTTCTATGGTGATAGTAGAACAAACACCTGATGTTACCATTCCTCAATCCTCCGAGTAAGTTGGCAGGCAACAAATTCTACCGATCAACACCAATTTCCCTCCGAGCAACTAACTCCTTCATCTAAATAGGCTGAAGATGTTGTAGGAAATAAGGAGAAGGTGTAGAGTTGTTCGTCTCTTTAATTATGTTATTTTTCTATTTTCCCCTTTTTATGGTAACTTTGGTTGTATTTTCTCCTCCCTTGATCAATAAAATGGGCTTTGTTATATATTTTGAGTTTTATCCTTTACTTGCTCGATCTGTATCGTTGTTGATCCATTTTTACTTTTCCTTGCTATTTTATTCCTAGGATGGAACTCTTGTCAGCTCATGATACAGAGTTGATGAAGAAATGTAATGATTACTTCAAAGTTGGTCGTGCACATTTTAATGAAGCACAAATAATTGATATTCTCGGGCCTAATGCTTCAGAACGAGAAATTGATGCTTATCAATATTTAAATGTCTGCTTTATCGAGCTGTGGCGAACAATGTGTCTTATTATGGAATAGTAGAAGATCGCCAATGAGTAATCGAAGAACTTCAACTTTATCACAAAGAAACCATTACTCTTATTCATGAAGGTTATGAGAAAAAGTACCAACAATTGAGTGATGATCGGGGTTATGACAAATTTATTTCAGCCTATAAAAAGAGAGAGAGTGTGCTTAAACTTGAAGTTGAGGAACACAGAAATATTTCCAAACTGTTGGAGGAGGAAAATATTGCCTTGCGAGAAGAACTGAGATAATTAAAGTCTTCCTCTTCTTCTAGACCTCTTGTACCGATCAGTGATGAGGGCTTTTCATTTTTGGAAACTAAAAATGTTTCATTGAGAGAAGAACTGGAGGCTTTGAAACAAGTTCGACCTACATCCTCCTCGCGGGTTAGATCTAGAGTTGGTCGAAGCAGCATTGAAGAGACTAGGACTCACCAAGCCTTAGCAAATCAGGTTGTTCAACTGAAAGCCAAAAATCAAGCTCTAGTTCAGATGTCCCGAAAAATTCAAAGTCTTATCGAGCAATTTTCCAATCAGAGTTCTGCGTTGGAAAGTAAAGAAAACTTGGTGAAGAAGATTCATCTGCAAGTTGAGAGATTGACTTATCAATTTCACAAGAAGCCTAGAGAGTTTTGGATGGGGGATACAATGAAGCTTTGTGCCATCTTGATGCTCAATTGAAACAATCAAATAATAAAGGATATAAGCAGGGATGGCTAAATTCCCTGACCGTGTTGAAAATTGAGAAAGGAAATTCCTTATGGGATTGGTATGAGCCTGGATTACTTGATCTGCCTATGCCTCCATTTAAGCTAGATGTCAGCTGGATTCCATCCCGTGCCATTCCTCAGTGTTTGATCTCCAAATACCTTGGTGATTACTAGTTTCATAAAGACTTTGATATATCTCGACCTCAACATCTACTTGATCGACCGAGTTCGAGCAACACCATAATGTTACGAGATTTGAATTTTATCAACTCTCCTTATGCTCTAGATGATCCTCCAGCTGGAATGGAGCTTGTACCTAAATCGGAAGGAAAAAAACCAATAGAATAGGAAATTTGTATATTGTTAGTAATTATTAAATGACACGCCATCTTTTGTAATTTTACTTTCCTTGGAAATGAATTCATTGTATGATATTTTTCTTATCAATATATCTTTAAAGGGATAATATGTCCTATTTTATTTTAATTGCCTGGACAATGGAACGTTTCCCCATTTACTGCCTAGTTGTAGTGACTTGTCACCCATAAGTGCCTACGCAATGGAATTATTTTTATCCTATGGTCCTGCTTAGTTGTAGCAATCTTATCTAGATTACCTTAATGCCTAGGCAGTGGATGCCCCTTGAGGTCACCCATCTTCTTGCCTAGTTTTAGATGCCCCGTGAGGTCACCCATAATCAAACTGTCCTTGCATTGTATGATTGCAATGCCAACATTATTGGTTAAGTTTATTGATGCCGACCAACCTTAGTTGGTGGTTGCTGATATCTGACCAATCGTAATTAGTGGTTACTAATATCTGACCAACCATAGTTGGTGGTTACTGATATGCCGCCCAACTGTAGTTGGTGGTTGCTGATATCCTGACCAACCGTAGTTGGTAATTCTTGATGCCTACTTGCAAAATTCAAGTGCAGTTTCTCTATTTCCTCTTGAATAGCTTGGTTCTTCTCTGGGCTAAAGACCTTCTTCACTTGTTTGATCTCCTTATTAAGATTGAGTTCATGGCACAAAAAGGTTGGGTCTATCCCCGACATATCTTCATGACTCCACGTGAAAGCTTTCTTTCTATGCCTCAAAAATGCCACAAACTCTTGCTTTATTATTGGATAAAGTGAAGTGCCAATTTGAGTTGTTCTTTCTAATCGTTCCTCATCCAGAATAATGCTCTCCATCACTTTAATGGCATGACCCTTCATGAGCTCTGATTCATCTCTGGGGTCCAGTGTCTCAATCTCTGAATCTTCAAACTCGTCCACTTGGTAAGTGGTGGTCTTCTTCCTGGTATCCTCCAACTTTTCTTGTTCGGCAAATGAATAGTAGCATTCCTGAGCTACTTTATGATCACCCTTCACAAGTCCCACACCAAAGTTGGTCGGGAACTTTAATCATTGATGTACCGTGGGTATCACTGCTTTGAACTTCTTTAGACCTACCCTTCCTATGATTATATTATAGGATGATTGGACGTTTTTATCCATTACAAAAAAGCATGATTTTTTTCTTCTACAAGCAGGCCAGGAACCAATAAGCATATCCAACTTGATCGTCCCAAGTGGAAAAACTTTTTTGCCAGAGAAACCAATAAGGGGCTTATGGTACGGCTCCAACCAGGTAAGTTTCAAGTTTAAACTGTTAAAGCAAGGATAGAACATGATGTCTACCGAACTACCATTATCTACCACTACTCTTGAGATGATTACATCCTTCATCCTCATCTTGATCACCAAAGGATCGTCGTGAGGATACAAGACACTTTCCAGATCACTTTTGGAAAAATTGATGACTATTTTATCCTTATTGACCATCCTCGGACGATTTTTCTCTACCAGATTTATCTGTTGTGTGTAGGAACAAGCTTGGGCCTCACTGAGGTAATCTTTCCTTTCGGCAGTATGATCACCACGTCCTATATCTTTGCCTGCTATCATATTACAGTCAAATGAACCAAAGCGGATCAAAAATACCTCACGTTTAGGTTGTCTAGGCTTTATGGGGAGATCTGGGTCATCCTCCAGGTCATCTTCATGGTCCCTTTTCTTATCATCTCTTGTTTGACGAGGAGATTTGGACCTTTGTCGTGCTCTGTTGTTGGCCTTCTCACCGTTCTGGTGATCAACAAACTTGTTCAATTTCCCTCGTCTAATGAGTGTCTCGATTTCATTATAGAGATCTATGCACCGATTGGTCGTGTGATCGTGGTCTTTATGGAACTCGTAATACTTTGACTTATCTTTCCTTTCGGGGGTTATCCTCAATTTCTCCGGCCAATTTAGTTCTTCGCTATTTTTTATCTCCTTCAGAACATGGTTTATGCCTACCTTTAAATGGGTATAATTTTCATACTTCCTCAAATTCTCAAAGGTTTCCTTACCTTTTGATTGTTTGCTGCCTCCATTATGCTTATGATCTTTCCTCTCCGACCTGCCTTCAGCTTTAGTTTCCACTTTTGCCTCAACATTCTTCTTCGCAACCATAACTTCTTTCACATTCATAATCTTGGTTGCTTTCACCATCAATTCTGCCATGGATTTGGGGGGTTCTTTAGCCAAAGTGTAATACAGCTTATTCAGTAAAGACCACTCATCAGAGATGTAATGGCTATCTTCTCTTCGTAATCGATTACCTCCATCTTCTCGTTGTTAAAATGAGTGATGTAGTCCCTAGTTCTTTCTCCTGCTTTTGCCGTATGCTTAATAGATGGGTTACCCTCTTGACTGTCTTTGCACCAAAATAGAAATTCCCTATGAAGAGCTCGGCCAACTAATAAAAAGTTACGATTTGCCCCCGAGAAAGGCTGTTATACCATATTTGAGCAGATCTGGTAATGGTTATTAAGAATGCCCTACACCTCATCTTATCTAGGACCGCATAAATATTCATAGCAGCTTGGTACTATTCTATATGGAGAACAGGATCAGTCTTCCCATCATACTTCAGCATAACTACAAGAGCCTTAAACTTTGAAGGTGTGGAAAAGTCCACAATTGCTTGTATAAACGGAGATACTTTGATAAAGGTTCTTTAGAGAGGGTTTCTGGCCTTAACCATTTCCCCTAACCGATCTTCCAACCTCTGAATGGATCCCTTCTATGCATCATTTCTAGCCTCCGATCTATTTTCCCGATCAAGAGATCGCAATGAATTCTCCTCCTGGGATCTTTCTGTACGAGCTGCAGGGAGCGATTGAGCAGAACCCTCCCTTAGATCATTTGGTCATTGAGAATTTATTGACACAATTCGAGGAGGGTTTTTATTCATCCTAGGGCCCAAACAATCAAAGGGGGAGACTCTACTCAACCTCTCCAGAGCGCTTGTTCATTCTGGAGTTAGAGTAACATTTTCTTGAGAGCTCATAACTCTTATGGGAGATGTACGCCCAGGTTGATAGGAGGGATCACTAGACCTCTCAGTATGATGAGATATGGTAGGTATAGATCGAGAAGCTTGAGGGAATAAAGTACGTCTGGATCGTAAAGACGATAGGTTCACATTTCTATGAGCACTTCGTTGACCTGTCTGGGCAGGCATTACGTTTTAAATAGTCTGAATGAGTTGTCGCATGGTCTCCTGCATAGCTGTTTGTCCTTTGGCTAAGTTTTCCACTATTCCTGTGAGATCATGGATAGTTAGAGGAGCGAATTGGTTGGGAGGAACTATGTCATTGTTACTATTGCTAGATTCTGAGATCTCAGCTATGTATGATGAATTTTTTAGTGAAAAACGCTATGTATAGTCATTTCCCACAGACGGTCCCAATCTGTTGATGTAAAAAATTAGACTTGAACTAATTAATTAATCACACATAAATATGAATAAAGAAATAAAACAAAGGATTTTTAAAGTGGTTCAGCCTTAATGAAAATGGCCTACGTCCCCTGTCTTGTATTGCTGGGTGTTTTTCCTTGATCTCAATTATGATTGCAAGTGATCGATTCCCTTGTTATGGAGGGGATTATAATGTATTTATAGCCCTTGGGCTGTCAATATGAATAGACAATATGCCGTTATTTAATAAACATATACATCTGTACATAATAAGAACATTCATTGAATCTATTTTCGTCGCTTGATCTTCTTAGCTAGATGCTCTGTACGTTGAGTAGCTCGGTATGTTGAGTAGTTCAGTACGCTGAGTTGCTCGATGAATATATTTTATGCCACGAAGGTTGACACGTGTCTTCATATAATTTATCCATGTCAGCTGACTAATTTGTGTATCAACACTCGCGTTTATGTTATATTATATTGGAGACTTCGGAGAGAAAAGATGTCTCGAAGTAGTTAATACCGGTGGGTAGGGAATTTATGGATATGATTCAGGAAGTGTTGAGTTTGCCGTCGAGCAGAGAGATTAATCTCATTGGTGATTTAGCGCTAAGAACTTAGTAATAGTACGAGTGCTGTGTTATATAACTCCTTTAGGGATGTGGGAGTTGACAACTGATCAAGTTGATGGGGGCATAGGGATTTAGTGTCCCGGGTTCATACTTTAAGCCCATAAAACTCGATGAGTGATAATTCTAGGTGATAGCACATTCGGGAAGCTCCTTCTTTGATTTCGTTGTGAGATGAGATACCCGTGAATCGTAAAAACGTCGGGGGTAATGAGACGTTGATGGACGCTAGGGCATCCGAGATAAATAATCATTATAGAACATGTAGATAAAACACTTTGAGCTGAGAGCTATTATACGATATAAGATCAGTGGAAAATTCCTCTCACCACGAGCTGATGAGTGGGATACTCTTGAGAGGAATTAAATGATGAATTGATGACGTGATTGAGAATACCCATGTGATATAGCCAGGCCGAGGGGGAGAGGAAAATATGGAGAAAATCGTCTTATGTAGGTGATGTTTGTGATGTTTTCTTACAAATATGCGAGAGTTATAGGGTGTATGGGTGCCCTGGTCAGTTGGTTTATAAATGGTTCGAGATAGAGGGGCGTGGAAATTGATGCGTGAAAAGTATACATGTGGGGCAGTTATCAATTAAGCTAGAATGGGATGATGGATTAAACGCCATGTGAGAAAGACAATGATCCAAGTATATATGTGCAAATAGAGCTAGCACACTCGAGATAGGTTGAAAGGCTATGGGAAGACATTCAAAAGATATCTCTTGATATAGAGGAGACCCAACTGTAGCAGCACCTTACTCAATCGAATGTTGAGAGTGGCTTGTGCGTAAATAGAATGTTGATGACTATGAGGTAAAAAGACCTAAGAAGTGTGCCAGTTGCCAAAAAAAAGTGCATGGGCCATGACTTTTGGTATACCCCGGGGAAAAAAGGGGAGTATAAAGTACCACTTAATGTGAAATATTATAAGTGGGAATTGGTGTTGGGTGAGACATAGCGAGATTGCCTGCGGATGCACCATTCATAAATGGAAAAAAGGTTGGCTCGAGATGATCAACCATAATTTGGAAATAAGCCTACGTTTCCAGTGACGAAATGGGTAGGTAAACTAATAAAATTTATGGATGGGATGCCAACATCGTGACTAGGTCAATAATTCCTCCGAGTGTATGGAATGGATTGATTGAGATGAAGAAATTGTTATTCTTCCTTTGAAAAGAAGGATTGCATAGGTGCAAGGTGTACTGACCCCACTTTTATATATATATAGTTTGTCAAAAAATACCTACAAATAGATAATTTACCATCAAAAGTTACAATTTAGTAAACACAAAAAGAAATATTGTCAGATTCATTCCCCCCAAACACTCACGATTTTCCACCCAAATTAATGCATCAAAATCCATTAATCTCTCATTCATCCTTCTTAGGTATCCTTGGCTCATTCATTTCCCCAAATTAGGTACCCATATTGATGTGTTTTTGTATAAATTCACGCACGATGTTGGCTGATTACGCATCCATTTACAAAAATGGATATTGATCTCATTTTAGCTGATGTTTTGGTTGATTACTCATTCATCTTGGTTGTTCCAATTTCTCGGCTGTTTCATCTTGGTTGATTGATCTTGGCTTCCGGCTGATTAACTATGCGTGATTACATATAAATGAATACTGAAACTCATTTTAATTGAAGCGTTGGAATCCATCAGGTTTTAGCACGTGACTTTTTATCGGTATATTATATGATGAATCCTCTTCCTTAATACTGAATCGGGTATATCATATACTAAATCTCCTTTTAGTGTCATTATTTGTGAATTTTTTGGAATTGTAACAGTCTAAAATTTGTACGCATTATTTCTGAAGTTTTGGTGATTACATATAAACGAATGTTCATATGTCGCACTATATACAGAATCTCGTTTGTATGAATGTTAGGATTTAAGAAAAATTTGTTAATTTTTTATCGATATTTATTTTTAAGTCACTTTCCCCTTTGAAGACTTTTTATAAACAAATATGTAATTAAAAGGAATTTTCTTACAGTTTTTGTTTATTATCAATTTTCATTAGTTTAGAATGTTTTAAAGATGGATTATTTCTTCAATTTATCATACTATTTCTAATATTTACATTCAAATACTTGAAAACGGGAAATGAAAAAACAAATAAATGTATGTTTTCTATAATTTCATACGTGGAAGCGAAAACTGATAATCACAGTTTCATGGTAATATTTGGTATAGGCTTAGTTTGGGATGCTAATTTAGGTAATTTTAATCATATGTGCTTATATTTATATTTAGTGCGGTGAAAATGTGTGTCAAAAACCGACATTAGTGCTATGAGGGGAAAACGAATTC
This sequence comes from Sambucus nigra, assembly GCA_949130495.1. Taxonomy (NCBI): domain Eukaryota; kingdom Viridiplantae; phylum Streptophyta; class Magnoliopsida; order Dipsacales; family Adoxaceae; genus Sambucus; species Sambucus nigra. Next base: position 407,561,468 of record OX422208.1, on the reverse strand, counting down.
GTGTCGCTTGTTATCTCGTTAACTTGAAGACATTGTATTCTGTTTTTGATATATATGTTTTAAATCTTTCCTACTTACTATTAATATTCCGCTCTCGTGGAAAACAAATATTTTATTTATATTTTTAGTTCCTATTTTCTAATTAATTCGTATTTTGATTGGTTAGTACATTTTGGTAGTGGGTCCGCACCAACGGTATTAAGGTATGTGGTCACCAAAAATAGGGGCTAAAAGTGTAATATAAGTCCTAAATTTACAAAAGCCCCTTTTAATTTTTCTATTGCCTATGATTTACCAATTAATTTGTGTGTGTGTGTATATATATATATATATATATATATGTTGTACTATTTGGCTACTGGAATTGTGGTTGTTCAAACTATTAGGTTTAAGTTGATATGGGACTTCTTGTATGTTTGTGATAAACTAATATGTTTGTTTAGAAACACTTTATTGCTATCTGGGGATGATTTGGGGGAATTTTTTAGACTCATATTAGTGCTATATTTTTTATTTGAATGTGAAGTTAGAATTTTGAATCCGCGAAACACGATTATTATTGTGTTAGAATGAATGCTTTTAATTAAATTTGGTTTATCGAAGCAAAAAAGCTCTCGCCTCTAAAGTATTAGGTATACTAAACCTTGATGCTGCATATGGACTGTCACGGATGCATCTTCCAATGACAAATGGAATGTCGCATTATATTTCTTCTCAAATAGTATATATACCATATAAAATAACTAAAATTTTATTATGTAAGTAATTACTATATATATATATATATATGATGAATTCATTGATATTGGGATATTTGGTCCTATGGTGACTCGGCTCAACTGATGCATACATCGGCCCGAACTTAAAGACACTATGCTTTGTAATCTTGTATATCACACAATAAACTACATTGGCCTTGCTTCCAGCTATATTAATTATCGGCCTCGAGAATTTTGGGTCATCTCTTGTGTGAATCTCTTCCAGTAGGGGTTTAATATCTTTAATATTCATTTGTTATTGATTAGAATACCCGATCATTGTCACCTTTGGACGTGGGAACATGGTCAAACCGCATATATATTGTCTGGTGATTTGTATGGTTAGTTTTCTATTTTCTTTATTTTGCGTTTCAATTTATTTTCTATCAGTTACCTCTTGGGCTTGTTTCGGGGTGAATAACATCCATTTATTCCGGTGGACATGTGCTACTTGTTAACCCGATGAACACAACATTGAAATTTCAAACAATCACATGCCAATGAAAATCATAATCCCCAATTTACAGCAACTTTCATCAAGAATGACTTATTATAAAAAAATCAGTTAATTAAGATAAACTACAAAAATCAAAGCTCATGGGAGAGAGAACATACTAGTTCTAAATTAGAATATTGAGAAAGACCAAGTTGTAATACCACGTATTTAATTAATTTGAGGAATTAATTAGAAAAAATATGTTTTAATTAAATTACGTGAGTGAAGTAATTTAATGCGATTAGATAATAACTGTGACTATTAAATATTAATATAGAGATAGATACTGATTAATATTGCATTATGGTATTTACTAAGAGCGAATAGTAAATAATTGATAATTATGGTTATACGGCATAGTGAGTGATATGTGCGTATTTTATTTTATCTCACCGAGAGTCGCGTGTAGACTATTTTGAGGTGAGAAATGAGAAATATATATTAAGTGACTCGAATAATAATTTAGAGGTCATGATAATACCGGATGGGTCGAAAAAGTTGGAATAGTGTACCAGGGAGTATAGTTTGGGTCCCGGGTCAATTTTGGACCAAACCGGCACCTATTAAGGGCACTTTGGTCATTTTTCAAAACAAGGTTAAGGGACCTACGAAATTTAAATTCATACATATAATATTTATATATTTGGGTTAGGGCTCATAAAATAAATAGATTAGAGAGGCCATTGGAGAGAAGAGATAACCATTTTCTCCCAATTCCTAAGAAGAGATTTGTGAAGGTGGTGAAGGGTTTCTTGCACCTCAAGGCAATTAGAAAGGAAGATTCAAGAAAAATCAATCAATCATCAACCCAAAACCACAAAATCATATCAATCAATAAAAGTCAAGTGTTTATTGCAAATCAAATTGATGTTATAATACCCATGTGTAGGGATTTCATGAATAGATTGATTTGATTTTAAAATCTTTGAGGAAAAGTACCAATTGATTACATGTTTGAGTAAAATTGCATGTAGTTAGTGTTTATATCTGGAGATAATTATAAATTAGAAGAGTGTTGATTATTACTACGTATTTAAATCTGGGTTATGAATTGAATGAAATAGATGAACACAAAACTAGATTATGAAAGAGTTTTGAGGGTTTGATTCATTCTTGATTAATTTTGGTGAAGTTTTAATGCGTTTGAAACATTAGAAATCATCATAACTCTTGCATGAATAGTTAGGAATAATACTATGTGAATTTGGTGAAGAATTATGGGGTTTGAGTAAATAAAAAAGGGTGAAAAATCGAAAAGACGAAGCTGCACATGTTCGATCGATCGATTGACCCTGACAGATTTTGGTTTCTTTTCTTGGTTAAATTTTTTGGGATTACCATTGATGTAAGGGAATATTAGGAGTGATATTATACCTATGTAGGGACTTGATAAAGATGAGTAGGTGTATAGCAAGTTCCATTAAGTTCTTTGAGTGTAGGACTTAGAGTATGGACCGGCAGGGATAACCGATTGAGAGATAGATTGGGGAATTTGGGGAATTGAGCTACGAAGAGAGAGTAGACTTCAATTTGACATGTATTATAGTAGGTTAAAGATGGTAACTACTGAATTTATACAAGTAGGGGTAACTAGTACCCTTAGAGTTGTGTGAACACTCTTATAGACACGATAGTGAAATAAATTGTAAAGTAAATAGTACGATGGGTACGTGAGAGAGATATACTACGTACTAACACGTATTATCGGGTTGTGTGAATACCTATTGATGCATAGTAGTACGTAGGTTATGTGAATACCAAAAGTATACTATATATATATTGGTGATCGAGGTGCGATTCCGAGCCAATATAATCAATGACTCTTTGTGATCGAGGTATGATTCTGAGCCAAGAGATATAAATCACTATTGGTGATCGATGTGGGATTCCGAGCCAATAACCCCTAAAATGTGATACATGGAGGTGATTATATAGTATGTATTTATAATATATATTGTGTGCAAAATATATATACATAAAGTGTGCTTAATTTTGTATTAGGGTCGATGATTATCCGGACTAATACATGAAATCTCGATTTGGGGTCGATGACTATCCGGACCAAATCGAAGATGAATGATACTGGGGTCGATGAGTATCCGGACCAATAAACATATGCATAACATATACTTTGGGGTCGAGGGATATCCGGACTAATGTAAATGATAGGAAGATTGGGTTAATGATTATCCGGACCAATAATCCTATAGTATATATTGTGCATGAAATATATACTTTGTGATATTCTACTTATGTGAGGAAGTAGACATGTAGATGATATATATATAGATATATATAGATATTCAACTAAATGGTAAATTAATTAGAGAGAAACTTAATTACAAGATTAAAAATAGATTGGGATTATCTATAGTAAATTAAGTAGTGAAACTTAATTATGGAAGCTGAATGATGATAGATATGAAATGCTATATGAATTAAGTAGTGAGACTTGATTATAATTATTAAACATAACATATGTTAATGTTACATGAAAAGTGAAAAATATAAGAAATGTTAATAATGAAACGTGATGTATCGGCGGTACGGGAGCGTGGATCATTGATAAGATTGGTTATATACTTTATTCGAGATAGCTTGGGTATGATTGCTAGGTGGGCTAAGTATAGAAATTTAGGCGTGCACATTAGATGAGAGGTGAGGAAACTCAAGATAGTGTGCGTAAACCTAACATGTGTAATCAATAAACGATTTTAATTGCGATAAATTACTTGTTAAATATTTTCAAATTGTTTTGAGTACTAACTCTTGCTATAAAAATATTTTCAAAATTAAGTCTCCAGCCACAAGAGCGCCATACTTGATGGTTTCATTCCAGGGACTCAGAGCAGTAGCATTGTGGATGCTGACAGGATTTTAAGTAGCCGATTCTTTCATTCAGATCTAGTATTGGATCTCATTCTTATATCTCGTATATGACCTATTGTCGGTATTACAATTTCAGTTTTGTATCAATTTTAATTTGCAGTTTGGACTTGGATTATTACTTGGTTTAGTTGTTTTAGTCGATGGTTTATTTGGCATTACTTTGATTCATTTACATATTATGGTGGTTTGGATTCTAGTATATTGTGAATGTTGTTTTAGTTTTTAAACTATTTATTTATCCCGTTTCATTTAAAGATAAAATTTGGCATCGATTTAATTAACTATTAGGTGGTTAGTGATAAATTTTGGTTTTTGACAGTGATGCTAAGAATGAACCATATGAGACATATATTTTAATTTGATAAAGGCCTAATCACCCGATATTTGATTAGACAGGGTGTCACGCAAGTGCAAAGATTACATAGAGAATATACTAAGCCTACACCAAGATTATATTAATTTCACAAAACAAAAACATTCAACTAAAGATGGGCATAATATTAACCATTACTGATCCATATATAATTGAATTATGAATGTGAACTATTCTCGCTTCACTTCCTATTTTTAAGAAATAAGATACAAAAATAAAACATTTCTAGTAAAATGAAAAATGAATGTATAGATAAACATTTGGAGATGTAAACACAAAAACTCTTCGATTAACCAACTTATAGTTCTCCACTTTCTCTACAATGCCACTGACCTAAACTAAAAAAAATAAAAATCAGCCCATAACCCTACTATTTATACATTTTGAGTTACACAGATACTACAGGGGAGTCTTTACCCTAAAGACGGTTGAGTTTCAGTAACCTATACTAGTTACACATTTTGAGGTATCTTACCGAAGAGGCTGATTCTATTTTTAAACCTATTTTTAGCGTAGTTCATCTTGCTTCGAGTTAGACAACTCATAAACCCCCTCAACATCCTATTGTTCTCGATTCATAGACACCTATACTTTCAAAACTTGCATAGAGAACTGGACAAACTAAAGATATTGTCACCGATCAGGATACAGAACTCGAGATTCATACTGAACACACGACATAGTCGAGTAGAATAGAATGGTTGCGCGGAATCATCATTAGATTGAATTGAGAGAGTTGGTTTAATATGAGTGTGTGGTACATAGAGCAACATTTATTGTATTCTTATTTCATTTGATTATCTTATTAGTTATAGAATAAATAAACATTCCATTGGATTGTTTAATAGTAGGTTAGTTGGATTGTTCTATTATATTGTTCTACAGTAGGGTAGCTAAGTCCAGGACATCACTATTTACATTATACTTACATTGTTCTACTATATGTAAATATAGCAGTTGGATTGTTATAATCTATTGTTCTATAATAAGAATATAAGAGATCAAATTTGCATCAGCGTGCATCAAATAGGTTAGCTAATCCATGACATTACTGTTTATATTATACTTAGTTTGTTCTACTGTATGTAAATATAGCAGTTGGATTGTGCTACTGTATTATTCATCAATACGAATATATGAGATCAAATTGGTATCGGCGTGCGATGTTCGTGTGTGTATAGCAGTTGGTATCAGCGTGTGATTGTTCTACTATAGATCTATAATATGTAAATATAGCAGTTGGAATGTATAATTTACATAACGTTTACATCAAATTGGTACCAACGTGTGATGTTTGTGTGTATTCATACTAATCTTTATGTGTGTACACATGCTGACTGGTTTAGTGCGCCATAAGTTTTGAAATATATGGTCAATCTCAATTTTCATATACGCACGGTCAGTTTATGGAGTCTCAATTTTCATATATACGCAGTCAACTTATGGAGTCTCAGTTTATGAAATATCTGTTTCATGAATAACAATGCAATTCTTTATATTCCTGCTGTTATATTTATAGTTTTTTGTTCCTTTTTGGCAACTATATAAGGCCTTTAATTTAAGCTTTTTTATAGTTTTTTGTTCCTGGCGCTATATATTTAGTGTTATAAGGCCTTTAATCTAAGCTTTTTATTATATGAAAATGTGTAAAAATTGAAAATAACTTTTCATTGTATGTATGTTTTTAATAGGTTCATCTTCCAATAAACAAGTCAAAGGAACAACACGAGGAATTGGTTTTCAAAAGAAACTTGAAGGGGGGAGAATATTTAAACCATCATCTCTGAGGGGCCATATAGTAGGTTGTTTTGCATCTAATTTCAAATCTGAAATTGGATTTTTTATTCGTGATCACCCTCCATTTAAATTATAATTATGGGGTGACATCCCGAAAGAGAGCAAAGAACACATGTGTACATTTATGCGAGTAAACTTCTACTTATGCTCGTATATAGAACGTATCCCCATGTAAAGTTTTTTTTAATGTTTTTTTCTTTTCTTTTATATAGGATAAGTTTAAGTTGACAAATGAAGATAATATAAAGGTTGTAGTGATGGATCAACTCCATACTCAATTCCGTAACTTCCGATCAAAAATGCATTGTGAACACTTCAAACTACATAGCTCTTTAGAGCGAGCTCTTGAGTGTCATCCATTAAAATTATCATCAGATGATAAATGGATTGATCTTTGTGGGAATTTATTGATGCAAAGTATAAGGAAATATAAAATTTTATGCAATTCTTTTTTCATGAGAATTATTTTAATTTTTTATTTAAAATAAATGCCTTATGTTATTTTCAGAAAAGAAGTGAAATTAACTCGATCAATAGATCTAAGCAGCAAATTTTGCATTGCAGTGGAACTAAAGAATTTCGTCAAGTGGAGTATGAGATGGTAACATATATTTCTTAAAAACGTTATGCTTGGTAATTATTTAAATTTTTTTGTTATTAGTTATGATACTTTATTTATCTTAAAATTTGTATAGCATGACAAGGAAACTGTAAATCCCGCGCATATGACAAAGGTGTGGTATACGATTGATTGGAGCAAAAGAAAGCACAATTGGGTTACTCCAAAGGCTGGTAGTGTATATGTAAGATGTTTTCAAGTTTTATTTTTTAACTATAACTTTTTTGTAAAAACATTATGTTAAATTATACATTATTTACAACTGTTAATAGGATGAGGCAAAATAAATACTTGCATCACAATCTGAAGTTGGTGTGAAGATGGATGATACATAAGCATTTCAAAATGCTTTAGGGTATCGCTGTGGCTATGTGCGTGGACGAGGGGTGTGCTCTAAGACCAAACTACATGAAACTATGTAAAGGGATAAAGATATTGAGAGAGATATACAAGTTGTTGAGGTGAGGAGGGAAACTGATGAGGCGAGAAGGGAAACTGACGAGGCAAGGAGAGAAGCAAATTAAGCTCAAAAAGATAACTCAGCAATTAAAGAAAGAATGGATGATCTTTTTGGAAGATTTGAGGAGTTATCTAATCGTATAGCGCGTAATAATACATGGTTGTACTTTTTTTGTGAACAGTGAAATGATTTTTTTAATTAATGTATTTAACTTAATTTTGATGTGGAATAGTTCAAATATTTATTGCCACATTAAGTATACAATATTATAAATATGTTTTGTGAAGCGATGAAGCATAAAAGTTTTTACTAGATTGTTTTTATTATATGAAATATTAAATATGAAAATTGGATGCATTTAGTATTATCGGTTAGTAAATTTATGCATAATATTTGATTATTAAATGCAATAACTATCAGTGGAGGCAATAATTTGCTATAGAAAAATATTTTTAGTGGCAAATCTAAATTGCCACATAACTATCTTGACCTTAAGCCAAAATTTAGTTTTGGTAGCAAATATTATATTTAATACAAAAAGAACCTTTTAGTGGAAAATCTGAATTGCCATAGAACTATCTTTACCTTAAGCAAAAACTTAGTTTTAGTAGAAAAACATATATTTTCTACAAAAAGAACCTTTTAATGGCAATAACATGTTTTTAGTGACAATTTTGATTATTTTTTGTAGCAAATAATTTGCCACCAAAAATACATCATTCAGTAACAAAATCTGTTTGCCACTAAATTTGTAACATTTAGTAGCAAACGCCAAAAAATTGCCATTAAAGGTTTTTGCAACATGTCTTTAGTAACAAAGTTGCGATAAATTTATTTTTACCACTAGATGATTTAGTGGCAAATTTTTAATTATTAGTCACATTTTTTTTTGTAACTAATACTTCGATAAATCTGCATATGACATCTTGTATTTATATTGGCAAATAATCTCACCCGTGGGTCGAATACCTTGGTATATTTTAATATTAGGGTGTGTTTGATAAATAAGATGGAAAATAACTCCTAAGAGTTAATTTCCATGGAATTGAAAACTTGGAAATATTTTCCATGGAAAAATTTTGTTGGTATTGTTTGATTGCAACTATTTTCCAGGTGGAAAATATTCTATTTTACATCTTTTGTGCGTTTCATTTCTAATATTTTTCATGAAAAAAAAAGTAAAAAATATATATAAAAAACAGAAAATTAATAAAAATCCCAAAAAAATAATAAAAATAGCAGAAAATTAATAAAATTTCCAAAATATTAATAAAAAATAACCAAAAAACTTTAAAACTTAAAAAAAAACACAAAAAATGAATAAAAGACTAGGAAATAAATATTAACCCGGCATTAAATATAAAAAACGGAAAAAAAGTATTCGGAGTATTAAGAAAAATAAAAAATGAATAAAAATGAAGCCCACCACGCCCCCCCCCCCCCCCCACCCACCCAACCCACCCAACCCCCAACTGCTTCATCCCCCCGGTATTAAATATAAAAAACGAAAAAAATGTATTCGGAGTATCAAGAAAAAATAAAAAATGAATAAAAACCAAGTCCACCACGCCCCCCCACCCCCATCCCAACCCCCAACTGTTTCATTCCCCCGTGTCGTCAGGTCAGGTCTGTTCTTTTTTTTTTTTTAATTCTCTTGTGTTTTTTTATTTTTTTTCAAATATTTGCATTTTTATTAGTTTTCTAGGGTATTTATTCATTTCCATTTTTTAAATTTTTTGAGCGCTTTTTTATATTTGTTGAATTAATAAATTTATGACTTTTTAATAAATTTCTGGGTGTTCTTAAAATAAATTCAGGGGTTAATATTTATTTTCTATTTTTTATTCATTTTCTATATTTTTTCATTATTTTGTGTTTTTATTGATTTCTCTCTTTTTTTCCTTTTTTTTTTATTTTCTAATGTTTTTTAAAATTAATTCTGGGACTAATATTTATTTTATGTTATTTTTTTCATTTTATGTTATTTTTTTTCTTAACTAATAAGTTTCGGACTTTTTAATAAATTTTTGGGTGTTTTTTATTCACTTTCTGTATTTTTTTCATTATTTTGGGTTTTTATTCACTTTCTAGATTTTTTTCATGATATTTAAATTTTCATTCACTTTCTGTATTTTTTTTCATTATTTTTTGAGGTTTTATTCACTTTCTGGATTTTTTTTCATTATTTTTTGGGGTTTATTCACTTTCTGTATTTTTTCATTATCTTAATCACTTTTCTGGACTTTTATTCCTTATTTTTTGGGTTTTATTTCACATTCTGGATTTATTTAATTATTTTTAGTGATTTATTCACTTTTTAGAATATTTTTCAATATTTTGGGTTTTTATTCACTTTCTAGAATTTTTTTCATTTTTTGGGGGGGTTTATTCACGTTTTTGAATGTTGAGGGGTTTATTCACTTTCTGAATTTTTTTCATTATTTTTGGGTTTTTATTCGCTTTCTAAATTTTTTTCATTATTTTTGGGTTTTTATTCACTTTCTGAAAATTTTCATTTTTTTGGGGGTTTATTCACTTTCTGTATTTTTTTCATTATTTTTGGGTTTTTATTCAGTTTCTGGATTTTTTTTCCATTATTTTAGGGGTTTTATTCACTTTCTGGATTTTTTATTATTATTTTTGGATTTTATTCATTTATGGATTTTTTTTTTATTTTTTGGGATTTTATTCACTTTCTGTATTTTTTTTTTCATTGCTTTTGGTCATTTTAATCACTTTCTGGATTTATTTTATTATTTTTGGAATTTTATTCAATTTCTGGATTTATTTCAATTTTTTTAGGTTTTTATTCACTTTCTGAATTTTTTTCATTTTTTGGGGAGGTTATTCACTTTCTGATTTTTTTTTCATTATTTTTGGAATTTTATTCACTTTCTGTATTTTTTCATTATTTTTGGATTTTTATTCACTTCCTGGAATTTTTTTCATTATTTTTGGGTTTTTATTCACATTCTGAATTTTTTTTATTATTTTTGGGCTTTTACTCGTTTTCTGAATTTTTATCAATTTTTTGGGCGTGACAATTATTTTCCCTGGAAAATAAATAACAAGGTGGGAGGAGATTTTTTAATTCCATCTTTTTGTGAAAAAAGTGGTTATGTGAGTTGTTTTAAGGAAATCAATTCCATGGAAAATTTTGTTTACCAAACATTCAAAAGATGAAAAATGACTCCATATATTTTATTTTCCATGAAAAATAAGTGTTATCAAGCACACCCTTAGGGTGTCTGAGTTCTCCTTTTCTGTTGAAGAATTGAAGTGGGAACCCTTATATGATCGACTTAGCTGTAGATTGTCTATAGTGTAGACTCATCTCTTTATGCGGTTGGCCTAGTGTTCACATTATTCAATGTGGCCAAGCGCTTTTGTGGTTGCCTTATAACCAATCCCAAACTTGTAATCTTTGTGTTGGGGGCCTCAAAGGACATGTAGGTCCTTATTCGTGAAGACCTAATCCTTTCCTGGAAAGTGGTCCCACTATGTCATCATTTTACATGGGGTTTGAAGGAAAACTCAACCGTGAGTTCTGAAGAGGTGTTTCCTTCGGTGATCAGAAGTTAGTCAAAGAAATATGTGATTCCTTGATCTGGGAGGTAAGCATAGCAGATATGTTCAGGCTCGGGGATCGAGGATTGTGAAATTAGTTTCAAGTTATAAGAGGTGGTGTTTACCCCAATGGTGCGTTGTCTAGGTTTCAGAATGATCAATCGAGAAGGGTCGATGCTTCCCCCCCTGACGTCCGTTTGGATCACCTGGACTTGTTATTTGCCTATTTAAGGATGGGATTGGACAGTCATTCCTCACTGTCTGTCATATTCAGTGTGAAATATTATTTGGTCGGCCATAGCCCATTGATTTCTTCAGAGTAGGTTCCACCTCCCTTTTGGAAGACTCGTGATTAGGATATAAGATATTATGTAGTGTTAGTTCTCAATGTAGCCTCCCATACGATGCATTTATGAGTGATGTTGGACATGATTTTTTTACTCTCTTCGTACAATAGTTGGTGATGAGCTCGGAACCTCTGTAATATTCCGTATGTTTTAAGACTTAAATAATTACGTGATTTATTATTATTGTGAAATTAATTAAATTAAAATGTGAGAATTAATTATTAATTCGGATTTAAATTTGAATGTTTACTAGCATGACGAGAAGTTAGTAATTATTAATATTACAGTGAGAATAAGTCATATGGATTGACGATTTTATATAACTTGTGATAGAGAAATACGACAGTTTGATATATTAAGTCGGGACGCGCGGTGAGTCGTGTCAGGATTAATTAAGTGGAATATAAAGGTAAATTATTTTTAAGTAACTCGTATGTTCATTTCGAGTGCGCCATTGAGTCCGGAAGGGTCGAGGTAGTCAGAAAACTATACCCGGGTATTTTATTTGGACTCCGGGACATTTTTAGGCCAAGCCGGCACCCAGTAGGGGTAGTTTTGTAATTTGAATTTTTGGAGGAATTAAATGGACGAAAATTAGAGGAATATTATATCAGCTAATTGGAGACAATTAGGGTTAGGTTAAACCAAAATCAAGAGAGAGCCGGGTGAGGGAGAGCAAATTCCAAAGGAGGAGAAGCTATTTTCACCACCTTGCATAACCACCACCACCATCGTGTAGATCGAAACTCGAGGAACGCATCCATATCAATAACATCAACAGATCAGACCTTCGAAATCGAGGCAAGTGTTTATTGCTTGCTTTCATTAACTATAATTATGTTCATATTAGTCTAGGTTAATAAACCTTGTGATGAAAATTAATTTGGGTAAAATTGGAGAACTATATCATTAATTAGGACTGATTTGAATACCATATGTAGATAGGATGATGCCTATAAAATTTGGATGATTTCTATGAACTAATCTGGGTTTAATTTGAAGTTATGCATATTAATTTAAGAACTAGGGTTCTTGACAATAAAATTGGGGATTTCGAATTATATCAATGATTGGTGATGATTTAATGATTCTAGGTTATTAAAACTCGTTTACAAATGTTAGGATTCGATTTGGGAATAATTGATTGGAGTTTGGGATGATATTTTAGAGGTTTTAGGGTTGAAAAATGATGAAAAACGAAGTTGTCTAAGGTTGAAGACGAAACAGACCAGGTCGCGAGATGTCGCGCGAAGTCGTGCGATGGGCATCGTTCGAGCGAGATTGGTATCTCGTGAGAAGTGGTTCGAGCGACGTAGGGATGTCGCGCGAAGAATGGTTCGAGCGACATGTGTAATTCGTTCAAACAACTTGGCTTTTTGGTTCGAGCGAGATTGTAATTTTTAGGGAATTTTCTATTTTGCCCCTATGTTAGTAAACGGTAGATTTGAGTGAGGAAAATTAGTGTTGAATGAACCCAAAATAGTGCGGAATTATTGGGAGTTGTTTAGGTATATTGATTAAAATATTCGTGACGTTGAGATTACCTTGGAGATTACGAGAGAGAGATAATCGTAATTATAAATGCGTCGAGAGTACTAAGTGAGAAATACTTACGATATTAGTTCTAACAATATGGAACTTTTAGGAATAAAAAAAATAGTGGTCAGTTACGGATTGATTATGATTTTGTATTAAGGATTTTCGGGTGACATATTATCCTTCGAAATATATTACGAGAGAGGGAATATAGTAATTTAAAATATGTTGATAGTATTTAGTGATAATAATACTATGTATGGAATATGACATTTGGTTGTGTGTATACCGTTTGATTTGATGGGTTGTGTGCATACCTATATTTGATATATCATGTGTATGACCTACCTACCATACTTGTTATCACGGGAGGTCGGCTTTCAAATCAGGGCCATCTAATCTCTGTGTGCCTACGGGGGGGGGGGGGGGATTTAGATCGGTACCTTAAGAACATAGGACTGTGAATGGCTTATTTGTGAGTTACTAAATCAGTTGACCATGGGAGCGTAGGTATGTACTTGACCCACGGGTATGTGATCTTTGTTCGACTCCAATATGTGTGATTTGTTTATATGGTTCGTGGGAGATTTTCGAATTGATAGTCCTTGTTTGAGTACGAGATGTATCGGGTCATGATAGCAGAGTATGCAATGCACTACAGGTATATCCTTGGGGTGTTGTGTTAATATATGTATAATAGTGGTGGATATTTATATATACTTATGTTATACTTACAATGTGATAATTGTAGGCTTTTAAGATTGGGTTAATACATATATATAATAGTGAAAGATATATATGTATGCTTTTGGTATATCTAAAATGAGACAATATCACATTATTAAGATAGTGAAATCTTCAATAACGTAAATAGTGAATGCTTGACTTTAGTGTGTTAACACTTAATTAAAATGATAAACGTTGAGATCAAATTCGGAATACTACTACGAGGGGTAAATTGAAGGATAAGCCTTTTCCTAGTTAGAAGTATGGCAGATGGCTAGGATGGATTAGATGTACGTTAGGCGTGCACACTAGTCGAGAGGTGAGAATCTCATGTGAGAGTTCGAACTAACATTCATATAATACTTGCTTTAATGAAGTTTTAAATACTTGCTAAAACAAATATTTTTACACCTCGGGCTCTGACCCGTCTCTTGCATTTATTCTCTCTTTTTTATATATATATATATATATTAGTACAGGTGCCCAGCCACAGGGACACCGGTTCTAGATACTTGGATGGTTTGCCGAGCTGCAGCTATTGTGGAAGTTGCGGGTTATTTGAGATTAGACGTTTCTCTCATTTCATTCAGTTCCTAGTTCAGATATATCAGTTAGGGCATGTGTCGCCCATTCTCATTAGCAGAGTTATACTTAGTTTCCTTTGTAGTTCTTCTCAGTTGGTTTGAGTATTTTTATGATTTGGTTTGTAATTGTGAACTAGAAGGTTTTATCCAGTCTTATCTATTCAGCATTTGTTTTAGACAACATTGGATTCTTGTGTATGGTATAATTACATGTTCAGAATGTATTAAATTAATTGGTTTCAAGTTTAATTGAAAAATGTTTTGACACTAGCTTAATTAAATGTTAGGAAATTAATTGGATTTAAGTTTTCAACACTGATGCTAAGAATGAACCAATAAAAAATTATGTTATAAATTTTATAAAGGACTGATCACCCGATATTTAATTGGACGGGGTGTCACAACCTCCAAGTAATGTGGCCATCTACCCTAAGTTGCCTATCACACTCCCTCATCTATACCGGAGAGCTAGGGTAACGAGGTGTTGTGAGAAAGGGTTCTTCTATTTATTGACTTGCGAATGTGGACTTTCATAATTATGTAAAGAATTATTAAAAAATGTGTTTCGAATAGTGGGTGATCGAGTGTTGTTTCTTGTATCAGAGTTTGTAAGTGATGATAACAAAATTGGTATCACCGGGTCAAAGTGATAAACAAGATCACACCAGTATAACAATGGCATATATACAATAATATAATAGTAGAAAGAGATGAGGAAATGAGGTAGTAAACACCAGATATAAGTGGTTCGACCAGAGCCTACGTCCATTGTGCAGTGTGAATGGTGGTTTTCACTGTAACAATGGCTCTATTGTCCTGTAACTACAACACTCAAGCTTTTCTCTCTCACTAAGTAGTTTGATAAAGTTTTGCTAGGGTTGTGAATTATCCATCCTTTACAAATGTAAAAGATGGAGTGAATTTATAGTGTCTTGGGGGTGTAATGTACCCCCAAGCATGTAATCAGCATGTGCATGAGGGGGATCCCAATAGATAGTTGATACATGTCCTTCATACATGTAACTAATTATGATGGAATATTCCCTCACGTGAGGGGATAATCTTATTGTAACAGACTTGTCCACGTGGGACATGCCATCTTGGAACCTTGTACTACTCGTACTGTAAATGTCTTCTAGATAAGTCTTGACCTCGTCGAGTATGAGGTTGCTGATGTGAGTACGAGAAATATACTCTGGGAAATGGTGTCCGTTGTCTCGTATCTTTTAGTTGTTCATAGTTGACTTCGTTCATTTCTTTCATAACATCCAGAAAACATACCAAACGACCTTTGGGAAATGGTGGCCCCAAATTTGAGCAAAATTATCGGAAAGCACGGTAAGAAATATGATGCTAATGCTCCCTCTACCAAGAAATATACTATGGGTGGCCCCAGCCGAGCCGACGATGCTGAGAATAAGAGAAAAGGACGGGAAGAGGACAATGCTGCCCATCGTCTATTAAAGCAAGTTCGGTCAGATCAAGTAATCCCAATGTCTTCAAATGAGGCTTTGGCTGCTCATCTTTCTGAGTTGAAGCTTGATGATGAGAGTGTCATTGGCAACGTCAGAAAGGTTGTGGATTTTGTCGGCTGTCTAATCTCAGAGGGTGACAAGCGTTTCCTCTAGTCCTTGGACATCTCTCTGCTAACTGAATTATCTATCCCTAGGGTTGTTTAGGTATTTGATAGACTTGCTAAGTGTAACCACTTATCAATTAATTCGATCTCGTACTAATTTACCTTTCTACCTTTTTTATTATAACGTGTGGCTTCCCTCTATCTAATGGTGGATTGGATCAACAATGATATTACCTTAATTCAAAAGGGAAGGCATGCTGTAACAACTAAAAATAATCTCAAGGAAGAGGTTTGGAATGCCAAGTCAGCCTTGAAGTAGTCAATGGACGAGGTTACAAATCTAAAGACTGAACATGCCAACACCCTGAGGACGATGGGCGAGAGTAAGAAGGTTGAGATTGATATTGTAATTAAGGCTGCCCTAGATGAGACTAAAGCGCAAGCCATAGATGAGTATAAGGAGTCTGATGAAATAGAGGGCTATGCTTTCGAATATCTTGAGAAAGGCATAAAGACTACTGATTGATGGGCTTCTCTCAAGCACGCGTTGGCCGATGTTGAAAATCCAGTCGACCCTTTGGAGACTAAGCCCATTGAAGTCACTGAGAACAATGAAACTGCAGTCGATACAGGCATCAATGACGATGGGGTAGAGATTACCAATGTCGGGGATGATGGGACGATTCAGGTAGGTGGTGATGGGTCGGCTCACGAAAGTGGTGATGGAAGCTTACAACTTTGATCTCTTGTATTTTTTATTTTTGTTAAGACGAACATTTGTGGTCTTGTGTTCAGTTTTTGTGTAACTGTTTCTATTGAACCAACTTTTAACCTCATCATCATTAATGAAGATCTTTATTTTCATGTCTTATTTTTGTGGTATGCAAATATGTCTACCCTAATTTTTCATTAGTAGCATAATTTGAATCAACCATAATTCACAAGTCCCACTTCGTCATTTTGAGAGTGTATGGATGACTGTCATCTCATCCATGAACTGTCACTTAGGCCGAGAGAATTTCTGGAAAGTTAATTCTGTTTAATAAATGAACCACAACTAAGTGATTTTAAATTTGAATCCACCAAATTATGGTGTTAGTTCATTAGTCCCCTCTCGTCGTTTTGAGAGTGTATGGATGAGTGTCGTCTTGTCCATGCATTGTCGTCTCGACTGAGAGAGAATTTCCACCAAGTTAATGATGTTTAATATGAACCACACTTAAGTAATTTTAAATTTTAATCCACCAAATTATGGTGTTAGATCATAAGTCCCCTCTCGTCGTTTTGATAGTGTATGGATAAGTGTCTTATCGTCCATGCACTATCATCTTGATCGAGAGATAATTTCCACCAAGTTAATGATGTTTAAAATGAACCACACTTAAGTGATTTTAAATTTGAATCCACCAAATTATGGTGTTACATCATAAGTCCATTCTCGTCATTTTGAGAGTGTATGGATGAGTGTCATCTCGTCCGTGCACTGTCATCTTGATCGAGAGAGAATTTCCACCAAGTTAATGATGTTTAAAATGAACCAAACTTAAGTGATTTTAAATTTGAATCCACCAAATTATGGTGTCAAATCATAAGTCCCTTCTCGTCATTTTGATAATGTATGGATGAGTGTCGTCTCGTCCATGCACTGTCGTCTCAGACGAGAGATAATTTCCATAAAATTAATGATGTTTAAAATGAACCACACTTAAATGATGTTTAATCCTCTTTATGATTTTGGGAGTCCATGGACGAGGTCAAACCCGTCTGGACTGTCATGTCACCATGAGAAACTTAAAGCTACTTCACCACGAATGATGTTTTATAGCCTAAGATGAGTTGATATATATAAGCAATAAATATACAAATAAACAGGCAAGGCATGAGGGACCACTTTGGAATTTACATTGAATTTGATTCATTATCTAATTCTCATATACCTGTACAACAATGGAATTGAAGAGAGACAATAAAAATTGAAATCTTACTGGTAGTATTTTTTTATATGGTCGACATTCCACGAGTTAGAAAATGGCTCTCCTTATAGGTTTTCCAACCGATATGTCCCTGAGACCACCTCGTTGACCACTCTATATGGACCGTGCCAGTTCAGGTGAAGATTTTTGGGGTTTTGCCATGTCTTTTTCGGGGAAAGGTCTCCCTTCGTTGTACTTTACTGATAGGTATCTTGCCTAACCTCAGCATCTTCTCTTCTTTCTTCCAGAAGGTCCAAATCAAGTCATTGTTTTGTAATGTTCTCTTCCAGGTCATACGTCTGGTGTTAAGAGACTTATCTCTGTCGGCACCACTACCTCTAAGCCATAAGCCAACATGAATGGAGTTTCCCCGATTGGAGTCCTTTCCATCATTTTGTAAGCCCATAGAATAGCGTAAAACTCCTTAATCCACCTCCCTTTATCATCTTCTAATCTTTTCTTGATTCCATCAAGAATTGTTATCTTCGTTAATTTTGTCTGCCTATAGACCTGGGGTCATCCAGGAGTGGAGAAGAGCTTCTTGATGCCGACTCGTACAACATTCCTCGAGGGAGAAGTTCTTGAATTGCGTCCCATTATCAGAAATCAGGGTATCAGGTAGGTCGTATCTACATATGATGTTTTTCTAGATAAACTGGAAATATTTCTTCTTTGTGATTGAAATCATCGGTTCGACCTCTACCCGGTTTTAAAAATAATCAATCACCACGATCAAATAGTAATAATTATTCATGGCTCTCGACAGTGGCCCTACCAGATCAATCCACTATACCATAAATGGCTAAGGAAAAGTAATAAAGGGAAGAGGTTGATGAGGCTGATGGGGTATGGTGGCAAACCTTTGGCACTTATCCCATTTCTTAACATATGTAATTGCTTCTTTAGACAACATCGGCCACCAGTAACCTTGAATGATGATCATCTTAGTTAATGACCTCCCTCTAATATGACTGGAGCAGGACCTTTCATGCACTTCCTTTAAAATATACTCTACCTCAGACGGATGGACACATCTGAGTAGAGCAGGAACCCTTTCTTATATAAGATGTCTCCTATGAGGGAGAACTTGGCACCTTTATACCTCAACTTTTTTGTTCTCAACTCCGAACTCGGGGAACTCCTCATCTCTGATGTACCGAATGATAGGATCTATCCAGGAGGCTTCCATACTCAAGTTGAAGAAAATTTTTATAGTATTTTCCTCTCCTTCAATCGTCGGTCGATGAAGGATCTCTATCGAGACCGTTCTTTTAATTTCAGTTTTAGTGGCTGAGGTTAACCTTGCCAAAGCATCAGCTCGGCCATTGTCTAATCGGGTATCCTTTTTAGCTTCACTTTGCAAAAATTCTTCAGTGTTGTCTTCACTCTTACCAGGTACTTTGACATACTATTGTCTTTAGCCTCATATACCCCCAAGATTTGGTTAACAACTAACCTAGAATCACTATGGATAAGGATTTGGCCAGCATTCAGTGCCCTGGCAAGGGAGAGGCCTGTTAGGAGAGCCTCATAATCTTATTCATTATTGGAGGCTTTAAAACTGAACCTCAGTGCATATTCTATATCAGTCCCATCTGGAGCCGACATAATTAATCCTAACCCACTTTCATTCTCATATAAAGATCTATCAACGAAGAGATTTCACGCAATACCATTTTGATAAAAACTACCCTCTTCCAGGGTTCCATTCTTGAAGAGGTATCGCTCCTCATCATTATTTGACACCTTATTCCTTATTGAACTCATCTCGGCCTTGGCTACGGGAGGACACACCCTGCTCTCTTATTCACAAGTTGTAGCTTCAATCTCTTCAATATTGGCCTCGTCCTAGGTGAACTCGACTACAAATTATGTCAGTTCCTATCCCTTAATGGCCATTATCGGCTGGTAAAAGATATCGAATTCCCCCAACTCAATTTCACAAACCACCAGCCTTCCTAACTTCTCAGGCTTATGGATGACCTGATTGAGGGGTGAGTCTGTGAGGACTAACATGGTATGTGCCTGGAAATAGGGCTTCAACTTTCTGGAGGCATAGAATCGAGCATAGGTCAGCTTCTCTATTTTGGGGTATCTTTGCTCGGCCCCTTGGAGGGACTTTCTATTAAAGTAAACTGGTTTCTGAATTCCATCCTCTTCTCTAACAATAGTGGCACTAATGGGCAGCTTCGAAATAGCTAGCTAAAGGTACAACGTCTCTCTTTGGATTGGTCTAGATAATAAGAGTGGAGAGCTAAGATAGGACTTCAAATTTTGGAAGGCCTTATCACACTCACAGTTCCATTTAAAAGATTTTCTCAACACCTTAAATAAAGGAAGGAATTTATCAGTATCTCTAGACACAAACCTGTTTAATGAGGCCACTCACCAAGTTAGCATTTGCATATGCTTTATTATTGTGGGAGTCTTCATCTCCAACAAAGCTTTGATCTTTTTGGGGTTGGCTTCAATCCCCTTCTGACTCACGATGAAGCCTAAGAACTTTCTTGCTCCCATACTGAGGACACACTTGGTGGGGTTGAGTTTCATCATATACTCATCCATTGTGTCAAAAGTGCACTCAAGGTCGGTCACGTGAGTGTCAGCCTTGAGCCTATATGTCAACATGTCATCGAAATATACTTCCATCGTCTTCCTCTGATCTGGTCCTCAAACATTTTTTTCACCGGCCTTTGATATGTTTGCTCGACATTTTTTAATCCAAAGGGCATGACCTTGTAGCAATAGGTCATGAAGGTTATCTTCTCTGCGTCGGCCGGATCCATGAATATTTGATTATAACCTGAGTAGGCATCCATAAATATCATTAATTTATGGTCGGCAGTGGCATCAACCATATGATCTAATATTGGCAATGGGAAGTTTTCTTTGGGGCAGGCTTTGTTCAGATCCGTAGAATCAACACACACCCTCCATTTGCCATTAGCTTTGGGGACAATGACAACATTCACAAGCCACTAAGAGTAAATGACCTCCCTCATGAAGTCAGTCTTTTTCAACTTCTTCACCTCTTCTCAGATGACATCATACTTTTCCCGAGAGTAGACTCTCCTTCTCTTACTAATCGGCCTTGTATCCTCATTCGCGTTGAGTTTATGGCAAAGGACCTTAGGATCAAATCTTGGCATATCCTGATGGCTCCAAGCGAAGATACTCTGTCTCTTTTGTAACAACTTGATCAACTCCTCTTTGACCTCTTTCTTTAGGGCTTTGTCAATTTGGAGGGTTTTTTTCTGGCTCATCCTTATTAAGGATGGTGGATTCTACCTCCTTAGTGGCCTCTCCCTTCTTCGGCTTCTTTTCATCTCTAGCGTCTAAGGTATTAATGTTTTAGGTTATAGTGTCCCTTTTATATGATTCTCTCTCCTTGACTAAGTTGAATTAGCATTCGCGTCCCTCAACTTGGTCGCCCTAAACTTCCCCTACCCCATATAGGGTTGGGAATTTAATCATCTCGTGGGCTGTTAAGGCTATGGCCTCAAATTCCTTGAGGGCTACCCTTTCGAGAATTATATTTTAGGCCAAGTAGATATTTTCATCCATGATGAAGAGTTGATCTTCCTTGTAAGACATTTTGGCAACTTGTTTCCCATTCTCACTTCCATTTCATATATGCCCTGGGACTTCACCTTCTCACCACTAAAGACGATGAGTGGTTTGTGATAGGGAATCAACCTCTTCTTACTCAGACCCAAACCTTTGAACAGTCCCAAAACATAACGTCGGTCGAACTGCCGCCGTTAACCAAAATCCTTTTCCTTTTATAACCATGTACTAGTGTGGTGATGACCAAAGGGTCATCTTGTAGAGCCATAATCCCTTTAAAATTTAATCTTGAAAAACCAACAACTAAGGTATTTATATAAACTTTTTCTCTCTTAACTTTCGCAGGCTCTAGTGCCGCTGAGTTCATAATTTTTGGCTTTGGAGGAAGAGCTTTGGCCTCTACTACATCTGTTTTTCTATCAGCGACTTCGTTTCCTCCTCCAGCAAGCCCCCCACAGATCATCTTGACCTCATATGAGATCATATTGAGCCGACCATTTGGATCAAAAAACTTGGGAGGGAGGTCAGGGTCGTCCTCATCATAGTTGTCTAACATATCGTCATCTCAGCCGGCTGGAGCACCGATATTTTTCTTCTTCTTCTTCCTCTAGGTGTAGTCTCGGCCACCCTTGAACCACTCTTCTCTACATACTTTCTCAGCTTTCCATCCTTCACTATCTTCTCTATTTCATCCTTCAAAATAAAACATATGTCGGTCGTGTGACTGTGGTCCTAGGGGAATTCACACCATAGGTTTTTGTTCCTATTATGAGGAGGAGCTTTCAAATTTTTGGCCCACCTCAAGGAGAGATCATTCTTAATCTTATTAAAGATGTGTTCGCAACTGACTGTGAGGGAAGTTTAGTTAGAAAACTTGTCCTCCACTGATCTCTTCTTTCCATCTTTGTTCTTCTTCTGGAACTTTCCCACACTTCTAGTACCCTTCTCATCCTCATACTTTGCTTCCATAGCTTCTTCGACATTCGTGACCCTACCGTACATTGTCAATAGCTCATCCATGGACTTTGATGGGTCTTCAGCAAGCTTCCAGAGTAGTTTTCCTTTCTGTAAAACTCCTATCAGAGTTATCGTTGCAATACTTTCCTCATAATCCTCCACCTATAATTTTTCTTTGTTGAACCTCACAATATACTCCTGACTCTCATTCTTCCCCTGCTTGGCATACAACAGGTGATTTTTCTTCTTTTGGGGTCTCACCCCAAATAAGAAGTTGTCAATGAATCTCTCTAAGAGCTGGTTGAAATTTTCAATTGAATTTGAGGGAGCGAGGTGAACCATACATGGGTTGCTCCATTCAGCGTGCTCAAGAAGGAATGGCATCTCATATTATCGAAGACTGAGTAAATGTCAATAACTGAATAGTACATCTCTATGTGGTGAACTGGATTAGTGCTCCCATCATACTTGGGAGTGACCATTGCCGGCTTGAACTTGGTCGAGGTTGGAAAATTGACGATCCTATCAACAAAAGGAGAGCCTTCTGAATAACCCCTTTGAAAAGGGTCTCAGCCTTTTAAAATCTCTCCAATCTTATCTTCCAACCTCTGGATCGAGTCATTCCAGGGCCTCTCGGTGGATGCTATAACGTCATCCTGGTGGTGCGAGGAAAACCGAGTGTTCGTGTAGGGACACTATCGTTGATTTCGGCTCCCGCTCGACATACAAAAGATAGAACCTAAATTACAGCTACACTTGACAAGCAAGTACAGCGGTAAGTCGGGTATCGTAAATCCACAGGGAGTGATTGAATTTTAGACTTTAATTGTTTTAGTTACTTCAGGACTAAAAGGGTGTAAAATCAATAAACGAAAAGGTGAAAGGGTGGTTATCGTGAATAAAGAAAATAATAAGTTAACGCTAAATAAAGTAAAGCTAGGATCGGGATCGCATCCAACCAAACGGATCGAAACAACTACTAATTAGAATTGAGGCTCGAAAGCAATTTAATCGAGCATTTACAATTAAGCATAAACATCACGCAAGAAGGAATTTAACCCAAAGTTGCGAGATAAAATATTTAACTGAAAAATGGTCACACGCGGATTAAATTCGGATAATCGCTATAAACACTAACGTTGCATGACAAAGAAAGTTAAACGCATAATAATCCGACTTTAATACGCACAGTTTCAATTAAATGCGATTTTACACGGAACCCTAAATTTCGAGGTCCGAACCCGAAAATGGCGGAAATGCAATCCCGAACCTATTTATCTACGGACTAAGCATGAAATTAACTAAATTAAACTAATTAACTAAGAAAGCAATAAATTAAAGCAAGAAAACCTAATTATAAAGCATGGAAATTATCTAGAAAGCAAGGAAAGAATGAAAACAAGCTATATTAAAGGAGAGGGAAGATGAATAGTCAATCTTACAACCAATTTGTGTGTCAATCTAAGAGAAATTGAAGAAGAACCAAGCAAAAACCCTCCAACCCTAACTAAAACTAACCTAAAAACGTTCTCCCCTGTTTATTACAACAAAATTGGCTTATATACCAAGTGGGAATTAAATTAGAAAAGAAAAGAGAAAAGAAAAGAAATGCAAAAAATATTTGCAGAAAACAGAGCATCGATCGATCTATGATTTGGTTGATCGATCTACCAAGGCCAAATTTCGGCAATTTAACACAGTCGATCGATCTACCAAATCGTCGATCGATCGATCAAGCAGGGACAGCACACTGCATTGCTGTTTTGGTTTCCAAGCTTTTCTCGTCCGCAGAAATCGCCGTAACTTCTTCGTTATGAATCAGAATCACGCACCGTTTACGGCCACGCGAAGCTTGTGAGGAGGGATACAACTTCCATGAAGATGTTGGGCCAGGTGCCCAATCTATAAAATGACTAAAATGCCCTTGAACGTGCGGTTGCATACGGAAATTGCGCGGAATGCGTCTGAATCCCATACTTGGTACCTAAATACCTACAAAATCCCAATTAAACCTCATATAGCATGTTAACAATATAAACTGAGGTTGTCTGGTTAACGGGCTTAAATATAGATATTAAGGCACCCGAGGGGGCTAAAACGCGTAGGTTCAGAGGATGAAATACGCAATATTTGCGTATCATCACACCCCCTAACTTACACATTGCTAGTCCCTAGCAATGAAATAGGATGTAACAAGAACTACAAGCAAACCAAAAGCAGGATAAGTACAAAAATATGGTATAAATGCATAAGGCCACTTTCGTGGGCGATTCGATTGCATTTAGAGTATGCAATAAGCCGTTAAACCCCTAGAACACCCTAGTGGACGAGTGTCGTCTCGTGAGGGTTTTCAGAGATGGTACCCACAAACATCACATGGTTTCCTCAAAATATGCCCAACCCAACATGCAACAAGCCCAACAATGGCGAAAAGGATTTCATACGCATTATTAGCAAAGCGAATGAATTCACACAAAAGTCCAAATCATTAACATTATAGAATGCACCTCATAGAATTGAAACTCTAACATGTGGGAAGGGGGAGAGCATATGCAAAATATGATTTGGCAAAAACTTAAATAAATCGGATAAACATTAAAGCAAGCATATATTCAATCCTCACGGGCATTACACTCAACAAATGAAATCACTCAAAACGGGAGGTAATACACGGGACATGCGGGCATAAAGAGTAAATGGAAATGGAAACTAGGCCGCACACATGTCACAAATGAAGAACGCTATATATAAACTGAAAAACTGTAATCTCAATGAAAGGATACCGCACACTAAAAGAGGCGAAATGCATTTTCACAGATTATCACAACTATTATGACTTTTGAATTACATCAACCTAAGATCACATAGGACTTTAATAGGGTTATGATGTAGGTATGGCTAGGGTGCGAAACGAAGGAATGTATGTACGGATTCAAAGTGTTCGGGATGAAAACACGGGATAATGGGAGAATGCGTGCAATAACAAAATTGGAAAAACAAGTTCCAAAACGGCATTAGATATATCATCGGGGAGAGTAATCAAAGCTTATTGAACTATATACACAACATATACAAATTTCTCTTTCTTTTCTTTTCTTCTTTTTCTCATTTTCCTCTTTTGTTTTCTATTGCTTTTTGCTTTCTCTTTTTCTTCACTTTTTTCACTACTTTCTTTTCTTTTCTTATCAAACTCTCATATGCCTAAAATTGCAACCGCAATACAACAACAACATTAAATCCCAAGTAACATTCCAAACAAAGGTATGTAAGGTGTATGTATGGCTTAAAACTCCAATTTGGAGTTGGTTATGGGATTTTGGGTAATGAAACGAAAGGCTAGCATTTAGGCTCAAAGGGGTTGACTAGGGAAACATATATGGTGAGGTCAAGGCTAATATGGGTGATATAACAAAGAGGGCCTATCATCATTTCACAAAGTTTACGCAATTCTCAAGTCAAAATAATATATGAAAATCATGATCAAGTAACACATTTCAAGTATGAACTCAATTAATGAACGGTCAAATGAAAGAATAGAGAGATTACCGACGAATTCAACGTTTTCAATGAGAAAAGAATAGTGTATAACACTCACAAACGACGAAAGGTACAAAGCTTACTCGGTGTAAGTATATACAATGCAACAAAAGATTACCGAGTTATAAAAATCTTAAACCAAATCAATAGAACAAGGAAAGTGCATATGCTCATGGGATAAAGTTTAATTCATGAAGTTATTCACAAAATCAATGATTTGAGGACTAAAGTCTAATAACTTCTAAAATCGAGAACATGCATCATTGAGTTGTCTATTGGATTGGGCAATTATTGAAATTTATCATCGGAAACAAGGCAAAATGCCCAACAAAGGAGAAAAAAGAAAGAAAATATTTTTGAAAATTTTCAAATTTTTAACAAAAAGGCATACTTAGTAACTAAATGTGAGCAAATCAATGGACTACACATGAAATGGATAGAATATCCTACACCCCCTAACTTAAATGTTGCATTGTCCTCAATGCGCATTAAGAACACAACACAAAGAGAGGAAAAGAATGATATTACCCAAAATTGGAGCGATCTCCATAAGCGCGAGTCCAAAGGAATCTACAAAATAAGTTAGTACCGAGCATAGAAAAAACAAATAACAAAAAGTTAACTAATTACACTAGACTAAATTAAAAGGAAAGAAAAATAGGAAAGAAAGAAAATTAAAAAGGTAATTATTTACAACCTACTATTTAGGCTTCACACTAACTATACACTAGAAGTCTAAATAGTTGAGGGTCCACCCAAAAAGGGATTTGACTTTGAAAGATCAATGGTGGACCCTCCAAAGCGAACATGCCTCCGGGAAAATAAGAATTCCGTTTGAACAACGGAAGGCATGCGGGTGGTGAAAAATGTGAACCATCGCCAATTTGAAATTTTGGGCGAACGATGGGGGATTTGGATATCAAGGGGGAAAGGTACACTAGAGATCCAAGAAAAATCGATTCATCTCCCAAAGGTTTTTCAAATGGAATGGGAGATGGTGCACACATGAGGATAACATCCATCGAAAACAAGTCCGGTAAAGAGTCCTCATCGGCAAAAAGTGTAGAAGTTTTAAAAGTTTCTACCGACTCATAGGAATCAACCGGTAATTCTAATGGTTCGATGACGGAAAACGTAAATGGTGATGAAACAAATTCAATCTCAATCGACTCATCATCGGAAGGAGATTGAATTTCGGAGGAGAAAGATGCACACTCGATGAGAAATTCTCTAAAAAATTGAGGTGAAACACAAGTTTCCACCTCCTCGTTGTTTTGTGCAAAAGAATTCATCTCATCGCAAAGTGCACCAAGTCTCATTCCAGCGTCATTTAGGCTTTCCAAACCTTGGGAGTAAAGAAGCAAAGTCTCTTCCAAAGTAGGCTTCCTCGGCTCAAGAGCCTCGGACTCCTCATTTGGTTGAAACTCATCTTCAAAAGTAATGAAATAAGAATCGTCATTGGATTCGAATAATAAATCCAACTCAAGCTCCCAATAACGATTTTCATTCCGATAAATGTTTTCAAGCCTTTCATTTTCAAGAAAATCTTGAAAATGAAAAACTTGAAAATTATCCCCAAAGTAAGAATCATTAGAATAACCGTAATAACTATAATAATAGGACATGATTACCTCGTTGTTGAAAGATGGAGAATCCAAGAAATAAAGTGAGCAACCACGAATCAAAGTTTCTTAGCGCTCAAAGTATGCAAATCCTGCAAAAAAAGGTTAAAATAAAGAATACAAATACAAAAGGAAAAAAACTACGAAATAATAAAACAATTACAATCTAAAACACACTCTGAAATAGCGTTGCCAAAGCCGTTTATGAAAATAAACTATTTAAGCAACTCCGAAAGTTTGTTGAAGAAACTCTTTACTTAAATCAAAACGATTTTGAACACAAGATGTGTTAACAAAAGTATGTACGAGATTAGGACAAGATTTGATAACAAGTTTTAGTAAACAGTTTAAAATGTTTTAAACTCAGCACACTATGAGAAAGAGATGAGAAGATGTAGAAATATTGATACTCAGGATTTTTAACGTGGTAAAACCTCAACCTTGAGGAAACATCCACGACTCCCTCTACGGAGTAAAACAAAAACAATCACTAAAACAAATATATGAGTTACAACCTATTTAACTAACATGCACACAAAAACAAATCTATACAAGTTCAGGATTGTACCCTCTGGCGTCCTTACCTTTTCTGCAGATCTTGTTTGTTGATGTAGTTGTCTCAGTTTGTCAACTCTTCTTTGTTTCAGCACTTTACGTCGACTTATTGTTCACCAAATCTTATAGCCAACACTTTGAGTGTTTGTAGTGTGAAGATGTTTGTGAATGGTGTTCTAAAACACATGCATGCACACACACACACTTATTAGATACAGACGATCCTAACAAATCACATATAAAGTCTATATGCAGTGTATTTGTTATTTTTCTTTCTTACAAAACCAAGAACCTTTTTGACCTTTCAAAATAACCCAGATTCCACGGAGATCTTGCTTAAGAAATCGGTCAAGACCTTTCTCAATCACTTTTGAAAATATTATGTGGATTGAGAACCCTCCAAGTGCGAATCCCACTAGGTCAGGTTAGGTTTTGTAAAAACAGAAATAGAAAAACATCTATTGTTGATTCTGAAGTAAGAAAATATTTTATCAGAAAACAATCAACAACGAAATTCTCAAGATGAGAACTAAATGCAACTAAGTGTGCTGTGACATGAAAAACTTCAGATCTATGATTTCTATTGAAAGAGAAACAAGATCTGAGTCTATGTCTAAGTTGGAAATAAGATTTATGAACACAAGGATTTCAGCAACCCAGAAATCACTCAACTCGAACTCTCATAACTCAAGAAACACTAAGGATGGTGTTTATCTGGTTATGGTGTTTATGGAGAGGTAAGTGGTTTAGGTTTAGAGGTATATGGACAAAGTTAGGGTTTCTAACTAGGATTTGGTTTCTCTCTCTAACTTCTCTCTTCTCTCTTCTCTCTCCTCTCTCTATTCTCTGAGACTTTTCAAAATGGCAAAAGCTTTCGAAGGCTGAGATGAGAGGCCTTTAAATAGGAAGAGAAGAAGATTCCAGAGCTTCGTTCAAAATCAAGGGCTGTGATTGAGTCAAGCTCCTTTGACTACAATCTAAGGGTTCACAACAGGCGGTGGATTAAACAGGCTGTGATTGGCTTAAGGGTTTACACTGGGATTCACTCAAAAGACATGCAGGCCATCGATAAGGGTTGATCTAAGGGCTGAAAGCACGCGATGGTTTGTCTCAGTAAAGAAACACAGTTCAGGCCAATCAGAGGACACCAGGTGTAGGCCTGAGGTTGAATGTAAACGCGCGTCCCAAAATAATTACAAAGTCAACCCTAGAGTCTCTAGCGCTTTCGGTTTCTACCCAGAGTAACTTTAGGCCAATAAACACAACAATCCATATTTATACATCAACCCCAAGACCTTTTAAATCAAGTTTTAATTAAATAAAACCTTGTTTAAAATATGTTTTAAATTCCCAAAAAATTATTAAAAATCAAATTGAGGGATTTAAACACACTCACAACATTAATACTCATAGTGGTGCAATATGAAATGCAAGAATGAAATTCTAAGTGTGTGAGTGATGGCTATAGTCTCAGGATCATCATAAGATGGATAGAAGAAGAAGCAACCCAATCTCTGAAGCTCTTTGGTTTCTAGGATAGACACTATTTTGTCACAATTTCCAAACTAGATGAGCTCTTATACAGTCTAGACTCAAATGAGTCAAAAGTATAAGGGCTTCACATTCCCCGGCAACGACGCCATTTTTGGTGCGAGGAAAACCGAGTGTTTGTATAGGGACACTATCGTTGATTTTGGCTCCCGCTCGACATATTAAAGATAGAACCTAAACTACAGCTACACTTGACAAGCAAGTACAGCGGTAAGTCGGGTATCGTAAATCCACAGGGAGTGATTGAATTTTAGACTTTAATTGTTTTAGTTACTTCAGGAATAAAAGGGTGTAAAATAAATAAACGAAAAGGTGAAAGGGTGGTTATCGTGAATAAAGAAAATAATAAGTTAACGCTAAATAAAGTAAAGCTAGGATCGGGATCGCATCCAACCAAACGGATCGAAACAACTACTAATTAGAATTGAGGCTCGAAAGAAATTTAATCGAGCATTTACAATTAAGCATAAACATCACGCAAGAAGGAATTTAACCCAAAGTTGCGAGATAAAACATTTAACTGAAAAATGGTCACACGCGGATTAAATTCGGATAATCGCTATAAACACTAACGTTGCATGACAAAGAAAGTTAAACGCATAATAATCCGACTTTAATACGCGCGGTTTCAATTAAATGCGATTTTACACGGAACCCTAAATTTTGATGTCCGAACCCGAAAATGGCGGAAATGCAATCCCGAACCTATTTATCTACGGACTAAGCATGAAATTAACTAAATTAAACTAATTAACTAAGAAAGCAATAAATTAAAGCAAGAAAACCTAATTATAAAGCATGGAAATTATCTAGAAAGCAAGGAAAGAATGAAAACAATGGGTATTTCAGTCATTACAAGCCTCTACAAGTGGGAGCATGTTATAGCATTGCACGTGAAGAGAATGTTCACACATTCTATGCAGTTTCTAGAAGGACGGGTGTCGTAAATCCAGAGGAGTACTCCAATTAGCATTCTCCATGTGACTTAGGGTGAGAATTACACCCCAAGCCACCTATAAATAGACTGTACCTTCTAACTTATTTCATAAGTTAAGACAAGGTAAATAATTACTGTTAGTCAGTCAAAACACTCTTTAGAGAGAGAAACTACAAAGTGTAACTTGTAAAACACTCTATAGTGAGAAATGAATTGCACAAAAGTGGATTTAGGCCAATTAGGAAGAGTCTCCCTAAAATAATTTGAAGTTCTTCCTTCTATGGTTCATCAAATTATGATATTGATTACCCATTTTGGGTAGGAGAGTTATATGGAGATTAAGTTAAAGTAAGATAATGATACCTCACATCCATTGAACATCGGGAAACTTACAAGCGAAAGACTACTTCCTACCGCATTAACACCCTCGATAGTTAGGACGAGAAGAAATTGACAAATGTTGAGGAAACTGAGCAAGTAGAATCGGTGGTTCTCGATGTAGAGGACCTTAAAAAAATTATTCAATTCGGATGATCCTTTAAACCCAATGGCAAGATCAAGTTAGTCAAACTCTTAAAAGTGCGTAAAAACTTTTTTACATGGTCTCATAAGGATATGCCAAGGATCAACCCTAAAACCATATGCCATCATCTAGTTGTGGATCCATCAACCAAGGAAGTTGAATCTAATAAGAGGAAATTTTCCCCAGATTGGTACCAGATCATTCAAGAAGAAGTGAAGAAACTTCTTCATCGAGGATTCATAGAACAAACTAAGAATTCCTCATTGTTGCCTAATGTTGTTCTCGTGCCAAAGTAAAAGGGAAAATGGCTTATGTGCATCGACCTGACCAACTTAAATAAGGCATGCCTAAAAGATTATTTTCCTTTGCTTTGGATAGATCAATTAGTGGATTCCACTGTAGGCTATGAGCTCGTGAGCTTCATAGATGTATAAAGCGGGTATAACTAAATATCCATTAATAAGGATGATTGATAGTACAAATATAGCACCCTGTCGCGGATGGTATGCTAGTATGCACATGATTACATGCCGCGATCTCTATCCGTAATGTACACGGCTTCTACTAAACGCAGAGTTAGGCCCTACCTCATACAGGGCGTGGCCCCACATCAAGGGGCATGGTCTCCATCAATGTGCCGTGAACCCACCCAGTTCAGGGCGCGACACCTTTGTCTTTTGCCAGTTATAGGATGCGGTGCTTAGGTTGTTTGCCTTATAAGCCGCATCCCTCTCCATCATAACTCCAGACTTTGTGCGTCACGTGCTCATTGCACATGAGCATATCTCTTATAAATAGAGGACCACACCTCGAAATGAAGGGGGGTATTCCACACGCCCGGGGCAAGTTCTACAGGACCAATTCTCTCTACACTTCCCCAATATACAACTCAAGAATTTCTCATCCACATCGCAGCTACCTCTCCAGCACATCGAAATCATCAGTCATCATTGAAAATCTGTTACTAAATCCGTTTAATAAAATTAAACTATTTAAGTAACTCCGAACAGTTTTTTGAAGAAACTCTTTTCTTAAAAACCAAAACTATTTGAACACAAGATGTGTTTAATAAAAGTATGTACGAGATTTGTTCAAGATTTGATTAATAGGTTTATAAGACACTTTAAAAACTTTAAACTCAGCACATCCAAGAATGAGATGAGGAGATGTAGAAAGATTAAGAACAAGATTTTTTACGTGGTAAAACCTTACCCAACTGAGGAAACATCCACGTCTACGGAGTAAACCAAAAATTCCACTATAAACAAATTTTAACAGTTACAAACTATATAACAAACATGAAAACAACTCAGACCTATATAAGTTTAGTAATGTACCCTCTGGTGTCCTTATAACTTCTCTGTAGTTCTGATTGTTGATGCTGTCCTCCCAGTTTGCTAACTTCCAATTTTTTCAACTTCTTTACGTCGACTCTTGTTCTCAAGATCTTATTACCAACACTTTTAGTGTGGTAGGGTGAAAGTGTTTATGGAGGTTCTTTCTAACACATTCACACACACACTTATTATGTACAACCAGTCCTAATAAATTACAAATAAGACTATATGCTGTGAGTTTTCTTGTTCTCTATTCTCACAAAACTTAACCTTATTTGACCTTTATAACAATCCCAGAATCCACAACTATCTTGCTCAGAAGACGTATCAAGATCTTAATCAATCTCAGTTTTGAAAAGATTTTTGAGATTGAAAATCACCAAGTGCGATTCCAAACTAGGTCACAGGCCTTGTTTCAAGAGAACTAGAACTAGAAACAGAAAACATTATTGTTGATTTCAAAGTTAAAAACATTTACAGAAAAGAATCAAATATATATTTCTCAAGCTGAGAAACGAAATATGTAAATCTAAGTGTAACGTAACATGAAGTACTCAGATCTGAAATTTCTATAAAGAAGAAAATAGATCTAAGAAAGAATGTTTAAGTTGGACACAAGATCTAAAGAACGAATAGTTTACAGCTACAAACCAACTACACAAATCAACTCTCAAACACTCAAAGTTGTGTTTGGGATATACAAGAGCTTGAAAAGAGGTTTAGTTTTAAAATGGTTTTGACGATTTAGGGTTAGGGTTAGGGTTTCTAACTCTTTCTCTCTCTTTCTGGTTTCTCTTTTTCTCTCTCTTTTCTTTCTTCTCTCTTTACTCTCTTTTTTTCTCTCAAAAGGACGAAATGGAAAAAGTCTCAGAAAGCTGAGTGAAGGGGTCCTTTTATAGGAGGCTGAGAAGATTCGAGAATAAGGTTCAAAATCAAGGGTTCAGATTGAGTCATGGTTGATTGACTTTGATCCAAGGGTTCACGAATGCCGTGATTAAAACTCTCCTGATTGGTTCATATGGGGTTCACAGGGATTGTAAAAGAGCGCATGTAGATCGTTGATAAAAACGATCCAAGGGTTGTAAACAGTCACATGATTACTCTCTATAAAGAAACACAAAACCCACCAATTAGAAGACAACAAATGTTGGCCAATAATAAGATAACAAACGCGCGTCTAAAATTAATTAAAAAGACACCCTGAAGTCTCTGCCACTTTTGAATTCTACCCATGGCAACTTTAAGCCAATATAACCATTAAACCTTAATTGCAGATTGATCCCAAAAACTATTAAAACAAGTTTTAAAAACTAATTTAAAATGTTTATAAAATCCCAAAAAAATATTTAAAATCACACTCAACATATGTACACATAATTATATGCAATATGAAATGTATGAGATAAATTCTATTGTGTGTGAGTGTTGGTAATATGTTCTAGATCAATCAATCAAGAAGGAGAAATAGCAAACTAAGCTCTGGGGTTCTTTGGATTCTAGAATAAAAACAATTTTGTCACAATTTCCAAACTAGATGAACACTTATACAATATAGACTCAAGTGAGTCAAGAGTATAAGGTGCTTCAATCTCCCCCTTTGGAAATATGAGACAAAATCTCCTTTGAGTCATCTAGAACTCGTAAGGCAACAAGAATAAGGAAACATATTCCTAAAAAATCTATCTACCCAATTCCTAGAAAGCAAAAGTACATGACTCAACTATTTACAATTGAATATCCTATTACAACTGTTGAGAATAACTGTACAGAATCCTGCAATGAATCACTAAGATCAAGCTGTTTAGCATATGTAAAATTAATTAGACTCAAATTTCTCCCCCATTTTGTCTCATATAGACAAAGGGAAAAAATAGAGAGATCAAAGAGATTAATCAGCACACACCATACTAATAGATTTACGTAAAGAAATAAAGCGATTGTAATCTAAAAGTTTGGTAAACATATCTGCGAGTTGCAAATTAGTAGGAAGATAATTGATTTCTAATCCCTTAGTTTCAACCAATTCGCGTATAAAGTGATATCTTATTTTTATGTGTTTTGTTCACGAGTGTTGAACTGGATATTTAGAGATATTGATCGCACTTTGATTATCACAATAGAGATGCAATTATTTTTCTTGAATACTATAATCACTTAGCATTTGTTTAAGCCACAGTAATTGAGACAACAGCTTCCAGCGGCTATGTATTCAGATTCAGCTGTTGAGAGTGATGTACAGTTTTGTTTCTTACTACTACATCCTACCAAGTTATTACCTATATAATAACATGCTCCTGATGTGCTTTTACTATCATCAGTACACCCAGCCCAGTCAGCATCAGTGTACCCAATTATAGTGCTAGGTGTGTCACTAGTGTACCAAAGTCCTAGGTTCAGAGTGCCTTTTACATATTTAATGATTCTTTTAACAGAAGATAGATGGCTCTCTTTAGGGTTATTTTGATAACGATCATATACACACACATCATACATTATATCAGGACGCGAGGCAGTAAGGTATAGCAAGGTTCCTATCATACTATGATATAGAGTTGGATCTATGGATTTTCCAATTTCGTCTTTAGATAGTTTTACCGTAGTACTCATGGGTGTTTTAGCATCTTTAGCACTCTTAAGGCCAAATTTCTTTACAATCTCTAAAGCGTACTTAGAATGTGAGACAAATAATCCATCTGAATTTTACTTGACTTGAAGACCTAAGAAAAATTGCAACTCCCCCATAAGATACATTTGAAACTCCTTATGCATAATCTTAGAGAAGGATTTTACTTATGAGGGAGAAGTTGATCCAAAGATAATATCGTCAACATAAACTTGAGCAATAATGAAGTGTTTGCCAAAATGTTTGACAAAAAGGGTTTGATCATTTCCACCTCTTTTGAAACCTTTATCTAAGAGGAAACTGGAAAGATGCTCATACCAGGATCTAGGCGCTTGTTTAAGGCCATACAAAGCCTTTTTAAGACGAAATACATGATTTGGATATTAAGGGTCAATGAACCCTTTTGGTTGTTCGACATAGGTCTCTTCAATCAATATTCCATTTGGAAATGCAGATTTAACATCCATTTGGTAGAGTTTAAAATGCAAGTGACAAGCTATGGCAAAGAGAAGACGAACAGTTTCTAAATGAGTGAAAGGAGCAAAGGTATCGTTAAAATCTATTCCTTCAATTTGAGAGTATCCTTGAGCAACTAATCTAGATTTATTTCTAATGATTATCCCACTTTCATTAGACTTATTTTTAAAAATCCAACGTGTGCCAATAACCTTTTTGTGATCAGGCCTAGGTACAAGATACCAAACATCATGAATGACAAATTGAACAAGTTCGTCCCGCATAGAAGAAATCCAATGAGAGTCATTCAATGCCTCATTTACATTCTTTGGTTCCACTAGGGAAACAAAACATGCATAATGTGCATAATTTCTTAATTGAGATCTTGTACGCACAAGCTCGCTAGGATTACCAACAACTTTATTCATGGGATGATCTTTAGAAACCCAGTTAGGTACTTCAAGTATCCCAATTGGTAATGAGTCATCTATTTCAGGAGAGTCATTTTCTAACACATTTGTAGGCTCTTCCTCAATAGTTGATTCACAAATCTTACTCTCTACAGTAGTGTTACTTACAATTACGTTTATGGATTCCATCAAGGTTTTAGTGCGAAGATTATAAACTCGATAGGCTCTACTGTTAGGCGAGTATCCTAGAAAAATAGATTTATCTCCCCTGATCTCAAATTTGGACAAGTGTTCCCTATCTTTGCATACATAACAAGTACTACCAAAGGTTCTAAGGTACTTAAGATTGGGTTTTTCTTATACCAAAGTTCGTAAGGGGTTTGTGTGAAATTCTTTCTAAGATAGACCTTATTAATAATGTGACACGCAGTACGAATAGATTCTACCCAAAAATATTTAGGCAAAATTCTTGGCATGTAACATAACATGTGCCATCTCTTGAAGGGTACGATTCTTTCTCTCGGCGATTCCATTTTGTTGAGGAGTCTTAGGAGCACTAAACTCGTGTTTGTAACCATTATAGTCACAGTACTCTATAACACCAGTGTCTTTGAATTCTCCACCTCTATAATTACGAATTCTATTTACTTGAGTGTCCTTTTCATTTTCAATTCGAAGAAGTATTTTTAAGAAAGTTTGAAAAGTGTCGGACTTATGTTTTAAGAAGGATACCCAAGTAAATCTAGTGAAGTCATTAACCATAACTAGAATGTAACTGTGTCCACTGAGACTAACAGTTTGGGAGGGACCCATTAGGTCCATATGGATGAGCTCCAAAGGATTAGAGTAAGGACATCTTTAACTTTCTTATGAGGTGCCTTAACAATTTTATCTCCCTGACAGGAACCGCAGACAATGTTAGAAATGGATTTGATTTTTGGAACTCCTCTAACTATTTCTTGAGAGGTCAGTCTACTAAGATTATCGTAATGTATGTGACCCATTATGTTATGCCATATCTCGTTGTCATCCATTCTGGCAACATTACAGATTTCAGGATTGTTCATGACAATATAACAATTGTCAGGAGTCCTGAATCCTGTAATTATGCATTCACCTTTTTCATTTAAAGTTTTGCAATTGTTCTTTAAAAAGGTGATAGTATGATCTGAGTCACAAAATTGTGAGATACTAAGTAGATTGGCCTTAAGACCTTTAACTAGAAGAATATTTTCAAGAATAGGAAGTCTATCTTCTTGGAGAGTTCCTTTGCCTATGATTTTAGATGATACTCCATCATCAAAAATAACTTTTCCTCCAGCAAAGCTGGTTTTGTTCAAAAGTTTTGTATCATCCCCAGTCATGTGCTTAGAACATCCAGAGTCTAAATACCAACCAGACAATGTGTGTTCAGCTTCTAAAGCAGTAATAACTATGTTACACTTCATCTGGGGTAATAGATCATCTTTTCTAACCCAAATTGCTCTAGTTTTCATTTTGCGCTTATTAGCTCTCAATTGATAAAATTTGCGAGCATTCGATTTTTGTTGAAAAATGTTTCACGCATGATTTTGAGTTGTATGAAAGACATGAGAATTTGGTTTAGGAAAGTGTTTAGGAATCCTTCTAGGGAATATTCTTTTAGGTTTGGTCTTTCTCTTCCTATAGTTAAAGTTTTTGTCTGGTTGTCTAGGTAGAACATAATTGTTACGGCTTCTCCTAGAATAGTTAAAATTATGATAGATAGGAGGATTACAAACAGGTTTAACTAGTCTTCTAGCATCGCAACCATCAAAAGAGTGACCGTATATATCGCAGTAGGAGCAATAAAGATTGTTCAAAATTGGGGTCTCCTTAGGAATGTTTCTAAACATAGGCTTTAAGAAATTTTGAGGATGAACTCTATTCCTAGATAGGACAGTCTTGAATGTAGACTCACTCTTCCTAATAGAAGGGAAGGCGTATTTGGACTTAGGTGAAATTTCATGTTTAGAGCAACTTGATTCCCCAATGTTAAAATTTTGATGTTTTGAGTCAAACTCAGTTTTTTGAGAATGAAATTTTCGGCAGGTTTCAATAGGCCTTTTACCTCCTGACACAAACTTGATAGGTTCAAAAGATTTTGTTTGTGTCTTCAAATTGGGGAAAAACCCTATTCTTGTTCGATCATCAGAATTAGTTTTAGATTCAGAAACAAATTCATCAAAACAGTTTGAGTTATTTTTAAATTTTATAAATTTTTTAAAAACAGTTGCTGTCTTTTCTTTAGTTTGTTCCAACTCTAGCAATGTCCCTTTGTATTTTTTCTCCAGAGTTTCATTTGTTTCAGTCAAGTTTCTGAGTTTTTGATCAAACATTTTGATTTCACTTTCATGAGTTAGACATTGGGTAATATACTCTTTAGCATTCAGTTTGACCATCAGACTTAGATCTTCTAACTTCTTGGTGAGATTTTTCACAATCTTTTCTAGTCTAGTTCTTTTCTTTAGAGTTTTAGCATAGAGTGTGTGAATATCTGGGAGATCTTCATTGTTCAAGTCACTAAGTGTAGTGTGTGAAGTGACCCCTAAGTCTTCATTTCTTGGACTCACACACCCATTAACATCGTCATTATCGCTTTCCCTTTGACTCACACACCCCGAGGTAGAAATAGTAATATTCTCAATAATTAAAGCATCTAAATCAGTAACAACATGATTCAAAACATCACAAGTAGAATTACTAGATTCATCTTCACTATCAAACACAGGCATATCATCATTATAGATAATCTTGGCAAAGAAATACATGCAAGGGTCAAAAACATCAGATGACTCAGGTTCCTCATTTTCAGAGTAACTTGAATCATCCCATATCTTGTAAATGTTAGCTCTAGCATGTTTGTTTTGAGTGTTCAAATTAACTCTACAGTCTTGTGCAATGTGTCCTAGTTTACCACATCAAAAGCATTCAGTCTTCTTAAGGTCTCTGATAGGTCTAGTGTGATAGTCCTTGTGATGTTTGTCATGGCTTTTCTTATGAGGTTTGTGATTAAAGGGAGTTGGATAATTGGACTTGCCTTGTTTGTTTGCCATGTTGTTTCTAAATTTAATGATTTTCTTAAACTGTTTTGACATTAAGGCAATCTGATTGTCCAAACTCTCTATATCGCATTCATCATCAAAGTCATCATCGGGAATGTTAAACTCAGGTTTAATAATCTTAGAAGAAAAGCTCAGATTGAAACTAGTCTGTTTCCTATGGGACTGGGTGAATTGTTTCTTAAATTCTAGTTCCATTTCCACAATTCTTAATTTACTACTGAGTAATTCAGGAGTGAGATTTATATCACACATTTCCTCTATAGCATATCTTTTTTTGTCAAATTTCTTTGGTAATGATCTCAGAATTTTAGATACTATTTCTTATCTGTCATATGTTATCCCATTAGCATGCAGTTTTGTCACAATATCAGTCAAGTTCATATAGAAGTCATTAAATGGCTCAGATTCATACATAATTAGGGTGTTATACTATTGAATGAGCATTTGAGTTTTAGAAGCCTTAACTCTAGTGTCACCTTCATGAGCAGTAACCAAACTGTCCCAAGCTTCCTTTGAAATTGAACAGGATGAGATTCTTTTGAACTCATGTTCATTTATAGACATAAATATGGCATCTTTTCCTTTGTTATTGTTGTGAGAAACTTGTTTCTCTTCTTGTGTGAACTCACTTAATACTTTCTTTACCCTCTCATTACTTCCTTCAGTGGCTGGCTTAGTAGGAAATATGTATCCATTTTCAACAATGTCCCAGACATCATCTCCCAGAGTTACTTGAATGAAAGAAATCATCATTACTTTCCAGTAAGCAAAATTGGTTCCATCAAAGATAGGAGGTCTGGTCAAGTTACCAAATCTTTCATTTTTCTCGTCCATGTTTGATTTTCAAAAAATAATTTCAGAAACACAGGATCTCTTTAAAAGAAGTTTACAAGGCTCTGATACCAATTGAAAATCTGTTATTAAAGTCGTTTAATAAAATTAAACTATTTAAGTAACTCCGAACAATTTTTTGAAGAAACTCTTTTCTTAAAAACAAAAACTAATTGAACGCAAGATGTGTTTAATAAAAGTATGTACGAAATTTTTTTAAGATTTGATTAACAGGTTTATAAGACACTTTAAAAACTTTAGACTCAGTACAACCAAGAATGAGATGAGGAGATGTAGAAAGATTAAGAACAAGATTTTTTTACGTGGTAAAACCTCACCCAACTGAGGAAACATCCACGACTCCCTCTACTGAGTAAACCAAAAATTCCACTATAAACAAATTTTAACAGTTACAAACTATATAACAAACATGCATACAACTCAGACCTATATAAGTTTAGGAATGTACCCTCTGGTGTCCTTATAACTTCTCTGCAATTCTGATTGTTGATGTTGTCCTCCCAGTTTGCTAACTTCCAATTTGTTCAAGTTCTTTACATCGACTCTTGTTCTCAAGATCTTATTACCAACACTTTTAGTGTGGTAGGGTGAAAGTGTTTATGGAGGTGATTTCTAACACATTCATGCACACACACACACTTATTATGTACAACCAGTCCTAATAAATTACATATAAGACTATATGCTGTGATTTTTCTTGTTCTCTATTCTCACAAAACTTAACCTTATTTGACCTTTATAACAATCCCAGAATCCACGGCTATCTTGCTCAGAAGACGTATCAAGATTTTAATCAATCTCAATTTTGAAAATATTTTTGAGATTGAAAATCACCAAGTGCGATTCCAAACTAGGTCAAATGTCTTGTTTCAAGAGAACTAGAACTCGAAACAGAAAACATTATTGTTGATTTCAAAGTTAAAAACATTTACAGAAAAGAATCAACGATATATTTCTCAAGCTGAGAAACGAAATATGTAAATCTAAGTGTAATGTAACATGAAGTACTCAGATATGAAATTTCTATAAAGCAGAAAATAGGTCTAAGAAAGAATGTTTAAGTTGGACACAAGATCTAAAGAACGAAGAGGTTACAGCTACAAACCAACTACACAAACCAACTCTCAAACACTCAAACACTCAAAGTTGTGTTTGGGATATACATGAGTTTGAAAAGAGGTTTAGTTTTAAAATGGTTTTGACAATTTAGGGTTAGGGTTAGGGTTTCTAACTCTTTCTCTCTCTTTCTGGTTTCTCTCTTTCTCTCTCTTTTCTTTCTTCTCTCTTTACTCTCTTTTTTCTCTCAAAAGGACGAAATGGCTAAAGTCTCAGAAAGCTGAGTGAAGGGGTCCTTTTATAGGAAGCTGAGAAGATTCGAGAATAAGGTTCAAAATCAAGGGATCAGATTGAGTCAAGGTTAATTGACTTTGATCCAAGGGTTCACGAATGCGGTGATTAAAACTCCCCTGATTGGTTCATATGGGGTTCACAGGGATTATAAAAGAGCGCATGCAGATTGTTGATGAAAACGATCCAAGGGTTATAAACAGTCACAGGATTACTCTCTACAAAGAAACACAAAACCCACCAATTAGAAGACAACAAATGTTGGCCAGTAATAAAATATCAAACG
Organism: Sambucus nigra; assembly: GCA_949130495.1. NCBI lineage: Eukaryota > Viridiplantae > Streptophyta > Magnoliopsida > Dipsacales > Adoxaceae > Sambucus > Sambucus nigra. Next base: position 407,520,121 of record OX422208.1, on the reverse strand, counting down.
CACGTCTAAAATTAATTAAAAAGACACCCTGAAGTCTTTACCGCTTTTGGATTCTAGCCAAGGCAACTTTAAGCCAATATAACCATTAAACCTTAATTGCAGATTGACCCCAAAAACTATTAAAAACAAGTTTTAATTAATAAAAACTAATTTAAAATGTTTATAAAATCCGAAAAAAATATTTAAAAATCAATTTTAGGGATTTAATCACACTCAACATTTGTACACAAAATTATATGCAATATGAAATGTATGAGATCAATTCTACTGTGTGCGAGTGTTGGTAATATGGTCTAGATCAATCAATAAAGAAGGAGAAATAGCAAACCAAGCTCTGGGGTTCTTTTAATTCTAGGATAAACACAATTTTGTCGCAATTTCCAAACTATATGAAGACTTATACAATATAGACTCAAGTGAGTCAAGAGTATAAGGTGCTTCAATCATGTACTCTCCTTTATTCTCATACTTATACGTCTCTTTAGGCATGATTATATTGTACAATGTAACGCACATAGTAAGAACGAAGCAACACAGTAGACGTAGGCCTATTTTAGGGGCTGAACCACTCTATATCTTGTCTTCTCTATAGTTACTTACTTTATTTACTTATTACACACTTTATTATTGACTTGCTGGTATGAGAACGTCTTGTGGCTAATTTTTCGTATCATCATTTTGGCACCGTCTGTGGGAATCGAGATACTTTAATCTTGTTTCTCTATGTAATTTGGTTCTTAAACACCCTATTTGATCCCTGAGGGTCCTATGGATCGTCATCTCACGGGTAGATGCTGATTGTTGAACTCTATTTTTATTTACACCCTTAAACGGGTATTTCACGTACTCATATCTATTCTCGGGTCACCATTTTATAACCTTAAAACTATTTTACATACCTCTGTGATATTATTCCATCTAGGTAGTGCTGAAAAGCATGAAGGGCTTTAAGCCCCCAAAAGGTAAATGATTAGGGAGGAATTATGTGTACTCCCTTTTTGTTGTTCTTTCGCCTATTATCTGGGGTTTATCATCATAATGGTGTCGATTAGTGCACCGAGAGACTATTATTCTCTAGATAGACCCTAGTTAGCATACTGCCCTCATGTTTCGGGAAATGAGCTCAGTTTCTGGGCCTCAACTTTGAGATTTCGCCCCCTGCCTATCAAGGGATGCGACGGGTAGTTTAAATACCTTCATGCCGCGAACCCAACAGGGGCAGGTGTTACAGAAGGTTCAGATCATCAAGGACTCAGGTGGCCAACTCCACCTCGGTGTTATATAAGGCTGCAGCAACACTCGTGTGCTTTTCTGGCCTCGACCTCATCAGTGTAGCGACAACCCAAAAGCTGCCTCCCAACCTCATACTTGGTTAACCTCATACTTCTGAGATTACTCACTTATGCTAGTTTTTCTCAGATTATATATATTTGTAAAGACTAATGACGGTAAAAAATGGAAAGAGAGTCTAGCCAGAGCACAGAAATCAAAGATAAGATTGTGCAGCTGTACAATTACCTTAACCACTTCTATGAAAGTCATGCCTCACTCCAGACCCAGGTCAACTTTTTGACTCAGAGGGTCCTAATGCTAGAGGCTTAGGCGCGACACCCATAAAAGTAGCACCAACAGCCTTCACTAACGTGGCAGTCCAAGAGGATCCAGCCGTAGAATCAGTCAGCAGGTGTCAAAAAAGGAGAGTGAAGAGGGCAAAAAAGAAATCTGGGGCCTACACTCCGTTGACCTGCCCGATTGATGAAATCTTTGAGCTCATCAAAGAAGACAAGCTATTGAGGTGGCCAGAAAAGCTAAGAGCTCCACCCCACAAGAGGAACAAATTTACGCAGTGCAGATTCCATCAGGACCATGGCCATGACACTAAGCAATGCTATGCTCTGAAGGATGAGGTTGAAAGGCTAATTAGGCAAGGGATGTTGCGGAGGTTCCTCAAAGATGTTTAGGGGATGCAGCCTTATATCACCTGGGGAGGCTTGATAGTATCCCGTATATTAGCTGTGGGTTGCTCAATAACATAACCCAGCTTGGGGAGGCTTGATACTATCCCATATATTAGCTGTGGGTGGCTCAATAACATAACCCAGCCTGGGGAGGCTTGATAGTATCCCGTATATTAGTTGTGGGTGTCTTAATAACATAACCCAGTCTAGGAGGCTTGATAGTATCTCGTATATTAGTTGTGGGTGGATTAATAACATAACCCAGCCTGGGGAGGCTTGATAGTGTCCCGCATATTAGCTGTGGGTGGCTTAAAACCCAGCATGGAGAGGCTTGATAGTATCCCGTATGTTAGCTGCGGGTGGCTTAATAACATAACCCATCATGGAGAGGCTTGAAAATATCATGTATGTTAGCTGCGGGTGGATTAATAACATAACCTAGCCTGTGGAGGCTTGAAAATATCATGTATGTTAGCTGCGGGTGGCTTAATAACATAACCCAGCATGGAGAGGCTTGAAAATATCATGTATGTTAGCTGCGGGTGGATTAATAACATAACCTAGCCTGTGGAGGCTTGAAAATATCATGTATGTTAGCTGCGGGTGGCTTAATAATATAACCCAGCCTGGGGAGGCTTGATAATATCCCGGCTTACATACAGAAGGGCGATGCTAAGGAAGATCAAGGCAATATTCCATGAAAAACAATTGAAGCACTAGAGGAAAAGCCTTAGCCTTCTCCATATTTTCTTTACTAGTTATGTGTAGCCCCTATTCAGGAAAGGGCTACCACTTTCAAATATGGATGCAGCCATTGTCAAGCGGCTGCATCCCTATTCAAGCGACAACACTTCCAACTATTGGAGCAAGGAGCATGGCGGGGTTAAGGTGTCGCGGCCTATATAAAGTGCACTTGTGGTAATCTATGATGAAATGCAATTTTTAAAGAGACTAATGGTTGATGAGGCCTACAAAGCTATTACAGAGGGATTCCGAATATTCAAAAGCACATCCCTATCAATATGGTTGTGGCCATTAAGTAAATTCATTCAGAAATAATAAAGACAGGATTCTTAGACTGTCGCGACTCTGATTATAGGGCTACCATTTTAGGTGATTTCAAGGCAGAAAGGTCTGTGGCCGATGAACATCAGCCATGCGAATTACATCCACAGCCTATAACTAAAACTTGTGAAGGTTCCTTAGCATTACTCGAGGGTGCCGCGACAATTCAATAAGAGCGATTATCGACGAAGTATGTTATATTATTACGGACCTAATCTATTATTCCTACAAGTTCATTCAATCAGTAAGGCATTTTAATTACGTAAGGCAGCTGTATTCAAGCCATATGAGGCGTACAGAAAACATTCACTAAAGCATTGAAGCAAGCAAAGAAGAAGATGCAAAAGCTATAAGAAAATTATGCCAAAATTATTAATGCAGAAAAGGTGGCCACAATCTTGATATTATCAGTTATGATTACATGAAGGGACCCAGCCTTTATTCAATGATCAAAAAATAAAAAAAATCATGAAGCTGCATTATCATGATCATCTCCCTCCTCTCTATCCGCGGCAGTCTCAGTTTCCTCTTCAGCTATCGCTGCCTCAGCTTCTTCTCTGAGCCTAGTTTTCTCCTCCTCCCCAGCTTTGAGCTTAACAATGCATTCTTGATGATCAGCATCACTTAGTCGTCAGTCAAGAACCTTATCCTTCGTCTCGGGGAAGGTCTTTATTATTCTCTGCCTCAACTCCTGGTAGCCGTAGAGGTAAGCCCTATTATTAATAAGGAAGAAGTCATTGGATCCCTTGAATGACTCCACGGTATGATAAATAGCCAGCTAAAGAGCGTTACCGTGATCTATCTCCATCTTCTTTATTGTCGCGGCATGGTCTAGGGCATCTTGGGTGGACTTAGCCTTCAGCTCTTCATACTTATTTTGTAGAAGAGCGAGCTTGTTACTTAAAATCTCCGTGGCCTGTGCATCTTCCGCGATCTGGGCCTGGGAGGCTTTGAGGGATTCCACGACTTGTTTGAAATTTTCCTCCATATCCTCCCTTGCATTATTTGTAGCAGCCAAATCCATTTGGGTTACCTGAAGAGCCGCGGCAGCAGACTGCTTCCCAGCCTCAAAAGATGTAGTATGTGCAGCATTCAAATCTGCGGCATGCACTCTCTTCTCGACCTCTTTCAGTTTGTACAGGGCCTGGTACTTCCTTTTTTGGGCTACCATGACATTCGCGACCTGAAATTAAAAAGTTAGTTGCAATATTTAGAACGCATAAGAAAAATGAAGAAAGCACTGAGCACTTACCCTCAGAAGACTATGGAGGCCGTAGTCCTCTAGGTCATCGTGGTCTTCTCCCACCAGCCTCTCGAGGTCCACAGCATCAAGGGCCCTCCCCATCCTCCCCGCAGCCTTCTGGTAGTGTCCCATGAGGAATCAGGGTCGGGTTGTCTCAACTAAGGACGCGGATGACCGTTAGGACCAGAAGCGCCGCGACACTAAGGAGGTGCCAAGTTAGCATTAACTACAACTACAAGTGGCAACGGAGGAGATGCTGAATGAAGGGGTGCATCAGAAGTGGACATCAACCCCGCTGTGGCCAGGTTGGCTCCTATGTCATCATCAAACTCAGCTTACGATGGGTTCTCAACATTTTTTATTGTCTCCATGGCCTGAGTTGCGATCGCGGTAGGTGGATTATTGTCGCCGAAATAAATCGCAGCTGGAACTTTTATCTTGGTCTTTTTCCTCTTCCTGCTCCGCACAGTATTGTTGAGAACGATTGATTCCTCATCCATCTCTACCAGCTGCGCGGCAAACAGTTCTCTGTCAACTTCCTCATCTGAAAAGGGAAAAGGAGCAATAAATATTAGAAGTCGAGACAAAATGCCGTGGATGAATATAGAATCAAATTATTACCTCCCGCGGCCATATCTTTTGGAATGGACTTTCTTGGAAAGAAACCTGCTTCAAATATAGTTGTTGATGTAACAAGTGTGTTGAACCTCTTAAGCTCGGCAGGAACTGTCGCGGCCTCAGCAACTCACTATTCCTGCCGCTTGCTCAAGTGCAAGTTATCAAAAACTAAAGAAAACATTTTAAAGGTTAGTACAGAGTAAAAACAATTACTAAGAAAGAAGGGATGTAAAAATGATCCAAATACCTAGTTTAAAGGGAGACCCCCATTGCCACAGAATTTTATATGAACTCTCCCTCTCGTTCTCCTCGGGGTGAATCTACCAACCTTCCCTGGATATGTAAAAATACTTGCCTTTCCAATTTTTTACACTGGTTGGTCTCCGAGAGTAAAGTGTCCCATCCCTATTATGGACGGAGAAGTAATAGTACCCGGCGAACTTCACTGATTTTTCCTTTGGCCGGTGGAAATGAAATAACTCCGCGGGATTATTGTCCTTCTTTAATTGGTTCTCCCAAAGAAAGACCGCGGCAAGTATGGCCCTCTAGCCAATGGGATCTATCTGGGTTGGTGCCAGTTTCATTGTCTGAAAAATGTGACGGATGGGAATAAGAACTGGCATCTGCAGCCCATAAATAAATGCATGGAGTGGGAAGAAAACTCCATCATCGGTTAGAACTGTGAAAGTTATTTGGTTCGCGACAGGTGCTGAGCACATCAAATTTTCTATAAATTCGAAGGCTGCGGCCACCTGGTCAACCCAATCTTGGGTCATGATGCCACGGATATCAAGTACAGCTAGGGGTCTCTCAAGCCTCCTAGATGGACTAGCTGGGTTATCCTTAACTCTCGCGGCATCATATCCTATGCCCAATGGATGATTACTTGAGTTAGCTTACTCCTCTATTATAGACTCAAAATACTTCTTGCAGGCAGAGTCCATGGATTCTGAGTCTAGTATCATGCAGTTGGGGCAATCCCTCAGTTGGCAAGGCCCTATTGATCTCAAAGGAGGCACGAAAGGCAGTTCGGGAGGAGAGGTTCCAAAATGCTTTGCCTAAAAGCCTCTCAGAAACTCATCTAGGTCAAAGCTCATATGGCTGGAACAAGACCTGAAAAGCAGAATCCGCAGTTAGGCACCGCAACCAGTATGGTTCGAAAAAGACTAAGGGGTTACGCCCTGAAAAACAAGTAACGCCGCGGCATATAGATTTGAGGGGTGTTATTTCTCAATTGGAGTTGCTAATATGCTAAAACACTGCTGACTCTATTCGTTGAACCTAAATGATTACCCTCTGACCCTACCGATCATAGGCATCTCTTATATCAGCAAGGAAGCTTACACTGTCGTGACAACTCACTCAAATGGAATTAGAGATTACAAGCATCAACCATCTCTAAAATCACTAAAGGTCGATTCAAGGAATTCTAGCAACAATTACAATTATTTATCATGGATGTATATTTGGTCCTTAAAAATTTGAAGATTGTTCAGCACGCAACGGTGGGGATTCAGAGCCTTAGAAGACCCCCACCGCCGCGGCAGATTAAGTGGATATGCATCAAAGAGTCACGGAGGATAAATCTCACAACCTAAGGGGCCGCATCCATCGCCCACTGTATGCCATGGATATGTCATCAACAGTTCAAGGGACCCTAGATTATTGATTTTCTATCATGTCGCGGTCTCTATCTTAAACAGTTTGGTATCTAACGTTTAGTCATTTTAAGATCGAATACACAGAATATGAAGAGTTTATTTATGAACAGCAAGAACAATTGTATGATTTCATGGGATTCAACACGGATACATGTTATGTTACTTAAGAATTTGGAAGATCAGGGGTTCAACTCAGCATATGAAGATTAATCCAAATAATTATTATAATAATTTTATCGTTCATGTGTGATGGCAGGTTAGTCAATTGGAACCTAGAATTCCTATCAAGCAATGTAGAAGATCATATGTTCAATTATTGAAGAAGTACGAGATACGAAGACTATTTAAAAAGATGATTGGTTGAAAAATTGCCTGGAACAGAAAAATCAGCAATGCTCAGCCTCACACCACTTTGGAATCGCCACGCACAGCTTTGAAGGGTCTTCGGAAAATAAAAGAAGATGAACACGCAGAAATTCTCTCTCGATTTTCTCTCAAAGTTTTGGAGGTGTAATGAAGTCCACGTCCATAAACAATTTATATAAGAGAGAGCGAAAGACGAATTGTCACCTTGAAAACTACCGCGGCACATAAGAAAACTTAACTAAGCCACAACCCCAATCTAATTATCTTAGCACTATGACTTGGGGGCTTATTGATCCTACAAATATATCACCCTGCCGCGGATGGTATGCTATTATGCACATGATTACATGTCGCGGCCTCTATTCGTAATGTGCGCGGCTTCTACTGAACGCAGAGTGCGGCCCTGCCTCATACAGGGTACGGCCCCACATCAAGGGGCATGGTCGCCATCAATGTGCCGTGAACCCACCCAGTTCAGGGCGCGACACCTTTGTCTTTTGCCAGTTATAGGATGTAGCGCTTAGGTTGTTTGCCTTACAAGCCGCATCCCTCTCCATCATAACTCAAGACTTTGTACGTCACGTGCTCATTGCACATGAGCATATTTCTTATAAATAGAGGACCACACCTCGAAATGAAGGGGGGGATTCCACATGCTCGGGGCAAGTTCTACAGGACGAATTCTCTCTTCACTTCCCCAATATACAACTCGAGAATTTCTCATCCACATCGTAGCTACCTATCCAGCACACCGGAATCATCAGTCATCATGTACTCTCCTTTATTCTCATACTTGTATGCCTCTTTAGGCATTATTGTACAATGTAACGCATATAATGAGAACGGAGAAACACAGTGGACGTAGGCCTATTTTAGGGGTTGAACCACTCTATATCTTGTTTTCTCTATATTTACTTGCTTTATTTACTTATTACACACTTTACTGTTGACTTGCTGGTATGAGAACGTCTTATGGCCGATTTCTCGTATCATTATAGATATATAAAGAGGGTATAACTAAATATCCATGAATAAGAACGATACTGAGAAAACTTCATGCATAACTGATAAAGGCACTAATTCTTACAAAATGATGCCTTTATGATTAAAGAATGCAAGAGCCACATATCAATGGTTGATGAATAAAAATTTTAAAGACCAGATAAGGTAAACCATGGAAATTTACGTTGATGACAAGCTGACAAAGAGTCTTAAACTTGAAGATCGTGTAAAAGACATGGCAAAAACTTTTGATACCTTATAAAAACACCAAATGAAGCTGTATCCAGCCAAATGCATCTTTGGAGTTGGATTTGAGAATTCCCTATACTTCATAATAAATCAAAGCGAAATAGAAGCTAATCTAAAAAATTAAGGCACTGATCGATATGTAGTCGCCAAGAAATCAAAAAGAGGTTTAGAGACTCATAGTTTTCATAGAGGCGCTGAACAAATTTATCTCCAAGGCCACTGAAAAATGCCTACCATTCTTCAAAGTAGTAAGTAAATTCTCCTCCTTCGCCCTCAAATGGAATAAAGAATTGGAGAAATCATTTCAAGAATTGAAGGTTTACATGGGTTCTGGTCCTTTGTAGTCATGTCCCATGTATGATGTAAGGTTATGCTTGTATATAGCAGTCTCTGAATCGGTAATAAGTTAGGTAATTTCTCGAATAGATTAAGGGATTTAAAAGAAGTATATCATATAAGCAAGGATTTTCAGGGGGCGAAGAATCAATATCCCATGATGGAAAAGTTAGCATTTTCACTTATTTACACAGCAAGGAAGATGCATATATACTTCCAGGCTCATGTAATTGTGGTATTAATTAATCAGCCTCTAAGTCAAATCATGCATAAATTAGAGAAGTTTGGTCTACTATAAGTAGCATTCTCCATTGAACTAGACACATATAATATAGATTATCAACCTCGTACTTTAATCAAAGAACTAGCAATCGTAAATTTCACTCCAGAATTCATGTGGGAGGATCCAAGTTTAGTAAAGGAATATTCATTTTCTGATCCAGACCCTTTCACTCAAGACTCGACTCCAACAATTGAGGATACCTCTTATGACTCAGCCCCAACAATTAAGGCTTCCTCTCATGCCTCGGCCTCGGTCGACACAGGTTCAGTTCCAAGAAAAGGAAAAATAGCTATTAAAGATAAATACATGGAGATGACTGTAAATGGCCATCAAGAGGTAGACCACGAACTATTCTCTTTAGAGATTCCTATCTAGAAGTTATATATGGACGGATCCTCATGCACAGCAGGGAGTGGGGAGGGAGATATACTCTTGGTCTCGAATGAAATAGACATTTCATACATCCTTAGTTTTAACTTTTTGCCCTCATATAATGAGTTGCAGTATAAAGCTTTAATAACAGGTTTTAACATTACTTGAAGTTAAACGAATTCAAGAACACAGTTACTCACAACTGGTGGTACATCAGATATCAAAAGAGTACGAAGCTAAATCATAAAAATGGATAAGTACTTAGGAAAAGTGAAGGCACTCATATCCTGATTCCTGAAAGTGAAGATGCGGAGAGTCCCAAGGGTGTAAAATTCCAGATCTGACGCTTCGATAAGATTGGCTTTGGCCACAAAAACTCCAAAGGATTGTACCGACAGAGGTTTTAGCCAAACCTAATATCGAAAGGGAAGATCCATAAATAGAAATATTAAATTTAAACCTCATCCCTTAATGGATGGATATATCCATAGAATTTCTCAAACGTGGGAAGCTCCCGGGAGATAAAATGGAGGCAATGAAAATCAGATTTAGAGTTGCTAATTTTTTTTATCTTTGGGGACATATCGTATAAGAGGTGTTTTCTTCTTCCTATATTGAGGTGTGTTCATCCCTTAGAGGTATAGTACATTTTGAAAGAGGTACATGAAGGATCGTATGGTAGTCATAAAATAAGAAGTTCGGTAGTCAAGAGAATTATCGTATAAGGATATTATTAACTGACCTTGGCCAAAGATACTTATGCCTACGCAAAGAAATGTAACTCCTACCAAAGACATGCAAACATAAGTTTTCAACCTGATCTATATCTTAGAAATTATATAAATGAATTTTTGCTATGAATTTTCAATATTTTTATTCCATAAAAATGTTCCACTTTACGTAAAATTACCATTTTACACATATGTTTCCAAACTTGTCATTTTCTCCATTTTCACAAGTGTCTTTCTCAAAACACAATTAAGTTACTCACACTAACTTCTTAATTATTTTTAACCTATTAACACTTCTTTAACAATTCTGGAATAATATATTTCTCAAGTTGAAAATACTTTTATTTCATCACTTTCTTTCTCTAAGAAATCATTCAACTTTTAAAGACTACTTTATAAGAATAATACCACTTCTCTTCATTAATACTTGCAGTCTTAAAACCATACACTTATCACATTCTCAACACCTTCTTCACACACTTTAAGGGTTGAAATTTATAATTTCTTTATCTCATGTTTAAACCCTCATTAAACTTGTTTATATGTTCAACATCGAAATACTACAAGTTTATATATATGGGAATATGAATTTTAAGTCCAAAAATCCTATTAAAAGGGTTGAACATATCATTTATTATAAAAGTCTCATAATATTTCTCAAACATAATTCTTAAGACAAAAGACGCTTTTATTTCTTCAAAACTTGGATGAAATTTCCATTTTTCAAAAATCCCCATTTTTCACAAGAAAACTTGAAACATTTATTCATAAATTGTTCTAAACAAAATAAACATTCTTCCAACAATTTTATTCCATAAAAATGTTCAATACTAAGTTTTATTAAAATATATCAATTTACTCAAAACCATTGAAACCTATTTTGTAACCCCATTTTTTACAAATCATAAGAAATATCATTCTTATATCATAATGCATCCTACTCTTCAATTCTATCCATAAGACTATTAACATGCAAAATAGAGTCTTAAATTAAGAGCAGAGTTTTCCCACCTCAAATGGAGCTCCAAAAATGCTACAATGAAAAAGATTTTGATGGAAACCCAACCACATCCTAAGGTGGCATCAAGGAGGTTGCCTAGCTCCACAAAGCTTGGATCCATAAAACCTCCAAGGAAAACCCCCTTCAAACTCCATTAATCCTCTATCTTCACCTTCAAGAACCCCCCTAAAGACCTCCAAAATATGTAGTTATACCTAACAATGGTGGAAATGGGTGTATTGGGCATAAATATGGTGGAATACAAGTATAATATGATGACATAAGGTGGAGGTATGGAGGTGATATGGTGGTTTGTGGTGGTAAGACTTAGAGAGAGAGGGAGAGAGAGAGAGAAAAAAAAGAAATATAATAATGGTGGGGGTATGACCTCCCCACCTTTATCCTCTTTACCCTCAAATAAACGCAAATAACCCCAAACAAACCCTTATAAAAACATCCCCAAATCTTAAAATCCCATTTTTGTCTGGGTGCACCAGAACTTGACACGTCATCGATCCAATGGCCTAAAATATGACAGCACACAATGGCAATCTGATCTAAAAATTTTGGGGTAGCCTCGTTCAAACGAAAATGATCTCGTTCGAACTACAAATGATCTCGTTCGAACTACAAATAATCCTCGTTCAAATGACCTTCTAATGAATTCAATAGAGTGACAATGCATTCGAACCTCATTAGAACCCAACTTTCGAATGACCTTCAAATGACCTTCGATTCTCGTTCGAACGACCAGATTATCGTTCGAACGAAATAGGGATCTTGTTCTAACTACCATCAAGTCATTTGATCGTGCCAAATTCCTTAAATCTCCAATTTCACCCAATAACTTCCAACAATTTACATCAATACCCAAAGAATAATCAACTATAGAAATAAAATCCCATACCAATTTTTTAAGTCCCAAGGGTTTGATATTATTATAATTTGCTTTAAGGACACGATTTTATATATGTCCATCACAATTAAGTATGTTGTATACTGCTGCAAGTCGTCGAAGAATTAAAGAAGTTTAAATCAACAAAAGACGGGTCCGAATATCAAATGTTCTTCAACATTCAAGCCCAACGAGATAATTTTGGTAAGAATATATTTAAGGTCGATTTGCATTTCATATTAAAAGTGTTTGGATATTTTTTATAAGAGATTAGAAAAGTTTTTCTACATATAAAAATGTGTTTATAAATGTTTTTTTATAAAATGGTTTTATGAAATGTTTCGTATAGAAAGGTTTGTGTAGAAAACGTTTTGAAGAATTTTTTTCTATGTCTGATGGTGAACCTTGGGATTGATGTTGTGCTCATTCAAGTGAGATCACAATATCGTTCAAACGACACGTGTCTCGTTCAAGCGAGATCAGGATCTCCCTAGTGAAATATCTTCTAGTTCAAACGACCTGTCGTCTTGATCATTACTATATAAAGGGCATTCAGGTTACATTTTGGAAGGGGAGAAGTTAGTTTTCTCAGAGTACTTTTTGAGAAAGAGTTTTTTTTGGATCGATAACTGCTACGAGAAGAATCGTTTTATTCTCCCATTTAAGGGTTCAAAGTTTGTTTTTAATTCACAATCCTAATTAATTTTATGTGAATTATTTTATGGAACCCAAGACATATTTTGCTGGAATTTTATGCTGCTGATTTAGGTGTTGTTTATGTTACTGGGCTGTTGACTGCGTGTCGTTGAGGATTACTTGAGGGTGTTCCTTTGCTAAAGATTGGGCTGCGATTCTTGTGGGCTCGGTGCATGGAACCCATTGCTGACTCAAGGTTGTGTGTCTATGTAGGTTTGCTGAGGTAAACTTATTGCAGATTTCATTGTAATTGTAAATTGTGATCTAATTCATAGTGAAATAAAAGGTTTTGCCTTCGGGAATTTTTTCTGAAATCTGTGAGTTGGATATTTGTGTTTATGATGGTTTGACACATGCACACACGTAGTTGTATGTTTAGGGGCTGAATTAACTTGGTTTAAAATTTGACTCTAATTAAATAAGTTTATGGTTGAAATTTGCGCATTTATTAAGATCAGTATCGCACACGACCCTTTTACAAATTGGTATCAGAGAAGGTTACTCAAATTTACCGAGTATTCCTAATTTATGAAAAATTTCGTGATATTATTTTTTTCGAAAAATCATATTTTTAAAAACAGTCGTAATGTTTCTGAATGAAAACATCGGTTGCCAATTTTTTATGGGTCTAATTATGCTTACTGGAAACCTGGCATGAAATTACATTTAAAAGAAATCGATGAGCAAGTTTGGGTCATTTGTGAAAGAGGTTGGACTCCTCCCACTATCACCGCGAATAATATTACGAATTTAAAATCTGTGTCAAACTGTACTGAGGATGAGTTTTGGTGGAGCAATTTTAATTCACGTGGACTTAGTACCATTTCCGGACACGTCATCCTCGACGAGTTTCGACATATTATGATGTGCACCACATCTAAAGAAGCGTGAGATGTTTTATAACTCACCCACGAGGGCACTAACGCGACCAAAGAGTCTAAAATTTGAAATTTGACAACTCAATTTGAGACTATCACCATGCTTGAGACTGAGTGTTTTGATGACTTTTATACATGTTTGTTTGATATTATCAACACTAATTTTAATCTTGATGAGCCCATACCTGATGCACGAGTGGTTAAAAAGATTTTAAGATCGCTCCCAAAATGTTTTATCCCTAAAGTGATTACTTTAAATACCTTAGGTAATTTGAGTCGTCTGAAATTATAAGAGATGGTAGGACACCTCCGAAATATGAGATTAACATGTTTCCTGACACTGTCAAGCCTAATGATAGAGGGATAGCAGTTAAATCCCAATCTAAGAAGAAAAGTAAAGTGAGATTTTGTAAGCCTGAGTCTGAAGACGAGTTTGATTTTGATATGTCCATGCTTGCAAAGAATTTCAAAAAGTTTCTCAAGTTTTCAAAACAAAATTCTTCTAATAAAACGTTTTTTGAGAAAATGAAAGATAAGGCCAAAGAAAGTGGTTAGAAAGAGAAAGAGGGTGAGGAAGATTTAGAAAAGGTGACATATTTTGAGTGTGAGGGAAAAGGGCATAAGTCATTTGAGTGTCTCACTAGACTTAGGAGAGAGGGCAAGAAAGTTTCTATTCTAGTCACCCTTAGTGATAGTGAGGAAGAGGTGAAAGATTCCAGGGATGAGTTATCACATGGGAAGTTTATTTCTTTTTATGCTAGTCTTGTTAGCAGATTCATTTTATCCCATGATGATGAGGATACTTGTGCACATGATACCCCCGGGGATGATTTGAGTGTTTCTAGGGAGTCTGAGAGTGAGTGCGCTAGTGATAAGGATAGTAAGCTCCAGATCGCATTTAGAGATTTATATGTCGAGACATTAAAGACTAAAAATTGAATAAGGATTTAAGCCTTAGGTTGCAAGATTTGGAGATAAAGTTAAAGAGTTTGAGGTGAAAGTGAGTCAACTCGAGAAGGTGAAATTGTTTTTTAGTGAACAGTTGATAGCTTTAGGCCGGGAAAAGAGTGTTTTGACCAACACGATGTATAGTCTGACAACACGTGTATCCCAACTCGAGAGTGATCTCAAACATGCCCGGGAGGTCAAGGTACCTTTAGAGAACGCATATAAGAAGGTTGGAAAGATGGTTCCCAATCCCATTTTAGGTAGAGGTGAGAGTTTAGGAACAAGTCATGACGGTGCTTCTACTTCACAAGTTGCATCTGAGCCGGTTCCCGCTCTAGTGTTTGATTCACATGAATCTCAACCTAACCCACCTAGGTGTCCCGTACCTGATAGGAGAGCGCGTAGGACACGTTTTGAACGAGGTTTTCCTATTCCTGTTTATGTTTGCACACACTGCAAGAAGAGAGGACACCTTAGGGAATTTTATTTTAAGTTGGGTCATATGTCAAGTTTTGTAACTACACATGTTCACACGCACGCACCCACACCTAATGCTCCGGATGATTAAACGAGAGAGTTTCCACATATTAGGGAGAAGGTAAAATTTTTAGTCAATACTTTACATGATTTGACGATGGTTTTTCATAGGATGTCACCACCTTTGGAAAATTCCACCGCACCTAACGGTTGAGGTTTCAACTTATTTGCTAGCATAGTATGATTTTCATGATGATATTTTTGCCTAGTGCTCGTATGTATCATTTTTTGTATTTGTTTTTTTTTTGTTTTGAAAAATTTTGGAAAAATACAAAAAAAAAATTATTTTGATAAATATTTTTGAAAAAGACAAAAAGAGTTTTGTATTTTATTTTTACACCATATATGAATGGACATTTAGAATAATCAAGTCACAACATCATTCCATATCCATGTGACTATTTGATAGTATTTTGATATGCGTCATCATTTTATTTTTGTGCTTTATAATGTTTGGAGTCATTGAGATGTAATTTAGTGTTACTACCTACATGTTTGACTCATGACTTCCTTTAATGCACTCTTTCACATATTTGGTTGATTATTGTACTTGTTTATCACATATTGGTTGGAGTGTTGTCATCTCAATTTTATCTTTAAAACGAACAACAAAACTTAATAATGGAAGTAGTGCATATAAAAATCGTTTACCGTGACGAATTTAATTGCAACAAAATATGATAAGTGAATCACGAAAAAGGGCTGCGAGAGTACAAAAGTAACTCGTCATGAAAGCCACCGTTTAAAAGAGCCCGAGACAATTTAAAGGCTATAAAATATAAATATGCCAATAAGGGTCCAGCTTAAAAGAAAAATATAATGACTATTATTTATGAGGGAGTTTGGATGGAAAGAAATGAAAAACGGGTTTGCACGTCCTGACAGCGTCTTGAAAAAGCATTCATAGTTTTAGACGTTATTGGTGTGAGAATCATTCTTAAATTTGATGTGTTGATGGATTGAGTCGCTGTCATTTAAACTCAACACTTTTTGACACCTAAGGACGATTTTGAGATTCATTCGTAAGGAGTACACATATTCATCGTGCACATATATTATGTTCTATTGCATTGATTTTCCTATCAAATATATTCACACACATTCATTCCGTATCCATGATTTCATTGTATTAGTGTAAATTCATGGCGTATGATTTTTGTAAAAATTATTTTTGCATTTTTGTATAAAAATTGAAAAAAACAAAAATAGTTTGTGGAAGATTTTGAATTACTCTTTCCATGAGAGTAGTTTGATTCATATTTGCTATGCATTTTTGTCGTGACAACTCGATGTTTGGTTTTGTTTATTTGTTTCCTTGTCTATTTCGGACAAATTAAAAGGGGAGAACAAATTATGGGGGAGTTTTTTCATTATAGGGGATATTTGATTATATTGATTGATGTATTTTTAAATCAGTTCAAACTCGATGCGTCACAAGGAATTTTCTTTGTCTCATGTGTGTAGGTACTAAAACTGAAGATAAGTATGGTGCACACTCTGATGAGAATGGCCTGAAGATTAGATTGTTGAAGCAAAATTAGAAGACTTGACATTTTATCTTTCCAGTTTTGTTCTTGGGAGGGTAGATTTGAATACGTCATTTTTTATATTGATAATTCAGATGTTTTTAATTTCTACCGGCATAGACATAGGGGGACATTTGTAAGGACATGATTTTATAAATGTCCGTCATAATTAAGTATGTCGTATACTGCTGTAAGTCATCGAAGAATTGAAGAAGTTGAATTCTACAAAAGACGGATCTGAATATCAAGTGGTCTTCAACATTCAAGCCCAACGAGATAATTTTAGTGAGAATATGTTTATGGTCCATTTACATTTCATATGAAAAGTGTTAGGATATTTTTATATGAGATTGGAAAAGTTTGTCTAAATATAAAAATGTTTTATAAATTTTTTTTTATAAAAAGGATTTATAAACTGTTTTGTACAAAAAGGTTTGTGTTGAAAAAGTTTTGAAGAATTTTTTTCTAAGTCTGATGGAGAACCTTTGGATTTACGTTGTGATCGTTCAAGAGAGATCACAATGTCATTCGAACGACACGTGTCTCCTTCGAGCGATATCAGGATCCTTCAAGCGAGATGTCTTCTGGTTCCAACGAGTTATTGCCTTAATCATTGCTATATAAAGGGAATTCAGCCTACGTTTTGGAAGGGGAGAAGTTAGTTTTATCAAAATATTTTTTGAGAAAGAGAGAGTTTTTTTTTTGGATCGATAACTGCTACGAGCAGAATGGTTTTCTTCTCCCATTTAAGGTTTCAAAGTTTATTTTCAATTCACAATCCCAATTACATTTATGTGAATTGTTATGTGGAACCCAAGACATATTTTGCTAGAATTTTATGTTGTTTATTTAGGTGCCTTTTATGGTACTAGGTTGTTGACTGCATGTCATTGAGGATTACTTGAGGGTGTTCCTTTACTGAAGATTGGATTGCGGTTCTTGTGGGTTCACTGCGTGGAATCCATTGCTGACTCTAGGCTGTGTGTCTATGTTGTTTTGCTGAGGTAAACTTATTACAAATTTCATTGTGATTGTAAATTGATATTTAACTCATAATGAAATAAAAGGTTTTGCCCTTCGGAGATTTTTCCTGAAATCTTTGAGTTAGCATAGTTGTGTTTATGATGGTTTAATACATGCACACACATAGTTGTATGTTTATCAACTGAATTAACTTGGTTTAAAAATTAACTCTAATTAAATAAGTTTGTGGTTGGAATTTACGCATTTATTTAAATCAGTATCGTACACGGCCCTTTTATATTTTCACTGGAAAATAATAAAATATTAGGCACGGGTATTACATTCTTCCTTCTTTAGGAAATTTCATCCCTGGAATTATCAATCCACCAATTCCTCAAGTTCATGGGATTTACCAACTCTCATACTAAGTCATAGAAATTCTCCAAGACTAAATATGACACTCCTCACTAGCCAAGATCACCTCATATGCTCTTACACATGGGTTGTAACTAAAGGTTCATTATACAATGTGTTCTAACGCTCATCGCCATACCAACCATTAACGTTATGTAACCGTCCTCAAGCCTCCACTCACTTGATGATCATGATCAATCAAGTCCTAGGACTACCTTTGATAATACCCAAGCATGCCAGTACCTCAACTGAGAAACCCACTCTAGTGATCGATACTCACCCAACAGTGAACCGTAATACAACCAACCATCCAATTCATTGTCAAGTACCTTCTCAAATATAAGGACTACACATTCCATATTTCATCAAATCCTCGGGTCATCATGATAGCATAACCTCATTTAAGCTTAATGTTAACCTCATATCGTAAGTCACTCACTTCGTGGAGCGACACACCTACCAAATCATCATTATACACTCGGATGACAACTTTTTCTAAGTCACTCTGATGACCCTAGTATTACTTTAGGCTACTAACTTTAGAGTACACACTTGAGTATTATGCCAATCCACTCACTGTAGTAAAACAACACTATGTGCTAAGTTTTCTGGAGTTTTAACACTATACATTGTCCTTAAGTCACCATCCTTCTCTTTATAATCATATCCACTAGCTGCCATGTCGGTAAATGCTAAGGAAAGTGAATGCTAAGAGAAAACTATGTGGCCAGAATTGCAGCCACCCATACACAAAACTTTCTGCTATAGAAAGGATACCTCAGATAGGGGCGCACCCAGTTACCGAGTTGCATTGACCATGCTAGGTCCAACTGCACTCTATTATACCAAACCTCATTGTACCATGACATGGTACAAATACGAGCTACCACTGTCGTAGGAATATCAATCCTCGATTACCAAAATCGAAAGGAACACACACAAGAATCAAAGGAACAAACAGTCATTCCGATAAAATCCCATTTGTAAGCATCAAACTAGGGTTTACAAAAAATGAACCTACATTGCCTTCTTCAAAGTTTACAACTCCTCTTAGAAATTCTTCCTGGCACCGAACTAGCAACACACCCTGGCTCGAGTCACCAATCATGACGAATCGAATCACAACCATTTTTCCTTACCAGATGAAGTCAACATATGAATCTGTTGTCCTCTGTGAAGTCAAATTACATACTTCCCTCCTTAGGAATAAGGCTTTCCCCCTTACATCCTTAACACACATGAACCACTGGTGAATGCAAAATGCCTTTGTCAAGCCGATCGTTTCCACTAGGTCATTGTCATACCTTCATCGCATCCCAAATATCTCCTTAGTAAGAACCCCATTAATCAAAACATTTACCTTATAAGTAATCTTCAACTACATAAAGTTGTCACTGAGCTTACCCAAACTGAATTTACGTGGCGGACACATCAATCGTTATTAGCATTCTAAGGGTAGTAAGTGCCACACAAGGCTACAACTTCTAATCCATATCGGATTGGCAAGAAGTTCCAAGAAATAGTATCTACCTTGTTATGGCTATCCTAACTTATATAATCGACACATGCCAATTGTGACACCCCGCCTAATTAATCCCGGGTGATCAGTCCTAAATCAAGTTAGAACAGGTTTCTCATTTGGTCCATTCTTAGCATCACTGTCGTTTATTAAATTACTAACCACCTAAGTGAGAAAAATAGACTGGTGTCAATTTTTATCTTTCATTAATTAAACTAAAACCCATGCGGAAAATAAAGCAATATAACCATCACAGATAATTGAACTAATCATTCCACAAGTAAAAATAATTAACCGAGTAAACCATCGGTCCAAATCATAAATCCCATAAAGACAAGAATAAAATCCCAACAAGTCTAAGAAACAAATAAATGGAAAGTGAGCGACATGCTCGAATAAATAATAATGAGTCTCTACATTATGAATGAAAGAAAGAGGCGTCTATCAAAGGTCCCGCAACATCCACATATGCTGCAGCAACGGAGTTCCTGGAATTGAGTCAAGTCTGGCGTCCCTGTGGCTGGACACCTAAAAGGTTTTTAAAAAGTTTTTATAGCAAGGGTTAGTACCCAAAACATTTGAAAACATTTAGCAAATGATTAACTTGCAGTAATAATAAATATGCATGCTCTTCATATTTTAGTTAGTGTCGCACTCTCTTGAGAACTTCCTTGCCCCTCCTCTAATGTGCACCACTAACGCTTTAATTATCACCTAGTTATCTATCTCATGACTAGATAATTATTAAAGTCTCCTTATACACCTCCCCTACTCTAACCTGAGTAAAATGTGATTATGATTTTTAAGTCATTAGTAACATCAACTTAATTAAATCATTTCCCTTTTTAATTCATATAACTACTCCACTCGTTATACATATACAACAACACATGCTTGTATTTATTTAGTCCGTATATAATAATCACCCTATTATATACTTATAATATTGCAGCATTCACACACACACTGGAATACATAAACCACTAATATCCACCCGAGTAAAAGTACTCCCCGGATATAATTTCTCTAAAGTGCTAGTACACTAGGTATATTCACATATCCTAGTTATCCAAGTTAGAATCTCTCACTAACTTGGTTTAGTATACGATTGGAGGCGGTCATATTCCTTCCCGGAAAGTGAGATGCCCCTCACCCCCTGTAACGGACGCTATGACCTGGGAATCTACTCGCCCTACTCCTCAAGCTAGGGGATTCATCCACTGCGCGTAACCTCCCCCCCTATAGCACTAGAGTATAATAATATCTAACCACTGATATTAAGGCATACACTATATATATATACTATCACACACCGTATATATATATATACATATATAAAAATGTTCTAGCTACACCGTGTACCAAACCCGTGACACAAGCCTATTCCATTTTTATTATGAGGTTATTACCCAACTCGAATTATTAATTAATTTGCACATTAATAATTTCAGTTACTTTTGATGTTGCCCTCACCATTTAATTGGACTAAATCTCATAGCCCGAATTAACCTCACCCGAGTCTAAATCCCGACTCTAAATTTCTTAGTCCATTACTACGTAATATAATTTACCTCGATGTCACTCAACCAATTTTGACGTGTCATCCAAATTTCTCCTCCCATTTCCTAATTAATTCACTCACATTTAATTAGGTAACCCCATGCATTAATTTCTCCACAATAATTAATTTCATAACAACTTTTATATAAATTTCTTCTTATATAAATAAAACTGGGCGAAATGTCAGTTTCTGCCGACCGTCGATCGATCGACTTCATGGCGTCGATCGATCGATCGAACAGGTACTCGTCTTCTTCGCGAAGACGGACAGCCATGGGCGAAAATCTGCAAACCCTAATTTCCTTCTACACTGAAACTAAGTCTCTTTTAGCATTTGTACATATTAGGAAACTCATTAAGGATCTCCAGAGTATTCAACCACATCAATAATTCGTCCATTAACTCAAATTTCTAAATTTGGGGAAAGTTTCATCATTAACCCTAGGTCCATTTACACCCCAAATTTCATCATCAAATTCGTTTCCAAATATGCAGATAACATCCTTATCAGATATGCAATAACTCACCATTATCAGATTTAATAAGAAACATCACCCCAAATTTCGTAAATCAGAATTGTTGTTTTCAAAATCCCATGTTCATTCCATTAACACCCAAAAACGGATTTCTACATAATCACTACACATGAATATGAATCGAAAACAGATTTAATGCTATTGCAAGTTATCCACTTGCCTTAAGGTTCGTAGAGTCTGAATTGGAGCTAAATCCCAAGGTTGAAGATGACCTTTGATGGCTCTCTTTGATCCCCAATTTGGCTTTGGCTGCTGTTAGGGTTTCCTAACCCTTAATTTGCTTTCTCTAATTAAGTTCAGCCACCCCCTTATTTCTTTTTATTAGATTAATTAACTTAATCCCGTTTTTTGACTAATGGGCCAAGCCCAAGTGACCCAAATGTCCCCGAGTGGGCCCGGCTATGTCTAAAAACGTCCCGTGACCCGTTTACTACCCCCGGGTACACTTTTCCGACTATCTCGGCCCATCCGGACTCAACTGTACCCTCAGAATTTGTATCCGAATTAATTTATAAAAATACTTATCCCCCACCCCATATAGTCTTATACCGACTTTCGAATGTGATAAGTACCTCCTCGTCACTAACACTCGAGGCGACGTAATTACATTATTACTATTCACTTAGTAGATAAGTTTTCCCTAAATATTAACCATTCAATCCCAGATTAATATTTATCTATATTATTCTGTTCTAATTAATTCATTAAATTACAACACACTAAGTAATTTAAAATCTCCGAATTAATTAAATTAAATGTACCAAAAATACGGGGTGTTACATACTCCCCCCCTTATAAAGGAATTTCGTCCCCGAAATTAGATCGTACCTGCGTTGAAAAGTTCTGGATATTGTTCCCGCATATCCTCCTCTCGCTCCCAGGTAGACTCGTCAACATTGTGATGACCCCACTGTACTCTAACCAATGGAACGACCTTGGATCGTAATTTCCGCTCACTATGATCCAGAATTGCTACCGGCCTCTCCTCATACGAGATGTCTGGCTGTAAGTCGATCTCCTCGAGTGGAATATGCCAAAAGGCTCTCTCGCTCCTTCGATATTTCTTCAGTGATGCCACATGGAATACATCGTGTATCCGCTGAAGATGATCTGGTAATCCAAGCTTATACGCCACCGGTCCCACCCTCTCAATAATAGGGAAAGGTCCTACGTATCGCGGTGCTAACTTACCCTTCTTTCCGAACCTCATCACCCCTTTCATAGGGGATACCCGGACTAAAACCTGGTCCCCAACTTCTAGATCCACATGTCTTCGAGAAGCATCAGCATAACTCTTCTGCCTGTCCTGAGCTATTCGAATCCTTCCTCGAATCAACTCTATCTTGGCAGATGTCTCCTGGACAATCTCCGGCCCCAAGAGTTTGTTGTCCCCCACCTCTAACCAACAAGCGGGTGAACGACAAGGTCTCCCGTATAGTGCCTCAAACGGTGCCATCCCAATTGTGAATTGGTAAGAGTTGTTATACGCAAACTCTACCAAAGGAAGATATTTCTCCCATCCTCCCTCGAAGTCCAAAATGCACATTCTGAGCATGTCCTCCAGCATCTGATTAACTCTCTCAGTCTGTCCGTCAGTCTGTGGGTGATATGCAGTACTCAAGCGTAACTCCGTGCCCATTTCCTCCTGAAAGCTCTGCCAAAAGTGGGCAACAAAGATTTTGTCTCGGTCGGATACGATATTTATCGGCACTCCATGCAGCTTAACAATCTCTGCTATGAATAGCTGTGCATAACGCATCGTCTCAAAGTCTGTGCGTACCGGCAAAAAGTGGGCTACCTTAGTCAACCGATCCACAATAACCCATATGGAGTCGTGACCCTTTTGCGATACCGGTAACCCTGTGATGAAGTCCATGGATATGCTCTCCCACTTCCACACGAGAATTTCTAACGGCTGTAGCATCCCTGATGGCCTCTGGTGGTCAACTTTCACAAGCTGACACGTGGCACACTTCGAAACAAACTCCGCTATGTCCCGTTTCATCCCTGCCCACCAATACTGCCTCCTTATATCTTGGTACATTTTATCCCCACCGGGATGTACTGCAAATTTCGAACCACGGGATTCTGTCATAACTGCGTGCCTTAAATCCTCATCCTCTGGCACCATTAACCTCCCATTAAAACGTAGGCCTCCTTCTGAGCTAATCGAGTAACCTTCCGCTCCCTCAGCTAATAACTGGCCCACCCTATCCCGGCAATTCTGATCCTCTGCCTGAGCCTTCTCAACCCGCATAATGATCTCGGGTGTGATGGACAAAGCCGACATGCAAGCCTTTGCTACGTCGTCTTCATATTGAAGCTCTCTCCACTTCGCTTTCCATACCTCCGATATTTTTCCAGTCGGTCTTCTGCTCAATGCGTCTGCTAATACATTTGCCTTACCAGGATGATACTGGATATCAAACTGGTAGTCCTTCACGAATTCTAGCCACCGCCTTTGTCTCATATTCAGATCCTTCTGTGTGAAGAGATACTGAAGTGACTTGTGATCCGTGAATAGAGTAAACTGTTCTCCTAGAAGATAATGCCTCCATATCCTCAAAGCAAAAACGACCGCTGCCAACTCTAGGTCGTGAGTGGGGTAATTCCTCTCGTGGGGCTTTAGCTTCCTGGAAGCATAAGCTATAGCCCTTTCCTCCTGCTGGAGCACACCCCCAAGACCCCGTAAGGATGCGTCTGTGTAAACCCGATACTCTAGCCCTCCCTTTGGCAATGCTAGCACGGGTGCAGATGTCAACTTGTCCTTTAGCTCGTCGAACGCTAATTGACAACTATCATCCCACTTGAAAGGCACCCCTTTCCGAGTCAGATTCGTCAAAGGTCCTGCAATCTTAGAGAATCCTTTAATGAATCGTCTGTAGTAACCGGCCAATCCCAGAAAACTGCGCACCTCGGTCGGTGTCGTGGGCTGTCCCCACTCCCTCACCGCCGACACCTTATCCGGATCCACTGCAATACCCTGATCTGACACGACGTGACCAAGGAACTGTACCTCCCGTAGCCAGAATCCACACTTCCCGAATTTGGCATAGAGCTGATGATCCCTCAGTGTCTGTAGAACCATGCGTAAATGCTCTGCGTGCTCCTCCTCGGTACGTGAGTAGATTAGGATGTCATCAATGAACACGATGACAAACTGATCTAGGTACTCCCTGAAAACCCTATTCATGAGGTCCATGAACACTGCTGGTGCATTAGTGAGCCCGAAGGGCACGCGACAAGAAAGCGGTCTTAGGAACATCCTCTTCTCGGATACGCTGTTGATGATACCCTGACCTCAAGTCAACTTTGGAGAAGTAAGACGCCCCTCTCAGTTGGTCAAATAAATCATCAATCCGAGGCAACGGATACTTATTCCGTATCGTCACCTTGTTCAGCTCCCTATAATCCACGCACAATCGGAGTGACCCATCTCGTTTCTTCACAAACAACACCGGCGCACCCCACGGCGATGTACCCCACCGAATAAAACCCTGACCCAATAGTTGCTGAATCTGCTCCCTCAATTCCCGCATTTCTGAAGGGGCCATTCGGTAAGGTGCCCGAGCAATAGGCCTCGTTCCCGGTGCCAAGTCTATAACAAATTCGATTTCTCTGCTGGGTGGTAATCCTGGTATCTCCTGGAATACATCCTCAAAGTCCCTCACTACAGGGATAGAGTTTAAAGGAACTGCCACTTCCTGCGAGGTTTCTTCCTCAATGTAGTATAGATGAGTGGTCGAGCCTCCCTCTGGGCGAGGCATCGTCACAACAAACATCTCCTGTCCCGGAATGGCGAAGATAAGGCTCCCACCGAAGCAATCAATCATGGCTCTATAGTCAGCGAGCCAATCCATACCGATGATCACGTCATGAACATGCATATCTAATACCAACATGTCCGCAGGTAAAACTAAACCGCCAATCTCCACTCCTACTCTCCGACATATAAAGAATATAAGCGACCCATTTCCCAACGGTGAGTCGACACACGTAACAGTGCTCTCTGCGGTGGCTAACAACCCTAAAGCCTTCGCGAAATGTGTAGATATAAAGCAATGAGTGGCCCCCGTATCAAACAATACCCGACCCATAGTGCCATGGATAGAGAACTTACCCTCGATCGCGGGCAGCGCCTGCTGTGCTGGAGGATTGGGAACATCCCGAACATTATACACACGCCCGTAGTGCATCTGCCCCTGCTGCTGTGGGGCGGGTGGTGCTGGTGCTGCTGGTGGTATCTGACCCTGTTGCCCTTGCTAGGCACCCTGCTGCTGGCCTCTGCCCCTCTGCGGGCACTCCCTCTTGAAGTGTCCTGGCTGGCCACAGGAGAAACAGCGTTTCTGGTCGTCACCCTGCCGTTGGCCCTGCTGGCCCTGACGTTGCTGGCCCGGTTGGCCTCCCCCGTTGTTTCCTTGGCCCTGAGGAACCTGCTGTTGCTGATTAGGGCCTGGTTGCCCCTATCTGAACCCCTGTCCTCCCGGTCGGAACCCACCAGGCTTAAACTTCTTAGCCTGATTCCCTTGCTGAACGATGACCTGCTGCTGTGTGCCACTCGTCTCACTCCTAGTGACTGCCTTGCCCTGCTGGCTCGGCTCACCTGCCTTCTTGTTCCCCTTAGTGTGGAAACGATGATCCTGACAATGTATAAGTGCGGCATTAACGACATCTGTGTAGGTCACCAATGCCGGGTTTCCAATCAAGTGCTGCCTGATTCTCCAAGCCAGACCATCCATGAACTTGGACTTCTTCCGCTCCTCATCGCTCACCTTGTTTGGCACAAAGTTTGCCAGACGGGTGAACTCCTCCTCATACTCTGCCACTGACCTGTCACCCTGTACCAACTCGCTGAATTTCTTTCTCATCTCAGACTCAACTGCTGGAGGGAAGTACTTGCGGTCAAACCGCACCCAGAATTCAGAAATCGGCATCAAATCCCGCTCCTCAACGGTGGTTACGGACTCCCACCACTGTAAGGCTGCCCCTGACAGGCGAAAGGTAGCCAGCATCTGTTTCTGCACCTCTGTACCCTCTAACATGCGCAGATGGCGCTGAATGTTCTTCTTCCAATCACAAGTCTCAACCACATTGGTGCTACCTCGAAACTCAGGTGGGTGACCCTTCTGAAAGGTCTCCCTCACTCGCTGCCAAGATGGTGGCCCCACTGGAGCCTGAACTGCTGGAGCCAATGGAGGCGGTGCCTGGGGCTGTGGAAAATGAGCTGCCGTAGCTCGCATCGCTGTCTCGACCGCTTGGGCCACTATCACTGCCACCTGAGTGGTGGAAATCAACTCTGGCGGTGGTGGTGGTGGCGGTACCTGTGGCTCCTGTCGAGCCTCCCTCACCTCTTCTCTAGCCTCAGCCCTCTCCGCTCTCTGTCTCTTTGGCGGCATCTGAAATAGATAGAATTGTCTAAGTACATAATTTATACAAAAATTAATAGCAGGAATACGATATCTCACAAGCGGAAAATATAATCAACAGTCCTAATAATAGGGCTCTATAACAACCGAACGCTACGCTGAAACGTAGAAAGCCGTACAGATCCTAAGGACTCTAGAACCTGATGCTCTGATACCATCTGTGACACCCCGCCTAATTAATCCCGGGTGATCAGTCCTAAATCAAGTTAGAACAGGTTTCTCATTTGGTCCATTCTTAGCATCACTGTCGTTTATTAAATTACTAACCACCTAAGTGAGAAAAATAGACTGGTGTCAATTTTTATCTTTCATTAATTAAACTAAAACCCATGCAGAAAATAAAGCAATATAACCATCACAGATAATTGAACTAATCATTCCACAAGTAAAAATAATTAACCGAGTAAACCATCGGTCCAAATCATAAATCCCATAAAGACAAGAATAAAATCCCAACAAGTCTAAGAAACAAATAAATGGAAAGTGAGCGACATGCTCGAATAAATAATAATGAGTCTCTACATTATGAATGAAAGAAAGAGGCGTCTATCAAAGGTCCCGCAACATCCACATATGCTGCAGCAACGGAGTTCCTGGAATTGAGTCAAGTCTGGCGTCCCTGTGGCTGGACACCTAAAAGGTTTTTAAAAAGTTTTTATAGCAAGGGTTAGTACCCAAAACATTTGAAAACATTTAGCAAATGATTAACTTGCAGTAATAATAAATATGCATGCTCTTCATATTTTAGTTAGTGTCGCACTCTCTTGAGAACTTCCTTTCCCCTCCTCTAATGTGCACCACTAACGCTTTAATTATCACCTAGTTATCTATCTCATGACTAGATAATTATTAAAGTCTCCTTATACACCTCCCCTACTCTAACCTGAGTAAAATGTGATTATGATTTTTAAGTCATTAGTAACATCAACTTAATTAAATCATTTCCCTTTTTAATTCATATAACTACTCCACTCGTTATACATATACAACAACACATGCTTGTATTTATTTAGACGTATATAATAATCACCCTATTATATACTTAGAATATTGCAGCATTCACACACACACTGGAATACATAAACCACTAATATCCACCCGAGTAAATGTACTCCCCGGATATAATTTCTCTAAAGTGCTAGTACACTAGGTATATTCACATATCCTAGTTATCCAAGTTAGAATCTCTCACTAACTTGGTTTAGTATACGATTGGAGGCGGTCATATTCCTTCCCGGAAAGTGAGATGCCCCTCACCCCCTGTAACGGACGCTATGACCTGGGAATCTACTCGCCCTACTCCTCAAGCTAGGGGATTCATCCACTGCGCGTAACCTCCCCCCTATAGCACTAGAGTATAATAATATCTAACCACTGATATTAAGGCATACACTATATATATATATACTATCACACACCGTATATATATATATACATATATAAAAATGTTCTAGCTACACCGTGTACCAAACCCGTGACACAAGCCTATTCCATTTTTATTATGAGGTTATTACCCAACTCGAATTATTAATTAATTTGCACATTAATAATTTCAGTTACTTTTGATGTTGCCCTCACCATTTAATTGGACTAAATCTCATAGCCCGAATTAACCTCACCCGAGTCTAAATCCCGACTCTAAATTTCTTAGTCCATTACTACGTAATATAATTTACCTCGATGTCACTCAACCAATTTTGACGTGTCATCTAAATTTCTCCTCCCATTTCCTAATTAATTCACTCACATTTAATTAGGTAACCCCATGCATTAATTTCTCCACAATAATTAATTGCATAACAACTTTTATATAAATTTCTTCTTATATAAATAAAACTGGGCGAACTGTCAGTTTCTGCCGACCGTCGATCGATCGACTTCATGGCGTCGATCGATCGATCGAACAGGTACTCGTCTTCTTCGCGAAGACGGACAGCCATGGGCGAAAATCTGCAAACCCTAATTTCCTTCTACACTGAAACTAAGTCTCTTTTAGCATTTGTACATATTAGGAAACTCATTAAGGATCTCCAGAGTATTCAACCACATCAATAATTCGTCCATTAACTCAAATTTCTAAATTTGGGGAAAGTTTCATCATTAACCCTAGGTCCATTTACACCCCAAATTTCATCATCAAATTCGTTTCCAAATATGCAGATAACATCCTTATCAGATATGCAATAACTCACCATTATCAGATTTAATAAGAAACATCACCCCAAATTTCGTAAATCAGAATTGTTGTTTTCAAAATCCCATGTTCATTCCATTAACACCCAAAAACGGATTTCTACATAATCACTACACATGAATATGAATCAAAAACAGATTTAATGCTATTGCAAGTTATCCACTTGCCTTAAGGTTCGTAGAGTCTGAATTGGAGCTAAATCCCAAGGTTGAAGATGACCTTTGATGGCTCTCTTTGATCCCCAATTTGGCTTTGGCTGCTGTTAGGGTTTCCTAACCCTTAATTTGCTTTCTCTAATTAAGTTCAGCCACCCCCTTATTTCTTTTTATTAGATTAATTAACTTAATCCCGTTTTTTGACTAATGGGCCAAGCCCAAGTGACCCAAATGTCCCCGAGTGGGCCCGGCTATGTCTAAAAACGTCCCGTGACCCGTTTACTACCCCCGGGTACACTTTTCCGACTATCTCGGCCCATCCGGACTCAACTGTACCCTCAGAATTTGCATCCGAATTAATTTATAAAAATAATTATCCCCCACCCCATATAGTCTTATACCGACTTCCGAATGTGATAAGTACCTCCTCGTCACTAACACTCGAGGCGACGTAATTACATTATTACTATTCACTTAGTAGATAAGTTTTCCCTAAATATTAACCATTCAATCCCAGATTAATATTTATCTATATTATTCTGTTCTAATTAATTCATTAAATTACAACACACTAAGTAATTTAAAATCTCCGAATTAATCAAATTAAATGTACCAAAAATACGGGGTGTTACACCAATATTCTAATCATGCTTCGATATCCCCCCTTTTCGGGTGCCATTTCAAGTCTCCATATGACATCATCAATCTAAGTCCTTGATACATTTCCTATTACTCCTTAAAATCAAGTGTCATACCGTGTTCACTAGTCATTCCATGACACCCAAGCATCACGCACATTCACAACACAAGCTCCCAAATTTCTCCTAGAAGGTTATGCCACCCATCTTTGCCAATTCGGATGACAGCACCCGACACATACAAAATTCGAATCTTTTAAACCTTGACCAAAGAATTGAGGTCATTACTTGACCCTTACTGTAATCATCACCAGGACACAAGTACATCTTCATACCAGACTTAACTTGTTTTCGAAGGATGCCAAACATACTCCACATAAAAGTCCTCAAAACCTGACAAGATTCCATTATCCAAAACTTTTTCATTATAGGTGCGCCCCATAAATTTCTCAATACCTACATCGTGATTACTAGGTTCTCGTAAAGACATTATTCTATGAGCTTCTACACATTGTGCACCTTAACCAATGAACAAATCACAATAGTCGATTTATATTCCTAGTGACACCACACGCAATATATCCTGCGGACTCTCCAAAATGCCCCTAAACCACATTCACACTAGGATTACCTCGCACCTAGCCATTAATCAATCCACTAAAACAGGACCTGATGCTTAGATAAAAATATTATCTTCCTTATAAACGGTTGTGGCCATAAACCATGTACCAAATCATTGACTGACACTAAATAAGGATTCTTACAGGATAGAGGATGTCGCCTACAACCTATAAACCTCTACGTCTACATCACCAACATCACTAAAGATCCTATTCCACAAATTTGCATCATATTTTCTAAAACTCAATAAGGAAGACTATCTAGAGTTTACTCCTAAGTCTCCTCAATGATCATTGTTTCATACGTAACATACTCACTATAATTTTCATGTAACCCTCATCATATTTTGTGAGGTACAACTTCTAATCAACAATCACCAAGACACATAGTAGTATTTTACCAACTCAAACCGAGTACACATTACCAAGGATAGAATTCATCTAATTACATCATCACAATTATTTATCCAAAATATTGCACCCCGGAACTCAATGCATTCTTATCATAATTGTGAGTGTAAGAAATGTCACAATAAATAAAACAAGCTCAAATTCAAGAAGTAAAATCACACACATCAACGATATACGTGGTTCGGTAACTTATTAACGTCTACTATGAGGATTAATACTTGAGATTACATCCCATTACATTTACAATTTATAGATGTTAACATAAGAGATTGAGTTGTACAAATAAATCAATGTGATCGTGGATTATTAATGGTGTCTGTGAATATCTCCTCCGAGATTGTTGGTAACTGATTTGAATTTATCCATGAGTCTTTCAGTGTTTATAAGATACACAAGCCATCAATGAATATCGAATTTGGGTCGGGCAGTCCTCTATGCAGCTTGAGTTGGTTGGCTACTTTCTTGGGTTAAAATAAATGGGTTCCTATAATTGCCCCTAAAAAATTTGGCTGAATGTTTGGGCTAACAAATTTTAATTGGATTCAAGGCCCATAACTTGAAACTTTTTATTCTCGAAGCTAGAATGGAATTGTTTTGGTTCTGTTGAATTTAAGGGGGTACGCTCACCTTGAGTCAAACACTATAGCATATTTTTAGTTTTGTTGAAGAGGCGAGGGTACCCTTGTTCGAAAATCTATATAAAGCACGGGCCAATCATTAACTTTAAAGTTTAAATCGGAGATACATCTCTTCTATTAGTTGACCCTTCACTCTTACCCTTGTTTGTTAAGTTTCCATAGTTCTTCTTCTTCAGCATTCCGTTTTTGTTCAGAGCTCCATTAATTCTTTTAATTTGAGCTCATATTACCTTAGTTTTCCCCTTTTGTGATTTTTTCTTCAACTGTAGTTAGGGTTTTCTCTTTGTTAAAGTGTTCATGGTGACTTTAGAGAACACGTCAATAGTTGAATATAGGAAATCTTGTAATATTCCAGACTTGGTATAAATTGACTGTGCCCCTCTCCTTGTAGACATTACTGATATTTAAGGGAGCACAAAATTCACACCTTATTAATCACCCAAGGGGCTTTAACATTTCCTCCTAAACCTCTTTTCTAAAGACTCTTCAAATACTTTGATGTTATTCCTACTCAGTGTGCCCCGAGAGTATGGAAAATTGTGAAAGAGGATCATAGGATAAACACACTATATGGGACTAAATTGGGTCTTGTTGAGCTCTATTACTGTTATGTCTAGTCACAAAACAATGATGGTATTATATACTTGAAGACCAGGAATTTTGATAGGGTTTTGGTGGTTAACCTACCAAATTCTCAAAAGGATTACTAGGTTCATGGGTTTATTGCCAGAAATTGGTAACATCTCCCTTCGTGACGGCGAGAGGAATCGAGTCCCTTTGATTTTAGATTTTGGGGAGGATCATATAGGTTGCTTTATCTTTTCTTCAGTTTACTTGTTGTTTATTTCTGATTCTTATCCTCTAATTGATGTTTTTCTTCCTCTACTTTGCACCTCGTAACAAAAATCAAGAGCTTGACTTAAGTGAAGTTAATATTCCCGAACTCCTGAATACCTGAACGGTTAAGGAGAGACTTTCAAATGGTGATCATCTAAGATTTGTAGCCTACCTACTCAAATATAAGAATACAATAAGAAATTTCAATACTCAACAAGTCTACAAAGTTCCCTACCTGAAAGCTCCAGAAGTTGGTCCCTCTGATCTGGTGGTGCTAAAGGAAGAGGGGTAGTGGGAAGAAGAAGAAGAAGAAGAAGAAGAAGAAGAAGAAGAAGAAGAAGAAGAAGAAGAAGAAGAAGAGGAGAAGGATATGGGCCCCTAGTTAGGAGGATAAAATTTATAATTGATGATGATGAGGATCAGATAGTTCTTTTTTATCGGCTTAAGTCCTAGAATATGTCAGATATAGATTCCCTTAGGGCTAGTAGTTTAAGCACAGGAGCCAAGGGAAAAGAGAAAGATAAAAAGAAAGAGAAGAAAAGAATAATAGAATATGAGGGAGAGAGAGAGAGAGAGAGAGAGAGAATAGGAAGAGAAGAAGAGAGAGGAAAATAAAAGGAGGGAAGAGGCTAAAAGAAAACTGGTCCTGAAGGCCCTACAGTCTCCTTCCTCACCGTTGATATAGAGGGAGCTAGTGTGGGTGACACCCATTCCCCTTTCCCCTGATCTTTTAAAGGGGTTGTACTCACTGCAGACCACGAGCGTTCCTCATAGTTGGGGGTTGCCCAGCTTGCTATCAAGTTTGTTGAAGGACTTGCCCTAGTAAGTATTTCTCTTTATTCCTGAACCATCTATGTTCTGCATTCTTTCTTCTTCGTACTCACTTAGCTCTTTTTCTTTCGTGCAGTTTTGGGCTGATTTTACAACTCTTTTGGATGGTCATGCCAGCCAGTCTAAGGTTAATCAAGAGCTGAAAGAGGCTTTGGAAAATTTTGAGAAGGCCTTTTTAAATGCTCTCTTAGCCTGGGATTAGGAGAAGGAGAAGCCGATGAAGGCCTATGATGATCTTGAGGAATCTAAGAAGATGGTAGCCATCGAGAACAAAGAGTTATCCAAGGAGAACCATAGTCTGTCTAGTAAAGTCTAGAAGTTAGAGTAGGAACTCCCATGTGAGAAATATGGCATGTACACTTAGGGATAGAATGCAACCTATGATAATGACAAGCTCCAGTTAGATTATGTAAAGAAGGAGGCCGTTAAGAAAGGTTGGGACCAAGCATTGGGAGCTGTAGGGACTCCTACTGATTCTGAGCTCTTTAGTCTTCATTATCCTGGGGCTAATACCTTTGCAAAGGGAGAATAGAATGATAGTTAGCCTACCTACCACGAGGAGGAGGAGTTGGGTTAGGTCGGAAAAGATGCTGACTAGGATCAGAGGGCTGCCCATAAGGGGAAGACAGTGATTGAAGTCGAGCAAGTGAAGTAATAGTTCTTTTAGATTAGAATTTTTTTCCTTTTACTTGTACATATTTTTTATGCCCTATAATTTATTTATTTTCTCTAATTGTACTGTCCTATAGCCCCCTTCTTACTAATGAATGAAAGAGAACCTTCTTTGTTTTTGTTGATTTCTTTTTCCCTTTGTATTGATATTTCTTTGTGGTTTCACTTGTTATATTATCTGTAGCCTGACAGGGTAATATTCCCGTTACTTTAAAGTTAGGAATGATCCTGGGGACCAATATCAGTGTCCAAGCTCACAAGGATTTTGTAAAAATTTACAAGTCTTTGAGGGTGAGGACTGAGAAATATAAGAATCATTCCAAACTGATCACTAGGCAAACTTATAGAAACCACTAAAGTAGTCCAAATGGGCGAAGTGCTCCAAACCGGGAATGATGTCTTAAAGAAGGAGGTGGCTGAGCTGAAAGGAGATGTACGAAGAGCATATGTGATAGAAGTTGGACTCTAAAGAGACGTCACGAGGCTCCATGGATAAGTCATAAGGCTAATGCACCTATTCAGAATGGGACCCCGATAAGCCTAGGGAGATAGTTATAATGCGGGCTGGTCTAATGCCCCAGAAAGTCTCAAGGAGACAAAATATCTCGCTTTTTCTTGAGGGTGGCTAAATGCCCTTAGGGAGGTTAAGACACCTAAGGATTCCTTCTTGTGGTACAAGCACCAGGTCGAGTGTGCATCCTATATCCATAACCCGTTCTTAAAAGAAGACAAGTAGATTCCAATTGATGTTATCCCTACCCAACTCCTGGATGATTACTTTGAAGATGGTGTAGAGGAGTTCACTTCTAAACCAGATGATGGATAAAGAGCTTGTGTTGTAGATTATCTTTCTCACCATCATGAGACATCTTAGGTCCTTGTGTATCTTGGTCTTGATGAAATTGTAATTCCCATTTTTATAATACAAAGCTTAACTTTTTAACTTGTTTTATATTTTGAGCATGTGCTGACTAAACATGAGTTAATAACTATGTCTTACATTTGAACTGAAGAGAGTTTGTGCTCGTCAATTACTTAAGATTTTTGTCGACCAAGCAATACTATTTGACCATCTTAGGTCTTTTGCTATTTAAATTAGCTAGTACTTAGGTTTGATTATTTTGGGTCTTTCAGCCGACTAAATCAAGTGTTAGCCATATGTCATCATGTGTTTGAACATTCTCCCAGTCCAATATGCCTTAGCAGTATCAGTCCACCTACTTTACATGTTAGGTTATGTTGTCACACTCCCTTAAGCGTAACTGAGATGATGGCAAGAATGTACCTAGTCGATGGGCCATCCGCACGAGCAGGCTTTATTGTGACCAACGTAGTTGGCGACCAACCTGAGTTGTCTTTATTACCTAAGGATCTCTTATAGGGATATTATTCTTGACGGGGTAAATCATGAGGTTTATTATGTTTGCAACAAAGACCTGAGGGTTGTAGTAATTGAAACACTTTTATTAACTTGGTATAACTACTGCGAACCCTACTCGACATATGAGATTCCTTGCTTGAAACAAGTTAAACAAAATATTGTAATTCCTAGGACTTTTGTTGTGAATGAGGGAGTTATCATTTGGAAAAGTTGTGTGACACTAAAATGTGACTAAGAAATTTAAAGCAGAGAATATATAATATCAAAGTGAGAGAACCAACGAGAGTTTATTCATTGAATAATAACTTGCAGGAAGCATAAGTTTGAAATGAAAATTTGAGTAAATTAAATGTGCTAAGAAAAGATAAATGAGACTGAAAATAGACCTTCTTGAGATTTTCTGCATTTTATGCTCTTAGTATCTCCCTTCCCTCCAGTGTTTCCAAGTGATATGCTCCTTCAAGGTCGTCCCTTATCAGCTTAAAAGGTTCTTCCAGTTTGGTCCCAGCTTGCCATCTGATGGTTTTTTGGCACTGTCAAGGACTTTCCTTAGGACATTTCCCCTACCAAAAACTTCCCCAGACTGACTTTCTTATTGTATTTTTCGACCAGTTGCTATTGATAGGAAGTCAACTTGATCATGTCAAGTTCTTTGTGCTTAATTTCTACGTAAAGTTCAGTGTGTAGTGCATTATTGTTATGGCTTTGGTCAACCAAGGTACTTATCCTGGTAGGGAGACCTGCTTCAAGTGGGATAATGGCTTTCATCCTGTAAGTGAGCATAAAGGATGTTTCCCCTATTGGTCTCCTAGGAGTAGTACGATAGGCCCATAGCATATGAGGGAGCTCGTCCACCTAGGCACCCTTGGCTCTTTCTAACCTCTTTTTTAGTCCGTAGAGAATGGTCTTATTGGAAGCGTCTGCCTGATCGTTGCTTTGGGGATACGCCACAGAACTGAAGTAGTGCTTGATGCCATGCTCACATAGAAACCTTGAAAGAAGTTGCTTCTAAATTACGTGTCGTTGTCGATGATGACTGCCCTTGGTATCCCAAAGCGTGTTATATTTCTTTTCAAGATGAAACTGGTCATGTCAGCGTTATGAATGTTCGCCAATGGTCCTACCTTTACCCATTTGGTAAAGTAATCTATATCGACCAGCAAATACTTATAATTTTCGAGTGCAGTAGGTAGTGATCCCATGATATCCAGTCCCCATTGTGCAAATGGCTATGGACTTGTCAGAGATTTTAGGTCACCAGCTGGCTGGTCAACCATAGGAGAGAACTTCTAGCATTTTTTGCATCTACGAACATAGGTGCGTGCATCCTTTTTCATGTGAGGCCACCAATAACCTTCTTTGATTGCTCAAAAGGCTAATGACCTCCTTATTGCATGCCTCCCACAAATACCATTATGAAGTTTTCTAAACGTACTCGGTGTCATATGGGCGAACGCATTTGAGGTAAGGGCATGTGAATGATTTCTTTTAGACCTTTCCTCCTGGGGCAAGATAAAAATGGGCATCTTTCACCCTTACTTGATGAGCCAATCATTTGTTGCCAGGCATTACATCGCTCAGTAGATAGGTGATAATGGCATTCATCCAACTGGGGGCCTTATTTATGAGGAGAACTTACTCGGCTACGGCTGTCTAATCAATGCTTGGCTAGGTGCGCAACTCTACCACTGCTGAGCTTATGGCCGTAAAGGCATCTGCATGGTTGTTCTGTCCCAAGAGAACTGTTGAATGTCAATCTTCTCAAATCCTACTATAAGACCTCTTACCACAACGTGGTAGGCTACCATTTGGTCGTATTTTGTATTAAAATATCCATTTACCTGCTTGGAGACCAGTTTGGAATCGCCAAATACATTAAGTCATTTTGCACCCAGTAGTTGGGGCTTGCGCAAGCCAGTGATTAGTGCTTCATATTCATCTTCATTACCTCAAATCCAAATCTGATTCCCTGTTCGATAGCAGTGTCTTACAGTGTGATGAGGACAATTCCTACTCCTTCCCCCTTAAAATTTGGAGGCTCCCTCAACGTAGAAGGTCCAGTCCTTAGATTGTACTCCCTAATCTATTGACTGCTCTACTTTCTGCTGTTCGATAGGTCGGTCCCCTATAAATTCGGTGATAAAGTCTTCTAAGATTTATCCTTTAATTATTGTTCTTAGTTAAAAGTGGATATCGAATCTTCCGAGCTCTACCGACCACTTTGAGAGTCGTCCAGAGTGGTTGTCTTTCTGAAGAACAACTTTAAGGGGGTAAAAAGTGATCACCGTTGTTGAATGAGCTTCGAACTAATGTTTCAGCTTTCTTGAAGTGACCCGCGGGACATAGTCAATCTTTTCTAGGGTCAAATAACATTATTCTATGTCTAGAAGTGTCTTTCTAGTGTAATAAATAGCATGTTATCCTCCTTTTGTCTCACACACCAGAGTCAAGCTTACAGCGTGGTCTGATACTGCGAGGTAGAGATACAATGGGTCTCCATCATCTAGGATCATTAGTAGAGCCGATTTTCTAATAGGATTTGATCTCCTCCAAAGCTATTGAATAATCATCATTCAATATAAGGCCTTTTTCCTTTTTAAGAGCTGGAAGAATGTTTGGTAGCATTTCAAAGACTTAAAGATGAACTGACTAAGTGTTGTGAGTGTATTAGTGAGATTTTGAACTTCTCGCAGTATTTGTGGAAGCTGGACCCTGGTGATCGCATCAATCTCATCTGGATTGGCCTCAATTCCTGTTTTGCTAACCAAATAACCTAGAAACTTTACTGACTGGATGCCGAATGAAAACTTATTTTCATTAAGTTTCATCCTATATTTACTGAGGATTTGAAAGGTTCTTGCTAAGTCCGTGAGGTGGTCATATATAGTCTTGCTCATGGCTAACTTATCTTTGATGTAGACCTCCATTTTGTCTCCCATCTATTTCTTGAACATCTTCGTGACTAACCTCTAAAAAATTCACCCTCGTGTTCTTTAGGCCAAATGACATGACCTTGTAACAGTACAACCCAATGGGGGTTATGAAGTACGTTTTGTCCTGATCGAGGCCGAACAATGAAATTTTATGGTACCTTGAATAGGCGTCTAGAAAACTCATCATTTCATGCGTTGCCATAGTGTCAACCAACTTGTCGATTTTAGGCAGTGGAAAACTGTCTCTGGGACATGCTCTGTTGAGATCTGTAAAGTCAATACAGACCCTACAACTATTATTGCTCTTTCGTACCACTACTGAATTGTATAGCAACTTGGGAAACTGAACTTCCCTAATGGATCCTCCATCCATAAGATCCTCACTTTGTTCTCCACCGTTTTAGCCATCTCTGGGGTTGTTCGACGAGCCTTTTGAGTGATTAGCTTACAGGTCGGGCATCATGAAGATAATGGCAAGCTATGTTGGGATCAATCTTAGGGAGATCATATGGTTCCTAAGCGAAAAAGTCTAGATTACTTCTCAAGAAGGTAATCAATTCTTTCTTTTCGTAATCGATGAGTGTGGTTCTGATTAGAAACTTTCTTTCTGGCATATTGTCACCAGCTCCATCTTCCTCTAGGCTTTCAACGACCCTATCAGTAGGATGTACCCTAGTCTGCACCACCCCTGGTCGGTCGTACCTTAATTTCTATTTATAGGGTTTAGCCCCTCCTGGGCTTCCTTCTAGGCATATTTTGGTTCCATTTTATTCTCCTTCCTGGGTACATCTTTTGGCCGCGATGAAGAACTTTCTTGTAGTGGCCCGATCTCCACAAATTTCAACCATGCGCCTATTGGTGACACACTTTAGCTTTTGGTGGTAGGTAGATAGTATGTCCCTCATATCATGCAACCATCCTCTGCCTAGAATGACATGATATGGAGACTCTATGTCCACTACTAATAACTCAATCATCTTTGAGATGTTGTATACTCTGACTGGCAAGATTATCTTTCCCAATGGATTTGTTATTTTCCCTGCAAATTCGATAAATAGAACTGTGGCCTCCTTGAGGTGGATATGTTCGGCTTCAGTTTGGGGAATAACTCAAGTTACATCACCTATGATGAGCTTCCTTAATCCATCAGGAGCTTATCGACATCCCAATTTGTAATTTTGAGGGATATCACTAGTGTATCGTAATGTGGGGTCCTCACTCCGACCAAATCTTCATCAGTGAATACGATGTATTTTATGTAATCGATTTCATCTGGTTATCGACGCTTTCCAGCTTGGCTCTTAGCAAGATCGATCTGGAATATCTCCATGATAAAAGTGACATTTTTAGCTCCATTCGAATAGTATTCCTTTGGATCTTGTTTAGGTCTGATACCTCATGGATCACGGCGAACTCCTATCCTATGTCGCCATTAGGGATATTATCCTATTTTTGGTCACCATTGGCTGCAACCTTGTCCACTTTCTTGTCTATGTATCCATTGAGATACCCAACTTGGACCAATTCTTCTAAGTGTGACGTCAGAGCCTTGTAATATTCAGTCATGTGGTCGCCCTCCCTATGGAATACGCATCTTATTGCGTTATTCCTTTTTGTTGGGTTACCACCCATATTTTTGGGCCACTTGATGAACAGTTAATATTTGATCTTGCTCAAGATCTTGTATATATGTTTCTTAAAGACTATGTTAATCTGGTAATGCCTTAGAAGGACCAGCCTTGTTCCCATTCTTAGATTTGTTCTTTCCCCCATTCTTGTTTCCTTTCTTTGGAGTGTCACTCTTATCTCCTCCTTTGGTTACCATTGTTCGAACATTGTCCCCTGCATTAGAGTGAAGCACGTCTACAACTGTGTCATATTTCTCAATACGAGCCATGAGATCGTCGATGGTGTTGGCTTCTTTCTAAGTTAGAGACTGGTGCAACAAATATGCGGTCGGTAGACTAATCTTGAGGATGCGATGGTAACATACTCCAAGTAGTCCTCCACTTCATTGAAGACTACATAATACCTCTTGGCATAATTTCAAAGGCTCTCTTGCGACTTTTCTTCATCGTGAGAAGTGCATCCATTCGCTTGGTATGGGAGCTTCTAGTTAAGAAGCGAGCAGTAAAATCCTCTGCTAGGGCCTCGAAGCTCCTGATCAACCTGTGGGCCAACTTCTCAAACCACTTTTGTGCTACATCATATAGGCTAGAAGGGAAAATTTGACACATCAATGCATCGTTGTGGATCCATAGGGTCATCGCATGTCTGTACTGCCGAACGTGGTCGATGGGATAAGTCTTTCCATTGTAAATCTTGAACTTGGGAATGGAAAACTTCTTTGGAAGTTCCTCTTCTCCAATTGTAATACCCGCACTTTTTATTACGTACTTGTATTTCAGCCTATTTATATGGTAACGTTCCATTAAAAAAAATTCCACATTTCATGTCTCTCATGGAAATTTATTTATATTTATATGAATTATTTAATAACTTTGGTAAAATTTTACTGAATTCGGACAAGAAACGAACGATGCACTGACACGAGTAGTATAAGACAACACTTTTCGATGGCGACACTACGAAAACATAACTTTGTACGAATTGTTTAAGAAAATTGCTAAGTCAAATAAATAATGTGACAATATATTTAAACTCATAAAAATACATATAAAATTACCATGGGGTCAACGACAAAAAAAAAAGAAAAAATTATTTTTTTTCAAAAAATGAAAGTGCTCAGAAAAATTTGAAACTTTACAAAAAAATATAAAATTTAATTTTGAACAACTTTCCCCTTCTTCGGCGCCTTCAAAAAAATTGTTTAG
The DNA here is from genome assembly GCA_949130495.1 of Sambucus nigra. Taxonomy (NCBI): domain Eukaryota; kingdom Viridiplantae; phylum Streptophyta; class Magnoliopsida; order Dipsacales; family Adoxaceae; genus Sambucus; species Sambucus nigra. Next base: position 407,479,195 of record OX422208.1, on the reverse strand, counting down.
ACCTAGTTTTAGGCGGATTTTATATATAAATTATAGTAAAAATTATTTAAGTGGCGTGGTTGGCCCATTGAATGGATGGATGGGTTTTGTATTTTCTAAACTTGAGTAAAACGGGTTTCACTTATATTTTCAAGCCTAGGAGATGAGTCAAAATAATGAGAAGGGAAGCTTAAAAATTGGTATAAATAAGGGTGGTTGTGTTTTGTATTTTCTAAATTCATATTTTCAAAAGCTTAAAACACCCATGTTGATGAAAGATCATTTCTTGTTAAATATTGTTAGTTCTTGTATTTTCTATTATGGAAACCCATGCTTTTTATGTGTTAAAATGGACTAGCTTGTTGATTAAATTTCATAATATCATGCTCGTATAAATGAATGATTATAACATAAAAATTGTTTAAAAAATGGTATAATCATATATTACTTGAATATGAATGTGTAGGATGCATATACATTGATTTCTTAGGTAGAAATCCTGATTTCATATAAATATACTTAAATAATTTTTAGACATGATAAATGATATGTTTTGAAATAAAATAGATTGATTTCATCATGTTTTTGAAAGAATGATAAATTCCAGCCCCTACTTTGATAATGTTAAAAAGTAAAGATAATGACTTAACATGATGTAAAAAATCCATTGGAACTTTGTATGACAAAGTTTATATTAAAATGGTGATTTTAATGACTTAATACATGTTAGAATGGGTAAAATGTTATAGAAAAATATAAATGTATTATAAAGATATTTTTTTTTCTTGAAAACCCATTAAAAGGATGCATTTTGGTGTAAAAATAACATAATGGAAGTTTTGGTAATTATGTGAAAAACTAGTGGAAGATAATATTTCTTTACTTTAAAATGCAAGTAAAACCGTTTTTAATGTACTAAAAACGTGTTAACGCATTAATGAATAAATAAAGTAAATGATGATTGGATATAAGTGTTCAAAGTACGGTGTTATTATTAGTTGTCCTCTTCGGCTATTTTAAAAGTAAGGAAAATAATTAAGTAAAGAAGTAACACCGAAAGATTAATGTGAGTACTTAAAATAATGAGAATAATTGTAAATATTTAGAAGAATGTGAATATACGAAAAGATAAGGATATTCGGATGTTTCCAAAAGGAATAACTAAGGAGGGCTTGACGTCCCTAGAGGTGAAAGACCCCAAATAACCTGGCTAGTGTAGCATATGTGTGCTCAATACTGACGGTGAAGGCCCGTTAAATCATGGATGTTGGAAAATCCCAAAGAAATAAAAAGTAATATTCATGAAAGATTGTGAAAATAAATGGATTAATGAATTTGATTAAACGTAACTTATTAATATTATGATGACAACATAGTTTGGATTAATAAGTTAAGTCTCTGGCACGAGACATGAAAATGCTTATGTATGAGTTGGGTGCATAGCCCGAGTGCATTGCATGTAGTTGAATTAACATTTAATGAAATGGAAATTATTTTACAAAATATCAAAAGACATTATATATGTATAGTATTTTTTTTTATCAAATTATTGCTTAGTATTTCCCACCCTATTGGGCATTCGCTCACTCCCTTAATTTTTCCCACCCCAGGAACTTCAGTTAGTGACACTGGAAAGGATCTCGGTAAGGATGTTGAGGGTGCGATTCGACATTAGACATTCTGTTGACCATTCCATAATATGTTTAATATTTAAATTTATAGTACTCAAATAATATGTTGGAACTCTATCATTGGATTTGGACTATTGTGTTGTCTTACTCAGTGAACTTAATTTCGATAGATTAATTGTGGTATTAAATGTTTTTTTCATGAACAAATTCATAAGTTGGTTTTATTATGCATGTCAAACGTTTATTCTTCTTAAATTGAAATTTGGCAAAAGAATATTACGTCCATAAATGAATTAAATAAATGTTTTTCTTAAATAATAAAGTAAATTTTCCCCCTCCCCTTTAACACCTCAATTCGGATTTGGGTTATTCCAGCGTTAATCTAAAGCCGAGTCGGGCATTACATCGATCACCCTTAAAAAAGGGGATTTCATTTGGGTATTGAGAGCTCTCCTAGCTAGCTCTGTAATAGACATGGCTCATTGATGGGCTGGATGTTGGTCCATCTCTCTACGAACCAAAATGTTGATGTCTTTATTCTGACCATCATTGTTATTGTGACGCCTATTCTACCGACCACATTCTAATTAAGCATGCTTTGATTTTCCACATTCAGATCTATCCTAATCTCACCTGTATCTCCTCCCTCAACTGCGAGTATTACTCGCCTGAGGACTAAGAGTCCTATCATCACGTTTCCTTGTATCTCTATGGATATCTCTCTCCATCCTTTCAAGTCTCCTTTGAAGGTGAGCATTTTTTTCCACCTAGACGTGTGTGACCTCCTCTTCTTCTCGAAGCCTGGATTTGTAAGCGTCGACCAACCTGGAGATCTGGGTAGACCTAGGTGGTCCCTGGCTTTCTTCATAGGGCTACCTTTCTTGGCAAGACCTAGGATTTGTCTGCTAGCGAATCTCTAACCTGACCCTAGATGGGACTGGGTCTTCTTGTACATCACTAACCTGAGGAATATTGTTGTTGTGATAAGACATCACAGGCTTTTGTTGATGAATATTTTCATAGGAATATAAATTGATTCCCACAGGCAGCGCTAATTGGGAGTGAAAGAAATAACATAATAAATATCCAAGGAAACAATCTCAAATACAGGGAGTAAAATCACACACAACAACGATACACATGGTTTAGCAACTTTCCTACATCCATGGAAAGGTTACTATAATCATATTAGTGTCTCTCAATGCTTGAGATCACATCACATTGCCTCAGGATAAGGTTTACAATTTATAGATGTTAACATAAGAGATTAATTTGTACAAGTAACTCAATGTGATCGTAGATAATTGATGGTGTCCCTTAATATCTCCTCCGAGATTTTTGGTAACCGATTTGAATTTATCCATGAGTCTTTCAGCATTTGTAAGATACATGAACCATTAATGAATATTAAATTTCGGCCAGGCAGTCGTATATGCATCTTAGGTTGGTTGGCTACTTTTTAGGGCCAAACTAAATGGGTTGTTACAATAACCAATACTACTTAGGCATGATGCACTAGTCACCTAATATCCACAGTTGATTTTACAACATTCATGTTTGTAATTTCGTGAACATTATATAACGTTTTTCTTCTTAATTGGCCTCTCACATCATCAAGGGTTGACATACAAGCACCCCACACTAAAACTGTGGCATCGCCTTTATTGGGTTACATAGACACTCGTAACTTACAAACATGTCTAATTAGAAGTGCAAAAATGATGAACGACAAATAACTTGGTTGCATTCCATTTGGTAATGATTTACTCATCGTGCATATCTCCTTGAGTTTACCTTTGAGAATATAAACTGAAACCATCACCAATCTAGTGTGATCGGTCCAAAACCAACACCGACATCGAAAGATCCAATATCGATATCACCACATCAATACCAAAAATGAACATTGAACCTAGAGCTCTGATACCATTTGTAATGCCCTGGCCTGAATTTATGGGTTACCCATGGTTAACCCGATTCGATCCGAGTGTTATGTGTGAAATGCAATTAAACAACCTACATAATGTTGCTAGCCCAATTTTACTTAATTGACATTTCACTTATTTAGCATGCGATTTTCATTTAAATCAAGCTACATAAGGGACCCATGGGAAGCATCCCCGGAATCTGAGTATACAGAGTAACTAATTTAGAATAAAAATCATTCTTACCTATGCAACGCTATCAAAATACGAAACCACACACAATCTTCCGTAACAAAGACAAATGAATGAGTCGAATGCCCAGTGGAGAAATTTTGATAATGCAGTATAGAATTGAACGGCAGAAATGAGACTCTAGCACGTTTATCTACGTGCACATGCAACTAACTTACATATAGATATACATATATATACTTGAATGTATGAAACCAATTTTATCCACAAAAACATTACATATCCCGATTAATTCACCTTAGTCTTATAAATAATTCCATTCTTCTTAACTTGACATTTACTCCATGATCTAACGCACACGGTTAAATACTTTAAACAATTACACTTGGTTTAAGGAAAAAAATTTCTTTCACCGAAATTACCCACTTTATTTGTACCAATTGTAAGGACATAATTTATAAGTCCTGTTTACATTAGTGTATGTCATATACTGCTACAAACCGTCAAAGAAAAAGTTCAAGTTTGAAGATATATGAATACGAATCCGAACATCAAATTTCTTCAACATTCAAAGCCTCTGCGAGATTAATTTTGGTAAGGATGTGTTATAATCCGTTAATGGTTCATTTAAAGTGTTGGGGTATTTTTTCTAAAATATTTTCTAAGTGTTGAGGCGTTGTTTTTCGTCAAAAGAATTTTTTCTAAGTGTTGAGGAAGAATTTTTTAATAGAATAAAAATTATTTTTTCTTGCCTGGTAGTGGGAGCGAAAGGCTAATGTCGTTCGAACGACATAGCATTGTCGCACGCAAACTCGTTCGAGCGACACGTGGCGTCATTCGAGCGACATGATGATCTCGTTCGAACGAGTTGCCGACTCAACTTTTATATATAAAGCGTATTAAATCACTTCGTTTTTATTAAGAAGACCCGGCGAATTTCTTTCTGCATAAACTGCAAATAGCATATTACTTTTGACTTCTTCATTTAGGGTTCAAATCCTTTTGTTTTCAATTCACAAAAATCCCAATCTTTAGTGAATTATTTTTGGAACCCGAAATACATCATTTCTATAGTTTTTTCTTGTAGAGAGGATAACCTACCTCTGATCTAGGTGCCACTTGAGGGAGGTAATGGGCTGACGTTGACTATGTGTCATAGGGAGTGCTCGTGGGTGTTCCTGGGCTGATTCAGAACTGCGGTTCTTGTGGGTATCTGCGAATATTCATTGCAGATTTCGCATGTAATCATTGTTAGTATTATTAAGTGAAATAAAAGGTTTTCCCTTTTTGGTTTTTTTTTTTAAATCTATGTGTCAACAATTTTGTTTGTGATGGTTTGATTTCTCTCACGTAGTTGCATGTTTTAGGGCTGAATTAAATTATTTTAAAAATTGACTCTAATTAAATAAGTTTACAATTAGAATTTGTGAATTTGGATTAATTAATATCACACGGCTTTCTCAAATTGGTATCAGAGCAGGTTTCACTAATTTATTGTGAATTATTTTTCCTGCAAAATTTAGTGATATTGATTTTTTTCTAAATTTGATTTTAACAAATCGCAATGTTTTTGAATGAAAACTTATATAATCGGTTGCCAATTTTTTATCGGTCTAATTATGCTTGCTGGAAGCCCGTATGAAATTGTATTTGAAAGCAATCGATGAGCGTGGTTGGGTAGTTTTTGAAAGAGGCTGGACTCCTCCCACTATCACCGTAATAATCTCACTAATTAAAAATTCATGGCAGACTGGACTAAGGATGAGTTTAGGTGGAGCGCTTTTAATTCACGTGGGCCGAGTGTAATTTCTGGTGCCGTCACTCCTGAGAAGTTTCAATGTATTATGACGTGCACCACGTCTAAAGAAGCATGGGATGTTTTACAACTTACCCATAAAGGCACGAATGCGGTCAAAGAGTCTAAACTTCAAAATTTAACAACTCAATTTAAAAAAATTGCCATGCTTGAGACTGAGTGTTTTGATGACTTTTATGCACATTTGTCTGATATTTTCAACACTAGTTTTAATCTTGGTGAGCACATACCTGATGCCCGAGTGGTGAAATATATTTTGAGATCGCTGCTAAAATGTTTTATCCCTAAAGTGACTGTTTTGAATTCCTTAGGTAATTTGAGAAATTTAAAATTGGAAGAGTTGGTAGGAGACCTCCAGACATATGAGATTGACATGTTCCCCTACATTTTCTAACCTAAGAATAGAGGGATATTACTTAAAGCCACGTCTAGGAAGGGAAAGGAAGTGTCCAAGAGTGGGAAAAAAAGAAAGTGAGATTTTATGAGTCCGAGGCTGAGGACAAGTCATACTTTGATATGTCCATTCTTGCAAAAAAATTCAATAAAATTCTCAAGTTTTCAAAACAAAATTCTTACAATAAAAAGTTTTTTGAGAAAAATAAAAGAAATATGAGGCCAAAGAGAGCGGTGAGAAAGAGGGTGAGGAAGAGAAAGAGGAAGAAGAGATTTATTTTGAGTGTGAGCGTAAAGGGCATGGAGCATTTGAGTGTCCCACTATACTAAAGAGAAAGGGAAAAAAAATTATCGTGCCAGCCACTCTTAGCGATAGTGAGGAAAAGGTGAAGGATTTCGGGGATGAGTCTTCACATGGGAAGTTTGTTTACTTTTTAGCTAGTCACGTGAGCACATTTGATTATCCCACGACGATGAAGATACTTGTGCACCTAAGACCCCTGAGGATGATTTGAGTGTTTCTAGCGAGTGTGAGAATGAGTGCGCTAGTGAGGGTGATAGTGAGCTCCAGATTACGTTTAGAGATTTGTACATCGAGATCTTAAAGACGAAATTGAATAAGGAGTTATGTCTTAGGGTGATTTATTTCGAGAGAGATTGATAGTTTGAGGAGATTTGAGGCGTTGGCGAGTCAACTCGAGAAGGTAAAGGTTTATCTGAGTGAGCAATTGACCATCGTAAATCGGGAGAATAGTGAACTTATAGCCCGTGTGTCACAATTAGAGAGAGATATTGAACGTACCCGCGAGGTAAAGGTCGCTTTAGAGTATACACCAAAGAAGGAAGGAAAGATGTTCCTCGGTCACGCTTTGGGTAACGTTGGGAGACTAGGAATAGGTCATAACGGTGCATTCAATTCGCATGTTGCACCCGAGCCTGTTCTCTAGTTTGTGATAGATTCGTATGGCTCTCAACCCAACCCACCTAGTCGTCCCGTACCTGATAGGAGAGTGCGCCATAGATGTTTTGAAAGAGGTGTTCCTAGTCCTGTATATGTTTACACCCATTATAAGAAGAGAGGACACCTTAAGGAGTTTTGTTTAAAGTTTGGTAAAGTGTCACATTTTGTTACTACACGTGTTTCTACGACACACGCACCCACACATGGTACTTTGGATGATCCGGATGATTACATGAGATATTTTTCACATATTAGGGAGAAAGTTATGTTTTTAGTCAAGACTTCACATGACTTGATGGAGGTTTTTCATAGGATGTCACCACCTTTCAAAAACTCCACCACACCTAACGGTTGAGGTTTAGACTTGTTTGCTGGCATAGGATGATTTTCATGATGATATTTTATGCATATTGCTAGTATGTACCATTTTTGTATTCATATTTTCCATTTTTGATATATTTTTCAAAAAACCAAAAAGATTTTTATTTTTGAAAAAAAAATGGAAAAATACAAAAAGATTTTTATTTTTTTTGAGAAAAAAAGTGAAAAAGCCAAAAAGATTTTATTTTGTTAATTTTTTTGGAAAAAGACAAAAAGAGTATTGTATTTTGTTTTACATCATATATGAATGGACATTTAGGATGACCGAATCACAATTTCATTCCATATTATTTTATAGTGTGTTGATATGCGCCATCATTTCATTTTTGTCCTTTCTAATGTTTGGAGTCATTAAGATGTAATTTTATATTACTACCTACATGTTTGACTCTTAATTTCCTTTAATGCACACTTGCACGGATTTTATTTATTATTGTACTTGTCAAATCACATGTTGGTCGAAGTATTTTCATCTCAATCTTATCTTTAAAACGAACCAAATGCGATAAAATTTGACAATGAAAGTAGTGCATGTAATAACTATTTATCGTGAGGAATTAAATTGCAAAAAATGATGAGTGTTCGCGGGCAAGGGCTGTGAGATTATAAAATTAACTCGAAGTGAAAGCCACCATTTAAAAAGATTCCAAGAAAAAATTAAGGCAATAAAAAGATAAATATGCCAAAAATGGGGCCAATAGGATTTCTCTAAGGAGAGAACAATAGATCACCTCAAAGAAAAAATAAATGCATTATTATTTATGAGGGTGTTCGGATAGAAAAAGTAAAAAATGGGTTCATACGTCCTGACAAAGTCTTGAAAAAATATTACATCATTTTAGACATTATTGGTGTGAAAATTATTTCAGACTTTGATGTGTCGATTAGATTGAGTCGATATTATATAAATTTCACATTTTTGACACCTAAGGACGATTTTGAGATCATTCGTTAGCAGTATCCGTATTCATCGTGCACAAATGTTATGTTTGATTGCATTGATTCTCCTAACGAATTTGTTCACACCTATTCATTCCGTTTCCACAATTTGGTTGTCTTAGTGTACATTCATGGTGTGTGATTTTTGTAAAATTATTTTTGCATTTTTGTATGAAAAAATTAAAAATCAAAAACAGTTTGTGGAATGCTTTTGAGTATCTCTTGATGATCGTAGTTGTTTTCTTTGCTTATCGTGACAACACCATGTGTATTTTTGTTTATTATTTTTCTTGTCTATTTCGGACAAATAAAAAGGGGGAGAACGAATTATGGGGGAGTTTTACATTATGGGGGAGATTTGAGATTCGATATTTGTTTTGATGTTATTTTTATCTCATTTCAAACTCGATACGTCACAAAGGTATTTTTTTTGTCTCATGTGTATAAGTACAAAGATTGATGATCATATGTTGCACACCCTAATGAGAAAAGCTAGAAGATTTGAAGATTTGATGTTGAATAATTTTGAAGAAAAGTTTTTATCTTGCATTTTTAGTACCTTTTCAGTTTTGGGATCATGGGAGGGTATTAGATTTGTATAGGCATTTTGACTTGATAATTCGGATGTTTTTATTTTGTACCGGCATAGACATAGGGGAAGATTTTTAAGGACATATTTTATAAGTCATGTTTACATTAGTGTATGACGTATACCACTACAAACCGTCGAAGAAAAAGTTCAAGTTTGAAGATACATGAAAACGGATCTAAACATCAAAGTTATTAAACATTCAAATCCTCTGCGAGATTAATTTTGGTAAGGATGTGTTTTAATCCCTTAATGGTTTACTTAAAGTGTGAGGAAAATTTTTCTAAAATTTTTTCTAAATTTTGAGGCGTTGTTTTACATCCAAGAATTTTTTCTAAGTGTTGAGGTGGATTTTTTTAACATAATAAAAATTTATTTTTTCTTGCCTGGTCAGTCGAGCGAAAGGCTAATGTCGTTCGAGCGACATAGCCTTGTGGCGCGAAGCTCGTTCAAGTGACACGTGGTGTCATTCGAGCGAAATGATGATCTCGTTCGAGCGAGTTGGCGACTCAACGTTTCTATATAAAGTGTGTTAAATCACTATGTTTTCATTAAGAATACCTAACGAATTCTTTCTGCATAAACTACACATAGAAGATTACTTTTGTTTTCTTCATTTAGGGTTCAAATCCTTTTATTTTCAATTCACAAAAATCACAATCTTCAGTGAATTATTTTTAGAACCTGACATACATCGTTATTAGAGTTTCTCTTGTATGGAAGATAACCTACTGCTAATTTAGGTTCCACTTGAGGGAGGTACTGGGTTGACTTGACTGCGTGTTACAGGGAATGCTCGTGGGTGTTCCTGAGCTAATTCAGAACAACTGTTCTTGTGGGTATTTACAGATATCAATTGTAGATTTCGCATGTAATAACTGTGAGTATTATTAAGTGAAATAAAAGGTTTTCTCGTTTTGGATTTTTTCCTGAAATCTGTGTGTCGGCAATTTTGTTTGTGATGGATTGATTTCACTCACGTAGTTGCATATTTTAGGGATAAATGAAATTATTTTAAAAATTGACTCTAATTAAATAAGTTTATAATTGGAATTTGCGGATTCGGGTTAATCAATATCACACGGCTTTCTTACCAATCCACGTTAGTATTTTCATTGAAAATCACCCTTTCAACACATGCAAAAACTGTGTTAGAAAAAACTTATTTTCCCTTAAAAACCTTTCTTAAACACACTCTTGTGTTAATTATGGGTTAAAGCTCTTTAGGTTGTTTAACTACCCATTTAATCACTTCACTTTACTATTCCTTTACCTTATGGATATTAATCAATTTTAACATTACTTGTCCATTTACCCTTTACCGGAACATTTATTAGTTCATTTAAGTTAGGTTGTATTTTAATATATTGTCCACATAACCCATTTCTTGGCATGTTCCATTTTTATTATCTTTTTATAAGAATCTTCCAATATTCGCAGACTTTAATAGGCTCCACACTATCGACTATGCTACCATATGCTCTGGACAATGATTTTGGGTCTTTTATCCTGGGTGTTGGGCCCTCCTTAATTATTTCAGTGTCATTCGAGTCCTTATTAATTTGTTTTAATATTTTAAAATATCCACATTATTTCACTTTTCTATTTTTCAGGCCGAAGCCAAAATGCGGGGTTCCACCTCAACTTGTGTCACACTTTATAATAATCATTTCTTGTCCTTTTTACTCTAACATTGATTTTGTCCAAAAATCATGTTCATTCAGGATCTTTTTTGTGTAACAACTTTTTTAATATTTTTATTTCATAAAAATATTTCACTTTACGTAAAATTACCATTTTATCCATTTGTTTCTAAATGTATCATTTCCTCCATTTTCACTAGTGTTATTTCTCAAAAAAATATTAAGTCACCCACACAAACTTCTTAAGTATTTTTAACCCATTAACACTTATTTAACACTATTGGAATAATATATTTATCAAGCTAGAAGTCCTTTTATTTCATTACATTATTTCTCTAAGAAATCATTGAACTTTTAAAGAATATTTTATAAGAAAAATACCATTTCTCTCCATTAATACTTGTAGTCTTAAAACCATACACTTATCACATTCCCAACACCTTATTCACCCACTTTGAGGGATGAAATTTCAAATTTCTTCATTTCATGTTAAAACCTATATAAAACCATATTAAACTTGTTTAAATGTTCAACATCAAAAAACTACAAGTTTATATATATGGGAATATGTATGTTAAGTCCAAAAATCCTTTTAAAAGGGTCAAACATAGCATTTATTCTAGGAATCTCATAATATTTTCCAAACATAATTCTCAAGACAAAAGACGCTTTTGTTTCTTAAAAACTTGGATGAAATTTGCATTTATAAAAAAATCCCCATTTTTCACAAGAAAACTTGAAACCTTTTTCATAAATTGTTCCAAACAAAATAAATATTCTTCCAACATTTTTATGGAATAAAAATGTTCAATACCAAGTTTTATTAAAATATATCAATTTACTCAAAACCATTGAAACCTATTTTGCAACCCCATTTTTTACAAATCATAAGAATTATCATTCTTATATCATAATGCATCATACTCTTCAATTATAGCCATAAGACTACTAGCATGCAAAATAGAGTCTTAAATTAAGAGCAGAGTTTTCTCATCTCAAATGGAGCTCCAAAATTGCTAGAATTAAGAAGATGGTGATGGAAAACCACCCACCTCCTCAGGTGGCATCAAGGAAGTTGTCTACCTCCACAAAGCTTGCCTCCATAAAAGCTCCATGAAAAATCCCCATCAAACTTCATTAATCGTCCATCTTCACCTTTAAGAACCCCCCCAACAAGACCTCCAAAATACTTAGTTTTACCTAACAATGGTAAAAATGGTTGTTTTGAGCTTAAATATGGTGGAATACAAGTAGAATATGGTGGCATAAGGTGGATGCATAGTGGTGGCATGGTGGTTTATGGTGGTAAGAGAAAGAGAGTGAGAGAAGAAATACAATAATGGGGGGGGTATGACCTCCCCACCTCTCTCCTCTTCACCCTCAAATAAACCACATAACCCCAAACAAACCCTTATGAAAACATCCTCAAATCTTAAAATTTCATTTTTGCCCATTTGGGTGCACCATAATTTGACACATCATTGATCCAATGGCCCAAAACGTGGCAGTACACAAGGGCAACCTGATCTCAAATTTTCTGGATAGCCTCGTTGGAACGATAAATGGGCCTTATTCGAACGACCTTATAACGAATTCAATACAAAGGCAACACGTTCGAACCTCGTTTGACACCAACTTTTAATGACCTTCGGACGACCTTCGATTCTCATTCGAATGACTTGATTCTCATTCAAAAAAATAGGGATCTCGTTCGAACTACCATCAAGTCGTTTGATCTTGCCAAATTCCTAAAATATCTAATTTCACCCAATAACTTCCAACAATTTACACCAAGCCCAAAAAAATAATCAATTATAGCAATAAAAACCCACACCAATGACCCAAGTCCCAAGGGTTTAATATTATTGTGATCTGCATAGAAAAAATAATAAAATATTAGACACGGGTATTACATTCTTCCTTCTTTAGGAAATTTTGTGCCCAATATTATTAATCCGTCAATTCCTCAAGTTCATGGGATTTTATATCTCTCATACTAAGTGATAGGAACTCTCCAAGACTAAATTATCACAGTCCTCCCTAACCCAAGATCATCAATATGCAACGTGTTCTAATGCTCACCACCTTAACAACCATCAATAACATGTAACCATTCTCGATCCTCCACTCACTTAATGATCATGATCAATCAAGTCCTAGGACTACCTTTATTAATACCCACGCATACTGATGATTCTACCGGGCACCTCTCTCTAATGATCGATACTCAACCAAGAGTGAACTGTAATACAACCAATCATCGAATTCATCATCAAGGACCTTCTCGAATCTAAGGACTACACATTCCAAGTTTCCTCAAATCCCCAGGTCATCATGACCACATAACCTCATTAAGTCTTAATGCTAACCTTATATTGTAAGTCACTCACTCCGTGGAGCGACACACCAACCAAATCATCATCGTGCGCTCGGCTGACACCTTTCGCTGCATCACTCTGATAACCCTAGTATTACTCTACGCTTCTAACTTTAGAGCACACACTTGAGTATTGCGACAATCCACTCATTGTGGTAAAATAAAACTATGTGCTAAGTTTACTCGAGTTCGAACACTATAATGTCCTCAAGTCACCATCTTGCTCTTTATAATCAGAGCCACTGACTGCCATACCGTCCAATCCTAAAGTCATTAATCCTAAAGAAAACAAATGCTATGAGCAAACCGTGCATCAAAAAGTTTAGTAACCCAAACATAGAACTTTATGCAATAGCAAGGATACCTTGGATACGGGCACACCCCATTATTGAGATGCATTGACTTGCCAGGTTTGCCCGCACTCTACTAGTCCCAACCGCGTTGTACCCTGACATGGTATAAATCTGAGCTACCACAGTCGTGGGGTTACCAATCCTCGATTATCGAAATCGAAAGGAACCGACACAAGAATCAAAAGAACAAATAACTATTCCGGGAAAATCCCATCTGTAAGCGTCAGACTAGGGTTTACAGAATAAGAACCTACAGTTCCTGATTTGAAGTTTACGAATCCTCCCAGACATTGTTATGGGTATCGAACTATCCACACACCCTAGCTCAAGTCACCAGCCGTGATGAATCAAACCACAACCATTTGTCCTTACCAAACGAATGCAACATATGAATCTGTTATCCTTTGGGAAGTAAAATACTAGACTTCCCTCCTTAGGAATATGGATTTCCTCCTTACATCCATAACACACACGAACCATTCCGGAGGGAGAATGCCTAATGCCTTTGTCAAGACAACCTTATCCACATCTTTAGTGACACCGTGACCAGCCTAACACACCGAGGTCAAATTTATACTGTGATCACATCCCAATGTCTCCTTCAGAAGAACCTTGTTAATCAAAACATTCATTTATAATTAGCCTTCAACTACACAAAGTTGTTACTAAACTTATACCTAAGTTCTACCCAAACTGAATTTACATGACGTCCACATCGATCGTCATTGGCATTCCAAGGGTAGTAAGTACCACTCAAGGCTACATCCTTTAATCCATAAGGCTTGGAAAGACATGCCAAGTACTAGTTCCCTACCTTGCTAGGGCTATCCTAACTTATACTGTCAACACATGCCAACATTTTAATCATGCTTCGACATCCCCCTTTTTTGGGTGTCATTTCAAGTCTCCATATGATATCATCAATCTAATTCTCGAATATAACACCTACAAATCCTTAAAATCAAGTGTTATACCATTTACATTAGTCATTCAATGACACCCGAGCATCACGCCCACTCACAACACAAGCTCCCAATTTCTCCTAGAAGGTTACACCACCCATCTTCTCCAATTCGGATGATAGCACTCGGCACATACACTATTCGAATCTTTTAAACCTTAAAAAAAACTTGAGGTCATCACATGACCCTTACTATGATCATCAAAAGGATGCTAATACATCTTTATATCATACTTAACTTGTTTTCACAGGACACCAAACATACTCCACATAAAAGTCCTCAAAACCCGACAAGATTCCATTATCCATGACTTTCTCATCATAGGTTCACTACACAAACTTCTCAATACCCACATCGTGATTACTAGGTGCTCGCAAAGAAACTAGTCTACGAGCTTATACACATTGTGAACCTTAACCATCGAACACCTTAAGACAACATAACAAATGATTTATATTCCCAATGATACCACATAAAATTTATCATATGGGCACTATAAGATTCCCTTAAACCACATTCACACTAGGATAACCTCGCACCTAGCCATTAATTAAGCCACTAAAATGGGCCCTGACATTTAGATAAAAATATCATATTCCTTAAAAATGGTGGTGGCCATAAGCCACGTACCAAATCACAACTGACACTAATAAGGATTTTGGCAGATACAGGATGTCGCCTACAACCTATAAACCTTTAGGTCTGCATCACCAACATCACTAAAGATTATATTCCTCAAAGTTGCATCATATTTTCTAAAACCTTGATATAGAATACTATCTAGAGTTTACTCCTAAGTCTCCTCAATCATCATTGTTGCATACGTAATATACCAATGATAATTTGCTCGAAACCCTCAATGTACCTTGCAAGGTAAAGATTTCAGTCAACAATCACCAAGACACATAGTAGTATTTTACTAAATCAAACTGAGTACACATTCCCAAGGATTGAATTCATCTAATTACATGATCATTATTACATATCTGAAATATTTCACCCCGAAACTCAATGCATTCTTATCACAAGGGTGAGGGCAAGAAATATCACAATAAGGATCCAAAAAAATAATCTCAAATGGGGATGTAAAATCACAAACAATAACGATATACGTGTTTTGACAACTTACATATGTTCATGAAGAGGTTACTATAATCTTATTAGTGTCTCTCAATGCTCGAGATTACATCCTATTTCCCTGGGTCAGGGTTTACAATTTATGGATGTTAACATAAGAGATTGAGTTATACAAGTAACTCAATGTGAATGTGGATAATTAATGGTGTCCTTGAATATCTCCTCTGAGATTGTTCATAATAGATTTGAATTTTTCCATGAGTCTTTAAGTGTTTGTGAGATACACGAGCCATTAATGAATATTGAATTTGGTTCGAGTAGTCCTCTTTAGATCTTGGGTCGATCGGCTACTTTACTAGGCCAAAATAAATGGGTTCCCATAATTGCCCCTAAAAATTTTAGGCTAAAGGTTTGGGCATTATATTTTAATTGGATTCAAGGCCCCATAACGTAAAAAAATTATTCTCAAAACCCGAATGGCATTTTTATAGTTTTGGTGAATTCAAGGGGGTACGCTCGACCTGAGCCAAACACCATGGCATATTTGTAGTTTTAATGAAGAGGAGATGGTACCCTCGTATAAACAGCTATATGAAGCGCCAGAATCAACCTATGATGCTGTGTTTATCATTAGCTTCGAAGTGTAAATCGGAGATACATCTCTTTGATCAGTCGACCCTTCATTCTTCCCCTTATTTTCTATGGTTTCTAGAGTTCTTCTTCTTCAGTGTTCCATTTCTATTCAAAGCTCCATCAACTCTTGTAAGTTTAGCTCATCTTCCCTTAGTTTTGCTATTTTGCGATTTGTTCTTCAACTTTAGTTTAGGTTTTCTCTTTGTTAAAGTGTTCATGGCAACTTTAGACAACATGTCGATACCTGAATTTAGGAAATCTTATAATATCTAAGATTAAGTAGAAATCGACTGTGCCCCTCTCCCTTGAGACGTTCATGATATTTAAAGGGGATACCATATTCACACCTTCTTAATCACCTAAGTAGGTTTGATATTTCCTCCAAACCCTCTTTTCCTTATATTCTTCAAATACTTTGATGTTATTCTGGCTCAATGTTCCCCCAATGTTTAGAAAATTGTTAATAAGGTGCATAGGATAAACACACTATATAGGACTAAACTAGGTCTTACTGAGCCTTATTACTATTATGTCTAGTCACAAACCAATGATGGTATTATGTACTTAAAAGCAAGAAGACTAATAGGGTCCTAGTGGCAAACCTCCCAGATTCTTACAAGGATTATAGGGTTCATGAGTTTATTACCAGAAATTGGCAACATCTTCCCCTTCGTAAGGACGAGAGGCATCAGGGCCCTTTGACTTCAGACTTTAGGTAGGATCACATAGGTCGCTTTCTCTTTTCTTCAATTTACTTGTTGTTTGCTTTTTATTCATGCCCTCTGACTGATGTTTTTATTCCTCTATTTTTCTATTCGTGATAAAAATTAAGATCCTGACATAAGTGAAGTTAATGTTCTCAAAATCTTGAAGGCCTAGAGGGTTAAGGAGAGTCATACATATGGCTACCATCCAAATTATGTAGCCTACCTACTCGTATATAAGAATATAATAAGTAGTTTCATTACTCGATCGGTGGACAAAGTTCCCAACCCGATGGATCTAGAAGTTGTTGCCTCTGATCTGGTGGTGCTAAAGGAAGAGGAGGAAGGGGATGAGGAGGAGGAGGAGGAGGAGGAGAAGAAGAAGAAGAAGAAGAAGAAGAAGAAGAAGAAGAAGAAGAAGATATGACCCTCTTACGTTAGGATGAGAAAATTGAGGATTGATGATGATAAGGATCAGACAACTCTGTTTGATCGGCTTAAGTCCTTGAAGACTTCAGAGGTAGATTCCCCTAGGGCTAATGGTATAATCCTATGG
The DNA here is from genome assembly GCA_949130495.1 of Sambucus nigra. Taxonomy (NCBI): domain Eukaryota; kingdom Viridiplantae; phylum Streptophyta; class Magnoliopsida; order Dipsacales; family Adoxaceae; genus Sambucus; species Sambucus nigra. Next base: position 407,462,084 of record OX422208.1, on the reverse strand, counting down.
GCCAAGGTTAAAGATAAAAATAAAGATAATGGAGAGAAGAAAAGATGGAGAGAGAGAGAGAGAGAGAGAGAGAGAGAGAGAGAGAGAGAGAGAGAGAGAGAGAGAGGAAGAGAAGAGGGGGAGGAAGCTAAAAGAAAATTTGTGATAAAGGCCCTTGCAATCTCCTTCCTCACTGCTGATACCAAGGGGTCTAGTGTGGGTGACACCACTGCCCTTGACCTTAAGCTTTTAAAGGGGGTTGTTCTAGCTACAGATCGTGATCGTTCTACACGGTTTGGGGCTGCCCCTCTTTCTCTCCAGTTTTCTCAAGGACTTTCCATGGTAATTCTTTCTCTTTATTCCTAAATCATCTTTATTTTGTATTCTTTTTCATCGTACTGACATAGATCTTTTTCTTTCATGCAATTTTTGGCTAATTTCATAACTCTTTTGGATGGTCATACCGACCAATCCAAGGTTAATTAAGATTTGAAAGAGGTTATGGCAAAGTCTGAGAAGGACTTTTTCAATGCTCACGTAGCCTGGAATCAGGAGGAGGAGAAATTGTCAAAAGCCTATGCCAATATTGAGGCATTAAAAAGGTGGCTATTACCAAGAAAAAAGAGTTGTCCAAGGAGAACCAGAGTATGTCTAACAATGTCCAGAAGCTAGAAGAGGAACTCCCACACGAGAAAAATGGCAGCTACACTCACGGGTGGAATTCAACGTATGATGATGCCAAGATCCAGCTAGATTATTCAAAGAAGGTGGCCTTCAAGAAAGGATGGAACCATACATTAGGAGTTGTGGGGACTCCTACTGATTATGAGAACTTTGGTCTTCATTCTCCTAGGCCCAACCCCTTTGCAAAGGGAGAGCAGAGTATTGGTCAGCTTATCGACCATGCGAAGGACGTGCCTATTGAGGTTGGAGAGAATGCTGGCCAGGATCAGAGGGTTGTCGAGAAGGGAAAGGTAGTGATTAAATTCAGGAAGATTAAGGAATATGGTTTCTAGATTTAGAATTTTTTCCTTTTTCTTTTACATCTTTTTTATGCCCTATAATTTTCTTTTTTTCTCTAACTATACTGGCCTCTAGCCTCTTACTAATGAATAAAAGAGAACCTAATTTATTTATGTTGATCTTATTTTTCTATTCGTACTTATATATGTTTGTGGTTTCACCTCTTGGGTTATCTGTAGCTTGACGAGGACTATATTCTCCCTGCTTCAAAGTTGGGAATGATCTTGGGTCCTAATAATAGTGTCCAAGCTCGCAAGGCTTTTATAAATATTTTTAAGTCTTTGAGGGCGAGGACTTAGCAATATAACAATCAGTTTGAACTGGTCACCACGCTAAAGGACGATCTCTAAGCCATGGAGGAAATCGATGCTTCAGTTCAAGTCGAGGTGAACGTATTATAAGCCAAGCTTATGGAGACCACTAAAGTAAGCTAAGTGGGTGAAGTGATCCATGCCAAGAATGACGCCTTTAGGAAAGAGGTCACTGAGATGAAATGAGATGTCCGAATAGCATATGTGATAGCATTTGGACTCAAAAGAGACGTCACGAGGCTCCAGGGAGAAGTCATAAGGCTATGTCACCTATTTAGAATGGGACCTCAAGAAGCCTGGGCAAATGATTATAATGCGGGCTGGGTTGATTCCGCATCAAGGCTCAAGGAAATAAAAAATCTCGCTTCATCTCATGGATGTCTAAGTGCCCTTATGGAGGTTAATACACCTAAGGAGACCAGCTTGTGGTACAAGCACCAGGTAGAGTGTGCGTCCAATAGCCATAACCCATTCTCAAAATAAGACGAGTGGATCCCAATTGATGTTAACCCTGACTAACTCCTGGATTATAACCTTAAAGATTATGTAGAGGAGTTCACTCATAAGCTGGAAGATAGTCAAAGAGCTTTCACTGTAGATTATATTTCTTATCATCCCGAGTCATCATAGGTCCTTGTGTATCCTTGTCTTGGTGTAATTGTAATTCCTAATTTTTTTGAATAAAAATTTAACTTATTAACTTATTTTGTATTTTGAGCATGTGCTCACTAAACATGAGTTAAGAACTGTCTCTTACATTTAAAATGGAAAGATTACTTAAGATTTTTATCGACCAAGCAATATTGTTTGACCATATTAGGCCTTTTTCTATTTAAATGAGCTAGTACTTAGGTTTGATTATTTTGAGTTTTTTAGCTCACTAAATGATGTTGAGAACAAGTGTTGGTCATTTGTTATCATGTGTTTGAACATTCTCCCAGTCCAATATACCTTAGCAATATAATTCCATATATTTTACCTTTAGGTTGTGTCGTCACGCTCCCTTAGGCCCAAGTGAGATGATGGTGAAAATGTACCTGGTCGATGGGTCATCCGCCTGAGTAGGCTTTTTTTTACCAATACAGTTGGCGACCAAACTGAGTTGGCTTTGTTGCCCAAAGATCCCCTGTAGGGATTTTATTGTTACCGGGGCAACTCATGAGGTCAGTTGTGTTTGCAACAAATACCTGAGGATTGTATTAATTGAAACATTTTTATTAACTTGTTATAACTACTATGAACCCTACTCAACATGTGAGATTCCTTTATCGAAACAAGTTGAACAACTTGTTGTAATCCCCAGGAATTCTGTTGTGGAGGAGGGAGTTATCATTTAGAAAGGGTGCGTAACACTGAGATGCGATCAAGAAATTTGAAGCAATCAATATATAATATCAAAATACGAGAGCCAATTGGCCTTTATTTATTGAATAATAACTTGCAGGCAACATAATTTTGAAATGATAATTTGCATAAACTAAATGTGCTAGGAAAAGATAAAGAAGACTAAAAGTAGAACTTCTTAAGATTGGTTGTGTTCCACGCTCTTAGTATTTCCCTGTCCTACAGAATTTTCAATTGATATGATCCTTAAAGGTCGTCCCTTATCACCTTAAATGGTATATCCAATTTGGTCCCATCTTTCCATCTGAGGGTTTTACGGCACTATCGAGGACTTTCCTTAGGACATAGTCCCCTATCGAAAACTTGCTCGAATTAACTTTCTTGTTGTACTGATTGGTCAGTTATTATTGATGATAGGAAGCCAACGTGATCATGGTCAATTCTCTTCCCTCTTTAGCTAAGTCAAGTTCAGTGCGTAGTGCATCATCGTTATATCCTTGGTCGACCAAGTTGGTTCTTATGGTAGGGAGACCTACTTCAAGTGGGATAACGACTTCTATTCAGTATATGATCATAAAGGGTGTTTTCCATGTTTGTCTCTTAGGAGTAGTACGGTAGGCCCATAGAACATGAGGGAGTTCATCTACCCAAGCACCCTTGGCTCTTTTTAACCTCTTTTTTAGTCCATTGAGCATGGTCTTGTTAGAATCTTCTGCCTGATCGTTACTTTGGGGATATGCCACAAAACTGAAGTGGTGCTTGATGTCATGCTCATCATAGAAACCTTGAAAGAAGCTGATTTCAAATTATATGCCATTGTCAGTGATGACAATCCTTAGTATCCCAAAGTATGTTATGATGATTTTCCAGATGAACCTAGGCATGTCAACGTTGTAAATGTTCACTAATGGGTCTGCCTCTACCCATTTAGTGAAGTAATCTATGTCGACCAAGATATACTTGAGATTTCTAAGTGCGGTAGGTAGTGGTTCCATGATATCCAGTCGCCATTGCATAAATTGACATGGACTTATGAGAGATTTTAAGTCTCTAGCTAGATGATGGACCATAGGATATAACTTTTGTCATTTTTATCATCTGCGACCATAGGTTCCTACGTGTTTTTTAATATGAGACCACCAATAACCTTCTTTGATTACTCGAAAGGCTAATGACCTCCCTCTTGCGTGACTCCCACAAACACCATTGTGAAGCTTGCTAAGCACGTTTTCGGTGTCATGTGGGTGGACACATTGGAACTAAGGGCCTATGAATGATTTCTTGTAGATATTTCCTCCTCAGGCGAGGAAAAAAAGAGTAGCTTTCACCCTTACTTGACGAGATAATCTTTTATCGTTAAGAAGTATGTCTCTCTATTAATAGGCGATGATGGGATCGGACTTCTTGGCTACGACTGTTTGGTTAATGCTTACTTGGTTATGACTGTTTACTTGGCTACGACTGTTTGGTTAATGCTTAGCAGGGTGAGGAACTCTATCTGGATGGTTCTTCTCAGATCAGAGACTATTGCTGAGCTCAGGGCCTCTAAGTCATCTGCATGGCTCTTCTTCACCCGAGGGAATTGTTGAATGTCAATCTTCTCAAACCCTTCCATAAGACCTCTTACCACGATGAGGTAGCTACCATTTTGTCATATTTTTCATTAAAATCTCCATTCACCTGTTTGGAGACCAATTTGGAATCACCGAACACGTTGAGGTATATTGCCTCTAGCAGTTTTGCCTTGCGCAATCCAGCGATCAGTGCTTTGTATTCAGCTTCATTATTGGAGGCCTTAAATCCCAAATTGATTCCCTCTTCGATGACTTCATCTTCCGGTGTGATGAGAGTAATTCCTACTCCTGTCCCCTTAGAATTGGAGCCTCTATCAATGCATAAGGTCCAGTCCTTAGACAGTACTTCCTCATTTATTGACTGCTCTGCTTCCTACTAGTCGATAGGCTGGTCCCACATGAATTCGGTGATAATATAGGTCAGGACTTATCCCTTAATTGTTGTTCTTAGTTGAAAGTGGATATCTAATTTGTCGAGATCCACTGACCACTTTGAGAGTCTTCCAAAGAGGTTGACTTTCCAAAGAATAGCTTTGAAGTGGTAGGAAGTGATCACCATTATTGAGTGAGTTCAAAGCAGTGTTTCAACTTTCTTGAAGCAACCACTAGTGCATAGGAAATCTTTTCTAGGGGTAAGTAACGTTGTTTTGCGTCCAGAAGTTTCTTCCTAGAATAATAAACAGGATATTGTTCTCCTTCATTCTCACACCCCAGAGCTTAGCGTATAGTGTGGTCTGATCCTACGAGGTAGAGATACAATGGGTCTCCATCATCTGGGATCACTAGTAAAAGGGGTTATCTAAGGAAGGATTTGATTTCCTCTAAATATTTTGAACAATAATCATTCCATATGTGGCCTTTGTCCTTTTTTAAGAGCTTAAAGAATTATGGGGCAGCGTTCCGAAGACTTGGAGATAAAATGATTAAGTGTCGCGAGCGTACCAGTAATCTTTTGATCATCTCGTAACATCTTTGGAGGTCGTACCATGGTGATTGCATCGATCTGATCTGGATTGGTCTTAATTTATCTTTTTCTAACCAAATAGCCTAGAAACTTTCCTAACCTCCATTATGTCTCCCATCTGTTTCTTGAACGTCTCTGTGACTAATCTTTAATAAGTTGCCCCCACATTCTTTAGTCTAAATGGCATGACCTTGTAACATACACCCAATAGGGGTTATGAAGGATGTTTTGTCCTAGTCGGGGCCAAACAACGAAATTTAATAGTACCATTAATAGGCGTCCAAAAGCCTCATCCTTTTATGTCTCTCCATAGCATCAACCAAGTGATCGATTTTAAGTAGTGGTAAGATTTCTTTAGGACATGCTCTATTGAGATCTGAGAAGGAAATACAAACCCTTTAACTATTGTTGCTCTTTTGTACTAGTACTGGGTTGGATATCCACTTGGGGAACTGAACTTACCTAATAGATTATACATCCAAAATCGTCCATGCTTCCTTATCCACCGCTTTAGCCTTATCGGGGGTTGTTCAGCGACCCTTTTGGGTAATTGGCTTAAAGGTCGAGTCAACATGTAGATGATAGCAGGCTACGTTGGGATTAATCTTAGAGAGATCATATGGTTCATAAGAGAAAATGTTTAAATTGCTTCTCAAGAAGGCAATCAATTCTTTCTTTTCGTGATCGACAAGTGTGGTTTTTATCATAAACTTTCTTTTTAACACGTTGTTATTAACTCTAAATTCCTCCAGGCATTTAACGACCCTGTCAGCGGGATGTTCCTTGGTCTCCTCCACCCCTGGTCGATCATACTGTAATTACTATTTAGAGGGTGTTTCCCCCTTTTGGGCTTCCTCCTAAGAATACTTTGGTTTATTTTTCTTCTCCTTCCTAGGGAGGATGGCCATGATGAAGCACTTTCTTGTAGTGGCGTGATCACCATAAATTTTGGCCACGTCCCGATCGGTGACACACTTTAGATTTTGGTTGTAGGTAATGGTATGGCCCTCATGGCATGCAGCTAGCCTCTTCCTAGAATATCATGATATGAAGACTCTATGTCGTGAACTCAATAAGCTTTAAGATGTTTCCTGTTTTGACTGGAAGAATTATCCTTCCCAATAAAATTATTATTTTCCCTACAAAGCCGACCAACAAAATTATGGCCTCCTTAAGATTGGCTAGGTTGAGCTTTAGCGTGTGGAACAACTCTAGTTACATCACCTCTGAAGAGATTCCCTGATCCACCAAGAGCTTGTCGACGTCCCAATTTGGAACTCTGAGGGTTATCACTAGTGTGTCATGATGCAGGGACCTCAATCTGACCAAATCTTCTTCAGTGAAGATGGTGTGTTTAGTGTAGTCGACATATTCTGGTCGCCGGCACTTTCCATTTTGTCTCTTAGCAGGTTTGATTTGGAATGCCTCTATGATAACAGTAACCTTTTTTTAGTTCCATACGAACATCATTCCCTTGGATCTGCTTTACGTCTGATGCCCTATGGATCACCGCGAACCCCTGTCCTATATCGTCATCAAGGACGCTATCCGATTTTTAGCCGTCATTGGCTATGAACTTGTCCACTTTCTTCTCTATATATTCATTGAGATGCCCAACTTGGGCCAATTCTTCCAAGTGTGACTTCAGAGCCTTGCCATTTCAGTTATGTGGCTGCCCTCCTTGTGAAATTCGTATCTCAATGCATTATTCCTTTTCATTGGGTCACCAACAATATTATTGGGCCACTTGATGAAAAGTTAATCTTTGAACTTTTTCAAGATCATGTATATAGGTTCCTTGAAGACTATGTTAATAGCCTAGAACGTCTTTTAAGGATCAACCTCGTTCCCATTCTTAGAGACATTTTTACCCTCGCTCTTGTTCCCTTTCTTTGGAGTGTCACTCTTATCTCCTCCTTTGGTTAACTTTGCTCGACTGTTGTCCCTTGCATTAGAGTGAACCACATCTTTAACTTTAGTGTATTTATCAATATGAGTCATAAGATTGTCAATAGTGTTGGATTATTTCTTAGTTAGTGATTGGTGTAGTAAAGATGTGGTCGACAGACAAATATAAATGGATGCGATTGAAACTTGCTCCGAGTAGTTTTCCAGTTCATTAAATACTTCCCAGTACCTCTTGGCATAATAGTGAAGTCTTTCTTGCAGCTTTTTCTTCATTTTGATCAGTGTATCCATCCACTTGGGATGGGAGCTGCTGGTTATGAAGCGAGCAGTAAAAGCCTCTTCTTGGGCCTTAAAACTACTGATCGACTTGTGGGTAAGCTTCTCTAACCTCTTCTATGCTACGTAATATATGCTAGAGGGGCAAATTTTACACATCAATGCATCATTGTGAATCCATAAGGTCATCGCATGTTTGTACTGCCAAACATTGTCGATGGGATCAGTCTTTTCATCGTAAATCTTGAAACTAGGAACGAAAAACTTCTTTAGGGGATCCTCTTCTTCAATCTACCTTAAAAAATAGGATTTCATCAGGGTATTGATACCTCTCCTAGCTAGATCCCTAGTCAACTTGGATCCTCGATGGGCTGGATGTTAGTCTATCTCTCTACGAACCAAAATTATGATGTCCTCATTTTGACGATGATTGCTCCTATGGTGTCTTTTCGATCGGCTACATTTTGATCGATTATGCTCAGACCTACCACGTCGATCATGCTCTGACCTACCACGTTCAGATCAATCATGGTCATGACTGGAGATCCTCGCTCAACTATGAGTATTACTCTCCTGAGGAATATGAGTCCTATCACGACGTTTCCCTATATCTCTATAGAGATCTCTCTCCATGCTTTCATGTTTCCTTTGAAGCCGAGCATTTTCTTCTACCTGGAGGTGTGTGGCCTCCTCTTGTTCTCAAATCTTGGATTTATAATCATCGACCAACCTAGAGATCTTGGTTGACCTACATGGTCCCTGGCTTTCTTCAGAGAACTGCCTTTCTTGGTGAAACCTAGGATATATCTGCCGGCGAATCTCTGACTTAACCCTAGGTAGGACTGGGTCTTCTTATGCATCACCAACCTAAAAATGTTGCTATTGTGGTGAGAAATCATGAGCCTTCTAATGATGAATTTTTTCACAGGAATAAAAATTGATTTCCACAGACGGCGCCAATTGTGAGCGCAATAAATATCACAATAATGATCCACAAAAACAATCTCAAATATAGGAAGTGAAATCACACACAACAACGATATACATGGTTCGACAACTTTCTTATGTCCATGGAGAGGTTACTATGATCTTATTAGTATCTCTCAATACTTGAGATTATATCCCATTACCTCAGGTCAGGGTTTACATTTATAGATGTTAACATAAGAGATTGAGTTATACAAGTAACTCAATATGATCATGGATAATTAATGGTGTCTACGAATATCTCATCCGAGATTATTGGTAACCGATTTGAATTTATCCAAGAATCTTTCAGTGTTGTAAGATACACGATCCATTATTGAATATCAAATTTGAGTCGGGCAGTCATTTATGCATCTTAGGATGGTCGGCTACTTTCTTGAGCCAAAGTAAATGGGTTCCCATAACAACCAATACTACTTAGGCATGACTCACTACTCACCTAATGTCCACAATTGATTTTACAACATTCATGTTTCTAATAAATGGACATTATATACCATTTTGCATCTTATTTGGCCTCTCACGTCATCAAGGGTTGACATACAAGCACCTCACATGAAAAGCGCGACATCGCCTCTATTGGCTTGCACGAACACTCTAACTTACTAACATTCTAATTAGAATTACGAAAGTGAGTAATGACAAATAACTTGGTCGCATGCCACTTAGCAATGAATTACATATCATGTACATCTCTTTGACTTTACCATCGAGAATACGAACTGAGACCGTCACCAATATAGTGTGACCAACCCAAAACCAACACCAATGCCAAAAGATCCAATACCGACCTCACCACATTATTCCCGAAAGGAACCTTCAACCTAGAGTTCTGATACCATTTGTAACGTCCTAACCCGAATTTATGGGTTACCTGTGATCAACCCAATCCTACTCGAGTGTTAGGGATGAATTGCAATGAAACAACCTACATAATTTTGCTAGTCCATTTTTACTTAAGTGATATTTCACTTCTTTACCTTGCGATTTCCATTTAAATCAAGTTATGTGAGGGGCCCATGGGAAGTGTCCCCGTAATCTAAGCATACTGATCAATTCACATAAAATAAAAAGAATAGTTACCTGCGCAACGCTCTCAAAATACAAAACCGTGCCCAATATGTCGTAATAAAGATGAGGGAATGAACCTAATGCCCAATGGGAAATTTCAATAATACAAAGTAGAAACAAACAGCAGAATGGAGACTCTAACATGTTTATCTACGTTCACACGCAACTACCTTATGTACATATAGATATATATACTTGAATGTATGAAACCAATTTTATCCCCAAAACGTAACTTATCCCGATTAATTCACCTTAATCTTATAAAGAATTAAATTCTTCTTAACTTGACATTTATTCCATGATTTAACGCACCCGGTTAAATACTTTAAACCAGTACACTTTGTTTTAGGAAAATAATTTCTTTCACCGAAATTACCCACTTTATTTGTACCAATCCACTTTAGCATTTTCATTGAAAATAACCTTTTTAACATGCGCAAATATCGTGTTTAGAAAATACTTATTTTCCCTTAAAAACCTTTCTTAAGCACACCCTGTTGTTAACAATGGGTTAAACCTCTTTAAGTTTCTTAACCACCCATTTAATAACTTCACTTTACCATTTTACCTTATGTACATTAATCAATTTTCACATTACTTTTTCATTTTACCATTTGCTGGAACATTATTACTTCATTTAAGTTAGTTTTTGTTTTCATATATTCACTGCATATCCCATTTCTTGACATGTTCCATTTTCATTATCTTTTTATCAGAATCTTCCAATATCCGCATACTTTAACACACTCCACACCAATGGCTATGCTACAATATACTCTGGCCAGTGATGTTAGTTCTTTCGCCCCATGGATCGGGACCCTCCTTAATTATTTTGATGTCATTCGAGTCCTTATTAATGTCTTTTAACATTTTACAAATGTCCACATTATTCCAATTTTCCTTTTTCTGGGTCGAAGCCAAAATCTAGGGTTCCACCGCAACTTGTGTCATACCTTAAAATCATCATTTCTTATCATTCTTGCTCTAAAATCAATTTTATCATAAAAATATGTTCATTCAGGACCCTTATTGTGTAACACCTTTTCCAACTTTTTTATTTCATAAAAATGTTTAATTTTACGTAAAACCCATTTGTTTTCAAACTTTTTCTTTCCTCCATTTTCACAAGTGTTATTTCTCAAAATACTATTAAGTTACCCACACTAACTTCTTAAGTGTTTTTAACTCTTTAACACTTTTGGAGTAATATATTTCTCAAGTTGGAAATATTTTTGTTTCATTACTTTCTTTCTCTAATATGTCATTAAACATTTAGAAACTACTTTATCAGAAAAACACCATTTTTCTTTATTACTATTTGTAGTCTTAAAATCATACATTTATCACATTCCTAACACCTTCTTCATACAGTTTAAGGGTTGAAATTTCTATTTCTTTACTTCATGTTTAAACCCAAATAAACCCTCATTAAACTTGTTTATATGTTTATATCAAAATACTACAAGTTTATGTATATGGGAATATGAATTTTAAGTCCAAAAATCCTATTAAAAGGGTCAAACGTATCATTTATTATAGAAATCTCATAATATTTCCCAAACATAATTCTTAAGGTAAAAGGCACTTTTTTTCAACAAAACAAGGATGAAATGTCTATTTATACAAATTCCCCATTTTTCACCAAAAAACTTGAAACATTTATTCATAAATTGTTCGTACAAAATAACTAGTCTTCCAACATTTTTATTTCATAAAAATGCTTAATACCAAGTTTTCTTGAAATATATCAATTTACTCAAAACCATTGAAACCCATTTTTTAAAAATCACAAGAAATATCATTTTTATATCATAATCCATCCTACTCTTCAATTCTAGATACAAGACTACCAATATGCAAAATAGAGTCTTAAATTAAGAGTAGAGTTTTCCCACCTCAAATAGAGATCCAAAAATAATAGAATGAAGAAGATGGTGATCGAAACACCCCACCTCCTAAGGTGGCCTCAAGGAGGTTTCCTAGATCCACAATGCTTGCCTCTCTAAAGGCACCTCTAAACCTTCCATTTTCACCTTCAAGAACCCCCAATAACACCTCTAAAATCCATAGCTCTACCCAATAATGGTGGAAATAGGTGTATTGGGCTTAAATATGGTGTAATACAAGTAGAATATGGTGGCATAAGGTGAAGGTATGGCGGTGGCATGGTCGTCTGTGGTGGTAGGAAAGAGAGAGAGAGAGAAGAATAAATCTAATAATGGTGGGGATAAGACCTCCCCTCATCTCTCATCTTTACCCTCAAATAAACCAACATAACCCCAAATAAACCTTTATAAAAACACCCCCAAATATCAAAATCACGTTTTTGTCCATCTAAGTGCACTAGAACTTGATACATCATCGATCCAATGGACCAAAACATGACTGCGCATAAAGGCAACCCAATCTAAAAATTTATGGGCAGACTCATTCGAACGAAAATGATCTCCATTGAATGATAAAGGCACCTCGTTCGAACGGCCTCCGACTAATTCAACATAGTGGCATCTCATTCGAACCTCGTTGGAACTCGACTGTGACTAACCTTAGAATGACATAATTCTCATTCGAACGAAATAAGGATCTCATTCGAGCTACCTTCAAGCCATTTGATCTTACTAGATTCCTCTCCAATTTCACCCAATAACTTCCATTAATGTACATCAAGGCCCAAAGAATATCAACTATATCAATAAAAGCCCATATTAACGATCCAAGTGCCAAGGGTTTCATATTATTATAATTTGCATGGGAAAAATAATAAAATATTAGGCATGGGTATTACATTGATTCTGGGTCTTCTCACTCATTATCAATACTAATTTTATGACATTAGCAAAACGCATCCCCTCTCCATTAGACTACTCCCTATCAATAGTTATGCCCACTGGCGACATAGTATGTGCTCGTCATGTTTGTAATCATTATAATGTAGTGATTGTCACAAGAGTTATTACTAGTAATTTGGTAGTACTCGATATAATAGGATTTTATCTTATCATTGGAATAGATGCTTTATCAACCAATTATTCTTATATCAATTGTTATACTAGGAAAAGTGAAATTTATGAATCTACAGACTAAAGCATATTACTTTTAAGGACAATGCTCAAGAAATGCATATGATATGTCTTTTTACTATCTTTAAGTTTTTCATATATATGAGGATGTTTATCCTGAAGAATTACCCAGTATTCCCCCGCCAAGAGATATAGAATTCGTAATCAACCTGTTACCAAACATTCTTCCTATTTTTATGCCCACGTATAGAATGTCACCATTGGAATCACGGGAAGTTAGGCTCCAGTGAGACGAACTCTTAACAAAATGATTTATCTGACAAAGTAAGTCCCCTTGGGGGGCACCATTACTATTCGTGAAGAAGAAATATGGAACTTTCCGATTGTTTATCTATTATCGTAAATTGAAACAAGTTACCATAAAAAAAATACCCATTACCAAGGATAGGAGATATGTTTGATCAATTATGAGGTGCGAGGGTATTCTCAAAATTTTATTAAAGATCTAGGTATCATCAACTATGGGCAAGGAAAGAAGATATACCAAACATGGCATTTAGAACCCGTTGCGGACACTTGGAATTTTTAGTTATGTCCTTTCGATTAACTAATGCACAGTCAGCATTTATGGATTTAATGCATCGAGTTTCCAACCTTTCTTAGGTCAATTTGTGATCATATTCATATATGATATTTTGGTATATTCAAAAAATAAGAAATATCATGAACAACACCTACAAAGTGTACTAAAAACATTACGAAATCATCATCTCTACGCAAAATAAAACGCAAATGCGAATTTCTAATAAAGGAAGTAAAGTTTCTAAGACATGTTATTACTAAACTTGGAATAAAAGTTGATCCAGCAAAAATTGCAGCGGTCATTGAATAGGCACAACTTACTATTATTGCATAGATTTGCAGTTTTCTCAGGTTAGTAGACTATTATCGATGATTTATGGAAGGATCTTCACTAGTCGCGTTACCATTGATGAAACTAACTCTTAAAGATGTATGATTTGAATGGACCAGTGAATGCACACAAACATTTTAGACTTTAAAATAATGATCAACTACTACCCCTGTACTTAATATACTATCTAACGATGTTAATCATAAATTATACATGGAAGACTCCTTCCAAGGACTAGGATGTGTTCTTATGCAATTAGGAAAGGTGATAGAAAATGAATCACGCTAATTGAAAACCAGCGAATGAAACAACCTAGTTCGTGATTTAGAACTAACTGCGATAGTGTTCGCATTAAAAATTTGGCGATGTTACTTATGTGGACCGAGTTTTAAATATTTTCAGACCATAAAAGTCTTAGAAATATATTTACCCAAAAAAATTTAAATCTGCGACAACAACGATGGATCAAATTTTTGGAGGATTATAAATTTCGATTATAAAATCAACTTGGCAAGGGCAATATGGTAGTTGATGCATTAAGTCGCAAAACAAATGGAAGACTAGCTAGGATATTTTCCTATGAAGTTATGACCACCCTATAAGAATATAATTTTACAAAGGGAAACCATTGAAATCCCTATTATTATCCAAAATATTATAGCTTACCCCACACTTGAGAAGAAAATAATTGATCAACAATCCACTGATAATTTCCTTAAAACCCAACAGGGATAAGCAAACGTGTTTAGAGACCAATGAGCATGCCATTTCTTTAGGCTTTGTATCCCTCAGAATAACATACTCGTGAATTTGGTACCTTTGTTTAATATTCATCAGGTTCTACTCATTGATTCTTGCAGCCACCTGGGCTCCACAGGTAAAGTTGGGGTATTTTGTCCCTAAGTAATTGAGAACCTGGGTAGAAGTAGAAATGGACCGTTTGGGAGGCCGGGTTGATGTTCTAGCCCATTCATCCATGGTTGAAGGTTGATAAATATGGGGTCCTATAGACGAAAGAGGTGTGGGGTTCAAGACCTTTGATAGGAAGATGATTTAAGAAGACTTTTTTTATGAAAAGAAAGGGAAATAACATCTGGTTACACAGAAAGTCAGAGAGAAAGAGATATTTATTGATGAGAATGATAAAAACTTCTAACCAACCCAAGGGTCTCCTTTATAACATCCAAGGCAATTCGCATCAGTACTCTCAGCCCCCTAAGCACTTCATAGGAGTCCCTTCCCAATTAAATCTCATTATGACGAGAATCTCTATGGTTAATTACTTTATTACCCCCAACTTATTTAAAATGGATAAGTGCTACCCTTTTTAATTCTTAGAAAGAGAAACAAGGAGGTAATGATGATACCATATTTGACTATTGGAATTTTGAGGGTCAACAACCCCTTCAACTTCACTCACGTAAGAGAAGAGGTCTTGAGGTCTAGCATATACCTCTGCCAAACCACGGCTAATATCCTAAGGCCATAGTTGCCTTGGGTAAGGGACCAAAGTAGTTTCATAGGCCTCAGCCATATCTTTACTCCTCTAAAATAACCATTAATTCCAGTTCATTTCAGTAACCAAGCTTAGATACCTCATTACTTCTCCTATCTCTAACGTGTGCAATGGACCTGATATTGAAGAGAAATGTCCTCCATAGGTTATATAGCCCTTATTCGAGAAAGATATTGTTACAATATACCACAAGATCCCCTAATGAGTAGCCCCTATCGATTCTAGACCCCTAAAACATCTAGCTAAGTCTTTGTGCCTTGTCTAGCAAGTAGGTATAAATAACAGACAGTATTCTACCTATTGTCACCACTCATTTTCACTAGCACTAATGACTCTCATTCACATTAAATGTACCCATCAACTACATTTCACTAAACCACATACCGTAGATGGTCACGGACCTCGCTCATGACCAGCACCACTGGTTACGGACCTCACTCGTGACCATTTTCACTGTGACCAAAAAATAATAGTCACAAACGTCATATGTGAGGCTAAATGGGGGTTGCAGTCTCTCCCATGACATAATATTGCCTCCATGGTCAGGGAATTAATCTGTAACCCCGTGGGGACGACCCAAAGCCATAACCAGCGTGGGACATTATGTGTTCCATGGCCATAAATATGATCCGTGACCCTATAGTCACGACCCAGGGCCATAACCAGCGTGGCAGAATGTTAAAATTTGGTCACGACCCTAACTCGTGACCCCTAAATTTTAAAAAAATAAATAAATAATTGGTCGCAGCCTTGGACCATGACCAGTTATTTATTTACTTTTTTAAAAAATTAGGGGTCATGAATTAGGGTCGTGACCATATTAATTTAGTAAAAAAATCAAATTTATTTTAATGCAACCCTCCCACCCCGAAAAAAATTGTATTCAGCAACCAATTCATTAATATTGTAATTACTTTATAATACTCACATTACATTTACTTGTTATTTGATCATATTATTTCAAAATAATGAAAAATCTAATCACAATTGGCCATTTCACTAATTGTCTTACATGTACGGATGGCATGTGATTATTTGATCCAAACTAGAATACCACTCCAGTGTGGGGACCAACCATAGTTGCCTAATTTGTAAACTAACCAAATTTGTAAAATTAATGTTGAGATTTAGATATTAGTTATGTATAATGTTTGTTAAGAAGGACAAGACAAATATAGTCAACCGAATTTGACACTGTGAAGTTGAGAATTCAAAGAAAGCACTGTGCCATCCTAGTTAATTTATAATTCAAGCTAAACATTCATAAATCAAACTAAAGCGCAAATATCATAATAGGATACAATTCGGATAGAAATAGTATTGTCAATGGACAAAATAATAATAAGATACAAATAGGATAGTCAAGGGTAAAATAATATTTTGATAGTCAATCTTCCTCTAAATTAACTAAAAGGTCCTTTAAAATAGAGTTGTCATCAAGAGCATACTGGAACTGTTTAGGAGCCTTTAATACGTCTGCTTGAATAGTTATAACCTTTAATGCATACATAATAGTAGAAAAATTGTAATTGTTTATCCACTTTGAGTAGAATACATTCCTTACATTTTGAAAGGCACAAAAAAAAGTCTCGTCGATTATGCAACATTTACTCAGCATCTTATAGAAATCTACCATGATAAGTTTTAAGTCAGGATCAAATTTACAAACATTCATAGTGTCCTCCACTTTAACCCAGTCATAATAGACTATGAATTTTGTGAAATCTAAATAATCGAGTCACAGGATTTGCTGGACAATCCCATAATAGGTCAACACCGTATATTTTAGATTTTTATCACTTTTTCTAATGACACGAGTAGTCAAGGAGGAAATTGAAATTCTACTATTTTGTGCCAAAATCTTTTCCTCACATGGGTATGAGACAAAATCAAAATCGTTGGTGTGGAATTTCTTAAACTCTTTCACACGAAATATGGGACATTTTACTAGGTGTGCAAGCCTTAAGAGACACCTCTTTTTAAAAGTTGCATTTATTAATGGGTTTTTATTAGGGAAAGTTGTAAAAGTATATGAATAAACGACTCCAAACATAAGAGGTGGAAATTACTTCTTTTAATACACAAACCCTAAATTATTCATCGCTCAATTTCTCCTCTGATTTTGGGCAATTTCATTCTCGCGCTTCCTAATGGTAAATTGTAGAGTCTAGATCATAATATATAGAAAACATATAATCGAAAAAGAATAATTCCACTAATTATGTAGCAGTTTACTGTCTCAAATCTTCAACTCCGTCTTACGATTCGAAGACATAACGAGTTGTTTGCTCATATTATAGATTAGTCAGTCCCACCTCTTTAGAGTTCCCAAAAGGCAATTCATCCTCAAACTCGTCTGGTTCCATGATCACTCATTCTCCACAAGGATTGAACCTCCTCAGCTCTTGCTCTGGCATATGTTCCCGAGCGTATAGCGATGATTCCACAGTTATGTATTCTTCAATAATTGATCCTCCAATATACCATATATTCTTAACGTAATCTTTGAAGGTTTTCATCAAGCGCTCGAAAGGATACATCTAACGATACCTCAAGGGACTTCACAATAAATCCCCATTGCGTAAATGCATAAGTAGGTGGATGTTGATATCAAAGAATGACGAAGGAAAATATTCCTCTAATATACAAATTGACCGGTGGATATCTTTGTGCTTAGAGAAGCAATGTCTAAATAACAAAGGGAATAATTGAATGATGATGTTCTAGTCATGAGACTTGCATAGTTTCATTCATTTGTTTCTTAGGTTATTACCCTACGAAAATTAGCAGAATAGCCATTCGGAGTCTTCAAGTTGAACATGTCTAGGAGAATCTTTTTCTAACTAGTAGTCAAAATATAAAAAGCCGGGGGAGATAGAAATTCTTCATGTTGTATGATCATTTTTAACGACAATTTCTTTTTTATGTTCATCTTCTAAATATTGTGATGCGCCTTCTCTCCATCTTTTGAATGAGATCCACCCAGACATGTTCATATTAGATGTTCTGCAACATTCTTCTTCGTATGCATCACTTCAATTACATATATTACACGATGATCTTTCTAATACGATAAATAAAAAATATTAATCGTTAGGATTATGCCTTTATTTTACTAGGGTCGTTCGGATCATCCCTAGATTTATGATTTAGGTTTACAAACTGAGTGTGCTTGCCTACATATGCATTCCTTGTAGTCGCAGCCATCGCCTACTCCTCGATCTACTGACTAGAAATCCAAAAAAAATCAGTCCTATGCTCGTGACCGACATGTAAGAAATTAGACTTATCGTTACTAAAAGAGTGATTGGTCAGCAAAAATCTACGATGACCTGTATAACTCATATTACAATATGATGTAGCCAAGTGTCTTCAGTTTCCTCCCAACATATGGGATAACCATAATAACCATGAACACTGCAATCGGGCAAGGTCCCATAAGCAGGAAGGTTATGGATCACCCTCATCACCATTGCTTTAAATGTAAACTCTTCACCTTTATGAGCGCCAAACGCCTTTATGCCTTTATCCCACAACTGTTTAAGTTCTTCAATTAATAGAAGTAAAAAAATATTAATATCTTTATCGGGAGCCTTCATATCGGGTATCAATAACGATAATAATGTGAACTCCTTTCTCATGCAAAGTGTTGGAGGGAAAATTAAAGGCACTATGATAACTAGCTAATAACTCTGATTAGTGATTATATTACCGAATACGTTAAACCCATCAGTTGATAATACAAGAGGAACATGCACAGTTCCTTTGCATAATTAGGATTTCATGCATTTAAAATCTAGTAGATGAGTGAATCAACCAAATGATGCATGAGATTTCCACCCACCTTGCATCGAGCGTTCCACGTCATGGCCTCTGCTATCCAAGGTATAGTAAAAAATCGATTTAACTATGGCCCGAGGGAACAATACATCAAAACTTTATGTGTAACTTGCGAGCACTTTTAATATTTAACAGTCTTGTCTTTACCACTCTCACAAGCCATATATCTTGGCTCATAGGGCACTCGTCCTTCTTTTCTTGATCATAATGGAAAAGGTTTCAATTATATTCGCATGTATGAAAAAATTCGTACTCCAAACCTAAACCCTTTAAGATCTTCTTCATACTGTCGTGTTCTTTTGTAGGAGAATGTCTTTAACCCACTTAAGAATTTTGCCCAAACAATTAAATTTACTCTTCAAATTTTGCAAACCAATTATCTCATATAATAGCGAGTGATATTCATCACAATCTTTATACAACAATCTAGTCGTGTCAGCTTTCAACAGTATGTATTCCCAATCTCCAAGTAATTCAGCATTAACTTATTCATTGATTTGGCCATAATGCACATTATTGGTATTTATATATTAGTGTTTTTGATAGTGGTGGACTCCGTAAGCATCATCAATTAGGCCGGTTAAAGAACAACATGTTGGCGAATCATGTACCACTTCCACTCAATGCGTTCCATTACGTGGTCGGATACCGATAACTCTTCTGGAATATATGGTACATTCTTTTCACCATGGTATGTCCATACCTTATACTCTTGAAAAATTCCCCACTTTAATAAATGTAACTCATTGTCTTCTAAAGAATAATATTTTCCATTCATACAACGAGTGCACAGACACAGAATCTTATCACTTTTAATATTTCTTAATGCGCATTTAACAAATTCATGAACACCCTTTACATGATTATCAGATAATCGATTACTCTTCCCCATCCACTCTTTGTATTATGGTAAATCCATTAAATAATATTCAAAATTCAATTCACCTATATAAATAGGTTGAAATAAGGGTTATGTTGCATATAATAATGCACAATTCATAATTCATTCAAATTATTCAACACAGCTTAATTTTAAATTAAATAACTTAAACTTAAATTCGTATTGCATACACTAAAATTGTTAGTAAATGATCCACAAACTTAAAATAACTTAAATAAACAAAATATTACAACTTGTTCTCAAATTAAACATTGTTCTTTGACTAATCTTGACCAGCAAATAAACAGGTCAAATGCTAAAACAATTCTGATAGTATTTCAGCAAGGGCCTTTCTTTGCTATCAATGTGCACGTGCTCTTGTACGCAACTAGTGTATATGTTACCGACCAGTATTTGAGTCTCCCCTATTTGCAAAGGCCTATTATGAATAGGAGTTCCGACATTTAAGGAAACGAGTGTGCATTGGGAAATAATTTTGGTATTGGCCAAGTCCTTTATATAGTATTGCTTGTTATAGTCACTGTAAGTGCGGGACAATGATCTAACTACTGTGGTTGGAGGAGGCATATGGGAGGGGAATTTAGTAGGAGGATATACTAGGGAGGGAAATGTTACAAGAGGTGGCATTTGAGAGAGGAAACTCTAAAATGGAGAAACCTTAAGAAAGAGGGTAGGGGTAACCTTAAGGAGGCATCTAGGGTAGAAAACCGTGAGTAAATAAGGACACAAGGCCTTAGATTTTACTCACCAACACTCCCAGGTTACTCTTAATCTCTTGCACATCCCCATCTATCTTGGATCAACTTGTCTCATGGCTTGAGATGTGATTCCTCACCTAAGAGAGCTTGTCCACGAGAGGTGTAGTGTGTTTAATTTTATTTTCATCCTTTGTGATCCAACACCACTTTTCCTCCCACTTTTGTCATTTCCAAAGGACTGGTTTAGGTCATCATAAGGGCTCAAAGCGAACTGACTGCTAATGTGTTCGATCGATTCCTATAGCGTGAAATTATATTTAGTCTTATGATTTTAATATTATTTTATATAACATGTATATAAATAAATAAATAAGTAGTCATTCACATCAAAATCGGAGCCAAGTGTGGTGGGAATTTATTATAATTGTCCCACCGGGCATGCAAGTACAAGTTGCCCCGATTAGGTGTTTTACCAGCATCTGGACCTCCCTTTGTCCTTAGTGGCCATTCACTCCTCAAATATTCATATGATTTAGACCCAAAACTATGGACATCAACGTTATTCTCTCTGTTTTGTTTATATTTCTCCCTATGGACTAACTTTTTATCCATTGCCGCATTTTCCAAAAAGATGTTCCATTGATTGAATAACATTTCAATATTCAGAGGGACTGTGTCTTTTATAGCCAAAATATAGGAGCTTTATGCCCCCTTGGAGAAATCTCTCTGCCAAAGGTTCCTCCAATATATTCTCATTTGTTCAACAACTCGGGAAACAACCTTTTGCTTTGAACAGTCGGGGAATGAAAAACTCTTACAAAGTTATTCAAAAATATCACCATTGATGGCTTGATCAACTTCATTCCAGCTATCTGCTACCGTGACTCCCACATGCATTTTCCCAAGCGATAAACACTAGGATTTAAAGATATAGACATCATTTTTATCTCCAGTTGGATTATTCCTAAGAAGGGAGAACCCAATAGGCCTCTTCTCATTTGTTCAGGAAGTGTCAGTAATGGGGGGTGGGGGTGTTGGATTAATAGGCGCTTATTTATGTAGAGGGGGCTTGAAGGTAATCCTGAGATTTGGGATAATTCCCTAATTAGCAACAGTGTTTGAGGATTAACGCAATAGAGGCAACTCAAGCGTGGAAACTCATACTTCATCTTGTTGTGTTAGTCATATTGTATCTTTGGTTACATTTACTGTAAGCTATAACGGTTGTAATGATGTAACGAGAATAATAAAGAGTTTTAGTGTGAAGTCAAACGGTACTTGCGAGAGACCAGGCTTAGCAGGGCCTGGGAGAGCTGTCATGCTTTATCGAATGACCTCACCGTGGGAACTTCATAGGGACTTGGTTTGGAGGATTGAGAAGTAAGGCACTGTTGGGGCTTGTCCTGACCATCTTAGATACACGTGGTAAAACACCGAAGGACCCTGACCGTGGAACCTCAAGTGGATCAGCTTGGAGTTCCATCGGGCATTGAGTTATGGACCAAACAGCCCTCTACTTAATGTCACATCTACTGTGGGTGATGTCACTAGCCATCTAAACAATGTCAGACATGCACTTGAGTAAACCACCGTGGTATTTGGGGCTGTCAGGCAGTTGGTAAGCCACCTCTGCGACAACAGTCCCCTGACACACGGTGGTTAGGCAAAAGGCATGTCTTGGCATTTAATGTTTATGACGTGGAGACAGCTAGTGCATCAGGTATTTAGTGTTGTGACATAAAGTATGAGGGATGTCTTTCATAGTTTTAATGACTGAGTTGCCTCGGGGGTGGTGTGGGGGGCTATTTAAGGACCCCAACCACCTTTGAGGAAGAGAGAGACTTTTGGAGAGTTCAGAAGTTATCGCGAGAGAGAATACACACCAGAGAGAGTTATTGCAAACCAGAGAGTTTACTCACTCACCATTGTCATTTATTATAAAGCTTTCAATATTCAACAGAGATTCCTGAGGGTATTTGGTGTGGTTTTACCTGCCTACCAAGGTGTATCTAGGGTGCTTACTTCTCTCTCCCTCTAGCTAGGTTACTGCTAAAGTTCATTACTATTTCCTGAGTTAGACACGAGAGCTTTGTGAGTTTAAGCTGAGTTTATCTTCATTGGGTTCATGTTTATGTGTTCTATCATTAATCCAAAGCTTTGGCCAATTAACTTGTCATTACCATACTCAATAGGGGTTACGCCTCCATATATAATCTAAAGTACCCTCCTACATTTGGCGACTCTGCTGGGGAGGCATTCTTCTAGATAAGGAGTATGGCGCAAGATAGTGCCATTCGAAGACTCAATTTTGATGACATTCAGCATAATGAAGAACAGGCTGCGCAAGGGCAAGAGGCCCTAAGAGATGGGGCTCCTCGAGTAGAGGTACCTCTGGCGCCAGCAACGTTAGGCATCCCAGGAACGGCCCAACCTCCCGCGATCACGGGGTTGGGACCTGCTCAGATTGCCCACCGGTGGCTTCAACTATGTTGGGAGGGTTAGAGGCTAACACTTTCGTAACACCAGGAGTGGCCCCAATGGTCCCACTAGGGGCAGGAATTGCAGGAACGATCCTAGTGGGTGTATCTTCTAGAGTGAACCCGGCAGTGGGCACCTCAGGAGTCTCAACGGCACCACCGGTAACGTTCGTTTCGGTTGCAACGAGCACTCAGCCCTTGGCCCCATTGCTGGCGTCTCCATTAGCCTCGCCGATAAAAGAGATGAGAAAAGAGATGCAGAAAGAAATGCTGAAGTTCATGCAGGCTTCCTCGCAGGCTGTGGGCGAGGTAGCGTCGGTCTACGATGACTTCCGAACACCTTACCCCCAGGAATACAACGACGAGCCCTACTCGAAGGACTCTATTCCCCCTACCTTTGAAAAATACTCAGGGAAGGGTGGTAACCCTAAGGAACACATTAAGCGTTTCGTTGAACATTTAGGAGCGCACTCCAATGACAAAAAGTTTAGATTGATGGAGTTCTCCAAATCCCTGACTGATAAAGCATACACTTGGTACTCTCATCTGCCTCCCAATAGTGTCTCTACGTGGGAGGAGATGCATGTGTTGTTTGTCCGAAAGTTCTTTTTGGCCAAAGATGAATTCACCCTAACCCAACTTGGCAGGGAGAGGCAGAGGCCAGGAGAAGAGGTAGTGGCCTATATTCGAAGGTTTAGGGAAAGATCGCTCGATGTAAGGGAAGAAGGTAAGGAGGCCAGGTTACTGCAGATTTGTGCTGAGGGACTACTTCCTAAGTATATCTGCCACCTAATCAATGAGACACGCGAGGGAAGATTTTCAGCATTCTTAAAATCCGCAAGAAACATCTCTTTGGTGGTGCGACCTAGCTCGGTAGTGGCTCCCATGGTGTTCAGGCAGCCGATACAACCCATGGGAGGAAAGTCTCAGGCCCCACGGGAGGGATATATCGAGAGGGAAGATGGGGGCAAGGCGCCAAGGAAGGATAATAAAAGAAAGTTCGGAAGAGACAGGGAAGACCCGCCACTGTTACCTTGTACGGTGGAGGAGGCTGTGAGTTGCTATAACGCAATGGTCCAAGGCGGAACGATTTACGAACCAAAGGGTGTTCCGGTGGAAGAGCCCGACGCGGCAACTAGGGCTGATCCCAAATATTATCAGGTTCATCGAAAGGTCCAGCATCCAAAAGAAAGATTCTTCACGCTGCGAAGGATTATCGACAAGTACATGAAGGCGGGGACATTGCAAATCCCCCCGCAAAACATTAACAATAACCCACTCCCGGCACATGGGCACAATCTGGTAACGGCCTATGATAAGGAGGCAGAAGGGGAGGGGGGAGGGGCAACGATGAAGGAGTTCAATGAGGCATTGGAACATTGCACCAGGGGAATAGCTAACGTAGTTCTAGCTTATGATGAAGCAAGTGCTAGGGACGTAGAAGACGCCTACAGCGTTAAGGGTGAGGAAACGGACCCAGTCGTAGAATATAGCGCAGTTTCAAAATCTCCAAAGTTCACTTGGTTCTTCGACCAAGTGGGAATCCCAAAAGAAAGCAGAATAGAGATAACTCAAGCAATCTTAGATATTACAAGAAGAAATGCAGTCCCCTCGCTAAGATGGAGGGGACCCATGGCTAGGCTGGTAAAGAAGTTCCTATCAGAGGTAACTTTCAGCGATGCGGATAGGGCTGTAAGGTTCCCCCATAATAGGCCTCTGTATATAACCGCTAGTGTTAACGGGGTTAGCTTTGCAAGGACTCTTATGGATGGGGGTACTTCCATCAACATTATGCCAATCAACTCCTTCCACGTAGCTAATATTCCGGAAGAAAGGTTGGTTCCCATGCCCTCGGTAATCTCGGGCTACGATAATCAATGTTCCAAATCCATCGAGTATGTGAACGTGGGGATAGTGATGGGAAATCTGAATTCCCATATCAAGTTCCATGTAATCGAAAGTGCAACTTCCTATCATTTGTTAATAGGGAGAGTATGGATGCACAACCAAGGGTTAGTTACCTCAACTTACCATCAGTGTGCTAAGGAGAATATCAAGGGGACAGAAGTGACTATTAGGGCAACTAAGAGGCCTTTTGCTATCGAAGAAGCACACTTGGTGGATGCAGCCTTTTATACAGAGCTCGAAGAGGACGTGCAAGTTCTAACGAGGAGAATGGAGGGAGCATGGGTCCCCTCGATTAGAGAAAAAATGGGACCTCTAAATGAGAGTGTTGAAGGGGAGAGGATCGAGGAAACATATCGGGCGGTCCCTCGACCCCAAAACATCTCGAAGCAGCTCAAAGATAAGATGAGGCCTAGGACAGACCCAAGCGAGCATGAGGTCCAACGACAAAGCGTGTTGAGTCATTTTTCAAGGGAAAGAATCGTTGAGGCTTCCAGAGAGAGGAAGAGAAAGGCCGTGGCAACAGCCACCAGCAGGCAATGCAAGAAAATTATCACTGAAGAGGGAAAAGTGGTGTACCGCTTATAACGGTGTGAGCGGGCGGCCGAAAAGACTAACAATGAGGTTGACCCGATATATGAGGGTTTTTTAGTAGATCAACAGGGGAAGTGTATGGTGATAGACAACTCCAACATACAAGAGTTTGTAGAAGATGTCACCGAAGAACCAGACTACATGGCAGACCAACCAAGGCCCCAGGCACAAGAGTTGGAGCAGTTAAACCTGGCAAGAGAAGGGGAAGATCCAAGGCCTATCTTTATCTCAAAAGATCTTGGTAAGGAGAAACGAGAAGCCTTGGTTGACCTGATTCGAGAATTCATAGATGTCTTCGCATGGAAGTATACTGAAATGGAAGGGTTGGATGAGGAAGTGAGCTGCCACAAGCTGAACGTGATGCCTTCAGCTATACCGGTGAAGCAGGCAACAAGAACTTACAAGCCTGAACTAGATTTAAAGATTAAAGAAGAGGTCCAATGCTTATTGACAACAGGATTTATCAAGACAATATAACATCCCCTCTGGCTATCCAGTATTGTACTAGTAGGGAAGAAAGACAAAAACCAAATAAGGATCTGCGTGGACTTCAGAGACTTGAATAGGGCTTACCCCAAGGATAAGTTTCCCCTACCCTCCATCGACAGTTTGATAGATGCCACGGCTGGTCATGAGATGTATAGCTTCATGGATGGATATGTGGGATACAACCAGATCAAGATGGACCCCTCTGACGCAGAGAAAACAGCATTCAGAACGCCGTTGGGCAACTTCATGTACAAGGTAATGCCGTTTGGACTCAAGAACGCCGGGCATACGTACCAAAGAACAATGATGGCCATTTTTCATGACTTCTTCCATAAATTTGTGGAATTCTACGTAGACGACTTGGTCATCAAATTAAAGAAGGAGGAGTCCCATCTGAACGATTTAAGGAAGGTGTTTGCTCTGTGCAGGAGGTACAAGTTAAGGATGAACCCGTTAAAGTGTGTCTTCGGAGTAACAAGTGGTAAGTTTTTAGGCTTCGTGGTTAATCGACAAGGGGTACAGATGGACCAGGGTAAACAGCGGGCGATCTTGGAGATGCCATGTCCAAGAACGGCGAAGGAGCTGAAAAGTTTTCTCGGTAAAGTCTCCTACCTTAGGAGATTTGTGCCTGGATTGGCCGAAATAACACACCCACTAATGCAGCTGCTACGAAGGAACACGAAATTCAGATGGTAAGAGGTTCACCAGAAATCCCTTGTTGGGTTGAAGAAGCTGCTCGTGTCACCACAAATCATGGTTCCTCCCCAGGCAGGAGCTCCGTTGCAGCTATACCTTACATCCACCACGAGGTCCGTTGGAGTTATGCTAGCACAAGAAGTGGACGGGCAAGGGCAAGAACGGTCGGTTTACTACCTCAGCAGAATTATACATGGGCCAGAAATTAGATATGGTAGCTTAGAAAGGCATTGTTTAGCCTTGGTCTTTGTAGCACAAAAACTTAGGCATTATATGTTGTCTTTTACCATTCATATTGTAACTAGATGCGACCCAATTAGGTATTTGCTCGCAAAGACTATACTGATTGGCAGGGTAGATAGATGGTTCCTTATTCTCTCTGAATATGACTTAAAATGTGTGGTCCCTCGCACAATCAAAAGCCAGGCGTATGCTGACCTATTGGCCATCTTCCCTTCAGGAACCTTCGAGCCGCCTAGGGAAGACATTCCAGGAGATGATTTGCAGGCCAATTACCTGGATATAACTGAGGAGGAATGGACGATGCAGTTCGATGGATCTTCGGAAGAAAAGAAGGGAGGAGCAGGGGTTGTTCTTTCAAAAGGGATGGAAGAGATTTGCCTTTCCTACAAATTAGATTTCCCTTGCTCTAATAACGAGGCAGAATACGAGGCGTTGGTACTAGGGCTTCTAGAGGCTCTTCGGAGGGGAATTCGTTCACTCTGCATTAAGGGTGACTCGAACTTAGTAATTCAACAGGTAAACGGAGAATATGCGTTGAAACACATGAGCCTGGCGCCCTATAGAACAATCATTCAAAGGCTCCTCAACCAGTTCCATCGGACCAAGATCAGGAGACATCCCAGAACGATGAACCGCCATCCAGACGCTTATGACACTATTGCCTAGAAGATGATAATGAAAACTAATGAGACTACAGTTGTGATCCAATGAAGAACAGCTCCTTTGGTAGTACAGTCAATAATATTGATGGAGGAAGAGGTGGGCTGGAGAAGAGATATTAAGAAGCAACTGGAGTCTGGTGAGGGCGCGATGGGGCTAAGAGAGTTGGCCCAATATTTTACAAGCCAGGGAAATCTCTATTTTAGAAATATAGGAGGATGGTTGTCAAGATGCATCAGCCCAGAGGAAGCCGAGCAAATATTGAGGAAAACGCATGAGGAGCACTACGAAACGACTGAGATACCTCTATATAGGAGAATTCAAAGGGAGGGGTATTTCTGGCCTAGGATGAAGCAAGATGCAGCAGAGCTGCAACGGAAGTGCAATAAGTGTCAGCTATTCTTTGAGGCAGCTGAGTGCCATTTCATTGAAGCTCAAATGGACTGGAGGCAGCCCTACATCGACTTCATTCAGGAGGGGGTTGTCCCAACGGAGAAAATGGATGCAATAGGTCTGAGGCGAAGGGCTCCAAGGTTTTACGTCCAGGGAGCAGCTCTATCGAAAGGGGTACTTTAACAGGCCCTTGCGATGTGTCACGAAGGAAGAAGCAGTGGAGGTCCTCAAACAAGCGCACGATCCAGCACATATAGGAAGAGCCAAGTTGTATGATCAGTTGATGACATTGGGGTATTATTGGTCAACGGTGGAGAAAGACTCTGTGGAGTTCGTTCGAAAATGCAAAGCTTGCCAACTTCATGGGAACATGATCCATGCCCCATCGGTAGACTTACACTCTCTATCAACACCCTATCCATTTCATACTTGGGCGTTCGACCTAGTGGGGGCAATACACCCCTCTTCGAGGGGCAAGATATGGATACTAGTAGCAACAGAATGTTTCACAAAATGGGCCGAGGCGATAACACTCAGACGAGCAACGACTGGGGTGGTGAGCAACTTCATCAGAGAATACATCATTTGCCATTTTGGGATCCTAAAAGTTATTCTCTCAGATAACGGGACCCCCTTCGTCAACTCCGAAGTAACAATGCTCACGGACAAGTACTCCATTATTCATCACACTTCAACGGTGGCATACCCAAAGGTAAATGGTCAGGCCGAAGCAACTAACAAAACCTTGGTTAACATTTTGGCCAAAATGATGGAAGACTTTCCAGGGGCGTGGGATGACAAGATACCAGCTGTCTTGTGGGTATATCAAACGACCAAGCGAAAATCCACGGGATACACACCGTTCTCTCTTGTTTATGGGGCCGAAGCAATCCTCTCAGTAGAATTGGAAGTTCCCTCTGCTCGTTATGCTTTGCGAAGTAGCATGCTTCCTCAAAGTAGACATGTACAGTTGGAAGTGTTGGATGAACACAAAGATAATTCGATGCAGAACTTCTAAATATATACGAAGTAACTTTCAAGGGCGTACGATAACTTGGTGAGACCAAGGAAATTCGTGAAGGGAGACCTCATATTGAAAGCGACAGTGAAACACATCAGGGGGCTTCCTCTACCAAAATTTGCAGCTAATTGGGAGGGACCTTTCGTTGTGAAAGAAGCCCATGACTCAGATTATTGTTTAATTTCGAAGTTAGAGGAAGACAAGCCATTTAAGATTAACAATAAGTGGCTAAAGGTTTATCATGTGTAAGCAACCAAGTTTGAACTGATGTTATGACTAGCTATTGTTATAAATATACAAGTTTTGGGTGAGATTTTTTAGCATAATGGAGGAATTGCAGAAATATAAAACTCTATAGCATACAACAACAATCACAACACACAAAGGGATTGAAAAGAACATATTCTTCATTCATAAACAATGGAGCATTACAAAAAAAATTGTTTTGGGAGCTATCGCCTAAGAATTACATAGATGGAGGATCTGTACACAAGAGGCAACTAGTCTAAAAGAAACGATAAATCTGAGGAAGAGAAAAATCTCCAGGAAGGCCCGAAGAAGCTGCTGTGAAAGACCGTTGGGCGTTAATAGAAACCTCCAGCCTCGTTTGCACTTGTGTACGTTCGATCAGGAGTCTCTCGCGCTTCAGTTTGACCAGGCACAAAGCTTCTTCGGCATCCTTTACCTCTTGATCCACTGCTTCCAAAAGGGGTGCCAATGCGACCAACCTAGCTTCCCCAGCTTGCTGGTCCTCCTGGTGCTTTCGTAACACTTCCCTATGGCCGATCAGTTGTTGGTTCTTCAAAGTCTTTAGATACGTTATAAGCCAATCAAAATGGAAACCATCACGCCCCAACTCCCTCAGAAAACCCAGAAATTGGTTAAGAAGGGACCTGGTAACACTTGCAGTAGGGGTACTGGAAATTTCAGCAATAACGATCGCCATGCCTTGAAGTCTGTGACTCATCACATGAATATTGGAGCACAGGAAATCTGGTGTGAAGGTCTCAGGATGGATATTCACCAGTTGTTCGATCACCAAGCGGTGGTTGACAGGCATTTGAGGAGACTGCCGAAGCACCATTAGGCAGAACGCATGAGGAGCCAGGTCAGGAAGAGGCAGTTCGCACCCAGACTCACTCTCGGCTGCAGCACCAGTCGTGGAACCTTGATCATCATGACCAGAATTTTCCGAAACATCAGGTTCTCGAAAGGGTGAGCCTACAGGCGAAAGAACTGGGGGAAAATTTTCCCGAGCAACCTGAAAAGAGATAGCGCACATGATGAACTTATGAAAAATCTTAACAAGCGTTTTCGTTGTTAAGTCACCGTTATAAGGTGGAGTTTATGAAAAAAAACTTAACAAGTGTTTCGTTGTTAAGTCACCGTTATAAGGTGGAGTTTATGGAAAATCTTATCAAGCGTTTCCGTTGTTAAGTCACCGTTATAAGGTGGAGTTTATGAAAAAAAACTTAACAAGTGTTTTCGTTGTTAAGCCACCGTTATAAGGTGGAGTTTATGGAAAATCGTAACAAGCGTTTTCGTTGTTAAGTCACCGTTATAAGGTGGAGTTTATGAAAAATCTTAACAAGCGTTTTTGTTGTTAAGTCACCGTTATAAGGTGGAGTTTAGGGAAAATCTTAACAAGCATTTTCATTGCTAAGTCGCCGTTATAAGGTGGAGTTTATGAAAAAAAAAACTTAACAAGTGTTTTCGTTGTTAAGTCACCGTTATAAGGTGGAGTTTATGGAAAATCTTAACAAGCGTTTTCATTGTTAA
Organism: Sambucus nigra; assembly: GCA_949130495.1. NCBI lineage: Eukaryota > Viridiplantae > Streptophyta > Magnoliopsida > Dipsacales > Adoxaceae > Sambucus > Sambucus nigra. The sequence goes on along the minus strand of OX422208.1, from coordinate 407,431,502 downwards.
GTCACCATTATAAGGTGGAGTTTATGAAAAAAACTTAACAAGTGTTTTCGTTGTTAAGTCACCGTTATAAGGTGGAGTGTATGGAAAATCGTTATTAAGTCATCGTTATAAGGTGAAGTTTAAGAAAAAATTTATGAAAAATCATAAGATGGAGATTATGGAAAATCTTAACAAAAGTTAACAAAAATACCTCAGTCACAACGGGAGCATATGGGGCAGCCGCAGGGACAGGAACCGTTGGGGGCGAGATTATTACCCCAGAAGCCATAACGGGGTCCCTGGACGCAGAAGCCTCCACGCTTCGCAAAACTCTATCACCTGTATAGGGCACCAGGGCCAGCATACTGGGTTCATCAGGCGAAGACACTGAGCTCCCAAACAAAGGCACAACACGATGGGGTGTAAACACACCACTATGTTGGCCACAAGCACCAACCTGGGCCCTGACTGCGGGAGTTGGTGCAAGATCAGGAGAAAACTGTGGCACAAAGGCTGGTGTTAGAAAAGAAGAATGGGCACAGAAAATATGAAGAAATATCTCTACGTGGTACTTAGCTCAGTTATGGTGCTAAAGAGAGGAATGGCAGTCAGGGGTCTCATCAGCGTCGTCGAAAGAAGAACGCTTGCCAACAACGAGGATATTTCAACCTGGGGTACCCAAAACATATCAAAATTCAGCAAGCCAAATAAGAAAAGAGTGGGACCAAAAAGACTACAACAAATAAATTATAGAGGAAATCATACCTCGGGCCCACTCTCCTCAACAAGAACAATAGGCAGAGGAACCTCAGGTGAGGCCTGTAAATCAGAAGGGACCGAGGGTGTTATCTCGGATTGTGTCACTTTGGGTTATGTTACCACTTCAGGCGAGGAATCACTCGCAGGATCAGCAGCTTCACCTCCCACAACGACTTCCCTTGCACATTGACAGCCTGCACGGCGAGAATACGTAAGCCCCGTCATGGGGGAACGGGGAGGAGTCACATCGGTACGAGATGCACCGAAGCGTCCCCCCACAAAAGGGCTCACGGGAGGACTAGAGGGGTCTAGTCTTTCTATTTCAACTCCCTGCACCACAGTTGTCAAAAAAAAGAAAAAATATATATATAAGTAAAGACAGTCGTCCTTAAGCAAAAGGAGATAATAACTAAATCAGGCATACATACCTCCAATTCAGAAGGAGAACGAAAAGACACGACCACGGGCGAATAAGGAGGAGTAACAGCAACAGAAGGGGCAGGAGTGGAATGCACCTCAGGGGTTTAGTGCACCTCAGGAGTTCGTTTCTTCTGGGACTTGGTGCCGAGAGTCTTCTTCCTCGATCCCGCTGTACCAGTACTGACCCCTTGAGGAACCCTAGAGCTCTTTCTCCTCCTAGCCGTTGGCTCTATAGGATCAACCACCACCGTGGGGAAAGCAACGGAAAAAGGAATAACGACTGCATGCCATTGATACTCGGCATTTATTCGGTCTATTTCTTCTTGGGCCTCCCTCCTTACACGCTCAGCCATCTCAGCAGGCGTGGGAGGTGGAATGGAGGCTATAGGAAGAGCTACCACGGGATTTTGGGGCTTCTGGGACTTCGATTTTGATTTTAATGTCCCACTTTTGGCCGTTTTTTCCTTCTTGGCAGGTGGTTGAGAAGCCCCCTCGTTGGTAGTAGCTGCAGTAGAAGGGGCAGCCTTCTTTGGAGTAGCAGGAGTCCTAGGTTTTGGCATGGCAACTGGGACCATGGGGCAAAGTGGGGGAAGCTCGGTAGGATGTGCTTTGTGGGTTAAACTTAGAGGGAATTATATCCCAAGTATAGAGTTGCCTTTTATCCCCAACTCCAGGGCAGAAAATGAAGAAATGGGAGGATACACCGGATCTCCCTCAACGAACTCAGCAATTTTAGCTAGTTGTTTCGGCCAGTACTTGGTGTAAAACAAAGGGGTCACATCCCCATGCCTAGTAATACTGGGAATGGTGACACGCCCAGCCATTGTTGAACATATGCCCCACGCAGCGGTCGAAGAAAACAGGGAACATGCCTCACCAAAGGAGACCTTGGGGTTTAACGATTGAAACACTGGACGTGGCGCCCCCTGGTCAAACCCAAACTGGCAGCTACATCGATTGGGATTATAATGCTCGCTGGTATACCCCCACTCGGTGTAGGAAGGCAGATATCCTGGAGAAAATAGAAGGACCACGTCAAGCGAGGGATCCTCAATATCGGGAGAAGGGTCCTGTATCACTCTGGCTTCATGATGGAAAAAATTGCAAGTGTGAAAGAAGACCTCCTCCTGATAAGGCCTCATGACGAAGTTCTCGAAATGGTCAATCATAGAAATCAGCTCCTTTCGGCTTTGTCTCTTGTGATAAATGAAAGACCGTGGAGGCAGAATGGTTTCCCTCGAAGGAGGACTGTTGGTCTTGGCCGCTATGATAGGAAAGCAAAAGTAAAGGAAGCTGGTCAGAAGAACGCTATTGGTAAAATTGGCCAAGTTATAACGGCCAAGAGAGCGTTCCATGTCAAACAAAGTCCTATCAAGCCAGGTGTAGAGGGATCCCAAGGCAATTGCAGCTAGTGGGAGTTTTATGCCTCGAGCCAAGCGAAGGGACATGTTGATAAGGTCCCTTCAGGGCTGGTCGTTGGGTTTGCCCATCAAAAGGAAACGGGAAAGAATCACAAGAATGTAGGCGGGAAGCTCCAACGGCGTACCTTGACCAGGGGCAGTTGATGAGGAACTACCTTCATCAGAACTTTTGAAGAATAATTGATCAAGGGAGAAAAAGTATCTTTGTTGGAAGAACCGATGCAGCTTCGGCATATGCGATCCAACTCCAAACGATCTGCAGTCTCTTGAGCATCAAGAGCCTCATCGATGGAAGGCTCATAGCCTGTTGCATCGAGGCCCAAAAGCTCGCACACGTCCTCCAGAGTGATGGTGAACTCACCCCACGCAGCGATGAACGTATGAGTAGCCACGTTCCATCGAGAGACCAAGACAGGAAGGGAAGCATTGTTCTTTAAGAGAGTGAACTCACCAAACTATTTGACCCGTTGCAGCCCAATCTTGGTGAGGATATCCGCATAGGAACTCTGCATGTGGGAGTTCCAGGCAGCAAAGTGGGCGGGGGATCCCCTGGGTGCTTCGAAATCAATGTGGGACCATGGAAAGTCCCCTCGCTCCAAGCAAAATCTGAGAGTTCCTTCTGGGGGCAGAAAGCCCCACTTAGACAATTCTTCATCCTCATCACCCAACAGTAGGGCGTCAAACTTAGAAGAAAAATAGACAGTCTTACAGGCAACAGTAAAGTCATCACCCTCCCCAAAAATGGGAGAGCGACGATAAAACCTCAGCTGTTCCTGGAGGGTAGCACCCTGAGCGGAGGCAGCAGTGGTGGTGGCAGACGGAACACTGGTGGCAGACACGGTGGGGTTTCTTGAAGAGGCCATGGCAAATAATGACACCATAACAGAGAAAGCTTCGAGAAAAAAGGGATTGAGAGCGAGAATGGAGAAACACGATCACAAGTGGTGGTATAGAAGGTGAAGAATGAAGCTCGAAGCTCTTGCAACAATGGAGTTTCTCTCTCTCTCTCTCTAAAAAAGAAACGCCAGTCTGAAGAAGATAGTAACAGAGTAAGAAAAAACAAAGGATAAGGTTCAAAGTGTTTTGAATATGGCTGTTTAAAAATTTCGGGGTTGTCGTTTCAGTCTCCCACCATCACACGTGCAAGGCCGCCTACAATCATTTCCAATGAACACGTGGCACCTTGGGAAGTTCTTTGACAGTTGAGAGGACTGCGCCACATCATTAACGAAGTGACGTCTGGGGAACACTAATCGTTGCCTTCCTATACAAGCTTGAGTTTTGGCGCCAACAAAATTTCTTGTCAGACTTATCTCTTAAAGCCCCAACGAAGAAGATGTCCCAACGGTTCTGCATAAAGGAAAAAGGCCTGAATCTTTTCACAACAAAGAAAGGTTCATCGGATTGAGAAGTTTTCATGCAGTCATTTCTTGTTCCCACAACCAATCCCTACACGAGGGGGGAAATGTAGAGGGGGCTTGAAGGTAATCCTGAGATTAGGGATAATTCCCTAATTAGCAACAGTGTTTGAGGATTAACGCAATAGAGGCAACTCAAGCGTGGCAACTTAGCGTGGCAACTCAAGCGTGGCAACTCATACTTCAGCTTGTGTTAGTCATATTGTATCTTTGGTTACATTTACTGTAAGCTATAACGGTTTTAATGATGTAACGAGAATAATAAAGAGTTTTAGTGTGAAGTCAAACGGTACTTGCGAGAGACCAGGCTTGGCAGGGCCTGGGAGAGCTGTCATGCTCTATCGAATGACCTCACCGTGGGAACTTTAGAGGGACTTGGTTTGGAGGATTGAGAAGTAAGGCACCGTTGGGGCTTGTCCTGATCATCTTAGATACACCTGGTAAAACACCGAAGGACCCTGACCGTGGAACCTCAAGCAGAGCAGCTTGGAGTTCCATCGGGCATTGAGTTATGGACCAAACAGCCCTCTACTTAATGTAACATCTACTGTGGGTGATGTCACTAGCCATCTAAACAATGTCAGACATGCACTTGAGTAAACCACCGTGGTATTTGGGGCTGTCAGGCAGTTGGTAAGCCACCTCTGCGACAACAGTCCCCTGACACACGGTGGTTAGGCAAAAGGCATGTCTTGGCATTTAATGTTTATGACGTGGAGACAGGTAGTGCATCATGTATTTAGTGTTGTGACATAAATTATGAGGGATGTCTTTCATAGTTTTAATGACTGAGTTGCCTCGGGGGTGGTGTGGGTGGCTATTTAAGAACCCCAACCACCTTTGAGGAAGAGAAAGACTTTTGGAGAGTTCAGAAGTTATCGCGAGAGAGAATACACACCAGAGAGAGTTATTGCAAACCAGAGAGTTTACTCACTCACCATTGTCATTTATTATAAAGCTTTCAATATTCGACAGAGATTCCTGAGGGTATTTGGTGTGGTTTTACCTGCCTACCAAGGTGTATCTAGGGTGCTTACTTCTCTCTCCCTCTAGCTAGGTTACTGCTAAAGTTCATTACTATTTCCTGAGTTAGACATGAGAGCTTTATGAGTTTAAGTTGAGTCTATCTTCATTGGGTTCATGTTTATGTGTTCTATCATTAATCCAAAGCTTTGGCCAATTAACTTGTCATTACCATAGTCAATAGGGGTTACGCCTCCATATATAATCTAAAGTACCCTCCTACAATTTCATACTCGTATATGGAGTGGTAGAGTGAACCATTGATAGAGAATAGTATTGTTCACCCAGTGGTGATAAGAATCCAGTTTGGGGTGTAGGATATAAGAATCCAAGAGGTGTCCTATCATCATTTGGTACGTTCTCTCCGTTGTTATTTGACATTATCTACAATAAAAAAAAATAGCGATGAATTCATTATACTAACATGTTTACGACCAACTAATCATATTTATGACTATGTATAGGTATATAATTTCTCATAATAAGACTTTAAAATATGTTAAATGTGTCTGATCTCTATCCATTCAATATTACTTTTAAAAATCCATGGATTTTTTCTCGTGGCCAACTAGGAGGAAGCATATTTATGATTGATGTATAGGTGTTAGTAACATGAACTCGAAATCCTTTATTCATCAACTTATCTGCAGGATTCAATTTAACTTGCATATGTCGCGAGACATCATGGTCTTAGTCTATGCAATGGGTGAATATTTTTTTTGCCTTCTTTAACAGTTTAAGTAATGGCAGGGCTATGTTGGTATTATGTTGGTGAAATATATTCTCTACCGCCTCATCCCATATTTATGGTAGAGAAAACAAAATAGATCAAACAGGTACTCTTGCAAGAGTTGAAATCCAAGATTTACAAGGTAGTTAAATTATTCAATCCGCTTATTACCATACCTATAAATAGGAGTATCCTCTATATAGCGTGCACTAATAAAATATGTATAAATGCAATCCAATTGAAACCTCTCGTGATCTTGTAGCCAATGATTATCATCGTGATTCATTTTTTCAGAGAAAAATAAATGAGGGTGTTAAAATGAGTCCTACAAGCAATGACTCTAATTAATCATTAACTGGTTATTATTATTTAATTAATCCAATTTAAGTTTATCTTATGTTATTTAATCCTAACAATGTTAGTTGGCCTTCCGCATATTTGCATGCACCCTACCAATATCAGCAAGTCCAAATTAAGTTTATTTTATTTAAATTAATCCTAAAATTACTATATGTATACCAAATGTACAACCCCTTCCACTAATTTGTGTTAACCCAAATAACAACCACTTGAGGAAGGAGTGAACATGACCACAACAATCAACCAAACAGTATTATCTATATTATTAACCCGCACAATATTAGCAAGTCCAAATTAAGTTTATTTTGTTTAAATTAATCCTAAAATAACTATATATCCACCAAATGTGCGCGTTATACATGTGCACTTGTGTTGCGTAAAAGAAAGCATCTAGAAAGCACGTATGTTATAATAGTCTACCAAAGATATGTACAATTTGAATTATACATGTTATACATGTATATATAGTTATAACAGTCAACCAAAGATATGTACAAGTTGAATTATACGTGTTATACACGTAAACGTAGTTATAACAGTAAGCCGAACAGTAATAAGACTATATTACGTAAAATAAAAGATAAGTAAAGTTATCTAAAAAAAGAAAGAATATATAATCAGTTGAATTTCAATTAATATTCGTTAATTGTATGCGCACATGAAAGGAGAAGAAAACATGTGTAAGTATATATATATGTGTGTGTGTTTGTGTATGTGTACATGTATATATGTTATATGTGTGCGTATATGTGTATGTGTTATATGTGTGCGTATATATGCATGTGTTTTACATGTGCGTGTATATGTATGTGTTATACGTGTCTTTAGTGTGTGTGTGTGTGTGTGTGTGTGTGTGTGTTTAACATGTGCACGTGTGCATATGTATTATATATGTGCACGTGTGTGTTATACATGTACGCATGTGTAATTTTATTATACATGTGCGCATGCATGTGTGCATTATACATGTGCATGTGTATGTGTGTGTGTGTTATACATGTGCTCACTTGTGTGTGTGTGTGTGTGTGTTATACATCTACGCGGGCATGTGTGCTATACATGTGCTCGTGTGTGTGTGTGTTACATGTGAGCGTGTGTGTAATCCATCTCCCACCCTCTCTCTAACCCCTTAATTCATATTCACAACATAAATGCAATTTACTCGATCAATTTCATGTTGTGTCAACATGTTATCGTGTAATGGTATTATGTCGCTTACCATAAATTTGTTTGATATCTAGCAATTGAATTGCAGGAACATTTAATTTTAAAAATACACACATATACATAAATGTGTAAATCCTGAAATACGCACACATATAACAAAATACACACACATTAAATTATGGAATACACACACATTTAACATTATACACACACACACACACATATTTGACTATACACACTTATACCACATAAATATTGGTGTTATCTCACTCTTCACCCCACTTCTTTTACTATTTATGCATAGTTAGTTAGCTCAATTGTTGATAATTATCTAGATGGCATATGCATCATCCGTCAGCCCTAATTTTCAGCATCAACACTAATTATGTGATAACCGCAACGATACCAACTTAAGGCGCAATTAACTTTCTGCTTGCAAGCAAAGTCAAAAAATCCATATTAAACAAGGGTTTCTAGTTTTCCATCCCAAACACTTTAAACACTCTATTCAATAAATTCAAAGTATAAATGAAATGGAAAAATAATGATAAGAAAACCTTGATCATGTAAATTCATTTACGTACATAACATTGTTTATAATCCCGGATCAAACAAACCAAATTCCAGGTTTTCAAAAAAATAATAAGGAAATGACTAAAAATGCAAAACACAATAAACCCCTAATGTTTTGGTCCCTAATTTAACTACAAGCCCACAATTGGAACTAAACATTTAGAATCCCTAAACAAAGCTCTAAATTTATGTGAGAAATATATTCTACAGTCACTAAATTTTTCATAAATTTCTCAAATAGTAAGAGATTTTACCACATATAAAAATATTAACAATACTAACAAATTAATCACATTTACTTTGTGTAAATACATCGATCAATCAAAGTGACCAAACAAGAAAAAAATCTAATCTAATTTCCAAAAGCATAACATAAATATATTGTGTAACCATACAAACTGTTGATGTAAAAAATTAGATTATCTCTAATTATTTAATCACATATAAAAATAAATAGGACAAAAGAATTTTAAAGTGGTTCAGCCTTGAAAGTATGGCCTACGTCCACTATTTTGTTATTGTCGACTGTTTGGAATTCTCAATAACAGATTTTACCAAGAAATTTTGAGTCCCCTGCTAATGAGGAGGTTACAATGTATTTATAGCCTTGAGGTTTTACAAATGAAAGGACTACGCGCTGTTATCTAGTAGACATGTACATCTGTATGTTAATAATAAGCATTTAATGCGCAGTCAATCCTCTTAATTATCCGGATATAAATGCTCTGTACGAGATGCAGAACGGACCGCCTAAGCTGCTCGGACCGCCTAAGTAGCTCGGCATACATAAGTTACTTGGTACAATAAAGTTCCTCGGAGAACACTTGTTGCTCAGAGCGACTGAGTTGGTCGGGTAGATTGAGTTCCTCGGAGTCAAGGTGTTGTTCAAAAATGTTTGTGGGTTCCATGTAGATTAACACGTGTCTCCACATAATTGGTCCACGTCAGCAGACTAAATTTGGTATCAACACAAACATTAAATAAAGATTAAAAATTAATCTCATGTAGTCAAATTCAATTTATTCAGCAGGAGAAAAATGGTTAAGGCCAAAGAGGGAGGGTACTTGAGAAAGAGAGAAGTTGTGGTTGGAGGAGAGAGAGGCGATGGCAATGGTTGAAAGAGATAGAGGAGACAAGGAGGGGTTAGAGAGAGAGATCATGAAATGAAAAAAGAGACAGTGGTGTTTATATGTAGAGGGTGTGGTCACGGTCCTAGGCCGTGTGTAATGACCCCATTTTTATATGTTTATATATAGTTGATTTCCAATTCCATCTTACATATAATCTGATAAATGTTATATTATTACATATGTGGTATTCTAATTTTTTTATATAACAAAAACCATTTTTAAATATGAGGAATTAGTTGTGAATTGGATCAAATTGAAGTTTTATGACACATCCTAAGCTAAATGATAAGTTTCGGGGTAGAAAATATAATTTTATAAAACTTTAGGGACTTGGTTTTAATAAAAAAAAAGTTTCAGAGACCAAAATAAAAAATAAAAGGGACCTTTTAGTAAATAAAATATTTTCACGAACCTCTAAGAAATATTAAAAATATATAGTGTGAAATTACCAAAATGCCCTTCATGTGTAAAATGACCCTTATACCCTTAATACCTTTCCACCTCGTGCTTGACACCTCGTGCTTACACATGTCATCCATATAGCTAAAGATTAAAACACGTGTCATCCTTAAATATAGAGCTAAAACACGTGTCGTCGTTTGGTGAATTAAGGTTGCAAGACGCCTTCGTTACGCAAAACTTCAACGCTGACTCGCCGTTGTAAAGGCTTGGTCAGCTAAACACGTGTCAACACCGTTGTATCTTTGGAAAACTATAAATAGGGCCTTTGGGATCATTCAAAACTCACACCAATTCCTTGAGAACTATAGAAAGAAATAGTGAGAGAAAGTGTGGAAAAGTTAAGAAGAAGTTCTTAAAGTTCTTAGGGATATACATCTTATGGTAATCTTCTCTAATGTTATAATGCATCTTTATAGTTTTAATTTATTATTTTATACCTTTACTTAGTAGTTATGCTGGTAAAATACACTAAAGGCTTCACTAATCAAAACTTAAAATTTAGAAGACATCCAAGTTGATTTTATTTTCAATATATGTAAACTTGTTTGAAATTATATATACGCTTTTAAAATTGATTCTTTTTAAAGTAACTGCTCGTTATTATGGAATTCCATTTAAGTAATTCCAAATTCAGGCCCGGTGAAGTTTTGTTTAGATGAGATGGTGTTTAAGTGGTGCCCCTATGACCCTCCATCTCTACTGGGAATGAATCTGGAAATGTTCTATCTAGATGAGATATTATTTAAGTGGTGCCCCTGTGACCCTCCATTTCTACTAGGAATAAATTCGAAAATGTTTTGTCTAGATGAGATGGTATTTAAGTGGTGCCCCTGTGACCCTCTATCTATACTGGGAACTGACTGATTAGGAAGAATTATGAATTGAATTCTTCAATTACGATCAATGAGTTTTAAAAGTTGAGAAAATGGTTTTTAGTAATCCTTTAAAACAAGTTATTATTAAAATCCAATATATAGATTGTACCTTGTTTAGAACGTGTACTTAAACCTTTATCATATTTGTTAGATTAACGTGTGATCAAAGACTCAATATCTGTAATTTTTCCCTTTATTTTGGGTGAGTACTCTATGGCATTCCTTGCGTATTTTGATTTTATGATATTATGAAAACTATATATTTTGTAAAACTTCTTTTATTCTCATAATACATCTGATACCGATGATTTCATCGTTTGTTATATGTATATATCTCTCGATATAGACATCTGATTTGAATTCTGAAAATTTTGATTCGGCATATGGAAACTCCCTTACTATGTTGGCCTTGACTACCGGGTGGAAATATTTGTGTGGTACCTTCCCAGTTGGTTTATCGCTGGTGTGCCCTAAACAAGGGGTTGTTCCAAAGATCATGATTTTTTATTTTTGTTGTTACCTGGTGGAAACATTTGGTAACACTATTTGTCTGGATATTAGAGCGTATATAGCCGTTAAAATTGAATAATTGACATATTGCTCAATTATTTTATCTGTTATGTTCTGAACTATTTATTCTGAAAATATATACTGTCAGTTACTTTATATATATTACTACAAGTACCTATCTCTGTATATGCCCTCTATTCTAATTTTAATAAGTATCAATTTTCTGAAAACCCCTGAAATGTCTGGAGATTGAATCTCATTCGAATTTTAGATAATGTTGTATAAATAATCATTTTCCAGGAGATAATTAGGCAAACGGATGGAACGTAAGAGGACTATGTTCAATATTTAGCTTTTTGATCTCTTTTGTTACTTTAAGTAGAATGTTTCTTTTATCAAATAGAGTATGTTTGGCTCTCTAGTAATAGGTTTTAAATTTTGTCTTAAGTTGTAACTCGTTAATACTTTTAATACAAATGAAGTATCCTTTAGAAATCTCTGATGACGTAATTCCTTCACTTTCAGTAAATTACGATTCATAACCATGTGATTGTATTTTCGTTGCATTTATTTAAGGAAACAATTTAAGTCGGAATATTTGTTGGCTTGGTGGAATGTCAAGACACTCATTCCCTACTACTATTTTGGGTCGATGTCGTGACACCGTGACCCCAGGACGTGACCATTTATTCTTTTACACATCGGGAACCTAATTACGATTTAGGACCGTAACCAGGGTGGTGACATGTAAAAAAATAAATGGTCGTGTCCTATCGTGGCCCAAGACCGTTGCACCGATGAATTGGCCAATCCCTAAAGTGTTGCACTGCTTCGCATATCCTTTGCAGATGAATTGGCATCTATTAATGAACATATTAGACATAACATCATGAGCATAATTATGAATGTCACTTTTGGCAATATTGATCCCGAGGAAGACAAATTTGACTATAAAACGAATGAATATGCATACAAAACAAGTGGGGACAAATGTATTCAAATGGAATCAGGTCCATTTGAATATTCACAAGTAGTCAATATTTTTTGTTGACACGGTACTTGACAATTGAGGGGATTCTATAGAAATGGGTTATAACTGAGAAATTCCCTCGACACACGTCGAAATGGGTTTTTCTTTACAGGGACAGTTACGGGTGTCACTAAAGTATAACTCCAAAATATATCTGTAAGGTAATGTTATATGGTACATAAATGATAACCACGTTGAGTTTGAAATGGTTGAGTTTGAAACTCTTACGTGGGTTCTGAAGTGCAAAGAAAGATTGGCAATCGGGTATAAGTGGAACCTTAAGGAGAGGAAATTGCATGGGCACAAAATATATGATATCCCTCTCACCTTCACATTCCCTACCATTACAACATATCATAGACAGCTGAATTCAACATACTTGAAGGGAATGATCGAAGCATTAAGATATGATTTCTAATTATTTATATTAAGAAACACACTCACTATACCATACCTTACGCCAAGGCATGGAACACGATAAGAAAAGAAATTGTTGCACAATTAAGTGATTAGGATTTATCCTACAACGAGTTTCCTTGATTCTTGGCAATAATTAAATAATAATCCAGGAACCTTTATGGAGTTAGTTCCTTCCAATAACCTGATGGTAAGGAGATGTTTTCAAATTTTTCTTATTACTCCCAGCATCGAGAGAAGGATTTATTCATTGTCCACCTGTGATAAGCATTGATGACACCCACCACTATGGTATATACAAGGGGAAGATTTTGATAGCCATGAGTTTAGATGGTAACGAAAAGGTATTCTCGTTAGCATTCGTCGTAGTTGAAGAAGAGAATTTGATTAACTAAAGTTGACTCTTATTCGATGTTAAGCTCAAATTACTATAGGGCACCAATATATTTGTGTTTGATTTCTGATCGATATACATGAATAAAGGCTGAGGTGTGGGAACAACGACATTTGTACGGATGGTGGAAGGTTGATAATAGAAGGTATATATAATGCCTATGTCACGTTCATAGAATTTTTTGTAAAAAAATCTATGATGTGGTCCTGAAGTGGTTGATACGTCTTTCAGACATTACACTTCAAATAAGAAATTTGATAAGGTCATATCAGAAATAAAGGACATAAAGGAGACTACACACACATATCTTTCTAGAATTCCTAAGGAGAAATGGACGCACGCTCATGACGGGGCATACTCGTACAAATAAATGAGGACAAACATATCTGAAGTGTTTAACGGGTGTTATTAAGGGTGCGGGGAGTATTCCCATCACTGCATCAGTTGAGTTTATATTTTATAGACCTGTTATCTATTTTTTACATAATAAGGTGGGGGGCTTGGAATACAAGAAGGAAAATAATACTCATACTCCCATTTTTTTTACAAATATACGTAAACGAAATAATGTGATGATAAATCATATTTGTCGGCATTTCAACCGTGATAAGGGATGAGTAAAAATGGTAACCCAAATGGGAAATGCTTATGATGTACACATATAGGGAGGCATGTGTAATTATGAGAAGTGGGCGATTTATAAGATGCCTTATTCCTATGCAATTATAATGTGTTCAAAACTAACTTTTGATCACATGCGATCATTACTGAGTACTTCACCACAGATAATTATATAAAGGCATACGCACCCCAATTACATCCCCTTAACCATGTATATTACTGGAATTTGATAGATCTCTGAGTTTATACCTATTCCATAACTTAGACGTGATGTTAGAAGGCCCATTTCAACTCGTCGCAAAAATAAGATGGATCTCATAAAAGGCAAACAATTCACTGTAGCCATTTCCATTGGTTGGGTCATACACAAAAGAGGTACCCATGAATACCAAGGCATAGTGTTATAAAGGATCATGCTATATATATGCCAACATCTGTTTCATATGAGAACCTCGTCGTCAAAGACACATCATTGTTTTGAACTAAGTACATTTATTTTTGGTATCGAATTTTAAGATTTCATCATAATACACAATTTCATACATCATTGCATATTTCAATTTGATTTGTGTGAATATCTCATACTAATGTATTGTGACACCCCGCCTAATTAAATACCGGGCGATCACTCCTTTATTAAATTAAAATCAAGGTGAACAGTTGGTTCATTCTTAACATCACTGTCGTAAAAATAAACTTTTCCAAATTAACACCCTAATTAATTAAGCTAAGTGTCAAAACCATTTTCATACATAACTTTCCAAATTTTTATTTAAAGAAAAATTATTTATTCATTTTATTAACAACAATCAAAAAGTAATAATCACACCACATCAATTCTGCAACATAATCCAAATAATTTAAAACATTCGTCAATCGAATGTCAACATACGAAATCTAGAGTCACACATCCAAACTGAATAAATCCCATAGTAACAGTACTGGAAATAACTGAAATACAAATGTTCAATAACAACGGAATAATGGAAAGAGCTACACATGCCCAACTAAATGAAAGTACTAAGAGTGGATCCGAATGAACGAAGTCGTCTAATCAAGAGACCTGCAACTCCCACCTAAGCTGCAGCGCGTTCCTTCCAAGGGATCCTAAGCAAGACGCCCCTGTGGCTGGGCACCTGTGAAACATAAATATATATACAAGAGAGAGAGAGAAAAAAAGAAACGGGTCAGAGCCCGATAGTGTGTATGATTTAAAAATTCATTTAGCAAGTATTTAAATTGATACAGGCCAATGCAACAACATATTAGTGCGACACTCTCTTGAGAAATTCTCACCTCTCTTCTAATGTGCACTCCTATCGCACTAACCCTCCTAATGGTTTATCTCATCATATAACACGCTATCTTTCCCCAATGATTTAACTTATCTTAGGTTATTCGCAGGATTCAAAATTTAACGATACAATTGTTTGAAAAGAATATTTCAATTAGTAACCAAAGTTCTCATTTTAACTTTATTAGTCAATAAAGTTTTCCAGTGTCATATTATACTTTCTCAAAATAAGTATTTACAATTTGAGTCATCAACCATGTCCTATATATCAATTCATAGTAGGTAGTTCCAAATTTCAGAATTTCATATATATATTAACTACTCGTATAATATATATATTATAACAGCACCCCAAATAAACTATGGTGCGGGCATACTCTACTATCCAAAGCCCCATATCACTCATATTAAGGGGAATACATTCGGAATCACTCTCGAATCGTATTAACATACATACACAAACAATATTGAGGCGAAGTATAGATTCTAAATCTCTAAGAGGATGGCACATGCCTGCGTTTCTTTGGACCGTCTGAACTATCACAGTGATAGCCTGTACCAAGGATATTTATCTTCTAGGGTACAAGTCAATATCCCCCATAAAGGTCCCATCGAGATAAAACTGTCCCAGCGCGGCAACCTCAGGGATAGTAAGTAGCGCGGGCATGATTTTTACACATAAATAGTATATGCATACACAATCATATAGCTATACTAATATTACCATAACAATATTAGGTATATCTCAAATCCCATAGTTACGACATTTATCCTTATTTTCACATTATTGGTATCGCGTATAAGGGTTCGTCTCTAACCTTAACTCGAATGGTTCTTCCATCTTATTACGTAACTCACATGGACTCTATCTTCCCAAGTATAAAATTCAGTAGGTGTCCTTTTTATGTTCCAACGTAACCCTCTTATGTATCTCCCCCTTTAATACATAAATTCATCGACCCTTAAGTAATTATCCCCAAAAATACAATTCTCGTCTCATATTAAAAGTCCCAAAATTATTCATATGTCCTACTGATTTTCCCTATCTCCCAAAATACTTTATCAAGAATGTCCAAGAATTATTTCACGATAAATTAAATTTAACTCATTTAAAAAGGGAAATAGGAGTCTGCCAGGAGGGGTCGATCGATCGAGGTCTGGGGCTCGATCGATCGAAGCTCTGGGCTCGATCGATCGATCAAGCAGGTCTGCGAAAACTGAAATTCTGCAGTTACGGGTTTCATCTCTTAACTTTGACAATTTCCATATTTTCTAATCCCAGTCGTCCCAGAATTGATACTACTAACCTTATATCATCATATTAGGTATTTTCAACGTAAAGCATGTGGATTTCAGTCATTTAATCATGGATTAACAGCCCAAGATCTATACAATTATCAAGAACCCTAGAAATCTCTAAATCATGGTTCCAATCTGTTTTTCCAAAAATTTCTTCTTATAAATATCATAATTTCGTGGGTAAATTCCTCTACATGGCAAGGGTTTCCAGAATTATCATTTAAACCATAACTACATGCGATTCCTATCTCAAATCTTAGGTTCTTCTTCCATAAAACTCACCCTAATCATTCCTACACTAATATGAAAGATGCATCAACGAAATAAGCAAGATAAACACTTGCCTGGGATTTTTGGTGTTCTGATTTGCAAATGATTTTGGTGTGGTAGCATAGCCCGTCACGCGATCTATGCGTTGGTGGTGGTGGCGGTGCAAACGGATGGATTTTGGGCCTTGAATTTGCCTTGAGAGCTCTCTCCTTCCTCTCCTATGGCCATTCTTGTGTTTGTGATTTCTAACCCTAGCTGACTAACCTAAATGGCTGATATAGATTACTGATTTTCGTGGGTTAATTACCCATAAATGTGAAATGTCCAAAATTCCCTCCCGGGGTACCACTTAGGCCTAAAAACGTCCCGAGACCCAAACTAAACCCCCGGGTACACTTTTCTGACTATCTCGACCCTTCCGGACGCGTTGGCACACTCAAAACGACCATATGAACGACTTATAAAATATTCACTTTTATTTATCAAAGTTTTGTCCCGACGCGACATGGGCGCGTCCCGACTCAAATTTCCAAAATTGTCATTTTATTCACTCGTGACATTCAATATAACCAATATTACATATTACTTTGCTCATTAGTAATATTCAACAAATTTCCCATAATTACTCACTCTCGTCACGTTAATAATTATAACATAATTAATTTTCAGATTTTTATCAAATAATTAACTCACATTAAATTTAACAAATCCCGAAATTAATATAGCATAAAAATATGGGGTATTACATGTATTTAATGTTGCAATTTAATTCTTTTATTAAAAATATTACAGAAATCCCGGATACTCGTGGATGGATACAACCTGGCCCTGTAGACACTTTCGTATTGAGTCGATAATAGCAACACGGGACGGATGTCATTTGGGCATGATGGTAGACCAATGTATTGACATGATACTAACTCAGGTACACAGTACATAATTATTGACAACTCATATCCATTGGTATTTATATACTACCCTACTTAATTGTTATATGATGATATTTTTATGTCCTAAATGTTGATGATCTGGCTCTCATATACTGATAATGTGTTAGAACAGTTGTCAAATTATTGTTGAGATGGTCTAGTATATGGAGGGTCAGGGTACCCCATATTAAGTTTGAGGTTGTGGAGTTGAATCTACCCGACTATTGCCTATGGTAGTTTGCTATGCTACAGAATGTTCCCACCGCATGTGACACCAGTTAGGAGTTGCATCGTGTAGACATGAGAGGACATACGGGTACTAATTTTTTACATTTGGTAAGGGCAGGCATGGGACATAACGAGCATGCCCTCATAGGGGTGGCTGAGGCAAATAGGGCCCATAACAACATGAGGGTCACTGAGTTAATCCGGAGATGGCTAGAAACCCACACCTGTCACCCACCCAAACCGATGATTGTAATACCCCGCATATTGCGACATTGGAGGTAGCCCGTCCTCCCTGCCAACTTAAGTTAGGTCATAGAATTAAGTATCATTCTTAGCATATGATAGACATACGAGACATGGAAAGCTTTTTCCACAAGATACAATTTAAAATAATCCAGTAAATAAAAACATCCACATAATAACATTCATCACCATGCTAACTCCATTAAATAAATATCAGCTCTAAAATATAAAATAATAATCAAATGAATAATCCAACTACAATCTCTAACAGAAAACCATAAACAATTGTGGAATTGAAACCCACAAAAAATCCATAAATGACTGTCTTATAATAAGTACGACTGGAGAGGAAGTACAAAACTAAGAAATAATTAAAATAAAACTCATGTTGCAACGCCATGAATATCCAATAAATCCTATGCATCTACTCTAGCAATTAAACCTGAAATGTTAGTCAGCGCAATAGGTGAGAGCCCATCGCATGAATAGCAGCTACCCCTCACAAATAGGATATGTGAATTCATACATAAGCATTATACGAGATAAAAATCATAATAAAATATTTTATATTAAGAAATAATATGATAACAACGAGTGAAGTAAAACAATAATAACTACCCACATCCACTAAGCCACCTTACTGCCGAAGTCCAATTATGTTTATTTCAACAGTGAATTAGATCTTAAACATTTAACTTAATTAAACACAACCAATCTTATTAATGTGACACCAATATCACCAGTTTACATTTCTATTGGTCCTTCACATACCCTTGAAACACTGACAATTACAACAGACTGCACCCACACCCCTCAATATAGCCAGTTTGCCCAATTTTATTAGTACTGAACATACTCATGAGGTTCCATTCACGACACATGACTATATCCAGTTTGTCCAATTTTGTTGTCCATGCACATACTCGTGACGCCAACCCACACCCATGTCATTATAGTCAGTCAACCCAATTTCATTAGTCCTGCACATACTCCTGGCGCAGATCTATTTTAATACTTGTTTATTATCTCTGGAATTATTTATGATTTCTTAGTCAAGCTCTCTATATCTTCAATTAGCCCACCCAAAAATCGCTCATCGCAACCAAAACTATCCCTAATCCCATACTTAGAGATCACCAAACTATAAGTATTTCCTAGTCCATCAACTAGGAAGAATACCTACCAAAAAGCATAATCTAGTCTTGCACCTAAGCTAACGGAATAACGTAACGGCATACTACCTACCTCCACCTAGGAAAAATACCCAGTCGTACAAGTGCACATGTCTAGTCCCATACCTAGAAAGTAACAATGACAACAAAGTTTACCTACTATTCACATAGCTATAAACAAACCTACTAAAGAAGGGTGAAAGTAAAACTACTCCCAAAATTCCAATGTTCCCAAGTGTCAATTTTTTAACACAAATAATCTTTACATAACTCATATTTTTAATTCATCATTACAATCCACCAATTAATCCCAAAAATTTTATTCCATTCAAATCACATCCATTTAATCATACAATAATCAAGTTATACGAAATACTTCACTTTCCCTAATTAATCATGCAATAGCCCATTTAATTATGCAATAATCCATTTAATAACACGAAACAACTAATCTAATCATGCAATATTTCAAGCCTTGAATCATATTCTCATATTTTGTAAAAATAACCCCAAATAAATTTCACTTTCCCTAACTAATCTTTCTAATTATTTTTAAGAAAACATGATTAATTTAAGTTTACACAATATTTAAAACATAAAATACTTATGGGAACAATAGAGATATCCATGACTGAAAACAAGCCATCACAAAAATCTGATTACACGGTTGCGATCGTCTCATGAGAAATAACAAAATCCCGTTATTGGTGGATCTTAAGAAAACTTGATTTGAGCCTTCAAAAATTGGGTTGAAGCTTCGTTTTAATGGACGTTTAGGTTTTGTAGAAATGCGAGAAGAAAACTTGGGAAGCTACTGCTTTTAGAGAGGTATCTTAAGTGTTAAAAATATATAAACCTTGATCCTTTTTAAAGAGAGAAAAATAATGAGTCTGAAACCAAAACAAACGCATATAAAGAGTCCCACTCACCCAAACTATCCCGGTGTGAATAGATTCAACACCTGGGAGCAGCCCAAATTTGCCAATATATATTAAAAGTTCGTAAAATATGATTTTCTCCCGATCAAAACCCTATTATTTTTATATCATAACCAACATTTTTAAATGCTAAAAATAATTAAGTCCAATAAAAATATCTTTTCGATTTTAAAATTATATAGAATTATTCTACGGTTCAAAAATCATGGGGTATTTCATTCTTCCCCACTAACACAGGAATTTCATCCTCAAAGTTCAACAAAGTGTAACTTCGTATCACAAACCCGCGCAAATCAAGTAAGTCTCACATATGCCTACTCGTATAATCCCACGATTGGGTGCCCATACACCCAATCCTACACGCACCTACCCCACAAGAGAGAGAGTGTGTGTGTGTGTGTGTGTATAATAAAATGTACCACGCTATACAACTAGCCATGATTTGGCTCTTGCTGAGATAGCCCCTCCTGACATCCTAAAACAGGATGTGTATAAACATTCGACATGATCAGTCCTAGCGCATCTGTGCCTGGTGCTCCCGGTGCTGGAGGTCCTTGGTATTGTTGGCCATGATTCTTCAGACACTTGACAACTGGATGTCATATATCCTAAGAATTGTAACATGCGCTCTAAAATGTCCAAACTGCCTAAGTGGCGCTCGTTCATCCTGTTGTCCCTGTCCCTTATCCTGGGTGCCTTGAGGGATAAAGTTACCTTACTAAAAGACCTTCTACTCTTTCCATATTCACTGCTCTTCCATGATTAGTCATTGTGAACAACATCGAGTGTACATCAAATTCTCTAAAATAGTTTGTTTAACTGACCATGTCAGGCCCATAATGAAACATTCTTTTTTCTTCTCTTCAATGTTAATCTCCCCACGTGCAAACAAAGACAAATTACTAATCTCTTATTCATACTAACTGACTTTAAACCTTGATTTAAGTCCAAGAACTCCTTCTTCTTTATACTCCTAATCTAATAAGGAAAATACTTGTCATAAACTTCACCAAAAAATTACCATAACTTAGGCAATCCCTATCTTTAAGTGTTGTGACACTCTCCCACCATTATAATGCATCTACGGTGAACTTAAACGTAAGTAACATCTTCTTCTGCACATCTGTGCAGTCTACCATCCTCAATGCCTCTCCATATCACGCTTTCGTTGGTGAGAGATCGCCAGGTCAGACCCTCATCAAAGTTGTGAGGATCACCTATGAAAAAATTGGTCCTCACCCTATCTTAAGTCAAAGTGGGTATCCCTTGCTACATCTCTTGGTTTTCCCACCTTTTTCTCCCAATCTTAATACCAGCCATTGTGGGCTCATGAAGATGGCCTCTAACTCTTCGATAACTAAAAAAAACTAACCCTACCTCTTCTGAACTACAAGACCAAAAATCGAACCCTCTCTCCTATCTCAATATCTCCTAGTGTTTGCCATCTGAAAAGACAAGAACAAACAACGTCGGATAAGAAAACCCTAAAGAGTAAAAATCATTAAAAGGAATAAAAAATAGGCGATGTGAAAGCTATAATGGACTCAAAACCCTCAAGATCCAAGACCATGCTCTGATACCATCTATGACACCCCGCATATTTTGGCATTGGAGATAGACAGTCTCCACTACCAACTAATGTCGAGCGTCATAATTATATACGATTCTTGTCATGTGACAGAAATATGAGACATTAAAACTTTTACCACGAGATAAAATTTAAAATAATCCAACAAATAAAAACATCCACACAATAAAATTCATCGCCATGCTAACTCTAATAGATAAATATCAACTCCAAAAGATAAAATAATACTCATATGAATAATCCAGGTGCAATCTCCAACTAACAATAATCAAGTTTGCTCTAATGGTTTGTAGGGGAACCCTACCTTCTCTAATCCATTCGACACGTGCAGTTTATTTTCCATCGATGCGCCTTGGAATTTGTATTTGAATTCCTTTTATTTTATTTTTTTAGATTCTTTGCTTTCTTAGTTCAATGGTCCGATTGCCTCATATAATCATTTATTTTTATTCTAATTGTAAACAACTGTGGAATCAAATGACTCCTAAAAAATCAATAAATGTCTGTCTCATAATAAGTACGACCAGAAAGGGAAAACTAAACTAAGAAAGAAGTAAAATAAAACTCCATCTACAAGCCTGTGAATATTTAATAAATCCTAAACAGCTAGTCCAGTAACTAAACCTCAAATTTTACTCAATGCAACGAATTATAGCCCACCGTAGTAATATTAGCTTCTCCTCCCAAATAGAATCCGCGAATCAATACATAAGAATCATACTAGATAAAAATCACAATAGAATATTTTATATTAAGAATCAATATGATAAGAATCGAGTGAAGTAAAACAATACTAACTACCCACTTACACTAATTCATCTCACTACCCATGGTCCTATCGGGTGTACTTTTACTTTCCCAGTAAGGTAGGCCCTATGCCGATAAGCAGACCACGGGCCATGCTGATCGACACCCGCCCCCCGTTAACCCTAAAATCCACTATAAATGGGCCTTGACCTCACCCTTAGAAGGAGGACCCTTTCAGCAGTCAGTAGACATTCTCCTCGAATTCAGAACTTTCCCTTTTTCCAAAAAATTCCATTTTCCAACATTCTCTCATCTCACCTCCTTACCCCACTTGGTTATCCACCTCACCCTACCACATCACCTTCATACCACGTCAATATTAGCGTACTTACATTTAAAATTTAGAAACAAGCATCCATAGTGAGGTCCATTTCTCAACCCATTTCTTTTAGTTTATTCATTTTTAGTGTTACTCTTCTTATTTCCATTTTGTTCTTCTGCTTTTTTATCTCACATAAACTAATTCCTACTCTTTACTATCAATATTGCACATACTCTATTTTCATAAAAACTCAAAAAAGGCAAATGGAGGGTTTCTCCGTAAATTATAAAAGTGAGATTTCCATTTTCTTACATTTTCACTCTTAAACACATTTTCCTAAAAAACACATATGAGGAGTATTACATTTAGATTTATGAATTGAACCCCACCCCTATACTATTTTCAAACTATGTGGACTTTCATGCCCCTTGGGTTACATAGGCATCTTGGGCCAATCCTGAGATTTGATTCCTCCATTTTTTACTTTATATATCTTTTATATCTTATTGTATATATTTTATGAGTTTTAGACTCCTACAATCGTGTGTCTCATTAGAACGACTCCTACAATCATGTGTCTCTTACTGATTGTACTTATTCAGAGATAACTACAGTTTGGAGTCGTATGAAAGACCAACTTAGGTTTAGGTGGTTCAAACGGCATGTGATGTAGCTCGAATGATATGTGATGTCGCTCGAACGGCATCTCACAGTCATTAGAACGACTTGAGCATATCGTTAGAACGACTTTCCGACTTAAGTTTTTTTGGTTAAAGAATTTTTCTCTCAGAATTTTATGTGGGTCCAGAACCAGAATTACAGTTTAACAGTTTCTTTTTTCTTCACAAAATTTTTCTAAGGTTTTTAAAAATTAAAACCATCCTTAAAGTTTAAAAGATTCGAGCTTTTATATACAATTGCTACAGAGATATTGTTTGCACCATTTGGGGGTTGTTCATCACTTTGAAAATTATTCGTTGGGTTTTGCAGTGAAGAAATAGAGGAGTTCGTGATCCGAATCGTAGATGGTTGCCAAGCTGCATCGGTGGACACCGAGGCACTCATGGACGCATGTGTTGTGGATGAGTATCGTGGAAGTAATTATGCATTGTGGAGGAGCGGTTAAACAGAAGAAGATCGTCTAGGCTTGTGGGGATCGAGTCGTTATGTAAGTCTGTCTGTCTTCCTTTGTAAAACCGTATCATAGTGATTGTCTAGCTTGGGTCGTCGAAGGTTTTTTCCCTTTGTAGTTTCTTTGTACATCCGGCGTTGTGAACTTGTTTATTTTACTTGCTTTAATCACCTAGATGCATGTTTAGGATTAAACAAGATAAAATTGAACTTAATTGAAATTGGTTCACAAACTTGGTGCGTGTTAAATTTGGAAAAAGTTTTTTTAAAGAAAAATTATTTTTGACATATTTTAAGAACATTCGAAGAAAATGGGCCTACACAATGTAAACGAGGTCTCTTTTAATGCGATTCTCAAGGTTGTATCCATGAGAATGAAATAAATGAAGATTTTGAGTATCTTGTTGTGCTTTACATTAATTGCATTGAGTCAAATCAAACTCTAGATAGTGATGATTTTGTAAATGAACAATTCTTAACTGGTCTTAATAAGGAAAAATATAAACAACATGACCATGTTCAAACTAATGATGATGAGACTATTGTTATTAATTTGGATTCTTAATGAGCATGTGCGGCGCAATTCAAAGGGCTGCTGAAAGAATTCATAGACGTCTTCGCCTGGTCCTATGATGACATACCTGACATTGACATAGAGATATCCCAGCACGAGATCTTAATATTCTTGATATGCAAACTGATCAAACATATATTGAGAAAACTTCGAGAGGAATAGTCCCTCAAACTCAAAGAAGAAGTAGACAAACAGATGAATGTGGGTTTCATTAGCATGGTCGAATACCCTGCATGGATTGCAAGTATCATCCTCATGCTAAAATCGGGAGGAAAATCTTTCTTATGTGTTAACTATTCAGATTTGAACAAAGCATCCCCCAAAAAATGATTGATTGTGGATAACATGGCTAGTTATGCCCTCAAATCATTTGTCAACGTATTTTTTGGTTACAACCAGATCAAAATGCACCCTGACCAGGAGAAAACGGCCTCTATCACCCCATGGGGGACTAACTACTACATCATTGTGTCATTTGGGCTAAAAAATGCTGGAGATACCTACCAAAGGTCTGCCACAACCATCATGCACGACCTCATCTACAAAGAAGTTTAATTCTATGTTAATGGCATGATCAGCAAGTTTAAGACTTAAGAAGGTCACATACTCGCCCTGAGGAAATTCTTCAAATGATTGCGATAGTAACAGATGCGGTTTAACCCATAAAAGTGTCTTTGATGTCACTAAAAGGAAACTCATTGGGTTCATATCAGTGAGAAAGGAATTAAAGCAAACCCTGCCAAACTGAAAGCCATACTCGATATGCCACCACCCCGAATAGAGAAGGAAGTACGACGATTCTTGGGTAAGCTGCAATACATCAGTGGGTTCATCAACCAATTGACCTCTATCTGTGAACACATTTTCAAACTTCTCCATACGGATTCAACCAAAGTTTAGAATGAGGTATGCCAAGAAGCCTTTGATTAGATCAAGCGATACCTCACCCCACCTCTGGTACTCATGCCACCACTACCAGGTCTCCCATTTCTCATAGACTTGATTGTTACTGATACAGCAGTAGGGTCTTTACTATCCCAATACATTGAGGAATCACGTAAGGAAAGAGTCATCTACTATGCTAGTTTAAAATTGGTTTGGTATGAAGTCATGTGTCGCCTTATTCTGGGTCATACAGAAACTACGACATTACTCTCATTCTTTTCCCATCAAACTAGTATGCCGCATGGATCCCATAAAATACCATCTAGAGAAAACCTCTTTGTCAAGCCGAATAGCCCGCTGGTTAATGTTGCTAGTTGAGTTCAATATTATGTATGTTACACAGAATGTCATAAAGGGGAGAGCCATCTCTGACTACCTTGTCGATCATCCTATGGAAGGAATCGAATTTTTGGTCTTCGGGTTACCCGACAAAGATATTATCTTCACCTCTCAAGAGGATCTCAGGTGGAAAATGTTCTTTGACGAAGATGGCAACAAGAGAGGATATGGCATCAAGATACTCCTTATCTCTTCCGATGACTCTCACATCCCCATTGCCATCAATCTAAACTTCCCTTGAACCATAATATGACTAAGTACGAGGCATGCAACATAAGACTTAAAATTTCCCTTGAGAAAGGAATTAAGCACCTAGACGTCCATGGGGACTCTGTCCTTATTGTTGGATAAATTCTCAAAAAATAAAAAGTCAAGGATGAGAAGCTCCTACGCTTCCACGCCCACCTAGAAGATCTTGCCTCCCAGTTCAAATACGTCACCTTCTATTACCTTCCTTACTCGAAGAACAGCATAGACGGTGCCCTGGAAACCCTGGCCTCCATGGCCAATATGCCGGGGGAATAAAAATGGCCCCCTTCCTGGTTCAGAAACAAGCTGCGCCCACCTACTTTAACTACATTAAGGTCGTCACTGAAAAAGATCCTTACATGGACGAATTATGGTACTATGACATTTGGAGCCTTCTCAAACATGGTAGGTATCCTCGAGATGCAGATAAGAAAGACGATGTGACCCATCGCAAAATGGCAGGCAAGTACATTATATTTGATAAAGCATTTTTCAAGAGAAACTTCGATGGAACACATATGCCTTGCATAGTAGGGATGATATTGAAGGAATGATGCAATTATCCATAACGGTTAAGAAAATATCCGTCAAGGGTAATATTGGACCACTATGATCCAAGACGTCACTGCCTACGTTCGGAGATACCTTAAATGCCAACAGTTTTCCAACATCTAACACTTACCTCCCCGAGAATTCTACA
Source organism: Sambucus nigra (assembly GCA_949130495.1). Classification (NCBI taxonomy): domain Eukaryota; kingdom Viridiplantae; phylum Streptophyta; class Magnoliopsida; order Dipsacales; family Adoxaceae; genus Sambucus; species Sambucus nigra. Next base: position 407,405,245 of record OX422208.1, on the reverse strand, counting down.
ACATGACCTCACCCTAACCCTTCTCTACCAGGGGCATGTACATCATAGGGAAGGTTATTCTCAAAGCTTCAAACAGGCATGAGTTCATCCTAGTCGTCATTGACTACTTCACGAAATGGGTCAAAGCCGAGTCATACACGGTAATGAATGCAAAGAAAGTGGCCAAATTTATTTAAAAGAATATCATATGTTGCTACAGGGTTCCCATGAGTTTTTATTAGACAATGGACTCCAATTCGAGGATGAGGTCTCAGAATTGGTCGACGAGTCGAATCCATAGACACAAGTCTTCTTCTTACCGACCCCAATCCACCGGTACTGTAATGACCCCACTTTTATATGTTCATATATATATATATATATTATTTTTACAATTTTGTGTCACTTATTATCTAATAAATGTTGTATTATTACAAATGTGAAATTTTGGGTTCTTAATATAATGAAGCGCATTTTTTAAATTTGAACAATCAACTGTAAAATGAGTCAAATCGAAGTTTTAATGCACATCCTAAGTTAAATGATCAGTTTTAGGGTAGAAACTATAATTTTATGAAACTGTAGGGACTTGGTTCTAATTAACAAAGTTTTAGGAACCAAAATAAAAAATAAAAAAGGACCTTTTTATAAATAAAATATTTTTAGGGACCTTTAAGAAATATTGAAAATATATAGTGTGAAATTACCAAAATGCCCTTCGTGTGTAAAATGACCCTTATACCCTTAATTGACACCTCGTGCCTACACGTGTCGTTGATATAGCTAAAGCCAAAACACGCGTCGAAGTTTGGTGAAATAATACTGCAAGACACCTCTGTTACGCGACACGTCAACGTTGACTCACCGTTCTAAAAGCTTAGTTAGCTAGAAACGTGTCAGTGCCGTGATATTTTGGGGAAACTATAAATACGGCCTTTAGGATCATTTAAACTCATACCATATTCCTCGATAACTATAGTAAGAAATAGTGATATCTTAAGAAGGAGTTCTGTAAGCTTAAGAAGAGTTTTCATCTTAATCTGTAACTTCGTACTTCTGTTTTAGGTGAGTACTCTATGGCATTCCTGGTGTATTTGGATTATATGATATTATGCAAACTATATATATTTTATGAAATGCTTTTATTCTCAAAATACCTCTGATACAGATGATTCCGTCATTTGTTATATTCCATCATTTGTTATATGTGTATATCTCTCGATATATACATCTGATTTAAATTCTAAAATTACACATTCGACCTATGGAAACTCTATTACTATGTTGGCCTTGACTACCGGGTGGAAATATTTGGGTGGTACTAAAGAGTTCCCAATATGTGTGTTTTACACAAAACCAATTTTTCTCTGAAAAAGATTCACTTTTTAATTATGCATCAAACCAAGTTATAAAAAACCCAATTCTTACTTTAAACCAATTTTATCTTGATTAATCCTAAACATGCATCTAGTGATTAAAGCAATTAAAGTAAAGTAAAGAATACTCACAACGCCGGATGTACGAGGAAAAAACCCAAAAACGGGAAAACAACCTCGGGCGGCCTAAGTCAGGCAATCACTATGAACAATGGTTTTACAAAGACAGATTAGCCTTACACCAAGAATCGATCCCCATGGGTCTTGAAGCTCTTTCGGATCTTCAACCGTTCTTCAATAGTGCCCACGCAGAAATTCCGTCTTCCACGATACCTATCCACAACACACGCGTCCACATATGTCTCGATGTCCTCCGATATGGCTTTGATTTGTCTACGATGTCGAACAAGAAGTCCTTCTCTTTTCTTCACCGCAAAACCTTTTGTGTTCAATGTATAGAACAAACAACTTTGGTGCATCAAGATCACCTAAACATATAAGAATGATAACTCGGATCTTTGCAAACTCTAAGGATGTGCTTAAGACTTTTAAACCTTAGAAAACATGTGCAAACAATGTTCTGGTTTGTAAAACTGTTATCCAGAAAGCACACCTGCAAAACTATGATGAAAACACTGTTTAAATAGGAGTTAAATGCCGCCTCAAAAAATGTGTCATTCGAACGACTTAAGGAACTCGTTCGAGCGACATCCCATCTCGTTCGAACGAGATTGGATGTCGTTTGAACGATAGCGCGAAAGTTTGACTTTTTGACTTTTGTTTAAAACGTCTCTTCTAATGAGAGATCCAAAAGTGTCAAACTCTTTTACGAGCTTATCATCATAAAACGTAGTGTAAACCTTTAAAATACTTTTAAAACATTTAAAAACATTTTTCTTTATAAAAATTACATCCTAATCTTTTATAAAATAATTCCGAGCACCATTAATTATACGCATTCATACCTGAGTGATCTCGGAATGAAATTAACTTTGAAGACGATTAAACTTGCACCAATTAAACATCGGCATGACTAATTCTTTGAAGCTTTGTCACAACGTCTTCAATTTCTTTAATACGTCATAGACCAAGTGGGATCGTGACAAAATAAAAATCTCCCTATGACATATTACAAACACAGTTTTGTTTACGAAATTAAGTCAAAACAATACAAGGACTCAATTGGAAATTTATGTCATTACAAATCTCCCCCTTTGACTATTCCGGGACAAAACTAAACCAGTGAAATGCCTAACCAGGCCATCAAGCTGTATGACACCTAAATCCCATCCCATAAAACCATAATCAAAAATTACAGGACACGGACTAGAATATGCGGCACCGGCAAGCATGAACTGTCTGAATGTGATGTAGACTTGAAATATCGAATCGCTGAAGCATACCTACACACATGAAACAGACAAACAAATACCCAGTGAAGTATGGAGGAATGAATGAAACCAATACATTTATCCAAATGATACTAAACAATAATAGATACCAATATGAATAATCTTTTAAAACACTCATTTGTTAAACAACTTGAGCAACAAAATGATGCCAATGTGATCTACCAACATCAATCAGAGATACCAATTTGTAAAATATGAAATCAAAACATGCTCAAATCCCCCCTACATCACATACATCTCTCCTCCTTTTTGTCTCGAATAGGCAACCCGGTGAAAAGATAAACCAATTAGAAATATCTAGCATGAGAATATAAACCAATTTAAATTAATTGGATACCAATTTGAGAAGTGAAAATGCTAGATAATCATGAAATAACTAGCTAAATATGATCATCTAATGACAGATCAGTAGCTAGTAAACCAAGGAATCACACAAAGAATATGGCAAATTAATCAGGTGTGATAAACAGACTCATATGCAAAATACCAATTTGGAACATAAAAGAACCTGCATATAAACCAGTCAGTCCAAAAAATGCTTCTTGTAGTACCAAAAATATATCAAATTAAACTAGAGGACTGCAAACCAATTAGAATTCATTTTTTCAGCCTATCGTTCGAACGAGCCAGGGACATCGCTCAAACGAGATGAGGATATCGCTCGAACCAAGTAAAGATGTCATTCGCGCGAGATGATTTATCGTTAGAAAGACTTCGCGCGACCTGCCAAAATTTCTCAGATTCCCAGAAATAATAGAAAGTATTGCCCAGTGAAAAAATTTCCACAAAAAAATTCCAGGAAGAGCCTGACAGATGCAAAACAGTGCTAAAAAAATAGGCTTTTCGCACAAAACGCAAAAACTCATAAAAACTTAAAATGCGAGTTACATGCAAACATGGTACCGATGTGCTCAAACATGGACATGGAGTGAATGGGCGTGAATCTAAAATAAATGAGTCACAATTCCAACACATCGAAACGATCAAGAAGCTCTATTCATAGCGATTAATCATCAAACTTTATCATAGACATATGACAATTAAAGAGTGAGCTTAATGAACTAAACATACTACATGCACACAAATCCAGAATTTTGACGATTCTACATACAATAGCGTCAAATTTCAATGTTTTAACATTAGGATTAGTTGTGCAAACCCATTTAAATTTTCTCCAATCAAAACCCCTTTAGAAATATATACTTTTTCAAGTTCTTTTGTGGTTTCTGGCATTCTCAACTTAGAGAAAATATTATTGGCCCTTTTCTTAGCATTTTGCTTTTTCTTTTGGGCTCTTTTAAACGATGGCTTTCACGACGAGTTAATTTTGAACTCTCGCAGCCCTTTCCCGTGAATCACTCATCATTTTTTCAATTCAAATCCTCACGGTAAACATGCACACGTCTCCTTAAGTTTACTTTTGCATAGATGACAAGATTGAGAGAAGAACGCCTTACCAAATTCAAATATGCAAGAGAAGTCAAACATCCATATAAACTCGTGCATGTGTGCGATGTTGGCATATACACAAAGTCGAATCAAAATGCATATCAACTTCGAAATAACCCCATATAAATAATGGTTAAGATCATTCTAATCATTAATAATAATGACCAAATGTCCTAGCGACATGTATATGAAACGATGGGGGGCAATCCAAGCACACCAATATGCCACATCAAACATGTAAACTCAAAAACAAAAACTGAAAATGTTTTTGGCTTTTCAAACATATTTTGACTCAAAGAAAAGCAAAATCTTTTTGGATTTTCAAAAGTTTTCTCAAAAACAAAATCTTTTTGTATTTTTCAAATTGGACTCAAATAAATGAAAACTATAACACAAAATGATAGACATGTCACTATACTAGAAATGAATATATTATGAAGCAAACTAGTATATGATAAACATGGAAACACTATCATCCTTTAGATTTAGCATGGGAAGAATCAAGTGCGCCCAAACGAGAATCATGTAGTTCAATTTCTAAAGCCACTAAATTCGATTTCCTAACCCAAGTAGGTGTAAAATGACGCATGGGGGTTTTGGGAACCGGGGAAACGTTATTCCTAAACTTCCTAGGAGCTTGTCTAAGGTCATAACAATAACGCCTAAGGTGGCCTTTCCTACCACAAAATGTGCAAGTGTTGAGGTGGTGGGAATGATTACCTATATGTGGACCTTTTCTAACCATCCTAGTGTTTCTCACACGTGTGGGGGGAATGGGAAGAACTTTCTCATCAAAACCTATACCTCCCCTATCTCCCTTAATTTGGACGGTGCCTAGGATCTTATCTAACTTCTCCGACCTAGCCTCCAAATCAAACTTGACTCTAAACGAGTCTATCAATCTCTCCTCCAACTCATGAATCCTAGACTCGAGCAAACGCCTGGACTCCTCAAATACTAAAATCTCCTTTTTCAAGGACTCCATCAAACCACGGAGATTATCTCTCTATATCTCCACAAACTCTAGTTTTTCCTTAAACTTCTTATCACGTAAGATCCTCAATTAAACTATCATTATTTTCTATGGCACGCTCATTCAACTTAAATTGCAATTTTGAGTTAGCCTTTTTCACCTTCACCGTTTCGACATACAACTCATTAAACGCATTTTGCAACTCTTTCACATCGACCTCCTCCTCATCACTCTGTTCACCCTCACTAACATGGGATTCACTCAAAACCTCCTCGGAAGTGTCATTCACATGACTAGTATCGTCGTCGCTCACATGACATGCCATAAACGCAACTAAGTGACTCTCAATGGGGGAACTCTCTCCCCCTTACGGTTCACTGTCACTTAAGGTGGCATTATAGACAATGGGTTTCTTGCCCTCTTTCTTAAGTCTAGTGGGACACTCCTTAACCTTGTTACCGTACCCCTCACACCCAAAACACTTATCCGACTCATCTCTCTTAGGCTTCTCAAACTTATCCTTAGAGGTGGGATCTACTTTGTTGTTCTTGAATTTTTCAAATTTCTTGGCATCTTTCGATTTCTTTTGAAACTTAATAAATTTTTTAAATTTCTTTGCCAACAAAGCAACATCCTCAAAGTCGAAATCGGAATCCGAAACTTTAATTTCTTCCTTTCGGGTTTTTAAAGCAATAACCTTTTCTTTCTTAGGCACTTGCTTGGAGGTAATCATGTCGATTTCATAGGTTTATAAGTCACCTAAAATCTCTTCCAGTTTCGTTGACTCTAACCTACCCAAGGAGTTTAAAATGGTCACTTACGTATCAAACCTACTAGGAAATAACCTAAGGATTTTCTTAATGACACGGTTGTCGGGAATTTTCTCACCTAGGTTAAACGAAGAGTTGATAATATTGGACAACGTAGCATAGAACTCATCAAAGGTATCACTCTCAAACATCCTAATAGTCTCGAACTGTGTTGTGAGATTTTGAAGTGTTAACTCCCTAACCGTGCTAGTACCCTCGTGAGTCAGTGCCAAAATATCCCAAGCCTCTTTCGATGTTTCACAAGTCATAATTCTATTATATTCTTCCTGTGTGACATGTGAAGAAATAGCGTGCAGACCCTTAGAATTATATTATGCAAGTTTTTGTTCAGTTTCGGTCCATGACTCAACAGGATTGAAACTAGTGACCTCACTTACAATAGTGACAGGGGGTGTCCGACCTTTCTCAAAGGCAAGCCAAACATTCTCATCAATAGATTTTAAAGCACATCTCATTCTCATCTTCCAATAAGTGTAATTAGTGCCATCAAAGTAGGAGTTCGAGAAAATTCATTATATCCAGAATTCATTTTTGAAAACACACGGGATCACAAAACAAATAAAAAATGTTTTCTAGCTCTGATAGCAATCTGAAGAGTGACAAATATGTGTGTTTTAAACAAAACCATTTTTTCTCTGAAAAAGATCCAATATTTAATTATGCACCAAACCAAGTTGTGAAAAAACCAATTCTTACTTTAAACCAATTTTATCTTGAATAATCCTAAACATGCATCTAGTGATAAAAGCAATTAAAGTAAAGTAAAGAATACTCACAACGCCGAATGTACGAGAAAAAAACTCAAAAATGAGAAAACAACCTCGGACGGCCCAAGCCAGACAATCACTATGAAAAATGGTTTTACAAAGATAGATTAGCCTTACACCAAGACTCGATCCCCACAAGTCTTGACACTCCTTATGATTTTCAACCGTTCTTCAATAGTGCCCACGCAGAAATTTCATCTTCCACGATACCTGTCCACAACACACGCGTCCACGTATGTCTCGATGTCCTCTGATGTGGCTTTGATTCGTCTACGATGTCGAACAAGAAGTCCTTCTCTTTTCTTCACCGCAAAATCCTTTGTGTTCAATGTGTAGAACAAACAACTTTGGTGTAACAAGATCACCTAAACATATAAGAATGATAACTCGGATCTTTGCAAACTCTAAGGATGTGTTTAAGACTTTTAAACCTTAGAAAACATGTGCAAACAATGTTCTGGTTCGTAAAATTGTTTTCCAGAAAGCACATCTGCAAAACTATGATGAAAACACTGTTTAAACAGGATTTAAATGCCGCCTCGAAAAACGTGTCGTTCGAACGACTTGAGGAACTTATTAGAGAAACATCCCATCTCGTTTGAACGAGATTGGACGTCAATTGAATGACAATGCGAAAGTTTGACTTTTTGTTTAAAATGTCTCTTCTAATGAGAGATCCAAATTAGTCAAACTCTTTTACGATCTTATCATCATAAAACGTAGTGTAAACCTTTAAAACACTTTTAAAACATTTAAAAACATTTTTCTTTATAAAAATTACATCCTTATCTTTTATAAAATAATTCCGAGCACGATTAATTATACGCATTCATACCCTAGTGATCTCGGGATGAAATTAACTTTCAAGTTGATTAAACTTGCACCAATTAAACTTCGGTATGATTAATTCTTTGAAGTTTTGCTGCAACGTCTTCAATTTCTTCAATACGTCATAGACCAAGTGGGATCGTGACAAAATAAAAATCACCCTATGGCATATTAGAAACACAGTTTTGTTTACGGAATTAAGTCCAAACAATACAGGGACTCAATTGGAAATTTATGTCCTTTCAGGTACCTTCCCAGCTAGTTTATCGTTGGTGTGCCCTAAATAAGGCATTGTTCCAGAGATCATGATTTTATATCTATATTGTTTCCGGGTGGAAACATTTGGTAACACTATCTATTTATTTGGGTATTAGAGCGTACATGGCCATTAAAATAAAAGTGAAAAATTGACATATTGCTCAATTTCTTTATCTGTTTTGTTCTGTACTGTTTCTTCTGAAAATATATATTGTCAGTTACTTTATAGATATTATAGAAAATTCTTATCCATATATGTATATGACTTATGCTCTAAATTGAATAGGTATCAATTTTCTAAAAACCCTAGAATGTCTAGAAAACTAATCTCACTCGGCTTTTAGCTGATGTTTCATAAATAACCATTTTTCAGGAAATACGTAGGCTCGCATAAGGAAGTATAAGGACTATCTTAAAGATTTAGCTTTTAGAGCTCTTTTTGTTACTTAAATAAAATGTTTGTTTTATCATATAGGGGATGTTTACCTCTCTTGTAATAAGTTTTAAATTATGTCTTAAGTTGTAGTTTTTACTTTTAATATAAATAAAGTTCCCCATAAAAAGCTCTGATGACATAATTCCTTCATTTTCAGTATTTTACTATTCATAACCATGTGATTGTATTTCTCCTGCATTTACTTAAGGAAACAATTTAATTAAGAATATTTGTTGCCTTGGTGGCATGTCAAAACACTCATTCCCTACTACTATTTTAGGTCGGGGTCGTGACAGGTGTTGTCGAAGCCACCAACAAGAGCCTCAAAATAATCATCAGTAAGATGACTGAAAGCTACAGAGACTGGGCCGATCGGATCCGTACACCCTTTAGGTTTATCGCACTTCTATTAGAACACTGTAGGTACCCAGAATTGAGAACCATGGGCCTGGACAAGTAGCCCAGTTCTGGCGGCCCAAAATCCAGGCCCTCTATCTTTCATATTGACCCGGTCTCTCCCCACGATCCCATGAAGAGAAGTTATAGGGAAGATGGCTAATATGAAGGAACCCATCATCTCCACTAACTAGCATACACATGTATAAATTAAACCCTAGGTCCGGGCAAAGGACAAGTTGTATTCTCGATACTTATTCTTCAGAATATAGAGAAATAATACTGACTGCACCATCGTGGACGTAGGCACATCTTTGTTGAACCACATACACCTGTTGTTGTGTGATTGGTGTTTTATTTGTTCTTTCTTGGTCATTACTTATCTCATATTTATTTGTGTTGCACAATAATTGTCACCAACAGTAATTGTCACTACAATTGGCGCCGTTTGTGGGAAGCGTTCATCTTTCCCTGAGAAGAGCCCACGCCAAGAAAAAATCTAAGATGTCTGGTCACAGCAGCAACGCTCCTCGAGAAGGAGACATTCAAGAGCCACCTGTTCCTCGCAGGATTAGGTCTGAAGTTCGACGTTCAGATCGAGGGGCTCGCTTAGAAAGTCCAGCCTCAGAAGAAAGTCAAGGACCAGCAAGGTCCACGCAGATATCCAGATTAATCGATGCATACGAGGCAAGGCTCCACGAGAAGAGGGAGTCTTCTCGCAGATATGAGGCTGAGAATGCTCGCTTGAAAAGAAAACTGGAAAGACTGGAGAAGGAACTACGTCCTGATACCAGGAGACACCCCTATCGCACTCCTAGCCCTCAGGAGAGCAAATCTCGCAGCCGAGGAAGGATCCCTAGGAGGCAATATCCAGGGGACGAAGGTGGCGACTCAGACGATGACCTACGCGAACAACTAAGAAAAGCTCGTCGCTACCAGAGCCCTGCTCGCAGCGACGACAACATACGGAACCTGGTCCGCAGAAAAATGGACCAACATCCAGCTCATCGCGGCACCAGGTCGACCAGAGAACTCGCCAGGAGAGCCCTCAAGACCCAGATGAAGTCACCCTTCACGAGGGAAATTGAAGAGGAAGAGGCTCCCAAGAAATTTTCCATTCCAAGGTTCAAGATTTAGGACGGGAAGACTGATCCCATTGATCATGTCAGGCAGTACCGACAGGCCATGACCCTCTGGAATCACCGGGATGCACTGATGTGCCGTATTTTCCCCTCGAGCCTCCATGAAATGGCCCAAAAATGGTTCGAGAAACTCCCTCACCGATCCATCAAAAATTTCAAATCCCTGGCCGAGCTCTTTACAGCCCGGTTCATCACCAGCAGCTCCCATCCCAAAAGGATGGATGCTCTATTAACAATGAACAAAATGCCTCAGGAGACACTCCGAGACTACACGAAGAGATATTGGGAGTTATTCAACGAGGTCGAGGACTGCGCGGAAGAAGTGGCAGTGGCTTCATTCAAAATTGGGCTACCTAGCTCTTCCCTCCTTTACCAGTCCTTGACAAAGAAGGAAGCTACGACCATTGACGACCTGATGGCCCGGATTGAGAAATACGCAAAGGTGGAAGATGTCACCCGCCTTAATGTAGGAGAAAACGGTCGAGCCAAGCTCACTACCAATGGAAGTGAGAAAGTTGAGAACCAGAAAAAAGGATGAAAAAGTGGGGGCAAGAATGGCTCCAAAAACGGAGGGAGCCCTGACGTTACAAAATCATTCCAGGCGGTCAACACCGTCTTCAAAGAGCCAATTTATAAAATTCTCGCGAAGATCAAGGATGAGCCATTCATCAAATGGCCCCGAAAAATGGGAGGAGACCCCTCGAAAAGAAACAATGCATTAAGATGCACTTTCCACAAAGAGGGAGGGCATAAGACCGAGCACTGCAAGGCTCTTAAGTCCCACCTCGAGGAGTTGGCCCAGTCTGGACATTTGAATGACTTTGTGGAAAAGAAGGTAGAGAAAGTGGCTGCCCACAAAGAGACGAAACCCGACAACGTATTGGAAGATGACGCCGAACACGAATTCGCAGTAATCCACGGAGTATCTGACGTCAAGCAAATCCAAGGTAACTCAGCTCGAATGGAGGTAAAGAAACTGACAGCGGTAATGCAAGCTTTTCAGATTGACCCAGCAAAATCACAGTCAGGAAAACGTCGGCGAGCAGAGGATGTCAACTACAACAAGCATATTATTTTCACGGATGAAGATCTTATGGGAGTAAGGACCCCACATCATGATGCCTTAGTCATTACACTCAGGATAGCCAACTTTGACATCGACAGGCTGCTCGTCGATCAAGGAAGCTCATCCGAAGTAATGTACATCGACCTGTTCCGAAAATTGAAGTTGAACATCGTCGACCTAAAGGGAACCACTGTCCCTCTGGTCGGCTTCGCTGGGAAGATGACCATGCCTTTGGGCAAAATAGTACTGCCAGTGCGCGCTGGAAATGTTTCCAAGATGATCGAATTCTTGGTGGTCGACATTAATTCACCATATCAAGCCATCCTCGGCAGGGGATGGCTTCATGCAATGAAGGAAGTCTCCTCGACCTACCACTAAAAACTCAAATATGTCACTGAGCGGGGAGTGATGGAGATACATGGCGACTAGGCGATGGCAAGGAAATGCTTCATAGAAGCCATCCAACCAAAGCCAGTGAGAAAAGTCGTTCAAACCAGCGAGAAAGTGGAGGAAGGTGCAATTCCTTCCAAATAGCAATTAAAATATGGAAGGCCTGGAGTGGAAGAGACCATGCTCCTCCCCTCCGAGCGTGTCGTCGAGGACCTGGTAGAAGTGACGGCTAAAGAAGGCGATAGCATCAGAGTCTTCCTGATCAGAGCGTCACTCACTAACCAAGAGCAAAAGGATTTGTCAACCTTACTTAGAAGCAACATAGATGTTTTCGCTTGGGAACCCTATGAGCTGCCAGGAATCGATCCCAATATGGTCTGCCATCAGTTGCACGTCGATCCCACATTCCAGCCGATAGCGCAGAAGGCACGACGAACTGCTCCCGAGAAGGCTAGAGCAATAGAAAAAGAAGTCGAAAAACTGTTGGATGCAGGGTCCATACGGGAAGTGCAATTCCCTAAATGGTTATCCAACCCAGTGGTAGTTCCGAAAAGCAACGGGAAGTGGAGAGTTTGCATAGACTTCACTGACCTCAACAAAACCTGCCCCAAGGATAGCTTCCCTCTTCCGAAAATAGACCAACTAGTAGACGCCACCGCAGCTCACGAACGAATGAGTTTCCTGGACGCGTACTCAGGATACCACCAGATTCCCCTGTATGCCCCAGATCAGGACAAAACGGCATTTATCACGATGGTTGGTTTATACTGTTACAAGGTCATGCCTTTTGGTCTCAAAAATGCAGGGGCAACCTATCAGCGGCTAGTTACTAAAATGTTCAGGAATCAAATGGGTGACACAATGGAGGTCTACATCGACGACATGCTCGTCAAGATCAAGGAGAAGGAAAATCACCTCTCGGACCTGTCAAGCACCTTCGAAATCCTCAGGAAGTACCGAATGAAACTCAACGCGAGCAAGTGTTCCTTCGGTGTCCAGTCAGGAAAGTTTCTTGGGTATTTGGTCAGCAAGCGAGGCATAGAGGCTAATTTGGACCAGATTGATGCAATCAACAGAGTGAAACCTCCTTGCACAGTCCGAGATGTACAAAAGCTCACTGGAATGCTCGCTGCTCTAAATCGTTTCATTTCTAAATCCTTCGAGAGATGCAAGCCTTTCTTCCAACTCTTAAAAGGCAGAAAAAAAGTAGAATGGACCCCAGACTGCTCGCGAGCACTAGACGAGCTCAAGTCCTACCTAAGCTCTCCACCATTGCTTGTCATACCACAGCAAATAGACTCTTTATACCTCTACCTCTCTGTATCCAGTCATACTGTCAGCTCAGCGATAATGTGTGAAGTTATCGGAATCCAACATCCAGTCTATTACGCGAGCAAAACCTTATTAGATGCCGAGCAGCGCTACCTACCATTGGAAAAGCTTGCATTCGCCCTAGTAATGGCCTCGAGGAAACTGAAGCATTACTTCGAAGCTCATACGATCATCGTCCTTACATCACACCCCCTCAAGGCTGTCCTAAGGAAGGCGGATTTATCGGGCAGACTATCTAAATGGTCAGTCGAGCTCGATCGATTTGACATCCAAATTCAACCAAGGACATCTATCAAGGGTCAAATCTTTGCTGATTTCATAGCTGAATTCACAGGCAAAGAACCCTTCGACCAGCCTAAGCCAACAGAATAAAACAACCAGGCTACAGTGGAAAGCTGGAAACTATTCGTTGATGGAGCCTCCAACTCAAAGGGGGCAGGGGTAGGAATTGTTCTCATCACTTCAGAAAATACAGTCCTTGAGCAAGGAATCAAGCTGGGATTTTCAGCCTCCAATAGCGAAGTAGAATACAAAGCCTTAATAGCAGGTCTCCAAAAGGCACAAACTCTGGGAGCAAAGCATTTGCAGGTATTCGGTGATTCGCAACTAGTTTCCAATCAGATAAGTGGAGACTATAACGCGAAGGATGATAGAATGGAAGCCTACCTCTCCTTGGTAAAAAACTTAATGACGAGCTTCGAAGAGATCAACATCCAACAGTTTCCCAGGGGGCAAAACAGCCACGCTGATGCCTTAGCAGCCCTGAGCTCGGCAGTTAATTCTAGCCTTAAAAGGATCATCCCTATCGATTTCCTCAGTTGCCCAAGCATTTACCCCAACTGCGAGCTGACAACAGCAAAACCAATACTCCAATTGGAATCAGCCCCCAGCTGGATGGATCCCTTGAAAGACTATTTAAAGAACGGAACGCTTCCAGAGGACAAGAGAACTGCCCACCATATAAGAGTCAAAGATGCTCGCTTTCACTTATCCACAGGAGGCAACTTGTATAAAATATCTTTCTCTGGCCCCTACCTTAGATTCGTCCACCCAGACGATGTCAAGACAGTGCTTCACGAGCTTCACGAAGGAATTTGTGGAAGTCATGTCGGAGGAAGGTCTCTTGCCTTCCGAGCAATAAAGTAAGGTTATTGGTGGCCAAACATGCAAAAGGACTCCGCAGTATATGTTCGTCAATGCCTAAAATGCCAACTTCACGCTCCCATGGTCCACCAGCCCGCCGGCGAATTAAAATCCCTGACCAGTCCCTGGCCCTTCGCCCAGTGGGGGATGGACATCGTGGGACCACTGCCCACCGCTGCCGGCAATCGCAAATACCTGTTGGTTGCAACTGATTACTTTACCAAGTGGATCGAGGAAGAACCACTGGCGAACATCCGAGATGCTGACATGATAAGGTTCGTATGGAGAAATATAATCACTCGATTCGGAATCCCCAGAACCATCATCACTGACAATGGAACACAGTTCGAGAGTGGCCCTTTTCAGGACTTCTGTAACAAACACGGGATCAGGCACCACTTCAGCTCGGTGGCCTACCCTCAAAGCAACGAACAAGTTGAAGCTTCCAACAAAACAGTGATCGCTGGATTGAAGAAGCGGTTAGAGCGAGCTAAAGGCGCGTGGACAACCGAGCTACCGCATATCCTATGGGCATACAGAACGACTCCTAGGCGAGCAACAGGAGAAACGCCATTCTCTCTAGCATATGGTATGGAAGCGATCATCCCAGTAGAAATGGGATTGCCTACAATGAGATCCGACCTTGTCGAGCAAGGCCAGAACGATCAGGCTTTGCTCGCTGAACTCGACCTGGCCGACGAGCGCAGGGAACTTGCCCTAGTAAAACTAGCAAGCTATCAGCAACAGCTCGCGAAGTACTACAGCAAAAGGGTCAATCCAAGGAAATTCAGAGTTGGGTACTATGTTCTAAGAAAGGTCCTGGGCAATACAGTGAAGCCATCAGACGGTAAACTAGGCCCAAACTGGGAAGGACCTTATAAGATAATTAGAGACGACCTGCGAGGTGCATATCATTTGGAAACGATGGAGGGCAGAGAGATACCACGAGCATGGAAAGCATCTAATCTCAAGAAATTCTATTTTTAGGAGTTCTACTATTAAATCTTTTATTGTATTCATTATGTGAAAGGACAGTTCATTTCCCAATTCACTAATGAAAATCTCTCAGTTGATCACTCTCTAATTAGTAACAGTTATATCTTATTACACATCCTTTCCAAATCAAAGGCACAATGGTCGACATAGCAGGGGAACACCCCTCCTCAGGTCATCGTCATAAAGCACGACAGACCTCTTAGCATTGCCCCTGGTAATATATGAAGCCCTACAGAGTATTCTTAGGCATCAAACCTACTTTGGTTGAACAAAATCCTGATCGGATGGTGACATCCGATACCAGGTGTGTCCTCGCCAGTTGCCCTACTTAGGCCTAAGGGAGTGTGACGACACAACCTAAAAGGTAAAGTGAGGGCACAATGGTATTCTTGTACTGGACTGGGCGGACACTCAAATGACAAAATAAAAAGGATTGTGAAGCAGGAAAATATAAAAGGATTGGATGAACACGTTTAGTCGGCAAAATTGCCCAAAACTTGAACTTTTCATTAATCTTTTATATTTACAAACAATGATAATACGTGTTTAGTCGGCGAAGCTAGCCCAAAGCATTTACAATTATCAAAAAGAAAAAGAGTAACAAAATCTCAAGGAGGTGGAAGCCTCCGAGCAATATAATCAGCAACTTTAGCTCTCCTTCCCTCATCAGGAGCAGGGGCGAGCTCCTCCACGACTTCATTTGCGTCCAATTCCAATAGTTGCCGGGGAATGGCATCAATGGGGATCCATCGATCATCCCGCCTGAATGGATTGGGCATCAGAGTGGAGGAGGACATCTCGTGTCGATACCACAACGTCGAGTTCCTCGGGACCTGCAGCTCTTTGAGGTCACTCAACCACCCTCTGATGAAGGAGAGCTCCTCGAACTCTGATAGTCTCGTCGGAGCATCCAGCCAACCTTGATCGTAGCCATCGGACCAGACTTGTCGAGGACCGTTCTTAAATAAATGTCGTAGTCAAGTGACATCCCTCTGGAGCCCGGCAGCAGTCACATAAGCTCGCCGAACGTCACCGCGCAGCTCCTTCATCTCCCTCTTACGCTGTTCCTTGACTTCCCTGTTCCTACCCCTGGCACTCCTACCAGCACGTGGGAGGGAAGGCCGAGCAGCTCACGACGAAGAAGAGCCTTGTAGGACTGCCGAAGCGATGCTCGGCGAATGCTCCTTAAGCCTTAGGACTTCCCTCCTCAAGTCTTCATTCTCCTGCTGTAGGAACTCCCAGACCTGGTTAATCTCGGTGGCCTCCAGCAACCTTGCTCTCAGTACAATGACTTCTTATTGCACTGAAGCACCGATCTCTCCCATCTCCTGGAGCCTGTCCTTCAACTTGGCCACTAGCTCGGAGTGATCCTTATATTTTTGGTTCCTTGATTTAGCAAACCTGCAAAGTCTAGCAAAGGCCTGGCGAACTGCAGGGCTTGCATTAGGACCAAGAGTCCTACCCAGTTAGGAAGTAACAGGGATATAGTCATCCGCATCAACCAACTACAGACAAAAGAGAGATAGAAGACAAAAAGGGATCAGCGTAAACAAAATGGAGAATCTTATCATTCATTAATAAAGGCCAAGTACATCGAGCAGAAAAAACTTGGAGATTACAAGCAAAAAGTACAAAAGAAAATCCTAAAACCAGATTAACTGGCAACCTCAGACTGCCCAGCGGTGTCTGGATGCTTCCCCTTATCAGCTGCAGTAGAAGCATCCCCCTCAGCATGAACTGTATCCGAAGGAAGATCAGCACCCTCGATAATTGAAGCAGGAGCTTCTTCGTCCACAGTTGGCTTGGGACCCGGGTCGTGCTCGTCAAACAAGGGAGACTCAGCATCCACACCAGCAGCTAGAAGAGCTTTGTTCCAGCCCTTCTTGAAATTCAGACTGCTGATGTAGCCAATCTGAGCCTCAGCATCATCATAAGCAGTAACCCACCCAGAGTTGTATGAGTCCTCCTTCATGGTGGCTGCCTGTTTAGGCACATATTCTTCACATTTATCCCCTTAATTTCAGTATTTTTATGATCCCGTGCAGTGTAAGTAGCTTGGATTTGTCTCAAATGTATTCTACTAACCTTTTTTGGCAATTATTTCTTGTTTTGTGTATTTCTCATGTGTTTTACAGGTATTTCACGCAAGTTAGTGCGAAGGAGAACTCAAAACAGTGAAAGAAACCTAGAAATGGAGAGTTGAAGGGCATTTTCGTAATTTTTCAGCCTTAGTCCGGAGGTGGGGCCAACTAGAAAGTTGAAGAGCTCTAAATTACAAGAATACTGGAAAAAACGGCACCTCAATCCGAGCTACGGTGAAGAAGTTACGATGTTTTGAAGTTGCGGGATAATGAAGAGTCTAGATGTGCGGATTTCTGACATTAATTATGCATTTAATGCAGTGCAACTCTTGGAAAACTTGTTCCACAAGCACTATTGGTTGTCAATTTCGAGACTTTGTGCTATAAAAGCCCATGACCTACATCATTTGAAGGGGAGTTGCTAGAGAGAGGCTAGGTTAGGAGTAGGTTAGAAGTGCTAGATTGAATTTTAGGGTTAGATTTTGAGAGCAAATTTTCTATTCCTTCAAGAGTTGTATGAACCCTAGTTTGTATTCTGAATCTCAATTCCTTGTTGCTGAATTCAAGTAAACTCTTTCCATTCTCTTATTTTATTACTTGCAAATTATTTACCATGTTTTGTAGATCCATAATTTTGTGTATGAATTTATTTTTTTTATCCAATCATGAGTAGCTAATTTCTCAAGGGTTGGGGTACATGAACTCAATCCTAATACAAATTATTTGTATGGAAAATAAGGAAATAAATGAAAATATTGGTTGAATCGTGAATGAAAATCATATATGCATTGTCATATCTTTTAATCTCTCTTGCCCTAGGTACTTGGGATGTTTAAGAATGCTTTGTATGTATAATTTGTCGTTCACCGCTTTATATTGATCTTTGATTTCATATGATGCGGGCTTGACCCTCATATATGTAATGCTTAGTGATGATAAGGACTGGATTTAATCAAGAATTTTGATTTACAATTCTAGTATTCTATACGGTAATTTGTTAAGGATTGAGGGATTGTACCCTACCCTATTTTCTCCCATTTGTCAGATCTAATTTCTTTTGCACTTTTCAGTTTGTTTTTCTTAAGTAATTTTTTAATAGAAATTTTCCCAATCATCATCTTTTTCATTTTTATTTTAGAAGTAATAAATCAATTAAATTCTATAAAACATTCCCTGTGGATTCGATACCCAGACTTACTACTATACTCCATAAAAGTGTAGTTAAAACTTTAAGTTTTTTTTTGTATTGAGGTTGGAAGACGATAACAACGACTAGCGTATTACACGGACGCTCGGTTTTTCCACTCGATCAAAATGGCGCCGTTGCCGGGGAATGTTTTGTTATAGATTATAATTGATTTACTATTTCGAAACATTTTTTTTTTCTTTGGATTTTTTTACCTTTTTTGTAGCCTTGCACAATTGAGCGCCAAGAAACGTAGAATCCTCAACCGCACACCTTTGTACTCGAATTTCCATTTACATAATATTCGGTAATAATGTCTTTTCATGGTGAGTTCGGTAATTATAATGGTTCATATGGTAATCGTTTTCAAACTTTTTATTCTCAAGACTCCGCGGCTCGACCTATTACCATTGGTGAGGTCGTTCTAACTCTGGAGTGTGAAAGGCTTGCAAATGAATATAGGAGAGAAATTTATATTAATTATTCTCAAGAATCTGTGCCTTGACCTATTACCATGGGTGAGGCCTTTCTAAATCTTGCGTATGAAAAGCTTGAAAATGAATATCGAAAAAAAAATCATTTTGGGGAATCCAATGAAGATTTTTTCTCCAATATTTGTGAAACTATAAAAGGTTTTCAACCAAAAGAGGAATCCGAGGTTCTAGAGCCAAGGGATCCTACTTTGGAAGAATACACGCTTTTTCTAACCAAAAGAGTACTGGAATTTCTTTCCACCCAAAGCACAAAGAATATCGATTATGGTCTTGTGAAGGAAATGGTCACACTTTGCGATGATGTGCGTTCTATTTTGGAAAACAAAGAGGAGGTTGAGACTTGTGTGTCACCTCAAATTTTTGAAGAACATCTCATTGAAAGTGAGTCTTTCTCCCTTGAAATTCAATCTCCAAGTGATGATGAATCACTTGAGATTGAGTTTATTTCATCACCATTTTCGTTCACGGTTATTGAACCATTAGAAGTACCGCTAGATTCCTATGAGTCGGTTGAAAATTCTGAAACGTTTACACCTTTTACCGACAAAGACACTTTGCTGGAATTGTTTTCTAATATGGAATGTTCCTTTTTGTGTTCCCCTCTCCCCATACTACTTGAAAAATCTTTGGGAGGTGATTATATTTTTCTTGGATCTCAATTGTACTTGTCCTACCTAGCACCCAAACCTCCCATCATCCCGTTAAATTTTTTAATTGGTGATGGTTCATTTTCTCCATTTCACACATGCCTTCCGTTTTTCAAACGGAATTCTTACTTTTCGGGAGGCATGCATCCTAATGAGGGTACACCATTAATCCCTCAAAGTCAAATTGTATTTTGGGTGGACCCTCAAATTTTTCGACTTCTAGTGTATGATTTATTAGCCGTTAAAATTGTAGGTTGTACATAATTAGTTTTTTTTTCTTTTTATTTTTCTTTTCGTTTTTAATAGTGTAGTGTCATTAGTTAAAGTTTTTGTTATTATTTTTGCTATGCTTGGTTCTAACATGTTTTGTAGATTCAATGGACTCGCACTCATCAGGGATCGCTCCATTTGGGTAATATCTTTCTTTTCCTCTCTTTATGTTGTGTTCTTGAGTCGCATTGAGGACAATGCAACATTTAAGTTAGGGGGTGTGGGATATTCTTCCCATTTATTGTTTAGATTCATTGATTCGATCACATGTTCTTTCCAAGAGTGTTTAAAAAAAAAAAAAAAAAAAAAAGCCAAAAATATTTTTCTTCAAAATAAATAAAAATTGGAATTTAAATTTTCAAAAATATCACCTTTATTCTATTTAAAGTCTCAAATTGTTAAATCTCAATTGCACCAAGCCAAAATTGACCGAAGATGGAAATTGAAAGAAAATTGACGACTTAACGAATAAATGTGGAGATTGATCAAACCCGGTGAGATTTCGAGCCTTTCAATTTTTTTATGAGTTTTTAAATCAATCCGAGTTTATGATTAACTCAAAGTTCTTTTCAGCGTTTTAATAAGTCGTTGATGATCTCAATCCTTTGTTTTGATCGGTTATGGAAATGTGTAAAATGTTGTCTCGAAATTCGTGCTAAATATATCTCTAAACTTAATTAATCTCGAGATGCATATAGTAATGTGATTAGCAATTTGAACAATGAAGTAGGCCCTCGTTTGTTACCCAAAAATATTAGCCATAAAAAGTTGTGAAAAATAAAATTATCCCTTTGCAACCCAATTTGAGCCTAATAAAATATTCCCTTTCGTTTGATAACCCGAAAAACCCAAATAGCCCGGAATTGGGAAAATAGAGAAAATTCATCAAGTAAGTCCAAAGTGTGCATAAAAAGGGGCAAGAGAAAAACAAAAAAAAAATGCTCAAAAAAAAAAAAAAAAAAAAAAAAAAGAAAAAAAGAAAGAAAGAGAAAATGAGCAAATGCACGAAAAAGCACTAATGGACATCATAAGGACATTTTCCAATTCTGAACATTCCATCCATTTATATTTTTACCCTTTACACCTTTTAACCCGAAAAAGTCCTAACCGAGTCCGAATTGCGAAATTAATTACTGTGTGGAGAGCTAAGACATGAAAAGATAATATAAGAGATTAAATGGTGTGAATTAGAGGTGATGTTCCCATTTTCTAATAACCGTAATCCGATGATGAGATCCTTTCTACCATAAATTTCCTTCTTTTCAATTTTGTATACATGAATTTGTGTCCATTATATTTAATCTTTATATCATGCATACCGAGAGAAAATAGCCACATTCCGAGTGATTCGTTTGTGAGTGCATCCGTAAGAATTTGAATCAAAACGAATTTTCGAAAAGTAACGTAATGCTCAAACGGTGGAAATTTGAGGTTTAATTTTTGGCTTCGCACACACACACTATGGTTTGAGACAGTTGAATATGAGTTGATGGTGATTATTTTTTCGAAAAGTTTAAATTGTACAATTTTTAAGTATTTTGATTTTTATTTGAGTCAATAAAGAATTTTGTGGGTAAATTCACTGCAAACCCTCACGAGACAAAACTCGTCCTACTAGGGTAACCTAGGGGTTTAAAGGCTTGTTGCATACGCTAAATGCAATCGCGTGCCTGCGAAAGTGGAATTTTATTTTAATAAAGGAATTTTCAAGAGTATAATTTTGGCTAATTTCATTTACATTGCTCGGGACGCGCAAAGTTCTAAGTTAGGGGGTGTGTTTAGGCACATATTCTTCACATTTATCCCCTTAATTTCAGTATTTTTATGATCCCGTGCAGTGTAAGTAGCTTGGATTTGTCTCAAATGTATTCTAATAACCTTTTTTGGCAAGTATTTCTTGTTTTGTGTATTTCTCATGTGTTTTACAGGTATTTCACGCAAGTTAGTGCGAAGGAGAACTCAAAATAGTGAAAGAAACCTAGAAATGGAGAGTTGAAGGGCATTTTCGTAATTTTTCAGCCTTAGTCCGGAGGTGGGGCCAAATAGAAAGTTGAAGATCTCTAAATTACAAGAATACTGGAAAAAACGGCACCTCAATCCGAGCTACGGTGAAGAAGTTACGATGTTTTGAAGTTGCGGGATAATGAAGAGTCTAGATGTGCGGATTTCTGACATTAATTATGCATTTAATGCAGTGCAACTCTTGGAAAACTTGTTCCACAAGCACTATTGGTTGTCAATTTCGAGACTTTGTGCTATAAAAGCCCATGACCTACATCATTTGAAGGGGAGTTGCTAGAGAGAGGCTAGGTTAGGAGTAGGTTAGAAGTGCTAGATTGAATTTTAGGGTTAGATTTTGAGAGCAAATTTTCTATTACTTCAAGAGTTGTATGAACCCTAGTTTGTATTCTGAATCTCAATTCCTTGGTGCTGAATTCAAGTAAACTCTTTCCATTCTCTTATTTTATTATTTGCAAATTATTTACCATGTTTTGTAGATCCATAATTTTGTGTATGAATTTGTTCTTTAATCAAATCATGTTTAGCTAAATTCCCAAGGGTTGGGGTACATGAACTCAATCCTAATACAAATTATTTGTATGGAAAATTAGAAAATAAATGAAAATATTGGTTGAATCGTGAATGAAAATCATATATGCATTGTCATATCTTTTAATCTCTCTTGCCCTAGGTACTTGGGATGTTTAAGAATGCTTTGTATGTATAATTTGTCGTTCACCGCTTTATATTGATCTTTGATTTCATATGATGCGGGCTTGACCCTCATATATGTAATGCTTAGTGATGATAAGGACTGGATTTAATCAAGAATTTTGATTTACAATTCTAGTATTCTATACGGTAATTTGTTAAGGATTGAGGGATTGTACCCTACCTTATTTTCTCCCATTTGTCAGATCTAATTTCTTTTGCACTTTTCAGTTTGTTTTTCTTAAGTAATTTTTTAATAGAAATTTTCCCAATCATCATCTTTTTCATTTTTATTTTAGAAGTAATAAATCAATTAAATTCTATAAAACATTCCCTGTGGATTCGATACCCAGACTTACTACTATACTCCATAAAAGTGTAGTTAAAAGTTTAGATTTTTTTTTTATTGAGGTTGGAAGCCGATAACAACGACTAGCGTATTACACGGACGCTCGGTTTTTCCACTCGATCACTGCCTGGGCTTTCTCTGCCTCCAGTTGTTCGGACAGAACTCTGCTCTTCTCTGCAAGGTCCATCTTGCTCGCACATACCAGATCATAAGCCTTCCTCAGCTCGCCCAGCTCCCTAACCGCATCATCCCTCTCGAGAGCGGAGGTGGCAAGGGCCAAATCAGACGAGATCCGAGCAGCATCGACAGCCTTGAAACTGGCCTCAAGCTCTTTACCCTTCAGCTTCAGGGCAGAGTTTTCTTGCTCCAGTTCACTATTTTTCTTCACCAGCTCGTCGCGTGAGCGATACAGAACAGCGAAGTCGATAACGAACTGCAAAAAAGAAGAAGATATAAGAAGAGGAAAACAAAATAAGTCAGCAAAACACGAGAGGAAAAGAAACCTTACCAGAGTAAGCCTCTGACTAGCCTGAAGGGCCAGATGCTCCGAACCTATTGCCCTTTGGCGATCAGCCGGGAGGAAAGCTCTCTCAAGTAGGGCCGGAGCTAGCTGAGGGGAGGTTACCACGGAAGCCCCCTCAGGCAGAGCAGACACTGGAACTAAGGCCTGGTCGGCCTTCGTCCTTGCCTCAGCTCTCCTCTTCTCCTCCTCCTTCTCGCTCTCTCTCTTCCTCCTCTCTTCGACCCTTTTCCTTTCTTCCACCTTCTTCTGCTCCTCCTTCTTTCTCTCCCTCTCCTTCACCTGCTCTTCTTCTCTCTTCTTCCTCTCTTTCTCCTGAGAGGAAGGCCGAGAAGATGTAACCATAGCCCCAGATGCAGTCTTCTGTTTCTTCGACCTTTGTGCAAGGAGCACATGGCCGTCATCGTCATCATCTCTGATCAGGTTCTTCCTTGGAGGCATCTTTCCGCCTGAACTGCTGGTAGTGCTCGATGAGTCTTGAGCTTCGGAATCCTCTTCAAAAGAACTGCTACTATCAGCACTCCCTACACCCAAATTACTCACAGCGCCTGCAGGCTCACTTTTCGAGCTGCTCTCCTCTTCGTCCAACTAGATGGGCTCAACCGTAATCTCTCCGAAAGAGTCAAACTCTGGAACACTATCCACAAGTCGTGCTATGAAGCTGGAGCCTGTGTTCTTGTACTCGAGCAAAAAAGTAGCAGACCTAGGATGCTCGCCGTCACCCAGAGGCTCCCTAATATTCCAAGCTTTCACCAGTTCCGAGATACGAACCTCGCTGAGAGAAGGCTCCAAATTATTTGTCCTCGCTGTGAAAGAAAAAGCAAAGAGAGGTTAGAAAAATCACAAGTCATCAAAGGTTGAAATAATAATATAACATCTACCTATATATTCTTCCCCATAAAAAGGAACAGTGAACCTCTCAGACCTCGACCCTTCAGATTGGGGGGAGAACTGCCAATTCCTAACAAGAAAACCTTCTTGCTAGTAGTCCTTATGGGAATCAGGTAAATTTACTACCAATACCCTATCAGGGCTCCTAGCCTTAAGGTACAGGACACCTGAACTCGTTCGAGAGAAGGAGTAACAAAAGCAGACCTCGACAAGCCCTAACCTTGTGCCGTACAAATGATTTATCCTATGCATGCCGTTCACTATTTTCCATACGTTGGGCGAACATTGTGCAGGTACAATACTAAAATAGCTAAAGAAATGCAGAAACAGATCATTAGGGGGAAAGGTAAGTCCCCCCTGGGAGAGCAACAAAACATGAATCCAATATGCATCTTCTATATCCTTAACGTTCCTAGGAGGCGAGGCACAACACTCAATCTCTACCCACTCAGGAATGTTTTAGAATTTCCTAAACTCCGCGACCGACCTATTTCCAATCTTCGCCATTGGAAAATACAAGAAAAACTACAAACCGAAGAGAAAATGCAAAGAGCACGAGAGACTTACAAGACAAAAGATCAGGTCAAATGACGAAGAAGCAACGAGAGTAGAGATCGAAAGTAGAAGGTACAAAGCGTAAGAGTTCTCAGAAGATAGAAGATTGCTGGAAAAGCTGAAGCGACGAAAAGAAATGTGCCTTATTCCAACAAGCCTTCAATTCTAATCATAGCGCACGGATAGCGAAGCGGGTGCCGCCAAAGCAACTTCACAGTTTCAAAGAACCACAAATGAGCCGTAATGGCTGATCATTTAAATTCATTGGACCCATAAACATGGCCCAATGAATTTAGGGGCAATTGTAGGTACCCAGAATTGACAACCATGGGCCTGGACGAGTAGCCCAGTTCTGGCGGCCCAAAATCCAGGCCCTCTATCTTTCATATTGACCCGGTCTCTCCCCACGATCCCATGAAGAGAAGTTATAGGGAAGATGGATAATATGAAGGAACCCATCATCTCCACTAACAAGCATACACATGTATAAATTAAACCCTAGGTCCGGGGCAAAGGACAAGTTGTATGCTCGATACTTATTCTTCAGAATATAGAGAAATAATACTGACTGCACCATCGTGGACGTAGGCACATCTTTGCTGAACCACGTACACCTGTTGTTGTGTGATTGGCATTTTATTTGTTCTTTCTTGGTCATTACTTCTCTCATATTTATTTGTGTTGCACAATAATTGTCACCAACAGTAATTGTCACTACAAACACCTACTAGGGTTTCCCCCAATTCTCTGGTACATGGCATGGAGGCGATTCTCCCCGTCGAGCTAGAAGTGCCTTCTCTACAAGTAATGCTTGAAAGAAAAGTCAGTGGGGATGACTGGCATCAAAGACACTATGAAGAAATCTCATTCTTAGATAAAACTAGACTCAAGGCTATATATCACATACTGGGGTACCATCACCAGATTGCGCGATTATTCAATAGGAAAGTTAAGTACCATCGCATCCAAGAAGGAGACCATACCTTCAAAGAAATCATATAACCGACATCGTGAAGAAAATCGTGTCAGACGACGTTGTTATGCTAACAAATCTCGATGGAAGAGAAATGGTGCTTCCAGTCAATATGGATCATCTCATGTAATTCTACCCTTAATCTGAATCCTCGGTGTGCTAAGAATCTTTTCATCCCCCTTTAATTCTAAAAAACCTCTTCATTTTCCCTACCCATAACTACGTGAGACCGGATCCTATCAAAGCACCCATTTAAAATGAAACTCATGAATTTTCAAAACCCACAGAGGTATGTAGACAGCCCATACAACACACACAGGCATAGTCCTTTCTTTTTTACAAAATTCTATTATTTTCTTTCCCGGAGAAAGGCGGCACATCTCATCATTTACATGAACGAAAGGATGATATATGCCTCAATGATTGGTATAAACAATTCAAATATAAAATCATTAAAAGGCACAATAAAATATACCAAAATTACTTTTATTTCAGAATGAAGGAACATAGTTATCACATGAAATATCAGTAATAGGAGTCAAACAAACCACTCCCCTAACAACCTACCTTACAGCCTACCAATCCAACTTTACAAGAAATTCTAAAAACAATTCCAAAACACCTACACAAATTCCCCAGCTTCATAAAACCTGCCCTTAGCTACCGGACCACCCTGCTTTATCATCATTGCCGGCTCCTGGAAGTCCCCAACTCTCTCATTCCTGATTAGTACTCTGGGTACACTCCATGCAACAATATGCCTTGACGAGCTTCGACGTTGCCACAATACCGTCCTCCATTATATTGAAAGCAATAAACCATCTTTTCCTAGTCTCCTTCTTTAAAATCTTCCCAACTCTCCAACAGATTATGGTAGACAAGTAGAAGCTCGGCGGCGCTGCCATAAAGGCCCCAGTATCATCCTCGAGGATTCAGTCAAGTCCCCCACTAGAAAAAAATAGTTATACGAGGAGGCATGATTTGCTCCCCCCGCACTTAGCGTAAAAACCGCCAAGGAAAGTAGAATGAAGTCTGTGAAGACCTACTAGCCATACAAACCGGTATCCCCCTAATTGTGAAATGGGTTACAAGTCCCCCCACTATGGCACAGACCAACGAAGACATTGGTTCACATGCTTCATGAACCAGTTAACCTATTATGCATTGATGGGACAAAACTGAAGAAAGACCTAGTAAAGAAATTTGGGACACCTAACTAAAGATACTCAAGAGGAGCCGCCAGGCGAAATCTCTCAGAAAGCTATATGAACAACATCATAGGGCACCCCCATCGAAAGTTAGATCAACTTTCCTTCCAGACATCCTGGTCATTCAAGGTCTTCGCCAACACCACCATCGCTGGACTACAACAGTAAGACATTCACGCCACTATTGTGGTTACATGAGGATCAACCGTCAGGTCACCCGTCACCAATAAAATCGTAGCAGTCCGGCCCAAGGCTACAGCTCTAGCAAAACCAACATCAGAGAAATCCCTTCAACACACTGAGTTCATAACTACCATGACGATATTTGCTCCGTGAACTGATAGCCAAGAAAATGAAGGAGAGATATGAAGTAACTTCGCCAAAGACACCCGTAGGGAATGGGATAAGTTGGGTATGGTTTTTGCTGCACTGGGGCTAACACCCAAAATCACAAAAAACTGCTCATATGTGGGGAACACCTCGTCTAAGCAGAACTAAAAAACATGATCTTCGGGGTACTAGAATTGTACTGCCACTTTCAGAAGGCTCCCATCTATGGCACGGTTACACCATAAAGAGACCCGATGTAAACTAAAGGTTTCATAGTCGACATTATAGAGGCATATTGCCTTAAAAGTTTTGAGGTAGTCAGCAAAGACCTCGAACATCGGGAGAGACATTTGCAAACAAGAATAAATCTATAAAAGAGATAATGTGAAAGATGGTGAAAAAAATGCCCCCAAAGTCCCTTTTTATACTAAAAATTCCCCCAAAAAGACGAATCATTCAAATCCTCATCAATTTCTCTGCCTTCATAGTACCCAAAATATGCAGAAAGTGCAATCAAAGCCAAACGGGTGATTTGGACTTAACCCTTATGCCGATAGGTGGGCTAAGTGGTATGCCAATCGGCATCCCCCTATTTAGGAAATTACTTATTTCCCCTTTTACACAATAGTAATTTCCAAAATAAAAATTTACTTTAAAAAAAGTCAAATCTTCGAGTTGTCCCTTTTTCAAAAATTATTACTTTTCCCTTTATACATAATTTCTAAAAATAAATATTCTCCTTTTTACTTTGAGTCATTTCTTTATTTTCATCTTTATGTTTACAAATAAAAGGGAAACCTCAGCAGTAAATTAAAGTGTATATAGAGTAAGTCACTAAATCAACATAACAAGAAAAATGTATTATATATATATACATATATATATATATATATATATATATATATATATATATATATAGAGAGAGAGAGAGAGAGAGAGAGAGAGAGAGGCAGGCTCCTGTGCACACTAAGTTTGCACATTACCTTTTAAAAGTAGTAAAAAAAATATTTTTGAGTTGATTTTTTTTATGTGATATGTAAACATTTTAAGGAACCCATATAAAAAAAATCAGCTCAAAAAAACTTTTTTTGCTATTTTTAAAAAATCGGTCAAACTTTCGCAGTTTTTAAGCCCTTTAAAAACTGCGAAAGTTTGACCGATTTTTTAAAAATAGCAAAAAAAAGTTTTTTTGAGCTGATTTTTTTTATATGGGTTCCTTGAAATGTTTAAATATCACATAAAAAAATTGGAGTGCGCCAGCACTAAGTTTGCACACTTTTAAAAGGTAATGTGCAAACTTAGTGTGCAAACTTAGTGTGCACAGGAGCCTGCCTCTATATATATATTTTTTTAGATTTGTTACATCTCTTGCAGGTACACAAAAAGATTAAAAAAAGAAAGAAAAGAAGAAAAGACACAACGGGGCATTTCCCGAACCCTCCATTAAAACCTCTCCTCAACCTCCGTGGTGAACGTGCTTCCCCTGCGATGAGAATTATACCCTCTATCCCGGAGTTAGAACTCTTCTTAGTTGTGGTATGCGACACCATGCATGAGTTGGTTGTCCTCCTCACATAGGTTGACATCGACACCATCTTGTCCTTAATATCCCTCAACCAAGTGATCGACACTAGCATGGTCTGCAAAGAAAAAAATAAAAAGTTGAGCAAGTCAGTAAAGACAAAAAAAAAGAACCGAAAATTAAAAGAGACAGAAAAGAAGTATACCTCGGGTCGGAGCGCATCATCAATAAGACTCGTCAACCCGACCACGGGCTCATGGGGTGGGGGGGCAACCTCAACACCTCCCCACTACTTAATCAAAAGTGATAAGAAGGAGGAGTGACCTAAATAACTGGAGCCTCCTCTGTTGTCGCAACCGTGTCACCTCCAGTGTTATGGGCTGAAGCCATCAGTATGCTAGTACCTCTCACCGAAGTTATGGAAAGTGGAGGCATGTTCTCCACATCGTATATACATGAAGGCATCAATCAGCTGGTCATAAAGTCCAGGTAGTCATAGCCCATTGTTGTATCGGTGTAAAACGTATAGGACTTGCCCTCCATCACCGCCTCCTTGGCTTCGTTCGTCATTTCTCTCAACAGCCTCATGTACTTCGAGGGCCTAATGGTGGGACCTCCACTTCTCCCTCCATAATCTAATGTACCACTCTCTCCCCAAGGTACCAGACATAGCCAAAAGCGTGCACCAAAAGCAGCCTCATCTGTGCATGCATGCCTGTAACCCCCGCAACACTCGAAGGAATACCTTAAGGGTATGTCACCGACATCCCCAACAAAAATTCAGTATCCACCCAGAAGCATAAGGATTCCTAACTTAGAAATAAACAAAAATAAAAAGCCTAACTTAATTGCTTATCGGATCGTTTAGCGTCTTCAGCACGTCCTTTAAAGCCAACGATTTATTAAAACGTCTATTCGACTTCCTATAAGGACATTGTCTGTCACATTTAATTATGCCGTATACCTCTACAAGTCGTCAAAGAATTGAGGAAGCCATCATCTACAAACTCCGAATCCAAATTACTAGAGCACTTCAACATTCAAACGCCGTCGAGATAATTTTAGTAAGAATATGTTTAAAGTCCCATATGCATTTTATATTTAAAGTGTTGGGATTTTTTTTTTAAAAAAGGTTAGAACTTCTATTTATCAAAATGAAAACAAAAGTTTTTTTATCAAAATGAATTCGCATTTAAAAAAAAATTAGGCCTTTTGTTGTTGCCCTGTCACGCGGCTAAGGCTGGCTTAGAAAAGGGGCTTGAGTTCTTTTAATGTTGTCGACGCTTTTTCTGATAATCATTGACATAATGATTCTACAAATGATTTCATAAAAGCCTTGGGTTAAGAAAAGGATTTCTGCTTGTTTTAGGCATTTACATGCTTTTTTTTTCCTCTTGTGCCTTGCCACGCGCCTTAGTTATTGGGTTAGTGGGCCGCCGATTTTTTGTTTATTTTTTTTTTTTTTTTTAGCCAATGATTGGCATGGGTATATAAAAAGGTGAAAGTGTTTAAAAACTCAACATCACTTCTTATAATCACATGCCATTGGCATGTGTTATCCAAAGTTTTTTTTAACACACGCAGCTAGCCTATGGATGAAAAACAGTAGCGTGTCATTGTTTAACTGTAACTCAATCTTTTCTATATAAAGCTCAACACGAACAGTTTTTATTCTAGATAAGAAAAGTTTATTTTTTCTAGCATAACACTTTCTCAGAAAGAAAAATCGTTTGTGTTCAATAATTTTTTTCAGTATGTCTTCTTCTCACTTTTAAGGGTTAAAACCTTTTGTCCATTTAATTCATAATCCCATCTACTTTGTATGAATTGTTTTGTGGAACCCAAGACATATTTTTTTGAAATCTTATGCTGCTAATTTTGGTACTGTTCATGGTACTAATCGAAGATTGCGATCATTGAGGTTCGCTGCGTTGGGATCTTTGCTAAAGATAGAACTGGGTGTTCTTGTGGAGTAGCTGCGATTGTTCCATTGTTGACGACACCGACCGACGCATGCGGGTATTCATGTGTCAAATTATTTCATTATAATCCGTGTAAGTTGTGAGTTACAAAATTATAATGAAATAAATAGTTTTTCCCTTCGGGGATTTTTTCCTCATTTGTGATTGTCTTGCATGCTTAGATTAATTTTTTTTAATCAATCACGTTCATTTGCAAGAGTTAAAAAATTATTGGGTCTGAAATTGGAATTTAATTAAATAATTAATTCATTTGAATGCACGCGCACTCTCAAATTGTTATCAGAGCCAATTACACAATTATACCGTGTAATTTTTTGCAAAATTTTTCTGAGATATCAATTTTTGAAAAAAAATTATTCTTGAAAAAGGGCGTGTTCAAAATGGAAAAATTATATAATAAAATGCCAGTTTTTTACGAAACTAATTATGCTTACTGGAAAGCCCATATGAAATCTTCTCTAAAAGCCATAGATGAAAGAGTTTGGATTTTGGTTGAAAGACGGTGGACACCTCCCTCCATCACTATTGACAACGTGACAAATTTAAAATCTGTGACTGCATGGACTGAAGATGAATTTAAATGGTCATCCTTTAACTCTAAGGGTCTTAGTGCTATTTCTGGATCCGTCACACCTAACGAGTTTTGGCGGATAATGACATGTACCACATCAAAAGAGGCATGGGATGCTTTACAGCTTACCCATAAAGGAACTAATGCTGTGAAAAAGTCTAAACTGTAAAATTTAACAACCCAATTTGAGACTATCACCGTGCTTGAGTATGAATGTTTTGATGAATTTTATGCTAGATTATCTTATATTATAAACACTAGCTTTAATCTTGGTGAACACATTCCTAATGCAAAAATTGTTAAAAAGTATCTAAGATCACTACCTAAGCGTTTTATCCCTAAAGTCATTGTGCTAAATTCTTTGGCTAATTTAAACATGCTTAAATTAGAGGAATTAGTAGGAGACTTACAAACGTATGAAATTGATATGTTTCCTAAATCTGTCAAGACTAAGGATAAAGGGATTTCTCTTAGAACCCATGTTAGGAGAGGTGACAAGAGTGAGAAGAAAAAGAAAGAGCGTGTTTGTGAGTCCGACTCTCAGGGTGATTTTAATTTTGACGACATGACCTTATTTGCGAAAAATTTTAAAAAGTTTCTGAAAATTTCTAAAGAAAATTCTTCCAATAAAAAGAGATTTTTTGAGATAAATAAAAAGAAAGTAAAGTCCAAAGAAATCAGTTAAAAGGAAAAAGAGAATGACTGAGATGACGAGTGTGAGGAGGATTTTGAGGACGTGACTTGTTTTGAATGTGGGGGTAAGGGGCATAAGTCGTTTGAGTATTCTACATGGCTTAGAAAGAAAGGGAAGAAGTTATACATGCACGCCCCACTTAGCGATATTAGTGAATGTGAGGGTGATGTGACTAGTGGTGATAAGCTTGTTTCTTTTTTAGAAAGTCGTGTAAGCACACCCACTTTGTCTCATAATAGGGCACACTAATGCGACAATAATGATTTGAGCGCTTCAAGTGAGGGAGAAAGCGAGTGTAAAAGTGGAGATAAAAGTGAGCTCTAAAAAGCCTTTAGAGATTTGTACACCAAGACCTTAAAAACAAAGAAGTATAATAGGGATTTAGGTTGTCGAGTGTTAGATTTGGAGAGAGTGGAAGGTTTTAAAAAAGGAAAATTTTGATTTGATCGACACGGTGTCTAGTCTGACGACACGTGTATCCAGACTAGAGAATGATCTCGAACGTTCCAGGGAGGTCAAAGTCAATTTTGGGAGTGCACCTAAGAAGGTTTAAAAGGTTGTTCTTAATACCGATAAGGGTAGAGTTGACCGGCTAGGAAACAGTCATGACGGTGCTTTCACTTCTTTTTTCGCACCCGAGCCGGTTCCCACTTTAGTGACAGATTCACATGGTCTGAAAATTAACCCACCTAGGCATCCCATTAGGAGAGTATGTCCTAGAGCTTTGAGAGAGGTGTTCCTAGGCCTATTTATGTTTGTTCCCATTGTAAGAGGAGAGGACACCTTAGGAAATTTTTCTTTAAGTTGGGTAAAATGTCACGTTTTTCTACTACACGTGTTTCTGCCACATATGCACCTACACATGATTCTTTACATGCTCCAGGAGACTACATGACAGAGTTTTCACATCTTAGTGAGCAAGTTAAGTTTTTAGTCAAAACTTCACATGACTTGATGGAGGTTTTTCATAAGTTGTCACCACCTTTGGAAAAAAAACCTGCACCTAACGATTGAGGTTTGACTTTTTTGCTAGCATAAGATGTTTTACATGATGATATTGTATACCTATTACTGGTGTGTACCATGTTTGTATGTTTTCCATTTTTTTTTTAAACATACAAAAAGATCTTCTATTTTTTAAAAAATTTTGAAAAATCCAAAAAGATTTTATTTTGATAAAATTTTGAAAAATCCAAAAAGAGTTTTGTAGTTTGTTTTGCACCGTTTATGAATAAACACTTAGGATGACCAAGTCACAACTTCATGCCATATTCATGTAACTGTTTAATAGTGATTTGAGACAATATGTTATGTCACTCATGTGCTTTACAAAGTTTGGAGTCTTTGAGTTGCTATAGTGATGCTTCCTGCATGTTTGACTCACTTTGTCCTTTATTGCACACATGCACGGATTTGTGTGATGTTTTTTCTGGATAAATCACATGTTGGTTACGTGTTTCCATCTTAATTTTGTCTATTACAATGAACCAAATGAAATAAAATAAGATAATAAAAGGTGTGCATATTTTTACCGTTTTGTCGTAAGTGTGTGTGAATTTTCTAAAACGATGAAGGGCTACGAAAGGTACTCATTTATCCTTTGCGATTAAGCCGTCGTTTAAATTGGAACTAAAATATTGAGTATTTTTAATTATCCGGGGTCCAAAGATGTTTAAAAAAGCCCGAAAATATTGAAAGCCAATAAAAAGAAATACATGCCAATAATGGACCATTAGGTTTATTCGCCAATTCTCCAATGTTTGAGAATTTGGATCACCTCGAAAAAAAAATTATTGAGGGAGTTTGGTTGGAGAATTAAAACGGCCTTGCACATCCTTAAAAAGTCTTGAAAAGGCATGAAATTATTTTGGACGTTATTGGTGTGAAAATCATGTTGACTTTGATTTGTTGATTTTGATTTAAGACGATGTCATATAAATTCAATAATTTTACACCAAAGGACTATTTTTTATGTTCATTCATTAGGAGTACACTTATTCATCTTGCACATATGATATGATTATGTTGATTTTCCTATCTAATTTGTTCACACCCATTCATTTTGTTTCCATGACTTGGTCATCTTAGTATAAATTCATAGTGTATGATTTTTTTGGTAACATCATTTTTGTTTTTTTATAAAAAATTAAAAAATTCAAAATTGGTTTGTTTGCTTGGTTTTCTGTGACACCCTGGTTTGCTTTATGTGATTTATTCTTTTCCTAGTCTATTTCGGACAAATAAAAAGGGAGAGAAAGAATTATGATATTATGGGGGAGTTTTAGTATGGGGGATATTTGATTGTGCTAACATTCATTATGTTTATATCATTTCAAACTCAATACGTCACGGGGTTTTTTGCTTTATCTCATGTGTGTAGGTACGAAGATTTAAAATCAAATTATTACACACCCTGATGAGAAAAGCTTGGAGTTTTGAATAATTGATTGTTGAAGTAAAGTTTGAAAGTTTGAAGACTTGTCATTTTATCTTTCCATGTTTTACTTTGGGAGAGTATATTTATATAGGTCATTCTTGTGATTAATAATTCGGATTTTTTATTTCGTATCGGCATAGACATAGGGAGATATTTGTAAGGACATTGTTCGTCACATTTAATTATGTCGTATACCGTTACAAGTCATCAAAGAATTGAGGAAGCCATCATCTACAAACTCCAGATCCGAATTACTAGAGTACTTCAACATTCAAACACCGTCGAGATAATTTTGGTAAAAATATGTTTAAAGTTCCATATGCATTTTATATTTAAAGTGTTGGAATTTTTTTTTAAAAGATGTTAGAACTTTTATTTATCAAAATGAAAATTTTTCTTATCAAAATGAATTCACATTTAAAAAAAAGGTTAGGCCTTTTGCGGTTGCCTTGCCACGCGGCTAAGGTTGGCTTAGAAAAAGGGGCTTGAGTTTTTTTAATGTTGTCACCGCCTTTTTTGATAATCATTGGCATAATGATTCTACAAATGATTTCATAAAAGCCTTGGGTTAAGAAAAGGAGTTCTGATTGTTTTAGGCAAGTACACGCTTTTTTTCCTCTTGTGCCTTGACACGCACCTTAGTTATTGAGTTAATTGGGCGCCGTTTTTTTTTTTTTTTTGTGCCAATGATTGGCATGGGTATATAAAAAGGTGAAAGTGTTTAAAAACTCAACGTCACTTCTTATAGTCACAAGCCATTGGCATTTGTTATCCAAAGTTTTTTTTAAACACGCAGCTAGCCTATGGATGAAAAACAATAGCGTGCCATTGTTTAACTGTAACTCAATCTTTTCTATATAAAGCTCAACATGAACAGTTTTTATTCTAGAGAAGAAAATTTTATTTTTTCTAGCAGAAGAAAAAATTATTTGTGTTCAATAATTTTTTTCAATATGTCTTCTTCTCACTTTTAAGGGTTCAAAACTTTTTGTCCATTTAATTCATAATCCCATCTACTTTGTATGATTTTTTTTGTGGAACCCAAGACATATTTTTCTAAAATCTTATGCTGCTAATTTTGGTACTGCTCATGGAACTAATCGAAGACTACGGTCATTGAGGTTCGCTGCGTGTGGATCTTTACTGAAGATAGAACTGCATGTTCTTATGAAGTAGTTGCGGTTGTTCCATTGCTGATGACACCGATCGACGCCGCGGGTATTTGTGTGTCAAATTATGTCATTGTAATCCGTGTAAGTTGTGAGTTACAAAATATAGTGAAATAAATGTTTTTGCCCTTCGGGGATTTTTTCCTCATTTGTGACTATCTTGCATGCTTAGATTAATTTTTTTTAATCAATCACGTTCATTTGCAAGAGTTAAAAAATTATTGGATCTGAAATTGGCATTTAATTAAATAATTAATTCATTTGAACGCATGCGCACTCTCACTTCCTTCACTAGTACATCCTGCAGAAGTCATCCAACCCACTCTCTTTCAGAGACACAACATCGTGTTGAGCACTATCACCTCATAAAACCACATTGGAAAAAGGCAAATACCAAGAATCGAAAGAGAAAGTAAACAGTACTGCAAGAAAATAAAAAGGAAATTCAACTTAAAGATTACCTCCAAAAGGTACGTGGGCCTTAAGAATGCTTGTCGGTAACACCGACTGAACGCATCCAACGAAGCATAAAGGGATGCCAGAGTAAAGCTCCCCCAAACCATACAGATGAATGTTTGAAATAATACATAAATATGAAAAAAAAATCAGAGATGGACCACAAACCCTCCCGATAAAAGGAGATTATATGAGTGGGTTGCCTATCTCACTTGTCGCCCATTAATATGCCTCTTCAACATTGTCTCCTTCATCACAGAAATACAAATAGAATCCCCCGACATGATTCTACCAACATCCCCTATGGCAACTTGCACCACCGCCTCTGTGACCTGCAAAGTACGGTCCACAACAATTTAATGCCTAGCCCAATTTAGCCTTGTTAACAGTTGAACATTTAAGGGAATAACAATCATTTCCCTAATCCTATCTGGAATGTGTGGGTCATATCCCACCACCTCTCACCTAGCACGCACAACACGGTAGAAGAGCATGACGTCCCATCCAGTGCACTTGCCAAAGTACCAAAACCGGTGGATGCCACAATTCACTGCACTATCTTAAGAAGATGGTCCTAAATTAACTTTATCCATGTCGTCCCCGGGGATCAAATGCTCAAGGAAGCAATATTAGTCTGTAAGAAACCAAAAATAAACTTGAATAGCCTAAGAAGACAAAGAAGAAGAATGGAAAACCAAAGGATAAATACTCACATGGACATCAGGGTTCTTCACCCTCACCGTTTGGGAGTACGTGGGCTCGGAGAACAAAATCTTCTCATCACTCACTGACTCAAAGGATTCATAGGCATTCTCATTACCCAATTTAAGCGGCACCACAGTCGGCCACTCTAAACCTGCCCAATTGTAGACGGACACTCACTCATTGTTAATATTGCTAGAAGTAATTTCCATTTGAGATTCGGAGGAAGAAATGACTCGAGAATGACTTTTAGAAAGAGAAAGTAAGATAAAAAGTTACTTGGAAGTGTGAAAAAATAGGATGGGTCGCCCTTTTTTATATAAGGCTAAGGGTTATGTCGATCAGTAGCTTCTAACCCTATCTGTTGTTAGTGCCCTCTCCCCTTCCTTGAGAAGCTCAAGAGTCCATGCCCTATGTTGATAGTCACCTCCCCAAACCTACCAATCGGCAGTCCCCTTAATTTTTGCCCCGAAAATGCCAAAAAATCAAAAGAATATCCGAAAAATTCCCACAAAATCCTTAAAAAATACAAAATATTATTTTCCTCGGGAAAAATCTCAAAATCCCCAGATGGATCAACCACACATTCTTATCATCGACATCCTCCCCAGCTGAACCAAAGGTGCACCTACACCCCAACCTTCTATACCCCCCCCCCCCCTAGAAGGAATCACAAGACAACACATTTCCCAAACTATTCCCCACAAACTACAACTTAAGGTCCGCAGAATTGACCTCAACCCATAGAATTGGTCACCCCTCGTAAAGGTTTGAAGAATTGACCTCGACTCATAAAATTGGTCATCCATCTTAAAGGTCTACAGAATTGGTCATCCCTCTTAAAGGTCCGCAGAATTGACATCGACCCACAAAATCGGTCACCCCTCTTTAGGTCCGCAGAATTGACCTCGACCCACTGAAGCGGTTTTCATAACTTTAGGTCCACAGTACTCGGCCCTCAAAATTGGTCATCCCTCTTAAAGGTCAGCATAATCGGACTCAACCCGACCTAGGTCCGCAGAATTGACCTCGACCCGCAGAATCGATCGCTACAACTCAAGGTTCGTAGAACTGACCTCGACCCGTAGAATTGGACACTACATCTCTATGTTCGTATAATTGGCCTCAACCCACCTTAGGTCTTCTGAATCAGCCTCGACCCTCTAAATCAGTTATTTTCAAATCTTCTTCTTCTACATGATGTGGTGTTTATCTTTCAATGGCCATCACTTATTCTAAGCTCGCCTGTCGAGGGGATATGTAGACACCCCATCCTAGGACCCCCCCCCCCCTCCAAGCACCTCCTTATGTCCCTAACACTCATCCACTCATTATAAACCCTAAGTGACACTCCGAGTACTGATTAGGAGGCCATCAGGTGCTCCTGGGCTCCATTTGACTTAAGTTAACTCTTCAGCCTGAGAAAACCTGAATAGAACCTTTAAGGTCTCTTAATTCCCTTTACAAAGGTCCATTACTTGCACAAATTGACCTCATAGTCGGCACGACCAATCCGTTTCACTATGAGTATTAATTAAGAGACCACCGGGCACTTTGCAGCTCCATTTGGCTCTAGTAAACTATCCACCTTGAGCGAAGCTTAATGAAACCTCAAAGGACTCTAAATTCCCTTTCTAACGGTCCATTTCGTTCACGTATTGGCCTCACGGTTTGGACGAACAACCCATTTTACTCCAAAGGGTCATCGAGTGCTTTGAGCCCCATTTGACTTTGGTCAACTTTCCAAACCAAGCGAAGCTCAATGAAATCTTGAATGGTACTGAATTCCCTTTCCAACGGTACATTTCGTGGGCGAATTGGACTCACGATTCAGACGAAGGGTCCATTTTCCTATAAAAATCCCTCGTTTAGAGACCACCGAGCGCTTTCGAGCCCCGTTTAACTTCGATCAACTCCCTAACTCAGGAGAGGCTCGGTGGATTCTTGAAGACTCAGAATTCCCTTTCTAGTGGTCCCATCCATGCATGATTCAAATGTATAGTTTGTAGTTTATGCCCGTTTTCCCAAAAATCCGTTCTGAATTGCCTTTAGGCACTCTAGACACCCTGCCTACCGGTAGGGTGTAATTTTTCTTATCCGGTAAGGCATGACCTATGTTGATAGGTAGGCCAGGGTCCATGCTGATTGGTACACCCCTTAACCCTAAAATCCACTGTAAAAGGGCCATGACCTCACCCTTTGAAGCGGGTCCCTTTCAGTAGTCAACAAACATTCTCCTCGAATTTAAAGCCTTCACTTTTCCGAAAAGGTCTATTTTCTAGCATTCTCTCATCTCACATTCTTACCCCACTTGGTTATCCACCTCACCATATTGCATCACCTGCATACCACTTCAAAATCATCATACTTACATTCCAAATTTAGCAACAAGCATTTATAAGGAGGTCCATTTCTCAACCCATTTTTTCTAGTTTATTCATTTTTAGTGTTATTCATCTTATTTCCATTTTGTGTCTTTTCTTTATTATCTCACATCAACTAACCCCTACTCTTTACTATTAGTATTACACATACCCTATTTTCATAAAAACTCAAAAAAGGCAAAGAGAGGGTTCATCCGTAAATTTCAAGACTGAGATTTCCATTTTCTTACATTTTCACTCTTAAACACATTTTCCTCAAAAACACATAAGAGGAATCTTACATTTGGATTTATGGGTTGAACGCCACCTCTGTGCTATTTTTGAACTAGGTGAACTTTGATGTCCCTTGGGCTATGTACGCATCTTGGGCTAATCCCGATATTCGAGTCCTCTATTTTTTATTTTATATATCTTTTATATCTTATTACATATATTTTGTGAGTTTTAGACTCCTACGTACTTCTGTCTCGTTCGACGGGCACATTCGCTCTTTCATAGCGATTCGTGATTTGACGAACACTCATTCGTGATTTGTGATTTGTGATTTGTGATTTGTGATTTATCCGACGTGCACATTCGCACCGACATACTTATGATCACTATGCCGAAAAATGAACACCTAATATATGGTTCAACTCCTTAGGTAATGAGTTGATAAACTTTAGCAAAGTGGTTGAATAACTCATTCTAAAATTTTGTATGTACTGAGCTTTGGGAGAATATATTTTGACAACAGTGGTTATACTTTTTGGTTTAGCTGTGCATCACATTTATAAAGTGCCTCACTACTGTACACACGTGAACATTTCTAAATGTCCAAAATAGCCATCCAGGAACATTACATAATAATCACAAAAGTAGATGCACAGTTATTTAATTAAATTCTAGATGAACACAAGATTACATTAAGCAAAATAATAATATACAACATATTTAACAATAGAGAAGACCAAACCAGTTTTAGACATTATGACGAAGGTATAAGGATATCCTAAATTCATTTAACAAGTATGATGGTTCGCCACGAATTTCCTTATAATTTGGGACTTATTCACACAACATTTGCCATGCTTCCCCATCTCTCACAACTAGCATGGAGTTAGAAGAAGCCCAATCACATCATCTGATGGTTATTATTTCCTAATATATGTCTATTTTATGCTTTATTACATACCAACGTTGTTTCAAATCTTCATATAATCCAAAATGGGGACCAAACCTCATGTTATTCCTCTATTGTCCAAATATGTAATGCATACCATTTGGACTAACCATTTTTGTATCATTATCGTAGTGTCGGTACGTCAATTCCATCCAAAAATAATATTCCTTTGCAGTTGACCATTATGGGTGATACATTCTTATTATTAATTGATAAATTTAAAACAAAGCTGAGGTGAGGTGTTGATAACCCAACTTGGAAAAACTAAATTTATAGGCAATGTTTCCTTTTCAAAGAAGCCATGGGGGTGTAGTTTACCAATGATATCCACATGGCCTTCTGAGAAGGAGGTACTGTGTTTAGTTCCAGCCTTAGGGCAAGGGATTATTAATATCCATGGAGAGTATCTTGTGTGGTACTGTAAAAAACCGATCAAAATTGAGTTGTCTAATGAAAATAATTCACCTACTTGTCTGAGAAAATTAAATCACCCTCTTATTGACATTTTTTTATTTATCGAAAATGGGACTACATTTTTACCCATGGTGTGGCACTATTTCCATTTTAGACAAGCCATGAGGTGGTGTAGTTCATCAGTAATAAGCACATTGCATTCTTCCAATGAGGTGATGGGTTTAGTGCTAGTCATGGGTTCTATTGTGTAATTAATGACCCTAGACAGTAACTTGTAAGGTTTTATCAAAAACCTTTCCACATTGTGTTGTCTAGTCAAAATAATTTCACCTTGTAAGAGCAAGTTTCATTATTGCCCAATTTTGTTTTTATTTGTCTTATCACGTCCATACCACTGCATCTTCAGGACTACTTCCACATATTCAAAGATAAGACGTTGATAACATTTGCAAGATTGAAGATCATTCATCATAATAACATTCAAAAGAGTTATGAGGTAGTTTGGTAAAGTCTTTATTTATCCAGGGGATTTTTATAACAAGAGTTTGAATTGAAAGTTTTCAAAATGTTTAAAATGATTTTAAAAGTTTTTAAAAATTTTGACAGCTCGTTAAAATGAGTTTGATAGGTCATTCGAATGAGTTTACACAGTGTTGTTAAAACATGATTCCATCGTTCGAATAAAATCTGGGACGAAGGCTTTCGGTTAGTTCTGGAATATCGTCTAAAGTTTCTTGGATGCCGTTCAAATGAGAATGGGTACTTCTTTAGAACGACATCTGAAGCGACACTCTTTTCTAAGTACTGGAATGTCGTTCGAAATCTCGTTGGAAACCTGATTGAACTAAAAAGGGTACGACGTTCGAACGAGGTACCTAGTCGTTCGAACGAGTGCACGAGTTTTTATTTTTTAAACAAATCATATCAAAATCTCTAATGCCTATCTCTTTGAAACTACCTTCCATATAAATAGATATATGGGATTAGACACTTTTTTAACGCACTTTAGAGTTCTTTTGTGATCAAACTCTATAAAATCTTCATCCAAAACCCCTTAGAAATTTAAAGATCACTTTATTAAATCAAAAAGAACAAATTCCTTATTCAAAGATTATTGTATAAATTTTATCTACTTCTAATTTGTGGAGCAAGGCTCTACTACGGAAGAAGAAGGTTATCTGTTGGATATCGTTGGAAAACCACTTCCTGTGGATGGTGCTGGACTGTGTTGTATCTATAGAAGACTCAAAGAACTGTGCATTATACATAATAAGTAGTTTGTAAGCCGTATAATGTCTGTTGATTCTGATACAGTGCTAAAATTGAGGTTTTACCTGAAAGGAATTTTCCTTGCTTCTTCGCATGTTTAGATTATTTATGTGATACACCTTATTTAATTTGGACTTCATGAACACTAAATCAAATCAAGAGAAAATTTGTTAAAAGTTGAATTGTGTGTATTTTGCCTAAGTTAGGAATATATCCATATAATTTGCATTTTCAAATTGATATCAGAGCAAGCTACACTAAAATATTGGGTGATCCTTTTTACGGGGAGTTTTTTTTGTAGATATTAATTTTTTAAATTGATGATCTTTAAAAAAATATGGTTTTATGGATAACTTGCATAATAGGCTGCCATTTTTTTATTAGTCTAATTATGTGTACTGGAAAGCTAGAGTGAGGTCTGCTTTAAAATCTATTGATGAAAAGTCTGGCTTGTGTGTGAAAGAGGACCACCCACTTTGACTAACGATAATGTCGTAAGTCTTAAACCTGTCACTTCTTGGACTGGTGATAAATTTAAATGGAGTGCTTACAACTCTCGCGGCTTAAATGTTATTTTTGGAGTAATCACCCTTGACGAGTTTCACCGCATCATGACGTACACTATGTCTAAAGAAGCGTGGGATATACTTTAACTCAATCATAAAGGTATCAATGCAGTGAAAGCTTATAAGCTTCAAAACCTCACCACACAGTTTGATACTATTACTATGCTAAAGCCTGAGTCTTTCAATGAATTTTATGAATGATTGTCTAATAACGTTAACTCTAGTTTTAATTTCATTGAGCAAATTCTTGAGACGCATGTAGATAAAAATATTCTAAAATCACTTTCAGACCGTGTTATTCCTAAGGTTACTGCGCTTAATTTATTGGGGATATTAGATACGCTTAGGTTAAAAGAACTAAGAGGAGACCTTCAAATATATGAAATTAACACATTTCCCAAAACTAAAAAGAGAAGGGAAATAAAGTTTTCTTTGAAAGCACATTCCAAAAAGGAGAAAGAAAAAATTTCTGATTCTGAGTCTGAATTTAATTTTGAGCTTGAGAATCTTGCCTTATTTGGGAAATTTTTTGAAATATTTCTCAAATTTAACAAAGAAAATTCTTCCAAAGCAAAGATTTTTGAGAAAAATAAAAATGAGAATGAGGGCAATAATATTTATGACAAAGATGGAGTGAGATGTTATAAATGTGAGGAAAAGTACAAAAGTCTATGAGCGTCCCACTAGGTGAAATAGACAGGACAAAGGTAAAGTTTCACATAAAGCCACTCTTAGGGATAGTGATGTAGAGTCGGTAAATCTTGAGGATGTATCACCATATGAACCGTGTCTTACATTCATGGTCGGTCATGTTAGTACTTCTAGTTTGTCCCAGTCAATGAGGACATTTCTAAACATGCGAGTCTCGACGATGTTTTGAATCATTCTAGAGAAAGTGAGAGTAAATAAGATAATTTGAGGGAAGGAGAAGGTGTAATCCAAAAAGTCTTTCATGATCTTTATACCGAGACTTTAAAAATGAAAAAAATTAATAAAATTTTTTTTCTTAGGGTGTTAGATTTAGAAAAGGAGATGAATGATTTGAAAGAGTGTGAGGCATCGATGAGTAAAATCGAGATGGTAAAAGATTCTTTGTGTGAGCAGTTGATTATTATAGGCAGGAAGAAGACTGATTTAACCAACACTGCAACTAGTCTTATGAGAGATCTTCAAGGTTCATTAGATACTCGTGAGAAACTTAAAACCCGTGTATCCCAACTCGAGATTGATCTCGAATGTACCCGAGAGGTCAAGGACACTTTAGATGACACATTTAAGAAAGTTGGAAATATATTCCTCGGTCCAGCGTTAAGTAATGCTTAGAGGCATCGTATAGGTTATGGTGGTGCATCATCTTCCCATGTCTCACTTGAATCGGTTCCGGGGTTTGTGATGGATCCATGTGGCCCTCGTCCTAATCCACCTAGGAGACCTCACCCACCTAGGAGATCTCATCCTATATGTTTTGAGCAAGTTTGACCCAAGCCCGTGTATGTTTGTTCCCATTGCAAATAAAGAGTTCACCTTAGAGAATTTTGTTCTAAGCTAGGGAGAGTTTCTCACATGTGTGTTCCCCGGTATGCTCCCACATGAGTTCCTACACATGTTCGTGCACGCACTCCTAAACATGTAACTCCATGTGCTCCTGCACATAATCATACAGATTTTTCTAGTTTTCAAGAGAAAGTAGAGTTTTCAGTTAAGACATTACAATGTTTGATGATAGAATTTCGTGTGATGGCTTCTCCTTTTAAGAACTCCCTCGAGCTTAATGATTAGGGTTGAGACTTATTTCTAGAATAGGATTTTTATCATGACCAAATCTTATTTTCCTAGTGCTAGATTGTATTAATAAGTTTTAATTTTTGATATATTTTAAAAAATCCATAAATATTTTTGTTTTTAGGATAAGGTTGAAAAAATCAAAAAGATTTGGAGGTTAAAGAAAAAAAATTTAAATATGAAAAAGATTTTATTTTGATAAATATTTGTAAAGTCATAAATTTCCAATTGAGTCTTATGTAGTGTTGGCTCAATTTCGAAAAAAACCATTTCAGCCATACGAGAGAAGTTTTCACTATCAAGCCTATGATGTGTTTGAGGAGTTGAAGACGTAGCGGCCCAAAATTTAAAAGCTTCATCATTGCCGATTTTTGTGCCAAGTTTCACGTCATCAACGTGTGGATTCCAATGTCTCCTATATATATATATATATATATATGAGCTTGGAAATTTAATTTGGGTGTTAGTATTTTTTTGTTAATTTTTTTTGAATTTATAGTTCTAAAGATTTTGTTCTCGGATAGCTTTCCGTAGAAAAACCATA
Organism: Sambucus nigra; assembly: GCA_949130495.1. Lineage (NCBI taxonomy): Eukaryota > Viridiplantae > Streptophyta > Magnoliopsida > Dipsacales > Adoxaceae > Sambucus > Sambucus nigra. Next base: position 407,360,602 of record OX422208.1, on the reverse strand, counting down.
TCAAATCCAAAAAAAATCAGAAAAATACGAAACTGGCGCTCATGCATTCGTATAGAAATTATCTAGAACCATGGCGTAAAATCTCATTAGAAATGTCGTTTGAATGGCCTTGTTCGAATGATATTTCAAACAAAATTTCAGTTTCGTCAGTTTTCATTTTTAACCCCCCACTACCCCACTACTTTGTACCAGTTTTAATACGTGCGGGAAGACACTTTATGCTAAGACTTTTCAAAATTTTCTAATGGATATTGAGAGAAAAAAATCTCTAAGAAAGGTCTCCTTGGTTTTTGTAAAAAATGTTCAATCCTTAGAACAAAACCAAGTGTATCACACCCATAGTTTTACTTTGTTTATTCCAAATTTTTCATATATATATATTTTCTTGGAGTATTTGGCACCGGGTTCTACTCTACCCTTTGAAGAGTTTATTTGGGATTGCTTCTACATGCCACAAAGAAGAAGACTTTGTTTGTTGCGATATTCCCACTCGGAGAAAGACTTCGGGTGCTGGTTGACGGTTGACCAAAAGCTTCATTGGAGGATTCCAAGGTTCTGGTGGAGTTCGGGATTATCGACTAGGCGGAGGTAGTTACAAGAAGACGCGTCAAGGCTTGGACGGTGTCAAATCATGTGTAGTAAGTCATATGCCTTGTAAATATAAAACTGTACTTAGTGGACTTAAGGTTAGGGGTCGTCTGAGGTTTTTTCCATTTGGATTTTCCTCGTACATCAGCGTGTAGTGGTTGTGAATTATTTTTATCTTGAAAAAATCACGTCGAACGCATGCTTAGGTTAATTCAAGATAAAATTGGTTTCATATCACTCTTGTGTAAATTGGTGCAAAAAATAATTTGGGTAATGTTTCATTAATTTAATTCAAGTCGTTAATTTTAATTTTATAAAATTTTATTTGGCCAAAGTAAAAAAATGAATTAATCTTGTTAGGCAAATTTCTAGGACTTGGGTTGAATTAATTTGTTTAAGTGAAAATTTATTTGTTGTTTAATTTAATGTCACTTTTAGTTTAGTTTAAATTTGATTTTGAAGAAATTAAAATTTGAAGTTTGTGTGTGTTGTATTGAACCATCCTATTCCGCACTTAAAGTAAATTAAAAGTTAATTTAAAAGAATTTTTAAAATTTAGGGGCTTCCATCCTAACAAGTGGTATCAGAGCAGGTTACACTAAAATATTGTGTGATCCTAATTTTTAGGAATTTTTTGGGGGGGAAATATGCATTGTTCAAAATTTCTAGTTTTTTATGGTTCTAACTTGCTAGTTCATCACTCTTCACTTGCTATATCCTATGAGTAATGGCTTGCATATTTTCATACTCTAGCTTATGTGCATCATGATATATTCTTTTGCTAGTTGTATGTTTTGTTTGTCATATTCTAGTATATACTCCATGATTAATCACATGCTAGAATTATGATGTATGTATATCTTTTGTATTTAATTCATTTGTTTGTGTCATATCGAGAAAAATACAAAAAGATTTGTTTTCCTTGTTTTTCTTTTGAGTTGAATTTTTGTTTGTTGAAATTTTTTGAAAAACTCAAAAAGATCTTTTGTATGTGTATTTTAGTTTGACACACTTTATGTGGCATATACTTGTGCTTGAATCCTTGTCTTTTCCGCTTCCATGTGGCTAGAACTTTTGGTTAAGATTGTCAATCCTTAAAATATTCTTTGTCAAGCATGCATGGAGTAATTGGATTTTGTGTTACTTAATGGATTCTATTTTTATATGCCTTTATTCACACACACACGAGCTCATTTGAAATTTAAACTTCACATTTATATTTGAGCTAAATGATATGTTCTCCTATCAGTTTAGTCATCTACATTTTGCTATGACTATGGAGGATTTTTGCATGTAATAACCGTTTTCCGGATTTAAAAAATTGAAAAATATGTTTATCTGGTGTAGTTGTTTATCAATGGAATCGGGTTGCGAAAGACAATATTACTTTGCATGAAAAGCCATCATTGATATTAGGCCTTAAAAAAAATATGGCATTAAAAAGAATATTTGCCAAGGCCAAAAATAGTTTAGCAAATATGTTCAAAAGAAAAAGAAAATTATAAGGAGTTTGGTTGGATGTATTAATGGGTATGCACAATGACTTTGTATCCTAGGTAAGCTTTTAATGTCATGACTCTATTGATTTATAGAATCATAGAAATTCTAGGCTTGTGCGCATTGTATGGGGTTGTTCATTGAGTTCAATTTATATTATCACATGAGGGTATTTCTAAATGTGATAAAGTTTTGCAATCAAACGAGAACTCTGTGAACATTTTTTAAGTGATTGGGTCTAAATTTAATTATTACTAGTTCACACCCCTACACTTCAGTTTTCCACATGCATTTGGACACATTTTTTCCATATAAGTGTGAAAAGCTTAATGTATTTTTTGTCATTTGTATGTTTATATCTATATATGTCTGCTTGTGCATATTTTGTATCTATTTTGTATACATATATATGATAATTTGTTTTTTTTATTCTTTGCCATGATAGCTAGTCCATATATGCTTTAATTCAAAATTGGTATTTATCTTGTTGCGAATTTTTGTTGATATCACATGCTTATGGTGAATACTTTTTAGTTGGTATCATTTTTGTATCGCATCATAAGTTGGTATCTATTTACCATTGTTGTGGATTAGTTATTTTTATTGTTGCCCGTATACTTTAATGTTCTTATCACCTTTATGCACCATTTTTTTCTCACTTGTTTTCCCATATTTTATATCCCTTGTGTAGTTTTAAGGGGGAGAAATAGTATATGTTTTAATTGGGGTAGAAATAAGTAATGTTTTAATTCTTTATCCTTTGTCTATTCCTGAACAAAAAGGGGGAGAAATGGTATCTAAACCTTTAATTTAGGAGATACAACTTAGGGGGAGTCGTGACTTTCTTAGGTAGATCATATTTGATAAATGGGAGAATTAATTTAGGTGGAGTATTTAGTTTAATTGCATTTAATATTTTGATATTCCTTATGCGTTTAATGGTTTGCTTAAGTGTGCAGGAATTTATTTTAGCGGCATCTTTATATCGACAAATCAATTTATCCTTGGGTCGAGTCATTGCGTCTATATTTTATTTAGGGGTGGGATGTTATGTCTAGACGAGCTTGACGGCCCTTTAGGATTTTTGGTTGGGTTTTGTCCCGGAATAGCCAAAGGGGGAGAATTATAAGGTCACAAATTTTCAATTGAGTCTTATGTAGTGTTGGATCAATTACGGACAAAACCATTTGAGTTATAGGATAAAAGTTTTACCTATCAAGCCTATGACGTGTTTGAGGAGTTGAAGACGTAGCGGCCCAAAATTTAAAAGCTTCATTATTACTGATTTTCGTGCCAAGTTTCACGTCTTCAACATGTGGATTCTAATGTCTCCAAAAGGTATGAATGCATTAATATATATATATAGGAGCTTGGAAATTTAATTTGGGTGTTAGTATTTTTTTGTTAATTGTTTTTGAATTCATAGTTCTAAAGATTTTGTTCTCGAAAACCTTTCCGTAGAAAAATCATATTAAATCCAAAAAAATCAGAAAAATACGAAACTGACGGCCACACGTTCGTATCGAAATTATCTAGAACCATGGCATGAAATCTCGTTAGAAATTTCATTTAAACGACCTCGTTCGAACGAGATTTCAAACGAAATTTCAGTTTCGTCAGTTTTTGCCAGTTTTCATTTTTAAACCCCCACTACCCCACTACTTTGTACCAATTTTAATATGTGCGGGAAGCCACTTTTTGCTAAGATTTTTCATACTTTTCTTAGGGCTCTTGAGAGTAAAAATTATCTAAGAAAGGTCTCCTTGGTTTTTGTTAAAACTGTTCAATCCTTAGAACAAAACCAAGTGTTTCACACCCATAGTTTTAGTTTGTTTATTCCAAGTTTTTCATATATATATGCATATTTTCTTGGACTGTTTAGCACCGGGTTCTACTCTACCCTTTGAAGAGTTTGTTTGGGTTTGCTTATATATCCCACAAAGAAGAAGACTTTGTTTACAGCGGCGTTCCCACTCAGAGAAAGGCTTCGGGTGCGGATTGACGGTTGACCAAAAGCTTCATTGGAGGATTCCAAGATTCCGGTGGATTACGGGATTGTCTGCTAGGCGGAGGTAGTTATAAGAAGATGCGTCGAGGCTTGGACGAAGTCAAGTCATGTGTAGTAAGTCATCTGTCTTGTAAATATAAAACCGTACTTAGTGGACTTAAGGCTTGGGGTCGTTCGAGGTTTTTTTAATTGGGGTTTTCCTCGTACATCGGCGTGTAATAATTGTGATTTATTTTTATCGTGCAAAAATCACGTAGAATGCATGCTTAGGTTAATTCAAGATAAAATTGGTTTTATATCACCCTTGTGTAATTTGGTGCAAAAACCAATTTGGGTAATGTTTAATTAATTTAATTCAAGTCATTAATTTTAATTTGATAAAATTTGATTTGGCCTAAGTAGAAAAATGAACTAATCTTGTTAGGAAAATTTCTAGGACTTGGGTTGAATTTATTTATTTAAGTGAAAATTTATTTGTTGTTTAATTTAATGTCACTTTTAGTTTAGTTTAAGTTTGATTTTGAAGAAATTAAAATTTGACGTTTTTGTGTATTGTGTTGAACCATCCTATTCCGCACTTAAAGGAAATTAAAAGTTAATTTAAAAGAATTTTTAAAATTTAGGGGCTTCCGCCGTCACAATATTTTTGAAAAAGACAAAAATATTTTTGTATTTTCTATTTTGACCGTATATTGGATGAACATTTAAGATATTCGGATCACCCCTACACTCCATACATTCACATGACTTTTTCATAATGCATTGACAAATGTCTTTGTTTCGTTAATGTGCTTAATAATGTGTGGATAGCATTTCGTTGATTATTTTTTATTACTTTCTAAATGTTAAATTCTTTGTCACTTTGTTTGCACACGTGTACGTACTTTTTGAATATTGTAGTCATATGTTGAATACGATCTTCTCATATCAATCCTGCTTAATAGAGAACCAAATGCAAAAATAGATGAGTTGTTCTTATAAGAAAAATTGCCTGGATGTCGCTTCTCGGGAAAATATTGATATTTGCTAAGCAATGGAAAGGAGATACGAAAGAGCAAAATTCTTTTTGCATTAAAAGTCGCCATTTGCAAAAGGAGCCTAAAAAGATTAACGGCACACAAAAATCGAAGTGTCAATGCCATTTATTTTATATTCATTGAGGCTTCGCAATATATGAGCATTATGATATCTTCAAAATATTTGAGAGTGAATTATTATATGTGTGAGATTTTAACGGCGTTATAAAGTAAAAGATCGATGGGTTTACACAACGGATTCTCTTGAAAAGCACTAAATAGTTTGGCATTATTATTTTAAAAATCATTAAAATTCATGGCATATTTCATAAGTCGAGTCAATTTCGTTCGAGATCAACATATTACACATAAGGTATAAATTGAGTTCTTTTGTTAGAAGTGTCTCATGACTTCGTGCACCTATGTTATGAATGCTTATGTTGATTTGCCTATCAATTACATTCCATTTTCACGATTCAGGTATATTAGTTTTATTCCATGGTGACTATGTGTTTTTATACCTATGTGGACTTTGTATACCTTATACTTGAAAAATTGAAACAAATTCAAAAGTAGTTATTTGATAAGGGAAAAACCCATTATGCCTTTTGGATTATCTTTACCTATGCTTATTGATTATATTTTTATGATATCCTTGATTTTTCATGTGATGCTTATTATTCATGTTTAGACTTTACTTATTTGTCTCTTACGGACAAAAAGGGGAGAACATATTGAGAAGGAGTTTTATTTATCTTTTAAAACTAGTATACATCACGGTATATATTTTGCCTCATGTGTATAGGTCGTTCCGCCTTGATGATAATTTCTTAGACCACACAAGATGAAGACTTTTCATTTGAAGGCTTACACATATATGCATTTTCGTTTCTTGATTTAGGAGGGAATTATTGTATTAGTCCTAGGAGTCAATTTGTCTTTGGTTTGTATTTTGTATCAGAATAGCCAAAAGGGGATATTTGTAAGTGCAAGTTTTATAATCGCTCAATTTTGTTTTTTATTTGGCTTATCCCGTTACACACCGTTGCACCTTCATGACTACTTGCACGTATTCGAAGACAACAAGTTTATGACATTTATATGATTGAAGATCATTGGTCACAACAACATTCAGAAGAATTATGAGGTAGTTTGGTAAAGTTTTTATTTATCCAATGGATTTTTATAATTAGAGTTCACATTAAAAGTTTTAAAAATGTTTAAAATAAATGTTAATTTTTTTTGGAAATTTTGACGTCTCATTATTCGTTTAAACGAGTTTACACTATGTCATTAGAACGAGATTCCATCGTTCAAACGAAATCTGGGATGACGCCTTTTGGTCAGTTCTGGAATGTCGTTCGAATATTTATTGAATATCGTTCAAGCTAGATTGGGCACTTCATTAGAATGAGATCTGAAGTGAGACTTTTTTGCAAGCATTGTAATGGCATTCAAAGTCTCGTTAGAAACCCGATCTAATGAAAAGGGTACACCGTTCGAGGTATCTGGTCGTTCGAACGAGCATACGAGATTTTATTTTTTAAACAAATCTAATCCAAATCTCTATTGTATATCTCTTTGCAACTACTTTACCTATAAATAGAGATATAAGATTAAACCCTTTTTGAAGTCATTTTAGAGTTATTTTTATGATCAAACTCTATCAAATTTTCATCCAAACCCCTTTGAACTTTAAAGATCACTTTATCAAATCAAGAAAAACAAATGCTTTATTCAAAGACTCTTATAGAGATTTTCTTTACTGCTAATTTGTGGAGCAGAGGCTCTATTGTTGAAGAATAAGGATAATAGGTGGATACCGAGGGAAGATTGCTTCTTGTGGACGGTGCTGGACTGTGCCATATCTGTTGAATACTTGAAAAACTGCATGTCACACTTAGTGAGCTAAGTAGTCTGTAAGTCGTATAGTGTCTGTTAATTTTGATATAGTGCTAAAATAAGGGTTTTGCCCGAAAGGGATTTTCCTTTACTTCGTCACATGGTTGGATTGTTTATGTGATTTGGCTTATTTAATTTGGACTTCATGCACACTAGATTAAGTCAAGATAAAAATTTGATAAAATTTGAATTTGTGTTTGTTTGGCCTAAGATACGAGTAAATCCATAGAATTCGCATTCTCACACCCATTTGTCTAAAAAATTAAATCATCCTCTAACGGACATTTTTTGCATGATAGAAAATAGGACTACAATTTTACTTATGGCGTGGCACTATGTCCTTTTCAGAGAAACCATGAGGGGGTGAATTTCATCAGTGATATGGATATGGAATTATCCCAAGGAGGCGGTTGATTTAGTGCCAACCATGGGTTTAAGTGTGTAATTAATGGCCCCATAAAGTAACTTATGTGGTATTGTCAAAAACCACTCCATATTGTGTTATTGTGTTAAAATAATTTATCCCACTTGTCCGAAAAAATTATATCACCCTCTAACTGACATTTTTTGCATTATTGAATATGGGATTCTAATTTTACCCATATTGCGGTTGTGTTTCTTTTTCTCAGAAGCCATTAGGGAGTGCAGCTTAATAAATATATGCACATGGCATTTTACTAAAGAGTTTATGGTTTCAGTTCCATCCATGGGTTCTAGTGCCCTAGAGAGTAGATTGTGTGGTTTTGTAACAAAAACACTCCATATTGTGTTCTCGAGTCAAAATAATTTCACCCACTTGTTTGAAAAAATTTAATTACCCTCTGGCTGACATTTTCTGCATTATAAAAAATGGGACTACAATTTTACCCATGGTGTGGCATTATTTCCTTTTCAGAGAATTCATAAGGGGGTGTAGTATATCAGTGATATGCATATGACATTCTGCCAAGGAGGGTGTTGATGCAAAAAACTAGACTAGGCTAATTAATTGATCACAGATAAATATGAGTAAAAGAGACAAAAGATTTTTAAAGTGGTTCGGCTTAAAGGAAAAGCCTATCACTTTGGGATTAAAATCCGAAGTACGTGGACTTTGATGCCGTTAATTGGTTACGTAGGCTTCGCGGATTAAAATCTGAGACTCGAGTCCAATTTTCTAATTTTCTAATTTCTCTTATTTTTCACAGTGCTCAAAATTACTCATTATCATCATACATATATATATAATATATCTGTTCACATCCCATCCCAAACATATTTTCGTTTCACAATAACCATCAATATCGCGATGGACGCTCATATTCTATCTTCTGCATTTATTACTATTTTGGGAATATTCCTACGGATGACTTCACCCAATCTTTTCCATGATATGGGTCGAACAGTTCCAATCTCCATTATATAAACACATGCATACACCTCACGGGGATAAAAAGAAAAATATAAACATTTGCCCATAAGAGATCGAAAGGGCGGGATGGGTGACTAACACCTTCCCATTTCATAACTTATCCCCCGAACCACCGATCTATTGGTTTCGCATGTATCAGTTTTGTCCTTGATGCCACTCTCTTGAAATTGGCAACATATTCTTTTGCCTATTTTGAGAAAAATAGGATGGCGACTCTATCTCTTTACATTCACCCCGTACCGACGATGGCCGAAGCCCCCTTTTTGAAGAGAAGGGTGCGATACCGCGATGCAGCCTCCATACCCGTGTGACACCCCGACTAATTAAATACCGGGTAGCTACTCCTTTATTAAATTAATTCAAAATGCCAAGTTGGCTCAGTTAATAGCATCACTGTCGAAAACATTTTATTATTACTAACCACCTAGTATTTAAAAAATAAGTTGCCAAATTTTAATTTAAGTCTGATTAACATGCAACAAGTGTAATGAATAAATAAATAACACCATTCACCATACTGAAGTAAAATGAATAATCATCACAATAGAGTAAATAAAGGCTGGAGGAAAACTCCTCACTACAATCCCACAACTGATAAGTAAAACGAATACTGAAACAATACTTGCTAAAGTCTGAAAACTGAAATGTAAAAGATGCTCTAAATAGAAATGGGCAACATGCCCTACAACTGATAGATAGTGACTCTGGAATCCAAAAGATAGAAGCGTCTATAAGCAAAGTCCCTGTAGCTTCCACAAACCGCTACAGCTCGTCGCCTGAATGAGTATCCTATGCTTGGTGTCCCTGTGGCTGGGCACCTAAAATGGTTTTACAAGAAAAAAGATTTGAAAAGCAAACGGGTCAGAGCCCGAATGTGGAGTTATATTTTAAAAACCTGCAAGTGCTTTAAAAACATATAAAACATTAAATGCAAAGTACATGTTAGGACGTGCACTCACATTATATTCTCACCTCTCGTCTAACTGTGCACTCCTAACGCAAATACCCATCTACAACGATATAAACCACTAGCTAAGTGACGACATATCTAGCTAGACTGCCAAAGGTCCTACCCATAATACTTGGTTCCATTAACATAACAACGCTCGTAATTAAATAGGGTTTAACGTAAACTCAGATACACAATATGCAATATATATAACTATCAGTTAACTCGTTATATTTCTCGAAAACAATACCGTAATATATTTACAACATTAACATGAGGATTCTCATTAATTAAATGTATATTAATCACATCATAAATATACAATACAAGAACCCGAGAACTAAGCTGTGGTGCACACATACTCTGCTATCCATCCCGGTACATCACGTACATAAGGATCACATATTCCGAATCTCTCAGGAATAGTTCAGATAACACAAATCACAAATAGTGGAGGCGAACACAGTCACCATCACGTGGGTCACGCACATACCTACGCTCCCACGGTCAGCGGACTTATTAATATCCCAATAAGTCTTTCTATGACCTATGTTCATCGAGGTACCAGTCTATATCCCCCCCCCCCCCCCCGTAGGCACACAAGGATTAGAGGGTCCTAAGCGAACGCAACCTCCCGTGATAGCAAGTATGGTAGGTATGTCATACACACAATCCATATACCAATACTAAGTAAACACATATCTTAGTAATACCGTATTTTAAATCGTAGTACATATTGCATTCTCGTACTAACTTATAACTATCAAAATTCATACTATTCCGGTTTGTAATTATACGCGCCATAAGTCATCCTCACGTCGTAGTAGACACTCACGTCTCACCCAAACGGTTCATTCTAATTTAACTCTTTTGTATATAATTTCCTTCTCATATATACCCAAATGTCCCAAACCTATCACTACGTCATCATTGGAAGGTTAACTATATCCTCGAACAAGTTTACGGGACTCCAAAATTCAAAACAGTTCAAAATAGCCCAAACTGTCAGCTCGTTAGAAGTCTCGTTCGAACGAGTGTTCGAACGAGTTTGGGCTGTCAGCTCGTTAGAAGTCTCGTTCGAACGAGGCTGTTCGAACGAGATTCCAGTTCGTTCGAACGAACTGCACCTTCTAACGATATCTCGTTCGAACGAGATATCGAACGAAAATACCCTTCGTTAGAAGAGACTAGTCAACTCGTTAGAAGCTCGTTCGAACGACCTGGGGGCTGCTTCTAACGACTGGCCAGTTTCAGCCCAGATTTTTCCAAATACATTTTTCACCATTTTTACTCCTCAAATCATCTCTAAAATTTATCCCAACGATTGTTTTAAAGTCTCTAAACAATCCTAAACATAATATAACCACATCCTATCACGTTTTTATGGATTAATTCACCCTAATCATCAATCAATTTACAAATACTTAAACTTTTCCCCAATTCATTCATGAACATGAACCCTAGAATTTGGAACCCTCAATTCATCAAATTTAATCCGTTTTTCTTTCACCCAATCATGTATTAACATCATATTAATTGTCTCCAAACTATTCTACATGCAATTTATCCTCAATATTCAGAACCTAAGTCCAATTAATCATGGGTTTTCATTCATCTTCCAATAACAATTATAAATCTTCAATTTTCTAACGTGGAAAGAACATTTGCTGAAGTTAAACATAATTAAACCACTTGCCTTGTTTGTTTCCGGATTTGGTGTTGATTTGGTGAAGAATCTCTACAGAATTTTCTCTCTTTCTCTCCTTCTCCAAGCTCCTTCTCCAATGGTGGCTTAAGGTGGCTAGGGTTTGTTTTGGGGAAAGTTGTAAACCTAAAGATAACCTCCGTAGCTTAATGGTTTAATATAGGATAGTTAGTGGGCTTTGTGGGTTTAATCCACATCAGATTTACACCTCAAATTTTCGTCACTTTTTATTTCCTAAAATTGTAAAATTACCAAAATACCCTTTAAGTTGCCGGTATGGCCTAAAAATACCCCGGGACCCAAACTATACCCCCGGCTAGTGTTTTCTGACTATCTCGACCCTTCCGGACGCGTTGGCGCACTCAAAACGACCATACGGGTTATATATTTTTAATTCACTTTTATTATCAAAATATTATACCGTGACGCGGCGGTCCCACGCGTCTCAACAAAATTTCTAAAATGCCGTATATAAATCTCACGACAAATTTTATAATACCAAATACAAATATAATCATATATGCACATAATCAAATACCAATTCGCATCTCATTAGTATTTATAACCCGGATTAATTATCAATTAATACGCATTTAATTAATTAATCCCAAAAATAAATATAGTCAAAAGTACGGGGTATTACATACTTCCCCCCTAATAACTGAATTTAGTCCCGAAATTCGAAACTAGAAAGTACCTGCTAAAAACAGCTCTGGATAACGCTCGCGCATCTCATCCTCGCGCTCCCATGCGGACTCCTCGACATTGTGATGTCGCCACTGAACACGCACTAACGGAACTATCTTTGACCGCAGTTTCCTCTCGCTTCGGTCCAAAATAGCAATTGGCCCCTCCTCGTAGGAGCTATCCGGCTGGAGATCGATGTCCTCCACAGCAATGTGAGAATGGGCCAAATTATCTCTAAGGTATTTCCTCAGCGAGGAAATTTGGAACACGTCGTGAATCCGATGCAAGTGCTCCGGTAGCCCGAGTCTATACGCAACCGGTCCGATCCGCTCAATAATAGGAAACGGCCCCACATACCTCGGTGCCAACTTCCCCTTCTTCCCGAATCGCATAATCCCCTTCATCGGAGATACCCTGAGCAAAACCTGGTCCCCCACTTGGAACTCCCTGAAAAACCTCTTCGCATCAGCATAACTCTTCTGCCTGTCTTGAGCTACCCGAATGCGACTCCGAATCAACTCAATCCTTGCCGAAGTATCCTGAATCACTTCCGGCCCAAGTAGTTTGTTGTCCCCCACTTCTAACCAACATGTTGGGGAACGACAAGGCCTACCGTACAATGCCTCAAACGGAGCCATGCCAATAGTAAACTGATAGGAGTTGTTGTAAGCAAACTCCACCAGTGGAAGGTACTGCTCCCATCCACCCCCAAAGTCAATAATGCACATGCGTAGCATGTCCTCCAATATCTGATTGGTGCGCTCTGTCTGTCCATCGGTCTGCGGATGATAAGCCGTACTCAACCGCAATTCCGTGCCCATTGCCTCCTGGAAACTCTCCCAAAACCTCGAAACAAATATCTTGTCTCTGTCAGACACGATATTTAGGGGCACACCGTGAAGTCTCACAATCTTTGAAATGAAGAGCTGGGCATACTGTCCCGTAGTGTAGTCAGTCCTTACGGGTAAGAAGTGAGCGACCTTGGACAACCTGTCCATAATTACCCAAACGGAGTCATGACCCCTCTGCGACGTAGGCAACCCCGTGATAAAGTCCATGGATATTCTCTCCCACATCCACACCGGGACCTCTAACGGCTGTAACAATCCTGCTGGTCTCTGATGATCCACTTTTATAAGATGATTTCGAGACAAACTCAGCGATATCTCTCTTCATACCGCTCCACCAATACTGTCGTCTCATGTCTTGGTACATTTTGTCCCCTCCGGGATGTACCGCGAACCGTGAGCCGTGCGACTCTGCCATCACCTCGTGTCGCAATTCCTCCCCTTCCGGGACTACCAATCTCCCATTGAAGCGCAATCCCCCGTCTGAGCTAACGGTATTGGACTCGGCTCCCTCTGCCAGTAATCGAACTATCTGCTCTTGACAGAACGAGTCATTGGCCTGTGCCCGTACTACCTTTGTAACAATCTGCGGTGTAACGGTCATCACAGACATGAAAGATCGGGCCACTGCATCCTGGTGTCCCAATTCCTTCCACTTTGCTTTCCACACCTCTGCCACCTCGTCTGCTGGTCTACGGGTCAACGCGTCTGCTACCACGTTAGCCTTACTCGGGTGGTACTGGATGTCGATCTGGTAGTCCTTCACAAATTCAAGCCACCTACGCTGTCGCATATTCAATTCCTTCTGCGTGAACAGATACTGTAGTGACTTGTGGTCCGTGAACAGCTGAAACTTCTCCCCCAAAAGATAGTGCCTCCAAATCCGTAAGGCAAATACCACTGCTGCCAACTCCAAATCATGTGTGGGGTAATTCTTCTCATGAGGCTTAAGCTTACGGGAAGCATAAGCTATGGCCTGTCTCTCCTGCTGTAATACACCTCCCAGTCCTTGCAAAGACGCATCGGTGTAAACTAAATACTCAACTCCCGGTCTCGGCAATGCTAACACAGGTGCTGAGGTCAATTTGTCCTTCAATTCGTCGAATGCCAACTGGCAGGCATCACTCCAGATGTAGGGCACACCCTTCCAAGTCAGATGTGTCAAAGGACCTGCTATCTCCGAGAAACCCCGAATAAACCTCCTGTAGTATCCTGCTAGACCCAAGAAACTACGAATCTCAGTTGGTGTCGTGGGCTGTCCCCACTCCCTCACCGCTGACACCTTCCCCGGATCAACCGATATTCCCCGGTCGTAAATGATATGCCCCAAAAACTGGACTTCCTTCAGCTAAAACTCGCACTTCTCATATTTCGCATACAACTCGTTCTGACGGAGTGTCTGAAAAACCTGCCTCAAATGCTCGGCGTGCTCCTCCTCTGTCTGAGAGTAAACCAGAATATCATCAATGAAGACAATAACAAACTGGTCTAGGAAATCCCTGAACACTCTGTTCATCAAGTCCATAAACACGGCTGGAGCGTTGGTCAAGCAGAAAGGCATAACCCGAAACTCGTAAGAACCATACCTCGACAAGAACGCGGTCTTCGAGACATCCTCCTCCCTGATACGCAACTGATGGTATCCCGACCTCAAGTCAATCTTCGAGAAGAAAGAAGCTCCTCTCAACTGGTCGAATAAGTCATCGATTCGAGACAACGGATACTTATTCCGTATCGTGACCTTATTTAACTCTCGGTAGTCCACACACAATCTCAGTGAACCATCTCTCCTCTTCACAAACAAAACTGGAGCGCCCCAAGGTGAGGTACTCCTTCGAATAAAGCCCTGACCTAACAGCTGCTCTATCTGATCCCGTAACTCTCGCATCTCAGCTGGAGCCATACGGTACGGTGCACGTGCTATAGGTCTCGTACCCGGTAGCAAATCTATGACGAAGTCTATCTCTCGACTGGGTGGTAAGTCAGGTATCTCCTGAAACACATCTGAATACTCCCTGACTACCGGGATCGAATCTAAAGGAATAACAACCTCCTTAGAGGTATCCTCCTCAATGTAATACAGATGAGCGGTCGATCCTCCCTCTGGGCGAGGCATCGCCACTATAAACATCTTTTGCCCCGGAATGGCAAAAATAATGCTCCCGCTGAAGCAATCAATCATGGCCCTATATGCTACGAGCCAATCCATACCGATGATCACATCGTGAACATGCATGTCTAACACTAACATGTCTACAGGCAATACCAAACCACCAATCTCTACCCCCCAATCCCCGGCATATAAAGAAAATAAGTGACCCACTCCCCAATGGTGAGTCGACACACGTCACTGTGCTCTCTGCCGTAGCTAACAATCCTAAAGCTTTCACGAAGTGTGTAGCTATAAAACAGTGTGTAGCACCCGTATCAAATAACACCCGACCCATAGTGCCATGGATAGGAAACGTACCCTCGATCGCGGCCGGTGCCTGTGGAACTGCAGCCTGGTGAACGTTGTAGACACGTCCATACTGTAGCTGCCCCTGCTGAGCTGGGACTGCTGGAATGGGTGGCAATGCTGCCATCTGTGGCGGTGCGGGAAGAGCGGCGGGAAACATAGGTCTCTGTGGCTCCTGGCGAGCACCCTGCTGCTGCTGCTGTGGGGCCCTGCCCCTATCAGGACAATCCTGCTTCTTATGGCCAGTCTTGCCACAAACAAAGCACTTCCCTGGGAAATTCCCTCCCCTCTGCCCCTGCTGTCCCCGGCCTTGGTGGCCGTTACCGTTCTTCCCTTGGCCCTGCTGGCCCTGGTGAAACTGTTGCCCATTCTGCCCCTGTTGGCCCTGATGGCCGTTTGGACCCTGATGGCCCTGACGGAAACCTCCCTGTCCCTGCCTGTAGTTCCCTGACCGGAACCTCTTATTATCCCTCTGCTGGGAGCCCTGCTCATTCTATCTCTGCCCCTGACCCGATTGTGCCCCGCTGGCACCATGCCCTCCGGTCCTGCCCTGATGGCTAGACTCCCCCGACCGCTTGCCCTCGGCCATATGAAAACGGTGGTCCTGGAAGTGCAACAATGCAGCGTTAACCACATCTGAATACGTGGCCAACGATAGGTTCCCTAGCAGATGCTGACGGATCCTCCAATTCAACCCGTCGGTGAACTTCTCAATCTTCTTCTTCTCTGTTGGTATCTCGTCTGGAACGATGTTCAACAGATTCGTGAACTCGGCCACTGTCTTGCCCTCCTGCTTCAAACTCATTAGCTTCCTCCTCATCTCTGTATGAACTGCGGACGGAAAGTACTTGCGGTCGAACCGCACCCAGAACTCCTGAATCGTGAGAGTATCCCTCTCCTCTGCGGTGGTAATAGACTCCCACCACTGTAGTGCAGATCCCACTAGCTTGAAAGTAGCTAGCACCTGTTTCTGAACATCAGTGCACTCATGCATCCTCAAATGCCTCTGTATGTCCTTCCTCCATTGGCTCGAGACTACCACATCTGAGCTACCTGCAAACTCTGGAGGATGCGCTTTCTGAAAAGCGTCACGTACACGCTCCCAAGCAGACGGGAATGCATTAACCTGTACTGGCGCGACAACCGGCGCCTGAGGTGGTGCCTGCTGAATCACGACAATCGCGGCATTCACCGCTTGGGCTACTATAGCAGCAACCTCAGCGGCGTTCATCATGCCCTGAACTGGAGCGGGCTGGGGTTCGGGCGTTGCATACCTGGGAACTCGTCGTGCACGTCGTGGAGGCATCTGAAATAAGAACAAAGTTTATAAGTTCACGGTTATAAACTTAATATAGCTGAAGAACGAAGCATACACAAAAAGAGTACAACAGTCCTAAAATATAGGGCTCTATATCAAAGAAACGTAGCGGAAACATAATAGCCGTACAGATCCTAAAGGACACTAGAACCTGATGCTCTGATACCACCTGTGACACCCCGACTAATTAAATACCGGGTAGCTACTCCTTTATTAAATTAATTAAAAATGCCAAGTTGGCTCAGTTAATAGCATCACTGTCGAACACATTTTATTATTACTAACCACCTAGTATTTAAAAAGTAAGTTGCCAAATTTTAATTTAAGTCTGATTAACATGCAACAAGTGTAATGAATAAATAAATAACACCATTCACCATACTGAAGTAAAACGAATAATCATCACAATAGAGTAAATAAAGGCTGGAGGAAAACTCCTCACTACAATCCCACAACTGATAAGTAAAACGAATACTGAAACAATACTTGCTAAAGTCTGAAAACTGAAATGTAAAAGATGCTCTAAATAGAAATGGGTAACATGCCCTACAACTGATAGATAGTGACTCTGGAATCCAAAAGATAGAAGCGTCTACAAGCAAAGTCCCTGTAGCTTCCACAAACCGCTACAGCTCGTCACCTGAATGAGTATCCTATGCTTGGTGTCCCTGTGGCTGGGCACCTAAAATGGTTTTACAAGAAAAAGATTTGAAAAGCAAACGGGTCAGAGCCCGAATGTGGAATTATATTTTAAAAACCTGCAAGTGCTTTAAAAACATATAAAACATTAAATGCAAAGTACATGTTAGGACGTGCACTCACATTATATTCTCACCTCTCGTCTAACTGTGCACTCCTAACGCAAATACCCATCTACAACGATATAAACCACTAGCTAAGTGACGACATATCTAGCTAGACTGCCAAAGGTCCTACCCATAATACTTGGTTCCATTAACATAACAACGCTCGTAATTAAATAGGGTTTAACGTAAACTCAGATACACAATATGCAATATATATAACTATCAGTTAACTCGTTATATTTCTCGAAAACAATACCGTAATATATTTACAACATTAACATGAGGATTCTCATTAATTAAATGTATATTAATCACATCATAAATATACAATACAAGAACCCGAGAACTAAGCTGTGGTGCACACATACTCTGCTATCCATCCCGGTACATCACGTACATAAGGATCACATATTCCGAATCTCTCAGGAATATTTCAGATAACACAAATCACAAATAGTGGAGGCGAACACAGTCACCATCACGTGGGTCACGCACATACCTACGCTCCCACGGTCAGCGGACTTATTAATATCCCAATAAGTCTTTCTATGACCTATGTTCATCGAGGTACCAGTCTATATCCCTCCCCCCCCTGTAGGCACACAAGGATTTGAGGGTCCTAAGCGAACGCAACCTCCCGTGATAGCAAGTATGGTAGGTATGTCATACACACAATCCATATACCAATACTAAGTAAACACATATCTTAGTAATACCGTATTTTAAATCGTAGTACATATTGCATTCTCGTACTAACTTATAACTATCAAAATTCATACTATTCCGGTTTGTAATTATACGGGCCATAATTCATCCTCACGTCGTAGTAGACACTCACGTCTCACCCAAACAGTTCATTCTAATTTAACTCTTTTGTATATAATTTCCTTCTCATATATACCCAAATGTCCCAAACCTATCACTACGTCATCATTGGAAGGTTAACTATATCCTCGAACAAGTTTACCGGACTCCAAAATTCAAAACAGTTCAAAATAGCCCAAACTGTCAGCTCGTTAAAAGTCTCGTTCGAACGAGTGTTCGAACGAGTTTGGGCTGTCAGCTCGTTAGAAGTCTCGTTCGAACGAGGTTGTTCGAACGAGATTCCAGTTCGTTCGAACGAACTGCACCTTCTAATGATATCTCGTTCGAACGAGATATCGAACGAAAATACCCTTCGTTAGAAGAGACTGGTCAACTCGTTAGAAGCTCGTTCGAACGACCTGGGGGCTGCTTCTAACGACTGGCCAGTTTCGGCCCAGATTTTTCCAAATACATTTTTCACCATTTTTACTCCTCAAATCATCTCTAAAATTTATCCCAACGATTGTTTTAAAGTCTCTAAACAATCCTAAACATAATATAACCACATCCTATCACGTTTTTATGGATTAATTCACCCTAATCATCAATCAATTTACAAATACTTAAACTTTTCCCCAATTCATTCATGAACATGAACCCTAGAATTTGGAACCCTCAATTCATCAAATTTAATCCGTTTTTCTTTCACCCAATCATGTATTAACATCAGATTAATCGTCTCCAAACTATTCTACATGCAATTTATCCTCAATATTCAGAACCTAAGTCCAATTAATCATGGGTTTTCATTCATCTTCCAATAACAATTATAAATCTTCAATTTTCTAACATGGAAAGAACATTTGCTGAAGTTAAACATAATTAAACCACTTGCCTTGTTTGTTTTCGGATTTTGTGTTGATTTGGTGAAGAATCTCTGCAGAATTTTCTCTCTTTCTCTCCTTCTCCAAGCTCCTTCTCCAATGGTGGCTTAAGGTGGCTAGGGTTTGTTTTGGGGAAAGTTGTAAACCTAAAGATAACCTCCGTAGCTTAATGGTTTAATATAGGATGGTTAGTGGGATTTGTGGGTTTAATCCACATCAGATTTACACCTCAAATTTTCGTCACTTTTTATTTCCTAAAAATGTAAAATTACCAAAATACCCTTTAAGTTGCCGGTATGGCCTAAAAATACCCCGGGAGCCAAACTATACCCCCGGCTAGTGTTTTCTGACTATCTCGACCCTTCCGGACGCGTTGGCGCACTCAAAACGACCATACGGGTTATAGATTTTAAATTCACTTTTATTATCAAAATATTATACCGTGACGCGGCGGTCTCACGCGTCTCAACAAAATTTCTAAAATGCCGTATATAAATCTCACGACAAATTTTATAATACCAAATACATATATAATCATATATGCACATAATCAAATACCAATTCGCATCTCATTAGTATTTATAACCCGGATTAATTATCAATTAATACGCATTTAATTAATTAATCCCAAAAATAAATATAGTCAAAAGTACGGGGTATTACAACCTGGGGGGATCCTCTTTCACCTTTCCCCCGGAATGAGCGTCGCATCGACCGGGATGGACACATTGGTGACTCTGCTGGTGATTATTTTTAAGAGGGCTAGACTCTATTTACATGGTTGTTTTATTTTCTTGTATATTCCCCTATTTACATGTTCCCCTTTATTATTCATGTGTACCTCATGCTTATGCTATTGTTCACACACTTATATAAGATTATCCATGTACACTTCACACCACTTGCATCTAGGATCACATATATCCATAAGTTTCACGCATCACTTATCCATGCTTAGTATAATATTGGTACTTGTACTTTGCTCCCTGTTTGGCATGATCAAGAAATATACTCTCACCATAAGATACTAATAAGATAATCATGCATGATTCACATGCCATCACCAAAGAGCATTGTTATTTACCAAATTTTATCCCGTAACTGGAGAGTCACTTTGTGATGGGCGCTGGTCCGGTAGGGCGCAGTTAGCCTAAGCGATATGACTCTCACCTTCTATTAGCCAAGTACCTTCGACGTATATCACACGGTTCTCCCGCATCTTATTGCTTGACCGAAGTCATGACGGGAGGTATATCGCAAGGAACTAGTTAACGTACGTCGAGTATATCGAAATCGCTCTCACACATACCTTCACCATGAGGTATATAGTGAGGCAATTTACGTACACTCAGGTATATCAAATGGCTTGTCCACATGTACCGATTGCCCTCAAAAAGTAAGATGTATATCGTGGAAGTCACTCCGAAGGAGGGAACTCCTTCCGATTCACCCAACCGAACTGCATACCCGCATATAGGTGTCAAGCCTAGGACACACATCTTAGATTGCCGATTTTGACCCGAAACTCTGCCGAAATTCTGGGTCGGCCTGCCGCCCAAATTTTCGCGCATTTTTTAAAACGGGACCCTACCCGTGAGCCTGGTTACAAGTCCAAACCTAGCTTTACATATGTTACAAATCCAATTTTTCCAGGCTTGGGTTCTGTTCGGCATTTTATTTTGCATTTAGGAGAATTTAATACGAGTGAGAACCTAATAAACATAATAATCATGCTAAGACCCGTCTCTAGTCTCTTCCCCTTTCTTTTTCCCAAAAATCATCCAAAAACGCTTTTCCTCTTTTATCAAAAACACCAAAAACATTTTCGTTGTCATATTTTCCAAAAAGGTCAATAATATTTTCCTCCTTTTCTAAAAATAAAAGTTTCCCTTTCTTTTTCAAAAAAATAAATAAATTCCATTTTTTTCTCAGGATGACCACATACCCTTATCGTGGCTCCCACTACACCAAAACACGTCATTAGTAACACAATTTTACCATTACTAAATATATTAGTAACACAATTTTTCGATTAGAAAAAGGCGTGGGGCACGAAGCTAGTAACGGTAAAATTCGGTTACTAATAGTAACAAAAAAAATTAGAATTGGTAACGGTAATTTTGTTACTAATAGTAATGGGGAAAAAATTCGTAATGGTAAAATTCTGTTACTAGCAGTAACGGTAAAATTCAAAATTCGTAACGGTTAAATTCTGTTACTAATAGTAATGGTAAAATTCATAATTAATAATGCTAAAATAACGTTACTAATAGTAACGGAAAATTCAGAATTATTAACGGTAAAATTCTGTTACTGATAGTAACAGAAAGATTAAAATTAGTAACAGTAAAATTATGTTACTAATCTGAGTACATGTTTATAAAATATATTTTTCAAGGGCCCTCCCCAAATCCAGAACCTTTTGTCAATTTCGTGAAATTGATTCGTAAGACAAGGAAAATAAAAAAATAAAAACCAACATCACAATTAGTAGCTCTTTGCACCGTAGAAACTCTCACCACATGTAATACACTTCCATTGTAAAATTGATAAGAATGAATAGATTTCTGTAACTTAAAAATGTCAAATATAGATTACAATCTAGCCAAGAATGCATTTCACAATGTGCTTATGCTTTCTGAAGCTTCAAGACGCACTGCTAACCTCGTTTTATTCAATGTATTCACCTCTTTACTACATTTATGTTTGAAGAAATATAAACAAATACTTTATTACTAAAACTAACGAAACTGGATACGAAAGTAAGCCAAGCCTCCGTGAAATGAAAACCTTTGATCAAACTCCTACCGTTATAAAAAAAAGCTCTCGTAATTACCTCTGCACATAAAATCGAAAAATTGAAGTTGATTATATACGGTAAAATACATTTTAATATAGGAATTGATCAAATGAGATAAAAGAGAGTAACCAAACAGGTAAGATGGATCTAACTTTCATTTAAAGTATGGCAATCAAATTACTGGTAATAATAGTCCACGAAAAATAATACTACAAACCAAACAAGGCATGAGATAACATAGATAAACAAAAACAAGGTTTACGTAACAAAAATGATTTCAATAACAAGGAATTCTAACTCTTACAAGAAACGAATATAAACACATTCAAATACTCATAAATCAGGAATACAACAATACTTACTCATTTTGGGGAAGGTTTCTAGTCCTTCCTCCATACTTGATGCACAGAAATAAGCATGACGGGCAGCTAGCGTCCAATGGACGCATAGTCTTATCTTCTTTAAGTATTTAAACAGGACACAATGTTGGATTCTTTCATTTTCGATAGAAGACCTTCCTTCAAACGCCAGGATTCTCATACAAAATATGTTCCTGATAATAAATGAACTTAATAACTTGTTTAAGAACTAAGAAAAAAATTATCGAGTTATGATTCATCAATCGAATAAATACAAGGAAATCAGATTTACACTTCTAACGCATATAGATGACATAAATATTTTTATCAGTAAATCTTATTATACAAGGTATTATAATATAGATATGAAACTTGACTAACAAACAGGATTGAATTCATTGCCTATGATCCTAATGTTCCTTTCTTTTGCAAAAGTGTTATGAAAGACCATGATAAGATAATAATACGCATAATGGAATATTTACGTCTACACATATCCTAATACGAGTAGATAAAAATAATAAAATGAAATAACAGGGCAAATTCGAAGGACCTCACTCCTATTGAAGCGGTTATCAGAGTTATTGCCATTGTATACTGGAAATAATTTCAAATACATCCTTAGTCAAGGGCCATTTTCTCCCAATTTATCTCTTACATAGATACTTCTACCCCCATCAAGAAAGTGATCCTTTCTAATTATATCTTTTTTAATTATGCTGAACACCCATATTAGCATCCTCATTACTGCAACAGTCTTTTACGTCTAGTTTCTTAATTATCCGGCATTCTATCCCATAGGGCATAGATAGTCTTAT
Organism: Sambucus nigra; assembly: GCA_949130495.1. Taxonomy (NCBI): domain Eukaryota; kingdom Viridiplantae; phylum Streptophyta; class Magnoliopsida; order Dipsacales; family Adoxaceae; genus Sambucus; species Sambucus nigra. Next base: position 407,337,744 of record OX422208.1, on the reverse strand, counting down.
AGCCTCTCGTGCAAAAATGGCCCTTCAACTTCAGATATAAGTCATTCACATAATATGCTAGTAGAAATTCTCCATTTGACCCAACATGATCTAATTCTGAGAGAAATATCAAAAACAATCTATCATTTCCTATGGATAATTAAGCCCATATAATGAACTGTTCACTCTGTGGTATCTATTGGCCTTCAAGCATCACTATCTCGCCACAGGAAATGTAGTAAATAGTTTCTTCAACATTCTACACAAGAAAAAAAAACCTTTAGTTTTGAGTAACACATAGATAAATCCAATCATGAAATGGGAATTGAGTATAATAGTACTAAATCCATAAGTACAGTCTCCACGTCTCAGATAGATAGATAGATAGATAGATAGATAGATAGATAGATAGATAGAGAGAGATATATATATATATATATATATAGAGAGAGAGAGAGAGAGAGAGAGAGAGAGTCCCACAATAATAAGTAAGTTACATTGCCTAATCCAGAAGCTTTTGGGACATATTTGCACACTTTGAAGAAGTTGCAGCAAAGTTAATACAGAGAAGAATCTAGAAGAAATTCAAGCACGTTAGCGATCAATAACATCCACAAACAGGATAAGGGTAAGTTCCCTTACACTAAGTATAATTAAAATGAGAGAGGAGAAATAACAACTTATTGCTGCTAGCGGACCTAACTGGCTGCGCAATGAGGAGACATTTCATTCTTGGGGCACACAGGTTCCATCAGCTGCACAAGAAACTGCATCCTCCACCTGGGAAAGAACAAAATAAGAGAACAAACCTGCATCAAATTAGATTATGAAAAAACTGAATTACTAATATCATAAATCCATTTTAGGAGGAAAGCATGACCGGAAGCTCTACACCAACACAAGAAAGTCTAGGATATACCTTCACTCACTAGTGTGAAAACAAAGAGCATTTAGAAATCACCCCAATAAAGTAAATAAAAATTAATTTTCAAATATAAGCGTAACGTACGTGTCATAAGTATAAACGAACATTTTGTCATTCAAAAGTACTTATTCTTTTAAAAGTATACAAACTATCTCCAATAACTTAAAATACCCCCAAATCTAAGTTCACTAACAACTTAAAAATCATTTCTAGCAAAATTGAAGCACAATGAAGAGGTGTTAGTAATTCTTCTATATGATGCAGATTTTTCATATATTAACGCTCCCAAATGACATGGACTCGGCTTGATTGTGTAATAACAAAAGATTATTATCAATTCCCGACCAGGTTGTGGGAGGTCATGATGCAGTTCGACCATAACATATGGATGCAATATAAAGATTTATTGACCATTTCTCCTTAGCCTGCTCACTAGGAAAAGAAGTAGTCATGAGAGTTTCTTGTGTTTCATTAAGAGGTTTTCTTCTTGGCACACTAAGAATCACAGCAGTCTGATCGAAAGTTGCAGCAGTTGATGTGATCCTAAATCCCGCATTCCATCTATTATGTTTTCCACATGGTATAAAATGATTTCTTACCTTATATGATTTTTCCGTATCTAATGCCAGAAAAGAATTTTTTGACATCCTAAGGTTTATGGTTTCATCAGACAATAGCATTTGAATTGAAATAATTTTACAACCATTTTTTGAATCATTATATCTTTTATCAACCATTTTTTGAACTAACTAAATTGGTACATCAAAATTGGGGTGGTTTTTTTATTTTTTATGAAGCAAACAAAGTGATAAAATAAGAGAGAGGATAGCCCCATAAATTTTCTGTTGAAGAGAGATGCATATAGAAGCTGGTTCCAAGTGTCTGGCAATCCAAGCAAACATCAGTGACTACAGTCCAATTGAATTGGAAAAAATCGTATTCCATATCAAGATTTAAAGAGCAAATCTCAAGATAGCCAACGTTGGTTCAATCACAACCCCCAAGAGTTGAAAATTTTGTCAAAACTAATTTAAACAAAAAAGGAATTGCATGAGAATCAATAGAGGAACATATATCATGATGAGAAGAGAGAATGCATATATGATCCTTACAAAGTTATTAAAGAAGAGATAAGACATACATTTGTTTTGAAGCCATTGCCCAATCTAACAGTAGTTTGAAACTGTATATCTATACTACTGGCAACAACAGTCAACATCCACATAGAAACATTTCCAATTGTTTAAAGAAAAGTTCCATCATTTCCACCTGAACACAAAGTCAAAATCCCCTTCTTCCAAGCATGAAAAGCTCCAATGGCCATTGGATCTTCAAAAAATTCATACTAGCTCTACCAAGAGAAATCGAGAGTATATCGACCCATCGGTGATGGCTGCATCAAATCTTGCCATGATATCAATCTCCGAGTAGCCTTTACCCCAACACACTTTGTACATTTCTATACGTGTTGATTGCACGCTTCCACGTGTTGTCCCATTGGCTGACCCGTACATGTTTGCACCCTGAACAGCTATCCCAGCGGCAGTGGATAAAATAAAATATATTTTCCATTGCTTGATGTTGAGAAAATCGCCTTCCCCGACAAATTCATTATGGTGATCGGCAACTTGCTCTTTCTTCACAAGTTCAGAAAAAAACATAAAAAAACAAAAAACTAAACTAGGGATTGTATACAAATCTTCTATGCATACAAATCTGTAATATCAACTATTGGCAGAAACGTTGAAGTATGTAATTTATATTTGGATTCCTTCTAGCTACATTTTATTAATAATAAACTAAATGCAAATTGTTAGTTAAATGCATTGTATACAAAGACCTCAAAATTAAATCGACGACACACTGTGATAAAGCGAGGTCGTTGTTGCAACTTATAAGTTATAAGTTATAAGACCTTAAAATGGCCAATAACCACCTCCAGATACTTATAAGTTATAAGTCATAGGTTATAACTTCTAAGGTAAAACTTATAAGCTATAACTTATAAGGACAACTAGCCCCTCCACTAGCCCTCATACCTGCCACAATCTAAACAACCAAATTCACCAAATGCTTTAATAGGCCATACTCAAGTCCTTGTATAAAGAAACCAAATCAATGACATTTGTGATAGAAAGAAAAGCAAAATGAAGAATGAAAACTCAAAATTAAACATAAACTTACCTTTCCCTCCTCCTTTATCCAGGCTTGGGACCGGCAATGCTCAAATAAATATTAGCATTGGCGGAGTTAAAGGGGGTTTTACAATAAAACAAACAGTGCAAATTAATTCCAAATAAAATATGAATAGATACAAAAAAAGTTCACAACAAAACATATTGCAAATTAATTCCAAATAAAGATAACTCAAATAAAGTTCACAACAAGCGCATAATGCAAACTAAGTCCGCATATAGATAGCTCAAACAAAGTTCACAACATAAACTTAACATATTTGATCCAACAATCCAGCCAAATCAAATATCCCCCCAATACTAGGTCAGCAAATGTGAATTGGCCACATTGAGGAGCATCAAACAACCTAGCATCCGGCTTCATCACTTCCTCCACATATACTTTCCTCTCCCCGACTCCAACTCGCTTACCATGACATATATCCTTTGTTGCATTTGTCATGACATACCCCTTTGCCAATTCTTCATTATACCTATCAAGCAAGATGACTTTGGGATTGTTGGTAAGAGAAGGTGTGGTCACGCAAACAGGACGAGAAGCGGATGCAAAAACATTATCCGAATTTTGACAGAGATTCCTATGTTGTAGACTTGTATTGGATGCATGCTCACTTATTGGTGTGATTGGTGGACCCTTTTCATTTTGAGCATTAAAGGCATCAACCAAACATTGTATAACATCCTATGAAAAAACGGATCCAACAATATTAAGTTAATATCTATTATATCTATATAAGTCTTTTTAATAAATGAAATTATATCAAATACATATATACCATAATTTGTGTGTTATTTTCCTCAAATCTTATATTGACGGAAGAGATGATCTTTTCCTTCAATGCATCCACATCATCATTTGCCTTCTTTATTTCTTTATGTTTGGCCTTTTCCACCCCTAAATGCATCAACTGCTTCTTCAAAATTTGGGGAAAAACTGCACGAACTCCTCCCTTTTTCTCCTTCCCAAAAACCTCTATCAACTCATCATTCTCTATGCATTGGCTCTTGCTACTACCCTCTCCACCCTCGTTCTTTTTTTTCTCCACCGCATCCTTTACTTTATCCTATCAAATGATCTTTTGAATAGAATACTTGACTAGCCTCGGATGGGAGAATGGTAGGATCATCATACTCATTATCAACGCTCCTAAACTTATCAAAATTTACCATCACTAAGTTGGAGTTCGTACAAAGCTTACAACCATTAGCGTTATCCTCCACTCTCACCCAATCACAATAAAATACCACCTCCCTAAACAAGGTATAGTCTAGCTCAATAATTATTTTAATAACTCCATACCACATAGTCCAAGTATTTATGAGATTCTTATCACTTTTTCTAGCCCGAAACTGTGTCCATGCCTTCAAGCTAATGCCACTATCCTGTGTGACAACAGTATCATCGTGATACTTAGGAGAGAATACGAAACCATTTACATGATACTTTTTATATGTTTTAGCCTTGAATTGCGGCCCTTGAACAAATCGCCACAATGTTTCATTTGTCTTCGTCTCTCCTGATTTCAGTAATTGTTTGATGGAAACAAATCATAATTACTACAATGTTTCAATTCTCATCATAATTAATGGAAAGATTAATAAAAATATTAGTATTTATATAATCACATTCTCGGATAACCAAGGGATAAAAGAAGTTTGTTTCTCCACTTTTGTCATTTCAATCCCCTTCCCTTTAGTACAAGACACGGATTTCAGTGATGCTTCATACTCGCTGCAATATGTAGTTTGATATCAGTAATTATTACTCAAAATGATAATTAATTCTTAACTATAAAGAAACGAAAGAACTCAAACCTATAATACTCTTGAAGTCCATCAACAATTAGTCGAAATAATACCCATCGACATATTTTTTGGAACTGTATGGGTCCCAACATTATAGTCTCATCATCAAGCAAAGGCCCTTCATCAAAGAACTCTCCACCTTCCTCTAAAAAGGCTTCACGTGAGCATTTGTGATTTCCATCAGATGGATTTGGCATATACTTCATGCAATACCTAGAAGATTCAGTAACAACGTAGGATTCTGCAATGGAACCTTCAACATACCGCTTATTGCTAGGTATATCATTGAAATCTTTCATCATCCTATTTGTATAAGGTAGTAAAAATTAATAACAAACATTATTAACTTAAATGGGGCATATTTTATTATATTAAAAGGTAAAAAAATCACCTTTCAAACGGATAGATCCAATGAGCGTCGGTTGATCCACAAACCAGGGCTTCATCTGCTAGATTCATAGCGAGGTGAATGCTAATATCAAAAAATGTAGGTGGGAAATATTTTTCCAACATGAACAATGATTCAATGACCATATATTTGTCTTTTTGGATATCTTACCGAATTACGACCTTAGAGCACAACGTGTTAAAGAACAAACTTAATTATTGGATTGCTCTTTTCAAATCTCGATGTTTCGAAAAGGCATGTCGGAGTAACACAGGTAGCAGATGTTCAATTATGACATGATAATCATGTGACTTTAAAGAGTACAAAGATGGGGGGCTAAGACTTATTATGTTTCTCAAGTTAGAGGAAAAACTGGTAGGAAGCTTTAAGTCCTTCAAAATTTGGCAGAATTGTCTTTTTTCTTCTTTATCCAAGATAAATGGTGCTGTTGGTTTTATCATTTTTCCAGTGCATTCATCAACTTGAAGCCATTGACCGCTGTGTATGCCCATACCCTTCATATCCAATCTCCCCTTTTCAGTATCCTTTATTTTATTATCATCAAGAATTATGTTCTTTAAATTCTCTGCAATATTTTTTTCGATGTGCATCACATCAAGGACATGTCAAACTTGATGATATGGTAAGTATTCCAAATTAAAAAAAAAATAGATTTTTTATACCAAGCTTTTTTAACTTCAACATTATCACTCCCATTAGCATTATTAGACTTTCTCTTTTTAGAGGGAACTTTTTAGACTTTTCCAGGTACATACTTTATATTTCTTAACTTCTCCACAAGTGCATCTCCGTTTAGTCGAACCGGGGGACCTCCAACTTCTTATGTCCTAAGTCCCAAACCTCTACCACTCCTAAAAGGATGATCGCTCTTAAGAAACTTACCATAGTTTGCATAAACTATCTTTATGTTGTGTTCTAGCTGAATGGATGGAGTGTCATCGCCACAAATAGGACATGTTTTGTAACCATGTGTTACACACCCAGATAAGTTTCCATATGCGAGAAAATCATTAATCCCCCACATCAACATAGCTCTCAACATAAAAGGTTGAATTTTTTGCATGTCCATAGCTGGAATTCCTTTCCATAGTTGCTTCAATTCATCTACTAATAGTTGAAGAAAAACATCAATGACTTGACTCGGTGCCTTTGGCCCAGGAATCAGTAAAGATAAAATTTGGAACTCACGTTTCAAGCACAAAGAAGGACCCACATTATAAGGCGCGGTCATGACAGGACAGCAACTATAACTACTAGACTGAATACCATAGGGATTTAACCATTCTGTTGATATTTCAAGCCAAACATTACGCCCTTCCTCGGTGAAATCGAGCCATCTACTTTTTAGCATTCTCCATTGAGATGAATCACAAGGATGTCGCTGATAATCCCATGAACTTGTTTCTCGATGGTGCCATGTCATTTCATGCACTATCCAAGGTATAGTATACAATCTCACTAGCCTTGGAATTATAGGGAAATGTCTCAACACTCTCATTGGTTATTTACATAACCTTTTACCTTTCTTTGAGGTCACTGCATATCTCGGTTCTCCACACTGAGAACATTTTTCCAAATCTTCATTCTCTTTCTAGTATAAAATACAGTTGTTAATACAAGCACGAATGTAATTTGCTTTCATCCCTAGGTATTTTATCATTCCCTTCATGTTCAGATATTTTTCTGGTAATGTGTTTCCTTTTGGAATCCACCTCTTTAAGACCGACAAGAGAGAGGTCGCGCTATTTCCCTACCAACCAAACTGCTTTTCAAATTATGCAATTTCACAATTGTATAGAGAGTAGTCTCGAGACCCTCACACGAAGGGTACAATTTCTCGATCGCTAATTTATTATATTGATTATACTTCTCATTGTCAACATACGATTTTTCAGATAATCCTTCCTGATCGGGTTCTACACAATGTTGTTCGTGCACTCCGTAACATGCGTCAACTAAGTTTCGCAAGCTTTCATTCTTATTGTTATCAGCTTCATCATGTCCTTCAAAATCAATAGGTTCTATTACGGGACATGTTAGGTTCGATGATAGTGTTTCACCATATAAAACTCACTTAGTATATGTCATGTCTATACCATGCATTATCAAATGACCCTTGATATCTACCATAGTGAAACGCTTCTTATTTCGACACTTAACACGTGGACAAGGAAAGGTCAAGAATTGATGACCATTGTTTGCAATTGTAAAATTAAGAAAAGATGCAAATCCATTTGTGTACACCTCACTTATTCTATTCCTCTCATTCATCCACTCTTTGTTCAATGTTTAAGACATTCTGTACTACCAAAAAAATACGGTTTACACACAAGTTATATGACAATATACAAAAAATAGAATTATTGATACAAATAAGAAAAATCACAGTTAGAACATGTAATTTTTTTAGATGGGGTGAAACAAGAGGATGGTACCAATTTAATTTTTTAGATGGGGGTGAAACAAGAGGATGGTACCAATTTCTCGATCTCTAATTTTTTTAGATGGGGGTGAAACAGTTAGAGCATGTAATTTTTTTTGGACGGGAACAGGTCTCTACAGTATCCATAAATGACTCGATTACATAACCAACCAGCCACAACGAAAATTCAAACAACCACTGTGCCACTGTCTTAAACCATATAGGGTGACTTCACTTAATAGTTAATAATACCTAAATAATACCACAACGAAAATCCAATTTATTACAAATGTTGTATAACTGTATATATCCAAGCACAAAAACTATAGGGCAATTACTGTAACAAATATATACCCACCATTTATATAAACACACAAACAAAATATATAAATAGATATAAACATAAACATCCCACAGACTCACAACAGTGCTGGAACATAAGGACAATCGAAGATGATATTTTTATCATTAATATAATTTGAGAAAGTTGGACTCTCTATCTTATATATTATTTGAGTTCAAAGGGGGAAATTACAACTCATCGGGGCATGTCTTGGTCTTGGCATAGTGAACAGGATCAAAAAATAAATAGCTGTAAGGACATAAATTCCCAATTGAGTCCCTGTATTATTTTAACTTAATTCCGTGAACAAAACTTTGTTTGCAATATGTCATAGGGAGATTTTTATTTTGTCACGATCCCACTCGGTCTATGACGTATTGAAGAAATTGAAGACGTTGCGGCAAAGCTTCAAAGAATTAATCATGCCGATGTTTAATTGGTGCAAGTTTAATCGTCTTCAAAGTTAATTTCATTCTGAGATCACTCAGGTATGAATGCTTATAATTAATGGTGCTCGGAATTATTTTTACAAAAGATAAGGATGTATTTTTTATAAAGAAAATGTTTTAAAATGTCTTATAGTGTTTTAAAAGGTTTAAAATACGTTTTATGATGATAAGCTCGTAAAAGAGTTTGACATTTTTGGATCTCTCATTGGAAGAGACTTTTTTAAACAAAAAGTCAAACTTTCGCGCGGTCATTCAAACGACATCCAATCTCGTTCGAACGAGATGGGATGTCGCTCGAACGAGTTTCTCAAGTCGTTCGAACGACACATTTTTTGAGGCGGCATTTAAATCCTATTTAAACAGTGTTTTCATCATAATTTCGTAAGTGTGCATTCTGGAAAATAGTTTTACGAATCAGAACCTTGTTTGCACATGTTTTCTAAGGTTTACAAAGCATAAACACATCCTTAGAGTTTGCAAAGATCCGAGTTATCATTCTTATATGTTTACGTGATCTTGATGCACTAAAGTTATTTGTTCTACACATTGAACATCAAAGGGTTTTGCGATGAAGAAAAGAGAAGGACTTCTGGTTCGACATCGTAGACGAATCAAAGCCATATCAGAGGACACCGAAACATACGTGGACGCGTGTGTTGTGGACAAGTATCGTGAAAGACGAAATTTCTACGTGGGCACTACTGAAGAACGGTTATCAGAAGAAGCGTCAAGACCCGTGGGGATCGAGTCTTAGTGTAAGGCTAATCTGTCTTTGTAAAACCATAGTTCATAGTGATTGTCTAGCTTGGGCCGTCCGAGGTTGTTTTCCCATTTTTGAGTTTTTTCCTCATACATCCGGCGTTGTGAGTATTATTTACTTTATTTTACTTGCTTTAATCACTAGATGCATGTTTAGGATTAATCAAGATAAAACTGGTTTAAAGTAAGAATTGGGTTTTCACAACTTGGTTTGGTGCATAATTAAAAGTTGGATTTTTTCGGAGAAAAAATGGTTTTGTTTGAAACACACACATATTGGGCACTCTTTAACAGGAAATTAGGGCACAATATGTAAGAATCATTGTAAGAACCCTCAAATGATTGTGTAGATAAGAGTAAAACGCAGAAAATCCACAAAATGAAAATTAGGGCGCAATATCAATAAAATAACCCTCAAAATAACCAACTGAGAAAGCAACTTCGAAAATTAGGGTTTTCTTCCATTTTGATGGGTACCAGCAATACCACTATAGAAAGCAATAAATATGTGAGAGAGAGATACCAGCAATACCTTTGAATAGACAGATCTATAAGAATATTACGGTCAAACAAACATAATAGACAGATTTTGAGTGTGAAAGCGAATTTTAAGACAGATTTTTCTTCATACCCACTTCACGATTTTGGGCATTACTAGAAATCTCCCATGGAGTGTGTGTGTTTTGGGTGTTACCATAAATCTCCCATGACAGATTTTGTGTGTGAAAGCGAGAGAGAGAGAGAGAGAGAGAGAGAGCGTTTTGGGCGTGTGTGTTTGAGCGAGATTTTGAGTTTTAGGGTGAATTTTTTCTAAAAAAAATATCTTAAAATATTCAATCAATATTAGCAACACTTATATTAAATTAATAAGGATATTTTATTGTGATAAATAGTAATGGTAAAATACTGTTAGTAATCTAAAAAAAAGTCTGTTACTAAAAGAGTGTTTTGGTGTAGTGTCCCTATTGGCTTAGATCTTCAGTTGAACTACCCCGAAGTTCTATCAGTCCTTTTACTTACTCCGAGTTCGAAACTCACCCATCTTCAATGGAGAACATAGATCAAGTGCTGAATGTACAGTCGGATTTGTTAACGGTTCTGGCTCAGCTCACTGCCAAAATTGACAACCTTCAAATCGAGGTTCATGAGATGCAAAGAAACTGGATCCCCTATCCTCGAAGATCCTGAGGTCATTTTCCCTCATGCCAAGGGTTCACCTGCACCCGAGTCTATCTAGGTTCCTAAATAATACCATCATGCTCCACGTGCTCCTCCTGATAATGGACCGCCACCAGCCTAGCTTCCCATGCCAAACCTTGCTTAGATCGGAGATAACTATTGATCCGAAAGAGAAAGAACTGAACAAGGTCAAGGAAGACCTCGAGATGCTAACCAATAAATTTGACCAGGTCGGAATCTCTGGGAACTACCTGAACTACACCCACATGTCTCCCTATCTTAAAGCCAGGTTACCAGAAAAATTTAAGATGCCCAATATCGAGAAGTTTAGAGGCAGTGGACCCCCGATCGTTCATCTCTGTAGCTATCACCGAGACATGACTCTCCTATGAGCTTCCGAAGAAATAATGGCTCAGATGTTCCTACAGACTTTGAAGGATAGCGCCCTCCGTTGGTTTCTATCCCTTAAAGAATCCAAAATCTGTAATTAAGAAGACGTTGCCCGTCAGTTTATGTCTCAATACAAGTACAACGAGGAGCTAGAGGTTACTTGTCGTGACTTAGAGATACTTAAGCAGAATCCTGGGGAATCAGTCATCAACATCATAGCAAGATGGAGAGAAAAAATAGCTACCATGACCAATCGACCTTCCTAAGAAGAACGAGTCAGCATTGTGCAGAAAAATTTCCTACCCCATGTCCGAGCAGCAATGGGATGAAGGTATTACCCTCACTTTCGAGACCTCCGAGAAGCTGGAATAGAAATAAAAGAAGATCTTTCCAAGATAGAAGTCGAACCGAAGAAAATCTCGGAACAGTTTGCTCCTAGAAAGTTTGAACAGCCTGTTAGTACCGCAATCTCTACAATCAATAATATCTCCCAGCCTGCCGCTTCATGGGCACTAGAAAGTCACCAAAACCCGTTTCGAAAAGAATATACCGAGGTCAATGCTCCTCTCTCCAAAGTCTACCAGGCTCTCTTGAATCAAAACCTGATGAAACCTTTGGACCCTCGTCCATTACCAAATGCGCTTCCAAAGAATTTCAAACCTGATGCCCATTGTGACTATCACCAAACTGTAAACCATACCACTAACTAATGTTTTCATCTCCGAAACACAATCCAAAGCCTGATTGATCGGGGTATCATCGTTGTAACACCCCATGATTTTGGAGACTCGGAAATTAAATTTTTGGAAAAATAAAATTTAATTAAATTGGAGAATTTTAAAATTTGGGAATCGAGGCCCAAAACTCGAAAATATTTCAAAGTATTCCGGATGATATTTTTTAGGGTACCATCGATCCCGGAAGGGTCGAAATAGTCAAAATAACTGTCATTGGGTTTTATTTCGGCTCCGGAATGTTTTTAAGTTATTTTGGCTCGAATTGGAGTAAACGAGTCATTTAAATTGTGTATTAACATTTAAACTTGGGATTTTATTTTAAAGGATTTGGAGGCTTACGGATGAAGCCATTTCTCATTTGAGAGAAAGAGAGAAAAAGCCCTAGAGGGAGAAAGAAGAGAGAAAGAAGAAGAAAAGAAGAGAGAGAGGAAGAAATCTTTGAGATTCCCGGCCCAAACGCGACATCGAGGACGATCCAACCTCTACAAATCTGAGGCAAGTGTTTAATCTTGCTAAATAGCTATTTGTGTATTTCATTTCATAATTTGTGGGTTAAAGAAATGGATTTTTGGGTATTACTATCAAAACCTAGATTTTTAGGTTTAATCTTGAAATCAATGTTTATATATGGATTTAATGGCATAGAAATGGTTGGGATCAACTTTGGGTTGCTTAATGGGCTTAAAATCATGATTTTATGAAGGTTTGGGGGCTAGAATGAAAAATGTAGGGTTTAAAATTCGTGTGTTTTGATGAAGAAAAAGACCCCTTCAAAAATTTGCAGGCCCGAATCGATTCGCCCCCTTAAGCGAATCGATTCGGTATAGGGAAATTGGTAGGTCTGCATTGACCGAATCAATTCGGACCCAAGCCGAATCGATTCGGCCTGTGGCAGTAGCCTAGGTCTTTGGACCCGAATCGATTCGCCTTGGAGGACGAATCGATTCGCTAGGCCGAATCGATTCGGAATAGGGCCGAATCGATTCGGAAACAGGGTATTTTGAGGTGTTTTCTCCACAGTGATTCCAAACCCTTTTTGGTTGGGTTTATTGATTTGGGGCCTTCTCTTATGATGTAAGAGATGTGTTCTTGGAGACATATAAGGAGTTTCTCACATATTAGAATTTTGGGGACTCCTTAGGGTAATTTGGGAGAAATGTATCCATGTATGTATTTGGAGTTGTGTATAGAGATTTTGGGGAAACCTTTTGGGATTGAGGATCCTAATTGTAGATTAAAGTAAGTATAGATGTGATGTGAGGCTAAGAACTCTTTGAGAGAATTGTGAGGGTATGTTGTGAAATTCTAGGCCAACCTTTATGTCAAATCCTTATAAGGATAGGATATTATTAAGATACGATTCGGGGCAAAATGGAAGAGTGTAGTTGCATACCCTTAGTAATGATACAATTTAAGAAATAAATCCAAGAGATCTTAGACTAGGGGATTCACAAAATTGATTGAACCGTAGTCGAAATCGAGAGCAATGGGATTATTTGATGAAGTTAAGAATGAGCTTGAGTCTTATAGACTATTAGTTATATGTATACCGATAGTCGAAATCATTACTAGATTTATAATGTAAATCTCGGGTTACAGATGGAATGTGTAGTGATGGTTTCCTACACAAAATTTTGGATGATAACCCTAATGTTGAATATATATGTATAGATATATACATATGGCTTTGGGAGACTATTCATCATAGGAAAGATGATTGAATATGTTCAAGTGAGGGATTGTATACACATGTCAAGGTAAATGATATGAGTTTGTGGTGACGGCTTGTATATTGAGGATTTGTGTATACTTATAGCCGGGTTTGTATATCTTATATATATGAATGAGAACTAGTTTATATATAGATATGGATATGACAATATGTGTAAATATATATATATATATATATATATATATATATATATATATGTATATATATATATATGTATGTATATAAATGTATGGATATATTTATGTTGTGAACATACATGGTATGGATATTTAAACCGGATATGATGGTTTATTATTTGATCATATGATTGGATCATATGGATGTATATATATTATGCATGTGAATGGTATATATACTATTTGGTTAAGCATACCCCGCTCATGCTATCATTGGGAAGTTGCGCGCGTTGAGGGTGAGCATCCTGGCTAGAAAAACAGGGTGTGGATATTCCCCAGGTCATAGTCGTCCCGTGTGTTATTATGTGATTTACATTTTTATATTTTTGGGATGAGACGTGGTGGGTATGTTTCGTGTCTTTGCCGGTTTGGAGCTATGACCGCTTCCCGGGACGTCGTGTGCGTGAGTTTACCACGAGATGGGTGTCGTTTAGTCCCACCATGGCGGCCCCAGTATTGCTACGTGAGCCAGGCACTGGGAAGATGATAGCATTGATGCAGTTTTATCGGCGATATATATAGCCGGGTGGTTTATGTGCATGTCCATTGTACATCAGATATGATACGTACACTTGGTCATGGGTATGGATGATTGGTATATGTATATATATGGTGAGCATAAAATACCTATATATATTTATATATCCTATAGATGAAAGGATATAGAATTTTGGTAAAGTACATCTTGAATGATTATGGTGTACTAGATTGATGGGGGTTGATGTATCGCATTTAAGGAATATTTTGGTTACATCATCCCAAGGTTATGATTGGAGAGGTTAGTTGTAGTAGTAGTAGTATTATATTGTATATATGGCATTATGGATCTCTAGGATCGACATTGTCAAGGAGTAGTGTAACGGGGTGGTTCCTTGTTTGGATTTCGCTTTGCGAGACACCCCACGCATGAAACGCAATGCAGTGTTGAAATTGGAGAAAAGTTCTGCCAGTTATGGTATGTACGGCATTATGGATCTCTATAATCGATATTGTCAAAGAGTAGTGTAACGGGGCGGTTCCTTGTTTGGATTTCGCTTTGCGAGACTCCCCAAGCGCGAAATGTAGTACATTGTTGAGAGTAGAGAGAAGTTATGTCGATATTTATGTGTGGCATAATGGATCTCCAGGATCGACGTTGACATGGAGTAGTGTAACGGGGTGGTTCCTTGTTTGGATTTCGCTTTGCGAGACACCCCACGCACGAAACGCAGCGCAGCGCTGAAATTGGAAGGAAGTTGTGTCAATAATGATTGTTCATGTTCATTAATTAGAAATTTAAATTAGATGTTTGAACCCAGTTGCATATTGGGTAATCTACTAAATTTTAATTGTTTAAAGTATAAACCGGAATCCACTAAGCCTAATAAGGCACATATGATTGAAAATAATTGTTTAATTGTGTTTAGAAAAGGGGGTGGATTCTTGGGCTAAGTTAGGAAGGCATTTTTCGTGGGTATAGGCTAGGCCTATGATAAGTTAGGTTGTCCTAATAAATGGGGGTAATTTAACTAAAAGTTGAGGACACGATTAGGTGCGCGCCTTTAGATGAGAGGTGAGTTGGGGTTTCACGAGAGTGCGATTCCACTTTAATTATGAAATAAGTGCACCGATAATTATTATGCACGGTTAACACACTTGCTAAATATTTTTCACAATCGGGGCTCTGACCCGTTTTCTTTTCTCTCCTGCCTGTATATATATATATATATATTATTACAGGTATCCTACAGCATGGATACCGGATGACCTTCTATCAAGAGTCTTGGGAGCCGTGACAGGTGCGGACTGTTGCGGGACGTATCTTGTAGCCGCTTCCTACTTGGTTAAAATTCTAGGTAGGATTCATGTTGTATATCGGGTTTGTACCCAAGGGATATTTATATACATGTTTATATTTATTCCATTTCAGTTATTGTATTGGCTGTGATCCGACAGCTTATTCGGGTCTACTTTTTATAGTACCTCCTGTTGTATTTATTTATTTCATTTTATTTCTAGCATTTCATTTATCTTAGTTTCTTTCATGCGTCTTTCTTTTCTTTTTAGTAGTGTTAGTTAGTTGTCTGTTTCACATTTTATTTAATTTTAGCATCCCGCTTATGTGATTCCGGGTAGTTAGTCCTATATTATATAGTACCGACAGTTGATGTTGAGACTGGACCATCTGAAATTCCTGATTTAATATAGTATAGGGTTGGCCACCCGTTATTATTTTAGGCGGGTTGTTACAATCGCCCCACCAGTTAATCCTAAAGCAAACACTACCCATAATCCACTCCCAATTCACATAAACTCCATCTTCCTAAAAGAAGATTCAGAACTCTACCCATCTACCCAAATCATGCCAAGTAAATCACCAATCATGTCCATATACTCTCCTAAACCTTTCCAAACATGCCCACATTTCCTCCTACACCCTACCAGCCTTACCGATCAAACCTTATCACTCCTCACCAGAGCATGCATCATTATTCGTACCCGTTATGGAGGTAAAGACATGTAATTATCAGAAGTGTTGAATCAAATCCTAGAGTTCGGGCTGAAATTACCCTCCCAAATGACCATCGACTGTGAGAGATTCAGTGAGCTATTCTTAGAAGATCAAAAATGGGAACGAGAGTCAGATAACTGGGTGGTGCCAGCCGACAAAGTTAGTCTAGATGACCTGGTCCAGATCATGGCAAATTTGTTTCAACAGACTGGTGATATTTATAGCATATCCGAGTTGCTCGATGCTTTGAAATTATAAAGGCACTTGGTTCCCTCAATCTTGTATTTCCCTACCAAATGGGATGAATTATATGAAGAGGCCATAGAAGTTGTATAGTGTATTGACTTGTATGGAGAGATAATATCATTGCCACCGGATGGGGAGATGATTCTGAAGATTCAGATGAAGAGTTAGGTCCAGGAAAGACTAGTCTAATAACCAACCTATGCAGAATGATATCATTCGAGAAGCTACTAGAAGAGGTCAACTAGGTTTTTGAGCAACCTGATATTAATGAAGAAAGAGGATTTATATTTTTTCCCTCTTTCGTGAACCACATGACCAGGTTAGGGAGATATTACCAGAATCCAAGCTTACAACCATCAGCAAGAAATAAAGGTAAAGGTGTTGAGAATTTCCCTATGCCAAAAATGACCCTTGAATAAAGTAAGGTCCTTGATCAACTGAAGAAAACTCAAGCCAACATTACTCTATGGGGATTATTCTGTAATACCCCGTATTTTTGTGATATTTATTTATGGGATTAATTGAATTAAATGTGTATTAATTGGAAATTAATCCGGATAAAATACTTGAGAGATGTGAGTTAGTATTTGATATTAATGAGTATATATGGCTATATATAAATATTGAACTATGAAACTTGTCGTGAGATTGAAATACGGCAATTTGGAAATCTTGTTGAGACGCGTGTGACAGTCGCGTCATGGAATATAATTATGATAATTAAAAAGTAAATTTTATTTTTATAAATCGTATGGTCGTTTTAAGTGCGCCAACGCGTCCAAAAGGGTCGAAATAGTCAGAAAACACTAGCCGGGGGTTTAGTTTGGGTCCCGGGGCATTTTTAGGCCATACCGGCAACGTATAAGGGTAGTTTGGTAATTTTGAATTTTTGGGAATTAAAACCTACGAAAATTGGGAATTAAAAAGCTGACTTGGTAATTGCCCACTAAACCCACTAACCACATCTTAGGACTTAATTGGCTACGGGGGTTATTAGAATTGGTTCCAAAAATTTCCTAAGGCAAACCCTAGCCACCATTAGCACCTTGGAGAAGAAAGCTTGTAGAGAGAGAAGAGAGGAGAATTCTGGAGAGAGAGAGAGAGAGAGAGAGAGAGAAAAACTCATCAATTCGTCATCAAATTCAGAGATACACATAAGGCAAGTTGTTTAATTTCATTATTTTGCAGAGAATGCTTCTTCCATGCGTAGGAAATTCAAATAAATTGTATTGTTCTTAGAGTATGATGAAAACCCATTTAATTGGATGTAGAGATTTAAGAATCTATTGAGGAAATTGCATGTAGAACGTTGATAGGATGATTAGTCAGATGAAAATACATCTTTTACATCATAAAAACGGATTTAGTTATGTCTATGAATGACTTGATTTTTCTAGGGTTCATGTTCTTGAGAGTTGGGAAAAAAATGTTGGAGATTTGATAATTTGATGTAGTTTAGGGTGATTTGAACCCATATAAATGTTGTAATACGGTTGAAACATGTTTAGGAAGGATTAGATACCTTGAAACATTGTTGGAATGACATTTAGGTGAGGTTATAGGTGAAGAGAAGTTGGAAAAACGAGATTAGGAAAATCTGGGCTCGAATCTGGCCACTCGTTAGAAGACCTGCCCAGGTCGTTCGAACGAGCTTCTAACGAGTTGACAGTTTGACTTCTAACGAGGGTGATGTTCATTTGATGACTTTCGTTCGAACGAGACCTCGTTAGAAAGCCCACTTCATTCGAACGAACTCTCGTTCGAACAACCTCGTTCGAACGAGACTTCTAACGAGTTGACAGGTTAGGCTTTTTAGCCTGTTTTGATTTCGCGTGTCCCGTAACCTTACTTAATGGTAGAGATAACCTTCCCCTAATGATAAATTGATATAGTAGGGACATTTGAGATATATAGAGGAGTAAAACCTAGAAGTGTGATTCGAACCAAATGGAAATTATGGAGTAGGACGTGAGTGTCTATTACGATGCGAGAACTATTGACGGCCTAAATAATTATATTAACCGGGAACATATAAATTGTGTAGCTTTATATGTCGGTACGAGATTGAGAAGTGTACCACCAATATATTATGGTTATTACTAAGATGTATGCATACTTAGTATATGTATTGCTTTTATGTGTATGACATACCTACCATACTTGCTATCACGGGAGGTTTACGTTCGCTTAGGGCCCTCTAATCCTTGTGTTGCCCGGATTTAGACTGGTACCTCGACGAACATAGGTCAGAGAAGGACTTATTGGGATGTTAATGAGTCTGTTGATCGTGGGAGCGCAGGTATGTGCGTGACCCATGTGATGTGACTGTGTTCACCTCCATTTTTTGTGATTGTTGTTATCTGAGAACGATTCCTGAGAGATTCGGAATGCGTGACCCTTATGTACGTGATGTACCGGGATGGATAGCAGAGTATGTGTGCACCGCAGCTTAGTCTCGGTGTGCTTGTATTGTATATTGATGACGTGAATAATATACACTTAATTAATGGGAACTATCATGTGTTATTGCGTGTATAAATATGGAAACGTTTTGAGAAAACATAAAGGGATAACCTGAAATGAATTTTATTACTAATTGAGAATCTGAGTTTAAGTAAAGCCCTCTATTGATTTGATAATGCTAGAATGTAAAATGGGAATCGAGTAGTAAGGGGTAGAACTTATTACGGTTTGGTTAGATATGTATGTCATTTATATGGGTACAGTACGTTAGGAGTGCACATGTAGTCGAGAGGTGAGAATTTCATGTGAGTGCACGTCCTAACATGTATTTTGCATTTAATGTTTTAATGTTATTAAAACACTTGCTGTTTTTTTTAAAATGATTTCCACTTTCGGGCTCTAACCCATTTGCTTTCAAACCTATTTTGTAAAAACCATTTTAGGTGCCCAGCCACAAGGACACCATGCTTAGGATCCTCATTCAGGTGACGAGCTGTAGCTGTTTGTGGAAGTTACAGGACTTTGCTTGTAGACGCTTCATCTATATTGACTTTATATTCAGCATTTATCAGTTGTAGGGCATGTCGCCCATTTCTTTAGAGACATTTCATTTATTTCAGTTATTCAGACTTCTGGCATGTAATTAATTCAGGATTCAGACTTTTCATTTTACTTTCAGTTGTGGAATTGTTGTGAGGAGTTTCCTCCGGACTTATTACTATTTGTTGGTTATTTCATTACTTCGTTATGGTGAATGGATTATGTTGTTCTTCCATTATTCTTTTATTGCATGTTAATAAGACTTAATTTAAAATTTGGCAACTTACTTTTTAAATACTAGGTGGTTAGTAATTATTAAAATGTTTTCGACAGTGATGCTATTAACTGAACCAACTTGGCATTTTGTATTGATTTAATAAAGGAGTATCTACCCGGTATTTGATTAGTCGGGGTGTCACATATTCATGTCTTCCCAACTGCACCAAAATTCCCTAATCAAGCTACTCACAGGAACCACAGGTCCTCCTTCAACTACACCAGAAGAAGTAGTGAACCTAGTTCGATCCTTTACCTCTACTTGAATGCTATCCTTTTCTGAAAAGGAAATCCCTAAGAATGGTCCCAAGCACAATCATGCTCTCAATATCTCTATAGAAGTCATAGGTGAGATTGTTCCCCTCTTTCTCATCGACAATGGATCAGCTCTGAATGTTTGCTCGTTAGGAACCCTCAACTATTTGGGACTGAAAGTGAGCGACCTTGATCCAACCTCTATTGTCGTGCGTGCCTATGATAACACCCGTCGAGGAGTAATGGGATCTATAAAGCTTGTAATAGGGGCTTGCCTATAAATTTTGTTGCTGAATTCCAAGTCATCGACATACCAGCCTGTTTTAATCTATTACTCGGACAACCGTGGCTCCACAACATCAAAGGGGTGTCTTCTTTCCTTCATCAAAAATCGAAGTTCTTTGCCAATGGATAAGTTATCACCATCTTGGGAAACAGTGAAAATGCCGAGAATGCAATAACCAGTAATCTGGTACTCGAGATACAATATGGAGTGAACGATATGCTAATATAGGGCTTCCAGGTCAAACCACTCTTACTCCCAATAGGAGATAACTTCAAAGACAGGGTTTGTCCAGAATATGATCCTCATGGAAACGTTAATGTAATCCAAATGTTTAAGAATATGCACTTCATGCTCGGACTGAGGCTAGGTCAAAGTCAACAAGGGATAACTAAACCTATTATGTTTAAGGAGGCCTTTCCTCCCAGTGGCTTGGGCTATCAACCATCAGAAGAAGAACTCAGATTGATCCGTCTACCTCGATTGAAGAGAAACTTAGAATGCGCCAGAACTATCTCGAGAGATTCCCTAAATGGAAGATTCATCAAAGAAGGTGAAGATTTCCCCTTTTGTGGCTTCCCTGAACCTTAGTATGACCCTATAGATAAAAGGATGAAACCAAGAATGGAGATATTTTTCCAAGACAGCTACCTATGGGCCGAATGTTCCCAGCACTATGTGCTACCACTCACTAAGGAGACCTTAGCTAATACATGGGATTTTGAGGATAGAAATTTCGAAGACTCTTTCAACTTCCAGATATTGGGTCTGGCACTCTGCATGATCCACTCAGGGACTACATCATCTGATCCATCCTACCTCATCAAAGATGATGATACACCTCTTCAACTAGCATGCTGTACCTGTGCCACCTGCTAATATCTAGCCTAAACTTGATGTCTATCCCCCTTCCCCTTTAGTTGTTTCCTCTCACTCTGATGTAATAGATACCTCCTTTGATGAGGTTCCAAATGTTATTTTCCCTATTAATGAAATAAATGAAGATTTTGAGTATCTTGTTGTGCCTTACATTAAGTATCTTGATTCTAATCAAACTTTTGATGATGATGACTTTGCAAATGAATAATTCTTAACTAATCTAAATAAGATTAATAACAAAATAACATAATCGCATTCAAGTTAATGAAGATGAAACTGTTGTTATTAATCTCGGTTTTAGTAGCCAAATGCACGAGATTAGGATAGGGGCTACCCTTAATGAGCATGAGCGCACACAACTCAAAGAGCTACTAAAGGAATTCGTGGATGTCTTTGCATGGTCCTATAATGATATGCCTAGCATTGACCCTGAAATAGCACAGCATGAGATTCTAACGCTCTCAGTATGTAAACCAGTTAAATAGAAGCTGCGAAATCTCCGCACCGAATGGTCACTCAAAGTAAAAAAATAAGTAATCAACTAATTGAACGTGGGCTTCATTCGTGTAATTGAGTAACCCACATGGCTAGCCAATATCGTACCTGTGCCAAAATCAGGAGGAAATGTCCCCATGTGTGTCGACTACCAAGACTTGAAGGATGATTACCCGCTACCCAACATCGATATGATTATGGACAACACGACCAGTCATGCTATCAAGTCATTTATTGACGGATTTACCAAATATAGCTAGATCAAGATACACCCAGATCAAGATACACCCAGATCATCAAGAGTAAACAGTATTCATAACCCCTTGGGGAACCTTTTGTGATACTATCATGCCATTTAGTCTCAAAAATGCAGGTGCTACCTACCAAAGGGCGGCCATAACCATTCTGCATTATCCTATACATAAGAAAGTAGAGGCCTATATAGATGACATGATTATCAAGTCCAAGACTAGAGAAGTCCATCTCCCGCTCTCCGAAAATTCTTTGAACGATTGGGAAAATATCAAATGCGGCTTAACCCATAGAAATGTGTCTTTGGTATTACCAAAGGGAAACTCTTAGGATTCATGGTCAGTGAGAAGGGGATAGAAGCAGATCCTACCAAGCTGAAAGCCATACTTGAGATGCCACCTCCCCGAATGGAGAAAGAAGTTCGAGAATTCCTTAAGAAATAATAATACATAAGTCTATTCATCAGCCAATTGACTTCTATCTTTGAACCCGTCTTCAAACTCCTCCGCAAAGACTCAACCAAGGTCTGGAATGAAGATTGACAAGAAGCCTTCGATCGAATTAAGCAAGACCTAACTCGACCTTCAGAGCTCATGCCACTGTAGCCTGAATGTTCCTTACTCCTATACCAAATCGTGATCGATATCGCAGTCGGGGCTCTCCTAGCCCAATACCTTGAAGAAACCCACAAGGAGAAAGCCATATACTATGCTAGTCAGAAATTAGTCGGTTATGAAGTTAACTACACTACCTTGAAGAAGGCATGTGTCGCCCTTGTCTGGGTTACCCAAAAGTTATAACACTACATGCTCGCCTTCTTCATTAGACTTGTATCTCGAATGGATTCCATCAAGCACCAACTCGATAATCCCACCCTATCCAGTCGAATGGCCCATTGGTTGATGATTCTAGCCGAGTTTGATATCACCTATGTCACACAGAAGGCCATGAAAGGAAGAGTCATCTCTGACTACCCTATGGAAGAGGCCAATGTTTGGATTTCAGAATTCCCAAATGAGAATATCCTTTGCGCTTCCCATAAAGATCCTCGATGGAAAATGTTGTTTAACGACACTTCCAATAAAAAGGGGTATGGCATTGGGATTCTCTTAATTTCCCCTGATGATTCCTACACTCCTATTGCCATCAAATTGGATCTCCCCTTCACTAACAACATGAATGAATACGAGGCATGCACGATAGGCCTCAAAGTTGCCCTCGAGAAAAGAGTTCAATATCTCAATGTCTATGGGGATTCAGCCCTAATCATCAGTCAAGTACTGAGGGAATGGAAAGTTAAGGATGAGAAACTCTTACCCTTCTATGCCCTCCTTGAAGAACTGGCTTCCCAATTCTAAGAAATCACCTTCCACTACCTTCCCCGAGCAAAGAACATCCTGGCTTATGCCCTTGCCACCTTAGCATCCATGATTGACATGCCAGAAGGAATAACCATGGCTCCCTTCCTTGTCCAAAAATAGGATAGACCAACCCACTGTTGCCACATCAAGCTCTACACAGAGGAATAATCCAAAATAACCGACTGCTGGTACTATAATATTTGGCACCTCCTTAAACACGGTGAGTATCCCTAAGGATCCAACAAGAGAGACCGAGCAACTCTCCACAGACTGGTCGCCCAATACATTATCTGTGATAAAGCACTATTTAAGAGAAACTTCGATGGAACCCATTTACACTGCATTGCGGGGGCTAACATTGAAGAGATGATGCAGGAAATCCACACCGGGGAGTGCGAACCCCACATGAATGGCCATATGCTCGTCAAAAAGAACATCTGATAGGGATACTACTGGACTACCATGGTACAGGACTACACAACTTACGTGCGAAGATGTCTTAAATGCCCATAATTCTCCAACTTACAGCATCTGTCTTCGCGAGAACTAAACAGCATGACTTCTCCCTGACCGTTTTCCATATGGGGCATCGACATCATAGGGAAGGTTACACCTCAAGCATCCAATAGGCATGAGTTCATCCTAGTCGCTATTGACTACTTCATAAAATGGGGTGAGACCGAGTCATAAGCAGTTCTGAATGTCAAGAAAGTGGACAAATTCATCAAAAAAACATCATCTGCCGATATAGGGTCCCACATGAGCTGGTATCAGACAATGGGTTACATTTTGAGGTAGAAGTTACAGAAGTGGTCGATGAGTATGGAATTTAAAGACATAAATCCTCTCCATATAGGCCTCAAACCAACAGAGCAGTCGAGGCAGCCAATAAGAACCCCAAAGCCATCATCAGCAAGATGACCGAGAGTTATCGAGATTGGGCCGATAGGATCCCTTACGCCCTCTAGGGCTACAGCACATCAGTCAGAACATCTACTGGGGCTACCCCTTAGTCTCTAGTCCATGGCATGGAAGTAGTCCTACCCGTTGAGCTGAAAATACCCTCGTTGCACACCATGCTTAAACGCAAGGTCAGCGAAGAAGAATGGTACCAAAGTCGTCATAACGAGATGACACTCTTAGACGAAAGGAGATTGAAATATTTATATCATATATAAGGTTACCATCACTTTATAGCGAGATCATTCAATAAGAGAGTCAAGGATCGTGGTGTCCGAGAGGGGGACTTATCCCACAAAGAAATAGTATATCCCATCTGGGACCCCGGAGGGAAATTCAAGCCCAATTGGAGCGACCCCTACATCATGGGAAAGATTTTATCGGGCAGCGTCGTTGTGATCACTGACCTAGATGGGGAGGAAATGGCGCGCCCACTCAACCTGGACCATCTCAAGAAATTCTACCCTTTGTCTGAAATCTCGGCACGCTACGACTCTTCTCATCTTCCTTCTATTTTAAAAAAGACTCTTCATTTCCCCCTACCCGGAACTATGTGGGCTTGGTCCTCTAAAAACATTTTCAAAAATGAATTTCAAAGTTTTTCAACACCATCAGAGGTACGTAGGCAGCTCATTCGCTTCACATGAGCCCGACCCCCCTTCTTTTTTCCAAAATGTTATTCTTTTCTTATCTCCGAGAACGACAGTTCATTTTCAACATATATATGAACAAAAGGATTATGTATGCCTTAGATATTTATATAGATAATTCAAAATGCAAAAAGTCATCAAAAGGCACAACTAGATGATTAAAAACTTATTTATTTTATTATCTAAAATTTTTGTACGATTACATCAGCATAAAGAGTTAAACGACTTCCCTAGCCAAAAAACTCAGAAAATAACAAGCCATACTACCCCTGAGAATCATTCCAATTATTCCAGAAAACACAAAACAACGCCTTCTACAAGAAGCTTCACAAAACCCTACCCATAACTGCCAGAGGAACCAGCACCACCATCACCTGCATCCTGGACTCCCCAAACCTCCCCTGCTAGAATAGAGTATCGCAGACGCTCCATGGAGCGATAAGCCCGAACCAACTTGGGTAAACCACAACGCCTCCCTCCATGGTGTCAGTTATGGTAAACCACCTTTGAACAGTCTCCACAGCCAGCATCCTGGCCACTACCTTCTTCCACAACCACTTCATGTAGTCCCCAGATACATGTCAAACTCTCCTAGTAGACTGAGAAGGACGGGTGGATGGACGAAAATTCTCCCACAGAGAACCAAGCCACACGTGCATACGCTCTGTCAGGTCCTCCACAGAAAATAAGTTTGGTGTCCGCGATGGCACAATTTGCTCCCAACCATATTGTCATAGCAGCTGACAGGAAAAGTAGAAAGAGGTATGTCTAAGGCCAACCAGTCTGACGTACTGGTACTCTCCAAGCTCTAAAATGGGCAGCAACTCCCCCCACCAAGGCACGAACCAGCATAGGCCTCGAGCCCCGTGCTCTACAAACCAATTCCCCCAACTCTCAATGTCCAGGCCTATGATAATGAAATAACGAGAGAAGAAGTTTGAAACCACCGGCAAGGGACACTTAGGTGGGACCGCCATACGAAACCTCTTCGATAGCCACGTAAACAACAGTACAGGTCTCCCCCGTAGAAAGTCAAAATGACCCTCCTGCCAGGCATCCAGGCCATTTAAAGTCTCCACCAGTATTACCACTGCAGGATTGTGATGGCATGGAATCCAAGAAATAATAGCATCTAGTTAGGGGTCCACCAGCGTCTCTCCGGCCACTAACAGAACTTTGGAAACAATGCCTAGGATGACGGCCCCAGCATATCCAGCATCACCTATATCCTGCGAATGCACGAACTGCAACACTGTCGAAAGGGAGATCATTCCTCCCATAACTAAGGGCCTAGCCACCGAAGGCAAAATATGAAGAAGCCTGGCCAACAAATCCCTCGAATAACGAGAAAACTCAAGCAACTTCGCTGCAACACTAGGATTTGTCCCCAGCATGGCAGAAAATTCCTCATAGGTAGGACAAAGCTCATCCAACCCAAAGCGACAGACATGATCCTCGGGATACAAAAAACTCGATAGCCGCCATCAGCATGTTCTACGGAATGGGTTGATTGCGCCACAAAGAGGCTCGCGCAAGTGAAAGGCATCATAATCAACATTATAAGAACACATTGCTTCCAAGGCTTCGAGGTAGTAATAAAACTCAATGCTAACAAGTAGAGCCATCTTTCAAGACTAAGAGATAGTAAGCAAGTAAGAATGTGGAAGAGGAAGAAAGTGAAAGTGTGAGGAGGAAAAACCAATCCATACCCCTTTTTATACTTGGAGACTCTCAAGCCAAGACAAAGAACCCTGTAGAAATCGGAGTAAAACTTGCCCCCACCAAGTACCAAGTAATTGAAGATAGTCCAATCAAAGCCTTGGAATTATTGGATTGGACTGACATGTCGATAGGTAGGATAGGGGTCATGCCAATCGGTAACCCCCCATTTTGGGAAATTTCCTTTTTTCCTCTTTCGTCAAAATAAAAATAAATATTTTTTATCTTAAGGGAATTTCGAATTTCGTTTATACTTATACTTTACTAATCTTATTTCAAATAAAAAAATTCTCAAAATCAATTTTCAAAGTTCTTTTTATGGTCTCAGTAGCAAAGTAAAAAGAGCATATGCATTAATAACTAAATAAGAAAATTAGCCAAAAAAATTCATTCTTTCATTTGCATATATTTGGCTGTGTTATATTAACATTTTGTAGAAAAAGAAGGAAAAAAACAACGGGACTCAACCCGAACCCAATCTCTCTCTCTCTTCTCTATATTCTCTCTCTTCTCTCTCTCTAGGATCCCTCATCCCTGTGGCGCCCCTCTTCCCCCTACGGCGAGATGACGTACCCCCACCACCAGAGCTCGATCCATCCCCAAACGAGACAGATGGCACCAAGAAATAAGGAACTGGAACCGACTCACGCATGTGAGCAGTCACCAAGGATATCCAATCCCTGATGTCCTTCAACCAAGTGGTCGAAATACTAATATGCTGAAAGGAAGAATAGAAAAGATCAAATCAGTCAAGCATAAGGAGAGAGAAAAAAATCAAGGAAATCTAAGGAAAAGACATACCGCAGGCCGAAGAACCTCCTCCATCAAACCCAACTCCTTCGGATCCATCGTGTGAGGGCGATGCTACAAAGGCACGGATCCCCCATCGTCCCATAGAAGGTTGTAACTAGGGGAATGCAGTCGCACCAAAGGAGGCCTTGAAGTCATCGTCGTCGCCGCTGAGGTAAATACACCACATGTGCTATGAGAAGACCCCACCTGCCGACTCGAACCGGCTCTAGGGAGAGGCATCACATCATAAATGATAGGGGCATTAGCCAACTCATGACGAAGGCCATGTAATCATGCATCACCGCTATGTCAGTGTATAGGGAGTAGGTCTTTCCCGTCATCGTAGCCACCCGGGCATCATCGGACATCCCCCGTACGCACCTCATGAACATAGGGATCTCTTCGGCGGTACCTCTACCTCATCCTCCATAATTTGATAGATTACCCTCTCCCCAAGATACCAGGAGTGGTCGAACTCATGCGCCGGCAGGTGCCGCATCTGCGCATGTCCCCTAGTCACCCCGGTGTGCTGAATAGCCATCCCCTAGGGATATAAGGTCACTTACAAATCCCCAACGAAAGTGAAGGATCAGTGTCAATAAAATGGTATCAAAGGAAAAGAACAGTCTTAAGGACAAAAGAATGTTTACCCTCTCGCTCTTTAGGCCATTCAAGACCTGATGCACTGCCTCTAGAGAAAGGTTCTTCTTCGGCTGTCGGTTAGACCTCTGCCATCAAAACATCAGATAAAAGTCCCCAACGGAGTCATCCTTCAGAGAAATCAGTTGGGTGTTCAACCCTATCACCTCGTAGAACCACGTCTGCAAAGGACAATAATCAGCATTCAAATCAAAAGGAAATGCATGAATGGAAAATGCGAATGCGTAAAGAAAAATGCGCAAAATAAAGAATACCTTCAGAAGATATGTGGACCTAATAAAAGTCGGTCGATAGCACCGGCAGAATACATCCAAAGAATAGTACAGGGTTGCCAAAGTCAGGCTCCCACAGTCATAGAGGCGGATGTTCGAAAACATCCTCAGAAATGGCAGAAACCATGAGTGAACTCGTTGCCACCAAGAAACCCCCCAGCACCAATAAGATAAATAAATGGGCCATCTAACACATCTTCTGCCCGTTGTTCTCATCAACCCTCTTACTCAGCAAAAGCTCCTTTAGAGAAGACAAGCGGAGAGAATCCCCAGAAACCACCCTAGCTACGTCACCTAAAGCTACCGTAACCATATTCGACGTCACCCGCAACGTCCTGTCCACCTCAATATGGACACCCTAGTAATCTAGCCCCAATAGCTGCTAAATGTCAATGGGAGTCACTGCCATCTCCCCAAAGTCAAAATGTAAGGAGTGGGTAGTGTCCCACCACCTCTCTCCCAGAGCGTATAAAACCGTAGTAGAGTGAGGCGTCTCATCCAATGCCGACACTAGCCTCCCAAATCCCGAAGAGGACACTATTTAGCCCACCACGGCAGGAAGATTCTCCCAAATATTCTTGAGCCCTGTCGTACCACGAGCTCAAATAGTCGATATGGAGATGTCAGACTGTCAAGAATGAAGAAAACCCTTGTCAGATTCAGGAATTAAAGCAATATCGTCAAGAAAAGAAAAAAATAATACCAAGAGTCATGCGATACTTACATAGCCGCCAAGGTTCACCACCCTTGAAAAGTGATGACGCGAAGGCTCACGCAAAAGAGTTTAATCATCTGCCACTGGCTCAAACGAGTTGAAAGAATTCGTATTACCCAATGCAAGGGGCACCCTAGCCCTCCACTCCAACCCTGCCTAGTCGTCGACATTGAGCCACGCCATATGGGTCACACTGCTTGAGAAGTCAGCCATTTCGGATGTTAGGACGATTTGCAAAGGTTTATAACATAAGAAAAGAAGTAAAAAAGTTGTACAAAATGAGGGGAACCCACCCCTTTTTTATAGGAGGCTAAGGGTCATGCCGATTGGCAGTCCCCTCCATCCATCGATCGGCACTGAGCCTTTCACCTACTCGAGGCACCCCAAAAGTCCGTGCCGATGCCGATGGGCACACCCACACCTATACCGGTCGGCACACCCCTTAAAATTTCGTACAAAAAAGTCCGAAAAAATACAAGAAAAACTCGAAAAAAAATTAAAATTGCCAAATCCGTTCTAGCACCTTGTTCACTAAGGAGAACATTTTTTATACCCCGAGCGAAACTCCAGAGAATCATCATCCCCAGCAACGTCTCCAAAGGACGCTCTAAATTTTCCCCAACTCATTCACTATTCCCCAACGGAACCCAAAATCTAATCTTTATCCCCAACGAAATCCCCGAATTTCTCGAAGGAAAGTACACCTTTTTCTTAGGTCAGAATTGGCCTTAGTCCTCGGTGGTCACCTCTTTTAGGTCAGAATTGACCTCAATCTTGGATCTTCACCTTAGTTAGGTCAGAATTGACCTCGATCTTGGATCGTCACCTTAATTGGGTCAAAATTGACCTCAGTCCTCGGTCGTCACCTCTCTTAGGTCATAATTGACCTTGGTCTTGGATCGTCAGCTTAGTTGGGTCAGAATTGATCTCGGTCCTCGATCGTCACCTCTCTTAGGTCATAATTGACCTTGATCTTGGATCGTCACCATAGTTAGGTCAGAATTAATATCGGTCCTCGATCGTCAACTTTCTTAGGTTAGAATTGATCTCGGTCTTAGATCGTCACCTTAGTTAGGTCAGAATTAACCTCAGTCCTCGGTCATCACCTCTTTTAGGTCAGAATTGGCCTCGATCTTGGATCATCACCTTAGTTGGGTTAGAATTAACCTCGATCATCGGTCATCACCTCTCTTAGGTCATAATTGACCTCGGTCTGGGATCGTCACCTTAGTTAGGTCAGAATTGACCTCGATCCTCGATCGTCAGCTCTCTTAGGTCAGAATTGACCTCGATCTTAGATTGTCACCTTAGTTAGGTCATAATTGATCTCAGCCTTGGATCGTCACCTGAGTTAGTTCATAATTGACCTCGATCCTAAGTCGTCACCTTTTTTAGGTTAAAATTAGTCTCGGCCTTTGGACGTCACCTCTTTTAGGCCAGAATTGACCTCGACCCTCTGAATCGGTTATCAACATCCCTTAGGTCTATAAAACTGACCTCTTTCCATCAAGTGGTGTCTATTCGACGACCATAACTTATTCCAAGCTGACCTGCCGAGGGGCTCCATAGACACCACCTTCTAAGACCTTCTAAGTCTCCTTAAACTCCTAGCACTTCCCCCTTCTATGGCAAACCTAGGTCACACTCCGAGTATCGATCTAGAGACCATCGGGTGCTCCCGAGCCCTGAATCGACCCCATTTAACTCCGATCAACTTTATCATCATAGAAAAATCTCATTGAATCTTCGAAGAGCACTAAAACCCCTTTCCAACGATCCACCCCTTGTGTAAAAAAGCATAATCGTTCGGACGAACAATTAATTTTCCCTCGAAAATTGATTTAGAGGCCACCGGGCGCTCTCGAACTCTATTTGACCAAAGTCAACTCTTCAAATCAAATGAGACTGAATGAATCTCTGAAGGTCACTGAATACCCTATCCAACAATACGCCCTGTGCACGATTCTGACCTACAGTACGAACGAACAATCCGTTTTACTCTGAGAGGACACCGAGCGCTTTCGGGCCCTGATTGACCGAGGATAACTTCCCGAACTAAGCAAAAATCTTTGTAATGTCCAAGTACATCTCCTAACCTTTCCAATGGTCTGCCCCATGCGTGATTCTGACATACCATGCAGACGAACGATCCGTTTGTGTCCGATGATCTCCCATCCAAAGGACCGACATGCACTTCCGAGCCACATTTGACCCAAAGTCAACTCTCTGACCCAGGAGCAGCCTAAAGAACTCTTATAGGCCTCTAAAATAACTTTTTAACGGTATGCCCCGTGCACAACTCGGATCAACGATTTTTCCAAGAAAGTCCCCACGAGACTGCCAATTGGCAGATCCTGAACCCTGCCTATCGGCACAGTGTCAAGGGTGACCTGCCAATAGGCACCCCCTGACCCTATAAATAAGGTCCATGACCTCATTGCTAGAGAGAAAAAAGAAACCATCGGCATCAGTAATCTAAGCAACATTCTCTCGAAGTCAGTGAAGTTCCATATGAGCAATCTCATTCAAGCTTAAATACCCATCCTTTTCACATCCAATTTGGAAAATATCCTTCTCTCTCATCAACATCCATCAACATTCAAAGGAGTTCATCCAAGATACAAGCTCAAGCTCCAAAAGAAGGTCCAATTCCTTCTCCCTCTCTTTCACATCTCTTGTTTTGCATAAATTACTTTAGATTCGTAATCTAGTTTCATTTGAGTTCATACATATTAACATCTACACTTTTATTAGTATATTGCACATACTCTATTTTTCTTAAAAAATCCATAAACAAATAAAAGAGGGTTACACACGTAAATTACGAACGGAATTATCCACCACACTTTTTTCCAAAACTAAAAACATATTTTCTACACACGCACCTAATAAAATTTCGTTCGAATCTATGGGGTAAACCCCACCCCTATCCTACATTCGAACTACGTGGACCTTAATGCCTTTAATAGGATACATAGGCGTCTCGGATTAAAATTCGAGACTCGAGTTCAATTTTCTAATTTTCTAATTTCTCTTATTTTTCATAGTGCTCAAAATTACTCGTTATCATCATACATATATATAACATATTTGCTCGCGTCTCATCCCACACATATTATCGTTTCCCAATAACGATCAATATCGTGATGAACGCTCATATTCTATCTTCTATATTTATTACTATTTGGGGAATATTCCTACGGATGACTTCACCCTATCGTTTTCATGATATGGGTCGAACAGTTCCAATCTCCATTATATAAACACATGCATACACTTCACGGGGATAAAAAGGAAAATATAAACATTTACCCATGAGATACCTCAAGGGCGGGATAGGTGCCTAACACCTTCCCATTCTGTAACTTAGCCCTCGAACCTCTGATATATTGGTTTTGTATGTATCAGTTTTGTCCTTGATGCCACCCTCTTGAAAGTGGAAACATATTCTTTTGCCTGTTTTTAGAAAAATTGGTTGGCGACTTTATCTTTTTACATTCACCCCACACCGACGATGGTCGAAGCCCACCTTTTGAAAAGAAGGGTGCGAGATTGCGACGCAACCTCCATCCCCGGGGGGGATCCTCTTTATCCGTTCCCCCTGGAACAAGCGTCACACCAATCGGGATGGCCACAATTACTATGTGGTTATGTAATATGGAATTATAGAATTTTACAACTTTTCATGAATGTAAAACGTGACAGTTTGGTATATTATGTCAGGACGCGCGTGTGAGTCGTGTCGGGACTAATTTAATGGATTAAAGAAGTAAATTATTTTTAAGTGACTCGTATGACCATTTCGAGGGCGTTATTGAGTCTTGAAGGGTCAAGATAGTCAAAATAATGTACTCGAGGGTTTGGTTTGGGTTCCGAAACAATTTTAGGCCTAACCGGCGTCCCAGGAGGGCATTTTGGTAAATTATATTTTTGGGGTTTAATTAATGACGAAAATTAGAGATGGATAATATCAGTTACATAAAGGAAAATTTAGGGTATTGTTCACAAACTTCAAGGGATAGCCATAGAGGGTGATAGAGAACAAGCCCCAAGAGATTAAGGCCAAAAACCCATCGTAACCACCTTCACGTAGATCGAACGATGAGGAACAAGTCTATAACAATTTCATCCGTGGATCAAACCATCAAAATCGAGGAAAGTCTTTATTACTTGCTTTCTATTAGCAATAATTGTGCTCATGTTAGTACAGGAATCAAATCCATGATGTAGAATTGATTTGGGTGAATTTAGAGAACTTAAGTTATGGATTGAGAGTTGTTTTGATGAAGAATTGAATCCCTTTGCATATAGAATAGAAATCCCATAATTATATGTTGAAATTAAGAAATAAATCTGAGTTTTTGTTTAGAGTTATGCACATAATTTGGGAACTAGGATTCTTGATAATTAAATTGGAAATTTTAAATTTAATTGATGATTAGTGATGAATTAATGATGTTATATTGTTGGAAATCATATGTAGATGTTAGCTAGTCGATTAGAATTGAATGATTGGTGTTTGGGTTGAGTATTTTAGAGGTTTTAGGCTTAAAAATGGTGGAAAACGAAATGGTTAAGGTTTAAGAACGTTATAGGTCTGGTGGCGAAGAGAATTGTTCAATCTCGTACGAATGAGATGGGATCTCATGAGAAGTCGTTCTAACGACATGTATCTCGTTCGAACGAGATAGCTTCTGCTTCGAACGACAACTTCAAAAATCTGAAAATTCCTAGTTTTACCTAATTTGAGTTACACAGTTAATTTGAGTGAGGAAGAATGTTATTTGATGAATTTAGACCTGTGCAGAATTTTTGGGAAGTATTTGGGAAATAATGCAATAAATATTGGAACGGTAAGTTAACCTTGGAAATTTCGAGAGAGAGTAATCAAAACAATAATATTATAAGTAGTAATGAGAGAATGCTACGTATGAAAAATATATGTATGGGTTGGGTGAATACCTAATAAATTCTAATAGGATGTGAGAATGTCTATTATATGATTGTATTTATGTGTATAGCATACATATGCTGCTTGCTATAAGGAGGAGGTTTCGCGTAGTGGACAGTCTTATCTTGGGTGACCCAATAGGGGGATATTTGGCTTGTACCCAGAGCATATGAACTTGGACACATGTTATCTGTTACGTAGGATGGTTTCGACAGTTGAATGGAACGTAGGTATGTGCGTGACCCATTTGGCCGGTGAGTATGATCGCCTCCAATATTTGTGTTATGAGATTTAAGGTTCGGGAGAGACATCGTGCCAGTTGTACATATGCAGCGAGCGATGCACCAGGACATGATAGCAGAGTATGCATTTACGCCAAGTGGTATTAACCTAAGGGTGCAGGATTATTGTGTATATATGTATATATGTATAGGGATTTTATGACTATAATAATATATGTGCTTGTGGATATTTCTACTTTGTGAAATTAGTAGATACGGTAATAATAATAAATGCTTTGCGCCAAGTGGTCGTAACAAAGGGGTGCATTATTAGTGTGTATATAAATAGGGATGTTGTGAGTATATATAAAGAATATACTTGGGGGAAATTCTACTCCATGAAATTAGTAGATATAAAGGGCTGGCAATTTTTGACACGATAACCCGTTTATGGTAATAACCCGAAATGACCCGAACATGACACAATTAACTTGTATAGATTTAAGAGTACTTAAAACTTATACTCAAATTAAAATCAACGCGACCCGAAAATGACACGACTAACCCGAATTGCCAGCCCTTAATAATAATGAGAAATATAATGATTTCAGTGAATAAAAGTTTACCCATTCGGACGGGGAATATAACAAAATTTAGTTAGGTGGTATAACTATCTAGTAACGTATTGTATGGGCGATACGGGATTCTCTTTCGAAATGTAGTTAGAAGTATGAGGTTATGGCCTAGTTGGGAGTGATATAGATAACTAGGTGAGGTAGATGTACATTAGGCGTGCACCATAGATGAGAGGTGAGAATCTCATGTGAGAGGTCGAAACTAACATGAACATAATACTTGCTTTATTGCAGTTTTAAATACTTGCTAAAACAATTATTTTTACAACTCAGGCTCTGACCCTTTTCTTTCTATTCTCCTCTCTTTCGCTATATATATATGTATTATATCAGGTACCCAGCCACAAGGTTACCACCAGACTGAGATGCGTGGATCATTTGGCGAGCTGCAGCTGTTGTGAAAGTTGTAGGTCATTGAGATTAGACGCTTCTATCTTTCCATTCAGTTTCTAGTTAGGCATTTCAGTCAGGGAAAGTGTTGCCCGTTCCTAGTTTAGTTATTTCAGAGACTGCACTTTTCTTATTAGCATTTCTTTTCCTGTTGGATTGAGTAGGGTTATACTTTTGGTGTGAGACTTTGAACTAGAATGTTTAATCCAGTCTTGTTTATTTCAGTAGTTGTTCCTATTCAGTATTTATTTTATTTTGGTGTAATGCAGTTAGCTTATGTTCTAAAATGGAAATTTATTAATGGTTAAATGGAGTATAATTAAATGGAAAAATGTTTTGACACTTAGCTTAATTAATTATTAGGTGATTAATAAAAAAAAATCATTTTTGGACAGTGATGCTAAGAATGAACCAACCAGTCACTTCGGATCAATTTAATAAATGACGATCACCCGGTATTTAATTTGGCGGGGTGTCACAGGTGGTATCAGAGCATCAGGTTCTAGTGTCCTTTGGATCTGTACGACTTTCTACATTTTCAGTGTAATGTTCTTTGATGTAGAGCCTTATTATAGGATTATTTTCTTCCCTTACGTATGCGACTTACGTTCTCCGTCTATAAATTGTAATTGATGTGACTCATTATACAAAATTATTTGTACATCGAGCACCAAGTATTATAGGACGATCGGCGAGCACTATAAGAAGGACGGCAGGAGAAGAAGTCCAGCAGAAGACATGGAGTAATTTGGGAATGATGGACGTGACAAAAGTCACTATGGGTATTATTTAAGCAAGTGATAATCGAGTCATCACTCGGGAATAAAAGGGTTCCCCAGTCACAGTCGTAGGTAACAGTGGAGCAATTTCAGGATTATCTAGCATAGTCGACAAGGGAGAAATCAGGGGGAATCTTTTAAAAAGTCAACGGTAAAGATGCGAAGGAGAAAGAGAGGAAGTGGAACCGGCCAATGGACGTAGAAAATTTGAAGGCTATTGTGAAGAGTGGAGTTCAGAAACACTCAGAATTAAAATTTTAACTAAATTTATAGCTCTTAGGAGCGACATAAAGTGATTAGATTCAGTCACCATATATAAAGGAGTGTGTTTGAAATTTAAAGAGACATTTTGGTACAATTTGACCGTGAGGTCTTCCCTTCGATGTTATAACATAAATACTGGTGAAATCTTGAAACGTAGCACAGTGGGTAGGCTAGAGACCGATCGTGAGAGATAGGTTGAATTGCCTAACGAATTCCGTATCTAGAAAAGGGGGATAGAATAGAAAGGGTTTATAATTATAAAGGACAGTGTGTAGAATACGAGGTTGGAGGAGAAATCCAGCTGGAATGACTGATGTTGATGTCATCAAAGTTATACGTTTATAAGTTATTTCAGAAATTCTAAAAGAATTGAGCCAAGAGGGTTAGAGAATTTGGCCGAAAAGCAAAACTAAACCTAATGGTGATAGTGAAACACCTCATGCGAGTATGCCAATAGGGAACTCATTTAGATAATTTTAATTGATTAATTTTCTACAAAGTGACAATGAAGTCAATCAGGGCTGTAGAGGCCAACAATAGTTCCGAAAGGCCCACATAGCCAAAGGGACAACGGGAGAACAATTGGGAGCTAAGACTGCCATTACGAAGGAAGGAATTTTCAAAATGGTCAGTGGGACCAGTGACGGGAAATGGCTCGGGAAGTTCCCTATGTGTAGAGAGTGGGACCACCAGTGTTGAAAGTGTCCACGTTGAGAAGTACAACCGATAATATTTGAAAATAGTAAACCATGTCACTTAAGTATAGCAACTGGAGGAGTGAGATTTTCAGAGTAGGAAATTGAGACTAGATCATTGAACACAATAAGTTACAACCTGAGAGTGGTGGGTTTAGGCAGGACCAGTGGAGTCCTCAATAATAATAGCATATAAAAATCCTTAGGGTCATTGGGGCCCAGGGGGAAATAGGGTGACTAGTAAGGCCATAATTGAGGTCTCAAGATTTAAGCCAATGTTTCAATAATGGGCGTGTAAGGCAAATAACATAATATTCTTCCCACAGCGAGGATGGGAAACTTGGGGTGAAATACTAGATGTATAAAGATTGCAGATACTCATGGATCGTGTTAGCAACTACGTATTGGGATCCTACAATCAGGCGAGCCTGATGAAGTTTTGTTTCATCATTGCAGGGAAAAGGATTAGGTCAAGTGACATGGGTGTATCACAATACATATATGAATTGTTAACACTAAAGTTCACGTGCGAGTCGAGTTTAGAGGGTACATTAATTTTGGACAATATGATTATAAGTGTATTGATCATGGGTAACAGGATTTTAGATGTCCCCCGTGAGTGAGTCGGGTGGGCCCTAAAAGCATATTTTATTGTTATAATTTACTATTGACTGAGTTAGCAAAATAGAGCTTATTGTGGTAATGTGTAGTGATAATTACTAAATGTTTGAACGATAGTAGATTGAGTGATAAGACTATCATGCTGGATACTCCAGGTGAGTAAAATTACTTATGTGTGGTGCCACCTGAAATAAGGATAGGCCTATATATATATATATATATATATATATATATATCATGATACCGTAAACTTTAGTGAATTTATTGTCTCGTTAGATATGATCCGGTGCATAGGTATTTAAATTACTGATATGACTCAGGATACATTTTGTTCTTTATAAGGAAGCAAAATATAGCTCGTCATATATATAGCACCGAAAACTTGGGATAGTGAGAGCGCCATATTTTATATTATTGTAAAGGACATACGTAGATTAGTATGTCAATATACGGAGATGGTGGGAAGGTACATATTATGGACTGAGGAGCTTACGGACCTCGACGACCGATAGTAGTGTATCGGGAGGGTTCCTTGTTTGAATTTCGCTTTGTGAGGCATCCCACGCATAAAACTAACGAACGTTGGGAGTTAGAGAGAAGTTTGGATGATAGTACATGGGATTCGTATCTTAGTAATTGTACATATGTGAGTATAATTGAGGGTTGATAATTCCACTATAATGTGAGAATATATTTTATTTAAGCAAAAATGCGCAAGTCATAGGGTGTATGGGCACCCTAGGTAATTGAATCTTGATTTTTTTTCCTGTTCGGAACATATGGGATGAGGTAAATCAAGATAGAAATGGAGATATCAGGACTTGATTGTACGCTCATGAGAATGGTATTATATTAGGCAGTAGATTGTGATTGTCATGTGAATTTGACAACATTTAGCCTGGGGAATTGAATTTTATTCCGTAAGATTTGTTAGAGGCTTACGTTTCACGAGAAAATGATTTTTAGAGCAAAGGAAGAACCTGTGACACGCGGTGAGGCAAAGTCACATGGATCAAGGTTAGAGGTACATTTGAGAAGAATATCAGATGCATCATATTACAAATGACAGGGGTGATGGGATTTAATAAAGAGAATATTGATAAATTCGATTTGTAATGGGTCACCCGTCTGTTGGAAAAGGGTGGACCATCCGAAACCAGTAGGAGTTTCTTCAACCCTGTAACACCCCGCCTAATTAAATACCGGGTGGCCAGTCCCATACCAAATTAAAACAGAATATACAGTTGGCTCATTCTTAGCATCACTGTAGAAAACATTTACAACTCACCCAATACTCAATTAAGCTGGTGTTAAAAACTTTTCAAATTTTAATTTAACAAAATCCATTTCCAGTTTAAGAATAACACAACACATTTTATTCTACAACACTGATAACCAATTAGATAACACAAAATAATTTGAATGCAATTGGAATAAACATTCCCAAATAATATTAATCCATTACAGTAATCCCAACAATATCAAATGTATTAAAATGACACGAATACCATAGTATTTGACCCTGATAGAAGAAGATAACTGAATCCTTTGGGCGACATGACCTACTAAGAGAATACTGTGAATCAACTGATGATAGGCGTCCAAGAAAAACTCCATAAATCCATAGCCTGTCATAATCCGCTAAGGTTGGCGTCCCTGTTGCTGGACACCTGATATAGAAGATACAATAGAAAAGAAAATATGCAAGGAAACGGGTCAGAGCCCGATTGTGAAATGATTTTTAAAGCAGTAAGTATTTAACAAGTGCAATAAATCTTTTATTATGTACATGTTAGACCCAACTCTCACTTGCCATTCTCACCTCTCAAGTAGAGTGCACACTTAACGTTTCCTATTAACCTCCTAGTTAATGGTTCCTCTTTTCTAGTCTCCATATTATAATTCCATCCCAATATCATAATCCCCATATGTCCCATACCATACGTCACATTATTGTTAATTTACATTTCTCATCGTTTCTCATTAACATGAATCATTTCTCAATTAATATGAATTAAGTTTTTCAATAAACATTCATTAACTTAATTCAATTATATTTCTCTATTCACCGTTATCTACAATTATCACCGTAGATAGATTTAACCATAATAAATATCCATTCATTCATTTAATCCATTATATATATATATATATATATATATATATATATATATATATATATATATATATATATATATATATAATACGGCACCCCGAGTCACAGCTACGGTGCAATGCATTACTCTGCTATCATGTCCCAATATCGCTGGTCGCCGAAAAGGGGACAAAAGGTTCGGTGAGGATACCTCGAACCATTAACAACAACACAATCATTGGAGGCGAACAGAGTTCTCATACCCATGGGTCACGCACATACCTAAGTACCCATAGTCAGCGGACTTATCAACTCCTCGATAAGTCTTTCATAGACTTATGTTCTCGAGCGACAAATCAAAGATCCCATGGATTCATCAAGATATGACTGCCCTCACGCGCAAACCTCCCACCGATAGCAAGTAAGCTAGGTATGTCATACACATAATCATTAATCAATCAAATAGGTATTATCATACCTATAGTATACTAACAACAAGGTACTCACATTAACCTCAGATTATTCCCTTACGTAGCATTATATCTCTTTAAATCCCACGTATTAAAATGTCATATCTTTACTTAATAATTTAATTATCCTCGCATCCTATAACATCTCTCCACTCCCGACGTCGTTAAGGTTCATGCGCAGAGCGTCTCGCAAAGCGAAATCCAAACAAGGAACCCCTCCAATACACTACTACTTAACTTTGTCGATCGAGGAGGTCCGATAATTTCAACTATGCGATCGGGATAACCTCATACCTTCTTTCAACCAAATGTGTTCTAAACTCCCATCTCTATCTAGGAAACATACCACTACGCTCTTGTATTACACTCCGTCCTTGCGAAATCAAAAATGAGCTTAAACTCAGTCCTTGATGTTCAAATTGTAACCCTAAGGCTACCCAGGTGTTATATTAAATCTCCCCTACTTGAACTATCCTTAATCCTCATACAAACAGATTAGATACCAACACATGAATCTAGCAACCGAAATATCTTTAACTTTAATTATCATAATTCTAATCAATTAAATCCCAATCAAATTAATTCAAATCTTAACTAGGGCTTACGGGTCTTCTCTAAGTCCCATAATATTCAATTAATAATCACCGAAGATCTACAAAAGTTTTGGGATAAGAACCAACATTAAAAAGAAACAACATCATGAATTCTCATATTTTAAATACTCAGAAAAATCAGATCCAAAAATTATTCAAATCATCAATCCGACTTCAAATTTGGATTCTACACGAAAAATTGAGTTAGGTATGTGTTTTGAGTTTTTCTTAAATCTCATCCAAATGCACTCAAAAAGAAGATCTAAACCTTCCAAATTAGCTCTTCTCATTCCACTCGTTTTTGCCTCTTTTTCCAGAAAATTATCAGCATATTATCTTCAAGAACACTAAATTATTTTCAGAATTTCTTCCACAGATTGATGAATATTTATTGGATTACTAACTACCTACAACATGAGTTTAATTCCTATATATTTTTAGATTCCAAATATCCATTAACAACTATATCCTTTCATCTTCCAAGCATGAAAATCATCTCTTTTTATAAATATCCTAACATGGACAATATACGAACTTAAATTGCAAATATCAAACACTTGCCTCTAATGAAGATCTGACCCTTTGGAGTTGAATAACACAGGTGGTGATGGTGGTGGTGACCTTTGACTTTTGGTTCTCCTCCTTCCTAAGCAAACTTCTTTTTCTTTCCAAGCAACCTTCCACTCTCTCTAAGAAGATGACTTTTCAATTTTGTGTAGAAGAGATGAAATGAACCTACATACACTAATCTCCAAATACCTATAATAAGACAAAACCCGAAATCACTATTCACCCCCTTGTAAAAATAACCAAAATGCCCTTTTGGGTTGTCTTTTCATTTCCAAATGACCCGAAACTCAAAATTAACATCCAAATAGACTTTTCTGACTATTTCGAACCTTCCGGACGCAACGACGCAGTCAAAATGACTATAAGGTCGATAGAAAATAAATTTCCTTTTTAATTTAATAAATTAGTCCCGACATGTCCCATACCTCGTCTGACTAAAAATTCAAATTACCGAATTTATATCATACCGTCATATCAATGACATCACATTCATATATTACCTAAATATCTTTAATTAATATTCAGAATCATCCATTTTAATATCCACAATTCGGATAAAACCCAAATGAATTAATTTATAATAAGATCCAATTAATCCATTAATTTAAAATATAACCCATTTTAAAAGTCATTAAAATTACGGGGTATTACAAACCGTTAGGGATTCCTAAGAAATAAGGGGAAAGTATTCCCTAGGATTTTATCGCGAAAAGGGTTACGATCCTATACGAGTGATATAGATCAGTTGACCGAAGTAAATCACGTTATATCAGTTAACATTCGTCATATTACGGGACAGTATGCGCAGACCTTTATAATCGAGATAGTGAGGTTAGATAGTGTACCGCTTGATGTCGTGTCCAAAAGGGACAAAGTTATGAATGATTATGACCTACCATCCTCAGACAAATGGGTAGAAAAAGCGGACTAGTCAGATGTTGGAGAATAAATTATACGTGTACCCTTGAATCTCAGGGAAGGACGAGAGCAATCCCTTCCACTAGTGGGCTTTGTGTACAATAACTCATATAATCCCACTTTTGGGCATTGTACAAGTCGAGGTAGGGAATAGTAAGTCTTGTTGTTCTCCTGCCTGTTAGTTAAAGGTGGGGGACTAGGTGTTATTGCGAAGATCGAAGATGAGTTAATACTTATAGTATATTATGTGTTCAAAAATATATACTGCGAAAATACCTACTTGTGTGCGATCGTTGCGAGACAAGATCGAATATATCTAAACAATGATTAATCTACTAAGAGCAAATAGTAGAAGGCTAGATAATGAATATCTAAACTTAAACAGTAAGACTTGGGCAAGAACCTACATGACATGGTAGCCTGGAGTTTTAAATGAACATATGTGGGGTGTTCATTATTAAGGGTGTTCAATAGCGTACTATATAGAGGGTATGAAGCAGTTTTCTTGGGAGCACAATGATGCGATGCGCAACATATTTTCAGCATTGTTTCTACCTGGTATACTTTTTTCGAATTTTGGGAGAAAATTCCGTTGTAAGAGGGAAGTATGAAACACCCCGTATTTTTATGATATTAAATAATTACGTGATTAATTATTATTGTTGGATTAACGAAATTAAAAGGTGATTAATTAATTGGTTAATTAATTAATTCGAATTAAAATAATTATCAACTAGCGTGCCAAGGGTTAATACTTATTGATGAAAATTATTGAATATTACTGTGTGGTTATGTAATATGGAATTATAGAATTTATAACTTGTCGTGAATGTGAAACGTGACGGTTTGGTATATTATTTCGGGACACGCGAGTGAGTCGTGTCGAGACTAATTTAATGGATTAAAGAAGTAAATTATTTTTAAGTAAGTCGTATGACCATTTCGAGTGAGCTATTGAGTATGGAAGAGTCGATATAGTCATAATAGTGTACTCGAGGGTTTAGTTTGGGTCCCGAGACAATTTTAGGCCTAACCAGCGTCCCGGGAGGGCATTTTGGTAAATTGCATTTTTGGGGTATAATTAATGACGAAAATAAGAGATGGTTAATATCAGTTATGTAGAGGAAAATTTAGGGTATTATGCACAAACTTCGAGGGAGAGACACAAAGGGTGAGAGAGAACAAGTCCCAAGAGATTAAGGCCCAAAACCTATCGTCTTCCACCACCGTGACCACCTTTGCGCAGATCGAAAGATGAGGAACAAGTCTATACCAATTTCATCCGCGGATCAGACCATCAAAATCAAGGCAAGTGTTTATTACTTTCTTTCTATTAGCAATAATTGTGCTCATGTTAGTATAGGAATCAAATACATGATGTAGAATTGATTTGGGTGAATTTAGAGAACTTAAATTATGGATTGAGAGTTATTTTGATGAAGAATTGAATCCCTTTTCATGTAGAATAGAAATCCCATAATTATATGTTGAAATTGAGAAACGAATCTGAGTTTTTATTTAGAGTTATGCACATAATTTGAGAACTAGGGTTCTTGATAATTAAATTGGGATTTTGAATTTAATTGATGATTAGTGATGAATTAATGATGTTATATTGTTGGAAATCATATGTAGATGTTAGGTAGTTGATTGGAATTGAATGATTGGTGTTTGGGCTTAGTATTTTAAAGGCTTTAGGCTTAAAAATGGTGGAAAACGAAACGGTTAAGGTTGAAGAACGTTACAGGTCTCTTGGGGAAGAGAACTGTTCAATCTCTTTCGAACGAGATTAAGATTCGTTCGAACGAGATGGGATCTCGTGAGAATTCGTTCTAATGACATGCTATCTCGTTCGAACGAGATAGATTCTTATTTGAACGACAGGTTCAAAAATCTGGAAATTCCAAGTTTTACCTAATTTGAGTTACACGATTAATTTGAGTGAGGAAGATTGGTATTTGATGAATTTAGACCTGAGTATAATTTTTGGGAAGTATTTGGGAAATAATGCTTTAAATATTGGAACAGTA
Organism: Sambucus nigra; assembly: GCA_949130495.1. NCBI lineage: Eukaryota > Viridiplantae > Streptophyta > Magnoliopsida > Dipsacales > Adoxaceae > Sambucus > Sambucus nigra. The sequence goes on along the minus strand of OX422208.1, from coordinate 407,293,702 downwards.
AGTTAACCTTGGAAATTTCGATCTTTCCATTCAGTTTATAGTTCAGGCATTTCAGTCAGGGCAAGTGTCGCCCGTTCCCAGCTTAGTTATTTCAGAGACTGCACTTTTCTTATTAACATTTCTTTTCCTTTTAGATTAAGTGTGATTATACTTTTGGTGTGAGACTTTGAACTGGAATGTTTTATACAGTCTTGTTTATTACAGTAGTCATTCCTATTCAATATTTATTTTATTTTGGTGTCATGCAGTTTTCTGATGTTCTAAAATGGAAATTTATTGATGGTTAAATGAAGTATAATTAAATGGGAAAATGTTTTGACACTTAGCATAATTAATTATTATGTGATTAATAAAAAAATCATTTTTCGACAGTAATGCTAAGAATGAACCAACCGGTCACTTCGATTTAATTTAATAAAGGACTGATAATCCGGTATTTAATTAGGCGGGGTGTCACAACGATTTTTAGTATCAACAAAAGCCCCCAATGTTTCATACTTGAAGTTTTTACAAAAGTGTGATACATTTAGCTCATAAAAGTTGCTCGGGAAATAATTTTAGGTTTGGTAGGCCTTCGACTTCCCATACTTGTAAAAATTATAACTTATCTTATGGGCATATAATGCGCATGGCATTTTTGTAATTATCCATCACTTCAATGAATCATTTTTGGGCAAATTTGTTTTTTCCGCCTTTAGCTGCCGTCAGTTCAATCAACGCTACCTTTTAATCATTATTTTTCCAATTTTTTAGGAAGCCAATGAAGAGTGGGAAAATCCACGATCTTTTCTTACCTCAAATTTTCTGAGTGTTTTTGGCTATTCCGTCTTCAAGCTTTCTTTTTCTCTCTTGTGCGATCGTCTTTTGTCCTTCAGTTCTTGCTTAATCCTTAATCTCTGTAAGAACTCTTTCTCTTTTCTTCTATTCTTCGTCATGGTTTACTCTATTGATTCTCTTGATGAATTCATAAATTAATTTAATATTCCATATTAGGTTGATCTGGAACACGTTACTTTGCCTGCTGATTTTTTCTCACTTACTGAGGGTCACTGGTTTCCCTCTATCTTTATAGCTGAGTATGGGTTTACCTTTACTCCAAACCCATTTTACCTTGAGTTTTGTAAATATTTTGGCGTTGTCATAGCTAGGGTATCCCCCCACACCTAGAGGGTCATAAATGGAGTATATAGGTTAAATCAAATCCATGGAACCCATCTAGGGATTCTAGAAATAATATTTTGTTATATATGGGTGACTAGTGACATTACTTTTTATTTAAAGACTAGGGATGCAAACAAATCGTTAGTAGTTAATCTACCAGACTCCAATAGGGATTATTTTGAGCATGGATTTATTGTAAAAATAAGCATTACGCTCTCTTTGACTCGGAATGTTGAGTACCAGGGGCTTAGATGCCCTCCTTTTGACAATGGGATAGTTTATTCCTCATTTAAATGTCTTTCCCTGTACATACTTGTTTAAATGTAATATTAATTATTACTCTGTAAATTTTGATTGTAGCTAATCAGAAGAGAAGGTGCCCAAAGGATAGTGAAGTGAACCTCGGGGAATTGAAATTGATTTGGGGATTTATCAGAGGATTGGCGAGGAGCACATTAGGTCTGCATCCTATTTGCTGCTGTACAAGAATATAGTTTCCTCATTTGTTGCTCGTCCCATAATAGTTACTCCTTCCCCTGTAATTGACCTTGATCAAGAACCTCTCTCTATATCCTCAGCAATTGCATCTGGTAGTGGTGATATTACTGCCTATTACCCTTCTTCCTTGGATTCAAACCTACCTCTTGTCGTTGCTATGGGAAAAAGGAAATTTCCCGATAATTTGGGAATGAGGGTTTGAAAAATAAAGATGAAATTGGGAAGAAACCCCCAGCCAAGAAAACTGAAGAGAGTCCCTTTAAAGAATAAGGAAATGACTTATTTCTAAGTTAGCAGAAGGTTCCTCTGCCCTTCCTGGCTAACGAGAGTTGGTTAATATATCTTCTTCTGCTTCTCCAGTGGTCCTTGGCCCTGGATTGGCAACATAAATAGTAAAGTATGGAACTTTACCAGACCACAAGGGTGCTACAACTGCTCTGCCTCGTTCCAAAAGTTCTGACAGGGATGCTCAAAGCCTTGCTCTGGTATATTCTTTTACCTTCTTTATTTTTTTGCCTCTTTGTTTGTTCTTCATAATACTGACTTTCCTTATGGTCTTTGTACAGTTCCTCGTTGACTTCAATAACATGTTGGAAAAAGAAGAGGCTTTGAGAGATTCTTCTAGGGAAGTTAAAGAGTCTTTTAATGAGATGAAAAAGTCAGTTCTTGATTCCGAATAAGCACTGGCCAATGAACAGAAAAAATGGGAGGAGAAGGTGAAACATGTTGAAGGAGTTGTTAAAACCGCTCGGGGTCTAGATGATCAGTTGCAGGAAGACTTAGATGCTGAGAAAGTCAAGACTGCCCAGCTACATAAGGATTTAGATATTGAGATGGCGAAAAGGACTAAGGCCAGGGAGACTGGTTTTAACGAAGGCTGGGATAAGGCCATTAAAGCAGATTATTCATAAATTGTGTTTGTGAAGAAAAAATGCTTTAAGGATGGTTGGTCAGCTACCCTGGTGGAGGTCGGCACTCTAAAAGAGTCTGATTTATTCTTGCGATATGATCTTGGGTCCCCTCAAAACATGGACGAGGAAGTTGATGATGATGGGGGTTTCAGTCAATCCCTTATGGTGGTGAAGTCTATCGATCAACACTAGGATGCTGATTCTTTTACCCCATCCACAGTTAATCAACCTCCTCCTTCTGCCCCTACTTCTACTTCAGCTGATCCTAAAGAAAATAAGAAGAAGGTGTAGATCTGAGCAGCTTTTTGCTTCCCTTTTTCAGTAGTTGTACTTTTTCTTTTTCTTCTTAAAGATGTACCTGTAATTTGCCCTTCTATTAATGAAAAGAGAAATGCTTTTGGTCATCTGCTTATATTTTTCCATGCTCTGCACCTTCTTTATTGATGATTTTCCTCTTCTTAATAGTTTATGGATAAATTGGAATATTCTCATCTACTGACTCTGGGCTACTCCAGAGGTGTAATGAGCTTTTTAAAACTGGTCACTTATCTGTGACTGAGGCCAACCTACTGAAGTTTCTTAGGGAAGGGGTATCTGAGAAAGCCAAAGAAGCCTATGTTCATCTAAAGTGACTTCTGGATCGGGCAGTGGCCAACAATATGGCCTGCTGTGAAATGATTGAAGATATACAGGAGGACCACAAAAAAGCTAAGGCATGTTTGTATGAGGATTATGAGAAAAAGTTCCAGGCCCTGAGTGAAGGCCGAGGCTTTGAGCAAAAGTTGGATAACTTTGCCTCCCATTTTCGAAGGCAATCATTCCTGCATAAGCGTGAAGTGGACGAAGCAAGGGCCATTGCCAATCTTCTGGAGGCAGAGAACAATAGTTTAAGAGAGGAACTTTATGCCTTGAAGTAGGGGTGTTCGGGGTCCGGTCCGATCTGGATTTTAGTAAATTTAAGGACAGGACCGATTAAATCGGTCCTAAAAAAAATAGGACCGAGACCTGACCGATTAAATCGGTTTTCTAGGCATAGTCGATCCGATTTTTTGTATGGTCGGTTCGAACTAACTTATCATTCCTAACGTGCCCAAATTATACCAGAAAATAAAGTAAGACAAGAAAATAAATAAAAAAACTCAAAATAAATTAATACATCTGAGATAAAAAAATAAAAAATAAAAAACAACTCTGAGAGGAATAATATACTGATAATTTCTAACAGAAGTGTCACCTTACAAGAAAAATTAACGCTGACAATTTTAAATTTCTTTCCAAATGTTTAACTTTCATAATAGGTGATTCATTCTTTAAGAGGGTGATTTGAACAATAATATATTAAATTGCATAAGTGCAATAACAGAGCATTGCTCTCTTAGATTGTTGGTCCAAATAGAATGATTGGCTGGTCTCAAAACTTTGTTTATTTCGATGAACACATCAAATAAAAAATAGCAGCACATATGAATCCATATATATGTATTCTCTAAGTTAAATATGAAAGATACATGTGGTTGTGGGAAGGAAATGAGATGAGAAAAGAGCAGCAGCGCAAGAACAACAATGAGAGCAAAGTAGCAATGCAGATGAGAGCACAAATGAGAAGAGAGAAGAGCATAACCAAAAAGAGAAGCGGCACAACTTGTGACTCGTGAGAGAGAGAAGAGAACAAATGTGTGTGGTTGCGTATGTTGTTCCTTTATTGTTTTTATTTAACGAGCGTACCCCCATGTGTGCGTGTGTTTTTACTAATATATATGTATAAATATAATTAAATACATATATATTAATAGTAACCGATCCGGGTCGGTCCAGACCGGGTATTTAATAAGGGAGATCGAGGACCGAACCGATTAGACCGATCTGTAAAAAAACCTGGACCAAACTGGTTAAAAAATTGATAAAATTAGGTCGATCTGGTTCGGTCCGCCGGTCCATTCGATTTTCTAAACACCCCTACCTTAAAGCCATCCACTATTGTTGTTGCTACTACAGATGAGGGTCATTCATTCTTGAAGGCTGAGAATGCAAGGTTGAGTGAGCAGTTGGAGGCCCTGAAGAAATCAAAACATGTTTCTTCATCTTCTCGAGCTAGAGTTAAACCTGGTCGAGGTACTACAAAGGAAATCAGGACCCAACAGACCCTTACGAATCAAGCTACATAATTAAAAGCCAAAAATCAAGCCATTGGTGAGATGTCCCAGAAGATACAGGCCTTTTCCGAGCAACTATCCACTCAATCTTCTCAGTTACAAGCTAAGGATGGAGTGTTGAAGAAACTACACCACCAGGTGGAGAGATTGACCTTCCAATTTCATAAACATCCAAGGGCAATCTGGATAGAAGGGTACAATGAAGCTCTAGGGCATATTGAGGACAAGATTCAACAGGCTAAGAATGAGAGCTATAAATGGGGTTGGATGAATTCTTTGACGGTGATGAAGGCGGACCAAAATAACCAATTTTAGGACTGGTATGATCCAAGATTGCTTGACCTTAATGATCCCCCTTTTAAATTATATGTCAACTGGAATCATGTCCGAAGTATTCCCCAATGCTTGATTTCAATGTACCTGGGAGATTATGAGCTTCATGGTGAATTAGAGATCGTCCGACCTCCTCACCTGCTTGATCAGGATTTTAACTTTATTAATTCTCCTTACACTTTAAATGATCCTCCTGCTGAATGGATCATGTTTCCAAAGATGAAAGGAAACGTCCTGCAGAATGAAACTTTGTACTTTGTTTTGTTAACACGATTATGCAATTAATTCAATGGAAATTTGATCAATTTATCTTGTGTTTAATGTGTAGGATTATTCCTTTCTTTATCATTAGTTCTATTAATACACTTAGATCAAAATCTAAATTGAGTATCAATATAAATGTTCTACTAGCCTACTTAGATTTAGATCTAAATTTAAAGCTATTTAGATGAATACATAAGTTCTACTAGCATACATAGATTAAAATCTAAATTTAGAGCTAGTTAACCATATGTCTCCAAAGGTTTTACTAATGCACCCAAATGTTAGATTTTTACATCAGATACCAAAGATGTGACCAGGTGTATGTGGAATATGTGCTTACATTCCTCTTAAGGAATCTTTGCAACGTTCTTCCTGCACTTTGCCCAGTAGGATAAGGGTTTTGTTTTATCCTTATATTTATGGACCAAGTTTCTTGAGGACTTAGCATCCTGTTGACTTGGACTTTGTGTATCAACGATCAAGTTTGTAGCTTTTTCGAGCAACTTAGTGCTTGTTCCAAGCAACTCTCTTGTATTCTTGTGTTCTGCTGAGCATCTTTCAGGGTAATATTTGTTGAATCGAGCAATAATTTGAAGTTTTTATAGCAATAACTTCTAACTTTTGTCAATTTAGCTATAGTAGTGCATAGTACTAGAACTTTTAAAAAAAATCAACAACAAAAATTTGAAGAAATGATGATTTTATTAATTCTGAAAGTTGATTTCAAACTGATTACAACATCATTAGTAATATTTTATAAGATGCTCTACATGCCATGGCTTTTGGAATTCTTCGCCTTCCAAGGTTTCAATTCGATAAGTTCAAGGTCGGATTTTGACTGCTGAAATACGGTATGGCCCATGCCAATTAGCTTCAAGCTTGTTATTTTTCTGTAGCGTTTTCTTCAACACATAATCTCCTTCCTTCAAGTTGGTCAATTTCATCCTTTTATTGTAAAAATGGGTTGTTCTCTATTGGTGGGCTGCATTTCTCAGGACAGCATCTTCTCTTACTTCTTCCAGTATATCTAGATCCAATATTCTCATTAGGTCACTTCCAGGAGAGTTAAAATTTAAAACTCTATGGGATGGTAAACCTAGCTCGACAGGTATGACGGCTTCAGTCCCAAATGCTAATATATATGGGGATTCTCCGATTGCTGTTCTTAGGGTTATTTGGTATGCCCACAAGACAGAATATAGCTCATTTATTCAGTTTCTCTTCGCATCATCAAGCCATTTCTTCAACCCATTAAGCAAAATTTTGTTCATAACTTCAGTTTGACCATTACTCTGAGGATGTCTTGGAGCCGAATGCAATTTTTAAATATCGGATTGGACACAATAAATTAAGAATTCATCATTGTCAAATTGTGTTACATGGTCGGTAATGAAAGCATAGGTCAACCCATACCTACAGATGATGCGTTTCCATATTAACTGATACACTTTTTCATAAGGCATGTCTGTCAAGAGCTCTGCCTTAACCCATTTTGTAAAGTAATCCACTGCGACGACCAAGTACTTGAATCTTCCTTGGGTGGTCGGTAGTGGTCCGACCAAGTCTATGCCCCACATGGCAAATGGCCATGGTGAAGTGATTGGAGTGAGAGCATGAAAGTGCCCAATATGTTTGTTTTAAACAAAACCAATTTTCTTGGAAAATTATTCAACTTTTAATTTTCACCAAACCAAGTTGTGAAAAACCCAATTCTTATTTTAAACTAATTTTATCTTGATTAACCCTAAACATGCATCTAGTGATTAAAGCAAGTAAAATAAAGTAAAGAGTGCTCTCAATGCCAGATGTACGAGGAAAAAACCCAAAATGGGAAAATAACCTCGGACGGCCCAAGCCAGACAATCACTATGATCTATGGTTTTACAAAGACAGATTAGCCTTACTCAATGACTCGATCCCCACGGGTCTTGACCCTCCTTCTGATCTTTTACCATTCTTCAATAGTGCCCAAGCGAAAATTCTATCTTCCATGATACCTGTCCACAACACTCCACTCCACGAATGTCTCGGTGTCCACTGATTGGCTTTGATTCGTCTGCGATGACAAACAAGAAGTCCTTCTCTTTTCTTCACCGCAAAACCTTGATGTTCAATAGTAGAACAAACAAACTTTGTGCAAAAAGATCACGTAAGCATATAAGAATGATAACTCGGATCTTTGCAAACTCTAAGGATGTGTTTAATCTTTTTAAACCTTAGAAAACATGTGTTAAACTCGTACTGGATGGTATACTGTTTTCCAGAATGCACACTTACAAAACTCTGATAGAAACACGCTTTAAATAAGATTTAAATGTCGCCTCAAAAATCGTGTCGTTCGCGTAACATAGGCATCTCGCTCGAACGAGAGCTTATGTTCTTTCAACGACAGCGCGAAAGTTTGACTTTTTGACATTTTGATTAAAACGTCTCTTTTAAAAGAGATTCAAATTAGTCAAACTCCTTTTCGAGCTTATCAGAATAAAGCGTAGTCTAAACCTTTAAAACACTTTTTAAAACATTTTAAAACATTTTTCTTTATAAAAATACATCCTTATCTTTTATAAAAACAATTCTGAGCACCATTAATTATACGCATTCATACCTGTGTGATCTCGAAATGCAATTAACTTTGAAGACGAATAAACTTGCACCAATTTAAACTTCAGTATGATTATTTCTTTGAAGATTTGTCGCAACGTCTTTACGTTTTGTTCAATATGTCATAGACCAAGTGGGATTGTGACAAAATAAAAATCTCCCTATGACATATTACAAACATAGTTTTGTTCACGAAAAGTCAAAATAATATAGGAACTCAATTGGAAATGTATGTCCTAACAAATCTCCCCCTTTGACTATTCCGGGACAAAACTAAACCATTAAAATGCTTAAGTCGAGCCGTCAAGCCGTATGACGCCTGAATCCCATCCCATAAACTCAAAATCAAAAATACAGTACACGGACTAGAATATGTAGCACCGACAAGCATGAACTGTCTGAATGTGATGTAGACTTTAAATCTCGAATCGCTAAAGCATACCTGCACACATGAAACAGACAAACAAATACACAGTGAAGTATGGAGTAACAAATTAAATGAATATATATATATATATATATATCCAAATGATACCAAACGATAATAGATACTAATATGCCCCAAGTGTAACCTCGGACTAGAGACACCAACCTCGGCCGAGATATTGATCGACCCTAGATAAGCCATAGGCCCACGATATCAGCCCTCGGCCCTAGCAAGGTCGGCCCAGGCCGACACTTCCACCTACATTCCCATTGGACACTACGCGCATCACAGGCATCAATAACGTTCTCATATACCTAGGTATGGCAGCCTCGGCTGAGTGTAGGCCGAGGTGACAAGAAGCCTTGGTAACCTTCAACATGGAACCAGTCCAACCTCGGCTTAGGCCGAGGTGACAAGAAGCCTTGGTGATCTTCATGGAATCAGTCCAACCTCGGCTGGGGCCGACCCCAGTATAATGTCTCGGCTGAGATCAGGCCGAGACTCCCCATGGCACATCTCGAAAGACGTTTATCGAACCATTACAGCTCGGCCTCACCCAGGCCGAGGTCATGCACCAATATGGCAGCCGAGCATCTGTTGACATTTGGATAAGGACACATGGGCACAAATCAGTTGTAATAAGATTATTCTCCACACGTGAGGAGGATATTTCATCATCATTCCTTACATGTGACAGTGACAGATGACACTCCCACATTGGTGAGGCAACCACACACATGCTCATTACATGCATGGGGGGTACATTACACCCCCTGGGCACTATATATAGGGATCATCCCCTACCTTGCAAAAGGATCCCAGTTATTCAACCCTAGCTAAAACTCTATCTAAATCTACAGTAGAGAGAGAAAGCTTGAGAGATTGTATCCATGGCCATTAGTGCCTTCATTCAGTGATATTACTCACACACACTCACAGTGGACGTAGGCCAAATTGGTTGAACCACTTAGATTCCGGTGTTGATTCCTCTTATCCTCATCTCATTCTCTTATCTCTTTATATAACTGTGCTACCATTGTTATTCCTATATTGAGCTTGAAAACACCTTATCTGGTGGTGATAATCACAGGCATCATCATTTTGGCGCCGTCTGTGGGAAACGAGAAGCTATCTCTTCCTCTTCTTCAGCTTAACCTCATCGGAGACTCTGGTGGTGAACCAGGAACCACCGCTTGCGTGGAGCAGTTTCACCATTGAAAGAGGTCCTTAAAGGTATTAAGCTCAATTGCTGCTCAAGCTCTTTATTGTTAACACATGGCACCAGAGTTACCACCGCCGATTGAAATCTTTGGCTGCAACACAACAAGCCATGAAGGAGCAATTTGCCCAGCTCAATCAAACTATGATGAGGCCACCTAGAGTCTCACCGAATATGATCACTCCGGCGGCAGTTCAGCCTCATCCTGACGCCAGGTGACCACCCCAGGCGCCAATGAAGGACCAACCTGCACCCCAGCGGAGAAGGGACGTTGCTGACCCTAGGCGCTTGCGCCTGGGGAGGCAGGGAAACCCTAGCCCAGAGGACAGGTATGATGACCTAGAAGCTGAAGAAGCCCCAGAAGACTGCTGGGAGCCGTATGAGGTGTCAAATGACACTATACGACCTCTTAGGCAGAGTTAAGGATGTGTCGGCCGAAGAAGAAAAGAGGCCCAACAAAGAGGGTCGGCCTTTGACAGGTTGAGCAGAGGGTCGGCCTTCGAGAGGCTGGGCCCGGTGAATGACCTAAGACACAGGCTATCAAGGTCGAGGAGCGCAGCAGGCTCTCAGAGAGGGGGTAGGAAAGTTCATCCAGACCAAGGCCGACCCTGTGGAGGAAGAGCCAGGGAACAGGAAGAGGTCAACAGTCAATGTGTTGTGGCTGGGGAACCCTTTGTCCATCGCAGGGAGGTGGCAGGGGATAACCTCGGCCAAGTTGATGACAGAAGACCCTGGAATGATTCTATCCAACGCCTTGAGGAGAATATAGGAGATCTCATTAAAAGCAGGGACCCATTACAAAGGGGTTACTCAGAGGGCTCACCCTTTGTGGCTAGGATAGTGGGGTTCCCGACCCCAGCCAAGTTCAAGCCTCCTACAGTGACTCCCAAGTATGATGGCAGCACTAACCCTGTACACCATGTCGAGATGTATCAGTCGGCAGCATACATTTACTCGATACCCGACGAGATGAAGTGTAGGGACTTCTTAGGGACCTTGACAGGGGCAACTCATAGTTGGTTCGCCTCCCTTCCGAAGAACTCAATCGAGAACTTCAAAGGCTTGGCTGAGCAGTTCATCCACAACTTCTGCTTTGGGGTAAGATCCCAAAAAAATACTACCCACCTGATGTATGTCAAACAGAAGAAGGGTGAGAGCCTAAGAGACTACATAGCAAGATTTAACAAAGAGAAATTGGAGGTGGAAGATTATGAAGAGAGCATAGCCATGACCGCCCTTATAGGAGGCCTCCAGAAGGGGAAGCTATTGTGGAAACTGGCGGAAGACCCACTAGGTCCATGGCGGAGCTGCTGGAAACCGTAGGGAAGGTGATGAATGCGAAAGAGGCAATGGCCGCCAAGTATGAGGAGGAGAACCGCAGTAGCACGGGAAAGTCCCAAGGTAAGAAAGAGGGGAAGAAGAGGTCAGGAGATGATAAGTTCTCTCATTACACTCCTCTAACTATGAGATGTGAGCACATACTCAATGAGATTAAGACTGACCGGTCTCTGAGGTGGCCTGAGAAACTGAAGGCCCCGCCACATAAGAGGAACAAAAACCTGTGGTGCGAGTTCCATCAGGATCATGGCCATGTCACAGATAGATGCTTCGCTTTAAAGGATGAGATTGAGAAGATGCTGAAATCTGGAAAGCTGAGGAAGTATGTGGATGGTAAGGCTCCAAAGGGTGGAAGAGAAGACCCTAAGAAAAGAAGAAATGACAGATGTCGTGGCAATATCCCGGCCAGAAGGGACGATGATTCAGAGGGAGATGATGAAGACGACCCGGATCTTTTGCCAAAGGATGATAACACCCCGGTGAAGAGGGTCGATATGATCTCCTTTGGTGTTAGCACCATATGTGGGGGATTTGCAGGAGGTGGCTCTGAGGTAGCCGATAGGAAGGCTCAAGTAGCAGATGCCAGGTCAGTGGCCAAGCCTGAGGTTATGAATCTAACGTCTTCCGATGCCGTGCAGAAGAGGAAGAAGGTGGACATGGACACCCTCGTAGTGGGGTTCTCCAGACTCGACTTCAAGGGCATATTAACCCCCCATGATGACCCTTTGGTCATAACAACAAGGGTGCATGGGTGTGAGGTACGGAGGATCCTCATAGACGGGGGAAGCTCAGCAGACGTGATGTTCTGGCCTTGCTTCAAGAGCCTGGGTCTTAGCAGGGCAAGGCTGGTGCCCTATCATCACCCATTGATAGGCTTCAGTGGCGAAAAGGTCCACCCATTGGGCATGTATGAGATGGATGTACGGATAGGGGATGAGTGGCCTAAGAGGCTGACCAAGAAGATAAACTTTTTCGTTATGGACGAAAACGTCTTCTCGGCCTACAACCTCATCATAGGAAGGGTGGCCCTTAAAGAGTTTGAAGTCGTGCCGTCGATGGTCCATCAGATGCTAAAATTCCCGTCTCCTTATGGAGTAGGGGAAGTACAAGGGGACCAGACCACGACGTGAGAGTGTTACTTCAACTCGGCCGAAGAGAGAGAAAACCATAAGAGAGCAACCACCACTTACAGCATTGACACTCTTGACCCAAGAGATGAAACAAAATTGAAGAAGGGTGAGGCCGCGAAAGAGGTAGAATCCATCGTCCTCAATGAGGAAGATCCGAAAAAAACCGTTCAGGTCGGTAAGGCCCTAGAGCCAGGAATCAAGGAAGAGCTGATAAACTTCCTCAGGAGGAGACAGAGTGTCTTCGCATGGAGTCACGCAGACATGCCTGGCATCGACCCTGAGGTCATGAGCCACAAGATCAACGTGGACAGAGATGCCAAGCCAATCAAGCAGAGATGAAGAGTCTACTCCAGGGAGAAGTACGACATCATCCGGGAAGAGGTAAAAAAGTTAGAAGAGGATGAGTTCATAAGAGAAGTTACCTACCCGGAGTGGCTCTCAAATGCAGTCATCGTGCCTAAGGCCAATGGGAAGTGGAGAATGTGTGTAGATTTCACTGACCTGAATAGGTCTTGCCCGAAAGACAGTTATCCCTTACCTTGGATAGACCAGATGGTGGACGCAATGGTAGGGCACGAGCTCATGAGCTTCATGGACGCTTATTCAGGCTACAAACAAATCTTCATGGATGCTGAAGACTCTGAGAAGACAGCCTTCATTACTGACAAAGGGACGTACTGCTACAAGGTGATGCCTTTCGATCTGAAAAATGCGGGGGCAACGTATCAACGTCTTGTCAATAAGATGTTCGAGGAGCAAATAGGTAAGACCATGGAGGTGTTTGTGGACGATATGCTAACGAAGAGCTTAAAAGCCTGCACGCATGTAGCGGACCTTGAGAAGACCTTTGATGTCATGGAATCGTACAGAATGAAGCTCAACCCAGCGAAGTGTGTCTTTGGGGTAGGAGCCGGGAAGTTCCTGGGGTTCATCGTTAATCAGAGGGGGATTGAAGCAAACCCTGAGAAAATCAAGGCCTTACTCGACATGAAGACTCCTAGGAGTATCAAGGATGTCCAGAGACTCACGGGAAGAGTGGCTGCCCTTAACAGGTTTGTTTCTAGGGCGACGGACAAGTGTCTTCCATTATTTAGAGTTCTAAGAAAGGACTTCCAATGGGACGAAGAGTGTGAAAAATCCTTTGACCAACTCAAGTCCTACTTAGGGTCTCCCTTGTTGATGTCTCGACCCATCACGGGGGAAAGGTTGTTCGTGTATCTGGCAGTCTCTGAATCAGCCATCAGCGCGGCCATCATACGGGAAGAGGATGGAGTCCAGAGGCCTGTGTACTTCAACAGTAAGGCTCTTCAAGGGTATGAACAGAATTATCCCCGAATGGAGAAGTTGTCTTATGCCTTAATATATGCCTCAAGGAAAATGAAGTCTTACTTCCAAGCTCACTCCATGGTAGTCCTCACTAACTCCCCACTAAGGCAGGTTCTGCACAAGCCTGAGAAGTCCGGAAGATTGATGACCTGGGCCATCGAACTAGGAGAATATGATCTTACCTACCAGCCTAGGACAGCCATCAAGGGACAGGCCCTCGCAGACTTTATTGCAGAATTCACCTGGGAAGAGGCCGATAGAAGTTTGGAAGAGGCCGAGACAGAGAAAGGCTCAGACGATGGCGAAGAGACAAACCGTAGTGTCTTCCGAGATTCGAAAGAGACTGCACCAAACGTCTTTCGAGGCTGAGAAGAGGTCGTCCCAGGTAAAACCCAGAGCAGAGTAGAAGAGAACGAAGAGGATCGATACCTCTTCAAAAAGGGGGTTATGAGAGAAGGGGTCTTCTCATCAGATGCAGACGTATGGAGCCTCTTCGTTGATAGCTCGTCCTGTGACAGTGGAAGCGGCGCGGGGCTAATACTCTCGGCTCTAGATGGTGCCAACATTGAATACGCCTTGAGATTCAACTTCCAGGCCTCTAACAACGAGTCCGAGTATGAGGCCATGATAGCAGGTCTCTTATTGGCAACAACTCTTCGAGTAAAGCGACTCCTACTCCATAGCGACTCAAGGTTGGTTGTCAATCAAGTGTTGGGGGTATACGAGGCCAAAGACGAAAGGATGGACAAGTACTTAAAGAAGGTAAGAAAGTTGCTAGAGTATTTTGAAGAAGCAAAGCTGAAGAGAGTGCCTCGACTGAGCAACAATCACGCTGATGCATTGGCAAGGCTGGCCTCAGCAATGAAGACAGATTTGGGAAGGACCATTCCAATTGAATACTTAGGAAAAGCAAGCATTAAGGAGGACGAGGTATGTAGCCCTTGTCACAATGTGAACCTAGGAGACTCATGGATCGACTCGCTCGTCAGATACCTAAGAGACGGAGAGCTACCTGAGTCCAAGATGGAAAGGAGAAAGTTGAGATACAGGGCTGTCAAGTTCTCAATAGTAGGAGATGTCTTGTACAAAAAGGGGTTTCTATTGCCTCTCCTCAGATGTGTGCATCCTATGAAAGTACCCCAGGTCTTACAGGAGGTTCATGAGGGTTCTTGCTCTAGCCACATAGGGGGAAGGCCCTTAGCCAAGAGTAGGGGTGTGCAAAAAAACCGACCGGCCCGAAAACCGAACCGAACCGGCCATAACCGAACCGAAATCGGCGGTTTTTTTAGCCCGGTTCGGTTTACGGTTTAAGGAATTAAAAAACCGACCATGTCGGTTCGGTTGGCGATCTAGCCGTGGAAAAAACCGAACCGAACCGAACCGATATCAATATTTATATTAAAAAACTTATATTTTTATATGCAAAATCCATTAACCGGCCTTAAAAACCGGCCAAAACAGAAAACTGCAAAAAAAAACCGACTAAAATCGAAAACTAACCAAAATCGAACCGAAACCGAATCGAACCGAAATCGACATAAACCGAAACCGACGGTTTTTTTCATTGTCGGTTCGGTTTCGATCTAACCCTTTCCAAAACCGAACCGATCGGTTCGGTTTGGATTGCGGTCCAAAATCGAACCGAACCGAACCGTGCACACCCCTAGCCAAGAGGATCATCATTCAGGGATACTGGTGGCCTACCTTGTCTAAGGACGCTGCAGACTATGTGAAGAGGTGCGATAAATGTCAAAGGTTCGCCACTATCCCTCATCAACCCCATCAGCCTATGACATTAATCTCTTATCCATGGCCATTTGCGGTATGGGAAATTGACTTAGTAGGACCTTTGCCAAGAGTTGTCAACAACTATAAATTCTTGATAGTTTCCATTGACTACTTTTCAAAGTGGGTGGAAGCAGAACCGATGATAACAATTACAAAGCAGAAGACCTTCCAGTTCATTTGGAAGAACGTCATATGCAAATATGGACTCCTAAACACTCTCATCTCAGATAATGGGACCCAGTTCAAGAACTCCTCCTTAGAAAAGTATTGCCTAAGAGTGGGGATTAAGCAATTCTTCTCATCTCCTGGTCGACCTCAAGCAAACGGCCAGACCGAGGTCACAAATAGAACAATCTTGGATGGAATCAAGAAGAGGTTAAAAGATGCGAAGGGGAGATGAATAGAAGAGGTCTACGCAGTGTTGTGGGCCTACAGAACCACGGCAAGGACACCAACAGGAGAAACCCCATTCATGTTGGCATATGGCTCAGAGGCCGTCATACCAACGGAAGTAGGACTGCCAACTCATCGAATTCAGATATACGACCCTGACAGCAATGGAGAAAAGAGGAGGCTAGATCTGGATCTTATCGAAGAAAGAAGGGAAGACGCAGAGGTCAAAAAAGTAGCCTACCAGCAGAGGGCAGCGAAATTCTATAACCAGAGGGTGAAGTCAAGACCCATTGCAGTGGGAGACCTAGTGCTAAAGAAGTCCATACAGAAGGCAAACAAGCTACACCCAAACTGGCATGGCCCCTACAAAGTAACGAAAGAGGTTGTGCCTGGCACTTACGGGCTAGAAAACCTAGAAGGAGAACCTTTCACCAACCCATGGAACGCTGACCACTTGAAGAGATATTACATATGATGTTGCGTAACATTTTATGTAAATGTACTATCTTATCGAAAAGAGGTTATTAATAAAGATCAGTTTCCATAACAGTTCTTGCTTCATTCTTAGACCAGAGATTAATTATAGGGATAACATCTTAGGTGATGACCTCAGACTTTCATAACATCACTCGGTGGTGAATAGGTCTGAGCTCAGACACCTTCGTTAGATGACCTCAGACTCTTAACATCATTAATTTGGTGAATTATGGGGATAACATCTTAGGTGATGACCTCAGACCCTCATAACATCACTCGGTGGTGACGAGGTCTGAGCTCAAACACCTTAGCAGATGACCTCAGACTCTTAACATCATTAATTTGGTGAGATTTATTATGGGGATAACATCTTAGGTGATGACCTCAGACCCTCATAACATCACTCGGTGGTGACGAGGTCTAAGCTCAGACACCTTAGCAGATGACCTCAGACCCTTAACATCATTAATTTGGTGAATTATGGGGTTAACATCTTAGGTGATGACCTTAGACCCTCATAACATCACCTAAGATTTTATGGGGTTAACAACTTTGGTGAAGGACATATTTTCTGTAAAAAAAAATTATTATTCGTAAAAATTGAAAATGAATTCTAAGAAGTCAAGCAAACATTAAGTCTAAATAGTACATGCGTTAATGTAATCAAGTACAAATTAATACAAAGCATTAATCCGAAAATTGGAATACTTATTACTGTTTAACACACACAAGTATACAAAGGAAAGATAGAAAGATAAAAAGAGTGAAAATGATCAAGTACAAATGAATTAAAAGCATTAAACCGATGTTCGATAATAATAAAACACTAGTACATGCGCTAAATTGGAATACTTATTACAAATTGAAAAATTATTTTAAATTCGGGTTATCATCATGTAACACCCCGTAATTTAGAGAATTTAATATTTAATTATTTTGGGGAGATATAAAAATATTTAAAATTGGATAAACTTAAATTTATAATTTGGAAAATTTATTTAAGTGGGAAGAATTATTTATATTGGGCGACTTTAAGTAAAATTGTTCGAATTAATGTGTGTCGCATTTTTTGAGGTCAAAATTGGAGAATGTTATAAAGTATTTTGGATGAAAATTCCGAGTGCACGGTTGAGTTCGGATGGGTCGAGATAGTCATAAAAGAGTACTCGAATCTCGAGGCATTTTTGGGCATAGCCGGTCCCACACGGGGTGATTCGAGCCATTTTAATTAGGCCCATGTGGCCAAAAATAGGATTAGGGGTTTAAACCTAATTCGGGAAGTTTTGAAAGACAATTAATACAAATTCTAAACCTAGGGCTTGAGAGTGAATTTGGGAAAGCAAATCAAGAGCCAATTGGAGATTTTTGGAGCCAAATTAGGGGACAAAAGTGAGTGTTCTTCATCAACACCTTAACTACACCAATGGATCAGACTCTACGAACAATTTCAGGCAAGTGGTTAACTGTTGTGATTTTTAAATTAATGATAATCAAGTCATATTATGAAAAGTGTAAACCTAAATTCGTTTTTGGGTCGGCTATTGCATGAAATGGGTTTTTATAAATTTAATTGGTTGAGTGATTTGACAGTCATATTAATGCTATAAAAGTATTCATTATTGATTGGTATAAGAATCGTGATAGAACACCAGTGTTAGAGTTGAATTTATTGTGATTGTGGGATCAGATTTGTGAAGGATAATTGGGATTTTACCATAGGAAATTGTGTTCTTGAGTGGGTAAAGATTCTTAATATCAATGATGATAAAAGGTTTAGATGATGATTATAGTTCATGATAAATGTAAAAAGATGATAAATAGGGTGGATTGAGGTTGGAGTTTGAGAAAAGAAACCTTAGATTTTGGTCAATGGCTTAACAGCAAGCCGAAGAAGAAAGAGAACCGGTCGATCAATCGATCGACCCAGGGGATCGATCGATCGATGGTCCCAGGATTTTGGCAGGTTCGTCAGTTTTATGTATAAAGGGAAATTTAATTTAGATTCTTCCCCTACTTTTTATGTAGTGATAAATTCATATCTAGCACATATTCCTTAGCAATTATAAGGTGATATAATTGGGTTTAGGAGGAAAATAATTATATGCCATGAGATGAACGAAATTCGGGAAATAATTCGTAAGTATTGATTTTGGACCGAGGAAAAATATTCGGGTATTGTAGTTGAGTGGCACTACATTATTAAAGGAATTTATGTGTAATTAATTAGTTATGGGGTGAAATATAGAATCGGGTATTAACGATGGTACGGGTCAAGTGGGCGAGTCCGAGTATAATGGTTGGGCGACACCAAGTGTTAAATTAACTAATGTGTAAATTAATTAGATTAGAGTCGGACCATAGACTCGGATTGGTATTAATTAATTAATGTGTAAATTAATTTAATTAGAGTCGGACCATAGGCTCGGATTAGTATAAATTAATTAATTAAATTAGAGTCGGACTGTAGACTTGAAAAAGTAATAAATTATTAAGGAGTGAATTAATTAAATTTGAGTCGGACCATAGACTCGGGAATATATAGGCTAGTGTTACGGGTTTTAGTGCACAATAATGCCGGGATTTATATTTTATATATATACGGTGTGGTGATAATATATATATACATGTGTGTACTTTGTGTGCGCTATTAAATATCAGGGACTAGATATTTATTTAAGTTATATACTCGAGTGTTATCAAGGGAGGTCGCGCGATATGGGTGAATCCCCTAGCTTGGGGAGTAGGGTGAGTATATCCCCAGGTCATAGCGTCCGGTATATGGGTGAAGGGTTTATCTCACTTTCAGGGAAGGAATATGACCACCTCCACTACGTTTATATTTTGAGCCAGGTTGGTGAGCGATTCCAACTTGGGAAACTAGGTTATGTGAGCACACTTAGTGGGATAACACTTTATAGGGAATCATCCGGAGAGGGTATACTCGGAGGGATGGATATACACATGATATATGTGTGGATGTTGTAGTAAAAGTACGTATATAATGGTACTAAATATTATATGCGGGTAATAATACAGTGTAATGTATTTACTTTATATAACTTGTGTCACAATTATATGATATTATTTAAAAGAAATTAATTAAGTTAATTGGTGAGATAACATATAACCCATGGATAATAATACTCGATTTAGAGTATAAAGGCAAGGGAGGATTACAAGGACTAGTTGGACGGGGTAGTACAACCAGGTGGGGATTAAGGTAACCGTTAGGTGTGCACATTAGTGGAGGGGTGAGTATGTCCTCAAGAGAGTGCGACACTAACTTAAATATGAAGGGCATTCATATATTTTTAATTACTGCAGTTAATTCACTTGCTAAATATTTTCAAAATATTTTGGGTTCTAACCCTCGCTATAAAAATATTTTCAAAACCTTTTAGGTGTCCAGCCACAGGGACGCCGGAATTGATATTATATTCCTGGAACATGGAATTGCGACATATGTGGATGCTAGAAGGAGCTTGGATTAGACACATCGTTCATTCATTCCTAGAGTAGGAATCATCTATCAGTTTCAGTTTACTTAAGGCATGTCGCCCAGACTTTTTAGTACAGTTTTCATATTTATTTATTCAGGTGTTGGATGTTTGTATTGGACTATTTACTTGGGTGGACGATGGTTTATTAGGCATGTCGCTTTATTATTTATTCAATTGATTTTATTTAGTTGTGTGAATGGTTTATATTTATTTTCGCATGTACTATTTGGTTTAATTAATAAGATAAATTTTGGCACCAGCTTTTTGTAATAGTAGGTGGTTAGTAAGTTTTAAAAAGGTTTTTGACAGTGATGCTAAGGATGAACCAACTGGGATTCGTGTTTTAATTTGGTATAGGACTGATCATCCAGTATTTTATTAGGCGGGGCGTCACATATGTTATCAACGCATCAGGTTCTAGTGTCCTTAGGATCTGTGTGGCTTTTCACGTTTCAGCTTAGCGTTCTTTGATGTAGAACCCTATCATAGGATTGTTGTATTCTCATACGTATGCGCATTTACATTCTTCTGCCAATTACTTTATATTTGAGGGTGAACTCATACGATTTGATTTTCATTTTATATGCCTCCCATGAGAGAGAGATTAGCTAGGGCAATAGGGGGTGGTGAGACTAAAGAGGCTCATCAAGAGCGAGAGTTACCGCAGCAACTGCCAGAGATTATTTCGACAGCACGGGTAACTAAATTAATGGCACAGGCAGTCCAGGCGACAATGATCACAATGACAAGGTACTTTCCACGAGATCAGCCATAGGCGTTAGTGGTACCAGATGTTCAGGACCACCTGGTGTCCTCGGGGTAGCAAGTACGAGAGGTTTTTCAAAAAGGGCATCCGCCAGAGTTTCGAGGGGGTTCAGATGTGGTGCTAGCATGTCAGTGGAAGAGAGATATCCAGCATTACCTACGCATGGTAGATTGCAATGAGGTGCAGAAGCAAATGCTAGCCACTTTTAGGTTAGTGGGAGCAGCGCTACAGTGGTGGGAGTTGATCACCACAGTTGAGGAAATGGATACATTAACTATTGCAAAGTTTTGGCTTCTGTTCGACCGCCAGTATTTCCCGCCAGCAATCGAGGCTGAAATGAGGAGAAAATTCAGTGAGGTGACTCAGGGGGACCGTTCATGGTAGATTGCAATGAGGTGCAGAAGCAAATGCTAGCCACTTTTAGGTTAGTGGGAGCAGCGCTACAGTGGTGGGAGTCGATCACCACAGTTGAGGAAAGGGATACATTAACTATTGCAGAGTTTTGGGTTCTGTTCGACCGCCAGTATTTCCCGCCTGCAGTGAAATGAGGAGAAAATTCAGTGAGGTGACTCAGGGGGACCGTTTAATGGCCGATTACGATGAAGAATTCACTAGTTTGGAAAATTCTGTACCGAATGAGGTACGCAATGAAGAAAGAAATAAGTCAAGGTTCATGGATGCGTTAGCCTGGAGGATCAGACAGCATTTGATCGATAATCCCGCTTTAGTAGCTTATACAGACGTCGTTAATGCAGCACTCCTGCACTTCCAGAAATATCGTTTCCACATGAGAAGAAGTAAGAGGGGAGTGGAACCCAGTTAGTCGGATAAAGCAGGAGGGAACAATACCAGTGGGGTATCCCTATAGCAGACAGGGGGACATCAGGGACAGGATTCCCGACATGGGAATCAGGCTAAGCGATTTGGGTCTGGAGGCTATCGACAGGATGGCCAGGACTTCCGACAAGGACAGCAAGAAAAGGATCAGTGGCAAGGTGAATTTATTAGGAGGTGTTTCGTTTGTGGGGAAGGGGGACACGTGAAGAGAGATTGTCCTCAATGAGGAAGGGGTCAAATCCAGGACGAGGTCCTGGATGTGCAGCCGTTACAACAAGTCATGGGTGCGTTCAGGCAGGGGGAAGCTGCTCAGGAACCCGAGGATCAGCCATTGCATCTAGAGTATGGAGGTAATTATCTTTTTATCCTATGGGCATGGGGTATGTTTTGGGTGATAGTGAGGGTGTCACAATATAGAATTATTTTCACTAAAGTTCGCGAGTAAGTCGAATTTAGTGGGTGCGCTGGCTATAGCAGCCATAGTATGTAGATAAAATTTTCCGTGGGGTAGTGGAGTCCTTTAGTGTTAACCACGATAGAGTGGAGGTTCACACTGAGAGAAGGTTTGAATTATGCGAGGGGTCCCTACTTTCGAGAATTATGGAAGTAAGGTAGATGATTTTTTTTAATATCGGCTGGATAGCGATGGATTTGCACAATTGTGAACAGTGAGGGTAAGTTTTGGTGTTCGTGACACCAGGGTATGAATGATTTTTACTAGGTATCACCTGAGAGGGCGTCTATCCTATATATATATATATGTACATATGTTGTATTATGTGGTGCGATAGACACATAATAAGGTATTATGTTCTCATATTTATCCCGGTAAGTAAGGGTGTTTACTGAAGTGAATTAGGGTGGTTAGATTTATTTTTAAGCAGGGAGAGATAGATCGGGATTTATTTTGCGCAAGAACTAATGATAGTAAAGGCGCGGTATTTTTTGTTGTCTTTGTAGCATAAGAGTAGGCGCGTATGCTTTTGTGTTAAGAGACAAATATAGTGGTACGTATTATGGACTGAGGGTCTAACAGATCTCAACGATCGATAATGTTAGGTAGTAGTATATCAGGGGGTTCCTTATTTGTATTTCGCTTGCGAGACATCCCACGCATGAAACTTAGCGCAACGTTGAAAGTGGGGAGATGTTTGGTCGTTAGTACATGGGTCGGGTACCCCGATTATTATTCATATATGTGATATGACGACGGGTTGGAAGTTATATTATGGGTCACGACTAGCATGGTCGGGTAACTTTCGTGCGGTAAAGCATGGGGATAGGGTGTATGGTCACCCAGGGTAATTAAGGCAACTTTTGTGCGGTCAAGCACGGGTACAGGGTGTATGGGCGCCCTGATTAATTAAAATACATAATTATGTAACTCATAGTTAGAGCGGGAGAGATAGATGTAGAGAGCTTAAAGGCACAGGAATAGGTGATATTCGAGACTTGGAGTACTAAGCTTATCTTAATTTCGAGGACGAAATTCCTTTGTAAGGGGGGAAGTATGTAATACCCCGTAATTTTGAGGATTTAATATTTAATTATTTTTTAGAGATATAAAAATATTTAAAATTGGAGAACCTTAAATTTATAATTTGGAGAATTTATTTAAGTGGGAAGAATTATTTATATTGGGCGACTTTAAGATAAATTATCTGAATTAATGTGTGTCGCATTTTTTGAGGTAAAAAATAAAGAATGTTCTAAAGTATTTCGGATGACAATTTTGAGTGTGTGGTTGAGTCCGGATGGGTCGAGATAGTCAGAAAAGAGTAATCGGGGGTAGTAATCGGGTCTCGGGGCATTTTTGGGCATAGTCGGGCCCCACACGGGGTGATTCGGGCCATTTTAATTAGGCCCGTGTGGCCAAAAATGGGATTAAGGGTTTAAACCTATTTGGGGAAGTATTGAACGACACTTAACACAAATTATAAACCCAGGGCTTGAGAAGTAATTTGGGAAAAGCAAATCAAGAGCCAATTGGGAATTTTTTTATCCAAATTAGGGGACAAAAGTGAGTGTTCTTCATCAACACCTTAACTACACCAACGGATCAGACTCTACGAATAATTTCAGGCAAGTGGTTAACTGTTGTGATTTTTAAATTGATGATAATCAATTCATATTATGGGAAGTGTAAACCTAAATTCATTTTTGGGTGGGCTATTGCATGAAATGGGTTTTTATAAATTTAATTGGTTGAGTGATTTGATAGTCCAATTGATATTATAAAAGTATTCAGTATTGATTGGTATAAGAATCATGATAGAACATAAGTGTTAGAGTTAAATTTATTGTGATCGTGGGATCAAATTTATGAAGGATAATTGGAATTTTACCATTGGAAATTTTGTTCTTGAGTGGGTAAAGATTCGTAATATCAATGATGATAAAAGGTTTAGATGACGATTATAGTTCATGATAAATGTAAAAAGATGATAAATAGGCTGGATTGAGGTTGGGATTTGAGAAAAGAAACCTTAGATTTTCGTCAATGGCTGAACAGCAAGTCGGAGAAGAAAGGGAACTGGTCGATCGATCGATCGACCCAGGGGATCGATCGATCAATGGTCCTAGGATTTTGCCAGGTTCGTCAGTTTTATGTATAAAGGGAAATTTAATTTAGATCTCCCCCTACTTTTTATGTAGTGATAAATTCATATGTAGCACATATTCCTTAGCAATTATAAGGTGATATAATTGGGTTTAGGAGGATGATAATTGTATGCCATGAGATGAACGAATTTCGGGAAACAATTCGTAAGTATTGATTTTGGACCAAGGGAAAATATTCGGGTATTGTAGTTGAGTGGCACTACATTATTAAAGGAATTTATGTGTAATTAACTAGTTATGAGGCGAAATATAGAATCGGGTATTAACGATAATACGGGTTAAGTGAGCGAGTCCGGGTATAATGGTTGGGTGACACCATGTGTTAAATTAACTAATGTGTAAATTAATTAGATTAGAGTCAGACCAGAGACTCGGATTGGTATTAATTAATTAATTTATAAATTAATTTAATTAGAGTCGGACCATAGATTCGGATTAGAATAAATTAATTAATGTGTAAATGAATTAAATTAGATTCGGACTGTAGACTCGGAAAAGTAATAAATTATGAAGGAGTGAATTAATTAAATTTGAGTTGGACGATAGACTCGGGAATATATAGGCTAGTGTTACGGGTTTTAGTACATGGTAAAGCCGGAATTTATATTTTTTATATATACAGTGTGGTAATAGTATATATATACATGTGTGTACTTTGTGTGTGCTATTAAATATCAGGGACTAGATATTTATTTAAGTTATATACTCTAGTGCTATCAAGGGAGGTCGCGCGATGTGGGTGAATCCTCTAGATTGAGGTGTAGGGTGAGTATATCCCCAGGTCATAGCGTCCGGTATATGGGTGAGGGGTTTATCTCACTTTCAGGGAAGGAATATGACCGCCTCCACTCCGTTTATATTTTGAGCCAGGTTGGTGAGCGATTCCAACTTGGGGAACTAGGTTATGTGAGCATACCTAGTGAGATAGCACTTTAGAGGGAATCATCCGGAGAGGGTATAATCGGAGGGATGGATATACATATGATATATTTGTGAATGTTGTAGTAAAGGTACGTATATAATGGTACTAAATATTATATGCGGGTAATAATACAGTGTAATGTATTTACTTTATATAACTTGTGTCACAGTTATATGATATTATTTAAAAGAAATTAATTAAGTTAATTGGTGAGATAACATATAACCCATGGATAATAATACTCGGTTTAGAGTAGAAAGGAAACGAAGGATTACAAGGACTAGTTGGACGGGGTAGTACAACTAGGTGGGGATTAAGGTAACCGTTAGTTGTGCACATTAGTGGAGGGGTTAGTATGTCCTCAAGAGAGTGCGACACTAACTTAAATATGAAGCGCATTCATATATTTTTAATTACTGCAGTTAATTCACTTGCTAAATATTTTCAAAATATTTTGGGTTCTAACCCTTGCTATAAAACTATTTTCAAAACCTTTTAATTGTCCAGCGACAGGGACGCCAAGATTGATATTATATTCTAGTGACACGGAGCTGCAGCATATATGGATGCTAGCAGGAGCTTGGATTAGACGCATCTTTCATTCATTCCTAGAGTAGGAATCATCTATCAGTTTTAGTTTACTTAAGGCATGTCACCCAGACTTTTCACTACAGTTTTCAGATTTATTTATTCAGGTGTTGGATGTTCGTATTGGACTATTTACTTGGGTGGCCGATGGTTTATTCGGCATGTCGCTTTATTATTTGTTTAGGTGATTTTATTCAGTTGTGTGAATGGTTTATATTTATTTCCGCAAGTACTGTTTTGTTTAATTAATAAGATAAATTTTGGCACCAGCCTTTTGGAATACTAGGTGGTTTGTAAGTTTTAATAAGATTTTCGACAGTGATGCTAAGGATGAACCAACTGGAATTACTGTTTTAATTTGGTATAGGACTGATCACCCGGTATTTTATTAGGCGGGGTGTCACACATCGAAAATGGATTGATATTCGGTAGGAGCAGCCAAGTCATCCACACTACTGTTTAGACGCTTTGGCGCATGTAGATGATTGACCACGGCTCGTTGTTGATATACTCCGAGGAAAACACTTGGTTAACCTTTTGAAATGTACAAACAAACAGCTCATCGCTCACGTGTTCATTGTTCTTCAACTTCGACAAGTCAACCATGATTAAATTGGTGCCAAGATCAAATTTACAGGCATTTTTATCCTCAACTCTTACCCAATCACAGTAAAATACAACCTCTTTGAAGCTTACATAGTCCAATTCAAATATATTTCGAATTACACCATAGTAAGCCATTTAAGCTTCAACGAGGTTTTTATCTTTTACGCTCGCTCGAAAGAAATTAATTCCTAAAGGGTGAGTGGTCATATCCCATTCAAGATTGCGTATTTTTATAATATACTTACTAACTCATGCACATTGTTACGATTTGAGAAAAATCCGGCATCATATCCCAATTGTTCTCCAAGTACACGACGTAGATTGTAAGTGTGAGTGTTATTTCAATTAATCAATTGAAATAACACTCACACTTGCCAATCTAATATGTACTCAAAGAACATTAGGATACGACTGCAGAACTTTCTTTAAAAGTAACAACTTTAAGCCACTAAGAATATTATTATACAGAAATTATACAGTCCCGAACTGTCCAAACGGGACAATTCGAAAGATCTCATTACAGGGGTAATAACTCTCGAATGGGTCGAAGGGCTATTGAATGCTTACGCATAAGAACTATAAGGCTAATATCTTTGCGCACTATGTGTAATTGTAAGTGTGTTTCATTTGATTTTGATAAGCCCCTAGTCGTACCACTCTCGATCGGGTCGTGACACAAAGTAATTTTAGAAAAAAAGTCAAAAATTCCCCCTCCCCCCATTTTGACAATAATCCAGTGGTCGTGCCACTTTCAAAATTAACCAACTCAACAAATTAAGATAATATAATTATTTATGAATTTATTAGTGTGAATTAAATTAAGTATTTTAAAAAAAATTAACAATCACCTTCCATATCCAACCACATCCGTCCAATATAATCCAATAGCAACAACAAACCAACAAATGTATATCCCGTACTCCATCTAATGCTTATACTCAATTAATTCAACAATAACAATTTCAAACCTAAATAAAAATAAAGAAACAATATGTATAATGTCCAATAAACATTAACAATTAATTTCAAGTCTGAAACTAAGCATTAATTTCAAATCCTAAATCAACATTAACAATTAATTTTAAGTCCTAAACTAAACACCAATTAATTTCAACACACACGCATACACACCCCACACCCCCTTCCCCACCACACACACACACCTGCACAAACACACAAACCCAACCCCCCAACCTCTACCCCACTACACATACACACACACACACACAAACCCACCACTCGCCCCACCACCCCCTGCCCCCTCCTGCCCACCACACACACATGCACTCACCCACCCACCCCTGTACAAGCGCGCACGCGCACACACACACACACACACATGGACACATATACACATATATACAAATGAAAGAGAAAGAGAGAAGAAAAAATACCTTAAATCGGAGAGAGAGAGAGAGAGGGGGGAAATGAAAATGGTGGGAAAAAAGAAGAAGGAAGGTTTTTTTTACAAAGAAACTTGTCACTGTCCTTAACCGTGACAAGTTTATAAGATTGTCACGGTCAATGACCGTGACAAGTTCGTGATAACTATTCTTGTCGCGGACTTGTCATGGTCAACGACTGTGACAAGTCGTTATCACGGACTTGTCACGGTCATTGACCGTGATAAAAAACGCTTGTTTTTTTGTCATGGTCATTGACCGTGACAAGGGTGGCTGGCTCAAAAGTGGCAATTTTATCTTTTTGGTGTGGTGTAGGGAGAATGTGAATTTTATATTAAGGGAGTGAGCAGAGCTCAATTTAAAAAATATTCGCCTTTCAATGAAGCTCTCTATGCTATCCGTCATTCTCCTCCTCATGCTCATTGGGTGCATCATACTCCCGGCCTATTGTCTTACCACCCAACATGCAATCTTTCACTCATGCCCCTTTTAATGATAATGTTGGAAGTTCATCCTCGGGAAATTCTGGTGAAAATTCTATAAAATTTGTTGTTAAAGAAAATGGCAAGGAAATCTCTATTCAAGGATATCCCAATGATGTGTGTAATCTGATTAACGATCTTAAAATGTAACTTCTATTTGTATGAAATAAAACTGTTGTTTATGTTTTCTTTATAATATATTTGTCTCCTTGCTTTTGACAGGGCTTTTGACAGGGAGGGGACCTTCTCCTCAACTATTAGCATTCATTTTTTTTTACCTTTTTGCTTATGTCAAACAGGGAGAGAAGTATATGATTCACTTTTATTGTACTTAATCTTACTCTTTTTTTGTGAATCATTTTGTTTATCATCATAAAAAAGGGGGAGATTGTCAAATGAAAATATAAATAACCTTTTTATTTAATTAAAATCAAGTTCATTTTAATTTGTTATAATATATTACTTTTGATGATTACAAACAAACATTACTTATACTTATATTATAGTAAGAATATTTTATTATTATTATAATAATAATAATAATAATAATAATAATAATAATAATAATAATAATAATAATAATAATAATAATAATAATAATAATAATAATAATAATAATAATAATAATAATAATAATAATAATAATAATAATAATCATATAACAAATATGTTATACATATTAACTTATGTATATTAGTTATGTTATTTTCTTTATAATATAATATTTCTTACATACGCATATTATAAATATAATTTTTTTTACATAGACCCTTATCTAAGTTTTAGTTAACTAATTGATTTTTTTTAAACATATGTTTATAGATTTTTCTTTTAATGCTCACAAAGTTCTTTTAAACTATCTTCAATGGTTTGAAACATTCAAATTTTTTTCATAAACTGATTTATGATATGCGTTTATCTTGCGTGTGAATTTAATCATTCAAGATTTAACCATGCCTCATATCAGACTTTGGACCCTCACGATTTACCCCTTAAATAATTAATTTTCCATCCGTCACCTCTTGTCTCTGAAAGAAACCTCCTTGGGCCCTACTATATGATAATTAGTTCACAAACTATGCAAGGTTATGATATCTTCAAAATTCTTGTGCAGGTTGGCTCCTCGGTCCACTTGCTTAGTCTGACTTGCATGTGGCAGTGGAGCTTTTGAATATTTGAACTTTGGCAGCCATGATATCTTTAGTAGCAGTTTTTTGTAGGTATGTTTTACAATTTCTATATATATACAAAGCTTGATAAAACTTCATTTAAAGACATCTCATATACTTCATTATAAATTTATTTAGTTGAATATATGTCTTTATTTAAAAAAATCTACTAACTCTTACTGTATATATTATAATACATATACATATAGTTTATACACTCTCCCAGCGGTCTTACACGCATAAATCACCATTTTTCGATGTTTTTTTATAATCTATTATATGATGTATACATAGGTAAGTTAGATCATGTCTGTTGATGCCAAAAATTACCCATCTGAGGGAACCAATGAGAAATGAACACTTGTTCTCCTACGTGACAATATTCACATTAATTACTCACTTGGTCGGCTCATAAGACAGTTGGTCGGCTAACCGGCCGACTAATCAACTTAAAGAATAAGAACCATCAAGAATATCAAAGGCCACTGGTGTAGAGTTATTGTGTACACATGAATACCAAGAGGCTCATGTAATACCTCATAATTTTATTGATTTTTATTTAATGGGATTAATTAAATTAAATGGGAATTAATTATAAATTAATCCGAATTTAAATACTAGCAAGACGTGAGTTGGTATTTTATTATGATGATAATATTGAGTATTACTGAGTATATATGGTAATATATAATTATTGAAATTATTAAAATTGTCGCGACTTATAAATACGATAATTCCGAAATTTAAGTTAGGACGCGCGTGTCACTCGCGTCAGGAATCAATTTAATTAGATTAAAAAGTAAATTAAAATTGTATCATCTGTATGGTCATTTTGAGTGCGCCAACGTATCCGGAGGGGTCGATATAGTCAGAAAACACTAGTCGGGGGTTTAGTTTGGGTCCCGGGGCATTTTTAGGCCAAACCGGCAATCCAGGAGGGTATTTTAGTCATTTTAAATTTTTAGAAAATTAGACCCACGAATTTTAGAGTTTATTTAATTCTTATTGTGTAGGCCATTGGGCTCATTATCAGCCAAAAAGTAAGAAGTGGGCTACGTGAGATAGAGGAGAGGTTATAAGAGGGTTTCAAGCCATAACCACCACACACCACCACCACTTTCGACGGAATTGTGACCGGAGAGGAGGAAAGAACCAACCTTTGTCATCACCAGCAGATCTGAACATCAATCCTAAGGCAAGTGATTTGGTTTCATTAATTTTCAGTGAATAATTCTTCTATGCTAGTGTAGGGTTTGTTAATAGCCTTAAAAGATGATGAAAACTCATGAATTTGTAGTAGAACCCTAAATCTTGGATAGGAATTGCATGTAGATTAGTTCTGGATAAATTTCAGTAACCAAAACATAACCCTCGATGAACTAAAAACGGATTTAAGAAGAGAAATATTATGGTTCTTGAAGAAAATAGAAAAACTAGGGTTTTTATGAAGATTTGATCCAAATAAGACTAATTGATGATGGTTTAAAGGTTCTGGGACGTTAAAAATCATGTATTTAGGTTATATGATGATCCTATATGATTATAATAGAATTTCACATCTAGTAATGACGTTTTGGGACAAATCTGGGGCTGAAAAATGAAGAAGTTCATAGCCTCGTCTGGTATGATCAATCGATAAACATTCATAGGTCGATCGGTCGACCATCGATCGATCAACGATCAGGATCGATCGATCGATCCCCCCAGAAAGGGTGATTTTTCCTTTTTTGATTTTAAGTGTTTCCAGCCATCGAATGTTGTAATTGGGGATTATGTGGATGCATTAGAACTTGAAGAAGACCAGTAGGGTATTATATTTGAAAACCAAAATACATTAAAATTGGGTTAAATTGTTGCATTGAATTCTTGAGTGTCCGACGAGTAATTATCTATGTTAAGATATGAGAGCATAATGTAAATCCTTAGGAGTAATAAGTTAAGATTTGGGACAAAACTAAGGAGTTAAGAGTACTGAAATAATATGTGAGAATAATAGGAGAAGTGGAAACTTCTTTGGTTAGATTTAAGTACTCGAAACTATACGATGTGAGACGTATCGGTGGATTATATTATATATTATCCAGAAGTAAAAAAAAATGTACTAATTGGAGTAACGGTATAGGGATTGTGAACATACCTTTAAAAATATTATAAGTTATCTAAGTTATGTGAATGCTTAGTATATGAATTATTATGTGTATGACATACCTACCATACTTGCTATCACGAGAAGTCGGCTTTCGGAATAGGGCCATCTAATCTGTGTGCGCCTACGAGGGGATTCAGATTGGTACCTTAAGGACATAGGGTTGTGAATGACTTATTTTTGAGTTAATAAGTCAGCTGACCATGGGAGAATAGGTATGTGCGTGACCCATGGGTATGTGAACTATGTTCCCCTCCAATATGTGTGATTTTGCTTATTGAAACGGTTGTTGAGAGATTCGAAACTCGTAGTCCTTATGTACGTGATGTACCGGGATTCGATAGCAGAGTATGTGTGCACCGCAGCTTAGACTAGGGGTGCCTTAATTGTATATTTATGTTGAGATTAATATACTTGTAATTATAACATATTCTTTGTTAAAGCGAATGTGAGTACTTGAGACATTTTGAGAAGGATTAAAAATGAGAATTTCATCTAATAATTATTATAAATTAATCTGGGAAATAAAAAGGTTAGATACACGAAGGTTATATTAGAATGTCTTGAATAAAACCCTATATTAGAATGTGAGCACAGGAAGTGGTACAGACTAGATAGTTAACGGCATAACTAGGACGGGTTACGGATAAACATTAGGTGTGCACACTGGCTGAGAGGCCAGAAACTCATGTGAGAGCACGTAACTAACATGTATTTAATATTCACTATTTAATGCAATTAAACACTTGGTACATTTTAAACCGTTTTCACATCGCGCTCTGACCCGTTTGCTTTTAAATCTATTTTTCTTGAAAAGCCTTTTAGGTGCCCAGTCACAGGGACGCCAAGCATAGGAGTTCCATTTCAGTGACATGTCGTAGCTACTGTAGAAGTTAAAGGACCTCTATAGTAGACTCCTCCACATTCTACATTGATTCTATTTCAGATTCATTCATCTGTTAGGGCATGTCGCCCCATTTCTTTTAGAGACAGCTTTATCATACTTTCAGTTTCCATTTCAGTTTTGGAGATTATTTAATTAATTATTCAGACTTTGTATTTGGTTTTATTCAGTATTTGGATTATTCAGAGGAGCGTTACTCCAGATTCATTTATTATTCCATGTATATTCTGTTGTGACTGTGATGTGATTGTGGTATCATTAGCTAATAATTTAATTAGTTGCATGTTAATCTCATTTAAATAAAATTTGAAAACTCGCTTTTTAAATATTAGGTGGCTAGTAATTGTTTAAAAATGTTTTCGACAATGATGCTACGAACTGAACCAACTTGACATTTTGTATTAATTTGAATAAAGGCGTAGCTACCCGGTATTTAATTATTCGAGGTGTCACAAGTGGTAGGAGAGCATCAGGTTCTAGAATCCTGAGGATTTGTACGGCTTGTTATGTTTTCGCGTAGCATCTTTTGATATAGAGCCCTATTATTAGGATTGTTGTACTCCTTAATTACATTTTATAGACTATGTTATTCTGCTACAATGTTATGTATGGTCAATAGACTTACATAATTCATTTGAAATTTCAGATATCGCTCATGAGGGAGGTACAAGCCAACACTACTGAGGGAACAAATGCGGGTTAAGACCAACGAGTACCTCGGGTACACCAAGAAAGAACGAAAATCACTGAGATAGCGAATATCGTGGCACAACCAGTGACTACCGCAATATTGCAGTACCAAAGTAGCAGTGTGTAACTTGTTGGCTGTAAATGAACGAAAGAAGTTGATCAACGTGACGTTGCTAAAGTTAGAAATAAAGGGAAAACACCACCACAACAATAAGTGCCTCAGAGTCATCAAGGACATAAGGGCATTGTAAATGGCGGGAAGAGCAAAACCCGCCAGAGCCAATAAAGCCAAGGGAAGAGGGCTACCACCAAGAGGTGTTTTAAATGTGGACAAAATGGACATACACGCGTGGCCATCCCAGATTCGGTTGGTGGCAAACCTCGTCCCAATCGGCAAGGACAACAAGGCATAAAAAGGGAAGGGTTTCAGGGTCAGTGTCATATGTGCGAATAGTAGGGTCATAGGTGGAGGGACTGCCCGCAACCAGATAAAGTGCCAGGACAGGATGCCCAACATAAGGAAGCCTGGATAGTTACCCCAACATCGCAGGCACCACAATAACATCAAGGAGTATAGTATGGATGTGTCTATAATGCTCGATATGTGGTTATTCCATTGACACTGTAACTACCACATGCATTTCTAGGTACGATACTTCATTATTAATTGTATCCTTTAAGATAAAATGGAAATCTTGAATAACTTAGATGTGTTACAGTTTATTCCTATGCATTGAGAAACGTGAGTGTAAAATGCATTCTTATCCTGTTATGTTTTGAATTAGCTACAACGGTTTGAGTGTTAATAGATCATTATAGTGATATTATGGCGTTCATTACAAATTGTACTAAGTGTCACTTGAGTGGAGGCAAGGCCATATTTATATTTATATATTAGCATATGGTGGCATTGATTAGGCATAAATTCTTCCCAATTTATCCCTTAATTTAAGTACTTTTAGCACCTCGAACAACGTAATCGATTTGACTTTATCTCATAATCTTGCTACTTATCCTAATGAGTACACCAAGTTTTTGGTATTTTGTATGAATTTTCTAGGTATCAAATGTCAATAACGAAAGAAAGAAATCGGAAGAATCAAGAAAGGAAAGAAGGAAAGTTAAAAGGGCAAA
Source organism: Sambucus nigra (assembly GCA_949130495.1). Classification (NCBI taxonomy): domain Eukaryota; kingdom Viridiplantae; phylum Streptophyta; class Magnoliopsida; order Dipsacales; family Adoxaceae; genus Sambucus; species Sambucus nigra. Next base: position 407,259,914 of record OX422208.1, on the reverse strand, counting down.
AGTGTAAATTTCACCCGAAATTCGGATGAGGCACCTAAAGAGAAGTTGAAGATATCACATTCATGAGCACATAGGAAGAAACGGAACCTCAAACGGAGTCCCAGAACAAAAGTTATGAGCAGTCAAAGTTGAAGGAAAAAGTCAACCAGGCAGACCGATCCGCCCCCAGTCCGGACCGATCCGCTGTGCACCAATCCAGAAGACCCCGGATTGAAATCAAACCGAAGAAAGAAGAAAATAAAAGAACCGATCCACCCCGAATCGATCCTCTAGAAAAATAAAAGAACCGATCCGCATGGAAGGCAGACCGATCCGCCTAAGCCCCGGCCCGGTCCGGCTGTCGAGATTTTTGTAATCTTATCCTTCTCCTGTGAAGAGTCCTAGTGTAACTAAAACTCCTAAATTTTTGTAGGGTATATAAACCCGATTTATTGTCATTATTTGTACGGAGAATTAATAGAATTTTCCCTTTTTTCCAGCAAACCCTAGTTTAGAGATAATTTACAATTTCAATTCCAAGATTGAAGGTTATTCAGAATTTTGTGTTCTTAATTGTTGTTGTTACTGCTTTGGTAAGATTAGGAGTTATTTTTCTTCATTTAAATTCCTTTTTACATCATTCCTCAAAGTTTCCTTAATTTAATTATGGTTTTCTACAATTCAAACACTGTTTTCATTACTTTCAGCATGCTAGGCTAGATTTTCTAAGGTCGGGATACATGAACTTAGCATGATGTGATAGTTGCATATGTATAACATTAATCCTCTGAATTTAGTGATTGATTACGACCGTATCACGTAGGAACACAACAATTGTAGATCTTTAGATCTCGTTTGCTTCTGAGTAACCGGGATGCTTTGGAATGCAATTCGAGTGTCACTATCGCGATACCGATTTACTCGTCCTCAGATTAAGTATGATGCGGGCTTGAACCTCATATACGTAATTCTTGGGAGTACTAAATTCTGGGTTTAATTAATCAGTTAAATTTACGATTAGTATTTTACCTGTAATACACTAGGGTTGGGGGATTGTATTCCCGTCCTGTTTTTCTCATCACATAGTTTAAAGTTTTAAATCAGTCTTCATCAGTATTTTTGGTAATTTAGCATAATTGCATCTTTTCATAATTTCATATTTGCATCTAGTGTAGTCATTCTCAAAACCAAATCATTTTTTCCTTTCTTTTTAGAGTCGGAGTTATGATTCATTCGTCTTTCCCGTCGTCACAACTCTGTTGTCATATTTCCCTGTGGATACGATCCCGACTTATCGAGTTTATTACTAACGCGACAGGCTTGCACTTGAGCTTAGATTGAATGCACATTAGATACACAATTTGAGTCGCGTCAAGTTTTTGGCGTCGTTACCGGGGAATTAGGTATACTTAGGATTAGATCGAGTCAATCTAAAACTTTAACCAAAAATTTCAAAAAAATCCAAAAACATAAGAAAAATTCAAAAAGCACAAAAAGATTCACCATCATCTCTCACAATCTATTAATGCAAAATTCTGAACTCACTCCCACACCCCATAATACTCCAACCAACATTCACGAAAATCCAATAGTTGAGTACAACCCCGATAGCCCCCCCACTCCTAACATCCCACAGTTCTGGATTCCACCTCCCATACCGTCATACTCAATCTCAAATGTCACTCCATTTTCCTTTCTAGGACACACCTCCGAACACACTTCGAGCACACCAAGTGAGGACACCGAGTCGTTAAGAGAGAGAGAGATGTTGCAACACGATAGTGCAGCCGTCGGTAAGGAAGAGGCCCCATATCGCCCGCTGAGAGAAATCTTATATCCCGAGCACACTGTCACTCCGAGATGCATTATACTCCTGTATAATGCCGAGAAATTTCGTTTTAAAAATGGGATGATCCAGATGTTACCCCATTACCATGGTATGGATTCTGAAAAGCCATACCTTCATATCAGGGAATTTGAGGATGTGTGAGATACTCTCAGTGATCAAACTTGCACACAAGAGGTGATCTGCCTCAAACTCTTCCCCTTCTCGCTAAAAGATAAAGCGAAGACCTGGCTATGATCTCTACCTCCAATCTCGATTCCATCTTGGAACGAGTTGCAATCTAGATTTCTCAAGAAATTCTTCCCACCACATCGAACGATCTCCAAAAGGCTCAAATTCAAGCAGGCAATCTGAAAATGAGCCATTTCATCGATGACATGAGCGTTTCAATGAGTTATTTGCTTCATGCCCCCATCATGGGTTTGATGCGAAACAAATCATTTCTTTTCTCTATAATGGGTTGAACCTTACTTCCAAGCAACTCGTTGAAACTATGGGTAGTGGTCTCTTTGTCGATTTAGATGCCCACGATGATGAGCTTCACCTAAGGTACGTCGTCTAGACTACCCAATCATGGGATACATCTGATCTTAATGCTCAAAATCAAAATCGTCAAATGACCACCACTCCAGCGGCGTCCGGGCTATTTCACGTAGATAAGAGTTCTATGACGGACAGTCGATTAGATATGCTGGAGAAAGGATTTTGAGATCTATATGAGGTATATAGAAGAGGACCAACTGGATCCATACCAAACCCCGTCGAGAAGGTGTGTGCAATTTGTGAGGCAGGTCATTCAACCGAGGAATGCCCGACCATACCCGCCTACAAAGTGATGCTTCAGGATCAAGTTAGTGGTATAAGAGGATTTAAGGGTAATTCTGGTGCACCGCACGGGAATTCTTACAACCCTTCATGGAAAAACCATCATGGTTTTAGCTATGGGCAATAATATGCTGCGATGAACCCTAGTTCCCATGTTTCCCCTCCTCCACCACAACACTTTCAACAAGCTCCACATATGTAAGGACATGTGCAAGCACCGCCACCTCCAGGAGCATATATCCCGCCACCGTGGAGAACTCTCGAGGATATTATGAATCAATTTATCACTAGCCAGACTGCGACCAATGCTAGATATGATCGCTTAATTAGCGACATCAATACAAGTCTGTCAAAGATACAATCCTCGTTGAGTGTTCAAGAGAAGGGCAAGTTACCTGTCCAAGGGCAAATACCTCCCCAAGGTCAAACTAGTGTTAGCTCCACCTCTACTTAACATCAGGAGCAATGTCAAGTTGTGACCACTCTTCTAGTGGGAGAGTCATTGATTTATCACCTCCCCCACACGACACAACGAAAGACAAGGAGATTTCGCCCGGCACGAAAGAGGCCGAAGATGTCCCCTTTAATGAGAGTGACAAAGAAGACACTAGTGAGCCCGAGGTAGTAGTGAAACCACCCTCTACGGCACCGTTTCCTCAAATGTTGATTCCTTCCCATAAAGGAAACCCACGTGATGACGTGCTAGAAGTGCTAAAACAAGTAAAGTTGAATTTACCTTTCCTTGATGTCATTAAGCAAATTCCAGCTTATGCAAAATTCATCAAAGACTTTTTGACGGTAAAGAGAAAGAAGAAGGTAAAGAAAAATGTCTTTCTAGCCCAGAACGTGAGCTCCATTCTACTTAACGATCTCCCTCCTAAATTCAAAGTTCCCGGTGCACCCACTATTTCCTGCATCATTGGAGAAAATAAAATCAAAAAAGCCTTACTTGACTTGGGAGCAAGTGTCAATATCCTCCCTTATTCCATTTATAGGCAACTTGATTTGGGCGACATCAAGCCCACAAAGTCCACTCTCCAATTAGCGGATAGAACCGTGAAGATCCCAAAAGGCATAGTCGAGGACGTGATTGTCCAAGTTAACACTTTCTACTTCCCGGTAGATTTTATCATTTGGGACACGGAGCCCTCCTTCACCTCGAGCAACCATATTCCCATCATCCTTGGGTGCCCGTTCTTAGCTATGGCTAACACAATCATCAATACTCGGAATAGGCGAATGCAACTCACCTTTGGGAACATGACCTTATAAACCAACATCTTCCACATAGCCCAATATACGGGGGAAGAAGATGATCTTCACGCGGTGAGCTTCATAGATGAGATAGTAGAGGAATATTTTGAGGAAAATTATTATGGCGACGCCTTAGGGTCCTGTCTAGTGTCGAGCCACGAGAGTGAGGGGACGTACACCGACTTCGAGAGGGAGGTTGAGGAGTTGAGAAAGTTACTCGATGAGAGAGCGTCGGACGAGGACGCGAGAGATGTTAATTGGGTTTCGAGATTCGAGGAGTTACCACTGAGGGATACACGCATGGTTCCCTCCAACGAAAAATTTCCAACCATCAAATTGAAGAAACTCCCCTCCCATATTAAATATGCATACCTAGGAGAGGATCAGACATTTACTGTTGTTGTCTCCTCTAGCCTAGACCAAAAGCAGGAGGGCAAACTGTTGAAAATTATGAGAAAGTACCAAAGTGCTTTTGGTTGGTGCATCGCCGATTTGAAGGGGATAAGTCCTTTAATTTGCACTCACAAGATCCATCTCGAAGAGGATGTCAAGCCCTCAAGAGAAATGCAAAGAAGACTAAATCCCAACATGAGAAGTAGTCAGAACCGAAATTATCAAGTTATTGGATGCCAGGATTATCTACCCAATCTCGGATAGCAAGTGGGTGAGCCCTATTCAAGTCATCCCAAAGAAGTAGGGCATGACAGTGATTGAGAATTCTAAGGGAGATCTAGTTCCCCAACGTACCACCACCGGGTGGCGCATTTGCATTGATTACCGAAAACTCAATGCGGGAACTAGGAAAGATCATTTCCCCTTACCATTTATTGATAAAATGCTTAAGAGAGTAGCGGGCCACCCTTACTATTGCTTCCTTGATGGTTATTCCGGATATAACCAAATTGAAGTAGATGTACTTGACCAAGAGAAAACGACCTTCACTTGCCCTTTTGGTACGTTTGCCTACAAACGTATGCCATTTGGCTTGTGCAATGCACCTGCGACCTTTCAAAGGTGCATGTTGAGCCTCTTTAGTGACATGGTCGAGAGAGGACTTGAAGTGTTCATGGACGATTTCAGCGTTTTTAGCACCTCTTTCGATCATTGTCTAAAAAAATGGAAAAAGTACTTGCCCGGTGTGTGGAAAAGAACTTAGTGCTGAATTGGGAGAAATGCCATTCCATGGTCACTGAGGGAATAGTTCTTGACCACATAATATCATCCAAGGGAATAGAAGTTGATAGGGCAAAAATAGATGTCATAGCTGATCTTCCCCCACCAAAATTGCTTAAGGATGTGCACTCCTTCTTGGGTCACGCTGGGTTTTATCGAAGGTTCATTAAGGACTTTAGCGCCATCGCTAGACCCTTAAGCAACCTACTCATGAAGGACACCCCATTCGAGTGGACGGAAGCATGCCAAAGCTCTTTTAAAAAACTGAAAACCATGCTTATGTCCGCTCCCATCATGCAAGTTTCGAATTGGCCCTTACCATTCGAACTTATGTGTGATGCTAGCGATTATGCGATAGGGGTTGTTTTGGGCCAAAGAAAAGATAAGCAAGATCATGTCATCTACTAAGCTAGTCGGACTCTTACCGGACCACAACTCAACTACTCTACCACGGACAAAGAATTGCTAGCGGTAGTCTTTGCCCTTGATAAATTCCGATCATATCTTACCGGTTCTCCCATTACTTGCTTCACCGACCACGCGGCATTGAAATACCTACTTGCAAAGAAAGATGCAAAGCCGCATCTCATAAGGTGGACCCTAATCCTATAAGATTTTAATCTCTCCATTAAAGATAAGAAAGGGGTAGAAAACGTCGTTGCCGACCACTTATCACGACTTTCATTCGATGTACCTAGTGATCCCATACCCATAGACGAATACTTTTCGGATGATCAACTCTTTGCCACCCCTTCTTTGCCCGGGTTTGCGGATATAGTGAACCACCTTGTCACGGGAGCCGTCCCTCCCGACTGGACACCACAAGATAAGAAAAGGTTTATTACTTGGTCGCGCATATTTTTCTATGACGATCCCTTCCTTTTTAAATATTGCGCCGACTAAATCATCCGACGATGTGTACCGAATGATGAGATCCCCAAGGTCATCCAGTTTTGTCATTCGAAAGCTTGTGGAGGCCACTTTTCTATGAAAAAGACGGCCGTTAAAATTCTGCAATGTGGCCTCTATTGGCTCATAATATTCTAGGATGTGAACGATTCGTGTAAATCTTGTAATAGGTGCTAATGGATGGGAGCCATTACCCGACGAAACATGATGCCTCTTAACCCCATACTCATTATTGAGATCTTCGACTGTTGGGGTATTGACTTCATGGGCCCTTTTCCCCCGTCCTCTAGTTTCCTATACATTCTTGTTGCGGTAGACTAAATTTCTAAATAGGTGAAAGCTATAGCTACCAAGATAAATGACAATAAAGTGGTGATTAAGTTCCTGCACGAACACATACTTTCCCGCTTCGGTGCACCGAAAGCGATAATCAGCGATAATGGCATGCACTTTTGCAATAGGCCATTCGAGAAGCTAATGAGAAAGTATGGCGTCGTTCACAAGGTTGGAACGACTTATCACCCGCAAACGAATGGGCAGGACGAACTAGCAAATCGGGAAATCAAGAACATTCTTGAAAAGACCGTCAATCCTACCTGGAAAGATTGGTCACTTAGATTGAACGATTCGCTATGGGCCTATCGTACCACATATAAAAATCAACTCGGCACGTCCCCTTTCCACTTTGTGTATGGCAAACCATTCCTTCTTCCCGTTGAATTAGAGCACAAGGCGTATTGGGCAATTAAGCAATTGAATTATGCCATGGATAAGGCCGGTGAAGCTCGCAAGCTTTAATTGAATGAGTTAGAAGAACTACCCTATGATGCGTATGAGAATGCGAAAATTTCCAAAGAAATGATGAAACTCGCTCACGATAACATCATTCGACGCAAAGAGTTTCTTGCCGGGCAAAAAGTTCTTCTCTATAACTCTCGGCTTCATCTCTTTCCGGGAAAGTTGCGGTCACAATGGTCTGGCCCGTTCGTTGTGAAGAATGTTTTCCCTCATGGAGTTGTTAAATTAGACGATTTGAAAGGGGGAAATACATTAAAGGTAAATGGACAACGCCTAAAGCCATATCTAGAGGCGTGTGTGGAAGAAGTCGACACCGTCTGGTTGTCCGACCCCGTTTACGAGGTAGAGTGATTTGTTACAGCGAGGTCGTCGCACTCCCGACGCGTATGGGGTGAGAGTCGTGTGTGTAGTGAGTGTCGATAGGCTTAAGGTACATTCGAGAGAAAGAATTTGCATGTTTCGGGAATATTGAATCTAGTTGCGTTGGCCATTGGTATAGAGAGGTTTTGATCCAAATTAACAGAGAGTATGTTGCTAACATGAAATTTTTTTAAGAAGAGAGATCAAAATTCAGTTATGGGGAAATCCAGCTCAAATACAAGAGCCGGACCAGTTCTTTTTTTTTAGGGTAGGATCGGTCCGCCCCTAACCGGTTCCTTTAATTTTGAGCCGGACCGGTCCGGTAGTCGAATTTTCTCGCATATTAAAGTAAAGAACCTTATACCTTTGACTTACTTAAGTGTATATTGTATAAGTGCTCAACTAATTTGAAAATAGTGACAAAATTGGTTGTCTAACCTAGAATCCAAAGAACCTCAGAATTATTCTCTCTAATCCTCTTTAATGATCCAAGAAGGTATAAATTGAATCACACTACACACATTAGAAGTGCATACATGTGTATATATTGCTTAAAATTGATTGTGTGTTAAATTCCCCTTAAAATGTTGTTTTAATAATTTTTTGGGAATTTTTAAACATTTTTAAAATAATGTTTTCATTAATAAAAGTGTGATTATAAACTTTGTGGGGTTAATATGCTATTTTGAAAATTTCATTTTTCATTGGAATGTTTGATTGGGTAGAATATCAAAGCGCTAGAGACTTCAGGGTGCTGCCTGTAATTATTTTTTACGCGAGTTTGCAAGCCAATTATATGCCAACACTTGTCACGTTCCTGATATATCATTTTGTGTTTGTTTTGTGAGAGGGTTGTCTGGTGGGTTGCTGATCGTTAGATCAAACCTTATCGATGGCCTGCATGTGTTTTAAGTCTATCCTTGTGCTATCTCTATGGACCAATCACATTCAGTTTAACCACCGCTTTATTATCACCCTTGGATCTAGTCAATATTAGGAAGACCTAATCTCAGCCCTTGATTGCCTTCGTCAATCCAGAACCTTCCTCCACTCCTATATAAGCCCCTCTAATTCTCAACCTTTTAAGACTTTTGGCAGTCTTAATTTTTAGAGAAAAAAATAGAGAGAAGAGAGAAGTGAGAGAGAAGAGAGAAAAGAAAAGAGAGAAGAGAGAGAAAGGGAAACTGTGTTAGCCAAACCCTAACCCTAACCCTAAACACTTCAAATCTGATTCAAACCTTCGTATATACAAAACCCCAAACACAACCTTGAGTGTTTGAGAGAGAGTGGTGTTACTGGTTTGTTCATATTGAAGCTGTAACCTCTTGATCTGTGATCTTATTACCAACTTAAACATTTTTGTGAAGATCTGTATTTCTTCTTCATAGAAATTGTAGATCTACACTTTGCATGTTATATTTCACTAGATCTGCATGTTTCTTTCTCTATGTAAGAAAATCTTTACTAATTTAGTTTTGTAAATGTTTTATGGTTTCTATTCTTATGAAACTTAACCTTGACCTAGTTGGATTCACACTTGGAGATTTTCAATCTCAAAAATATTTTTAAAACAGAGATTGATTAAAATCTTGACCGATTTAGAAGCAAGATATCCGTGGAATCTGGGATATATTTAAAGGTCAAAAAGGTTTCAAGTTCTGTAAGAAAGAAAGAAAAGAAAATCACAGCATATAGTCTTTATATGTAATTTTCTAGGACTGTCTGTAAAAACTAAGTGTGTGTGAGTTCATGCATGTTGATAGGAATCACATCACAAACACTTAACACACTACCACACTGGAAGTGTTGTGAATAAGATCAAATATTATTAAGTCGACGCAAGGAAGCTAAAGCAAAAGGAAGTTGTCAAACTGGAAGAACATCATCAACAATCAGATCTATGAGAAGTTAGAAGGACACCAAGTGGGGTATATTCCTAAACTTAGAATAGGTTGATTTGTGTGCATGTATGTTGTATTGTTTGTAACTGTTATTTGTTGTTAGTGGATTTTTACTTTTGTGACTTAGAAGTCACCGTGGATGTTTCCTCTATTGGGAGAGGTTTTACCACGTTAAAAACTGTGTGTTCTGATTATCTTCCTCTCCTCATCTCATTCTATAGTGTGCTGAAGTTTTGAAACTATCTTAGTTTTAAAACTGATTACAAAGTCTTGATTATTCTCGTACATAAGTTCTTGTAAACACATCTTGTTGTTTATAAGTTTTATTTTCAAAAGAAAAGGGTTTCTTCAACAAACATCTCGGAGTTGCTTATACAGTTTAATCTTGTATTAAACGGCATTAGCAACGTTTTTCAATTGGTATCAGAGCCCTGTAAAATTTTATTTCAAAAAGATCTTGTGTTTCTGAAATCGTTTTCTGAAAAATCCTAACTATGGACGAGAAGAATGAAAGGTTTGGTAATCTGTCCAGACCTCCACTCTTTGATGGAAACAACTTTGCTTACTGGAAAGTAAGAATGGTTGCTGTCACACCCCGCAAAATCCGACAGACGGGGTGGCCAGCCACCGCCGCCGAACTATGCCGGGCATGAACTAAATAAAATACCATTCTTAGCATGAGACAGATATGAGACATAAATAATCAGTCCATAAGATAAATAATTGAATCGATCTCAAATAATCACAAATAACTAAGCGATAAAAGATCCATCACATGCTAACTCCAAAAAATCCAAATTGCCAATAATGATTAAATAAAACCTGAATAATAAAGATATGAATAATCCAATATAAATCCTTTAAACAACTTTGGAACCGAATGGCCCAATAAAACTCCGATGAAGTCTCATAATAAAATACGACTGGAAAAGAAAGTCTAAACTAAAACAAAGATAAAGTAAATCAGCTCCAGCTGTACCTTCAAATGATAACTCCGATAAACTTATGCAGCTTCTCCAATTCTAATCCTGAAAAATATTAGTCAACGCATGGGTCAGAGCCAAAGCCCCGAGCAAGAATACACACTACTCCCCTCAAATAGGATCCTTGAATCCAGACAGTAGCATTATACGCAATAAATATCACAATAGAATATTTTAAATTAAACGGGATAATTAAACGCGATAGATATAAATCACTAACTACCCGCATAAATCCCCATTTATAAAGGCACACCAATATGATTTTAAATTCCCAAGTCCCACGATGTTAATTTAATTAAATTAACCAGCTTTTATTATTGTTCTCACTTTTTATTAAAGTGTCACACTTCCCCTTGTCAATCGCCCTCTGACCCGTTTACTGTCGGCCCCGACACATGACAAGGTTACCCTTGTCAATCGCCCTCTGACCCGTTTACTGTCGGCCCCGACACATGACAAGGTTCCACACACGACACGACATAAATCGCCCTCTGGCCCGTTTAAACTGTCAGCCCCGACACATTATGTCGCCACAAATTTTAATACCCGTTTTTATCTTAGGCATTAATTCTCAAGTTCTCAATTTATAATCACCCCACCCTTTTTAATCGATGTGGGATCCTCAAAAATACCCCTTAGTCCCATAACTAAGGGTCCCCAAGTTATCAATACGTCCTATCCTATGTATAGGAGGATTTTCTAACATAAATCTTAACTTAGTCTCGTACTTAGACTACCGTAACGACGATAAAGTAATAAAAATCAGCCCACCCTCAAGATGATAAAAGCGTGATAATCTATCCTCACTAGTCCCATACCTAGAAGGCGTAAATCATCAAAAGGCATACCCACTAGTCCCATACCTAGAAGGCATCCTAAAATATAGGGAGAGCAATAATACCCATCAACCCGTCGTCACAAAGGTAACATCATAATACCAACAAGTCACACAAACAAGCATAATTAATCAATATATAAAACTACGCATGATAATCCAATTCAATTAAATCTTTAATTTAATTATCACAATTCCAACAATACCCAAATAATCTCATTTAATTATTTTAAATTAAATATACCGAGTTTCCATCATATATTCATCAAAACCAAATTTTATTATCTCTACATGTATTACATGAGTTATACGCGCCCAAAAATCAGTTATTTTAGAACTAGAATTTTTCTACATGCAACCTACACCAATAAAACCCAAAATCACTCGTGAATCCTACGTACCCAAAGGGTTATGAATATTATTCAGATTAAAAGATTTTATAAAAACAGCCCCATAATTAGTATTCAATTTTTATAATTAAGTTACTAATTATTTTTAAGAAAACATGTAATTAAGTGTTTAGGCGACACTTAAAACGCATAATACTAAAGGAAAAGAATAGAGTATTCATGCCTGTGAAGATCGTGTTGAAAATCTGATTAGAAATTTGGATTCCTCTCGAAAAATTAGCAAAAGAGTGTTCTTGAACGATCTTGATTAAACCCCAATTAAGCCTTCAAAAACTTGTGCCAAAACTTGTGACAAAAACTTGATTTTGTTGAAGGTTGATGATTATGAGTGAGAGGAAAAATATTTGGAAGTGTTCTCTGGTGAAAAACTGGAGAAAAAGTGATTATGAGAAGTCCCCCTACGGATTAACAAGGTTATATAGTGATTAGGAGTCCTAATCCTACACAAATTCTTAAAAAAACAGCTTACAGCGCACGTTTTCTGGGAGGGTCGATCGATCTACCCCCCCGTCGATCGATCGATCACCCCGAAAAACTGACAGTTTGCCCCAAAAATGCCATAAGGCAAAAATATTGTAAAATCAATATAAAATCCGTTTTAACTCCGATTTTAATTCCGCTTGAAGTTTTGTTCTTCTAAAATCATAACCAACATACTTAGCCAATAAAATTTTTAAAATTCAAAAATTTATTTTTCTCGAAAATTCCAATTAATTAATTAAAATAATAAATAAAAATACGGGGTGTTACAGTTGCCTTCATCCAAGGGACTTTAGGAGATGATGTCTGGGACATTATTAAAAACGGATATACTTATCCTACTAAACCAGCCACTGAAGGAAGTGATGAGAGGGTAAAGAAAATCTTAAGTGAGTTTACCCAAGAAGAGAAAACTATTTCTCGCAATAACAATAAAGGCAAGAATGCCATATTTATGTCTATTAATGAGTATGAGTTCAAGAGAATCTCATCTTGTGCCACTTCTAAGGAAGCTTGGGACACATTAATCACTGCCCATTAAGGAGACTCAAGAGTTAAAGCTGCTAAAACTCAAATGCTTACCCAGCAGTACAACTCTTTGATTATGTCTGACTCTGAGTCTTTTGATGACTTTTACATGAACTTAACTGATATAGTTACTAAGTTGCATGCTAATGGTATTACATATGATAGGAATGAGATTGTTTCTAAAATTCTAAGATCATTACCACAAAAGTTTGATAGCAAGAGGTATGTTATTGAGGAAATGAGTGATCAAAACCTTACCCCTGAGTTACTCAGTAGCAAACTTAGGACTGTGGAAATGGAATTAAATTTTAAGAAATAATTAAATCAGTCACAAAGAAAACAGCCCAACTCTAACTTGAGTTTTGCCTCTAAGATATCTAAACTTGAGACTAATTTGATCAACTTTGACTCTGATGAGGAGTGTGATATAGACAAACTAGATAATCAGATTGCCTTAATGTCCAAACAATTTAAGAAAATTGTTAAATTTAGAAACAAACATGCATCTAAACAAGGCAAGCCTAATTATCCTACTCTGTCTAATCCCAAACCTCACGAGAGAGGCCTTGACAAACATCCTAAGGACAACAACTTCAGATCTAACAGAGACCTTAAAAAGATTGAATGTTTTAGATGTGGGAAATAGGTCACATTGCTCACGATTGCAGAGTTAATCTGAATAAAACCAACACACACAATAGAGCCAATGTCTGTAAAACTTGGGATGATTCAAGTGACTCTGATGAAGAGGAACTTGAGTCATCAAATGTACTTGACCCTTGCATGTCCTTTTATGCTAAGATCATTTACAATGATGATATGCCTGTGTATGATAATGATGCTCCTACTCCTGCTTGTGTGAATACTGCTTTGACCGGCCTAGATGCTTTATTATCTGAAAATATTGCTAGCTCTAGTTCCGTGTGTGTGAGTCAAAGTGATCTCGATAACGACGATGTAAATGGGTGTGTGAGTACTAAAATTGAATCGTTAGGGGTCACTACACACACTTCACTTAGCGACTCAGACACAGATGACCTCCCAGATATTCATACTTTGTATGCTAAAACTCTAAAAAAAGGCACTAGACTGGAGAAGACTGTTAGAGACCTGACTAAGAAATTAGATGATCTAAGTCTTATTGTGAAGCTGAATGCCGAAGAGTACACTAACCAGTGTCTGTCTCATCAATCCGAAATTGATACTTTTGATCAAAAAATAAAAGAGTTAACCAAAACTAATGAAACCCTGGAAATGAAATACAAGGGAACATTATTAGAACTGGAGGAAGCAAAAACAAAGACCGCTACTGTTTTCAAAAAAATTTCTAAGTTTGAAAACAATTCAAATTGTTTCACTGACTTTGTTGTTGACTCCAAGACCAATTCTGATGATAAAACCGGTATTGGATTTTGCCCTAAGAATAAACCACAAACTAAAAATTTTGAACCTATTAAGTTTGTGTCTGGGGGCAAAAGACCAATCGAAACATGTCCAGACTTTCATTTTATTAAAAAATAATTTGATCAAAAGGAACAACAGAAAGACATTGGAGACTCTAGTAACTCTAAGTTTGACACTACACTTGAGACTAAATACGTCTGTCCTTTTATCAGAAAGGTTGAATCTACCTTTAAGACCATACCTCCTAGGAAAAAGAATTCTGAACAGAATGCTGTTAAACCCATCTTTAGAGGTTTTCCTAAGGAAGTACATCCCTCAAGCAATCAATTTTGCTCCTACTGTGACATTTATGGTCATTCCTTTGAAGGTTGTTATGCTAGGCGTCTAAACACCCCTGTGTACAACACTCATGTTTACAAGAACTTTAACTATTCTAAGCAAAATCGTAACCATTATGTCCTTCCTAGACAACCTGACAAGAACTCTAACTACAGGAATAGAAAGACCAAAACTAAGAGTTCATTTAAGAGAAAGGCTCCCAGAAACTTTCCTAAACCAAAAGCTCAAATTTTCCACAATAATCAGTTTGTTGCTCCAAATGCTTTTCGATAAAAAACTACTTCTCGAAAATTTTATCAAATGAGGGAAAACTTGTGCAAAATTAAAACAAGAGCTATTTGGGTTAGAAAAGATGATCTTTTACCCCAAATGAAGTGTAACATTGTTATCACTGCCTTAAAAGCTGAACACACTTCATCTGGTTGGTATTTAGATTCAGGATGCTCCAAACATATGACAGGAGATGAAACCAAACTCTTAAACAAAACCAGATTTGCTGGAGGCAAAGTAGTTTTTGGTGACGGAGTTTCATCCCAGATCATAGGTAAAGGAACCCTAAAAGAAGAGGGAATGCATGTTCTAGAAAATGTACTATTAGTTAAAGGCCTTAAAGCCAACCTCCTAAGTATATCACAATTTTGTGACTCTGACCATACAGTTACCTTTTCAAAGAATAATTATAAAATTCTAAATGATAAAGGTGAATGCATTATTACCGGATTTAGAACACCTGACAACTGTTATACTGTCAAGACTAGTTCTGAAACCTGTAACATTGCCAGAATGGATGACAATGAAATCTGCATAATCGTATGGGTCACTTAAGTTATGATATCCTTGGTAGATTGTCTAGTCAAGAGATTGTTAGAGGAATTCCTAAAATTAAACCTATTTCCAGTGTTATCTGTGGTCATTGCCAGGAAGGAAAAACAGTTAAGACTTCGCATAAAAAGGTTAAAGACATTCTCACCTCTAGATCTCATCCATATGGACCTTATTGGTCCCTCTAGAACTGTTAGTCTTTGTGGACACAGTTATATCCTAGTCATGGTTGATGATTTTACACGATTCACTTGGGTTGCCTTCTTGAAACATAAATCTGACACGTTTCAAAATTTTTTGAAAATTTTACTAAGAATTGAAAATGAGAAGGACACACAAGTCAATCGCATTCGTAGCGATAGAGGGGGAGAGTTCATAGACACGGGAATAGTTGAATATTGTGACTACAACGGGTACAAACACGAATTCAGTGCCCCTAAGACTCCTCAGCAGAACGGTGTTGCCGAAAGGAAAAACCGAACTCTTCAAGAGATGGCACGTGTCATGCTGCATGCCAAATCTCTACCTAAATACTTCTGGGTAGAATCTATTAGAACTGCTTGTCATATCATTAATCGGGTTTATCTTAGGAAAAACTCTAAACAAACCTCTTATGAGTTGTGGTACGGTAAGAAGCCTAATCTGAAATATCTAAGAACTTTTGGTAGTCAGTGTTATGTCTGTAAAGACCGAGAACATCTGTCTAAATTCGAGACGCGTGGTGATAAATCCATCTTCTTAGGATACTCCTCAAACAGTCGTGCTTATCGTATATACAATCTGCGTACTAAGACCCTTATGGAATCGATAAATGTAATTGTAAGCGACACTATTGTCGAAAATAAGATATCTGAATCACCTATTATGGTTGAATCTGAAAATGATTTCAAAATTGATTCACCAGAAATAGATGAATCATTACCTATTGAGAGTCCAGAAGTACCTGGCTGGGTCTCTAAAGATCATCCCATTAACAACGTGGTCGGTAATCCTAATGAGCCAGTTCGTACTAGATCCCAGTTAAGAAATTATGCTAATTATGCATGTTTCCTCTCCCTTGTGGAATCGAAAAATGTTAATGAAGCATTGAATGACACACACTGGATTTCTGCAATGCAGGAAGAACTTTTACAATTTGTCATTCACGATGTCTGGTATCTTATACCGCGGCCTCAAAATAAAAATGTTATTGGCACACGTTGGATCTTTAAGAACAAATCTGATGAAAATGGGGTAATCCTTAGAAACAAAGCTAGACTAGTTGCTCAAGGTTACTCACAAATATAAGGGATAGATTTTAGCGAGACATTTGCCCCTGTCACTCGTCTTGAATCTGTTCGACTTCTTTTCGCCATAGCGTGTCACTTAAAATTTACACTTTATCAAATGGATGTCAAGTCTGCCTTCCTTAATGGAATTATGTCCAAAGAAACGTATGTAGAACAACCCAAAGGGTTCATTGACCCTAAATACCCTGACCATGTCTTTCGTCTAAAAAAGGCTTTGTATGGCTTAAAACAAGCTCCTCGAGCTTGGTATGAACGCCTTTCCAACTTTTTGTTGGATAAGGGTTTTAAGAGAGGAGGAAATGACCAGACGCTCTTTGTCAAACATTTTGACAAAAACATTATTATAGCCCAAGTCTATGTAGACGACATCATTTTTGGGTCTACTTCAACATCTGAAGTTAAATCTTTTTCTGCTATTATGCATAAGGAGTTTCACATGTCCCTTGTGGGGGAGCTACAACTTTTCTTAGGATTTCAAGTGAAACAGAATTCTGATGGACTATTTGTCTCTCAAACTAAGTATGCCTTAGATCTTGTTAAGAAATTTGGTTTAGATAATGCTAAAGTTGCCAAAACGCCTATGAGTACTACTGTTAAATTATGTAAAGATGAAAATGGAAAGTCAGTTGATTCCACACTTTATCGTAGTATGATTGGTAGTCTACTCTATCTAACTGCCTCAAGACCAGATATAATGTATGATGTATGTCTATGTGCTCGTTACCAGAATAACCCTAAAGAGAGTCATTTATCGTGTGTAAAACGTATAATAAAGTACATAAAGGGCACACTTAATCTTGGACTTAGGTACACTAATGATACCTGCAGTACCATCATAGGGTATACTGATGCTGATTGGGCCGGATGTACTGATGACAGTAAAAGTACATCAGGTGCCTGCTATTATGTCGGCAATAATTTAGTAGGTTGGAGTAGCAAAAAACATACTTGCACATCTTTATCTACGGCTGAGTCCGAATATATAGCAGCAGGAAGTTGTTGTGCTCAATTGTTATGGATCAAACAAATGTTAAGCGACTATGGGATTAAAGAAAATCAGTTACAATTGTATTGTGACAATCAAAGCGCTATTAACATATCTAAAAACCCGGTTTAACACTCGCGAACTAAGCATATTAAAATAAGACATCATTTTATACGCGGACTTGTTGAAACTAAGGAGTTAGAAATCCATTACCTGCCTACTGATCTGCAACTTGCAGACATGTTCACTAAACCTCTAGACTATAACAGATTTCTGTATTTGCGAAATTCTATAGGTATGGTATGTGCTGATTAAACTCTGAAGACCTTAATTTTTACCCTTTGTCCATTTGAGACAAAATGGGGGAGAAATTTGAGTCTTACGGGTTCAATGTTTTGTTCACATTTCATCTAAACTGCTTGATCTTAGTGTGCATATTTGCAGGAATCTCTTCTACTGATTATCTACCATCTCTAGTGTACAAATTTGTAAATAGTTGAGGTATGTAATTTTTTATTTGACTTTCTAGGAAATGGGTAGATAGTATCTTTTGTATAGGACTAGGTTTTATTTTTTTTGTTCCCTAAGAGTTTAAGCTAACTCAAAGGAGATTTTGTCTCATATTTCTAAAGGGGGAGATTGAAGCACCTTATACCTTTGACTTACTTAAGTCTATATTGTATAAGTGCTCAACTAATTTGGAAATAGTGACAAAATTGGTTGTCTAACCTAGAATCCAAAGAACCTCAGAATTATTCTCTCTAATCCTCTTCAATGATCCAAGAAGGTATAAATTGAATCACACTACACACATTAGAAGTGCATACATGTGTATATATTGCTTAAAATTGATTGTGTGTTAAATTCCCCTTAAAATGTTGTTTTAATAATTTTTTGGGAATTTTTAAACATTTTTAAAATAATGTTTTCATTAATAAAAGTGTGATTATAAACTTTGTGGGGTTAATATGCTATTTTGAAAATTTCATTTTTCATTGGAATGTTTGATTGGGTAGAATATCAAAGCGCTAGAGACTTCAGGGTGCTGCCTGTAATTATTTTTTACGCGCGTTTGCAAGCCAATTATATGCCAATACTTGTCACGTTCCTGATGTATCATTTTGTGTTTGTTTTGTGAGAGGGTTGTCTGGTGGGTTATTGATCGTTAGATCAAACCTTATCGATGGTCTGCATGTGTTTTAAGTCTATCCTTGTGCTATCTCTATGGACCAATCACATTCAGTTTAACCACCGCTTTATTATCACCCTTGGATCTAGTCAATATTAGGAAGACCTAATCTCAGCCCTTGATTGCCTTCGTCAATCCAGAACCTTCCTCCACTCCTATATAAGCCCCTCTAATTCTCAACCTTTTAAGACTTTTGGCAGTCGTCATTTTTTAGAGAAAAAAATAGAGAGAAGAGAGAAGTGAGAGAGAAGAGAGAAAAGAAAAGAGAGAAGAGAGAGAAAGGGAAACTGTGTTAGCCAAACCCTAACCCTAACCCTAAACACTTCAAATCTGATTCAAACCTTCGTATATACAAAACCCCAAACACAACCTTGAGTGTTTGAGAGAGAGTGGTGTTACTGGTTTGTTCATATTGAAGCTGTAACCTCTTGATCTGTGATCTTATTACCAACTTAAACATTTTTGTGAAGATCTGTATTTCTTCTTCATAGAAATTGTAGATCTACACTTTGCATGTTATATTTCACTAGATCTGCATGTTTCTTTCTCTATTTAAGAAAATCTTTACTAATTTAGTTTTGTAAATGTTTTATGGTTTCTATTCTTATGAAACTTAACCTTGACCTAGTTGGATTCACACTTGGAGATTTTCAATCTCAAAAATATTTTTAAAACAGAGATTGATTAAAATCTTGACCGATTTAGAAGCAAGATATCCGTGGAATCTGGGATATATTTAAAGGTAAAAAAGGTTTCAAGTTCTGTAAGAAAGAAAGAAAAGAAAATCACAGCATATAGTCTTTATATGTAATTTTCTAGGACTGTCTGTAAAAACTAAGTGTGTGTGAGTTCATGCATGTTGATAGGAATCACATCACAAACACTTAACACACTACCACACTGGAAGTGTTGTGAATAAGATCAAATATTATTAAGTCGACGCAAGGAAGCTAAAGCAAAAGGAAGTTGTCAAACTGGAAGAACATCATCAACAATCAGATCTATGAGAAGTTAGAAGGACACCAAGTGGGGTATATTCCTAAACTTAGAATAGGTTGATTTGTGTGCATGTATGTTGTATTGTTTGTAACTGTTATTTGTTGTTAGTGGATTTTTACTTTTGTGACTTAGAAGGCACCGTGGATGTTTCCTCTATTGGGAGAGGTTTTACCACGTTAAAAACTGTGTGTTCTGATTATCTTCATCTCCTCATCTCATTCTATAGTGTGCTGAAGTTTTGAAACTATCTTAGTTTTAAAACTGATTACAAAGTCTTGATTATTCTCGTACATAAGTTCTTGTAAACACATCTTGTTGTTTATAAGTTTTATTTTCAAAAGAAAAGGGTTTCTTCAACAAACATCTCGGAGTTGCTTATACAGTTTAATCTTGTATTAAACGGCATTAGCAACGTTTTTCATAAAGGACCGGACCGATTCGGTCCCCAGGTGGACCGGTCCGCTTTCTAGAGTTCTATTTTCATCCTTTCCCAAGATTCACCCCCTTCTCCCCAATCCCATTCACTCCCTCCAAATTCTTCAGCACCACTCCTGTCAGGCCACATTGACCTATCACCTATTCGATCCACACACTTCCATCCACTTGGCCCGAACCCTATATGCCGACATCATCATCGCGACCTTGGATGGGAAAGGTGCTGCCCCACTTCCTTATGCAAGATTGATCACCTCCATCCTCAAATGCTGGCATAGCGGTGCCGCTCGATCGTATATGCATTCCCGGTCCTTTTGGATAGGTAACCCGCACTAAGAGCGCCAAACAGCTAGCTGTCCTTAGGGCAAGGCGGGGAAGTGATAGTGAAGAAGAGGCTACCTCGAGCGAGAGCGATGAAGAGGAAGAAGAGGCAGTCGTGCGGATGTCGAGCTAGGGGATGTCGGTCCGGATGAAGAGTCGACAGACGAAGAGGATGATCCTGATTTTGAGTTGGCGGGTAGCGACCTCACCAATCGTATGGCAGCGCTTGAGACGAGCTTCGGTAACTTCTTGATCGATTACCGTCGGGATACCAGCTTGATGTTTCGCTTCCAAGCTGACATATACCACCGCCAAGGGGATCCTAATGAGCCATTGCCCTCCTATTTCTATGACCCCTATACGCTTTAGACCACCAATCGTATGGCGGGACGAACTAGCAAATCGGGAAATCAAGAACATTCTTGAAAAAACCGTCAATCCTACCTGGAAAGATTGGTCACTTAGATTGAACGATTCGCTATGGGCCTATCGTACCACATATAAAAATCAACTCAGCGCGTCCCCTTTCCACTTTGTGTATGGCAAACCATGCCATCTTCTCGTTGAATTAGAGCACAAGGCGTATTGGGCAATTAAGCAATTGAATTATGCCATGGATAAGGCCGGTGAAGCTCGCAAGCTTCAATTGAATGAGTTAGAAGAACTACGCAATGATGCGTATGAGAATGCGAAAATTTCCAAAGAAAGGATGAAACTCGCTCACGATAACATCATTCGACGCAAAGAGTTTCTTACCGGGCAAAAAGTTCTTCTCTATAACTCTCGGCTTCATCTCTTTCTGGGTAAGTTGCGGTCACAATGGTCTGGCCCGTTCGTTGTGAAGAATGTTTTCCCTCATGGAGTTGTTGAATTAGACGATTTGAAAGGGGGAAATACATTCAAGGTAAATGGACAACGCCTAAAGCCATATCTAGAGGCGTGTGTGGAAGAAGTCGACACCGTCTGTTTGTCCGACCCCGTTTACGAGGTAGAGTGAGTTGTTATAGCGAGGTCGTCGCACTCCTGACGCGTATGGGGTGAGAGTCGTGTGTGTAGTGAGAGTCGTGTGTGTAGTGAGTGTCGATAGTCATAAGGTACATTCGAGAGAAAGAATTTGCATGTTTCGGGAATATTGAATCTAGTTGCGTTGGTCATTGGTATCGAGAGGTTTTGATCCAAATTAACAGGGAGTATGTTGCGAACGTGAAATTTTTTTAAGAAGAGAGATCAAAATTCAGTTATGGGGAAATCCATCTCAAATACAAGAGCGGGACCAGTTCTTTTTTTTTACAGTAGGATCGGTCCGCCCCTAACCGGTTCCTTTAATTTTGAGCCGGACCGGTCCGGTAGTCGAATTTGCCCGCATATTAAAGGACCGGACCGATTCGGTCCCCAGGTGGACCGGTCCGCTTTCTAGAGTTCTATTTTCCTCATTTCCCAAGATTCACCCCCTTCTCCCTAATCCCATTCACTCCCTCCAAATTCTTCCACACCACTCCTGCCAGGCCACATTAATCACCTATTCGATCCACACACTTCCATCCACTTGGCCCGAACCCTATATGCCGACATCATCATCGCGACCTTGGATGGGAAAGGTGCTGCCCCACTTCCTTATGCAAGATTGATCACCTCCATCCTCAAATACTGGCATAGCGGTGCCGCTCGATCGTATATGCATTCCCGGTCCTTTTGGACAGGTAACCCGCACTAAGAGCGCCAAACAGTTAGTTGTCCTTCGGGCAAGGCGGGGAAGTGATAGTGAAGAAGAGGCTACCTCGAGCGAGAGCGATGAAGAGGAAGAAGAGGCAGCCGTGTGGATGTCGAGCTAGGGGATGTCGGTCCGGATGAAGAGCCGACAGGCGAAGAGGATGATCCTGATTTTGAGTGGGCGGGTAGCGACCTCACCAATCGTATGGCAGCGCTTGAGACGAGCTTCGATAACTTCTTGATCGATTACCGTCGGGATACCAGCTTGATGTTTCGCTTCCAAGTGGACATATACCGCCGCCAAGGGGATCCTAATGAGCCATTGCCCTCCTATTTCTATGACCCCTATGGCCCCGACTCGCCCGGTTCTTCCCAACCCCCACTCCCGTGAAGCTTTATGTGGTTAAGACAGTTTTATTTGTTTTTTCCTGTTCACATGTTTGAATGTTGTTTCCCTGTAATTGTACCATAGTACTGTATTCTATAAAATCTGCATTTTCACCATTTGTTTGTTTTATTTATCGCACTTATTATTTTGTCTTGTTTAGATTTTAGTCCTTTTTGCTTGAGGATAATGCAAAAGTCTAAGTTAAGGGGGTCACAAGTGCGTATTTCTAAAACTTTACAAATTTTCAAAATGCCCAGAAATTTCCAAAAAAAATCATAAAATTTTGAAAAATCCAAAAATATTTTTGTTCAAAATAAATAAAAATTGGAATTCAAATTCTTCAAAAATATCATTAAAAGTCGGATTGAAGTTTCAAGTTGTAAAACTCAACATACACAAAGCCAAAATTGACCAAAGATGGAAATTGAACGAAAATTGATGACTTAACGAATAAGTGTGGAGATTAACAAACCCAGTGAGATTCGAGCCTATCACTTTTTGTGAATTTTTTAAATCAATCCGAGTTTATTGTTAACTCAAAGTTCTTTTCAGCGCCTAAAAAGTCATCGATGATCTCAATCCTTTCATTTTGATCGGTTATGGAAAACGTGTGTGATATTGCTTTAAAAACGTGTCAAAATTTATCTCTAAACTTAAATTCATCTCGAAAACGCATATGGTAACGCAATTAGTATTTTGGACAATGAAGTAGGCCATCGTTTGTTACCCAAAAATATTGGCCATAAAAAATCGCGAAAAATCACCCCTTTTGCAACCCAAATTGAGCCAAATAGATTTTTCCTTTCGTTTAACAATCTGAAAAATGCAAATAGCCCGGAATTGTGAAAAATGAAAAAATTCGTAATTAAGTCCGAAAAGTGCATATAAAGGGGCAAGAAAAAAATAGATATGCTCAACAAAAATAGCAAGAAAAGAAAAGAAGTGAAAAACAAAAAAAAATAGAGTAAAAGGAGAAAAAAATGAGCAATAGCTCGGAAAAAGCACAAATGGACATCATAAATGACTTTTCCAATTCCAACCTTCCCTACCATTTTCATTTTACCCAATATACCTTAAAACCCGAAAAAGTCCTAAATGAGTCCAAATTGCGAAATTAGTTACCGCGTGGAGTGCTAATACACCAAAAGATAATAAAAGAGATTGAATGCGCTAATAAGAGGCAATGTTCCCGTTTTTAAAACCGTAATCCGTTGATGAGATCCTATTACCATAAAATTTTCGTCTTTCTTCCATTATATTTACTCTTTATATCTCGCATACCGAGAGAATAGACATAATCCGAGAGGTTCGTTTGTGAGAGCATCCCGTGAGATTTTAAAATCAAAATGAATTTTTGGGTAAGTAACGTGATGATCAATCGGTGGAAATTAGCGGTTATATTTTCGGCTTCACACACACACTACGGTTTGAGACTTGTAAATATGACTTGAGGATGACTATTTTTCGAGAAAGTTTGAATTACACAATTTTTGCATATTTTGAATCTTCTTTGAGTCGAATTTTGTGGGTATACTCACTGCAAACCCTCACGAGACACAACTCGTCCTACCTGGGTGACATAGGGGTTTAAAGGCTTGTTGCATACGCTAAATGCAATCGCTTGCCCGCGAAAAAGGTATTCTATCCCAATAAAATGTTTTTCAAGAGTTGATCCGTGCTAGGATTCTTTTACATTGCTCGGGACGCGCAAAGTTTTAAGTTAGGGAGGTTTGATTATGCATAAATTCTTCCCAATTTATCCCTTAATTTAAGTACTTTTAGCACCTCGAACAACGTAATCGATTTGGATTGATCTCATAATCTTGCTACTGACTTATCCTAACGAGTACACCGAGTTTCTGGTATTTCGTATGAATTTCGCAGGTATCAAATGTCAATAACGAAAGAAAGAAACCGGAAGAATCAAGAAAGGAAAAAATGAAAGGGCAAAAGTGTAAATTTTACGTGGAATTCGGATGAGGCACCTAAAGAGAAGTTGAATCTATCACATTCATGAGCACATAGGAAGAAACGACACCTCAAACGGAGTCCCGGAACAAAAGTTATGAGCAGTCAAAGTTAAAGGAAAAAGTCAACCAGGCAGACCGATCCGCCCCAGTCCGGACCGATCTGTTGTGCACCAATCAAGAAGACCCCGGATTGAAAGCAAACCGAAAAAGGAAGAAAATAAAAGAACCGGTCCACCCCGGACCGATCCGCCAGAAAAATAAAAGAAGCGATCCGCATGGAAGGCAGACCAATCCGCCCGAGCCCCGGACCGATCCGGCTGTCGAGATTTTGTAATCTTATCCTTCACCTATGAAGAGTCCTAGTGTAACTAAAACTCCAGAATTTTTGTAGGGTATATAAACCCGATTTATTATCATTATTTGTACGGAGAATTAATAGAATTTTCCCTTCTTTCCAGCAAACCCTAGTTTAGAGATAATTTACAATTTCAATTCCAAGATTGAAGGTTATTCAGAATTTTGTGTTCTTAATTGCTGTTGTTACTGCTTTGGTAAGATTAGGAGTTATTTTTCTTCATTTAAATTCCTTTTTACATCATTCCTCAAAGTTCCTTAGTTTAATTATGGCTTTCTACAATTCAAACACTATTTTCATTACTTTCAGCATGCAAGGCTAGATTTTCTAAGGCCGGGATACATGAACCTAGCCTGATGTGATAGTTGCATGTGTATAACATTAATCCTCTGAATTTAATGGTTGATTATGACCGTATCACGTAGAAACACAACAATTGTAGATCTTTAGATCTCGTTTGCTTCTGAGTAACCGAGATGCTTTGGAATGCAATTCGAGTGTCACTATCGCGATACCGATTTACTCGTCCTCAGATTAAGTATGATGTGGGCTTGAACCTCATATACGTAATTCTTGGGAGTACTAAATTCTGGGTTTAATTAATCAGTTAAATTTACGATTAGTATTTTACCTGTAATACACTAGGGTTGGGGGATTGTATTCCCGTCCTGTTTTTCTCATCACATAGTTTAAAGTTTTCAATCAGTCTTCATTGGTATTTTAGGTAATGTAGTATAATTGCATCTTTTCATAATTTCATATTTTCATCTAGTGTAGTCACTCTCAAAACCAAATCATTTTTTCCTTTCTTTTTAGAGTCAGAGTTAGGATTCATTCGTCTTTCCTGTCATCACAATTATGTTGTCCTATTTCCCTGTGGATACGATCCTGACTTATTGGGTGTATTACTAACGCGATAGGCTTGCACTTGAGCCTAGAGTGAACGCACATTAGAGACACTTTCTGAGTCACGTCATGCATATAAAGACTTCGTAAAGTATGTCGTCTCGTTATATTGAATTTCGGTGGGTAGGGATATCTATTAAGGAAATTTAAGATTTGTTAAAATGTTTCTAAGCGTGGGGATTATCCTGTAGTTATATTAGAGTCTAACGCCAAGATAATAGGAGGAATGTGTTGAGTGTAGCCTCAAGTGTCATGAGAGGAGGTAAGTTAACTTCTTAGCAACAAGTAATGATAAGGGACACAAGTCAGATACCGAAGGCCCCAAATCTCATTAACCAACAATGTTAGTTAGTAGTGTATCGGGGGGGTTTCTTATTTGGATTTCGCTTTGCAAGACATCCCACGCATGAAACCTAGTGAACGTCGGGAGATGAGAATAATTGGCTTTTAGTACACGGATTAGTACCCTAGTTGTCATCCGTAAAGAAAACGATAACTCAAGTGTTGTCGAATGTCTTACCTCATGAGTGAATCGAAGCGACAAGGAGGATTATAGCTACAATTATTAGGCTGAATGAGCCTAACCCTATCAAACCTTCGGAGCTACAAGTCCAGACTGGGCAGTGTTTGGGTCAAATCTCCATCTGAAGGAGCACCTCGCCTTAGGGTTCTCTCGTGTTGTTTGTAAGGAGAAAAAGGATAGACATTTACAGTTGTGTGGCGATTACCGGGGGTTGGATAAAGTCACAATACGAAATAAGTATCCATTGTCCAGATCGATGACTTATTCGACCAGTTGAGAGGAGCTTCCTTTTTCTCAAAGATTAATTTGACATCAGGATACCATCAGTTGCGAATCAGGGAGAAGGACGTCTCGAAGACTGCCTTCTTGACGAGATATGGTTCCTACGAGTTCAGGGTTATGCCTTTTGGCCTAACGAATGCCCCAGCCGTGTTTATGGACTTGATGAATAGGGTGTTCAGAGAGTTCCTAGACCAGTTCATCATCGTCTTCATTGATGACTATCTAGTTTACTCCCAGACAGAGGAGGAACATGCCGAGCACTTGAGGCAGGTTTTGCAGACGCTGTGTCAGAACGAGTTTTATGCAAAGTATGAGAAGTGTGGATTCTGGCTGAAGGAGCTTCAATTTTTTGGGCATATGATTTCCGACAGGGGAATATCTGTCGATCCGGGGAAGGTATCAGCGATGAGGGAGTGGGGACAGCCCATGACACCGACTGAGATACGTAGTTTCTTAGACCTAGCAGGATACTACAGGAGGTTTATTCGGGGGTTCTCAAAGATAGAGGGTCCTTTAACACATTTGACTCACAAGGGTGTGCCATTTATCTAGAGCGATGCCTGATAATTGGCATTCGACGAGTTGAAGGACAAGTTGACCTCAACACCAGTGTTAGCATTGCCCAGATCGGGAGTTGAGTATCTAGTCTACACCGATACGTCCTTACTAGGACTTGGAGGTGTACTATAATAGAAGAGTCGGGCTATAGCTTATGCTTCCTGTAAGCTTAAGCCTCACGAGAATAATTACCCCCACCCACGACTTGGAGTTAGCGGCAGTCGTATTTTCTCTTTGAATTTGGAGACATTATCTCCTGGGGGAAAATTCTGTTTATTCACGGACCACAAGTCCCTACAATACCTCTTCACGCAGAAGGAACTAACTATGCGTCAACATAGGTGGCTTGAGTGCATGAAGGATTATCAGTTCGATATCCAATACCATCCAGGGAAGGCTAACGTGGTAGCAAACGCTTTGAGTCGTAGGCCAGTAGGTGAGGTGGATGAATTGTGAAAAGCAAAGTGGAAGGAGTTGGGACACCAGGACGCAGTGGCCCAATCATTCATATCTGTGATGACAGTTACACCCCAGATCATTACGAGAGTAATACAGGCCCAGGTAGTAGACTAATTCTATCAAGAGCAAATAGTACGATTACTAGCAGAGGGGGCCGAGTCTTATACCGTTAGTTTAGACGGGGCTTACACTTCAATGGAATACTGGTTGTCCCTGAGGGGGAAGACTTGCGACACGAAGTAATGACAGAGTTACATGGTTTGCGATTCGCGGTACATCCTAGTGGGGATAAGATATACCAGAATATGGATAACAATACTGGTGGAGCGGGATGAAGAGAGACATTACCGAGTTCATTTCTAAATGTGCCACTTGTCAGCTGGTAAAAGTGGAACATCAGAGACCAACAGGACTTCGATATCCATTAGAGGTTCCTATGTGGAAATGGGAGAGCATTTCCATGGACTTCATCACGGGGTTACCTACATCGTAGAGGGGTCACGACTCTATATGGGTAATCGTGGATCGATTGACCAGAGTTGCTCATTTTCTGCCAGCCCGGACAGACTACACTACGGGACAGTATGCCCAGATTTTCATAGCGGAGATAGTGAGACTCCACGGGGTGCCTCTCGATATCGTGTCTGACAGAGACAAGATATTTGTTTCATAATTTTGGGAGAGATTCCAGGAAGCAATGGGTACGGAGTTGCGACTGAGTACAACATATCACCCGCAGATAAATGGGCAGACCGAGTGGATGAATCAGATGTTGAAAGATATGTTACGTATGTGCATCCTAGACTTTGGAGGTGATTGGGAGCAGTATCTTCCACTGTTGGAGTTTGCTTATAGTAACTCCTACCAGTTCACTATTGGCATGACTCCATTCGAGGCGTTGTACGGTCGACCTTGTCGTTCCCCAGCATGTTGGCTAGAGGTGGGGGATAACAAACTCCTTGGATCGGAGGTGATTCAGGATACTTCGATGAGGATAAAGATGATACGGAGCCGTATTCGGGTAGCTCAGGACTGACAGAAGAGTTACGCCGATGCCAAGCGGTTCTTCAGAGAATTCAAGATGGGGGACCAAGTGCTGCTCAGAGTGTCTCCTATGAAGGGGATTATGCGTTTCGGGAAGAAGGGGAAATTAGCACCTAGATATGTGGGGCCATTTCCTATCATCGAGCGAATTAGGCCAGTTGCGTATAGACTTAGGTTACCAGAACACTTGCATAGGATCCATGACGTGTTCCATATTTCCTCACTAAGGAGATATCTTCGAGATGATTTGGCCCATACCCATATTGCTTTAGAGGACATCGATTTACAGCCAGATAGTTCCTAGGAGGAGGGTCGGTTGCTACTCTGGACCACAGCGAGAGGAAACTGAGATCGAAGATAGTACGGGTTCAGTGGCGGCATCATAATGTCGAGGAGTCCACCTGGGAGCGCGAGGACGAGATGCGCGAGCATTATCCAGAGTTATTTTTGCCAGGTATACTTTATTTTCGAATTTCGGGATGAAATTCCGTTATTAGGAGGGAAGTATGTAATACCCCGTAATTTTATTGATTTTTATTTAATGGGATTAATTAAATTAAATGAGAATTAATTAGAAATTAATCCGAATTTAAATACTAGCGAGACGTGAGTTGGTATTTGATTATGATGATAATATTGAGTATTACTGAGTATATATGATAATAAATGATTATTGAAATTATAAAAATTATCGCGAGTCATAAACACGACAATTCGGGAATTTAAGTTGGGACGCGCGTGTCAGTCTCGTCAGGAATCAATTAAATTAGATTAAAAAGTAAATTAAAATTTTATCATCCGTACGGTCATTTTGAGTGCGCCAACGTATCCGTAGGGATCGATATAGTCAGAAATCACTAGTCGAGGGTTTAGTTTGGGTCTCGGGGAATTTTTAGGCCAAACCGGCAACCCGTAAGGGTACATTAGTCATTTTAAATTTTAAGGAAATTAGACCAACGGATTTTAGAGTTTATTTAATTCTTATTATGTAGGCCATTAGGGGCATTATCAGACAAAAAGTAAGAAGTGGGCTACGGGAGATTGAGGAGAGGTTATAGGAGGGTTTCAAGCCATAACCACCACCCACCACCACCACTTTCGACGGAATTGTGACCGGAGAGGAGGAAAGAACCAACCTTTGTCATCACCAATAGATCTGAACATCAATCCTAAGGTAAGTGATTTGGTTTCATTAATTTTCAGCGAATAATTCTTCCATGCTAGTGTAGGGTTTGTTAATAGCCTTAAAAGATGATGAAAACTCATGAATTTGGAGTAGAACCCTAAATATTGGATAGGAATTGCATGTAGATTAGTTCTAGACGAATTTCAGTAACCAAAACATAACCCTTGATGAACTAAAAATGGATTTGAGAAGAGAAATATTATGGTTTTTGAAGAAGAAAAAAAAAACAGGGTTTTTATGAAGATTTGATCCAAATAAGACTAATTGATGACGGTTTAAAGGTTTTGGGGCGTTAGAAATCATGTATTTAAGTTGTATGATGATCCTATATGATTATATTAGAATTTCACATCTTGTAATGAGGTTTTGGGACAAATATGGGGCTGAAAATGAAGAAGTCTGTAGCCTCATCTGGTATGATCGATCGATCGACATTCATAGGTCGATCGATCGAAGATCAGGATCGATCAATCGATCCCCCCAGAAAGGGTGATTTTTCCCTTTTTGATTTTAAGTGTTTTCGGCCATCGAATGTTGTAATTGGGGATTATGTGGATGCATTAGAACTTGAAGAAGACCAGTAGGGTATTATATTTGAAAACCAGAATACGTTAGAATTGGGTTAAATTGTCGCATTGAATTCTCGAGTGTCTGACGAGTAATTATATATGCTAAGATGTGAGAGCATAATGTAAATCCTTAGGAGTAATAAGTTAGGATTTGGGACATAAATAAGGAGTTAAGAGTAGTGAAATAATATGTGAGAATAATAGGAGACGTGGTAACCTCTTTGGTTAGATTTAAGTACTCAAAACTATACGATGTGAGACGTATCGGTGGATTATATTATATATTATACGGAAGTATAAAAAATGTACTAATTGGAGTAACGGTATAGGGATTGAGAACATACCTTTAAAAATATTATAAGTTATCTAAATTGTGTGAATGCTTAATATATGGATTATTGTGTGTATGACATACCTACCATACTTGTTATCACGGGAGGTCGACTTTCGGAATAGGGCCATCTAATCTTTGTGTGCCTACAGGAGGATTCAGATTGGTACCTTAAGGACATAGGGATGTGAATGACTTATTTGTGAGTTAATAAGTCAACTGACCATGGGAGCGTAGGTATGTGCGTGACCCATGGGTATGTGAACTATGTTCGCCTCCAATATGTGTGATTTTGCTTATTGAAACGGTTCTTGAGAGATTCGGAACTCGTAGTCCTTATGTACGTGATGTACCGGGATTCGATAATAGAGTATGTGTGCACCGCAGATTAGCCTAGGGGTGCCCTAATTGTATATTTATATTGAGATTAATATACTTGTAATTATAACAGATTCTTTGTTAAAGTGAATGTGAGTACTTGAGACATTTTGAGAAGGATTAAAAATGAGAATTTCCTCTAATAATTATTATAAATTAATCTAGGAAATAAAAAGGTTAGATACACGCATGTTATATTAGAATGTCTTGAATAAACCCCTATATTAGAATGTGAGGACTGGAAGTGGTACAGACTAGATAGTTAAATGCATAACTAGGACGGGTTACGGATATACGTTAGCCGTGCACACTAGTTGAAAGGCAAGAAACTCATGTGAGAGCACGTAACTAACATGTATTTTATTTACTGTTTAATGCAATTATACACTTATTATATTATAAACTGTTTTCACATCGGGCTCTGACCCGTTTGCTTTCAAATCTATTATTCTTGAAAAACCTTTTAGGTGCCCAGCCACAGGGACGCCAAGCATAGGAGTTCCATTTCAGTGACATGATGTAGCTGCTGTGGAAGTTATAGGACCTCGATAGTAGACGCCTCCACATTCTACATTGATTCTATTTCAGATTCATTCATCTGTTAGGACATGTCACCCATTTTCTTTTAGAGACAGCTTTATCATACTTTTAGTTTCCATTTCAATTTTGGAGAATATTTAATTAATTATTCAGACTTTGTATTTGATTTTATTCAGTATTTGGATTATTCAGAGGAATGTTACTCCAGACTCATTTATTATTCCATTTATATTTTGTTGTGACTGTGATGTGATTGTGGTATCATTAGCTAACAATTTAATTGGTTGCATGTTAATCTCATTTAAATAAAATTTGACAACTCACTTTTTAAATATTAGGTGGCTAGGAATTGTTTAAAAATGTTTTCGACAGTGATGCTACGAAGTGAACCAACTTGATATTTTGTATTAATTTGAATAAAGGAGTAGCTACCCGGTATTTAATTAGTCGGGGTGCCACAGCTCATTTATTGTATACAGATGTAAATGTTGAATATATAAAGGCATTACATCTCTTGGGTTCCTAAGAACCCCCAACGAATACATGTTCCCCCTTGGCTAAAAGAGGAGGCCCATCATCCACAGCACATCCTATTGTGCTATTGTAAACCCCTGAAATAAAATATCAGTGGATGTAGACTTTCCTTACAGCCGAACCACCTTAAAAATCTTTGTCTTTTACGTGTTTGATTATATCATAGATCATACTTTATCTGTGATTAGAAATCTGGATATAATCCATTTTTTTACATCAACGGATTACGTCAACAATGTTAACCACATGTTGAATATTATTTTAAATCTAAACGTTAAAACCAACCTTTTTAATTTCTCTACTCTCAAGACTTCCATCTAGTCTTCTCAATAAAGATCATATTCGGACTATTTAGTCTTACATGTCTACTGCCTTAGGCAGTGAGTACCAGCATTCATAGGGGCCCACTATCTAACTTCCAAAGTTTTGTCACCTTATTTTACTTCTCTTTTGGACAAAATCTTTTCACTCGTATATAGTTATTATATATAGATAAATGTTTAAACTCTCTTTTAAACTGAACGTTCATATATATTTTTATATATATATTATATTATTTTCGATAGTTCAAATCTCTCATTATGTCTAACGCTTGGTTGGACCGATTTATGTCCCTTTTTTATCATAATTTAAAATATTGATATGTTAACACACTATGTTTAGACTTTATTATTTTAAGAAGATAGACGTTGATTGACTGCCTCGAGCACAAGTAGTGCAAAGCACTTTTTGTTGAAAAATATATTTTACACTTATGTGTGTGTGTAATACTTCTCTTGTGCGGACTATCCCGAATTTTAACAGTGCAGACTAGGGAGAAAAGAGAGAGAGACAACCAATAATTTAGCTGATAATTTCTAGGCTCACCGCCAAGTAATACATGTCCAGTCTGCACTATTAAAATGCGGGACAGTTTGCACAACACTACAACAAAACCTACATTTAGCTGCAAATTTTTACCTGCAAAAAAATCATGGCTAAATATCAACATCTGCTAAGAAATTAATTTCGTGACGAAAAACGTTATATTTTGCAACGAAAATTCAAATTTCATTGACAATAAATCCCTAAATAACTGGCGCCAAAGTGTTCCCGCGCTTGAGTGTGAATGCAAATTATTTAGCAACAAAATTAGTATCATTGCCAACGATATAATTCATAGTAGCTAATATATTATTTTTACAACAAAAAAGGTTTTGTGGCCTGATATATAAGTTATTGGGTAGCGATTTCTTCTGTGGTCAAAAGGATTTTTTTTTTTTTAATGTCCCTCAAACTCCTGCACGATTTCGATCTCATCTTTCACTAAGGCCTCCCAAACCAGAACAACAAAGTTTGAGAGACGTACATACCCACAAACACGATCTCGATTAGTCGCCGCCGCACTCTCTCTATCTCTCCATCTGGTACATTCTTTCTCTCGCTCTTTGTATTCATCACCGCCGCACACTCTCTCTCTTTCTGTATACAAACCCTCGAATGCACGTGTACTTGGAACCACTTTTTGTGTTTTATGTACAGGGTATTATAACTTCTTTCTGATGTTTATGCAGATTTGCATCTTTTATGTTTATATTGTTTGTTAATTTTTTTAAAGAATATAAAAGGATATAAGGTGAAGTACAAAGTTCACCTTATATCTCTATCAGATGGGTCAAAGTTACTTGAAGGTAAACATAGAATCAGATGTAAAGGTTATTAAATGGTGATAAAGATCAATTCGAATGGAAGTTAAAGAAGATTATTAACAAAATTCTTCTTTATATTTAGATATGGATGCTCAATTTTCGCATCTTTATAGAGAAGATAATACAATTACAGATTCTTTAGATAATTTGGGGGTGAATTCTCAAGGATTAATGATATTCAAAAAAAAAATTAGACTTGCCTAATACTGCTAAAGGTTTGGTGAATGTTGATAAATGGGGTTTGCCCTCTCGAATAATGTAGAAGAGAGGATATATCAAGTGCATTTTGTGTTTCTTAGGTTAATAAAGGCGAGCTAAAGTCATTTTTATTCTTGTTGTGTGTGTTGATTTTTTTTATAACCACCATCCCATTCATATTTCTATCATGTTTTATACTAGAATCTTGATAATATCTTGTTTATGTTAAATTTATTGGTGCATAACTATGTACTTTTATTGTTTTAGATATTAACATGAATTTTGACCTTTTAGAAAAAATTGCTACCAAATATTAATATATTATAAAGTCAAAATGATTTTGATTACTTCCATTGGTAATTATATGCCTTTATTATGCTACCACCAGTTGTTTTGGCTCCCCAAATTATAATACATATATTTTTTACAAAATATTTGTAGTACATTTAACACGTTTTGCAAAACAAGAATTTTTCCCATTTTCATGCCTATTGTCTAAGTTTTGTTTGATAAACATTATTAGTTTACTTAATTATATAAATTTATGTATTGAACCATTGTTAGGACCTATTTTTGTAACAATAATATGTAATTTATTTGTTCCAATGACTTGTACCCTTCGAATTGTGGATTATAATTTCAAGGTATTTACTATGACTTTGTTTAGTGTATTACTAGACCCCACTTGTTTTAACTATTTTTTTTTCTACTTCTTAACTTGCTGCGCGCCGCATATGTACTGCGCCTGCCCAATAGGTAGTATATATATGTATGAAAAATTTAGTAAGATTAACGAAAACCCTTGTTTAATTATAAATGTTGCATGTTGATTTTTCATTGATTAGTGGACTTAGGTCTATGTAGTGGGAACCTAATTAGAAATGTTGTGTTTTGACTTGAAGGTTGCCTTACATCCTCTAGTTTGATGGATATTGATTAGTGGGGATGAATAAACATATTTTGTCTTATGCCCTGGAATCTTATACAACAAAATTATTATATCAAATGATAAACTAATATTTTAATGTGTTCAATTTTTCATATGAACTAGATGGATAAGTGTTGGATGCAAGAAACAAATAAATTTTGTGAAAAGTATGACTTGGGTGATAGATCATTCATTCGATTTGAGAAGGATCATATGGGACCCGACAATTGTATTAGGTACCCATGTTGCAATTGTCTTAACATCGATCTAAAAAATATTGATGAAGTAGAAGATTATCTTTTCTTAAAACATATTTGTACCACATACACACAATGGACATATCACGGGGAATGTTCTAATGATATAGTTCAGGATGATGTCAATGATGATAATGATGATGTTGATGGTTGGATTGGTAATGAAAATGAAGAAGGGGACGAGAAGCAAAAAGTGTTGGAAGACATGCAAAAAGGGTTTTTCTTCTATGCTGGTCCAGTTGGAGCGTTTGAAACTCGTAATACTCCTAGACAAGTTGGTGTCGGGATGAGACAAATTTTAACAAATTATTGAAAGATGCGGAGCGTGGATTATATCCTGGTTGCATAAAATTCTCTATTGTCTTTCCTCGTAAAGTTGCTCTACATGAAAGTGATCAATCACTGGAGTAATAAATCACTCAAGATGTTTCTTGAACTATTGAAGGAAGATTTCCCCGACGATGAGACATTTACAAAGTTAGATTATGAGAGCAAAAAGCATGTTGTGTGGCTTAGGATTAGGATATATATCGATTCATGCTTGTAAAACTGATTGTTGTTTATTTTGGAAGGAGGTTGAAAATAAACACGAGTGTTCAATATGTGTAAAGTCTAGATGGAAGGTTAATGATGATAGGGCTAAACGTATTCCTCACCAAAAACTTTATTAATTTCCACTAAATCCAAGACTCCAAATACTGTTTATATGGAGGAAAATGACTGATGATATGAAGTGGCATAAAGAAATATATGTCAAAGATAACGTATTAGACATCATGTGGATTTTAGTGCATGGAAGGATTTTGATGCAGAGCACAATTGGTTTTCTCAAGACCCTTGTAATGTTAGGTGTGGCCTAGCAAGTGATGGTTTTAACCCCTTTGATAACATTCACAATTCATATAAAATGTGGCCAGTATTACTTATGCTATATAACTTGTCGCCTTGGTTATGTATAAAAGAGTCATTTTTTACGATGTTGTTACTTATTCCAATACTATCTCTGGCACCAGGTAAGGATATGGATGTGTATTTACGACCATTAATTGATGAGTTGAATGAGTTATGGGAAGTTGGTGTAGAAACACATGATGTATCCACCAAAATGAATTTTCAGATGCATGCGACAGTTTTGTGGACTATAAATGACTTTCTGGCATATGGTAATTTATCTGGTTGGAGCACTAAAGGTTAATGGCTTATCGTACGTGTAACACAGATACTCCTTCGGAAAGAATAAGAAGTAAGATATATTATATGGACCATCGTCGATATCTAAATAGCAACCATATAAGGAGGAAGAGTAAAAAATTTGATGGTAAGCAAGAGCTCCGGTTAAAGCCCATGGACTTAAATGGGGATGATTTATTGCAAGGATTGAATCATGTCAATGATTATATACTGGGGAAACATTTGGGTAATAAAAAGAGGAAACGTACACTTAAAGAGCTAAACTGGACAAGAAAGAGTTGTACGATGATAAGTCTCCAGAATGTACTGAGCAACTATATGAATTAGCAAGTGGTCCTGACATACGAGCAAACAAGTATAAAAGTTGTATAGTAAACGGAGTTAGATTTCACACTAAAGACCGTGACAATCGCAGGAGAAGTCAAAACAATAATTTAGTTATTAAAGGAGATCATAATGATGAAGAGATTAACTTTTATGGTGTATTGAACAATATAATGGAGTTAAGAGTATATTAAAGGAAATCGAGTCCTCCTTTTTTAGTGTGACTGGTTTAAAGCAGATAAAAAGAAAAAATTAGGAATACAAATCGATGATCACTTTACAAGCATCAATGTTATTGGTAGGTGGTACAAGAGTGATCCTTATATGCTAGCCATTCAATTAAAACAAGTGTTTTATCCCGATGACACAAAATTGGGAAAAAATTGGTAAGTTGTTTATGAATTCCAGCATAAACACTTGTATGATCTTGGGGTGGAAGAAATGGACACATATCAGAAACAAACGATTTTATGTACCAATAAAAAGCTTCATCGGAGGCTTTTAAGATTATAGAATTTGATGTTGGCCGTTGTAGAGAAACGATATAGAGGCGTCCACTATTGATGCTGGAATTGTAGATATAGACAAAGGAGTACTATCGAAAGAAGACATTATTTCCCTTGATGATGAAAACGAAAGACTTGATGAATATTATGAAAATGCGAAAGAAATCGTAGTGGTCTCGAATGATGATAGTGATATAGATTGAATTTGTTAATGAAAACTACTTTCTTCATTTTATTATACCGGAATTATTTTTATTTCATGCATAGTATATATTGAACATGTTAATGGAATTTAATTTTATTACTTTCTTCAGTTTTATTATACCAGATTCTTTTTATTTCATACACGGTATATCCTTTGTATCATTTAATATACACTATATTTCCTAAATTGTTTAAATTACATTAATGTGTGCGATTTGATGTTCTTTTTCAGTAAAAGTCTTCGATCAAATAGCATGAAGGTGGCTCTCACGGCACCCCCAACTCCCATGGTGCCCCCGTTTTCCACGACACTCTCGGTTCCCACGACTCCCATAGCTCCCATGGCACCCACTATTGAACACGTAATGGATGTAAAATTTGCAAATATCTCGCCATCAACACAAAAAACCATTCCCGAAACCTCCACGAGCCACGCAGTTACAAAAACTAATTTTCAAATGTTTTGAACACGAATTCTACCATTATTTATTTTCTTTTAAAGCTTCGAATACAGATTATACCGTAACAAAAAAAAGTCAGTGGACCAACACGGGGCAAGGGGCCTCAAAAGATGATCAAAGCTACGGGGCAAAAGATGCGAGTTGAGATTTCAAAGGAGAAAACCAAGCAACTTGACAAAGACCTGTTCGCAAAATTATCAAATGAACTTAGGATTATCATTCGTAACCTAATTCTAATCCCAACCAAATGGAAAGACCTCACTGAAGTTGATAAGACAAAAGTGTTCGACAGACTCAACGTAAGTAATTTGTTATTAAAAATGGCATTGTTAAAAACATTTCATACGCATCTACATCTCAAGAATGACTCGATGGGCAGTCTTGAGAGTATGTCGACGATGGTATCATATGAGGATACATAAAAGTATAATTTCATTTGGTACAAGCGCACTGTGTCGATGTGAAGATACATACGCATTAGGAAACATTTCTCTAAGTATGCACTGAGGGATAAATAAAAACAGCAGTGCACGTGTTATAATGAAGCATTTTTCCTTTAATAATTATAATGAAGTAGTTTTTCTTTAATAATGGTGACTCGTCACATAGTGCTACTCATATCGATCACGTGGTCGCTTTTTCTAGTGCACGAGTTATTGAGGAATTGTTTAAAAGGTGTTTCACCATTGCATGATGAGGAAAACCTTTCAACGATTATTAGTTCATCAAATGTAAATCCATCGTTTGATGTTTATGTGGATTTTAAATTTACATCCGTAGACGTCTGACACCGATACAGATGTTCTTGATTCTCTTGTTTATACTCGATTTGTTGTGTTTTCAAATTTGTTAATGAGTCTGTTGAGGTTCCCGTAGTTGTGCGGCCTTCTATTAGTGCTTCGGGTGTGAATCTCCCAGTGCTTATTTGTTCGCTTGGAGTTAATATGGGTGTTTGTGATGT
This sequence comes from Sambucus nigra, assembly GCA_949130495.1. NCBI lineage: Eukaryota > Viridiplantae > Streptophyta > Magnoliopsida > Dipsacales > Adoxaceae > Sambucus > Sambucus nigra. Next base: position 407,221,399 of record OX422208.1, on the reverse strand, counting down.
TCTTTTGCCCATAGTTTTTACCCCAAGTTAATCTGATTTAAGCATGCTCCAGGTCTTTTTTTTTATTTGAGGTGATCGTTTGGTATCCTTTTCTAAGTGATGTTGAGTTACCATTGCCAATTTTTTAATATAATTCTTTAAATGGCGGACTCATGGACTGAATGTTTTAACCTTGACTAATATTGTAAATGGGCCTGTTGGAATATGGGAATGTTCAACTGCCAAATGTTGATGCTGACGACCATCATCTTCAGTTTTTTATGTTAAATATGGAGATGTGTTAGTTCAATTTTGGCCGATTTAGGTATTTATTTGAGAGAGCTTTGAATCTGCGATGTGCCCCTGCCTTTAAATGTTGGGCCGATATGAAAAGGTCTATAAACGACCTAGATTTGAAACTTAACACATAATAAACAATCCCAAAACTTATCTTGATTATAATTATTAAAGAAAATCTACTTCCCTAGGTTCAATGAACTCTTTGTTGTTCTCTCCAACAGCTTTTTTAAAATTAAAATCAATTGTGGATTCTCTCTCAGTATAAGGTAAGTTTTGGGATTCTCTCTCAGTACAAGGGTTAAAAGCATTTTTGATGGTTCGTCATGAACTGGTAATATATCTACTTGTTTTGGTGTGTTAGTTGAGAATTTTATTTTGCAAGTATAATTATTAATTATTTGTGGTTCAATAGCGGAGTAAAGAGGCGGATAACCAAGAGCCGAATATGATCATGTTTTATAAAAAAATGCATTGGAAAGATGAAAAGAGGACATCTCCTGAAGCCGAAATGCTCTATGTAAGTCTTATAAATTTTATCTTTGGTATAAAAATTACACATACTGCATTATGCTTTATTATTTTAAAATTATTTTGTCGTTAAGTGGCTTAAAAATTGTAGACATCTTGACAGTTTTGCCAAATACGTAATCCTTTTTCTTTTATTTTCTTTGCAGAATGAGATGAAACGCCTTAAATCTGAATCAATATCTGAGGATCATACCATGATGAGCTCAGACGGGATGACATATAAAGTTATTGGCACAAAATCGGGATATATTAACAGTCTTATTTATGGTCCCAAAAGAAAGGATTCTAGAATTAATATAATGCGATTAAGGAATGCCTAATTAGAAGAGGCACTTAAGCAGTCTATGAAAGTTCAAGAAGATTTTATGGATCGTCTATAAGCTCGTGAGGCAGAGGCAATAATTCAACGAGAAGAGTCAGTGGCATAAAAGACCGATATGGAGACTCAACGTGCAATGCTAGATCTATTCTAGCTCAACAAGCGGAGTCCGTTAAATTAATTCAGTCGTTGATCGCATCACGTTCCTCATCTTCCGAACGATGGTAATTTAGACATCCTTTAGTTTTTCTACTCGTATGCTTTAAAAAGTTCACATTCGTAATCGATTATTATCTCTTTAATTATCAACTTTCGCTCATCATTATAACTTTTTCATGATAAAGACATATCAAATCCTACTTTATCTTAGCTAATGATATTGTATTCTCTTGATTGCAAATTTGAAGTGATGAGAAGTTATTTTTGGGTTGCCATGAACTTTTGACATTTGACGTTTGTAAATGGAATCCGAGACTTCTAATTCCTTAAACTAGTTTAAGTTGTTTTTTTGTACCATGGATTTTTGTCGTCTGTAAGGGGATGAAATGTGTGACTTCTACATCTTTTAACTAGTGTTTAGGTGACTTGACAATGTATGCAGATTTTGTTTATGATAATTTAGTTATTTTGTGGATTTTAATGAATGTGTTTCTTTTAGATGGTAATTTGTTTAAATTTGGTGGTATATATTACTCTATAAAATTCATTTTCAAAATAAAAAATATATATTTTGAGACACTCCATTACCAAAATAAATATTTTTGTTGTTAAATGTGCATTTGATAAATAAAAGTGCGGTCTAAGATTTGATAGTTTATTATTAAAAAATTAATGATTAAGAATCATTCTTGAGAAAGTACAAATTTCGTAGCTAAAAGCTTCAACACACTAGTTTATCGATAGAATTGGCAACGAAATGAAGACATTTAGCAACGAAATGTTGAACAAATAGCTACAAAATAATTTGTAAATTTCATAGCTAAAAGCTTCTAACACACTAGTTTACTGATAGAATTGGAAACAAAATGAGGATTGTTGATACCAAATTTAATTTGCTGACATGGACCAACTATGTGGAGACACGTGTCAATCTACATGGCACCCGCAAACATTTTTGAGACAACACCTTGACTCCGAGGAACTCAACCTCCCCGACCAACTTAAACGCTCCGAGCAATAAGTGTCCTCCGAGGAACTCTATTGTACCGAGCAACTCATGTATACCGAGCTACTTAGGCGATCCGAGCAGCTTAGGAGGTCCGAGTTGCATCTCGTACAGAGCTTTTATATTCGGATAATCAAAAGGATAACTGCGCATTAAATGATCATTATTATCACACAGATGTACACGCCTATTGGACATCTATGTATTATTGTTTCGCATGTACAGCCTGAGGGCTATAAATACATTGTAACCTCCTCATTAGCGGAGGACTCGGAATTTTCTTGGTAAAACATCTATTATCGAGAATTCCAAACAGTCAGCAATAACAAAATAATGGACATAGGCCATTCCTTCGAGGCTGAACTACTTTAAAATCTTTTGTCTTATTTATTTTTTATCTGTGATTAAATCATTAGAGATAATCTAATTTTTTACATCAACAGATTGGCGTCGTCTGTGGGAAATGACTGAAACTATCATTTTTCACCAAAATAATTCATCTCCAATGGCTGATAATCCAGAATCCAGTAATCGAAATACTTAAAACCCCCCAAATCCATCTGTTCCCCCAAATGTTCAAGATCTGGCCGGAATAATGGCTAATTTGGCCCACGGTCAGACGGCCATGCAAGAAACTATGTGACAACTCATACAAATTGTCCAGGTGGGGTATCTACCTATTCAGGATAACGAAGTGTTCAAAGAAATACCCACTTACCTTCTAAGAGAACGTTACTATCAGAGGAATCTCGATCCAGACACACCGACTAATATCGCACTGAGAGATCTCATGATCCTTCTTATCAGCCTGGGCGTACTTCCTCAGTACGAGCTACAAACACTCAACAAAACATCACTCTCTCTCCAGAAAGGACTAGTGCATTTGATAGATTAAGTAGGGCCTTTCCTTTTGATCGTTTGGGCCCTAGGAGGAATAAAAGTCCTCCTAAGGCTGTGTCGAGAAACTTTCGGCGACAATCCGATCTAAGGGAAGGTTCTGCCCAATCGCGACCAACTGTTCGCGATGAAAGATCCTAGGAGGCAAATTCAACACGATCAGTTGCTCGAACCAACAGGCCCGAGGAGGGAAATGATGCATGAAAAGGCTCTATCCAAAGGTTGGAGGATATACTAGGGGAAATGGCTAAGGCCAGTAATCCTCTACAAAGAACTTTTGTCCAATGGACACCTTTTATCCAGGCAATTATGGATTTCCCCACACTATCAAAGTTCAAAGCACCCGTTGTGACTTCTAAATATAATAGAAAAACTGATCCTGTCCTTCATATAGAACAATACCAAGCTACTGCCAATATCTATGCTGGGCCAGATGAGATGAGATGCAGGGCATTTTCAGGAACTCTTATCGGATCTGCTCAAATATGGTATAATAATCTTCCTCGGGGGAAGATTTCAACTGGCCGAGCTCTTTATTGGAAACTTCTGTTTTGGGGCAAAACCAGTTAAACGAGTAGCACACTTGTTAAGTGTTAGACAAAAAGCAGATGAGAGCACCAGGGATTACATAACTCGTTTCAATAACGAGAAGCTCGAAGTTATTGATTACGAGGAAAAGACAGTAATTACTGCTTTGATGAATGGATTATTACCAAATAAATTGTACTACACTTTAGCCAAAGATCCGCCTAGGACCGTGTCAGAACTAATGACAAAAGCAACCAAAATCATGAATGCCGAGGAAGCTATGGCTGCGAAGAAGAGCATGGACACTAAGGATACCAAAGTCGAGGTCGAGAAGGTTGAGAAGAAGGAGCAGAAGAACAATGGTGGTAATAAGCAGTCAAAAGAAAAGCCATCATGGGAAATGTTGAAGAAGTTTGGAAATTATACTCTTTTGAAAGTAGATATAAACCATGTTTTTGAAGAAATCAAGAACAGCGAGGAGTTAAATTGTCCAGAGAAAATGAAGACAGATCCTGACAAGAGGAATAAGGCCAAATATTGCGAGTTCCATAAAGACCATGGTCACACGACCAAAAATTGCATAGCTCTTTAGAATGAAATTGAAGCACTCATCAGACGAGGAAAGCTGGCCAAGTATGTTGATCATAGAAAGGAAGGAAAGAACAACGACCGAGCAAGACAGAGGTCTAGATCTCCTCGTCGAGCAAAAGAAGACAAGAAAAAAGATCATGAAGATGATCCAGAAGACAACCCCGACCTCCCCAAAAGACCAAGACAGCCAGAACGTGAGGTATTTTCAATTCGTTTTGGATCATTTGATTGTAATGTTATTACAGGTGGAGATACAGGAGGTGGAGACCTTACCGCTGAGAGGAAAGCTTACCCTAATGAGGCTCAAGCTTGTTCATACATTCAACGAATAAATCTAGCTGAGGATGATCGCCCGAGGAAGGTAAACAAAGAAAAGCTGGTCATCGGTTTCTCCAAGAACGACCTCGCAGGGGTGTTATATCCTCATGATGATCCGTTGGTGATCAAAATGAGAATGAAGGAAGTAATGATCTCAAGAGTACTGGTGGATAATGGTAGCTCGGCGAATATCATGTTCTACTCATGCTTTGACAGCTTAAATTTAAAGTTATCTCAGCTGGAGCCTTATCACAAGCCCCTCCTCGGTTTTGCTGGTGAGAAAGTTTTTCCACTTGGGACCATCAAATTGGATATGTTCATCGGTACATGGCCTGCTTGTTGAACAGAAAGAGTGCGCTTTTTTATGATGGATAAGAATGTTCAATCAGCTTACAATATCATCATGGGAAGGGTGGGATTGAAGAAGTTTGAAGCAGTACCATCTACTGTACATCAATGCCTAAAATTGCCAACCAACTTTGGAGTAGGAATTGTGAAGGGTGACCAAAAAGTAGCTCGAGAATGCTACTATTCATCTGCCGAGCAGAAAGAACTGAAATAATCTAGGAAAAAGACTACCACCTATCAAGTGGATGAAGGTGCAGAAATTGAAACGTTAGATCCTAGAGACGAGTCGCAGCTCGTAAAAGGTCAGGTGGTGGAAGCTACTGAAAATGTCATTCTGAACGATAAACACCTGGAACGAATAACTCAAATCGGTTCATCGTTGGACACCCCACTAAAACAGGAATTGATAGCCTTCCTAAAAAGCAAAAAATAAACTTTCGCATGGAGCCACGAAGATATGCCAGGAATAGACCCAAATTTCTTATGTCACGAGCTTAATGTGAACAAGGAAATCAAACCTGTGAAGCAGCGAAGAAGAGTGTTCAGCCCCGAGAAGAACCAAGCTATACAAGAGGAGGTCGAGAAGCTCCAAAAAGCTTGCTTTATTGAAGATGCCAAATATCCAGACCGGTTAGCTAATATGGTGATGGTGAAGAAGAAGAACAACAAGTGGAGGATGTGTGTAGACTTCACCGACCTCAACAAGGCATGCCCAAAGGATCATTTTCCTTTGCCCCGAATTGATCAATTAGTGGATGCTACCTCGGGACACGAGCTGTTGAGCTTCATGGATGCTTATTCTGGCTACAACCAGATTAAAATGAAACCTGAAGACAGGGAGAGTACCTCTTTTATTACCCCTAGGGGAACTTATTGTTATAATGTTATGCCTTTTGTTTTGAAAAATGCAGGTGCAACATATCAGCGGCAGATGAACAAGGTGTTTGCATAGCAAATCAGTCACAATATGGAGGTTTATGTTGATGATATGCTGACGAAGAACAAGAAAACTGTTGACCATCTAATTGATCTAGGTCAAACCTTTGATCAATTAGATAAATATCAAATGAAGTTGAACCCTACCAAGTGCATATTCGGAGTACGAGAAGGCATGTTCCTCGAGTATATTGTCAACCATCGAGGTATTGAAGCAAATCCAAAAAAAATAAAGGCTCTATTGGGGCTACGATCTCCATCGACGAAGAAGGAAGTGCAAAGTCTCACAAGGCGAGTTGCAGCACTTAACATATTTGTGTCACGAGCAACTGATAGATGCCTCCCATTCTTTAAAACACTCCGAAAGACTTTTGAATGGAATGATGAATGCGAGAAAGCTTTTCAAGAATTAAAGAAATACTTGGGAGCACCTCCACTGTTGTCCAGGCCAGTGATGGGAGAAATATTGTACTTGTATCTGGTAGTTTCGAAGAATGCAGTTAACTTGGCATTAATAAGAATGGAGGATGGAGTGCAAAAACCAATTTAATACACTAGCAAGGCCTTCCGAGGAGCAGAGATCAGATATCCAAGGCTGGAAAAGTTAGCACTGGCATTGATCGAAGCAAGTAGAAGAATGCGGTCGTATTTCCAAGCTCATACTGTAGTTGTGTATACAGACATGCCATTAAGGCAAGCTCTGCACAAACCGGAGAAATCGAGAAGATTAATGTACTGGGCTGTAGAATTGGGTGAATAAGATATAATTTATGAGCCTAGGTCGTCACTTAAAGGGCAAGCAGTAGCAAATTTTATCGCAGAATTCACTTATCCTGATACTCCCGAGGAGCAAAAGTCGAATACCGACCAGCCTGTGGATGCTACAGGATTGTCAAATTTAAACTCCGACCAACTTAAATCGGTTGATGATCAAGAGGAGATGGTCGACGAGCAACAAGAAGGGCTAGGGGAAGGTATAAAGAAGCAAATATTCCACCGAGTAACTTTATGCGATAAGAAATTTGAGGATGAAGCACCTATATGGAATCTGTATGTGAATGGCTCATCTTGCAGTACAGGCTGTGGGGCAGGGATTATTTTAAACAGCCTGAATGAAATCGATGTGGAGTATTCTCTGCGCTTTCAATTCAAGGCTTCTAATAATGAGGCTGAATATGAAGCTATGATTGCAGGTCTTAGTTTAGCAAGAACCATGGGGGCAGAGCAGGTCACTGTATTCAGTGACTCACAATTGATCGTAAATCAAATGCAGGGGGTATATACAACGAAAGGAGAGATAATGATCAAGTATTATGCGAAAGTAATGGAGACTGTATCAACCTTTAAAGCAGTGCAGTTAATTAGAATACCGAGATTGGAGAATTCCAGAGCAGATGCCTTAGCTCGGTTGGCCTCAGTTACAAGAATCGAGCTACGAAGAACCATCCCAATAGAAGTTTTGGCTAGTAGGAGCATTGACGAAGATATGATGAACTTCATTTCCCTTGATTTAGGACCATCTTAGATGGATCCCATCAGGGCCTATATTGAGGAAGGGACATTACCAACTGATAAACTCACAACCAAGAAGTTAAAGTTTAAAGCTGATCGTTATGTATTGAATAATGGTATTCTATATAGACGAGGAATCATGGCTGGCTTGCATAGATGTGTGCATCCCTCTGAGGTGAAAGACTTAATTGAAGAGGTTCATGAAGGGTCTTGTGGAGCCCATGTAGCATGTCGGACGCTTTTACAAAGAATAATGACACAAGGATACTATTGGCCAACAATGAGGGTTGATTGTATAGCCTATGCCAAAAAATGTGACAAATGTCAACGCTTCTCCTTTATCCGAAGAACTCCCCAAGCATTGTTGACACCCATTACTTCCCCTTGGCCATTTGCCATGTGGGGAATTGACTTGGTCGGGCCACTTCCAACGACCAGAGGAAGGTTTAAATATCTCGTGGTCGCAGTGGATTACTTTACTAAGTGGGTGGAAGCTGAGCCTCTTGTTGATATGACGTATGAAAAGGTGTACCAATTTATTTGAAAGAATATCATTTGTAGATATTTTCTTCTCCATGCATTCATTACCGACCATGGAACTCAATTTGACAATGAGGAGTTCGCTGCATATTATCATCAGTCAAACATATTGAAGACTCACTCTACACCAGGCCATCCCCAGAGCAACGGACAAACTGAGGTGACAAACACAACACTGCTGAATGGTTTGAAGAAAATACTGGATTATGCGAAGGCAAACTTGATCGACGAGCTACATTCTGTGTTGTGGGCTTATCGTACTACACCGCGAGCGGCAACAGGAGAATCTCCATACATGCTAGCATTTGGAAGTGAAGCTGTTATACCTGCCGAGCTGGGCCTCCCCATACACAGATTGCTGAATTTCAATTCTCGTATCAGTGACTTGATGAGAAGATTAGACTTGGATATGTTTGAGGAAGTTAGAGAAGAAGCAGCAATCAGGAATGCTGCATACCAGCAAAGAACAACTCTATTTTACAACAAGAGAGTAAAGAAATGTGATTTGAAAGAAGGGGACTATGTGCTGAAGAAAGTAATTCAAAGACACAACAAACTGGAAGCTAACTGGCATGGACCCTACAGAGTAACATAAGTTGTTCGACCAGGGACATATAGGATTGAAACATTAGAAGGAGAGGAGTTTAAGAATGCTTGGAACGCAGAGCATCTGCGCAAATATTATCAGTAGTTCAATCCCTATGTAATGCAGTTTTCTTTAATATGAATAAAGCTTTGGATGTTTTGCCCAATTCTCTCCTTTTATTGAAATTTTTTCGGAATACTAGTGATACACACTACGCATCAAGTCCAAAACAAAAATCCACCAACTACGGTTGGTCAGGAATGAAAATCCACCAACTACGGTTGGTCGGGAATAAAAATCCATAAACTACGGTTGGTCGGGAATAAAAATCCACCAACTACGGTTAGTTGGGAATAAAAATCCACCAACTACGGTTAGTCAGGAATGAAAATCCACCAACTACGGTTGATCGGGAATGAAAATCCACCAACTACGGTTGGTCGGGAATAAAAATCCACCAACTACGGTTGGTCGGGAATAAAAATCCACCAACTACGATTGGTCGAAAATAAAAATCCACCAACTACGGTTGGTCGGGAATAAAAATCCACCAACTACGATTGGTCGGGAATGAAAATCCACCAACTACGTTTGGTCGAGAACATTTGGTTAAACGAAGCAAGATCATGTGATGAAAGTCGTTTCATGGCTTAGAATTAAAAAAGTCACTATAATAAAAAAATAAAACATAATTTCTTTACTTGTGACATTTTAAATTACCACCAACTCTAAGTTGGTCGGGAAATAAAATATCACCAACTTTGGTTGGTCGTCAAATAATTATCACAAACTCAGAATGGTCAACAATAAAATTGTCACCAACTCCAGTTAATCGACAATTTAAAATAACACAAGATATTTTTGTTTTCTTACAAAATACACATACACATTCATCAGAAGAATAAAATAGATATTTTAATGACAATCAAGGTTGCAAGGAAAACTAAAATTTCTTCATTAAAATGAGAACAAATTACATAGAAAACAAATTACATATTACATGACAAATCCTATTCTATTGGTTTTTTCCCTGCTGCCTTTGAAACAGGTTCTTCCCCAGCAGGAGGATCGTCTAAGGCATAAGGGGAATAAATGAAGTTTAAATCTCTAAGCATTCTGACGTTCATCACAGATGGCCGATCAAGCAGGTGCTCTGAGCGAGATATCTCGAAGTTAGAATAAAGACTGTAGTCGCCGAGATACTTTGAGATTAGGCACTGAGGAATGGCCCGAGCAGGAATCCAACTCATGTCAAGCTTAAATAGAGGCACTGGCAAATCGAGAAACCCAGGATCATAATAGTCCCACAAATAGTGACCCTGTTCCAACTGTAGCACACCCAAGGCATTCAGCCATCCTTGCTTGTACCCCTCATTGTTCGACTGCTAGATCCGGTCATCAAGGTGGTAGAAGGCTTCATTGTAAACAACCATCCAAAATTCTCTGGGCTGTTTGTGGAACTGGTAGGTCAACCTCTCCAACTGCTCGTGAAGATTCTTCACCAGATTTATTTTATTTTCCAAGGCAGAACTTTGGGCAGCAAGTTGCTCGTCGAGGGTCAGAATCTTCTTGGACATCTCTGCTAATGCCTGATTCTTCGCCATTAACTGAAAGGATTGATTTTCCAAGGCAGCCTGCGTTCTAGCTTTTTCAACAGTAACCCGAGCAGCCCTTGCTCGTCCCTGAGAAGCTCTTGCTCGTCCACGAGCAGAAGTAGATGGTCCAATCCTCTTCAAGGTTTCCAATTCATCTCTCAAATTGGCATTTTCAACCTCAAAAAATGAGAAACCTTCATCGTTAACAGGGACCAAGGCCCCCGAGGAAGACGCTGCAGATTTTAGTTGGGATATTTCTCCTCGCAAGTTATTGTTTTCTTGCTCCAGCAGTTTTGCGATCTGCCTATTCTCTTCAACCTCGGTCTTCAAAGTCCTCTCCTTCTTATCATAAGCAGCGACGAACTTATCATATCCTTTGTCAGAATTTAGTTGCTGATACTTTCTCTCATACCCTTGGTGCAAAAGGGCAGTAGACTCCTTATATTTTTGTTGAAGTTCCTCAATGGTACTCTGGAGATCTTCAATCATCTCGTAATATGACACATTATTGGCAACAGCACGGTCGAGCAGGCATTTTAGATATTAGTAGGCCTCGACTGCTCGTTCAGAAGCGTCCGACCCAAGGATATCAATAATTTGAGCTTCATTAAAGTCTGTATGACCAACTGTGAAGTACTCATTACATTTCTTCATTATTTATGTATCATGAGATGATAATAGTTCCATCCTGGCCATAAACTAGCAAAAAGAAGAGATAGAAAGAATCAATAAGAATGCAGACAGAGCAAGAAGAATAAAATGGATCGATAATAAGAGCAGAGCAAGAAAAATGGAGTTAAGATACACAACCAAAATTTCAAATTTTATTACATTATAAAGAGAAGTACATAGCCCAAAATTACATTTAACAAAGAAAAATAAAGAGAAAGGTCCGAACAACTCTACACCTTATCCTTGCTTCCTAAGACTTCCTCGGGAGGCTTGAACGAAGAAGTAGGTTGCTCGGGGGCATGGAAAGTTACTCAGAAGGTATTGGAAGTTGCTCGACAAAGGTACTGGTAGATTGAAGTTATTCGGCTGAAGTACTGGAAGGTTGGGGTTGCTCGTAGCGAAGTTCAACAGTAGGGACCTGATCCCCAACCATCATTGAAGACTCTTCAGAGGCAGCTTCTCCCTCTTCTTCTTCTCTAGGAGAGGGAGGAGGACCATGAACATGGCGCTAAAAAAGTTTAGAACTCTCGGAGACCTTTAACTCCTGCAGAGCAGCAATCCATCAATTCCTGAAGAATTTGAGGCTAGCAAATTCCATCTGAGAGAATATGGCAGCTAGGCCTTTGTTCCAACCCTTGCCCCAGCCAGCGCTAAAGAACTTCTTAACATCAAGTTTTCTCTTTACCTTCTTTGAGGAAATCCTCTCAGTATGAAGTTCCTCGGCAGCCTTCATCTTCTCTTCTATCTCCTGCCTTTGACGATCAGCTTCATGGAGTCTGTCAAGTTCCTCTTTAGCAGTTTTGAGCTTAGTCTCAAGCTCTCCAGTATTTTTGAGCTTTTCCTCAAGCTCAGTATTCTTTTTCTCAAATTCTTTTATCTTCCTCTCCAACTCCTGAGAGGCCTCCACAACTTTCTCTCTCTCTTGCTCGATGGATTTAAGTTGATTCTCCCAAGCAACCTTATCTTCGTCATATTTCTGACGAGAATCCTTTAAGGACTGTGTTAGACCCACAAAAGCTTCCTCTACACCTCCCGGGGAGCTCGATGCCTTGATGGCTTCATCCTTTTTCAAAATAGTGTTGAAACGGGTTACCAGCTGGAAAAAGAAAATAATTATAAGTCAGTGCAAGGACATAACATTGAAAAATGAAAGTTTAGATTAGTAATACTTACTGAGGCAATATGTTGAGCTGCCAAGGTGGTAACCCTATCCCGAGAAAGATTGTCTTCAATACCTTGGATCTCGGGGATAATCCAAGACTTCACCGAGCTCATGGCAGAGCTCGGAGCAATAAAAGTGGGAACACTTCCCGCAGTTATAGGCTGAGAGATAGATTCAGCCAATTTGTCCGAGGAACTTTTCTTTGACCTCCTCGTAGGAGCAGGAACATTCTCAACCAAGGATGATGTATTGGTCGGTGATATAACTATAACCTCGCTGGGAGGAGAGATAGCAACAACCTTGCTCGGGGCCACTGGTGGCTTCTCAACAACCTTCTTAGCAGCGATTGAAGGGGGTGCATTAATTTTTCTTGTCCCTTCCTCTGGGACATCCTTATTGCTTCTCTTCGCCTCCACACTGGCAGAATCTGATTTGTCAAAGAAGGAGGGAGCTTTTCATCTCTTCATTTTGACACTGAGGGGAATATATGTTTCAGGGGAGGAACCTTCAGAAGCTGGTACTAGGTCGATGTCACTCACCACTGGATGAGCAGTAAAAGATAAAGTGTAGCTCTTGTACTGCAACAAGTATGAGGCTGATCTGATATGTTCATCAGCAACGGTTTGGTGCAAACTCCAGATAAGTTTCAAGTGCTTCAAATTGACATCAGTTTCTTTTGGGGATTTTCTTTTGCTATCAACTACAAATAAACAAAAATTAAAATGTCAATGACGCATTTTATCAAACACAAAGAAAACATAATTTCAAAAATAAAATAAAATAAAAATAACCTATCCCATTGCCATAGGGAGGGAATCTAAGACCCTAATACACATCATTTTCATTTAATGGAGCATGTTGCTAATTTTTCATAACAACCCCATGCTCGAAGTAATCCCTGTTGGCATCTGGGAGATTGACAACTAAATCCCTATTTAAAAACCTAGTTTTTAAATAAAAAGTGTTATCACTAACAACCCATCTATAGCAAAACATAATTTCTGGAATTCCTAAACGGGTTCCATGAATTTGGTTTAAACTATGAACTCCATTAACTATTCTCCAAGTGTTTGGCGCTATTTTGCAGGAACTACATAAAAAAACTGACAGAACTCCAAACATAAAGGATTTGGAGGAAAAGAAAAGCCACATTCAACTATAAAAAGACTGGGGAACCACCCTCAGCCAAACAAAAATAGTCAGAAGGTTCAGAAAGCTCTTCCAATATGACCCGTGAAGGAATAGAAAAATCAGAGCAAAATTTATCAAGCGACTCAACAAGGTAAACTATGATGAACAGAGAAAATAAAAGATAAGGAAGAAGATCTTACAGGAAAAGGGTGGATCAGTTGATAACGGACAAATGAAGAAATGAACGCACAAGATAGAGAAGAAATGAAGAAGTTCTAAGATGCGGATTTGAAAAAGTAAAAGACGATCGAATTTTCTGAAGCGTTTAAATACTTTACCTTGATAATGGAGAAAAACAATGATTATCAGAATGGACGATTGCGTATCCGGCGGTTAAAAAGAAGAAAAAGGCACGAAAAACGAAGCGGTTATGGAAATTCGAAATACTTTAAAAATCCTGATACTATGCACTCAAAAAGGGATTATAAACAACGAACGTTTGTCTAAAATCCATAAAGTTTGGACAGCATAATGTTCCATACTTTTCTTCAACATCAAACTACGAAACATTGGGGGCTTTTGTTGATACCAAATTTAATCTGCTGACATGGACCAACTATGTGGAGACACGTGTCAATCTACATGGCACCCGCAAACATTTTTGAGACAACACCTTGACTTCGAGGAACTCAACCTCCCCGACCAACTTAGACGCTCCGAGCAACAAGTGTTCTCCGAGGAACTCTATTATACCGAGCAACTCATGTTTGCCGAGCTACTTAGGCGGTCCGAGCAGCATCTCGTACAGAGCATTTATATCCGGATAATCAAAAGGATAACTGCGCATTAAATGCTCATTATTATCACACAGATGTACACGCCTATTGGACAGCTATGTATTATTCTTTCGCATGTATAGCCTGAGGGCTATAAATACATTGTAACCTCCTCATTAGCGGATGACTCGGAATTTTCTTGGTAAAACATCTATTATCGAGAATTCCAAACAGTCAGCAATAACAAAATAGTGGACGTAGGCCATTCCTTCGAGGCTGAACCACTTTAAAATCCTTTGTCTTATTTATTTTTTATCTGTGATTAAATAATTAGAGATAATCTAATTATTTACATCAACAAGGACATTTAGCAACTAAGTGGTGGACAAATAGCTATAAAACAAATTGTAGCCTAAATATAATAATTGTCCACGAAGAAAATTTTGCGACAAATGACCTAAATAATTGGTAATAAAAGTTAATTTCGTGGCCATATACATTCAACAACGGGCCTTTTGACACAAACTTGCTACGAAATAATTTTTGTTCCCAAAAACTATTAGCAAACACAATATGAACTTTTGGCTACGAAAAATTTCACAGTTAAATGTAAGAGTTGTTGTAGTGCAAGATCAATACCGTGTATATATATTTCTTGATATTTACTGATCCTATATTTAAAAACAAATTTATGTTTTAAATATTTCTTTGGTTCTCAAAATTTACATTTCGGGTCTTAGGATTAATTAAAAGGGAAAACAAATTTTAGTGTATTAATATTTTCCAAAATTAAAAAGTAGAAAGAATTTATTAATTTGAGTTAGCTAAAGTTCATAAAAATAATTTATCTCTATTTATTTTGTGGCACAACTCTTATCTTTCACTCCATTTTATTTGTGATTACTCTTTTTTTCTAACTTAAAATTTAATATTTAAATTATTTTAATTAAGTCTTAAAAAGTTTACTATACTCAATTCACCCCCTCTTGAGTACAATCTGAGTACAATCTGGGCAACAGTTTTAAGAGTTAAAAACATCATTTGTGTTTACAAGGTCCGAGTTTACATACCATATGTTACAGAGATCTTGTGTTTGGCGTAGGGCTGTGCTTTTTTTCCGAACATTCCGATTTTTCCGATGTCCGATCCGATATTTTCCGATTTTGGAACATATATAAGGTTTCCGATTTCCGATTTTCCGATTTCCGATTTTTTCGAATTAAATTGGATAGGAAATTGGAACTATGTTTTAAATTCCGATTTTTTGATTTTTCCGATCCGATTTTCCGATATTTTAGCCGATCCGATTTTCCGATATAATTTCCGATTAATTTTCCGAATATTTTTTCCGATTAATATTCCAAATATTATATATATATTTTTTACCTTGGATTTCCATTGTCTAATAATAAGAATGTCTACATTTACATTTCTCTTATTTTTTACCTTACCCATATATATATGTTGTTAGTTTTAGGGTTAGACATATCTTTCCTCTCTCTCTCTCTCTCTCTCTCAATACGGCGCATACCATCGAGTCCCCTCTCTCTCTTTCAACTCTCGTCCATCTACTCACCTCTCTCTCTGGTTTCTACGCTTCTCAGATACGGATCTGTAACGATTAGAATGCATCTCTTCATATCCAAGTCGAACGAAGGATCAGTAATTCCTTTTATCTGTTTCCCTTATCTGTAACGTTCGGATCTGTAACGATCTGATCTGTTTATATTGTTATAGGATGGGATATGTAACGATAGGATTGTTATAGGATCTGATCTGTTTATAATATAAATTTTTGATCAGTAAGCTTTCATATCCTCGTTATGGGATAAACTTTATATTGTGTAACGAGCGGTTTATAGGATCTATAAGATTATACATGTTTTTTGTTTCTATAGGATTGTTATAGGATCTGTTTATACATGGTTTTTTGTTTCTATAAGATTATACATGTTTATAGGATCTGTAAGATTATATATTGTGTAACGACCGTTTAATTACATGTTTTTATACCTGTTTTATAGCTGTATTATATTGAGATCAAATATTAATTGCTGATTTATACTGAGATCAAATATTAATTGTTGATTTACACTTGTTGTTTCTATACCTGTTTTATACGTGTTTCCATACATGTTTCTATACCTATTTACATGTTGGGTTAATTGTAGAGTCGACACAAATGAAAAAATGGTTAAATCCTTACATATTTACATGTTGGGTTAAATATTTTTTCCGATTTCTTTAAAATGAGAATTTCGAGTAATCGAAAATCCTATATTAATTTTTTTGAAATTTCGGAATTCCAAAATTTCTGAATTTTTATTATATGTTTTGAATTTCCGAATTTTTCCGAATTTTTTCCGATTTTCCGATTTTTCCGAATTCGGAAACTTTTTTGATTTTCCGAAAAAATTGGATAGGAAATTGGAACAATTATTTTATTTCCGAAAAAATTGGAATTTTTTCCGAAAGGTCATTTTCCGATCCGATCCGGCCGAAACACAGCCCTAGTTTGGCGTGTTTTGTGAGCATTCTTTCTTGCTTAATTACATTAGATGAATGTTTAGGGCTAAGAAGATAAAATTGGCTTAAATATTCCTAAATAAAATTGGAAAAAAGTTTTTGAAAAGAAAAAATATTTTCACCCAAAGGACATAGACAAATCAGCTTAAATAGTTTAAAAATTATTTCTATATTGGTTTTGAAATTTATTTTTAATACAAAAAAGTTTTTATAACTTTTTAAAAAAAATAACGTTTTAATAACTATTTTTAATAAAAAAAACATTTTTAAAACAACTATAAAAAAATATTTTTATAACAGTTATAAAAACATTATTTTAAATATAACACTATTTTAAATATAAAAACATTAATTTAAAAACAACAACAACAACAACAACACTGTTTGGTTTGGAACTATAATTCTATTTTCTGTGTTTAAATACAATTCTGATAAAAATATGCGTTTGGCAACCTGTTTTTAAACACTGAATTATAATATTTATGTGTTATAATCAAGTTTTTCAGAAAACTAGTTGATGGTGTTTTATAACTTCTGTTTTTTATTTTTTAACTCAGAATTATTCATTATTAATATTTTAATGCATTTATACACGAATGTATAATATACATACATGATATATTAATGTGTGTAATCCTTATAAATAAAAAATATATATGTACATGTACACAAAATTATGTATGGAATAATATAAAGTTAAATAATATTATCAATAGATACATGATACTTGTATATAGTTTTATACATGTATTATTAATGTATGGAATAATATAAAATATACATATATATTAAAAAATATTATCAATTCATGTATGTATATAATTTTATAGTGAATTATACATGAAATATCATTATATAGACATATATATATGCATGTATGTAGGTTTACATTATATATATATATATATATATATATATATATATATATATATATATATATATATATATATATATATATTAACTCTCCAACATATCTCATTAAATATACATAAAAATCATGATATTAAATGTACATGCATGTAATTTATGATGTATGTATGAATGTATGTCTATATGTATACAAACTCCCCAACACATCTCATTAAATATACCTAAAAATACATGATATTAAATGTACACGCGTGTAATTTATGATGTATGTATGGATGTATGTATATATGTATACATTCATGTATCATGTATGTATGAAAATTTTATGTATGTGTTTGTGTATATATATATATATACACACACACATATATGTATAATATAAATATACATGTTTACCAATTTTGTCAAATTTTAAAAAAACTGTATTTAAAAACAAGTTTACCAAACGAACACCAATAATTATAAACAGAGAAAACTAAATTTTAAAATTGTATTTAAAAACAACGTTTAAATCGAGTTTTCTGAATAGAGAACCAAACGGGCATATTTTTATGACTCTTTTTAAAAAAAATAACGTTTTTTTAGAAATAATTTTTAAGAGTTATTTTAAAAAAATATTTTATAACAGTTGTAAATTTTTTTATTTTTAAAACAAGTATTATTTTTAATACAAAATGTTTTTATAACTTTTTGTAAAAAAAATAATGTTTTTAAAAATATTTTTTAAACAAATAAATTTTTTATATTTGTTTTTAAATAAATTATTTTCTTTTAGAAATAATTTTTTAACAGTTATTTTCAATAAGAAATTTTTTTAAAACAGTTATAAAAAATTATTTTTAAAAGAGTTATGAAAAACGTTATTTTTAATACAAAAATGTTTTTATAATAGTTTAGTGGAAATAAAAAAAATATAATAATTTTTATTTTTAATTAAAAAATATTTTTATAATAATTGGAAGTGGAAATAAAAAAATGTCAGTTTAGTAATAAGATAAATTTTATTATTTTTACTTGTTAAAATATTCACTTTACCTATAGTTTAAAATGGGTAAGGTTTCACCCCACTTTTCACTATGTTCATTTTATTTCACTACGTTAAATGTCAAACCAAACACAAATTTTGCCTAGGTGAATTATTTTTAAACACGATAAAAAATATTTCACCACGAACCAAACGGACCTTAAGAGCCCGTTTGGTTCGGGTTGAAATACTTTTAACCGGAGTGAAAAGAAAAATGGTGAAATATTTTTTCACATATTTAAAATTAAACTTTTGTTGGGTTGACATTAATAAGTGTACGTCCTATAATTATGAAACTTTTAACAAGAATAAAGAAGGAAATTTAAGTTTAAATAGGTGAAAACGTATTTCACCATATTACTTTTTATCGGATTAAAATATATTTTATTCCGAACCAAATGGACCCTAAGAGTCATGTTATAAGTCCCCAAAACCTATCATAATAATAATTTTTGATGTGCTGATGGAACCCATGCCAACAAAACTTAACAGGTAAAAGAAAGAATAAGGTTGCGTTTATTTTTTTGTCTGAAATCTGAAGTCTGAATCTGAAAAAGTTATTTTTTTGCTGTCTGAATTAAACTTCTGAATGTATGTTGTTTGTTTGCAGATTTATGTCTAAAATCTGAATGCAGATTATTTGGACCATTTTATCATTATATTTATTTTATAAACAAAATTTATATTTAAAACATTAAGGTTCGTAAATAAATATTATTACACACAATATGCAATTTAATATGTAAACAATATTAGTCATTCCAAGCAGTAAGGAATTTGCGTTGTATAAATTGTTTAAAAATATGTAAAAAGTGATTAAGTAGTGTTATAAGTCACAAAATTCTAATAAAGCTAAATTAAAAACTATATAAACAAAAATTTATTGTCTTATATTCTCATTGATATTATTTTGGGGCATATACCAAATAGTCTCTCAAACTTTTTTTAATACACGTTCAATTCAAGCCTTTTTATTTTGCACCCAAAAGTCCTTGAGAATAAGGGGACTTTTGGGTACAAAATAAAAGGCTTGGACTAAATGTGTATTAAAAAATGTTTGAGTGACTTTTTTATATTTGATGCTATTATTTTACCCCATCAAAATATATAAAAATAAATTACGTAAATTTTTTTATACACACATCATCAAAAGTGGCAAGGGTGGGTATGCCTTTAGAGTTCTGTGACAGAACTGAGAAGGGCATCAATTCATTGCATTTCTACACAAGCAAGCAAAAGTGAAGTCTGAAAGAAAAGTGACGTCTCCTACACAAGGTTTTAGTATGAAAGATGCAAAATTGCTAAAGAAGAGCGAAGTCTCCTACATAATGTTTTAGTTGATGACATTTTCTCATTAATCTACCTAGAGAAAATGTTTTCTTCATTTATCAACAACGGAAGCTTGAACGAAATCTGATTTGAGTTTTTTTTTATTTTTATAGTTGTAAAATAAAAAAAGACAATTTCGTTGGGAAAAAAAAAGAAGAAGAAAAGAAATACCTGTTGAAGTTTTTTTCCAGATAGTAGAGCTGAAAATCTTTTACACTTTTATTGTGTATTCGTGTGTCTCTATAAATAGATTTTTGTTAAAGAGTTGTATCAATGGACGATTATTTGTGATATCTTATTTGAAAAGAATTTTTTTAATATGTATTATCTCCTGTATTACTGTGATTTGAAAGAAATGACAAGGACATTATTTAATTTTAGTTTAGATTTCAAACATCAAATTCAGAGGGTTTTGAACCTATGAATCATTAAGATCATAATACTATCGTTAATCTCTGAATTGTGTGAAAAATAAATATATATTTGGTGCTTTGAAAATTGAACGAGGGACATTTTGGTACCATCTCATATTCTTATTTTGGACTAATCTCCACAATTCTCATTTTTATTTGGGATAATTATATTTAGGTCCCATTTGTCGGGTTAATATGCTAATAAGTCCTATTGACTTTTCAATAATCCCATAGGTCCGATTCCAACTTTTTAGGGATTTTTTTTTCACAATTTTACTCTTTTATAACTAATCATCCGTAACTTCCTTTAGGAAGTTACATAAGTGATTGGATTTTTTTTTTTATCTTTAAATGATCATAACTTTTAATTCACAAATCCGTTTTTCGCAAAATTACTATTTTTGAAATCTGTTCGACGAGATCTATCAAACAATATCCACGAAGGCTATAAAATTCAAAAGGAAAAAATTTACACAAATAGTAAACTTTACTGTATGCACTAGAATATGAAATAGTTTTATATATGTGACATTTTCACAAACAGACAGTAACATTTACTATGATAATACTACACAGTGTATATATATATATATATATATATATACATCCGGTGGATCCAAACCCTCTTTTTTCAAAAATACCTTATATTTAAAGGTTCGCGCTAACGACATCCAATCCTTACCACCATTGTTGGAGCTTTAACGACCTTCGTCAGAGCTCCGATTTGGGGTGGGTAAGGATGGCATTTAGTGCCGCTGGCGCGAACATTTGAAAATAAGAGACTTTTGAATGAATGGGTTTTGGATCCACCGGAGTATCATGGGGTGCCGCTTGCGCGGACCTTTGAAAATAAAATTGGATAAATGAGATCGGGATCATCTGGAGCGCCAATTTGGGGTGAATAGGGGAGGCACAAAACTTTAAAATATAGTTCATATATATTTTAAAGTTCCGTGCCACCCCTATTCACCCCAAATTGACGCTCCAGATGATCCCGATCCCATTTATATTTTAAAGTTCCGTGCCACCCCTATTCACCCTAAATTGGCGCTCCAGATGATCCCGATCCCATTTATCCAATTTTATGTTCAAAGTTCCGCGCCAGCGGCACCCCATGATACTCCGGTGGATCCAAAGCCCATTCATTCAAAAGTCTCTTATGTTCAAAGGTCCTCGCCAGCGGCACCACATGCCACCCTTACCCACCCCAAATCGGAGCTCTGACGAAGGTCGTTAAAGCTCCAATAATGGTGGTAAGGATTGGATACCGCTAGCGCGAACTTTTAAATATAAGGTAATTTTGAAAAAAAAAAGTTTGGATCCACCGGATATATATATATATATATACTGTGTATTATTACCACAGTAAATGTTACCGTCTGTTTGTGAAAATGTCATATATATAAAACTATTTCATATTCTAATGCATACAGAAAAGTTTACTGTTTGTGTAAATTTTTTTTTTGGAATTTTATAGCCTTCATGGATCTTGTTTGATAGATCTCGTCGAGCAGATTTCAAAAATAGTAATTTTGTGAATCAAAAGTTATGATCATTTAAAGATTAAAAAAAAAGTCCAATCACTTATGTAACTTCCTCAAGAAAGTTACGGATGGTTGGTTTTAAAAGAGTAAAATTGAGAGAAAATTTTCTAAAAAGTTGAAATAGGACCTCTGAAATTATTGAAAAGTCAATAGAACTTATAAGCTTATTGGCGCCACAAATAAGACCTATGCGTAAATACCCTTTTTATTTCAGTGTTGTTATATAAAAGAAAACCGGGTCTCTCTCACCTGAGCTTCTCCAACTCCAAGCAAATCTCTCTCTCGAATGCAAGTGACGGTGTTTAATTCACGGATTTGAATTAGGGGTTGTCCGTGGTGACTCATACACATCTAATTCTTCCTCTTCAATCTCTCCCGGCGCATTCATTACACTAATACACAAAACCCTAGTTTGCAAACGAGCCACAGCCCCTTCATTCACCCGTTTTCTCTCAATCCGCACCTTCACCCAAATTCTCAAGGTAATCCACAAACCAACTCCATGGATTTTCATTTTCCTTCTTTTACTCTTTTTAAGTATTTATTCTATTTATATATCCGTTTTCATCAAAGGCCAAGCATTGAATTGAAAAAATATTCTCTCTTCTGGATGCTTTTTAATTAGAGATTGGCTTAATAATATCATATGAAACCATTGTAGTTTCTTTTGAACCAATATCAGCTAATACTTTTAGTATATTTCTTCAACTTTGTTAGTTTATTTGACAACATCTTAGGCTTTAACACATAACTATGTTTTTTTTGGATTGGTTGGGTGTAGAGGTGGCAAATGTGCGGTGCGGGCCAAATCTGGGCGGGTGAGATATGGGCTGGGTTGAAACTGGGTGGGTTGAATTTGGGTTGATCATCCTTTCGGGTTGGGTTTGGGTTGGGCCGGACCGTTTTCCCCCTCAAAATTGAGCCGTTTTGTATCTCAAACTAGAGAGAGAGAAGAGAGACGAGAGCGAGAAAGAGACTATAATGGAGTGAGAGAGATACGGAAGTGAGAAAGAAGAGAGCAGAGAAGAGAAGAGAAATTTACCCGCAAGAGAGTGAGATGCTATAGGTTTCGTTTAAAACATGAGACCCATTTTGACCCGTGCTTTAAAAAGAACAGGCCCCATATTTTTAATAGATGGACTCAAATGGGCCCCATATTTATACTAGTTGGACTCAAATGGGCTCTTAATAAATATGGGCACACATTTGCCAATGCTAGTTGGGTGGGTGGGGGGAGTAATTGGCTTTTGTCTTAGGTAATTTATTATAGTGTAAATGGTCATGAAAATTCATTAGCATATTGCACATATGATTGCAAGGCTACTAAAGATGATAGAAGTGATGGTGGTTCAATTTCCCCTCTGTAATATAGACTATTACTTCAATGTGCAAGGATGGCACTTCTTTCCCATGGAAGCACACGAATTATGAGAAATGTTGAACATGATTTAACAAGTTGTAATGTAATAGAATGTTCAACTCAGGTTCGTGCTGTGAATGATTGATGTTATTAGGGATTTTGGGTTCTTTATTGACAATTTGGTGAGGCTGTGAGAGTTTTGGATGAATTTTGATTATATAGATTGCAATAATTACTAGCGTTGCTTATTTGAGTTTGATTTGATATAGCCCGAGTCAGTAGATTTGATGCTCTCTAAATTTAGAAAAGTTATTACAAAGATTTGTTTAGAGCTAGTTTGATTTGTAATATATTTCTTTGTACATATTTTGTTTGGAGCTGGATGGTTTGTAATATCGATGTACGTATTCTGTTTGGAGCATTTTAATTATTAATATTGTTATTTAGGACTACTTGTGACAACTTTTCTTTCGTTATATTGATATAATTTTTCACTTGTTTACATTGGAAGTTCGATATGATATATACCATTGTGTTCAATGATTTATGTTTGAAATTGATCGTGTGTTTTGAATGGTGAAATTGATGATTTGTGTTTGAATGGATTGTCGGGATTTGCTTGCAGAGTATACGGTCGGTCCCCACCGATCCACGACATTTCTAGTCCTAACCCCCCCAAAAATTGTCAAAATATTGAACAAGAGAATTTTTTTAACATATAAAAATAAAGTCGCAGTGACAAAAATGTATATCAAACTGAATGCCGTCATGAGCTCTATGTATGCAGACGCAGGGACTCCCTCCTTCCCTCTCTCTCTCTCTCCTGCATATCTGTCTCTTATTTCTCACAATTTTTTTTACGCCTTTGTGTCCCATACCTACGCAACATAACCAATCCCTTTTTGAACACTAGTGTGCCCTCCTCAGCAACTACACAAACTACACAGGGTCTCTGATACGAGGTTAGGGTTTACAAATTTTTCTCTCCATTCTCTGCTCTACGATCATATTCTCGCATTATCCAAAATCATATCAAACCTACAATTGTTCTCTCTCTCTCTCTCTATATATATATATGTGTGTGTGTGTGTGTGTGTGTGTGTGTGTGTGTGTTCTCTAAAAAACGCGCCTAGGCGGCGTCAAGGCGCGAGGCTTTTTAGATACGCCAAGCTTTGGCCCTAGGCGTGGATTAAGGCTTGGTCAACGTTTTTTGGGGTAAGGCGTGAAAAAGCGCGAGTTTTTTAGAAGGCGTGAAAAAACGCGAGTTTTTCTTTGCCTCCACGCCTCGGTCCGCCCCGTGTTCTAAAACCTTGATATATATATATATATATATATGTAAACAGATTGGCTAAGATAATGAAGTGTTTAAATACTAATATATGGTGTATTATTTTATGGAAATGTTGTTTCAATTCTCATAATCCATAGAATCTTTGAAAAAAACTCAAATTTCACTTTGTGTTCTCTGATTTCATAAAGTTTATTCTGCATTTGATTATTCGCCATGAGAGTTCAAAGTTAAAGGAGTAAAGGGCAAATTTGTAAAATAATTTTACACACACCTATATCTGGATACTGTTTCATTTAAATAAATTTTAGAAAATGTAATAGAATGATGATAAATGGGGTGTTTTGTATAAATAGTTGGTTACTATGATGAATGCTAGAACTTATCGAGAGTTTAAAGACGCTCGATGAAACAACGACAATAATGTCTATCCTGAGCGGTTACCTGAGCAACCATATATATATTTTATTTTGTCGTTGCAAAAGCCTTTTCTTGTCATCATCAAATGCAAATTATTATGTTTGACTCTAGGTTTTAACCCATTATTTTTTTGTTGGGGTTGTCTATTAATAGAATGGAGGATGATAAATTTTAATGCACGTTATATAGTGTATGGCTGGTCTCCATCGTTGAGCGGTGTACTAGTTAATAAAGTTATAAGATATTTGTGTAATTAGATGTTACTTTAGTTAGATAAGGGTAATTTATCCTAAAAGGGGAAACTAAAGACCTGAAGCAGATTATGGTTTTAGATGGGGCGTAAGATGCATAGTTCACTTATAGTTAGGGTCACCTCAGCCTTGAGTTTATCTGCCGTCACCCATCTTCTATTGCTTCCTCTGCCTCCTCCTTCCCTCCCCTCAATCTTCAACACACAAAGAAAAAGAAAAGAAAAGAAAAGAAAAAGTTCGCCTTGTCTGAAGGTTTACCACAATTTGCGAACAAAGAAATTAGACAACAGAAGGTAGAGAGAAACAAATCAACCTTGGGAGCCCTACCCTCCTTCTGATAGACTTTAACGTTGGCTCTCAGGTACATCTCTATCCCGTTCTCCATATATCATGGATTTTCTTTCTCATTTTGATATTTTTCTAGCTAATAATATTTTTTGCATATTTCTTTTCGTGTACAATTCTAGCACTAGGATTACTCGTGAATTATACGAATCGTAGAATGGTTTTAGTTTTATGTTTTTGAATGCCAAACCCATTGATAGATTTAAGAAAGGCCAAAAAGCCAACAAGTCTCTGGGTCACTGGGTGCTTCATCCTCCAAGGCCTTTTCAAATTGTGATTTGTAATAATGCATCTATTGAGTCCTTATTTCTTCGTGTTCCTCTTTTTAGTTCTCTTGGGACATTTCATTTAGGAAGAATCTCAATGATCAAGAAAATGTGTGGAGCAGTTCAATTTGTTTAATTTCTTACAAAGGGTTCACATCTCTCATAAGTACCTTATATTTTGAGGTTTTAGTCACCATCAGTCCATCGTTGAACATCATAAAATTATGTGAAAGGTTGGAATGTCCTTAGAATCTAGTTTTTGCTTGGTTGGCAGTCGAAAATATGATCAATACGTGTATCTTTTCCGTACAAAGGGGATCTCATATCACCCGTCTCTACATTGGTGATCATTATGCAAGAAGAGGGAGGTGCTGATCACATGTTGTTAAGACCGTTCTTGCACACAATTCTTTCGGAACACAGCTTTTTATGGGGCTAAGTATTGCCTCGGAGTTGGGGTGATTTTGTGGTGAGTACTTGGTTTTGGGGAAATAATAAAAAGAGTTTATTACCTTTGGAGATGAATTTTATTATTAGTGGCAACAAGTATGGTTGGAAAGAAAATCTAGGATTTTTGAGGAGAAGGAAGTGTGACGTAAATGACGCCAAATGGGTAATAAGAGGTAGATACCTCACACCTTAACCCTCAATCAATAACTCTCCAAAATATATAATGCCCCAAATGAGACTACAATAGGGGTATTTATAGGTGGGAAGTAGCTTAGGCTCCAAGGAATGTTTTAATTGCAAATATATCCTTATTTGCTTTTGCCACTTCCTTCCTATAATACCAAGCAAACAATTACTGAAAGAAAATACATCTAAATAAGGAAAATAACAAAAATGCTACTAATGCCTAAAAATACTAAAAATAGCCCCTAAACTTCTAATTCACACCATTCTCTCAGCCTTCGAAAAAGCTCGTTCTCGAGCTTTAAAAGTTGAGGATGCACAAAATCTTTAAAATTGGAGAATCACGGGACAAGCGCAAAATTGTGTGGAAGAGAGGCAAAACTTGTGGGGCCAAAAATAATTTCTGAAAAATTTGAGGAAGATCCTGCATTTCTTGCGTCAAGATCATCATCTTCCTCTCACCCAATGTTTTAAATCGCGGTTGCGTAGGGGATCGCGTTGTGGTTCAGAAATCGTGTCGCGCATCGCGCGAGCAATTCGTGCATTCTAGATTTTTAATTTGAAAAACATGCAAAAAATATAAATAAATAAATAAGCCCAAAGAGTAATTCCAAATCATTTCAAATATAGTTATGAAGACATAAAGTACTACAACATTCGAAATTAAACACACTAATATGACCAAATTGTTCCAAACATAGGACAATCAAAGATCAAAAGTACTACTACAACATAAAAAAATAATACTTACCAAAGTAAATGAGTAAAGCAAAGTAAATGAGTAAATCAGTGAACCCAAAGTAAACGAGTAGAGCAATTATGTCTAACATAAAAAATAAGTAAATCAGTAAAGCAATTATGTCTAACATAAAAAATAATACTTACCAAAGTAAATGAGTAAATCAGTGAACCCAAACAAGCTGAAATGGGCAAAAACAAGCTGGGTCGGACCTGCCGAAGTGGGGAAACACAAGCTGAAATGATTCCGGGGAAAGAAAGTACGCCAAAGTGGGGAAAAACAAGCTGTGTAGCTGCCGGAGACTCAAATAGCTGGGTCGGAGCTGTTTTATGTGAAGAGTTAGTTTTTTTTTTTTTAGAGATCGGGTAAGAGAGAGCCTCGATAGCTGCTGAAATGAGAGGATTTTTTTTTTTTTTTTAAACCTATGTACTTACCAAAACGACCAAAACGATGTCGTTTTGGTAAGACATGAGGTTTAAAAAAAAAAGCTCCGATAGCGCACCTGTAGCTTCCGATTGCGCACAATTGCGCACTTTTGCACCAAATAGCGCTCGATTGCACACGCTATTCCAGCATCCCAAATAGCAGTCCAGATTGCGTTGCTTTTTTGATTCGCAAAACGCTATTGCGTTCGCAATAGCGCGCTTTTAAAAACACTGCTCTCGCCTCTCATGTGAATCTTCAAAAATATCTTTACCGGGGTCAAAAATCATTTTCATGGCGCCAAACCTAGTTCTTGAACATGTTGGAGGGTTCCACATAGGACAGGGGATATCTTGGATGGTTCTTGAAAGTTCTTGATAGTAGGAGTTCGCCTACCTAGGGTTTCAAAGGCGGCGGCATGTTCTTGGGTAGATTCGAGCAAGAAGAAGGGTGCGGTGGGACTAGGGTTTGTCCTTAGGGTTGTTGGTTGTGTGGGAGACGAAACCTTTATACATCGGAACCAAAATAGGGATCACCGACCAGCCGAATGGTGGCCCGACACTGGCTGGTGGTTGGAGCATCTTTCTCTGGGTGAATCACGGTGGGATCGGTGTAGACGGGGGTGGGATTTGCTGCAGAGGTGCCGGAGGCAGCTAGAGGGGTGGCGCGACCTCGGGGAGGTGTTCGTTGGAGTCGATCGGGGGCATTTTCTACTTGGGTGGGTTTGATCGGTGATGGAATCTGCTCGAAGGTGCTAATCGGAGGTCGGCTATCTTGGCGGGGAAGATCAGCGGTATAGGGGCTTTCGTTGGCCACTCTTGTGGTGGTTCGATCATGGGAAATAGGGTTTTGGGCGCTGCTGTTGGGTTCTATCATTGGGGATTTTTGTTTTGGCGTCGGAAATGTCTCAAGATGATTGGTCGAAGGTTGACTACCTCTGTTGGTACCATTGACTGTTTCGGGTGGGGTGGTGCTGGAGTTGAGGTTTGCCGAATTTTATTTTTTTGGGGTAGGGAGGTGAAATGGGTTGTGGAAGCTTGGGTGGGAATATTTTGATGGTTAGGGTTAGGGCTAATAATGGTGGGTGGCTCAAGGTGTCTTCGGGGGAGGTGACGGGGATATGTCGAAATTTGGAGTAGGTGAGGGTTGTGGTGCGAGGTGGTAGGGTGGGTTTTTAGGGTTTGCGGGGTATGATATGAGAACACGAGGTGGTGGAAGGTGAGGGGATGGAAAATGGTGGTGTGATGGTAATTTGGGTGGTGGTGGAGGGAGGCGGGTCTCAAGATCCTCCATTCGCGTCAAAAGATGATCTAAAGCCCTCGCGATTCGATTATTACGAGTTTCCATGGGTGAGCATATCTCCTCTCAAAACTCATTTTGACGTTGTTTACTAGTTTTTGTTTTTTTACAACAATAACAACGGATAGAACCAACGAGGCTCTGATACCAATTGATGGAAATGACGCCAAATGGGTAATAAGAGGTCGATATATCATACCTTAACCCTCAATCAATAACTCTCCAAAATATAGAATGTCCCAAATGAGACTACAATGGGGCTATACATAGGTAGGAAGTAGCTTAGGCTCCAAGCAATGTTCTAATTACAAATATATCCCTATTAGCTTTTGCCACTTCCTTCCTATAATACCAAGCAAACAATTACTAAAAGAAAATACATCTAAATAAGGAAAATAACAAAAATGCCACTAATGCCTAAAAATAGCCCATAAACTTCTAATTCACGTCAAAGTGAGAATGAGGAGTATGGGAATAATCAGATTTGTCATTATCGATTTTTAAGGAATTTGTTGGTCGCATAAGTAGCGATGCACTGCACTGAAGTATTCTTGGGTCATGCTTTTGCATCTAGAGGCTGGTTTGACGTTTTTTTTCCTACTTGATCCTTTATGCTTTGCTTTTTATGATTCTTGTGGACTCCTCGTTGTCATAGCTTTGTAAGAGCGTCTCTAGTGTTAGGATAGATTATAAACCTCATATGTCCTATCTGATCTCCCCTTCCAATATAAGATAAAAACAACAAAAAGTATAGATGTAAAAAGGGTTTACGTCCATAATCTTTGACCTGGAAATAAAAGAGGTTTACTTCCGTAAAAGTTTACAATTTTCATAAGTAATTGGACGTGAACCTAGTTTGCGGCTGCCATGTAGGGGCGCAGCGCAGCGCAAAGATGGTTTTTGTCGCGGGTTCTATTAGTAATTGTTCACCCCTATGCCTAACCTATCCTGTCCTATTGCTCCATGAACATAACCTTTATCCGAACATTGGAGATGGTCTAAGTATCATCCATATTATTCAGAAGTTCTTTTGTTTTAAAAATAAAAATAAAAATAAAAATGTAGAAGGTAAAAGACCAATTCCCACAATTATATGTTTTTTTAATATCCAACTTGCAAACAAAGCCAGACACATGACTCTTGACCATCAATGTCTTTCATGGCACCTAGACTTATCAACCTACTACCCCCAGTAGCTAATTGAGAATATAAAATCACTTTAGAAAACACTTTACTCATCCTCATCCTCACGGATAAAACTTCTTGAAACACCTACTAAAATCACTTTAGAAAACACTTTACTCATCCTCACGGATAAAACTTCTCGACACGAACTTGTAAACACCCACCACCATGCCAATAGGCCTAGAACTTTTAATGTCATTCTCACTTCCCTTCTTAGGATTAAAGCAATATAAGTCGAATTCAGGCTCTGCTCAAAAGGATAGTACGAATAGATGAACTTGAAATTTCCTATACATCTTCGTTGATAGCCTTCAAATAGGGTTGAGAGAAAGCTTGGAAAACCATATGTACCTGGGCTTTATTCTCGTTGAGACCTTTGAGTACCTGAACATTTCCTCCTCAAAAGGCCTCTCCAGCCACTCTGACTTTGTTTGGGCTGAACTATCCCTATGTTTAAAAAGGCTCGAGGCGTAATCCTGAACTTAAAAAAAAATCAATAAAATATTATAAAACAATTCCAATAAATCACAAGAATAATGTAACATAACAATTTTCACCAAAAAGATCCATATTGATATCGCTAACACTAAAATATGTCTAATATCACCAAGAGAAATTAGTGTATAATCATCAAATAGTTAATTATATAGTATATGTTGTTGAATAATAATTGTGTACCAAAAGAATATTTTAAATATAATTTATTAATTAGTTGTACATATAATCGTAATACAAGAAATATATATATACTTATATATATATAATATAGCATATATTAAATATAATATATTAATATTAATTAGTATATTTAAATCAATAAATATATTCCTGTATCATCATCAAGTAATTAATTATTTAGTTTATATTGATTAATAATTTTGTACAAAAAAACTATATGAAAATATTTTTATTAATTACATAATCAAATTAGTACATATATATAGGAATGTCCAAAAACTAGTGTGAATGTATATATATAACCAAAAAACAGAGTTGGTGATAGAAAAATAATTTTTTTTTTTTAAAATCTCTGCATTGAGGCGTAAGCCTCTTTTTGCCCTTAAAGGCTTAAGCCTCAAGGCGATATTTCCCCGCTTCGCCTCGAGGCGTAGGCCTCAAGTGATTTTTTAAGCATTGAACTATCCAACTCTAAGCCCTTTACTTGAGGTCTCCATCCTCACCCATTGGAGAAAGATTTTGGTTAAAACCAGCTATACCTTCCCGTATAAATTGTTTATTATCTCCACCCTTTATTTAAAGGGTTTTGTTTTTTGGTGTCAATTGATCTCAAACATCGTTTCAATTTTTCATTGTGGCCTTTATTATCTCCTAGGTGTTTCTTTACATCCTTGAAGGCCACAAGCTCCTTCATCATAGCTAACTCGCTCACCTTATCCACCACTGTTGCTAATCATAAACCTATCTACTCAAAACACCTCCTTGTACGAACTTTTCAAGGACTTAACTGCACAAGTTTTGTGACTGACAATATATAGTTTAGGGTTCTTGATAGGGCAGTAACTAGCCCACTTTTTCTTTATACACTTTGAAAACTCTTCTTTTTTATCAAACCTAAAAGGGTCTCTTCCGACTCCAGAGTCCATAGTAGCTACAAGAAGAGGAATTTGATCAGAGACCACCTGAGGTAAACAAGACTGAGGGCTATTAGAGAGTTTTTCTTCCAAGTCCGCATACTAAGAACCGGTTTATGCTAGAGCAAGAAGACCTTTCACTATTGTTAGACTAAGTGGATCTCCTGCGAGAGAAATCAAAAAAGTTGGCTCAATCTGATAGACTCATTAAAGTCAGGATCACATGTGAAAGACTGCTCTTTGCATGGTCAAGAGGGAATCTGATGTATACACTAGACGGAATAATAATCATTTTCAACTAAAAAAGGGATAATCTCTTCCAAGCCGTAATTGTATATTTTCAATTAAAATAGGAGAAAATAATAGAGTTGGATGCCTAGGCCTTTATTTATAGTAATCTATGAAGCACCGACACTCTCCCGGAAGACACGAATCTTGTTTGACACGTGTTGGACACGCGACACGCTCCGACACGCTGGGACACGCGAGCCCCAGAGTGTCCTGTTTTTTTTTTTAGTTGGACACGCTGGGGACACGCTCCCGACACGCTGGGGACACGCTGTGTCCTCTCTCTCCCTCCTGTTTCTTTGTTTTTCTTTGCTTTTTTCTTTGTTGTTTCCTCTTCCCACACAATGGTTTGTTATGCCACTGTTTCTCCCTATTTATGTTATACAACAACAGCAAAAAAATAAGATAAGCAACAGCAAAAAAAAACAGCAAAAAAAAAAAAGTAAAGAAACAAAAAACAATGCCACTGTCTTTTGTTCCCTTTTGATCTTGCCCTGTTTTTTACACGTTGGTTGTTTTTATTTTTAGATGAATGTGTTTTATTTATGATTTTTAATGTTAAAGTGTATTTGAATATTGTTTTGTATGATCAATTTTCTTAATTTTATGTTAAGAATGCTCTAATAATGTATTTTATGGAAAAAAATCTGTTTTATTTCTTTTATATATATTTAAATATATATTATATATTATACGTATCCTAGCGTGTCGTATCCTAGTTTTTAGAAAAATCACGTATCACGTGTCGCGTGTCGTGTCGAAACACGTATTGCGTGTCGAGTCCGTGCTTCATAGATAGTAATATTTCAGAGTCCCAAGTTAAGTTATAGATTACTGAAAGTAAATATAGGACAATGAGAAAGCTAAAAGATAATAATAATACTAATTTAATTCTAGTCAAATCATATCTATGAAGATGGTTAGAAATAAAAATTAATGTCCCCCCTTTACGGGCTCCATTGTGGCCCCTCCCCCTTTGGAGAATCCTTGAGCGTGTAGCCAAAAATCGGTATTACTGGAACACCATGAAGGCTTGAAGTTTTCCGGGCTACTCCACTTGAAAGAACACCCTTTCACGAAAGATTTTGCAGTATCCTCCTACAATCAAATGGATCACAACATAATTAAACCGAAGCAGAACTTAAACTCTTATCCGGATTTGCCACTACAAATGGATTACGTAACTACCAAATTAGGAAGGTCGCATTAAACATGGTGTATGTATGCAGAAATCTACCTTTTCAATTGAAGGTTGAGGAACATTGGACCATGACAGCCAACAATAATAAATTTCCAATGCACAGGGTTTAAATTCTCTTAAATCATAATTGTGTTAATAATACTTGATTACAAGAATTTATTCTAGAGAGCCCTAATTAACCAATTAGAAAGAAAATAAAAGACTAAAAGATAATTCTGATTGAATCCTAATAATATCATATCTCTAAAGATGTGCTTGAATATTAAAATAGAGTTCCTTTTGCTTAGCTATTACGGGTTTCTTAGCTGTTTTAAGTTCCGGCTGATGGCTCAGACATTGGGGAATGGATATAAGAATGAAGTATCTCAAAATTTCAGTTTTCTATTATTTTGGTTCATGAAAATTAGGGGTAAATTACACTAAAACCTATCAAGCTATTACTCATTTTCACTTTGCCAATTGTAAAGTAAACCCAATTGATCACCCCATCATATGTTGAAACCTAAAAATGGGTCACATTGTTAACTGAATCATAAAAAGACTAAAGTACCTTTACTAAAGTCATAATATGTCTACAAAAAGTATTTGTAAGACAACATCTTATGAAAACATAACTAACCTAATTATTTAGTAACGTGTTATAAGTATTACTAAACATGATGTAAATCTTCAAATGCGGAAGCGTTATTACTACACTACATAACAATTGCATTACACAACACCAACAATAACAACAAAAAATAAATTAGACTAGTGAAATGTTTTTTTTTCTCTCACTATTCTTAATTCTCATTATTCAAGGTTAAGTACAAATGAGGGCCAATGGGCCTATTTATAGTAAGAGTTAGCTTGCTAGCCAAGATAATACCCAAAATGGCCAAAAAGGACAACTAATATCTAAAAATGACTCATTAGTTCCAAACATACTTGGAAACTAATTAAACACTAAAAATAAAGGAAAATTACTATAAAATCCTAAACTAAAAATAGAAAATAAAAGATAGTCGTCTCCCGTAGGCACAACCACGCGCCACGTGTCGCTTCATATCCCATATACATCAAAACACCTCTCTTCTTCTCCAACAATTTTGGTGAACCAGAAAAATGGTGACCAAATTGACTAGGTGAAGCTATATACTAGGACTATATATATGTTAGAGTTTTGATCAATGGCGGGTTTCCCGCTTAAAATATTTGCGGACTCCATATGATTGTAAGCCACTTTCTCTCTCATCCCATATTTTTAACTTCTCTCTCCCACACGCAACTCCCCTGAAAATCTGAAAATCTGATCCCTTGTTTTTGCTCCGGGCAAGATTTCCTTGCAAATGTGTGTGTGTGTGAATCCTCTGGTCTGTATGTACTCCTGTGTGTGAAGCCCGCATAACATCATTTTCGTATATATGTATATATCAGTATATGAATTCAGTATATGGAATTGTTTTGTCAAGCTGATGGCCCAACATTGGCATCTTACTGACACGTAAGAGTAAAACATAGTAGCAGTTGTTACTGGTAAAACTGGAATTTGGGAGGAAAAAAGGAAGTGTGTGTGTGTGTGTGAGAGAGAGAGAGAGAGAGAGAGAGCGATGTATACATTTCCATGGCGTTTTTCACTACATCCGTAGCTCTCTCTATAGCTTAAGATTCAAGCTAGTGTGTTTAGACGATCTATATGCAGTATATACACGTGTGTATCAAACATTGTTTGCCCATAAATTTTGAATCGAGAATGGACATATATAGAGAGGGAGAAAGAGAGGGAGAGGCAGATTTCTACACTATGTGCATAAATAAACTGATTGTAAACCTATAAATTTTGAATCACGGATTTGGCATGCAAAGACCATATTAATGCTGCTCTCTCTGGCATTAAGCGGTGAAGTGTCCGATACACTCCAAATATTTTTCTTTAAGAATACAAACTCATCCAAAGGCAACACACAAACATTGAACTGTTCTTTCCACCATGAACCCTAGTCCGACCCCAATAGCCAACTTTTTGCACTATACATCTACAAAGTGGATGTGGGGGTTGGCTGAGGTGGTGGGTTGATGCTGAATGTTAGTAGTGGTGGGTTGCACATGTGGCGGTGAGGAGAGAAGAACATGCGGCGGTGAGGAGAGAAGAGAAGAGGGAAGTAAGATTCAGTTTTCTTGGGTATTAATCTGATTTAGCTGGTTTGTGATTGGCATTGAGATTTGAGATTTGAATTGTTTAGGATTTGGTTTGTATTAATTATGTATAACGACTACTGGTTGTGTAAGTCACCAGTTTTGTAATAAAATGAGCTCTTTTCCTGAGAAAATAAAATTACACTACAATTGAAAGTTCCTTTCTGTGCTAGTCATACGTGCATTTTTTGTTAAATTTTGAATGGAATTCCCACGGTATGATGTTAAGTGCTAATATGTGATAGTCAAAGGGAGTTATGTATTATATTTTTAGGTGTCTGTTTGAGTGCCTTTAAAATTTCTCTGAGACTAAATAGCTGAAATGTGAAAATGTTGTCGTAATCAACTTTCCATTATTTTTTAATAATAAATTCGAATAGATAGTAGGTTATTTTCTGTTGCTGTTAGATAGGGGTGGACATAGGCCTGAGGCCCGCCCGGAAAAAAATAAGGCATGGGTAAGGTAAATAGGTTCGCGAATCGGGCTTGGCAAAATTTTATTGACTCGATTTTCTTCTGGACGGGCTTGGACATGTATTCTTATTCCCGCTTGAGCCCGACTCGAGGTCAAAGAATTGTATATAATATTTATCATATATATATATATATATATATATATATATATATATATATTTGTTGTTTAGTTTTTTCCTTTAAGGTTAAAAGTGTTAAAAAAATATAAATCGGGAACATTTAGAAATATCAATTTTAGGTTTTATTTGCTCTTAGTCATGAGAGCACACTCCAAAATTAATTTGTTAAACAATAAAATAGATCATAAGTTTGTTAAACAATAACATTTTGGTAAAAAAAGTTGTGTCCGGCCTGGGCAAGAAGCTTTTAAATTTGGGAGAACTTGGGATTATACATTGAGGCCGGGCCTGAGACACCGCAAATTTTTATAGGCCCGTCCTGAGCCTGCCCGGGCCCATCCAGACCTGGCCCATGGCCGCCCCAACCATGGTTCAAAGTCAAGGCCGATACCGCGACGATACGACCGAGTTGACTAGGTATCGGTACCCACCGATCCGATTCCGAGTTACGAGTTGAGTTTTCAATTATTGATGTGAATCGACCCTATATCGGTAATTTCTTGGTAGTATCGGTGATATAGCGGTATAATCGGCCCATATCGACGATATCGCAGTAGAATCGGCCCATATCGGCGATATCGCGATGGAATCGGCGATATTACAATAGTATCGACCCATATCGGTGATATAACGGCCGAGATGGTATAAGTTACTAAGAATCAATCTCTCTCTCTCTCTCTCTCTCTAGTGTTGTGTTGGTAAGCGTGGTTTTTTTGGGGGGGTTACGAAATGCTAATTGTTTTTTTAATTTAGTGTGTTGTGTGTGTGGGTTATTTGGTCATCGTGTGAGTTTAATTTAGTGCATTGTATATGTGCCAATTTTTATTTTTTTAAAGAATGCAAATGATCCAAATGTTATTTGTTATTATTTTTTATAATAATGTTCCCAATGTTATATTTTAATATGTTATTATTTATTAAAAAAACGTTAATGTTAATCTTTTACAAACAAATATACGACTGTTATTATTGTAACAATAATATTTGTATCCTCCAAACATTTGTAAAAATAATATTTGCATCCTTTATGTAAAAATAACATTTGCAACACAAGTAAAAAAGAAATATTTGCATCCTCTTTGTAAAAAAATAACATTTCCATCAATTTAAAAAAAAACATTTGCAACCCAACAACAACAAAAAAATAACATTTACATTCCTTTTATAAAAAAATAACATTTGCATCATTTTTTGTAAGAAAATAACATTCGCATCCTTTTTGTAAAAAATGAGTGTTTTGTCAAAATCACTATTTGTGTCCTCTTTGTAAAAAAATAACAATACTAAAAAAGAAACATTTCTATCCTTTTTAGAAAAATATGACATACTTAAAAAATACATTTGTATCCACTTACTAAAAATAATACTAAGAATATAATAGTTGTATCCTCCTCGTAAAAAAAAAAAAATCCTCTTACTAAAAAAGTAACATTTGTTTTTCTTTGTAAAAACATAATATTTGTATCCTCCGTGAAAAAAAACATTGATTTATTATGGAACATTGAATCTGGCAAGTTCGCAGCACGTCAATATAATAAATTGTATAATGTTATGCATATTAAAGAATAGTTTTAAACTTATCTGATTGGTCCACATTGTTAATCGTATATTTTTTTAAATTTTCTAGATTTTTTTCGGAATTTTTTGCCCTCTCTAAATATTGTATCTTTGTGTATCGCCCGATACCGTGCCCGATACCGCGACCGAGTTGAAAATCGAGTGGCCGATACCGAGACTTTGAACCATGGCCCCTACAGTTAGATGAAACTTCCAGTTCTCTATCAATGTGGTTCACTAATGGGAAAAAAAGGATTCACTAATGAAGTTTAGCTGTTGGTGCTCTCTCTCTCTCTCTCTCTCTTTCTCTCTCTCTCTCACGTCTTATTTTTTTAACATATTTTCTTAAACAGTTTCTGTTTCATTTATCTCTTGCTTATCCTGAGTTTATATTTCTAACTGCTTGTGTATGCATGCACTCGCCCTAAATATTATTCTATCTTCCAGAGTTGATAATACAACATGGGGTATGAGTCTGGTAGCGCATCCCAAGATGGCCGAGATGAAGGTACATTTTTCTAAATTGTGCAAATAAAAGTTTTTCCTTTTCTTAGGGTGTGTTTGATTGGAATTACATTTTTTTCTTACGTCCAAACACTTCTCTTTACTCATTTTTTTTTACTTTTGCGGTGCTTGATTGTAAATTTACTATATGAGAGCAAGTCTAAAATGTCCCATGTGCTTAATCTTTTTCTTATTTCGAATGGAAAATATTTTTTAATCTCCATACCAAATAATTGAATTTCTTGGAAAACATGAAAAGTAAGAGAACATCTCACCAAACCATCTCTCTTTTTTTCCAACTTCTTATGAAATTGAACTGTTTTCGAGTAATTTCCAACTTTGTAATCAAATGCACATTAGCTAAAATGATAAGACACAGACACATAAGGGTATGTCGTGAAGGAAAACGAATTTAGACTATGTGATGATGCTAAGATTCAGCACCACCAGATAAGAGGTGAGAGCTCAAACAGTGATAACAATGGCAGCTATAGAGATATATGTGTGTATGAGTGTATAGAAGGGGATGAGTATAAGTGGAATGAAGACAATGATGTATAGTGGTTCAGCCAATTAGGCCTACATCCACTGTGAGTGTGTGATCCACTAAACATGGGCACTAATGGCCTTGGATACAGTGCACATAAGCTCCCTCTCTCTATACTGTGTGTACAAGCAGAGTTTTAGCTAGGGTTATAATTCTCGATCCCTTTACAAGGATGAAGGTGACATGTATATATAGGGCTTGGGGGTGTAGTGTACCCTCCAAGCATGCATGGCGCATGTGAATGATGATTTAGCCAATCCTCTGCTGGCATCTGGACGTGCCACTTGTGATCAATGATGACATAATATTCCCTCACGTGAGGGGATGATATTGTTATAACGGTCTAGTCCACGTGCTATATGAGTCCCACGCGCACTGTTCCACTCGTCTCCCAAATCACGCGCTGTGATGACGTCACCCTCGACCTATGATGCCCGACCGAGGCTAAAGTTGACGCTGGCATCGGGTCCGACTGCATGTGGGCCTCGTACTGTCGTCCCCTTATAGGGTCATCAGGTCCATGATGAGGGGTCGGCGCCTTATAAGGTCGTCTGGTCCATGATGAGGGGTCGACCCCTTGTAGGGTCGTGGGGTCCATGCTGAGGGGTCGGCCCCTTGTTGGGTCGTCTGGTCCATGATGAGGGGTCGGCCCCTTGAAGGGTCGTCTGGTCTTGGCTGAAGGATCATCCAGGTCGACCCTTTCTGTAACGGAACTGTGGTAATTGGACTCGTCTTGGGCCTGAGCCCTCGTCTGGGTGGACACATTCGGCCCGGCCGAGGGTGTATATAGGTATATCAATCACCCCGCATCCCTTAGCTTAACTGAGTGATTAGGTGGATGAGTGACATCTGTCATATTGTCAGGTGTCCATCATCGTTTATGTTCCCCAGGTGTGGCGGCCCCACACTGTGTGTGGGGCTTGGTGCCCTAATGATGCATCTCCTCGTGGGCTGCGCCTTGCATTGATTATTGGGCCCACTAGTAACAAAGTATTTAAAGGATTTTTGAAACCTTTATTCTTTTCTTCTTCTTCGATCGTCATCTTTCTCTCTCTAGCTTTTTAACAGCTCAATCGTCTTTTTTTGCAATTTCAGCATTTGCTTCTGCGTTTCAAGCTTCATTCAGTCGTCGCCTTCGTCCTCGGGTAATTCTTCTGCCACAAATTCCTCTTTTAGCTTCTATTTTCATTTTGTTTCTTGCATTTGGGTTTCTTTCCCCGCTTCCTGGCTGTTTGTATTTTTTCGGCGTGAAACCGCCTTACTGTGGTGGCTATAGGGCTGAGCCTTAGGTCTTGGGCGCCCTAAGGTACTTCCCCCACCTTCCAGCGGTGATTTAGCCTTTCTTTATGGCATTTCTTAGGTTTTCGTGTTTTCCGGCGTTCGTCCCCGGCGAACTGAGTTTTCTTTGTTCTTGAGCGTTCATCAACAAAACTCTTCATTTCTTTAGGTTTGATCCAAAAGTCAAACTTAGTTAACTGTGAACTTGTTTGTGGTTGGCATAAACAAATTCCTTAAAGAGTAGGGTCGTCCCCTTAATGCTTAGAAGACTTTATGATTTAGCCGAGGAATTTCCAACCTTGAGAGAGAGATTCTTCACTGAGATTAGGCGTTTAGAGGAGGAGTACGAGCGAAGACGAGGGGCCGACCCATCTTCACCATTCCTTTAGCCACAATAATACCATCTGAGTCCTGTGGGTCTTCTTGTCGTCCAGTCGAGAGTCAGACATACGAGGGAGAGATGAATGAGAGAGCATCGTCACCAACAGGTGCTGGGCCTTCTAGGAGGAGAGACGTCCCCTCTTAGCCCAAGCCGACAGGCCAAGGGCACAGTTCATTCTGAGGCTGTCCCTGTAACAGCCCTGTCCCCTCTTGCCTTCTAGGTGGCCTTTCCAGATGGACCACCGACAGGCGTTGAGGCTGAGAAATCTGGGGACGAGGGGCATGAGGACGATAGTGAGGATCTGGATGCTGATCAAGTTGACACTTCTAGTGCCTTGACTTATGTCTCATCCGTTAGGGATTGTAACCTTTTGCTGTGGAGGCACACGTTTGGTATAAAGCCCAATGTGACTATGAGGGTCCCAAATGCAGACGAGAGAGTCTTTCAGGGGAATGAGGGGGAAGTTGCTGTTTATGAGCAGATGCTCAGGGTAGGTGTTAGGTTCCTTCTGCACCCTGCAATAGTTGACATACTATTTGCCCTTGGGGTTGCGCCCTCTCAACTTCCTCCCAACTCTTGGAGAATCATCCTCGGCTATATCTCCCTCGGGAAGAATACTTTCATTGACGAGCCCTCGGCCGATCTTTTTATATTCTGCTACAATATCACTTCCATCCAAGCAACTTGGGTATTTTCATCTAGGGGTGAGGAAGTCTGACAAAAGATTCCTTTACGCGGTCCAAACTTCAAACCACGATTGGAAGAAGAGATTTTTCTTCATCTCTGGGGATTGGAAATTCGTCGTCGAGGTAGAGCCTTTAGAAGACAGCTCGAGGGTTCCAAGGTCATGGTCCAACCCTTCAATGAGAGCACGATCAGACCCCGGACTGAGCTTGGATGAGAGGGACATTGTTGACTACCTGATGGAACAAGGGAAAGAGGGTGAACTTCACAAATTTGAAGATTTGATGACCCCTCGTTTTCTCAAAGAAGCTGGTCTGAGGGTCGGCCCCCTGACAGAATTATGTGAGTTGATGTGTGCTCCACTTTTATTTTTCAAGTGTTTTCTCTTTGCCATTGTATATTTCTGATGTATCGTCTCCTTTTCAGGTCGTCGTGCGAATATTTCTGACCAACTTTGGGAGATGACTGCTCCAAGTTTACTGTCTGGCTTGGGAAAGAAAAAAGGCAAAGAGCTTGGGCAGCCTCCAAGAAAGACAAAGGCCGTGGGGCTGACAGAAGTGGAGCCGTCCGCCGACAGTCGCAAAAGGAAGGAGTCTGAAGCTCCTGGGGGCTCTTGGCCTGATTCAAGGACGAAGGCGAGGCTAGAAGTGTCTCAGGCACACACTGAGGGGACCAGTTCCTCCTCCAGTATGGGCGTCTATTGGTCTCAGAATCTGACTTTCCTCAAAGCTGAACCCTCGTCCCTCATAGCCAACCTAAGGGCGGCCAAAGCCTCAATGTTTTCTGCACCCTCAGCCGCAGATTATGAATTCTTATCAAAGATGCCCCCGGCCAAGGTCTATGATTACGGTCTGCACACTTTGGCTCAGGTACCTCTTTCAACTTCATTCTTTTTGATTTATCAACATTTCATGAACTGTTTCCTGGGCCCCCTTTTAACATGTGTTTGTCTATGCCGTCTGTCTACACCTTCACCTCGGCCACCAAGTGGATGGCTGAGAATCAACAGAAGTTTCACGAGGCCGAGAGGGCTATTCAGCATGAGGATGATTTGAAGACTGAATTGGAGACTGCCCGGGCTGAGCTGGAGAGTGCAAGGATTGAGCATGCAAGGGTCCTGGATGAGTTGGTGAAGCAGCATGAGGCCGACCTGAAGGTCAAGGACACCCTTATCAAAGAAAAGGAAGAGGCCTTGACCAATCAGGGGGTCCAATTCAAGTCTGAACTTGATGAGGCAGTGAAGAAGGCCGAGGCCGATGCAGTGGAGGCTTACAAACTCTCAGACGAGTTCCAAGGCTTTGGTCTTGAGTACTTGGAGAGGGGGATCAGGACGGCCTGTCGGTGGGTCGTCCTGATGTTTGCTGATGCTGTGTCGTCCGTCCGCCCCTCTCTGGAAGCAGTGGAGTTGAACGACCCACCTATTGCTGAGGCTCTGGCCCATGTGGAGTCTCAAGTGAACGTTGAAGGCATCAGCACCTCCGAAGATCGACCTGTCTTGGTCAATGAAGAGACTCTTCTAGTGGACGTTGAAGCCTTGCCTGCTGATATTGCCCAATAGGGTGGCTGTCTGCAGTCAATACCCTCTTCTTGTAAAAATATTTTTTTACTTTATTTTTGTTGGATAAGCATTTGTAACACTTTTTATAATATAATGTCTCTTCCTGTCTTCTATGCTTGCCTTAGCTTATGATATTTGAATTAACCATCCTATGAACTCCCTCCTCGTCTTTCTTGAGGGTGAGTGGGGGGTCGTCCCTACCATTCTCCCTCATCATAGCCGAGGGTGGTTTCCACCAAATTAATAATGTTTTCAATTATTTCAAGTCCCCCTCGTCTTTCTTGAGGGTGAATAGGGGGTCGTCCCCACCATTTACCCTCATAATAGCCGAGGGTGGTTTCCACCAAATTAATGGTGTTTTCAATTATTTCAAGTCCTCCCTCGTCTTTCTTGAGGGTGAATGGGGGGTCGTCCCCACCATTTATCCTCATCATAGCCGAGGGTGGTTTCCACCAAATTAATGGTGTTTTCAATTATTTCAAGTCCCCCCTCGTCTTTCTTAAGGGTGAGTGGGGGGTCGCCCCCACCATTTACACTCATCATAGCCGAGGGTGGTTTCCACCAAATTAATGATGTTTTCTTGAGGGTGAGTGGGGTTTCGCCCCCACCATTTACCCTCATTATAGCCGAGGGTGGTTTAGCGAGGATAACCCTAATCATACTAGAACTAACAAACACAAGATGAGTGGCCAATATGTCATTCTCATTAACATTCCAAGTGTTCTGTTGGAGCAACACATTCATTACAACTGTGGT
Organism: Sambucus nigra; assembly: GCA_949130495.1. Classification (NCBI taxonomy): domain Eukaryota; kingdom Viridiplantae; phylum Streptophyta; class Magnoliopsida; order Dipsacales; family Adoxaceae; genus Sambucus; species Sambucus nigra. The sequence continues at coordinate 407,178,486 of OX422208.1, read as the reverse complement.
CCGATAGGACATTACAACATTATTGATAGTACTTCTTCAAATGATCTGCATTCCAGGGGTTGGAAAAGGGTTCCCCTTCAAGGTTTTCTAGTCTATAGGTTCCAGGGACAACTTCATCAATGACCCTATATGGGCCATGCCAATTTGGGTGGAGTTTGTTTGGTTTCTGCCATGTCTTCTTGAGGACTAGGTCCCCTACGGCGATTGGCCTTTGCTTCACCCTTTGGTTGTAAAACCTTGCAGTCCTTTGCTGATAGGCTGTTTGCCTTATCTCAGCGTCTTCTCTTCTCTCCTCGATCAAGTCTAGATCAAGTCTCCTTTCTTCCATATTCCTCTGGGGGTCATACATTTGGACTCTGTGAGTAGGAAACCCAATCTCGGTGGGGATGACGGCTTTTGAGCCATACGCTACCATGAACGGGGTTTTCCGGTAGGAGTCTTGGCCGTCGTCCTATAGGCCCACAGTACAGCGTATAATTCTTCAACCCATCTTCCTTTTGCCTCCTCGAGTTTTTTTTTTGACCCCGTCTAGGATGGTTTTATTTGTAACCTCAGTTTGCCCATTAGCCTGAGGTCGGCCTGAGGTTGAGAAGAATTGTTTGACACCGACCCTTTTGCAGTATTTCTCCAGAGATGCATTCTTGAATTGAGTTCCATTATCTGAAATGAGGGTGTTGGGGAGACCATATATGCATATAATATTTTTTCAGATAAACTGGAAGGTCGTCTGCTCGGCGATCGTTACCATCGGCTCCGCCTCCACCCAGTTTGAGAAATAGTCAATTGCTACGATCAAGTATCGATAGTTATTGACAACCCTAGGCAAGGGTCTTACTAGATCGATTCCCCATACTGCGAATGGCCATGGGGATGTGATAGAGGTGAGAGGCTGATGGGGTTGGTGAGGGATGGTGGCAAACCTTTGACATTTATCACACTTTTTTACGTATGCCGTGGCATCTTTCCCCAAGGTCGGCAACCAATATCCCTGGGTTACTATCCTCTTTGCTAATGACCTGCCCCAATATGGCTTGAACATGACCCCTCGTGCACATCTTGCAAGATGTGTGGGACCTCAGACGGGTGCACACATCTGAGCAAGGGGAGCAAGAACCCCTTTTTGTACGAGGTGCCTCCGATGACAGTGAATTTCGCAGCTCTGTATCTCAACTTCTTCCTTTCTTGTTTTGCTTCTGGCATCTCCCCCTCTTTAATGTATCTGATTAGAGGGTCCATCCACGAAGGTTCACTGTCAATATTTAAGCAAGAGCCGAGTGTTCCCTCTGCCTCTTCAATCGTTGGTCGAAGCAAAATTTTCACTGGGACTGTCCTCCTGATATCTATCGTAGTTGCTGAGGCCAGCGTAGCAAGCGCATCGGCTCGGCCATTATTAAGCCTAGGTATCCTCTTCAATTTTACTTCGTTGAAGCTTGTCAATAATGACTTCACTCTTTCAAGATATTTGGCCATTCTCTCATCCTTAGCCTCGTATGCTCCTAGTATTTGATTCACCACAAGTCTTGAATCACTATCAACCAAGATCTGGCCAACATTAAGAGACCTAGCTAAGGAGAGGCCTGCTATCAGGGTTTCATATTCAGACTCGTTGTCGGAGGCTTTGAAGTTGAACCTTAGGGCGTACTCAATGTCTGTGCGGTCGGGAGCTGATATTAATCCAGTCCCACTTCCGCTCTCGCAAGAGGACCCATCAACGAAGAGGTTCCTACTGCCTGTTCCTTTGATAAATTTCCCTCAATGAGGGATCCCTGTCTAAAGAGATATTTTCCCTCTTCATTTTCGACAACTTTTTCTCTAGCGGTGCTTGTCTCAGCCTTATCTGTGGATGGGTCAACAATTCTGCCTTGCCGGGTATTTGTCTTCTTGAGGCTTTCATCTTCTGCCTCATCATCTTCCCAAGTAAATTCAACCACGAAATCTGCTAATGCTTGCCCCTTAATGGCCACCCTAGGTTGATATACAATGTCAAACTCTCCCAGCTCTATGGCCCAGGCCATTAGCCTCCTCGATTTTTCTGGCTTGTGCAAGACCTGCCTAAGAGGAGAGTCAGTGAGGATGACCATTGTATGGGACTGGAAGTACGACTTCATCTTTTCTTGATGCATGGATCAGGGCATAAGCTAACTTCTCCATCTTAGGGTATCTTTGCTCTTCCCCTGGAGTGCCTTACTGTTGAAATACACGGGCTTCTGTACCCCGTCCTCTTCTCTCACAATGGCTGCGCTGATGGCTAATTCTGAGACGGCTAGGTACACGTATAGTTGCTTACCCTGCACTGGCCGTGACAATAACAAGGGAGACCCTAGGTACGACTTCAATTCTTTGAAAGCCTGTCACACTCTTCGTTCCATTCGAAGGCTTTTATGAGAATTTTGAAGAACGGTAAACACTTTTCTGTGGCTCTGGATACGAACCTATTCAAAGCAGCCACTCGCCTTGTGAGCCTCTGAACGTCTTTAATGGTCCTGGGGTCTTCATTTCTAGGAGGGCCTTTATCTTCTCAGGATTGGCCTCAATGCCTCTTTGGTTGACGATGAACCCCAAGAATTTTCCTGCTCCGACCCCAAAGACACATTTGGCTGGGTTGAGCTTCATCCGGTACTTGTCCATCGTGTTAAAGGTTCTCTCGAGGTCGGCCACATGGTCCTCGACCTTCAAACTCTTGGTCAACATGTCATCTACATAAACCACCATAGACTTCCTGATTTGGTCTTCGAACATTTTATTCACAAGGCGCTGATACGTTGCCTCCGCAGTGTTTAGGCCAAAGGGCATGACTCTATAACAGTATGTCCCTTTGTCGGTAATGAAAGCTGTTTTTTCGGAGTCCTCGGGGCTTATGAAGATCTGGTTGTAACCTGAATAGGCATCCATGAAGCTCATTAGCTCATGGCCTGCGGTAGCGTCTACCATCTGATCAATGCGAGGGAGAGGGAAGCTGTCTTTAGGACAATGTTTGTTGAGGTCGGTTAAGTCTACACACATCCTTCATTTCCCGTTGGCTTTGGGGACTATGACTGCGTTGGACAGCCATTCGGGGTAGATGACCTCCCTGATAAACTCAGAATCTTCTAGCTTTTTGACCTCGTCCCTTATGACTTCATATTTTTCTCGAGAATAAATTCTCCTCTTCTATTTTATCGGCTTTGCACCCTCTACCACGTTGAGTTTGTGGCACATGATTTCGGGGTCGATCCACGGCATATCTGCACGACTCCATGCAAAGATGTTCTGTCTTCTCCTTAACAGCTTGATGAGGTCTTCTTTTATGTCTGTCTTTAGGCTCTACTTGACGGTTTTTTCCGGCTCATCCTCGTTAAGGATGACGGATTCTACCTCTTCTGCGGCTTCTCCTTTCTTCAGTTTTGTCTCATCCCTGGGGTTGAGGGTATCAATATTATAAGTAGTCGTTGCCTTCTTGTGCGCCTCTCTTTCTTTGGCGGAGTTGAAGTAACATTCCCGTGCCGTCGTCTGGTCTCCCTGAACTTCCCCTACCCCGTAAGGGGTTGGGAATTTTATCATCTGATGAACTGTGGACGGCACGGCCTCAAATTCCTTGAGGGCCACTCGCCCCAGTATAATGTTGTAGGCTGAGAAGACGTGTTCATCCATCACGAAAAAGTTGACCTTGATAAGCCATCTCAGCCACTCGTCCCCCATCCTAACATCGGCCTCATACACTCCTAGAGGATGAACTTTTTCCCCACTGAAACCAATCAAGGGGTGATGGTATGGGACGAGCCTGGCACGGCTAAGACCCAAGGCTTTAAAGCACGGCCAGAACATCACATCTGCAGAACTACCCCCATCTACCAGGATCCTCGGCACCTCGCACCCGTGTACCCTGGTAGTGATGACGAGAGGGTCATCATGTGGGGCTAAGAGGCCTTTGAAGTCCATTCTTGAGAATCCCACTATCAGAGTATCCATATCAACTTTCTTCCTCTTTTCTGACTTTGCTTCCATAGAGGTTGAGTGTACAGCTTTTGTCACTGCCTTGGCTTCAGCTACGTGGGCCTTCCTGTCTGCGACCTCTGAACCTCCTCCTGCTAGTCCCCCAGAGATCATCCCAACTCTGAGTGAGATCATATTAACTCTTTTTACAGGGACGTGGTCGTCTCTCGGTGGGAGGTCAGGGTCGTCCTCATCATCCGAAGGGTCGTCTCTTTTGTTTGGAGAATCTTCTCTGCACGCATCACCTCTCTTCTTTTTAGGGTCGTCCCCTCGGCCCCTCTTGAAGGCACCTTTGTCAATGTACTTCCTAAGCTTCCCTTCTTTTAGCATTTTCTCGATTTCATCTTTTAGAGCAAAACACTTGTCGGTCACATGACCATGGTCTTGGTGAAATTCAAACCACAGATTTTTGTTCCTCTTGTGGGGAGCTGCCCTCAACTTCTCAGGCCACTTCAAGGACCGGTCGCTCTTTATCTCATTCAGAATATGCTCGCAGCTTACCGTAAGAGGGGTGTAATCAGCGAATTTGTCGTCTGTAGATCTCTTCTTCCCCTCTCTGTTTTTTCTGGTACTTACCCCCACTAGCGCCTCCTTTTTCATCTTCGTATTTTGCGGCCATCACCTCTTCGGCGTTCATCACTTTTCCCGCTGTTGACAGCAATTCAGCCATCGTCTTCGGAGGGTCTTCAGCAAGCTTCCATAAAAGCTTCCCCTTCTGGAGTCTTCCAATGATGGCTGTCATGGCTATACTTTCCTCATAGTCTTCGACCTCTAACTTTTCTTTGTTAAATCTGGCTATGTAGTATCTTAGACTCTCGTTCTTCCCCTGCTTAACATAGAGCAAGTGTGTGGTCTTCTTCTGTGGCCTCACTCCAAAGCAGAGTCCCTCGGGCGATCGTCGGGATTTTGCCTTCCACACTTCCCTCTGCTCTCCTGGATAGGTCGCACAGTATTGTTGGAGACCTCATACGGCTCCCAGCATTCTATCGGAGCCTCCTCCACCTCCACATCATCATATTTGTCCTCTGGGCAAGGGTTTCCTTGCCTCCCCAGGCGTAGACGCCGGGGGTCAGCAACGTTCCTCCGCCGTTGTGGAGGTGGCAAATCTTTGCGTGGTGCCTGGGATGGCCCCCTGTCCTTATGTTGCCCTAGAGCCGCCGCCGGAGTAATCATCTCCGGTGAGACTCATGGTGGTCATAGTATGTTTTGACTAAGAGTTGTAAATTGCTCCTGCATAATCCGATGGCTTGCTGCTAAAGACTTCAGGGCGGCTGCCACATCTGCCATCTCAGATTGAGGTGGTGGATGACTGGAACTAGGTCCTACTCCACTATCCGGTGGAGGAAGTGGTGGTGGCATCTCTGGTGCCATGTGTTTGAGCTATAGAGAGCTGAATGTTCAAAAGATTGATGAGCTTGAGAACCTTAATGGGTCTCTTTCAATGGTGAAGCAGCTCCACACGGAGGGGGAGAACTAGTTCACCACCAGAGTTTCCGGTAAGGTCAAGCTGTATAAAGGAAGAGATATCTTCTCGTTCCCACAGACGGCGCCAAAATGATGATGCTAAGATTCAGCACCACCAGATAAGAGGTGAGAGCTCAAACAATGATAACAATGGCAGCCATAGAGATATCTGTGTGTACAAGTGTATAGAAGGGGATGAGTTTAAGTGGAATGAAGGGGATGATGTATAGTGGTTCAGTCAATTAGGCCTACATCCACTGTGAGTGTGTGATCCACTAAACATGGGCACTAATGGCCTTGGATACAATGCACATAAGCTCCCTCTCTCTCTACTGTGTGTACAAACAGAGTTTTAGCTAGGGTTATAATTCTCGATCCCTTTACAAGGATGAAGGTGACATGTATATATAGGGCTTGGGGGTGTAGTGTACCCTCCAAGCATGCATGGCGCATGTGAATGATGATCTAGCCAATCCTCTGCTGGCACCTGGACGTGCCACTTGTGATCAATGATGACATAATATTCCTTCGCGTGAGGGGATGATATTGTTATAACGGTATAGTCCACGTGCTATACGAGTCCCACGCGCGCTGTTCCACGCGTCTCCCAAATCACGCGCTGTGATGACATCACCCTCGGCCTATGATGCCCGACCGAGGCTAAAGTTGACGCTGACATCGGGTCCGACTGCATGTGGGCCTCGTACTGTCGTCCCCTTATAGGGTCATCAGGCCCATGATGAGGGGTCGGCCTCTTATAAGGTCGTCTGGTCCATGATGAGGGGTCGGCACCTTGTAGGGTCGTGGGGTCCATGTTAAGGGGTCGGCCCCTTGTTGGGTCGTCTGGTCCATGATGAGGAGTCGGCCCCTTGTTGGGTCGTCTGGTCCATGATGAGGGGTCGGCCCCTTGAAGGGTCGTCTGGTCTTGGCTGACGGATTATCCAGGCCGACCCTTTCTGTAACGGAATTGTGGTAATTGGACTCGTCCTGGGCCTGAGCCCTCTCGTCTGGGTGGAGGACACCCTCGGCCTGGCCGAGGGTGTATATGGGTATATCACTATGCACACGAGTGTGCACCGTAATAACACATTAATGGAAGGCCGAGGGTGTATATGGGTATATCACTATGCACATGAGTGTGCACCATAATAACACATTAATGGAAAGAGAAAATATCTGATTACATATCCTATTGAAAATACTTTTGAATTTGTGGATAAAATAATTGTGTTCTGGGAAAGAAGGGGCCAAGATGGCTTAAAACTATGCTTCTAATTAAGGTGAAGATTGGTCCTGGGGTCATTAGATTTTTGTGATATGATGAGAGGTGATAAATTTAGTTAGGGAAGGCAGGACATAGAGCAGTGCCTATATGTTTGGTAAGTTGTAGCATAATATTTTTTTATCTGTTGCTTAATAGTTCCTTTTTTCCTTTTTGTTTCATTTCTTCGATTTGTGGTCAATATCGGTTTCGTAGCATCTGTGTAAACTGTGATTTGTTTGTTTCCCTAATTTTCTCCCTTAAATGTTTACGAAAGATGGTAACAACATGAATCTTTTTGGGAATAAGGTGAAGTGGGTTTTGAACTAAACTTGTTCTGTTGTTCATATAAAATGTATACACGTTCATAATCTTACCTGACCACAGGATCCTTGAAGCTTGTTTCGTTAACCTTACTGTTGCTCAAAACTGAAAACATTTATAGTAGTTTTTTGCATTAATTTTTTATTTTTATTTTTATAATGCTTGTAATATTAATATCGTGGCCCATCAATAATGTTAATAAAACAAGAGACTTTGTTATATCCTTAGATATGTGAGAGTGGAGCCTGTTTAGGATACACATGGTATACATTGTCAAATACTAATATTATAGTTGTGGAGAGAAGTCAATGTATATCCTTAAAGAGCGCTGGGATGTCATGATGAAGTTTTTTCAGTGAATGTTTCGATTATGAGGTAATCAATTCAAGTGTGAGTTAGACATTTTTTTTTGATTCCCTAGAAGAACTATTGCATGAGAATTAGGGATTTAGGCTGATGAATTTACTTTCCAGCTTATACAATTGGCAAATGTTTTAGCTTTTAGTGGTTTAAAAGAAACTCTAGAAATCAAGGGGGGTTTGTGGGAGAAAGAAACATTCTTTACCTGGTGTTGGTAGCAAATTGGGTGGTTTAAAAATAGATTCAAAAACGCATATGATCATGGATTGGGAATTTGCGGATTTTGTTCTCGAGGGAAGGATTCTTGCAGAGGTGGAGGATCTGAATTAGAAGATGTTTAAGCTCGGGGAACTTCTCTATATATGTTAATGGGAGAAATAAGGGGAAAATTAGGGGCTCCAAGGGTCATTATACAAGGGAATCTGCTATCTCCTTTCTTGTATACCCCATGGTAGTTGATGTGCTCAGTAGTGGTGAAATTGATGAAATTGAAAAATCCTGAGGGACTTTTTTTGGGAAGTGGTAGGTGACAAATAAGTAACAATGTTTTAGAGTGGTCAACGATAACAAAATATAATAGATTTGGGGATTAGGTATTGGTATTCTTATAGTTGTTATGAAGATTTCCTAAGGAAAGATGATTTCAATGGTATTTTGTCATGAAAAGCAATTTTGGTTTGCATGAGAATAGTTGGAATTCCAACGTGTTTACGAGGGGAATCTTTTCAAGAATGGTTTGGATCTCCTACATCTCATCTTTAAGGACGTTGATTCTTTCATCTATTTTGCCGAAGGGCTAAAATTCTAAAGTTTTAAATTTTCAGCGCCTCTTTGTCTGCTTTAAGCTTTTGGACCACATTGGGACATGGGGTTACCCTCAACACGGATATTCAAGGGCCTCAACTCTTTCTTCGCGTGTTGCCTTGGAAATGGGGGATGGTTTTTTTACTAGGTTTTGGGAGGGTACCCAGAGAGAAGATAGAATGTTAAAAGCATAGTTGTGAAATCGCGAATCGTTTACCCCCCGAATCGTGAATCGAATCGGTCAAATCGGAACCAAATGATAAAAACGTAGTAAAACATAAGTAAATGGGATTTAACACTATAAAATTGATAATTAAGCGTAATATGACAAAAAATTAATAGTAGAACATGATAATATACCAAAATATATCACAAAAATTAACCGTAGCACATGCTCTCATTCATTTTAAGATTAAAAATGTAAAAATAAAAAATATATCATAAAACAACCTACATATTAATTTAAAACATCCTACTTATTAATTTAAAACAATAAAATAAATACAAAGGTTAATTTAAAACTGTAAAACTGTAAAACAAATACTTTCAAAAATTTTAAACAGGCCTACCTACTAAAATTAACTATATTAATTTAAAACAGCCTACAAAATTACAACAATATTACTTTAACATAGTAAAACATATGAATTTAAAACAATAAAACATATGCTAAGATTAACTATTATAAAACAATATTAATTTAAAACAGCGTTCATATTAATTTAAAGCAAAAAAACAAATATACCTTCAAAGATTTTATAACAAATACAAAAGTTTTATAACAAAAAAAAAGCAAAAGATAGAAGACACTCAGCCAAGAGAATAGACAAGAAAAATCGGCCGAAAATAACCGAGCCAAGAGAACATGTTTTTCTCTAAAACTCAGTATCTTAATGGTATCCTTTGTTGTTTGCTTCTTTTTTTATTTGTTTTATTAAAACACACGTATGGTTATAAGGTAAAAAAAATCGCGAAAAAAAAGGAAGTTGAAATCGGAAGATTCGAATCGTGAATCGCCGATTCAGTCCGATTCTTTAGACATTTGCGATTCTCAACTCGATTCGAATCGTTTTATGTGAGAATCGAATCGAATCGTAAGATTCGAATCGCGAATCGTAAGATTTTGACAACTATGGTTAAAAGCCTTTTTGCCAAATTATATTCCCATTCTTCAAATAAAAATATAATAGTTTGGGTATGGCTTTCCCTTGCTTTGATTCCTTTTTTAAGATTGATCATTTTGAAGAAATCTCAAAGATAACGAAATTGCTCAATTTATTTTCTTGCTCAGTTTGTTGGAGGGAGTTAGATACCCATGTGAGGGATTCTAAGAGGTGGAGTTTGAAATGTGAGGGATTTTTTGCAAATCAAACTTCTCACGTATTTTTCATCGACTACTAATTGTTTGTTTGCAGCATTTTAATTTCTAAGGATTAGAGGAATTCAATCGAAAGTACAAATATTTGTGTCGTTAATGGCTCATGGGAAACTCCAAACTAATTATATCCAAGTGAGAAGACCATACTGGCAGCACCACAACGGCGCGTGCTATGCTATAATGTAAGCGATGATTTAAATTACTTATTGATTAATTGCAAGTTTACCTCATATATGTGGGCAAGGTGTTCAAGGAATTTGGTATTGAAGGTGCTCTTCCGAGTGTAGCCTTGATCTTTGTAATATGAGTTAGTATGCTATGGAAGGAGAAAGAAGCGGAGACATTTGTGGAGATGCATTATAATGGAGAATTTTTGGAAAATTTGAAATGAGATAAATTCGAGATTTGAAGTTAAGAATCAGAAGATATTTGGGAGAAGATTAAACTTTCAGCTACATCGTGGGCTTTTTTTGTCTCCTTTGTTTGGAGAACTTCATTTCTTCTTGTTTTCCTTGAGTTAGAATGATTGTATTTGTGAATACATCTAGTGTTACCTAATTCGCTAATGCCCCCTCCGTACCCCGAATTATATTTTGCGTACTAGAACGAGGCGTGTTCGCGCATCAAAGCGGCAAAATGAACGGCCCTAATTTAATAGTGTTCCACAAATAAGGTAGAGCCTTCTACTACCATATTTTGTAGATAAAAAACACATGAAAAAATCCCGATTTTACAAAACAAAAAGGGTATAGAAGTGTAAGAGGAGACGATGAAGGTTGCATATGAATTCATGATACAAACTTGATATTTACCAGGGATAGAAGACGATGTTCACCGCCGCAATCTTTCTCGCCAACCGATTTCATTGACCCCTCCAATTTAAGCTTCCATTTTCATTAAAAGAAGCAAACCTTTTTCCCCCCCTTAACGAAAGCGAGAACACTTTGCATGCTTGGTAGTGGTTCATAGTTTTTTTGTTTTTGAGAGTCGATGAGTTGTGGTTAAATTTTCCAGTAGGTTGGACTTCGGGGGAACTCAAATGAGAAGGCTTTTAATTTATTTTATGTTGAGAAGCAAAGGTTATTTTGGGGTTTAATTGTGCCAAATTGCCTTCTTTGACAGTGAAAAGACACTCTCATGTCACAAGTATTCTAAAGTTGGAGAGTAGATATAAAAGTTGAAAAGTTAGTACTCCGCAAGGGGCATTAATGATAAATGCTTTGTGTCGAACTCTTTGTCCAAATTAACTTTAATATACCTTTTTCAAAAGTACTCTTATATTCTCCACAAAATTGACGTTTCAATCAGGCTTATACGATATTAATTGTGGGACACATGGCATGTTAAGCTTAATTACTAATATATTTACGAATTTACCCCAATGACATATATGGTTAAATATACTATAAACATACTTATGAAGGGTAAAATTGAAATTTAAATAAAATCTGAAAAATAAGTTAAACATTGTTTGACTTTTAATCTAATTGTATTTAATTGATTTAAAATTATTTAAATTTAACATGGTTTCATCCTCCATCTTTATCATTACCTGTAGGAAACTCATACTACAACTGATAATTTAAATTTAAATTATGAGTACTTTCTCTAACCAAATTAAATTGGGTACTTGTATATATTATGTTATTAAAAAAAATTACTAATCAATTTAATTTATGGGACTGTTTTTTACATCGACTACCTACGAACTCAATAGAAATTCAAAACGAATAGCGTACCCGTAATAGCGTTCGGGCTAAATATACCCCCACCATACCATGTACCGACCGGGGTAGCGTACCCGTAGCACGTACCAATGCGATCTGCGATCCTGGTAACATTGGATACATCCTTGTACTTGAGGCTTTTTTATTGTTGGTTTTGTTTCGCTTTTGGGGACAACTTGTACCCAATTCCTTATATCTCCTCCTTTTATATTGCATGCGGAGCTGGCCCTGTGTGTATGTCGTAGGTGCGACCGCAAAAGGCCCAAAATGATAAAACACAATATCTTTGTTACAAAGGGCCCGATGATACACCTTTCTCAAATGGAGGGGCTAATTATCTTCTGACTCAACCTTTAACCCAAGGAAGAATGTTTTTCTTTTTTATTGTAGGTGTATTAAGAATAAAAAATTAACTAAAAACCTACAAAGTAGTTCCATGCTGCCAGCCATCTCTTTTTAGTTTCACTTCCAATTCCCAATACGCATTTCCCATTCACTTTTTTCTCTCTCTTTTACTCTCTATTCTCTCTCTCTCTCATGCGCGCACACACTTTTATTAGTGATTTAAGATAAATCATTTAAGCCAACTTCTTAGGCCAATTTACTTTGGTAATTTGAACGAGCTGTAAGGGAAATTTTGTAGACTATATACAATAATTTTTACTTATATTACATAAATCTAATATATAATTTTTTTTTTTGTTTTATAAACTTTTATCAGATGATAAATTTATATTGGTCTTTTGTTTTTTTAAGCAAATCACATCGTCATTGTAACATTAAAGGATTTATATCGGGTGCTATTTTTGTAATTTCTTTTATTCAACTGATTGATATATATTTTCGACCTATTATATATGGATCATTGGGGATTGTGTTTTTTAATTTATCTTATATATGTAATCCATAAAAAAGTTTTCTAAACAACAATCCGGATATGTAAAGATAAGAAAACAGGATAAGAGTTGACACAATTTCAAAATGTATAATAAGGTCTTCTTTTTCCTGTATTCTTTGAGGGAGTAACTAATGTGGCTCTATATTCACTTTCGCACGAGGCCCTTTAAACCTTGGGACCGGCATGTACGAATGGAATATTTTTTTAGCTAAAAAAAGTAGATTGTATTTTTCATTAAAAAAATATAAAAATGTAGGACATATATTCAATTAGATATTTTCCGTTGAGATGGTTCATCACCCAACTGAAGCTGTATTGAACATTAATTTTTGGACTAGCCTCTCTCTCTCTCTGTTGTACACCGGATTTAAACCAAGATTTGTGCCCTCTAATTTTGAAAAACCTTTCCCTCTTTCCAGGGTTTCATTGAAGCAAACGATTGAGTCAACGGTTGATTGAATCTCTCTCTCTCTCTCTCTCTCATAGAGAGTTATTAAATGCCGTACACTTTTACCAGTTTGTGCATTTTGTGAGAAACTTAAGAAATGTCGTATGCTTTTATTAGTTTACACATTTTGCTAAGCGCATTGTTTTTTATTTTTAAGCACTTTTACATACAAGTCCCATTTGTATTAGATTTCAGTGGCACTGAAATTATTAGTTACGTAATTTGCTTGGTTATAATTTGGCATAAATTAATACCCTACATTCAGGGAGAAACCTTCCCAACCATTAAAACTATTTTTTATTTCAATCTTTAAAAGTTGTAGCATAGTAAATATTACTATGTTTACCATGTGATTAATATTTACTTTGGTTGACGGAGTACCTCAAAAGAATTAGACGATGAAGAAGAAGTGAAGAACAAAAGGAGAAGGTTGACAATATAGTCCCAAAACATCACATGTAAATATTTATTTTTAGAATCTAAAGAAGAAGAATAGAAGGGGGAGAGGGATGGACATCGTCGGTTGCACAAACCGACGACTTGTCTCAATTGTGTGGGAGAAAGCAAATCGACGGTTTTGGTGAAGGTGGATGTGGATACTGTTGGTAAAGATGCGCCTAGGCTCCAGACTCGCCAAACCACATCATTGTCACTTCACCTCACCTCAGACAAGGCCCTTCAATAAGGCGCACACCTTGTGCTTCTAGGCTACAGACTCGAACTACGGCTTAGGCGTGCCTCATTAATTTTTTTTAAAAAGTCCCCTAATATAGTAATTGACCAATTGATATTCTAACTTTATGCCTTTTCATATGAAATACGGAGAATTGGACGATTCCTCACCGCAGAATTTCCAAGTGAAACTCTCTTTTTTACTAGTCACAACTAAGGCAAAAGAAACGACAATGCTGATTTTGATTTTTCTTTTCAAACATTGGAGTAATTTTTGTCTTGAATGATTATTGGATAATCAAAAAGTTAAATAAAATTTGATATATATATATATATATATATATATTTTGTAAATGGTGGTATTTGATCTAGCTTCTTATTTGTCTTTTCATAGCGAAGCGTGTATAATAGTAATTTATGCCAAATATATTTTAAAATTTAGATCATATAATTATCTTATTATTATAAATATATAACTATGGCGGTGGCCATGGTTGTCGGTGATGATGGTGTAGATGGGATGGTGGCTAGGGTTGCATTGTAGGAAATCGTGAAGGGGCTTGTTTAAGAGGGAAGGGTATTTTAGTCATTAGAAATAGAGAAATTGTAGTGGGACTTGTATAATTATTTTAAAAACTTAATTGGACTTAGAAAGTGGGTTAGAAGTCAACGAGACTTGTTTTATTGTTGACCAACTTTTTGTGATATGTCTGGGATATATGTCACACTTACTGCGCATCGAGCTTGCTGGCAGAAGAATCCCTATTTTTACTGTGAGAACAGACTCACAGATCTGCAATGGTTTTGTGAACCACAGTAGCAACTAGCAATCTAGGTTATCTTTACAAAAGTCAAGTTGCAGTACGTCATATATCTATCTATCTATATATATATATATATATATAGTACTGCTCTTGTGCGGACTGTCCCGCATTTTAACAGTGGGGACTGGACATGTGTCACCTGCCGGTGAGCCCAGAAAAGAGAGAGAGTGTTTTTTTGCCGATAATTTTTGGGCTCACCGCCAGGTGACACATGTACAATCTGCACTGTTAAAATGCGGGACGGTCCGCACAAGAGCAGTACTATATATATATGTATATATATACACACTAGCGGATGTCCGTGCTTAAAGATGTGGCTGTATTTTTGAAAATATAGTACATGTATGGTGAAATATAGTCGCCAGCTTGTTGGACAAAATAAATGTGTCAATATACTATCCAAGCTTCCTAGGAATCCCATTACACTATTTGAATCTTAAATTTTTTAACTCTTTCTTTGCCACTAATTATACAACATGAATCTCCGGAAAAATAAGATTTAGAACAACGAGAAAGACTCCTAAAACATAAACAATATAAATCAAGGGTTATAAGGAGAAACAATATAAATTAGTCATATCCATTTATACATGCCATAAACACACTATCTAATCCCACCCCCTCCCAAATATATTATGACACTCCAACAAAGGCACATGCATGCAAAGTGTGTTAGTAACCCCTTCCCATTGTATACCTATAACAGGGTGCTTGCGCTGTGCTCAAATCACGCCCGTGTAAATGGAAACATCTTGACCTGTTTCATTTCATTTATTAAATTTGTGGGACAATAGGCTCATAATAACAAAAAATGTAAGAAGTCTCTTTTAGTTTTCGTAATTTAATATTCGAGTTATTAGTACCCGTATATATTTTTAGTTTTAACAATTCATATAATTGTCATATGAATAATTTATTTTGAAAATACAACACGTAATTCAAACGGCATATCATGATTGTGCCATGTTAGTGTCAGCAACTCTTTTGACACATAGTCATATTGTGTTCGTGTCAAAATTAAGAGGTGTGTACGCATCACAAATCACATAAATAGACCAAAAGGTGGAAATCACATTATGATTCTAACTTTTGCACACATCATAAATCTAAGCAATTCATTAACAATGACCAACATCATGGAGAACATTTGAGCCATTGGCAATCTAGAAGTTTAATAAAGACAAATCACATCGCCTAATCTCTCGCACCTTAGGCCATTGATAAGCTCCGAATTTACAAACACAAATTACAATTTACTTTTTAAACCATAAATCAACACCTGCTCTTGGCAACTTCACAAATCAGCATGTACAGACAAACAAAGAATTCTCACAACTAACACAAAATGATTTCAAAACCTCCATGCTACATGGTCTTTATGACACTGTTGTTTTCCAAACAGCAAAATGAAATAAACAATGCTTAACAACAACAAAAGTAACATAGATGAAAAGGAAAAAAACTGGATTTACAAACAAAAGAACGTATGTTGTGTCCAAAGTTTTTCACAAACCAAATATTCGTAGTCTATTCAATTATGGGCCCACTGTAGTAGTTTAACGTGTATTAATAAACTATATGTGGGCATATTTTTTATTTGTATCCTCTGTTGAGGTAGGTGATTACTATTTTGTTCCTTACTCTTATATTTTGATTGCTTTATTGCTGGACTATGTATTAACAGAGTCAGGCTCTCATAACGGAGCTTTAAATAAGGCCAGTTTGCGGGATATTTTTTATAAAAAAAAATGTTTATTTTTTTAATTTTATATTTTTTTGGGGCTGGGGTGTCTAAACATTTCAGGGTACCCCTAAAAAAAATCATCTCAAAATGATTTATTTGGGTATTTTAAAAAAATGGGTCAATATTTGAGAATTTTTAAGATTGGAGAAAAACAATAACTGGTCGTTAAAATAAAACACACACTTGGGCATTAAAACCCCATAATATTATAATAAAAATGAAGAATTGGAGAGGGAAAAGAACTTGTTCATAAAACGGGTGTTTTATCCTAAAATATGTGTTTTGTCATTATACAAAATGCTAATTAAACTGATCTTAATCAGATATAAAGAACGACAAACATGTATTCATGAACCGAGTCATCAGTTTTCTTTATCTTCAATCTCTCTTTTCTCTAATCCTATTATCAAACATAAAAGAAATGAAGCAAAAACTCCAACTATAAAGCCACCTCTCATCAATATCAAATCTGTAACCATGTTACTTCATTTCTGCTGTAGAAGTATCTGTTATAGAAGCTGTTGTATCGGTGATAATATCTGTTGTAGAAGTATCATTTTTTATCGTTGTGTAAGCAACTCATAACTGCAAACGTATTTTCCTTCTAAAGTGTGTATTAGCGTCATTTCAAGCTATTAATTTTAAAATATAAATCACATAACATAATGCAACGTATCAGCCTTTACGATTGTTTGGGTACAGACAATTGTACGGACAATTGTCTCTTTCAATCGTGCAACAAACCACCAAAACTCTGTTTATTTTGGGTTCAAATAACTTACCCATCCTTTGTTCCTGAACCATTATAAAGAGACAATAATGTTATAGGGGCATAATAAAAATCAGTGTTCTAAAAAACCCGCCTAGGCTCCGCCTAGGCTTGAGGCTTGGGAGAAATGCCCCGTCTTAAGCTTTTTACGCCTTATTCTTGGTAAAACTATTAAGGCGCACTTTTTTCTAAAAACAACAATGCTTTAGTGAAACGATATCGCCTTTTGAAGTTTTTTTTTTTCTAATTGGATCATTATCTCGTCCAAAATAATCAAATAGTATTTTAATTTGCATTTAAATTTGCAAATAATAAGACATATTTTTATGACGAGTACAATTTTAGTATTTTAATAGCCTTGTTAGGTTAAAAAATATTAAAATATATTAAAAAGGCCTAGACGCCTTTTCACGCCTTTGTACGCCTAAGGCCCGCCTAGGCTTCTAAGACTTAAGGCTTGGCCTCCACGCCTCGATCACGCCCCGCGTTTTTTAGAATCTTGATAAAAATCTACAAAACTAATTCTGAATTACAGAACTGACAACGTTGTTGACAACAGAAGGGATAGATTTATTGGGGTGGGGTTACCTATAAAACGTATAACAACCTGCAAAGTGAAGAAGGGGAAAATGAACACACAAAGAAATTAGCAATTGCAGATATTATTGTACAAACCAATTTATACACCTAAATTCTCAGACTAACATTAATTAAAAAAAAGTGCAAAGGATCACAACTACTCAAAAACGAATGAAGGTGCAGATATGATCTGCTTTGTAGTTTAATTATGAAATGAAAACCTTGTAACAGATAACAGATACTTCTACAACATATATCATCTCCATACTGTGTAATGTTAATAGGGGCATACAATAATGATCTGCTTTACAGTTATTATGCCCCTTTAACATCCTTTGTTCAAATAACTTACCCATCCTTTATTTTCGTGATTTGTATTGTGTAACAGATACTTCTACAACAGATACTTATCCGTAATATTGTGTAAAAATATCTCTTGTAGAAGCTGCATCCTGCAAATGGTCAAAACCATAAAAAATAAGAATTCAAAATAGAATTGAGATTTCATCAAATGTTATGTTTAACTATAAAACCAATACCAGTATATTTTAAAAAATTATATAAATAATCTGCTAAACCAGCAAAGCAAATATGAACAAATTATAAAATGAAGAAACTTGGATTGGATTGGATTGGATTAGAAATTACCCATATACCCTTAAGCAATTCAACAAATCAAACAAAAATTAGTGTAATAAATTCCAAGGTTCTAAATAACACGGGGCGTGACCGAGGCGTGGAGGCCAAGCCTTAAGCCTTAGAAGCCTAGGCGGGCCTTGGCGTAAAAAGGCGTTTAGGAATTTTTTAATATATTTTAATATTTTTTTACTATGACAAGGCTATTTAAAATACTAAATTGGTACATACCTTAAAAACATGTCTAAATATTTGTAAATTAAAATACTATTTTTTAAAAATAAAATAAAAAAACAAAAAAATTGTGTCTTTTCACGCCTTACTTCTAAAAAACTAGCGTTTTTTCACGCCTTATCCCCAAAAAACGCTCGTTTTTTCACGCCTTGCCCCAAAAAACGTTGACCATCGTTGACCACGCCTTGATCCACGCCTAGGGCCAAAACTTGGCTTATCTAAAAAGCCTCGCGCCTAGGCGGGTTTTTTAGAACACTGGTAAATTCAAAAGTACCTATTTTGAGATCTCATTGATGGATGTTAATAAATGAACGCTAAATTTAATTCATACACTACCTGTAACTCAAATTTAACCAAAACAAATCATAAGTCCATTGATAACAGGAAGAAAAAATACAATTGGCCAAACAATAGAAAGAAAAACATTAGAGAGGTCATAAATCAAACAAAATAATAGGAAAAAAATGTCGAAGAAGCAAGTTTTTTATCATTTCACGTTGGATTCAGATAGAACATTATTAACTATAAACTACTGCAAAAACCCGATAGTGGAAATCTGTTTGATAATCTTACAAGACTTGAATTAAATGGCAGATTGCTTCATAGTGGAAAATGCATTCACGTTCAATTCAGTCCCAAATTATACCCAAAAACAGACTTTAGTGAAATGAAACCACACTCATAATCCTTGTTAATACACGGGGGGGCTCCCATACGGGCACCACTTACGAACCTCCCCGTACGGGATGTTTTATATTTGACAAATCAGTTGACTTAAACTGTTTAAAAACTGTCAAATATTTACCCATTTTTTTTTAAATACCAAAATAAATCATATTGAGATGATTTTTTTTAGGGGTACCCTGAAATGTTTAGACCCCCCCACCTCCCCAAAATTTTTTTTTTTTTTTATAAAAAATATCCCGCAAACTGGCCTTATTTAAAGCTCCGTTATGAGAGCCTGACTCTGTTAATACATAGTCCAGCAATAAAGCAATCAAAATATAAGAGTAAGGAACAAAATGGCAATCACCTACCTCAACAGAGGATACAAATAAAAAATCTGCCCACATATAGTTTATTAATACACGTTAAACTAGTACAGTGGGCCCAAAATTGAATATTATCAGAAAGGGTAAATATTGATAGATAATTGCCGACAAATTACTAAAACAACAAACTAAAAGCAAGTTAAAGACAAACATTTCTTCGAAAAACATTCTTTTTCATTTTTTTCTACATTTTAAATGCACAAAAAGTCTTATATACAGACATCACATATCCATAATATATACATGGTCATGCCACTATACCCCAGTTCACCCCTCAATATTAACCATCATTGCCAACAGACCCATGTCATAAAGCTTAAACCAATATTTTCATTATTAGAAACAAAGCCTAATTTAAACTCCCTTCTCATTCCCTTACTTCTCAAAACAGAGAGCACACCTGATTTGAACTACAAAACAAACCATTGATTAAGGATATGAAAACCCTGATTTGAACAATGGTAAAAGGTTTCTAGAATAACCCTGCAAGCATGGAATAAAAGCAACTTGGATAACTTTAACAAATAAAATGGACAGAAAATGACCCCACGGAAATTAACAACCTTGAACCATAAAATCAATCCAGCTACCCGACCACAAAATAAATATATCCTTCAAATGATTGTTGTAACTTCATCCTCACGCCTAAAACAATTTATCTATTATAATCAAATATTAAGAATTTTTGGAGAGACATATCAAATATCATTTTAAAAGAAATTACTTACCTGATCAGTGTGCATTTTCAACACACCAATTCACATGCACTCCTATTTACTTGAAAGTTGTAAAAGGAAAACCTTGTAAAGAAAATGATACCAAATTTTGGATCCAATTAAATGCGTAAAGCAATTGCATATGCTGCCTATGCACCCAACTAAATACATTCAAGCGACTAAATCAAGTGACAAATTTATTAAAGCAAAACTGAAAAGAAAAATACATACTTTTAGTACACAAACAGAAGTTTAGTTGCAAATACATTTAAGTACTCACCATATCACAACCCGAAAGGTACAAAAAAAAAAAAAACTGCAAGATAGCAAAGCGATGCTAAGTTACAGATTAAGTTATTTCTGTTCAAAATAATTTCATATATCATACGTCGAAAGAATCGATAACTGGATACTTGATCAACATTTTCAATAAATAAATCCCAGGAAGATGCTAAATCAATTTGTTCACATTACAAAATGTGATGTTTAATATCAGAAATTATTGATAATGTAAATCAATAGTAAAACAACAAAAAAATGTAAATTATCAAATGGTATTGATGTTTCTGCTTGAGAGAGGGACTGCGAGAGAGAAGGGAGTGGGTTTATATTAGAATTTGGGATCTGAAAATTTTGTTTCAATTGGTGGTATTATTAAGACAGCCTAGTTGGCGGAGCTTGTGTTTGGTCAAAGAGAACCAAAATAAAGATAAAAATAAAAATCATCATGTCTAAATCCCCCTATTTGAGAATCGCAATTTAATTTGAAAATCAAAATAATAAAACCCCAAATTTAGATCTATGGGAAAATATAATGAACCTAATGTGTTGGTAAATAAGCCCTAATTCATAGAACTCCCGTAATTTGTAGCCTTTTCTTTGTGGAATGGTGATACATAGAGATCTACATATTTATTTTAGATGGGAGAGAATTTGTGAAAGAAGAGAGGGAATGAAGCCTTGAAAAGAGAGATGAGAGGAGATTTTTGAAATATGAGGAGAGAAATATAATGCGTTGGCGTGGGGGGAAATGGGAGAAAAAAGATCAGATAGATAGTTTGAGTGGGGGAAATGTAAAAGGTGCTTAATATTCCAAATTCAAAAACAGTTCGGGTGAGAGGAAATGCAAAAGGTACCATCATCATCATCCTTGCCTTAATCCCATCATATATTATCATTCAAGTTTAATTCCGTAAGGTCTCTCCTAATAATTTTCTCCCACAATAGCTTAGGGCGATCTCTTTTTCTTTTACCCTCTATTTCCAACAATCTTCCTCTTATCATAGGCGCATTTACTGGTCTACGCAACACATGTCTGTACCACCAAAATCTACTCTCTTAAATTATCGCTAATGGGAGCTACTCCTAACTTTTCTCTCACGTACTGATTTTTAATTTTGTCCTTTCTAGTATTTCCCATCATCCACCGGAGCATCCTCATCTCACTAACTTGGAGATTTTGTTCATGTTTTTTCTTTAACGCTCAACACTCCGCTCTATACAGGATCGGTGTTCTATAAGATTTTCCTTTTAATTTATTAGTTATCGTCTTATCACGTAACACCCCACTCGCTTGTCTCCATTTCATCTAACCGGTTGATATTCTACTCGTAACATCCTCATCAATATCCCCATTACTTTGTAACATTGAACCTAAATAACAAAAAATATTAGTTTGGTTTATCACCTTTTCTTCAATTTCTAACATTATGTTACTTGATGCCTCATTATCAAATTACATTCCTTAAATGCCTTTTTACTTATACTGATTTTTAGTCCTTAGACTCTAAGGCTTTTCTCCAAGTGTCCATTCTCATCGCTAAGCTTTCTTTTGAAGTGTCTGGTAAAACTATATCTTTCGCAAACACTCTGTTCTAAAAGGCCCGCCTAGGCTCCGCCTAGGCCCGCCTAGGCTTGAGGCTTGAGAGAAACGCATCGCCTACGCCTTATTACGCCTTATTCTTGGTAAAAGGCTTAAGGCACACTTTTTAAAAAAAAAAACAAATGATTAGTTGATAAATATTGGTTATGGAGCATGAATATGAGAAAGATGGCTACCAAACATATGGATATATTTTCAAAATTCAAGATATGTACTATTTTATTATATTACTACCCTTGGAATAATTAAAATAATAAAAAAAGGAAAAACGCCTTTTTACGCCTAGGCTTCGCCTAGGCCCGCCTAGGCTCCTAAGGCTTGAGGCTTGACCTCTACGCCTCGACCACGCCTCACGCCTTTTAGAACCTTGCGCAAACAACATACACCATGAGACATCTTCTTGTATGTCCTTAGTAATCTCATCCAAAACTAAGACAAATAAATAAAGACTTGTGGCCGATCCTTTTAATTTAAGATTCAAAATTTGAGAAAGGGGGAAATCATCTTAGCCCTTCATTTTTTGTGGTGGATGTGGCAAAATCTGCACCGTTTTGGGATCTGAAAATTTAGTTTCAACAGGTGGTATTATTAAGAGGGCCTAGTTGGCGGAGCTTGTGTTTGGTCGAAGAGAACCAAAATAAAGATAAAAGTAAACCTCATCATGTCTGAATCCCCTTATTTGAAAATCGTAATCTAATTTGAAAATCAAAATAATAAAAACCCAAATTTAGATGTATGGAAAAATAAAATGAACCCTAATGTGTTAGTAAATAAGCCCTGATTTGTAGAACTTCCCTATTATGGTCTTTTTTTTTGTGGAATGGTGATACATAGAGATCTACATGTTTTTTATAGATCGGAGAGTTCGTGATAGAAGAGAGGGAAGGCATCGTTGGAGAGAAAGAGAGATGAGAGTCGATTTTTGAGATATGAGGAGAGAGAAATAATTTGTTGGATTTGGGGGAAATATGAGAAAAAGATGGGATAGATAGTTTGAGTAGGGGAAATGTTAAAGCTTCTTGAGATTCAAAATTCAAAAATTGTTTGGATGCGGGGAAATGAAAAAGGTACCAAATATTTAAAATTCAAAATTTGAGAAAGGGGGAAATGATCTTAGCCCTTCATTTTTAGAGGGGGGATGCAGAAAAATCTGGACCGTTATAGGGCTTCGACAATTCAAACACTTGCCTACTTTATTAGATAGATATATCCTATGAAACATGGACTCGACACGTAATATGGGGTACGACTAGATTCAGGATACAGGATACGTGATTTTGTCAAAATATAGGATACAAATACGCTAGGATATGTTAAATTTATTTTATTTTATTATGTATGTATTAATGATAAATTTGAATAAAATGAAAGTAGATAACATTAAAACATCAGACGCCATTACATTAAAGTTATCAAATATGATAGACGCAATTACATTAAAGCATTATTAACATAAAATAGTCAGCTCAGAATGAAATATGACAAGAAAACATAAATCATACTAAAAAATAGAGCTCAGAACTTACCAAAGTTGTTGGAGTAGGTCGGAATACTAAAAAAAAGCTCTGGCTGAAAAGAAAACAGAAAAAAGAGCTTCGAATGAAAATAAAATAGAAAAAAAAAGCTCCGGCTGAAATGAAAATAGGAAAGAAAAGCTCCGACTGAAAAGAAAACAGAAAAAAAGCTCCAGAAAGCATACCAAAGTTGCCGCAATACTCAAATGAGGTCGTAATGTGGTCGTAATGCGTCGGAATGGGGTCGGTTGAAGTTGGGAGTGTGCCGCAAGGTGGTAGGTTGAAGTTGGGAGGAGGAAATCCTAGGTGTGAAGTGAGAGGAGGAAAGAAAGAAGTCGGGGCCTTTTTTTGTTGTTTAAAGTGTTTTCTAATTGATTAATGTTTCAAACTTAATTTTTTTTAATTATTAGACACTCGCCCACAAAACTTATGTTTTAAAATATCACAAAGACGCCCGCGTAACCTAAAATGAATCCAAAATTGGATCCGGACGAATCCCGGTGTATCCCAACATATCTAGTCTATTTAAAATAAAAAATAAAATTCGGATACTCTCAGATTCTTGTATCCCATACGTGTCCAAAACAGATACGTGACCTCCCGAGAGTATCCGTGCTTCATAGGATATATCTATTTTTTATTTAGTTATTTTTCATTGGATTATGTCACATTTACTAATGGATCGGTAACAGTTGTTTGGATTGATGAGGGAAAATAAAGGGGAAGATAATTTTGAAAAGAAGGAAACGGAGGAAAAGAAAGGATTCTGTGGAACTTTCTTGATATTTGGATAACAAGGAAAGGAGGAAAGGAGATGATAGAACTCTTCTTTGAAGATGGAAAAAGAGATAGATCTTTTCTCCCTTTCATTCTTTATTAAAATGGGTGTTTACAAAAGTTTTGTTAAGCTTTTTTCCCCTTTTCCTCACATTCCTCTCATTTGTTGAAAGGAGAGAAATAACTCCTATAACGGTAAGCAGTCACTCACTTACCTTCGTTTCTCTCCCTCTCTCTTCCCCTTACAGGTGTCTAATAAAAAAATTAATAAATAATCCTTTGGTCTCCTCACACTTCCCTCCCTTTTCATTCATCGTAAATGTAAGAGATATTGTTGGAAAGAGATGGGGAAGCCAAACCATGTCTCTCAAAAAAGAGATTTAGAAGCACAAGTTTGATCCCTCTTCCTCAAGTCCATGAGGACAAGTACTAACACTTTTTTTTAAGAAGTCTAGGGGTATATAGTTTAGTTGTACATTTTCTAAATGAGATCTATACGTATATGTACACCTTTTTTTATGAATCTCTAGTAAACAATAACAAAAATAGGTTATAGAACTATTGATTATGCATCATGTTACTAAGTTGGTTGATTGACGTGGTTAATTTTTTTTAGTGGGTTGCCTGCAATTCATTACAATTTTTTCGCTTAGTTTTCTTTGTGTGAAAGAGAACTTCTTTAGTAATGCTTTGAGTACAGTGTTCCTTCTTTGAGATCAGTAAAAAAATGAAATACATTCTGAACATTTTTGGATTGATTTAGTTTTATTCAAATGTATGTGTGTGTATATATACAATAGTGAAAGTTATAGTTTGGGCATGTTGCATAGAGACACTACTCTTCCTTCATATTGGATATCTGGTTGTGTGATCTTATTATCTGATTTGTTTGATGTTATTGTTGCCTTTTTGGAGATGTTTGCCTCCATTTTGTTTTTATAATTATTTAAAAAAAAATTATTTTTTTTTCAAACGTGTTGCATATATACACGTGATTGATACGATGTTTTATACAATAAATTCTTGAAAAATAGGACATCGAGATTGCAAGCTAATATTTGTACTTTTTATTTAATATTTAATAATTATGGTTTTTTGATTTGCTATTTTTATAAATATATAATATTTTTTTATTATTAAAAGTATTGTTTTCTTAATATTGTATTTGGGCTATGACGTTGGTACAATTATTCGTCGTAGTCATGAGTAGTTTGTTTTATACACAAAATTAGGTATCGCAGTAGGAACGAGTAATCTGTCACAGGCATGGACGGATTATACTACAAGTATGGGTAAGGTCATAGTCACAAATAATGTCATAGGCAAGTATGCTTAATTGTAAAACCGACAGTTTACCGTAAACTCGAATCAAAGCGTTGCAAGTATGAGTAATGGCTAGTTCAAATAAATTTAACAGCATAAAATGAAGCCGTATCCAGCATCCAATGTTTATTATTCATGAATCGAAAAACGTGCAAGAAGCGTCTATAAAGTGTCAGAAATTATAAATGGTATTTAACAATTTGAGCATATTGAAGATGTGTTAGACATCTGTAAGGGAGTGTTATTAGACGTGCATACAACTATGTGTCCTAATCCAAGGGTATTAAGATACTTCTTTTATTAAGATACTTCTTGTTCATTGACGACTCTGGAATCGGCCTCATACATCATGGCTCAATAAGGTTTGGCTTTGACTGTGTTAGGTCGGCCTCATTCAAGTTTGGGTCAACCATATTTACAAGACAACTTAAGAGATGCAAAAATCTCCAGAAAAGGGCAATTTAGTCATTATTCATCAACTAGCGAAGTTTGGGGCCACAATAGGAGGATGTGGAGAGAATTATCACACATTTCATACTCATTCTACATTGACAGGCTGAAAAACAGCCTTAATACTAAAAGCTTTGTTTACTAGATTAATAACAAATAGTTATAAGTTGAGTAAACTCCGAATAAACTTTTTGGGCAAAACTCTTTTCGAAAAACACAAGATGTGTTATAAAAGCTTTTTTTGAATATATGGATTAAATTTGATAGTTGATTACCTTTTGTTTAATTTTTAATAAACATCTACTAACGTAACCATGCAGTCCCAATCACAACAACAGTTAAGAACATTCAAAGAAATAGACACATGAATTTTAACGTGGTAAAACCCTTAAACAAGGGAAACATCCACGGTGCCCTCTACGGCACAAAACAAAAATCCACTAGAATAAAAATCAAGTTGCCACACTTGAGCAAACCACAAAGATCCTAACCTAAGTTTAGAATGTACCTACAGGAGATTCTCCACTCCAAAAGTATTCTGACTTGGAACTTGATCTTTTCTTGCCGCTTCTTTGTACTTTCCTTGATCTCCTTCTCTTTGAATTCTGATTCCAGCAACTCTTTCAAATTCAAGATTCTCAGATAGAACCACAGTGTGTTCGTGTGAGATAGTGTTTGTGATGTTCTACTAACATGCAACTCACCCTCTCAAGATTTATACAAACTTTCATAACAAATTACAATAGTTCTAATATGAAAGTTATTTCTGAATCTTGATTTTTCAAGCCAAGACTTATTGATCTTTTATTAAACCACAGATCTCAAGGATACCTTGCTCAGAAGACGGTTCAAGGTCTTAAACAATTTCTGGATTTTGAAAATATTTTTGAAATTGTAAACCTCCAATTGAGATCCAAACTAGACTAGAAGTCTACTTTAACAAAACAGATTCAGATTCAGACTTAACATGTAAAGACTGATTCAATAAGTTTTGATATATAAAACTTATTTTCAGATCTGTACTCCTTAAAACTTTTAGCAAGAGTTCTTATGTGTTCCTTTTATTTTTGAACACTAGTATTTCATAAAATATGAAATAAAAATTAGAAACACACAACTCACTAGATCTGAAAACTTATTTTTGAAACTAAGTTTTTATTTCAAAAACTCGTTGAAACAGAATAGATCTAAAATACCAGATCTAAAAAGAGAAACAGAAAATAAACGTGAGATGTTCTCTTTTAGAAAAACTCAGTTTCAACAATGAAACTTAAGTCTTTCTTAGAGATGAGTTCTGAGAGAATCAAAGATTTTGAAGAGGTCTTCAAAAAGAAAACACAACACCAATGAACACGGAAAACCTAAAACGTCTAACTCTCAAGAATGGGTTTTCTGGTGTTTGGGACTGTTTTGGTTTTAGTGTTTGGTTTGAAAGAAAAACTCAGAGGGTTTGAACCACGAAGAAAACTTAGGGTTTCTTCTTCTAATCTCTCTCTTTCCTTTCCCTCTCTTCTCCCTTCTCTCTACTCTCTCTTTTCTCTCAGAAATAACGAAATGGCAAAAGTCTCTAATTGCTGAGGGTTGATCCCTTTTTATACTAAGCGTAGAAGGATCGAGAACTTTGGCCTCTATCCTATTGCTGAGATTAAGTCTAAATGAGTTGACTTAAATCCAACGGTTTAACACAGGCGGTGGGTTATATTAACACTGATTGGTTAAGGCTGGGTTCACAAGGATCGAGTTAAACCGCATGCAGTACGTTGATTAAAATGATCCAAGGGCTGAGGATGTGCAAGTGTTTTGTGTCTAACAGAAAACACAAATCTACTCGATAGGTTGCCAACACGTGTACGCACAGGATGAAGGTTGAGACGCGTGTTTAAAATAATTACAAAGCACACCTCCAATTCTCTAGCGCTTTTGGATTCTATCCAGGCAAACAATCAGCATAGAAAACAAGTTTCTCAAATACAATTTATACCCACAACACTTTTTTTGAAAACACATTTTAATTAATTCAAAAATCATTTAAAATTATATACAATGATTTGAATTGAATTAAATAAATTTTAAAAAGATTTGAAGTGTTGAAAAACCATTAAACCAATAGATGATATGTCTGATGCAGTGTAAGTGTCCTATTTGTGGTTTTAGGGTTTAGAATTAACTTCCCTTTGAAGGTTCTCTTGGACTGGATTTCTTCATGGAGCATGTACCTTTAAGGAGATGGAGTTCTCAGACTATTCTAACTTATTTTGTCCAGATATCCAAACTAGTTGGAACTCCTATATATGCAGACTCAAGTGAGTCTATATATAGTGTGTTCTCACAGGCCTCACCATCCCAATGAATTAAAGCAACATGACATGCCATGTTATTTGGGGTGCACATTAAACCAATCCTAGTATAAAAGGTGTTACCCTCACTTGTGACCCAAGCAACTCACTATTGTACTGTTACTTCACAGACATAACTAGAGAGAGAACTTGTATAACTCTGTAACACTGGTAGTTTACTACTCTTTCTAGTGAAGAGCAACCCTCTTTCATTGGATGTAGTCCAATACTGAATCACTTATATTCCGGTCTTTGATCTGTTTTTTATTTTTCGTCTCTTCATTTCTTTTTAACCGAGTTGATCTCGATTTCGTGCATCATCATTCATGATTTTTGTTTTTCCAGTACGAACCAATGATTGTACACGTATTGTCCATGCCTCTATGTAATTGAAAGACGGAGTTTTTCGTACTTTAAAACAAGCGTGTTCTTTATCTAATCGTTTATGGAGAATAAAGATTATGTAGAACTTTTTAGCAAATGAAGCACACTCAAATCTTAGATTTTCTGTAGTTATGCATGAAATATGGTGATCTTAAAGCGAAAAGTCAGAGAAATGCGGGCGGAGGAGAGAGGAGGAGGTGAAAGAAAGATAAACGCATAATGGAATCTGTTATTGAGGAGCAGGTGAACTGCAAAAAGTTCTGAGAATGAAGGAGGTACTGGTGTAGTTCTACTGTCTGAGTAAGCCCTAGTGGCTTTTGGCCATCAGATATAAAAAGAGGCCCAAAACCGAGGAAATTAATCTTATAAGTATAGAGGGTGAAATTGGGTTGGGGTGACCTTTCTACCTTAGTGCACCCAGCAAGAGTTTTTAACCCTTTTCCAAACTAAATCCTATCCCAATTATTATGCCACAAAACTTGTTTCAGTGTAAGTGTGCTGCAGGTAGTTTATTTATTAATTATTATTGGAATTGGCATCTGTATGCTCACATCTCACATCAGGATGAAGATATTTATAAGTTGAAGTTGCTATGGTTCATATATTCAGCATATCTGTTGCTTCAAACATATTTATTCAGGTTTTTGAAATTTTGAATAGCAGATGATGATGAGGAATACGAAGAGGTTGGTGGGGGAAATGGTCTTTTGGGGTTCATGTTTGGAAATGTTGATGGTTCTGGGGATCTTGACATTGATTACCTTGATGCGGTAATATTACTCTTCTTCTTTCTTTTATGTATGATACTATGCATTGTTTAAGATGCATTGAGATGAATTATATAATATATATAGATTGAACAATATTTTATTATATGTGCATAAACATTTACTTGTGTAAATATAATTTGAATTGTTATATATATGTACGTGTGTGCGCATGCAAAAAGATTTTTTGATCTAGAACAACTACAATAATGGATGTTACACATTAACTAAGCTTTTCATTACAATCAAACATAAGTTCTATCTCGAGGACAATTTGCCCTCCAGGCACAAATATGACTACAAAGAAAAGCTGGAAAATACACTATAAGAATATATGCAGTTATGCCAACTGAAAGTTATATTGAAGAGTGGAAGCTCCCCAGAGCTAGGATACAAAAAATCCCACAAAGTTGCTGAAAACTTGATCGTCTCTCACTGACTCCCCTTCTCCATTTTCTTGTCTTAAACAAATCTAGAAAGTCTCTCCTTCCAACCAAACCAATATATACCAATGATGACACTTCTCCAAAGGTGTCTCCTCCTCTATTTGTGTCCGTGGATCACCAACTCCATTAGAAAAAGGATAGCTCGAAAATACACTAGAAGATTATATTTATATGCAGTCATTCCAAATCAAAGTTATTTGGAAAAATGGGAACTCTCCAAAGCTAGGATACAAAAATGCCCACAAAGTTGCTGAAAACTTAATCATCTCCTAAAGACCCTCTCCTCTATTTTCTTCTCTTAAAAAATTCGAGGAAGTCTCTCCTTCCAAATAAGATAAAATTTACCCTTGACGACACATCTCCAAAGGTGTCTTCTTCCCTATTTGTTACCGTTGATCACCAACGCCATTCGAAATAGGTCCTTTGCCTTCTTTGGAAGCACTTTCAAAATACCAAACTCTCATAATTTTGCTCCAAATAAAAGATGACGTACCGCGATCAATGAGCTAGCACGTGATCGAAATTTTCACAGGAGGAGTTGTTCAATAATATACACCAATTAAGGGAAAGGTGATGATTTGACATTTTTTTCTTCATTAAATTGGAGGCATTAATCTTTTCATGAGCCCACTAGCCATGAAAGTGCTTGCACTTTAAAGGTTTGCCTGGTGTGGTCCAAATAAACTTGGAGAGTGCATTTCACAAGTATTGGGCTTCCCTTGAGCCACCAACCACACAAACATTGTTAAGCGTTTGTGTGTTGGATATTCCCCCCAAAGACGAGAAAATGGTATATATGTGCTTTAAACTTTGTTTATACTCTTGGCTATTTTATGCTGTAAAATCAAGTAGGATAAGCAAACCTGGTTTTTGGTTCACAACTGTAGGGCCCTTTTCTTCGTTTAATTTTAAAAATCTTTCTTAATCTGTGATGCAATTTAGAAGATGGCAATTAACAAAGATGCAATCTGAAACGTATCAAATGCATTTTCTTATTGTTTTCATTTTTCCTTTCCCGGTTGACTGAATATGTACTTGGTCTCAAGATTAAGCAGTCACTAAAATCATGATTGTTTGTTTCTTTCTCAGGATGCGAAGGAGCATCTGGCCGCGCTGGCTGACAAGCTGGGTACATCATTGACAGATATACATGTACTGAACTCCCACTCACGTATTTTGGTCTCGTCGCTTTGATTAATGTTTGAAGTGACTATTAAAATGCAAATGGCCCGTAGTTGTGACATTGTTTTTTTTTTGTATAAGAGACTTTGATCTCACCTTGGCACTCCTTTATCTTATGACACTAATGGTTTTTTTCCTCTCTAACTTTCAGTTGTCAGTAAAATCACGGCAAACATCTATTGATGCTTCTGAACAAGGTGATGTTGTATGCCATGTAACCTCTCACTTGCAGTTTTTTTATTTTTATTTCTTTATTGGAACACTTATCTTTTTATAAATAGTTATTTGGTCTCTCTGTGTCTCTCTCTTCATGTGAGTGTGATGTTAACATTTCCAATGCAATAGAAGTATCCAGAGGCGCGCACAGTTTTTTTTTTTTATCATGTCTATTGTTTAGATGGGAAGTGATTATATGTTGCTAAAATGAGGTATGATTGTAGCCTATAGCAACAAATATGTATCTTATGGAAAGTTCAAGTTATCTTCATCTAGTTGAGCTGTTAAACAAGGATATTAATGAACAAATCAAATGGCTGATGTACTGTCAAATGCAAATGTGTCCATTAAGCTGTTTTATTAGTAAGAAGCTGGTCTGATGGCTTGTTTTCCCTAACAGGTTTCTAATCTCTATATTTCCCCCGTTTCTTTCTTTCTTGTATTATAGGAGACAGCTTGACCACCCCAACAGACAAGGGGCACCCCTTTAATATAAGGCTTCAAAAATTCAATATTCTCCTTCAGTTTATGTTGACATGTATCTATACATATAGATCACTGCTTTTTTTTTATTCCTTAATAAAATTCAGATTTTCTTAAATCACTGCTTACACTTTGTTTTTTGCAGAAAGTATCTGCCTCACCACTTGTTACATACAGCAGTATTCGACTTCCCTTTTATATTTGGTGTCTTCTGATCCATATTGTTATTCTTCTGCCATTAGATTATGATGAGAAGGCTGAAGATGCAGTCGATTATGAAGACATCGATGAGCAGTACGAGGGACCAGAGATCCAAGCTGTCACTGAGGAGGATTATTTATTGCCGAAAAAGGATTATTTTTCTTCAGAAGTATTGGTGGCTTCCTTGGATAGAACTTCTGTGTTTGATGATGAAAATTATGATGATGATGATGATGATGATGATGAAGAATTTGAAAAGGAACGTGAGGTGGTGGATAACAACGCGGAAAATCAAACTACTAATTTTTCAGGTTTAGTAGGGGATTCATAGTATTTTCTGTATCGATATACATTATTTGACTATATATAATTGAAATAGTTTTGTTTCACTTATGTAAATCGGGATAGTAATATTTTCCTTTGTTGCTCCCACATAAGTTAAACCTTTTTAATACCGTGTTATTGATTTTTTGCATCATTTTACTCTCTTTCTCTCTCTCCCTCTCACTCTGACTGGGTGATTTCCGATGTTAAGTTACAATGGACGTATAGCTGGGATTCAGTCTCTTGAATGTATAGTTGTTCCATTCCTTATTTAGAAATCCTTCCGGGACCACAAAATAGTAGTTGAATATGACCTCACTGTTTCCTAGCTTGAAATATCAGCCTGAGTCCTCAGTGACAGTCTACTTGTCAGCTGTAAATAGACTATTGTTGTCATGGAGACATGTGCCCTTTTTGGATTTTAATGTTAATGTGCTTTATATACCAATAATTTCAGAGCTTGGTTACTAAATTGGGGAGAGAGTGAGAACAAAGGCTATTTTCTAATAGCACCTAGGCTAATAACATGTAGAAGATCCTTATATATATGTAAATATAGACAGCAGCAGCGTAAGAACCTTGTATTAGACTGCAAAACGAAACGGGTTTAATCAAACAAAAAGATAGCACTACAAAAAAAACATGTATCACACACAAACTACCTAAGGCCCACAATACAGAAATGACTACATACAAAATGAACAAACGCCCCCAATAAATCCGCAAACAATATTCTGGAGACTGTAAATGTTCCATTAAGCAAGCATGACAACAAACTCAACGTATCACAGAAGAGTCTCGACATTGGGAACTTCTTTCCTTCAAAGCACCTCCATTTCAGCTTCCAAATGAACCAAAAAGCATGCACTAGGGAGCTACATGCCACAAACTCCTCATATGACAGCCGCTCACACTTTCAAGAAGTCAACAAATGTAAGATGCATCACTCAATAGACACGTAAAATATAGAACATGTTCCAAAGCTTCCTAACCAGAATGCAGTGGGGCATAAGAGGATCCACATATTCATCTTCCCTTTTACAAAACCAACACCCATTTGCTATCCGTTGCCCCCTTTTCTTCAAATTGACACACACTAAGAAAGCCATTTTAGGACGAGCCTTTGTCATCAAATCTCTTCCCAAGGGAGATACGAGATGGCCTCTCCAATGGAAAGCGAACAGAATGTATCAACAGAAAAAATTCTGCAAACTACTCTCCTAGACCACTTGTCCTCACCAGTCTGCGGCCACCCAGGCTCATACAGGACTTTCAAGAAATTTTGTACTTAACTTTTGGGTTCCAATCCCATCTACCCTCTACTGGGAGAAACAATCAGCCTTACCAGAGTCACGACCCACCGCAATGTCTCTCACCTCACGGCATCTTACTCCCAAGGGTTTCTCACTCAAAACTACCTGTTTCCCATTACCAATAAAAAAATGGATATATTTGCTGAACTTCTCCTGGCCTCCACCAATATGCTTCCATGAACCTATCCCATGAGGACTTGAGAACTCTTCTGCCCTCTACCTGTATGTAGAAACACCAAGTACCACCTCTGTTACCCGTCTCTATAGAATTTCCCTTTTGAAGGTAAGATATCCAAAGTCACTTCCTACCAGAGCCTCATTGAAGTCCTTTAGGTCCTTCATTCCCACTCCACTTTGGCCAAAGTTCCAACACATGGATTCCACCCCACCAAATTATTTTTAAATTCCTCTTCATTTCCTTTCCACAAGAAGTCTTGCATACATATATTAGGTCTTCTTCACCAAAGCAGGTAAAGGAATAATAGACAAATAGTAATATGTGATGCTCATTAAGGTAAATATTTATGAAAGAGAGACTTCCCCTTAGGCAAATATGTTTGCTTCTAACTCAATATTCTCCTTTTGACTTTCTCTATTACCAGCTCCCAAATATTTTTTAAATTTAAGTACGCACCCGAAGGCAGCCCTAAGTATGTGCAAGGAACACTGCTGACTGAACAACCCATATTCTGAGCCAACCCTTCTAAATTCGGCAGTTCCATGACGAACACGAGCGTGCTTTTATTCACATTAATTCTAATACCCAGGACTGTCTGAAAGCAAACTAATAGCATCCTCAGCGCTCTCAACTGCCCCTCTTCTGCACCAAAAACAACACATAATCATATATTCTGCAAAAAAGCAAGTGGGCACCTGTCAGAGGGTTCTCAGTCCTTTATTGTTGCCATGGAGAAGTCATCAATCCAAACCCATTTTCTCCTCGTAACCCGAAACCTTATCTTCTCCAACAGATATGAGAAACTCCCAATCTACGTGATCCAGGACTTTCTCTATTGCCTTATATGAGTAACTCCCAATCATCTTGATCACAGGCCTTCTTTATATCCAGTTTTCAAAAGGCTGTTGGAAACTTGATCATGAACTCTGGCATCCAAGCACTCATATAACACCAAGACCCCATCTAAATTTGTTTGCCCCAAGCCATTGAACAAATCTAATTTGCTGTTTCCGGAATATAACTGTCTTGCCCTCCTACTTTTCCCAGGAGGCAACCAGCGTCATTACCAAAATTAGGGCATTTTCGTAAACTTAGGCATGTTCTTGGCTTATTAGAATGACAACCTTTTGTTTTTA
The DNA here is from genome assembly GCA_949130495.1 of Sambucus nigra. NCBI lineage: Eukaryota > Viridiplantae > Streptophyta > Magnoliopsida > Dipsacales > Adoxaceae > Sambucus > Sambucus nigra. The sequence continues at coordinate 407,143,712 of OX422208.1, read as the reverse complement.
ATTTTTAATTTTAATGCACCTTCTACATAATATCTCCTCCATTAGAGTGTTAAGTCATTCATGTTCATTATTAACTCTTATTTTTAAAAGATGCCAATCAAGCTCTTCAGATTTTACTTCGAAGACTTCCTTAGGGGGTAAAGTGCTGTCTTCAGACCCTTCACTATTCTCAAGCTGACCCTTAGATACATTGTAAGGCCATTACGTATTGTCAAAGCCCTTGGGTGACAGTTTATCGCTGCTTGTTGGCTCAGATGCCCGCATCAGCCCTTGGGAAGGGTGGGGTGAAGACGAAAATGAACATTTAATTGGTTGGAATGTGGCAATTAGACCTAAGAATAAAGGGGGCTTAGGAATTGGGAATTTAATTCTTAGAAATAAAGCTTTATTATCAAAATGGTTATGGAGATTCCCTAATGAGAAAGATTATTCCCTTTGGCATACTATTATTAGACAAAAATATGGGATGAATGCAAATGGGTGGGATTACAAAAATGTTGAACATGGTCTTTGAGAAATCCTTGGATGTTTATCTCCTTAGGCGTTGAGCCTTTTCTTAGGTGTATTTCTTTGGAAGTGGGGGAAGGAAATCTCATTTGATTTTGGGAGGACGCGTTAAGTGTGGAATCCTCTTGTCAAGCCCTCTTCCCTCGATAATAGAGTGTCTCTTCGAATAAAAGTTAATCTATTTGTTCTTAGCTTCTTTCTTTGTATTCTCATTCTCTTGCATATTGTAATTTATCTTTTCGTAGAAAGTTGAATGAGGTTGAAATCTTAGAATTCATCTCTTTGTCGGGTCTAACAAACGACAATTATCTTCATACGGGGGTGGGGGACAAAAGGAAGTGTAGTTTGAATAATGTTTTTTTTTGAGTAAGTTGTATTTCCAATTGTAAGTGTCGATCCTTCATCACTTTCTTCGCACATTAAAAAGTAATATAGGCAGATGGAATCCCTAAAAAATTAAGGTGTTTCCTTGGCCCGTAGTTCATGAGAAGGTTTAACACTTGTCACATGCTTCAAAGGCCCTTCACAGTTCTTTCTATGAATTGGTGTTCCTTTTGTAAGAAAAGTGGGGAAAGTTTGAACCATATTCTCAACCACCGTTCGTTCTTTAATTTTTTTTTGAAGGTTTTTGACGAATTCAATATTGTGGGGGCTTTATCCTTCAAACTTATGGAATTGCTTCATTGGGAGTAAAATGCACGGGGGAAGAAGTGAGGGTATTATGCCTATGGAGATGTGTGGTGTTAGCAATTTTTTATAACATGAAATGAACGCAACACTTGGATTTTGACGGAAAAGAAGAAAAGGAATGGATTTGGGAGAGAACTAAATATATAGCATTTTTATGGGCTTCACACTAAAACTTTTTGGAGATACTCCCATCTTAGGATTGGTTTGTGTTGGATGGAGGCTGTCTCCTAGGAAAAATTCAGGCTCTGTTGACTAAGTGGGAAGAGTAATTAAGGTGGCAAGTTCTTTTTGTTATAAGGGAAGACATGGTTGGATAGTTTGTGGTTCTGAGTCTACTTGTGCTGATACATATGCACAGGTCTGAGTATTGATTTTTAAAGTGCATATGCATCTTCTGGATTGTTGCTACTTTTATATTATTATTTTTCTAGATTTTGCACATTTTCTCCTTCTATTGTATATCTGTTTGAGGATTGCCTGTCCTTCTATTGTTCTTTATTCTCATTAATGAAACCATTTTAGTTTCAGTTAAAAAAATAAATATCTCAATGAATTATATGTTCCGATTAGGAAGAGGCTAATCCATCTGTTTTCTGTCAAACCCCATTTGAAAAAACAAGGCTGTAGCTATTCTGGATTCTATATTTTGTGGACAAATTTGCAGAGAGATCTAGAGCAAAGATTTGGGGGAACATTTGCTATGAACTTTTTTGTGGACAAATTTAATTGGAACAAGAAACCACCCTTTGTCCAATAAAATTTGGGGAAGATATAAAGTATCAATTGTAGTTTAGATTGTGGACTATTAAGGTGAACAATCTTCTTTTTGAACTATTTCTATATAAAATAGTTATTCATCAGACCATAGTTAAATTTGACCTGGAAAAAGTTTATGATAATGTTGATGGAAAAGGTGGATTAAGGGATGCACGGGTAGGGAAAACTTTTTGGTGTTGTTTAACATAGTCCTAGAGTGAAGTTTTAAGTCTGTTAGAGGAGTTAGCCTTGGGGATGTTGAATTGAGCTAGTGACTGCAATCATAGTTGTTAAAGGCGTGCACCCAGGCTCCAGGTTCACCAAGGGCCAGCATTGGCACCTCACCTTACCTCAGGCAAGCCCGTTCGGTAAGATGTGCACCTTATGCGCCTAGGCTCCTGGCTCAAGGTGCACCGAAGGAGCTTTGTTAAATTTTTTCTAGAACATGCCCTCAATACAAGAATGGACCAATTAGTATGTTGACAGTACTTATTTTCCAATGAAATATGGAGAATTGAACCCATTGCCACCCAAAAAAAGTACCAACACTAAAGCATCTCCGATTGATTTTTCTTTTTCTTTCACACATTGGAGTAAAGTTATTTTGAATATGTTAATATCTTTTCTTATGTTGATTATTTGATAATTAGAATGTGAAATAAATATTGATATTTGATTACATAATATATATATTATTTTTTCCCTTTTCTAATGGTAAAATATGTCTTCTTATGTGTCTCTTCATAAACTTATATAATAATAACTTATGCTATATATTTCAAACTTATGTGTCTCTTCATAAACTTATACAATTTTTGCATGTTTTGTATAATGTGTGCCTCAGTTCGATTGGGCGTGCGCCGTGCCTTGCGCCTGGGCTCTAGATAGGCATTGGCGCCTTGAACAATTATGACTGCATTATTGTATGGGTTATGTGGTAGGGAGGGAACATGTAGACATATCTTCAGTCACCTGACCGTACCATCTTCCTTGGTCTTGCCTGAGGATTTCAATTTTTATTTTGAAAGTATAGTTCGGGGAAAATGAGATAAGGAAAAGGTGACGGTTTATGGAGATTGGGGTTAGCTATCTTGTGACGTGCATGGATTGAAAAAATAGCAGAATATTATGCAGGGGAAGTTTACAGCTTTCTTATTGGTATCGACACAAAAAAGTTTATGGGGGATTTCTTCGGCTTTTGTTTTGCTAAATTGGAGGGAGGTGGTGATGTAATCATTGGAATGTTGTTTTCTTCTCTTCTTTAATGCTGGACTTCTTGTACGCCTATTGATATAGTTTCTTATATAAAATACATCTGACCATATGGGGCATGACAAGAGCCATGATAGAGTTGTCAATTGCATTATTGCATATAAATATAATATGTTTATAACACTTCAGCAGGTTCTACTTCAATTTCAACATGGTAAGGCACTGGAAACTCATTCTTACTATCAGGCTTTTCCTTGTGTTTAGGGCATTTCTAAAATCTAGCCATGGTACTAGTTTCTTATTTTTCAACATTAAGGTTTGACTTATTTTATTCCTCCTTTTTAGGTGAGCATGTTGATACTCTAGTGGTGCTTACGCAAGGGGGGAACTATAGAGAGGATGGTCCTATGGTTGACACTTTTGAGACTGAAAATTCGACTGCTGATTTAACTGATTTTCACAAGGTTAGTGTATACATATGTGTTAAAATGACCCCCTTTTCTTTGATTTTCTATTAATTTCCACTCTCGTGCTCCGGATTCTTGTGGGCTTTTAATATGCAGTTTTAAAGTACAATGATACTGGCCAATAAGTGAAAATTTCCCAGTTTAGAATAGGCATCTGTTGATGCTGGGTGTTGAAATAATTAGTAGACAATTTAACTATTGTTAAGAAGCTAATTTATGTTGCTCTTCTATGTTTGTGACATGAATGAAATTTGTATTTCTGTTTCCAATTTGCTTCCCCATATGATGCTATTTCATGATCATATTCGACACTTGATTGATTTACATTTATAAAGAAAAAAGAAAAAAATTAAAAAAACCAAGAAAGAATTATGATGTTTTTGCCAGAAAGGCATTAGATAGTGTTGCAGTGAAAACTTTGTCGCAAGAAGTTGGATGAATATGTCTTCTTGTTTGGATTTACAAATCAATGAATTTGTCTCATTGTTGAGACTCTGTAAAGTTCCACGGTGCTCAATCAAGCTGGAAGTTGGTGGTCTGGTTTAAAGTAGTCCCTTGAATATTTATTGTTATCTTCTTTCTCTGTGCGTACATGTACCTGTGTATGTGAGATGATGGATGATTCATATTTTGTTGTGCTAATCTGTAACAAGGACTTGAATTGTTTATTTTTAGTTTTTTCCATGTGTAGTGTTTAACTTGCTTTGCATTTTTATTCTATTTGCTCAACTCTATTTATTTATACTTAGCCACTGGGTTACATGATTTATCAGGAGGAAAGCATTACTTTGGAAGAGCCATTTGACGGTCACAGTGCAACACCATTACCTATTCTATGCATTGAAGATGGGTTGGTGATATTACGACTTTCTGAAATTTTCGGTATTCACGAGCCTTTGAAGAAAGCAGAAAAGAGGGAGCGTATGTATTCTGTTCCTAAAGAAAAGTATACGGCCATGGATATTTCTGATATTGTTGAAGAAGATGAAGAGGCATTTCTGAAGGGTTCCGGCCAAGGTTTTTCCTGTATGAGGCAGCCACGTGTGTTTGAAGACGATATATTAGCATGTAAGGATGATGAATTAGAACCCACACAATTTGGAGTTGTTCAAGGGGATGGAACATTGGCCCCCGAAATTGATGAGCAAAGGAAAGACACTTGCCTTAGTGCTGAACCGATGAAAGGGGATATATCATTATATCAGTCTGTAGAATGGAACCCACCTCTCTCTCCTGAATTTTACCCTCTTGATCAGCAAGACTGGGAAGATAGAATTATTTGGGACAATTCTCCAGCATTGAGTGACAATGGTGCTGAGAGTTCTGAGATCTCTGGACCCGACTCTGAAGTGTTGATGAATGAACTTTATGAAATGGAGACTGCACCACAAAATTTTGAGCTAGAGCTCCAGACAGAACCTGATGAGAAAGATCATGGTCTTTTCTTGCGAAGCTATCCTGTTTCTTTGGAGTCCTTTGGTTCAAGCAAATGTGCAAGTCTATCAAACTCTCCTTCAGAAAGCAGACATCATCCTCAACTATTGAGGTTAGAGTCTCGGTTGGAAATGGATAACCCAAACAATTTCGATGGTAAAAGAGATGCCCCCAATGAACCTATATGCCAAAGTGAGGCCATCAGGCGCTTTAGCAAGCTTAATTTGCAAAATAAAGATGTATTGGAAGGATCTTGGTTGGACAAAATAATTTGGGAACCACATCAATCTATCCGAAAAGCAAAGCTAATTCTTGATCTTCAAGACGAACAAATGCTTTTTGAAATTTTGGATGACAAGGATGGTAAGCATCTTCAGCTTCACGCGGGGGCTATGGTTGTTACTCGCTCTATAATGTCGAATGGTGGTGATTTGTTTGAGATACATGGTCATGGAGGTCCATCTGGGGGGAGGTTCAATATTGCTAATGACAAATTTTATTCAAACAGGAAATCTTCTCAGCAGCTGAAATCACATTCTAAAAAACGTACTGCTCATGGTATCAAGGTCTTGCATTCAATACCTGCACTTAAGCTGCAGACCATGAAAGCAAAGCTGAGCAAGTAAGAATAAGTTCTGTATCTTTGAAGTAGTTCTTTCACCTAGCATGTATTAAAGTTTATGGGTTAGTGAGGTCAATTTGATGCTGGCCTTTGGTAATTGTTATGCATCTTCTTTTTATCATGAAATGCAGTCAAGGATCAAAATTTTGTTTGGATGCATTTCAAGCACTTTGGAAACAAACTTTCTGGATTGTTTCAGTTGATTTTGTCATGCTTGGGTTGGTTTTGATTGTTTTAGAATAGTTATGGCTGGGACAGAATCATTTTTAACAATGTCTAGATAATGATCCTTGTATGCAAAAAGAATCAGCCGGAACACTTGCATTTATCTTTCAAGTAGTTTTAGATTCATCTTTGTTTACTATCAATAATGATGATACCTTGTTTACTATCAATAATGATGATATATCTCAGAAACATGAGGGTTTTAATATTTTCTTTTTATTTTTTTGGGAATTTCCTCTCTTTATAATAGGAAAATTAAGCATTCTATAATTGGGCCCCATTCCTCTTTTTTTAGCAAGAACTTGATAAACGTGGAGATGCAGTCATGCAGAAGAAATGTGAATTAAGAAGTTCAGAAGTACTTCTGGCCTTTTCATGAAAGAAATACATTATGTCTACTAACACATTCAAGCTTCGATTTTTCTATTAACAATTATTAGCCCGTGTTTGTGAAACAGTTAGTTTACTTGATGAATCAGATTGCTGGAAAAATTAATTAATTGGCTTAGACAATATGTGAGGATCTTTTTTCTGTATGTAAGTGAGTATTGTCTGCATATTGATGTATGTATATTTATTTATGAATATATGTCTATACATCACGATAAGAGTGTTTGGTTACTATTGAAGTATAAAATAGTTCTATGTACATTATGAGCCCAATCTTGTCTTCCAATATAGACATTTTAAGTATTGTCATTCGTTGTTCTTTCTGTAGCTGGGTATTATCATAGTCATGCAGAATTATAAATTGGGTACTGTTTAGTTATTACTTTTTTTTTCTTTTGTTACGATTAGTATCTGTGCTGGATCCTCTGTTGTGTTATATTATATAAATCTTAGTTATTAACATGTGCTTCATGTTGTTTTGCTAAGCTATATACTCTTACCGTTTTGCAGTAAGGATATTGCAAATTTTCATCGGCCAAAAGCTTTATGGTATCCCCACGATATTGAGGTGCCACTCAAGTCACAAGGGAAGCTACCTACACAAGGACCAATGAAAATTATATTGAAGAGCTTGGGAGGCAAAGGAAGTAAACTTCATGTGGATGCAGAGGAGACCATATCTTCTGTTAGAGCAAAAGCCTCAAAAAAGCTAGGTTGGTCATCCTTCATGCATGTTTTGTACATTCTTCTGTATGTTTGTATTTGGTGTTATATGTTTTATTTTCATTATTTATGTTCTCTTTTTTGGTAAATTGGAACCTGACAGTTGTTTGTCTTTGTAGATGTTAAACCATCTGAACCAGTGAAAATATTTTATTCTGGAAAGGAGCTTGAGGACCTTAAATCTCTTGCTGTTCAAAATGTTCGACCGAATTCCTTGCTACATCTTGTTCGTACAAAAATACATCTGTTGCCAAGGGCACAAAAGCTTCCTGGTGAGAACAAATCTTTGCGTCCTCCCGGGGCATTTAAGAAGAAATCCGATCTTTCTGTGAAAGATGGTCATGTTTTCCTGATGGAGTAAGTTACTCAAAAATCTTGCCGAGGGCACAAATTCTTCCTGTTTATTGTTTATTGAGTGCCTGCTATCTGGGTTTTAAGTGTCAGATTGAGGGCCAAAAGTGAGTGATAAGCTTAGGGATTATTAGGGTTTGATTAGGTTTTAGAATAGAAGAGAGATGTTGTTATTATGCTGTTGAATATAACATGAGAAAAGTATATCGACTCTTTTACAGGTTTTTTGTTGTTAGGGTTGGATGTTGTTCGTAGATTGTGCCTTTAATCTAAAGTTATTAAGGTTAGGATGAGTGATTTAGGTGTCTAATTGCAATTTGCAGGTATGAAGATGTAACGAAAAGACCCACCATTGTAACTTGATCCAAGATACGACTCTGTGGACCTTAACTACAGCCTATGTCTGAAAATATTGCTGCTACGTAAAACTCCTTCCGCATAATCCTAATAAATGTAACTATATTTGAACAGCTACTTAAGAACCCAAAAATAACCATAACTTAAGACTGGATTCCCAAACTTGATTAGGCATAGTCTTCAGCCCATCTGAAAATAATGTTTTGCCTCTTCTATTATTTAGTTGTTCTGCATCATTCCTCCTTGATTTTCTATTGTATTTTAGTGAACTTGATGGATTACAGTGTTTTTAAGGTCATGGTTTAGGTTTTGGGCCATAGGCATGCATTAGCTGTTCTTTTTGATGAGCAGCATGGTTTGTTTTCAGATGTTACAAGTTTTTACAATGAAGAACCGTTACTTATTTTATGATCGCATTTGCAGATATTGCGAGGAAAGACCTTTACTCCTGGGAAATGTAGGGATGGGTGCTCGACTCTGCACTTACTACCAGAAATCAGCCCCAGGGGATCAATCTGGCACCTTGTTGCGTAATGGAAGTAACAGTTTGGGGAATGTTCTTACACTTGATCCTGCTGATAAATCTCCTTTCCTTGGAGATATTAAACCTGGTTGCACCCAATCATGTCTTGAAACTAACTTGTATAGGGCTCCCATATATCCGCATAAAGTGTCATCTACTGATTATTTGTTGGTTCGATCTGCAAAGGGAAAGCTTTCCATAAGACGCATCGACAGGATAGATGTTGTTGGACAACAGGTTATATTGATATTCTTTTTCTATTCTCTCCTTTTGAAAATCACGTAGAATTTTCTAGTTATTAATAAACCAGAAAAGGGAGAGCAATAATTGAAAGAGTAGAAACCAGTTAGTTATTTATCAAAGTTTCATTTGTTCGACGACCATAATTTGTTTCTCTATTTAGAGATTTCATTATATTTATTAGATCATTATTTTAGGGTATGGCTGAATGCAGTACTACTCTAGCAACATCTTTAAATAATTTTTGCGACACTTTTCAACGTTGATGACAATTTTTGGAGTACATTAGTACCTAGGTGTAGTGCATTTGACCATAACCTTACCTTAAAGCTTGGTAAATTAATTAAAGCTTCAAAAAATAGTGATAAAATTACACTGGTGAAAAATAGATTAGAAGGGGACACATTAAAACCTCCAAAACTAACGCTCCACAGTGTACACATTAAAACTCCAAAACTTAAGGATCGAGAACATACATTAATGTCATAATCTTATACACTTGATTGATTAATCCTATTACATCTCCTCTGCCTCGTTGAGTAGGCTTGTCTATGTTCTGTGAAGAATAATTCATATGATACTAAATTAAAATACTAGTGCAGATAATTGAATAATAATACAATACTTACCATTGTCTCAAGTTGTGTTTGTATTCGATCAATGGTTTTCAAGTATTTCATTTTTGTGTGGTTAATGGGCAGGCTCCTTTACCCGTCCGTTTCTTTGCTCTTATGATAAAGACCATCGTAGTATTATTCGGAAACGATAAATGGATTTCTCATCACATGGTTCATTCGAACCACGTCCGGTAACATTCTACAAGTTGATTAAACATTAATTTTGTGATTTGCGGGTAAATTTCCCTTGTTCCCTTTATGTCATGACGAAAATTGATGGACTCGTCATTGTTATTTGCAAAATATAATAAACCCCTTTAAGTTTTGAAAGAATTACTACGAACCTCTCTTCTGTGAGGAAACCATCAATGGACATGGGCAAATGACCATTGTACCTACTTTTACTTATCACAGAATTAAATAGAAGAATAAATGTTTTTTTTTTTCAAATTTAGAAAATTACTAATTCACGGTTTTAAACTTTAAATACATTTTAATGTAAAAAAGAGACTTTTGCACGAATCTTTAAAATAACTATTTACTTTAATTGCCACGTGGCATTTTAAATTAAAATAATTTCAAACTGTCAAAAAAAATTAAAAGCTAGAAAATAAATTATAAATAAAAGATTATTGAAGGATCAATTACCAAAAAGTCCCTCAAACATTTTTTAATACACATTTAGTCCAAGATTTTTTATTTTGTTCCAAAAAGTTCCTCAAACACCCATATAACCAATATTCTATTAAAGGTCCGCACTAGCAGAATTTCGGCCCCACCTCCCCCCACCCCTCCACTACCGGAGCTCCGACGACCCTCACCGGAGCTCATTTTTTTGAGTGTTTTTATGTGGTGAGGGACTTTTTGAAACAAAATAAAGAGGCTTGGACTAAACGTGTATTAAAAATGTTCAAGGGACTATTTGGTATATGCCCTATTATTTAAAACCCCCTAAATAATCTATAAAAAATACAAAAAAAGAAAAGAAACTCCTTGTGACACCCCACCTAATTAAATACCGGGCGATCAGTCCTTTATTAAATTATAATCAAGGTGAACGGTCGGTTCATTCTTAGCATCACTGTCGTAAAAATAACTTTTCCAATTTAAACACCCTAAATAATTAAGCTAAGTGTCAAAACCATTTTTTTTTAGACATTACTTACCAATTTTATTTTATAAACCAACATTTAAAACTTTACGTCATTCGTAGTTAAAGGATCACACAACAACTATCCAGTAACATATAATCCAAATGATCAAACATTCACTAATTGAGGCCAACATTTAATACTTAAATGAAAAACATCCTGACAATAATAAATCTAAAAGTGTAAATACTGGAAATAAACGAATCACAATATCCGATAAACAACTGAATAATGGAAAGGGGTGACACATGCCCAACTGAATAAATAGTGCTAGAAGTGGAATCAACAAATGAGGTCGTCTAAGCAAGAGGCCTGCAACTCCCACCTAAGCTGCAGCGCATTCCTTCCAAAGGATCCTATGCAAGACGCCCCTGTGGCTGGGCACCTGTAATATATATATACACTAGTGGATGCCCGTGCCCGAGGGCACGACGATAAATTTGCCCCTGTAATAAAAAAAAATAAAAATAAAATTAAAAATATAAATAAAAAAAATAAAATTAAAGAAAAAATAAAAAAAAATTAAAATATAAATAAAAAAAATTAAAAATATAAATTAAAAAAAATAAAATTGGAAAAAAATATTTAATAAAAAAAAATTCAATTTACACGTATTTAAAAAAATACATGTATTTATAATAGTATATAATGGTATATATAACACAAAAAAAAAGGAAAAAGAAAAAAAACAACTTTTAGCATGACATTCATGTATGGGCATGAAAGAGAAAAATGTCATGCATGCCAAAGTGAAGATATTTTGGCCAAAATTTTCAAAAACCATGCTCCTTTATTATATGGATATATATACAAGAGAGAAAAGAAAATGGAAACGGGTCAGAGCCCGATTGTAAAAACGATTTAAAATTTGTTTAGCAAGTATTTAAAATGTTTACTGGCCAATGCTACAACATATTAGTGCGGCACTCCCTTGAGAAATTCTCACTTCTCTTCTAATGTGCACGCCTATCGCACTAACCTTCCCAACGGTTTAACTTATCTTATCTTAGGTTGCTCGTAAGATTAAACTGACAAATTCAATTGTTTAAGAGGTTAATTCCATTTGACAACAAAGTTCTCATTTAAACCTTATTTGCTAATAAAGTTTCTCAGTAACATATTATACTTTTCAAACACCCATTCCCCAATTGAAATAATTATCCATTTTCTTACTTACCACAAACACAGTAGGTAGTTCCCAAATTTCAGAATTAAATATATATATTAAATACTCATCTAATATATATATTCTAACGGCACCCCACATAATAATTATGGTGCGGGCATACACTGCTATCCAGCCCCCGTATCACTCGTACCAAGGGAAATACAAGTTCGGAATTACTCTCGAACTGTATTAATACAAACACAAACAATATTGAGGCGAAGCATAGATTCCAAGTCTCTAAGAGGTCAGCACATGCCCCCACGTCTCTTAGGACCGTCTGACTATCGATCCGATAGCCTGTACCAAAAGATTTCTATCTTTTAGGGTACGAGTCAATATCCCCCATAAAGGTCCCATCGAGATAAGACTGTCCCAGCGCGGTAACCTCAGGGATAGCAAGCAGCGCGGGCATGATTTTCACACGTATATAGTATATGCATAAACACAGTCATATAAATATACTACTATTACCATATCAAGTTTAGGTATATACTCACGACCCATAATTATGATATTTATCCTTATTACTCGTTATTTAGTTATCACGTATAACGGTTCGTCTCTTTTCTTAATTTGTGGGATTATCCCAACTTACTACGTGACACTCGTGGATTCTTATCTTTCCCAAGTGAAATTTCAGTAAGTACTTATTTATTTTCCAACGTAACTACCTTATGCGTCTCCCCCTTTAATACATAGTTCCATCGTCCCTTATATGTAAACATCCCCGTAAAATGTAAATCCCGTCCTACATTAAAGGTTTCATATTTTTAATAAGTCCTACTGGTCTTCTTTATCTCCCAAAATATTTTAATAAGGATGTCCAAAGATTATTACTCATTTAAATTAAATTCAACTTTTTAGAAGGGGAAATATGAGTCTGCCAGGAGGGGTCGATCGATCGATGGCAGGAGCTCGATCGATCGATGCGTCGATCGATTGATACTCCTGGTTCGATCGATCGATCAAACAGGTATAGCGAATCTGCATAATACCAGTTACGGGTTCTATCATCCAACATCAACAAAATCCAAATTTTTAACTCCCAAACTCCCAGAAATTTATACCACAAACATTCTAAACCCAAATGGACAACATTCGACGTAAGGCATGTGAGTTTTCATCGAGAATCATGGATTAAAAGTGTCAAAATTTATACAATTCTCATGAACCCTAAGAATTCCTTTAACTTAATTCAAATCATTCTTTTTCCAGAAATTCTACTTCTAATCCATCATAAATCCGTGGTTAAACCTCTACATATGAAAAGGATTTCCAGATTATTGTTTATATCACTACAATATGCAATTTCTAATCTCCAACATTTGTTTTCTTTCATAGAAACTCATCCTAATCAACCCTAAACTAACATGAATGAAACATTAACGAAATTAAGCAAGATAAATACTTGCCTGGAAATATTTGTCTCTGGTTTGTGGCTGAAATCAGTGTGGTTGTAGTCCTTGTTACGTGATCTATCGTTTGGCGGCGACGGCGGCGCAAACGGAGGAGTTTTCGGCCTAGAACTCCTTGGTAAACTCTTCCTTTCCTTCTGCAATGGCCGTCACTTGGTTATGGTTGTGCCCTAGAAGACAACCCTTAGCATCTGATATAACCTTGGAATTTTCGTGGGTTTTCAGGCTTTAAAATGTAAAATGTTCGAAACGCTCTCCCGGGGTGTTAATTAGGCCTAAAAATTCCCCGAGACCCAAACTAAACCCTCAGGTTCATTATTTTGACTATCTTGACCCTTCCGGACACTTTGGCGCACTCGAAATGACCATACGGGTGACTTATAATTTATTCACTTTTATTAATCAACATTTAGTCCCGGCACGACACAGGCGCGTCCCGACTTAAATTTCCATAATTGTCATTTTATTCACTCGTGACATTTAATAGGACCAATATTATATATTACTTTGCTCATTAGTAATATTCAACAAGTTTCCAATGATTACTAACTCTCGTCACGCTAGTAATTATAAAAAAAATAATTAATTTTCGGATTTATATTAAATTAATAACTCACATTAAATTTAATAAATCCCCAAATTTAGAAAGCATAAAAATACGGGGTATTACACTCCTCTCTCTCTCTCTCTCTTTTAACGATCGTCGATCCCCCACAACACCCTCTGCCCAATGTCAACCAACTACCACCCGTCGCCCCCCTCCCACCCCATCGTCCTTCCCCTCTCTCTATCAAGCTTAAAGGCTGCGAAACCTTAAATGCGATTCGATTTTGGATTTTGCGAATTTGATGTGGAGTTTAGGTTTCGATTCGATTTAGATTTTATGTTTCGATTGAGATATATTTCGATTTGCAGGTGGGTGGAGGTGGTACAATGTTACCTGGAGGATTTTGTGGATTTGATGTGGATTTTAGGTTTCGATTCGATTTGGATTTTATGTTTCGATTGAGATATTTTTCGATTTGCAGGTGGGTGGATGTGGCGCACTGTTCCCTGGAACGTGAGTTGCCTTGGCACGTGGTAAGGGGTTTGTAGATATAGGCGGCAGGCGGTGCAGGTAGGGGTTGGCTTAGTTGGCTTGCTATTTTTGATTACAAAATTTTTTAATAGTCTTGTTGAGACTATTTTAGAATTATAAGTATATTATCACAAATATATGTATTCAACCAATTTAGAAAGCTCCACTTAAAATTTGTGTTATGTATAATTTATGTAATATATTAACCATTCTTTTAAACTTTTACTAAGAAGCCTTTTTTTTCCCTCCATTTATTTATTAATGATAATAGCTAGAAGAGATTTATTATTAATATTGAGTACGCTACTTTTGGAGATCTGCATCGCGAACCTACCACTTTTCCGGTCAGTGATCCAGGATTGTGGTACGTAGGGGTATGTAGATAACGCAGTTAATATGAGGTGGCAGATATGGGGAATAGGCGGTGGTGATGTTACCCCTTTTTTATTTACTTGAAAGAAGTGAAGAGATAACTGGCAGATTTGGAATGAATCGAGCATTTCTGTTTTAGTTATATTCTCTTCAACATCTAGAATAATTACTTAATCCATCTCAGTTAAGTGTTGTTAACACAAACAATTTAAGTAAATCACTAATTTTAAGTTCAAGATCAAAATCGGAAAATTTTAAACTAACGTGAAATATTTGGTACATTGATCGAGAGAAAAAAGTAATAACCAAGGTTCTAAAAAACGCGGGGTGCGATCGAGGCATGGAGGTCAAGCCTTAAGCCTTAGAAGCCTAGGCGGGCCTTAGGCGTAAAAAGGCGTGATAAGGCGTTTAGGCCTTCTTAATATATTTTAATATTTTTTAACCATAACAAGGCTATTAAAATACTAAAATTTTACATATCATAAAAATATGTCTGAATATATACAAATTAAAATACTATTTGATTATTTTGGATGAGATAATGGTCCAGTTTGTAAAAAAAAATCTTTAAAAGGCAAGATCGTTTCACTAAAGCATTGTTGTTTTTAGAAAAAAGTGCACCTTAAGGGTTTTGCCAAGAATAAGGTGTAAAAAGTGTAAGGCGGGGCGTTTCTCCCAAGTCTCAAGCCTAGGCGGGTTTTTTAGAACAGTGGTGATAACAAATATATAATCCTTCTTCTCTCACGAATTATTAGTCGTGATTTCATTTTTAGTCCGTCTCGAATTAATAGTCGTGTTTCTAAAAAAAATTATGTAAAGCAACGAGAATCCGGTAAATATGAGGAGGCGGATATGAAGAAGAGGTGGTGGAGATGGTTGAAGTGGCAATTTGAGGTGGGTGGTAGGCAGTGAAGATGGAAAAGAGCGCGCAATAGATAGTGTTTTGCAGGCCAAAAACGCAACGTTGCGGTCAATGTATTACGGTATGCTCTAAAAGCATGCGCTATTTTGCGCTATTTGCCGTTAGTTGACGCTTACGTGCGCTATTTGGCGCAACAGCAATGCGATCCGTGTTTTTTTTAGAACCCCCCTTTAGTTAAGAGGAGGAAAAAAAAATGTTACCTTATTTCATCTGCTGACTTTGCTTGGGCGAGGTATTCTTTGTTCCAAACCCTCAATTTACTTATTTACGAGGGTCTCAATAATGTTATTTGCTTATTTTACAAAGTTTAGTTGAAAATCTTACTTTTATTTAATATTTACAGTTCCAAACTCTTGGTTTACTTATTTTACATTTTCCAGTAAAAAATATTTTTTATTTTATAATTTCCAGTTTTAAATGTTACTTATTTTTCAAACCTCAATTCAATTTTTTTTTTTTAATAATTGTCAGTTTAAAATGCTAATTGTGTTATAAATATCTTTTTAAAATGTTATTTATTTTATAATTTTCAGCTTTAAATGTTACTTATTTTCAGATTTTTGTTTAAAATGTTACTATTATCATTATTATTATTATTTTTAATTATTGTCAATTTAAAATGCTACTTGTTTTATAACTTTCTGTTTAAAATGTTCATATATTATAATTTTTAGTTTAAACTTTACTTATTTTACAAATTTCAGATTAAAATGTTATTTATTTTATTATTTGCAGCTTTGAATGTTACTTATTTTTCAGATTTCTGTTTAAAATGCTATTTTTTTTAATATTTTTCAATTTAAAATGTGATTATTAAAAAAAAAAAATCAGTTTCAAATGTAACTTTTTTTTACCAATTTCAGTTAAAATGTTATTTCTTACAAATTTGATTTTTAAATGTTATTTATTACTTTATTTATATTTTTATGTATGTTTTTCTAATTAAAAACTAGAATGACCAATTGCTTACACGATGCGCGACGCAACTTTGGAGCCAAAAACGCGACACCTTGCGCAACCACGATTTAAAACATTGGCGAATAGAGAGAAGTTTATTTATTTATTTATTTTTTTTATAGATTATTTAGTGGGTTTTGAATTTTTTTTTAATTATTTAGGGGTTTTAAATCATTTTAATTTAAAATGCTACATGTCGGCAAAATTTAGTTGATTCTCTTACGGTTTTGGGCAAAGTCTAATTCTTTAAGTAAAATGTATAAGAGTCTAAAACTGCAAATTGGTAATATATTAAAGTAAAAAAAAACAAAGATAAAACTCAACTACTCAACTCAACAAAGGCTTTTCCCAATTATTTGGGGTTAACTACATAAAACTGATAAATGAAAAAAAGTTAACTACAATTTTTGGGCATTATGGTCAATCAACATATAGTCAATTAGAGTAATACTGGTTTTGTATGAATATTTATATTATAGTCTGGTTTTGACTAATGATTTTGTCGGAAGAGAGTTTTGTGGTTAGTTTATTAATGATCAGGGAGGTTTGTGGGATTCTGCATACCTCTGGGTAGGTGTGTGATCCTTTTGTAAAAATATAGGGGTTTGATTGGAATTTATCCTAAATATAAAAATTTATTCCCATTTGATGTGCTTGATAAGAGGGCTGGACAGGATCAAGTTATCCCATCCTATCCAATCCAAACTAACACTTGGAAATGGATATTATCCTATCCACCCCTCTTATCTAACACCCCAAAAGGGGCCTTAGTGTTAGTTAGCAAACAACGCGTCGGAAATAACTGATCAGTGTTCAGGAAAAGTTAAGCGGCCAGCGTATCATGGATGGGATGGATACGTGCATGTTTTGACTGGCTTGTTTATCATGTATCACTATTGACCATGCTCAATATCCAGTGACTGGGTTGGCTTTGTTTTTCTCGTAAGTTTTGGATTAGGGGTGACAATTTTAGAAACGACACGGAACGACCCGAAATTGACACGATGTTTCGTGTTCGTGTCGTGTTTTTTTGACACGAAGTCGTGTCGTGCCGTGTTCGTGTCTTAATTATGAGTCGTGTTGTGTCGTGTTATTGTGTTATCGTGTTTTTTAGGCCTGAAATTTAAGAAATTCTGGTTGTCCTGTCGTGTCGTGCCGTGTTCGTGTCAACAAAAAAAACACGAATTCGTGCCGTGTTCGTGTCCGAAAAAACCTTGTCGTGTCGTGTCGGCCCGAAACACGACCCGTTGACCCGAATTGCCACCCCTATTTTGGATTAGGGGATGAAAATCGAATAAGCAAACAGTGGTTTTAGTTCTAGGTTGACTGCTTACCCAAACTCAGAAGTTAACCGGACTAGAGTTTCATGTATATGTATATATATATATAATAACATAATGCTACTTCTAAATCTTCCTGTTCTAATCTTCTCTCTCTCTCTCTCTCTCTCTCTGAAACAATTCTCCCAACGCCATTCTCTTTCATTGTTTCTTGACTTCTTTTTTTTTCCAGGTTTTCATCAACTTTGTTTTGTAGACAAAGTACATGTCTTTCTTGTAAGCCCATTTATAAAATTAAAAAACTAGAGACAAGAAACATAAAAAATTTATTGTGATCATCTTAGACCTATGATTTTTTTATTCAAACGTGTTATCAGAAGTTATAAAGAAGATGAATGGAATTGAGAACTGAAACGAATCAAATCGTGAACTGTTGGGATGGTTCCGTGGGATCGAATGAACACTCAACCGCATTGATGAGCGAAGAGCAGCCAATAAAACTGGGAAGAAACATGGGGAATCTCCTAAGTTCAAGTCTGGTTCCAAAACTGCAATTTGACATACCTTGGTTCTGCCTATATGTTAGCTCGAAAGTTTTTTATAACAGCATTACTTGTGTTTTTGGAACTTGAGGGGGCCCAATTGCCGGAACATTTTGCAAAATGAGGAGCCTAGTTCAGGGATCTTAGTTGCAAAATCAGTGGTTCAAGTGATATTTGCCACTGGTACAATAGTTCAAGCAATTTTATGCTATTTTCCTTATTAAAAATATTACTATGTTATGGGGTCCTTTTTGTGGTGGAAGGGGAGGGGTGGGTGAGATTTGGAATCTTAATTTTCCACAATTTAGGTCACAGGTTCGAGTCACGGAAAAAGCCTCTCCTCATATGGAGGGGGGTAAGGTTGTGTACATCTACCCCCTCCAAACCCCCCCCCCCCCCCCCCCACCCAGTACCCTGCAGTGGCGGGAGCCTCGTGTATTGGGTTTGCCCTTTTTAATTTTCCACAATTTGTTTACCAATCATTCATGAATGTAAGCTGTTTAAATGATTCAGATTATTACAGCTAGGGCTGTGTTTCGGCCGGATCGGATCGGAAAATGCCTATTCGGAAAAAATTCCGATTTTTTCGGAAATAAAATAACTATTCCGATTTCCGATCCGATTTTTTCGGAAAATTAAAAAAAAAATCCGAATTCGGAAAAATCGGAAAATCGGCAAAAATCGGAAATTCACAAAATATATTAAAAATCCAGAAATTTTGGAAATTCCAAAATTTCAAAAAAATAAATTATGGATTTTCGATTACTCGAAATTCTCATTTTAAAGAAGCAATGAAAATGGCTTAACCCAACATGTAAACACATGAGGATTTGGCTCGTTTTTCATTTGTGTAGAAGTTAGGAGGATACTCTCCTTTTATAAAGAAAATTTTGGAGCCCTCTCCCTCTCCCAACCGATGTGGGATATGGGAAACTTTCAAAAAATCGGAAAAGAAATCGGAAAAATCGGAAATTGGAAAATAATTCCAAAAAAATCGGAAATAATTCGGAAAAAAATCGGAAAAATCGGATCGGCATAGTTTCTGAAAAATCGGAAAATCGGAAATTCAGAATTATTTTGGATTTCCGATCCGATTTTTTTCGGAAAAATCGGAAATCGAAAATTGGAAAATCGGAAATCGACAAACTAAAATTTCATTCCAAATTCGGAAAAAATCGGATCGGAAATCGGAAAAATCGGAAAGTTCGGAAAAAAAACACAGCCCTAATTACAGCTCTTGGACCCTGTAGGCACCAAGTTCCTTTCTTATTGGATTCTAAGTGTTAGGTATCAGTCCAATTGGTCTCTTAGTTATGAAATTTGAATTTGGTCCAGTACCATCTTAGAAAATAGTGATAAAAGTTTATAGGACTCGTTGCATGCTAATCGAATTGGGATTATAACAGTATTTGGGCAAATAAATCACCTGTTGTTATCCATATTGGAACTAATCGTACACATTAGTAAATACACTTCAATTCAGTTTTCACCATTTTAGCATGTAAGCAACGACTATCTTATAGTTGGTGTATAATATGGCAGAAATTTTTTACTGCCCACAACTAGTTAAATCTTTTATCAAACTGTTATGTGATGTGTCAATTATCTAATTATCTGTACTTTCCAGGTTCTAACACCTACTAGTGTCATGTGGAGTTCCAAAAACATTCAGCAACATATGAAGTTTTCATAGACCTGACTAATCTATTTGCTCATTGTTGTTTGCAGGAGCCTCACATGGAGGTAATGTCTCCTGGATCGAAAGGTGTTCAGTTATATATTATGAACAGGCTATTGGTTTATATCTATCGCGAGTTTCGTGCTGTCGAAAAGCGTGGCTTACTTCCTTCCATCCGCGTGGATGAGTTGTCTGCCCAGTTTCCCAGTTTCTCTGAAGCCTTTCTTCGGAAAAGGTTAAAGCATTGTTCTTATTTTCAGGTATTCATGCATTATTTTCTGCTATGAAAGCATCAGAAAGTTACAAAATCATTCTGTTTACCACATTTTTTCCAAAAAAAAAAAACGACCCCCAAAAGATTTTCCAAATCGATCCAGAAAATCAAAAGATTTCCCAAATCGATCTAGAAATAAGGACTCCTACAAGTGGTCCTCACGAAAGATACTTGAAGAAGAATGTGAAAGATGTTGCTAATGGCTCATACATTGTGGATCGATTTGCTACATTCTTTTGCAGGTGGACTTTATTAATAAAAACATTGTGCAAGGATCATTTTGACAGTAGCCCTAAAAACAATACGTGAAGGGCAATTTATTCAGGCCTAAGAAAACGGAATATCTTGATTGTGATACAGTATTTGGAGTGAGAGTTTGTTAGTGTGTCTGTGTTTTTAATTAACTGAATTCTTAATAATGCATATGCAACGTAATAGAGGGGGTCGAACGGACAGCTATTTTGGATTATGAGGCGTAATTTTCGCATTCCATTGGAGGAGGAACTGAGAAGGATGGTAACACCAGAACATGTAAGTTGTACATGTTTTTTTTTTTTTTTTGTGTTATTCGTGGCATATCAAGTGCCTATGGGATTATTGGAACAATTTATGGTTACCTAACAATGTTTTTATTTACTTTGAAATATAGAAGAGGGACGAAATCCCCACAATTTTATTAATAATTAGGAAGAAAAACCCTTCCTTTCTAGGTGGCAATTACAAAATTGAAACAATTGGTTTTATACACAACCATCATTACATGAAAATGAAGAAAAACTAACTAAACAGACAACTGGACTAGACAGGATAGTCGACTGCATTGCCCAAAATTGTTAACGTGTACAGCAGCCTATATGAACTTTACCGAATATTGTAGACGAGGACACTTCCTCATTGGCTAGTAAATCTGCCACAAATTTTACTTCTCTATAGCTATGAGTGAAACTCATTGTGTGCAGGTTACCACTGTTTTATTGCGTCAATTTCATCCAAAATTTTCCATGCGGGGTTTATTCCCGCTATTGATAGAAGCTAAAATGATGTGTAATTAGATGAGCATAAGCGAATTAAGTATTAACTACACAACAACAACAACAACAACAACATAATCAAAGGAAACAGACTCTCTCACTAGATAAGCATTCTTAAAATCAGGAGTGAGTACAAATGAGGGTCTTAGTTCCCCAGTCCTCTTTATGGGGGGAGGTTAGCTTGCTAGCCAGGCTCACCTTAAAAGCCAAAAAGACATAAAAAGGGCAACGAAATAAATGACAAGAAAAAGAAGGTAAAAGACTCAAAATACTAAAAATACTTTGCTCCCTCATCATTCTCCTCCCCTTGAGAAGTCGCCATGCACTCCGTATACTGGCGATAGAAATTCGAATAACGTGCTGAAGGGTGGCCTTTGTAATCCAAGAGTTCTTGGCCGTGGAACGACCCAGCCAGCTAACAAGGTAATGGGTATAGTCGCCAGAAGGTGAAGAAATGTCCTTCGACGCAAGGACACCCTCAATGCGGTCCGCATGCGAACGAACAGGATGCCCCTCGGCTGGAGGTAGTGGGATTGGCGGACCATGTGTAACCCGAAATGGAGATAGATCTGCCACACTGAACGTGCGATGCGCTCGGAACTCAGGGGGGAGATCAATCTCGTATGCGCTGTCCCCACACTACGAATAATCGTAAAGGCCGCAAAGGCGCATATTTAGCTTATGCCCCTTGCCCTGACGACGTGCCTTTCTGGAGGCAAACCATGACAAGGTCCTCGGGCCTGGTATGCTACAAATTGACGGTGCGCATCCACATGATCTTTGTAGGAGGCGTAGACCTTCTGCAATGTGCATCCACATGATCTTTGTAGGAAGCGTAGACCTTTTGCAATCGTGTGCGAACATTAGACTGTATTGCTGTCAATCGGGCAGCAAACTCAGCTGCTGATGGACTAATCGGGACCGTGAGGGGAAGTTCTGCGAGATCCACTGGAATGATGGGTGAAGTACCAAGAACTATTTGTAACGGGGACAAACCACTAGAACGGTTAGCCGTATCATTGAACGCAAACTCAACTTGGGCAACGACTACGTCCCAACGTTTGGTAGACTTTGAAGCAAGACAGCGAAGAAGGTCTCCCAAACTCCTGTTGACGACCTCAGTCTGACCATCAATCTGTGGATGAAACGCAATGGAGAACTGCAAGGAACATAGGGTGCTCCATAAGTGACCCGCAAAGCGGACGTCTCTGTTTGAGGTGATGCTTCGAGGAATCCCGTGAAGTCAAACGACTTTCTGAAAGTAAAGGGTGGCTACATGGGAGGCATTAGATGTCCGGATGCATGGTATGAAATGGGCCATCTTCGAGAAGCGATCCACCACAACAAAGATGGAGTTATGCCCCCACGAGACGTGGGGGGTAGTCCAACGATGAAATCCATGGAAACATCCTGCCACGGTCGATTTGGGATTGGTAAGGGAAATACAGGCTGGCATTAGAGTGTTGTCGCTTAACTGTCTGACACGTGTAGCATTGGCGAATGAAGCCGTTTGTATCCCGCCTCATAGTTGGCCAATAAAATCGATCACGTAGAGTGGAATGAGTACGAACTTATCCTATATGATCTGATAATCCTCCTGAATGGATCTCTGCAATGATTTTCTTCCGGAGGGAAAAAGCTGGAATGGAAAAAAGCGGTGCTTCTAAATAGGAATGCATCCCGAAGTATAGAATCGCCCGAAACGCAGTTGCTCTGCACACAAGCGGCATAAGTGGGGCCAAGCTGGATGTTTATCGGATAGAGGTCCCGAACCTCATCAAAACCAAACACCTGAATGCAAATGGTGATCAAGGCATGCGTCCGACAACTGAGGGCATTGGCAACCTGATTCTCCTTCCCCGGTTTATAGTGAAGGTGAAAGATGGAGTGCTGGAGGTATGCCGTCCATTTAACATGTCGATCACTAATCCGGCGCTGGTTGTGGAGATAGTGAAGCGCTTCATGATCAGACGTCATGCGTTAATGGAGATAGGGTACATGCGTTAATGAGATAGGGTACATGCGTTAATGAGGTAAATTGGGGAGGGAAGCTCCCGGCATGAAGTGGGGGGTAAGTTCATTTGGCGGTGTGCAGACGTCAGAGTAGGATTCTAAAAGATCCTGAATCACTGGGGGAACATCTGACTCTGGGGTATTAATGGGGCTGATGAGTGCATAACGGAAACAAGCACTCGAGGCCTCCGTAGTTAGGTCCTCATGAGAGATGATGAGAGTGGAAGGACGAGCGGGCCGGATCTCACGCATTGGCTGGAACAGAAACTGGTGTCCTTGATGCATAAAGGTTTAAGTGTTTGCGCGTCCGTTGTGTATGCTCGAATGGTCAATCTATCAGGGGCGACTGAGGAGCAAGTGACACACCTTCATCTCAACAACGGTGCATATGACCTCATCGACGTATGCACCGATGGAAAAAGTAATGCGGCACTGTTGATTGGGGCAAGAGACCCGCTGCTGCTAAGCCCTTGATGCGGCATGGCCTGGGAATGAGTTCTTTGGGGAGTGCCAGCTTGTCGACCATCTCCTGAGCGGCCAAATTGCCACTCACTCCCCCATCAATGATAACAGTGCAGGGGCGTCCCAGGTCGTGCAACGTGTGACAAAAATATTCGTATGGAGCCAACTAGTATCTCGGAAGGCTCCATCTGTGGGTCAAGGGTGGGGTACACCACTAATGTGTGTATGATGTTGGTAGATGCGATCATGGGAGCAATGGTGGCGCGTTTTTCCCCGAGATGAAAAAACGTATCGCTACGACGACAAATGGAGTGAGCATCTGACAAGGACACCGTGGGTGGAATGCCCAAAGAGGGACATCCAGTGTATATAGGGGATGGGTCGGGTTAGGTCGAAAATGGGTAGGGTTTTTAGGTTCTTGACCTTTTTTGCTGTTCGGCATACGGGGCGCCGGAAAGGAGGGCGAGGGTGGTCGCAGCAGCTGGAGTGGTCGTCGGGGTAAGGTTAGGGTCAGATTCTGGTCGGATTTGTAGGGGCAAGGGCTGGGATTGATCGGATGTGGGTAGGGTTGTTTTTATGGGGGCAAATCTAGTTGACAGTGGTTGTGGTGGGGTGGTCCGGTTGTTTTGGCAGGAGTCCGGCTGTTTTGGAGTTGGAATGGGGCCGTAGTAAGTAGGGACAGGTCGCTGGTTCAGTTGGGGCCGAAAAGAATTTAGGGGTGTTCGGGGTTGAAGCCAGGTTGGTCGACGGGCTGGTTCTTGTCGGGGGGGGGGGGGGGGGGATTGGATCTACTGATTTCTGGAAGATCCAGTGTCGGACCCTCCGTCTGGGTTGGCGTGACCCTTGGCTGAACTGGAGGTGTAACTCGTGGGGTTAGGGTTTCCCGTCCTCCTCCATGGTGGCTTGCGGTGGAGTTTCGGACTTCATCCGGGTGGTGCCACCCTGAATCCCAATCATTTATGATCAACATCGATTAATACCAATTTGATGCGTAAGTAGATGAGTGGAAGTGAATTAAGTATTAACTAAACATCAACAACAACAACATAATGAAAGGAAATGGACTTTCTCTCTCTAGATAAGCATTCTCAAAATTAGGAGTGAGTACAAATGAGAGTCTAACGCCCTCTTTATACGGAGGTTAGCTTGCTAGCCAGGTTAACCCTAAAAGCCAAAAAGACTAAAAAGGGCAACGAAATAAATGACAAAAAAAGAAGGTAAAAGACTCGCAAAATACTAAAAATACTATGCTCCTGCATCATAAAGAGTCAGACTCAACCACAAATTCTTGAATACCCTTTTCTAGGGAAATTTGAAGCTCAGTGAGAACAACCTTAGCCTCTGCTTGTATATTAATCCCTACCCCAATGAAATGACTAAAGCCCAAAACAAACTTTCTTTCGCTGTCCCTAAAAATTCCTCCTCCACCCATGGGTCCTGGGTTGCCTTTGCAGCAGCCATCTACATTTATTTTGAACAGTGTGGGTCTTTGTCAGCTTACCACTCTCCACTTGATGGCTTGGATGGCAGGGTTTATGTTAAAATCAAGGCCTGTTGCTATATCCTTCTCCTCATTAATAGTCCATTTTCTATTCACACAGAGATAAGTCAGAAGTTTGTAGATGGATCTGGGAGATAATGCTTGATGCTGCCATGGGAGTGCCCTCAAAAAAATGTTTGTTTCTATTTTTCCATATTTCCTAACAAATTAGGTAGCCTTCATGATAGTAAAAAGAGCAAAAAGAGCATAAGTTGTTGAATTTATGACTATAGTTCAGGGGTGGGCCTTTGAGTTTCTAATAACTGCTGGGTGACAACATTCGTTGCACGGTATAATCAAGAAAGGAAAGAAAAATTAAGTTATTATGGCAGTTAATTACATTTAGACAATGGTCAAGAGCACTACACCTTAAAAAAAAAAATAAAGAAGGAAGCAATATTCCGTAGTTATGGTTCTAGAATGAAACCTATAAATTATTTTGTAGAAATAAAATCAGTTATTATGCACGGTTAGATGTATGACCTAGCACAATAACTTCTAGTAGTGTATGATTACAGTCTGTCACAAATCTTACTCTTGTAAATTTGTTAACTAGACACCACAGCACGTGCAATGTATATCTCTCTTCCTGTACTATGTCGTTTCCAGCAAACTACCCTTGAGGTAGTTTCCAGGAAACTATGATCTGATCATTATTGCTCTAAAAGCTTAAATTGTTAAAGATGTGCCCAATAATGTATATTTTTTTCTGACACTCCCTCTCACGCGTGACTCCTCCTCACACAGGGAGAGAGAAACCTAGATGCACCACATGCACAAACGGAACAAACTGCACTAACATAATGGCGAACCAAATGCAAGCAGGGAGAACATCTGTAATAGACAAAAAATGAATTCTTTGTCCTAGGTGCGCATAGTAGACTAGGCAATCCAGTGTGGTTCCATGGTGTTTTCTATTTGCTGATGATATTGTTTTTATTGAAGATATATGCTATAATAGGATACAAGAGGGTATAGAAAGTAAAAGCTTCAAAAGAGTGAGTTGAGCATCATGGTTCAATAGATGTGGGAAAGAGTCAGCAACCATCTTTCAACTTGTTATTGTTCTCGGTTTCCATTTCTTGCGATACAATAATTAGAGAAAAAATATAAACGGTTTATTAAAAATATTCTGAAAAGTATAATAACATGGTGGATCAGTATAAATCACTATCTAAATAGTATTGTCTATTTTATTCTACCGACACCTGACGCACTTGGTTAATGAAAATAAAGACACAAATTATAACCATTAGTACAAATTTATATTATTTTTAACTTACACTAATATGATCAGTGTAAGTATAAAACCTTACAATGAAGATTTAATAGCGTACACAGAGGTAAGGAGGGTTTCGCTCTAGACCATAGGTCGTGAGTTCGATCCCTCCCCACGGATACCTGCCCTGAGGGTAAGGGCGGGCTCTGAGCCGTGCGGGTATGCCGTAAGGTGTCTGGGTCCGATTCCCCCTTGGGTGCCAGATTTAAATTGGTGTGTGTGTTAGGGTGGCTCTGGCACTTGCACCCCCCCTGTTTAGCAAACACGAGGGATTCCAAATGGCTCGTTCGTGTGGAGGTTCAGATCTTCAAAAAAAAAAAAAAATAGCCTAGACATGGAAAATAATCAAATGCCATGTGGAAGTTTTCTTGAAGTACGCATTTTTTTCTCATACGGTTAATGGTGTAAACTTACACCATCTGTGACTACACATGATTTGTCAGTGGTGTGTTCGTATCTTCTCATTTTAATTTAGGAACATGTAAATATTCAGGAGGCCACACACACACACATGCACAAAGAGAGATGGGCGGGGAGAGAGAGAGAGAGTTGTGGTGAAAGACAAAGGACAAAGCTGAGAAACATCTTAAGTAATTTTTGTGATTGAGGTTATAACCATAGAGGATAAATGAAGAGAAATTGACTGTTATGGTTGAACAAAGACTCGGGGGGAAAAGTGGCGTAAAAATAATCGACTATATTGCTAGGGAAAGGGAAGTCCAAATTTATAGTAGGTTGAGACTGAAGAAATAACTTGTAATTAATGAGAGCTTTGTCCTAGACAGGGCCAAAATTATGAAACAAGGTAGGTGTTTGCATATTCTAAGTAGTTTGTGCACTGCATTGAGCTGAATCGAGGTGACTTGTGGGGCTATATTAACTAGTTCAATTCAAGTTAATGAGACCGAATATCTATTCCTATTTAGAGGAATGACATGGCCACTGTTTGTCCTCAAACTGCTACTTATTCTTTGCTTTTTTATATATTTATTTATTTGGTAGTCAACTAATGATAAATCAAAAAATTGTTGTGGACTTTCTTGTGTACAGGTTAGGCAAACATTTCCCCTGATTTCTTTTTGTCGTTTACCATTTTTTTGTTATTTTCTTGTTGTTACTATTGTTCTTTGTGTCTTAGGTTTGCTCCTATGAGAGCATGCAAGCTGGCCAGTACAGGCTCAAACGTTTAGGAATTACGAGGCTGATTCAGCCCAGTGGCCTTTCAGCTGCAATGAATCAGCTGCCCGACGAAGCAATTGCTTTAGCTGCTGCATCACACATTGAGAGGGAACTCCAGATTACTCCATGGAACTTGAGTAGCAATTTTGTTGCCTGTACAAATCAGGTACTTTATAATCAAATTTCAGGAGCTTGACATTTTTATTTAAGTTATTTTAACAGGCATTATCATCCACAATGAATTATAAATTAGTTTATATTGGATCTTGTTCTCTATTTCATTTATTCTTCAGGACAGGGAAAATATTGAGCGTCTGGAAATTACTGGTGTCGGTGATCCATCTGGACGGGGACTAGGTTTCAGTTATGTCCGCACTGCCCCAAAGGCCCCAGTTTCAAATGCAATGGTGAAGAAAAAAGCAGCGGTTAATCGCGGAGGGTCAACTGTGACAGGAACAGATGCTGATCTACGAAGATTGAGCATGGAAGCTGCACGAGAGGTACATAGTTTGCAGGCGTAACAGCTTATTTCTCAAATTTAGAAAGCTATTTATATTTTTGTTGCTCTAGGTATCATTAAATTCAGCTTTATAAGCTATCATGGATGTATCTTGCTGCTTATGACGTACCTTAGAAAATCTATATTATATATAGCGTAAGGCTGAACCGTCATTAATTTCAAGAACTAAAGTCTCTGTACTGATTAGCCATCCCTAATCTGCGCTTTGATTATTTTATACACTTATCTTCTATGTAGTTAATCTTTTTTTTAGCATCATCAACTTAGTGTGATAATATAGATGGAAGATTTTTTTTTCTTAATATATGGATCTGAGAGATTGTCATAAGCTCGTCATGTATGTTAAATTGTTAATTTGAATCTCAATTGCTAGTGTATGTGGCCTTTTCTTGCACGTTTTTGTTTTGAAACAGACTGTTATATGCAAAATAAAATGGAAATTATCAGTTGATGGCGTGTTACGGGATAAGATTTAATGAATAGAGTTCTTGTAATAATTGTTCTATCTTCTTTTTCTCTTCACTGTATTTTAAACATGGGTTTGTTAGCCTGCAGCTTAGTGTGTGTGCGTATATATATGTACACTCCAGCTAACTTCCCCCCCACCCCACCCCACACCCACACACACCCACCCACACCCACCCACAAAACAAAAAAATCAGCTCAAAATGATTTTTTTTTCGATTTTAAAAAAAGTCGGCTCAAATGTGACCCTTTTTAAGCTGCTTAAAATGGTCATTTTGAGCTTTTTTTTGTTGTGTGTGTGTGTTGGGGGGGGGGGGGGGGGGGGGGGGGGGTCGCTGAAATCTTAAACACCCAAAAAAATCATCCCAAAATATTATTTTTAACTTAAAAAAAAAATGGTCCGTCCTTGTCTGCATAGATTGTATATATAACATATCTATATATGTTATTCGCTAAAATTATATACAGTCAAGCTCTCCAACACGCCTCTTAGCAACATACCTATGAATATACCCATTTTTAAATAATAGTATGTATTTTTTAACCAAATTTGGTATACATGATTTACATAATGAGGAGATCATTTACATGTATACCAAATTTGGTTGAAAAATACATTTTTTACTATTATTTAAAAACGGGTATGTTCATAGGTATGTTGGAGAGCCTAACTGTATATATATATATATATATATATATATATATATGTATATATATATATATATATATATATATATAATGTACACACATAAATTGGATGAAAATGACTACTTAAGTTAGAAGGCGAAAGAAGAAAAATATGAAGTGAAAGTTGTGTTGTCAAATGGAAGGAAGAACGGAAAGAAAATAGTGAAAGACTTTCAATTCAAACACTTAAGCACATCAATGAAAAACAAAAGGGCTGATCCTGAGAAGCATAGTCGAACCCTATTATACTGTTTGGCAATTGTCCCTTGAGAATCAGTGATTGATAGTCCTAGGGAGATAAATGGCCTGTCAAGAAATGTATCTCTAAATCCAAGTGTTGTAAAGCCCAAAAGACTAGTTAGTTGTTGACATCTGCTATTGCCTTTTTTATTTTTAAGAAATTTAAGCAATATTGTAATTTTTAATTTTTCAGTGTGTGTAATCTATATTTGTAGTTAATAATGAGATACTATTTATAATCTTGTTTCTCTATTTATAAATTTGCCCTGTGCTATTAAGAATTCTTAAAATTGCTTCTCACTCTTATTACTACAATTGCAATCCTTTATTGCTTTTATCCCTTCCTTTATGCTCTTCAATTTCTTAAACAAGTTAAGCTTAGAATTCAGACGATCCAATAGTGTCTTGATGATAGTAGCCTTTACCGCCTCAGAGCTCTCTTTTTTCACTTTGTTAAACATGTCAAGTTTAGTACTCAGGCGGTGGCGCATTAGCAGGAACTCTTTTCCCGAACTGAGTGTTTTGGCCGAATTCTCTGCCATTACGGCAACAGTTTGCAGCTTTATGATTGAGTGTGACCCCTCTACAGAAGACGGCTCAGTGGGAACTGTATCCATTCCTCATAGAAGCCAAGCCTTGATATCTATTCTAGTTCCTTGATATGGAAGTGGTATCTATAGTTAGATGTTTGACATTATAAAAATGGCTAGACATTCATACTTATCTTTGATTTCTTTTTTGGAAGGAGAAAGAATAACAAATATGCCAGTAGCATGCATCTTCTCACCTAAATGTTTGGTAACAACCACCTTTCATTGCACATGTTGGGAAATTGTTGTTTGGTTTAAAAATGTCACATTGAATACCGCTTGCTTAGATACTTGTTCCTATCTGGATGTTGTCAATTTATAATGATAAGCTTGTAAGTCTACAAAACATGACAAATTTTCACACTTATTCTGATGTAGATAGGCTTTATTGTTTAGTTTTGTTAATTGTTAGTATAAAATGTAATAAAAGGGATTTATTCCTCTTTAGGAAATATTAGAGTAAGTGAAGGGTATCTTAGTCTATTAATGCTTTCCTAGTTAGATTATGATTACTACTAATATAATTAGGTAATAATGTAATAGAGATTTCATTATTCTTAGGCTTGATAATACAATTTTTAGATTTGTGCTTACGATTTCTTTCTTCTTTGGATCCAATATTTGGTGTATGCATCAAATTGGTATCAGAGCAAGTGAGGTGAGCTCCTTGGGGGTGTAGGTGTGTGTGTGTCTTCTCATTGCATCTCCATTAATGGCTCTGAAGATCGAATTATGTCGAGATTGGAGGGTTTCTCTTCTTCTCAACCAATATCTCCTCAGTCAAACTCTAGCCCTAATCTTGAACCCTAATTCCAATGTTCAAGAATGACCTCAATCTGATCCAATCCATGAACAGAACCTTCTGCTGCCCAAACCAACTGAACCCCTCAAAATCAAAAGGGAATTCGTAGCCTTAGGGCTGTGATAAAGAAGCAGAATAAGAAGAAAGGAGTGATATCCTCAAAATCGCAGCGAATTCTGGTCCTGGAATAAAATCAAAGATGGAGAAGTCACATAAGATGAGATTGAACACCTGGAGGGACAAAATGGCATCCACAGCAGCTGGCATAACTCCAACATGCCACCAAGTCTGCAAGTCCTAGCGAAGCGCACACAGCCCAATAATGACCTTAGAGGACGCGACCTAGGGTTTCATATCCTCATTTTGGTTTTTGATCCAGGAGGAAGAAAATCAGTCACAATCGAGATGGAGAGAGAAGAAAAGAATACGAACTCACTTAGCTGGTGCGAGCAGCTAGGGATGAAACCCTAGTGTGCGCAAGTTTTCTTGCTTGCATCCAGGAGCAGCAGAGGAAAGAATGTGCCTGTTTCAAGCTGAGCCCAATTTCGGCTTCTACCTCATGGACCCAAATAATAAAATGTATTACTCGTCTGTAATGTCTGATCCTCTTCAAAGTATTTTTGGCAGTAAAGACTATTTAGGCTGCCATTTTGGAACAATTTCTGACTTGGCTCAGTTTTTTGAGGAAATTTTCGGAGATAAATTTTTTAGGCCATTCCTAATAGTGACAATTATTTTTGGAACTTCAAAATTTTTCCCTTCTTCTTGGCTGCATTGTTTGGGAATTTTGACACTTGGCACTAACTTCAAGTTCGAGGTCGAACTCTTTCAAAGGAGACGAGAAGAATGTAGATAGGCTTTATTTTTTAGTTTTGTTAATTGTTAGTATTAAATATAATAAAAGGGGTTTAGTCCTCTTTAAGAAAATTAGAGTAAGTGAAGGATATCTTAGTTTTTTAATGCTTTCCTTGTTAGAGTAGGATTACTACTAGTAAAAATAGGTAATGATCTAATAGAGATCTCATTATTCTTTGGCTTGTTAATACAGTTTTCGGACTTGTGCTTGTGTTTTCTCTTTTCTTTGGATCTAATTTTTATTGTATGCATCATATACACACTTCCTTGTTCTTTAAATGGATCAAAGTCTCGGTCTAGATCTCCGTATCAGACATCCGATTTTCAACGCGGTCTTGTTATCAATTGCGGTGTCGGGCAATATGCATCGATAAGCTATTCTGAGACCTAAAAAAAATCCGAAAAATATAGTAATAAAAAAAATAAGTGTAACCAATCAGATAAGTTCAAAACATCCTTTAATATGCATATCATTGTATAATTGATTATACTGACACGCGTCGGACTTATCAAATTCAATATTCCATAATAAATTAATATTAAGATAGAAAAACAATTTAATGACACATAAAACTTGATAAAGAAGTTACTTAAAAGTCAAATGGAAATGATCACATTGTTTTCATCATTTTCATCTCTCTATCTAGCTGCGATATCAATAATAATAGAGACGTGAGTAAGGGTAATTTCCTCGAGTAGGGTAAGGGAAGAAATATGA
This sequence comes from Sambucus nigra, assembly GCA_949130495.1. NCBI lineage: Eukaryota > Viridiplantae > Streptophyta > Magnoliopsida > Dipsacales > Adoxaceae > Sambucus > Sambucus nigra. The sequence continues at coordinate 407,111,380 of OX422208.1, read as the reverse complement.
GCCATATTGTAGTTCAGAGGGTTGAAATAAATGGCTGGATTATCCATAATTTTAGAAAATGTGGTAGACGATCTCCTAGATGACCACCATGATGATGGTATCCAAAGCGTACTCAGCATTACAAAGTAACATGCATATTTTTCATAAAGTTAATAATTTTATATGTACTAACTTGATTTTTTTTTAAGACGCACTAGTTATTTGAAATGAAAAAACTAGTGTTATTAATTATTTGTACAAAACAGTTATTTGTACAAAACAACGGTCGGGGCTTTTTTTTTTTTTAAAGAAAACAGTTTTGATTCTTATCGTCTCTCTCAAACAGTCGTGGCTTTTAAACATTAAACACTAAAAGGTTATCTACTGGACACTTGAGAGCTCCGACCGACTTCGAAAAAGAGAGAGAGGTCCAGCCGACTTGAAGAAGAGAGAGACCCCGGCCGACATCAAAGAAGAAGAGAGGGAGTCTGGCAAATTTTGTGGTTTTGATCAAGCTCCGGCAACAGGTTTTATAGGTGAAATCAAAACCCTAAAACTGACCCATGACCATCAGATGCAAAAAGTAAGCATTTCTTTTAATTATTGCTGCTGCTTTCAATTATTTCTGCAAAACGTCTCTTCATCTTCTTTCTTTGCAAAAAGGCTTTTTTTTCAATTTTCCCTGATATCTCGGGATCGCCAAGATATTGGCGGTATTGTGTGATATCTACGGATTCCTTCAATTTTTGTTTTGCCTCACGGAATTGGAACGGATCCTTGCTATACCGAGTCAACTCGGCCAATACCGAGTTGACTCCACCGAGACTTTGAACCAGGTTCTTTAAAGTCTTTAGTGTGAGCGTAGGTTCCCAACATCAAGAGGTGTAGGTGTCCCAGTATCTGTCACAGCTGTCAAACTTAAAGAAGTGGTTTATGTCCATTTGAGAACATAATATCAGTCTCTGCTTGCCCTACTTATTTAATAATTACTCCTCAGAAGGCCTTGTTTAGCTTTGACCCAATCTGCGTGTCTCCAGGGCCTGATTCACCCTAGGCTCCGTCTGCTCCCCCTCTTAACTTTTGCCAAATTTCAACGAAGTATTAAAGTTTAAGGGTGCCATGTGTACGGTTGAAAAGTTGAAGGTTAACAGTGAAATATATTTAAACTTCAGGGTGAAGAAAAGTGCAACTTTATAACATATTAGAACCCTAGTCATAACTCCTTTCATTTTCGGCTTCACTATGGAGAGCGATTAATGATTCTGAATTTTGGATGCTGAACTATTTGTCTTCTCTCTCTCTCTCTCTCACGTAAGTCTCCCCCTTTCCATCTTGTTTAGCGTGTATATATATATCCTTACATTGTTTAAAAAACTTTAATTTGATGATTCAGTTCAGTTTTTGACATTTTATCCTCACTGTCTTTCCGTATGTGTTTTTGAGTTGTCCTTGGGTTTAGGTTTCATGTTTCAGGGTAGATTCAGATTCAAGGTCAGTCTCATATGTGTATTACAATCGAGTGCATTTCACCTCACTTTGGATTCAAGTTGTTCCATTTTTCAGATTTCAATCCCTTTCAATTTTAGCTCCGTTTTAGATGCCTGATTTATTTGTTGTTTATATCATCTTCTAAATAACCTATTTAATCTTTAATCATGATTAATGCAAAGTAAAACTGAAATATAGTCATAAAAGCAAAATTTAGACCATTATGGAAAAGTATTTGTTTCCAAGGACAAATGATTTTTAGGTTAATGTAACATTTGATCTCTAAGTATTTTTAGACCACGGTGGAAAAATATTTAAGAAGAAAGAGAAGGTTTCCGAGCTCGAAATGCAATCTTTTTGGATTGTAGTCATAAAAGCAATAAACATTCATGTTGGCCCAACTTTTTTGTCAGGTATGAAATGTTTCATGTCAAGATGTTGTACTTTTCATCTTAGGTTTAGGATAGTTAGTGTATAATTAAATCTTTCCCAAACTTTTAAATCAGTTCCCAATTGGTTTATTATTTCTTTATCATCTAATCCACTGGCGCAGCGCAGATCAAACGTTCATCAGTACAATATTCCATTCCAAAAACCTCCACGCATCCATTTATTCATACAGCTTGAACTAATAGTCTAATAGTACGAAATTTTATAAATTTAACATGTTTGGGATGGAATATTTTTACCTATTAAATGATTAAAATATTGTACTCTTATCCAAATGCAAGTGACTCCACCCCCACTCACCCCCACACACTCCCAACAAAAAAAAAGTTTGCAATTTATATGAATATTTTAGTATGACATTAAAAGTGTAAACATTAGAGTTTTTCACTGATTTATACGACCGGTTTAACACGTAGTGCATGGATGGAATGGGTTTGACACGTTTTGATACGAGCCGACTCTTTTGGATTGTTGGTTCTTTCGAGAACGATCCTTGTTTCTCGATTCTCAACTTTGTCATCTATCCCAATGGATCAAGCACTTATTGAAGCCATTCCCACTGTCACAAAATGCTTACAAAGCCGGTTCACAAACAAAATATTCCAGGAGTTTTTTGCCACCCAAAATTCGCTCGTCCAGCGGCCGTCGGAATCTTCAGTTGTCAACTAGGTGCCGTCTCCCCTCAACGATGCTCACTTAAATCCAGGCTGCCATATCTGAGCCATCACGGCGCATCAAAATAGTATTGCGAATCCATCCATAGCTTCGTTGAAGCCCCAGCCCCCGTTGATACTATCTCCAATGCCTGTGCATCATATCTGAAAACCCCAAATCCTAGTGATTTAATGGAAGTTGACGTCGCGAGGCCTATCATCGCCAGGCATGGCGCCGAGATCTCGGCAGAAATGAAGCCCATCCCGCTTTCTCTGCAGTGCTGGGAATCTCCTGGGTTTTTTCTTTGTTTGGGTCATTAGGGAAGAAGAGTTACAGTGGATTGCATAATTTGCACCAGTAGTGGCCTTAAAAAGAGATCAGGCATTTTGTTAAAAAACTAATGAGTTGGGTTTGAGTCCAGTAAATTGTGGGTCTGAATTGAGTCTTAACACCAATATGCAGCCAAATTTGGGTGTGGACTTTATTGGGCTGGACAAATGTGAACTTGTCACAAATCCTCAATGGATCAAAAATTAATTTTTGGGAACGGTTTGGGGCCCGGTTGAAGTGGAAGTTGTGGAATTTATATAAACAAATGAAGAGAATACTCAGGTTTTTATTATTCAACTTGGTTAAACAACTGCACATGCATAGATATGTATAGCATTTGGAATGCTCAGCTACTACCTATGAAATCGGATATAACCAAAACTAACTACAACAACTTCCTTGATATATGGATAGAACTTGGACTGCAAAAGATATCCATTGTAACTGAGTGCTGAGAATGAAGTGGACTGATTTGGTCATTGTTGACTGAGTAGGGGCTGCGCTATTTCCTCAATACTCCCCCTCAAGTGAAGGTGGGATGCATGGCATACACCGAGCTTGGACAGTTGATTTTGAAATTGCTTAGTTAACATAGATTTGGTTATGCGTGCGATCGAATCGAGCGAGAAGATCTCCACTGGCACCATAAATCTTGAGAATAAACAAAATCTATTGATTTCTACCAAGGTAGACGCAAGGGCGCGATGCTCAGCTTCATAAAAAAAATAATAAGGTCTCCTAGACTAGAATGAGCTTGATCAAAAAATTGATTCAGAGGCTTAATTATCGGTTTTGGCTGGACCGACACCTGTAATGGGCCTTGTGGGCCAAAATCAGTTTGATTACAATGGATTCAAAGGCATTGTGCATCTTGGCCTTGACCACAATGGATTCAAGGGCCCATAGAGATTTTAGATCATGTGAACACGGTACATGATTTTTTTTTAAATTCAATGTGCTAACTTCCCACTAATCTGGATATTTGTTTTTGTTTTTTTTGTTTCATTCCAGATATGGATGGATGGATGTATTCCCACCAATTACCAACTCAACTCAACAAAGCCTTTTCCCAATTATTTGGGGTCGGCTACATGAATCCTATTTTTCCATTCCATTATGTCCAGTGCAATATCTTCAGTTAAACCACACGACATCATGTCCTTTTTTATAATATCCCACCAAGTCAATTTAGACCTACCTCTACCCCATGTGTTACCATCAATACTAACTAAATCACTCTTCCTTACAGAAGCAGCCATTGGTCTACGCTTGACGTGTCCAAACCTCTAAGTCGATTTTCTCTCAATTTATCTTCTATAGGAGCTACTTTTACCGTTTCACAAATTTGTTCATTTTTAATTTTATCCTTTCGAGTTTTACCACAAATCCATCTTAGCATTCGCATCTCCGTCACACTTATTTTCTGCACATTTTGTTTCTTGGTTGCCCAACACTCTGTCCCATATAACATGGCGGGTCTAATGACCATCCTATAATATTTACCTTTTAACTTCAAAGGTATACGCCTATCACACAAAACGCCGGTAGCACTTCTCCACTTAACCCAGCCTGCTCTAATCCTATGAGTAACATCATTACTAATATCTCCATCTTTTTGGATAATCGATCCTAAATAACGAAAATGATCGTTTATAGGTATCTCTTGACCCTCCAATTTCACCACATCTCCATTTGCCCTCCTATTACTACTAAAATTGCACTCCACATATTCTGTTTTAGTTCTGCTTATTTTAAATCCTCTTGTTTCTAAAGTTTCTCTCCACAATTCCAACCTAGCATTAATTCCTGTCTTAGTCTCATCCACTAAAACAATATCATCTGCAAATAGCATACACCATGGCACCTCATCTTGTATTTGTCCAGTCAACTCATCCATAACAAGCGCAAAGACATAAGGACTTAATGCTGAACCTTGGTGTAGACCTACCGTAATTGAAAATTCATTACTTTCTCCGGCTAATGTTCTTACTGTAGTCATCACACTATCATACATATCCTTAATCACATCAATATATCTGTGAGTCACTCTTCTTTTATGTAGAACCCACCATATTATATCTCTGGGTATCCTATCATACGCCTTCTCCAAATCTATAAAAATCATATGAAAATCCTTTTTTTTCTCCCTATACCTCTCCATTAATCTCCTCAATAAATAGATTGCTTCCATTATTGACCTCGCAGGCATAAACCCAAATTGATTCTCAGATACTGTTGTCTTTAATCTCAATCTATATTCAATCACTCTTTCCCAAAGTTTCATTGTATGACTCATTAACTTAATACCACGATAATTTGAACAACTTTGTATGTCCCCTTTATTTTTAAAAATAGGTACTAAAACACTTTTTCTCCATTCATCGAGCATCCTATTAGTCATTAAAATTCTATTGAATAATTTTGTAAGCCATGATACTCCATCCTCCCCTAAGCACTTCCAAACCTCCATAGGGATACCATCTGGTCCTAAATCCTTCCCTGTTTTCATCATTTTTAGAGCAATCCTGACCTCTGTTGCTCTAATTATGCGGAAAAATATATTTTCTCGAGTCTCCCTAAGTTCCTCTATATCTAATCTACTCCCATTATCCCCATTTCATAACCTCTCAAAGTAGTTTTTCCATCTTTCCATAATTTCATCATCTTTGACTAGGACTCTCGAATCATCACTTTTGATACACTTAACGTTATTAAAATCTTTTGTTTTCCTGTCCCTAAGTTTAGCAAGCTTATAAATACTTTTCTCCCCTTCTTGTGTACCTAATTTTGTATAAAGATCAGCATACGCTTTTAACTTAGCATCTCTTACCACTTTCTTAACTTCCTTTTTAGCCCATTTATATTTCTCAAAATTTTCTTCATTTCTATTTGTTTGCCATGTTTTAAAGCACTCCCTTTTAATTTTTACTATATTTTGTACTTCTTCATTCCACCACCAAGTTTCTTTAGACTGTGGCCGCTTGCCTTTTGATTCTCCAAGAATTTCTTTTGATATTCTCCTAATGCATGTGGCCATTTTATTGCACATTATGTTAGTCTCTTCTTCAGTATTCCATGTTGCTTCATTTAATAATTTATCTTTAAATAGTTCAAATTTCTCTCCTTTTAAGTTCCACCACCTAGTTCGTGGGTTAATCTTCACTTTTCGCACTCGTGATTGATTTTTAATATTTATATCCAACGCCATTATCCTATGTTGTGAGGTTAAGCTCTCTCCCGGGATAACCTTACAATCTTTACACGTTAATCGGTCTCCTTTTCTAGTAATGAAAAAATCTATTTGGCTCTTGTGCGTTCCACTTTTATAAGTTATTAAGTGTTCAAGCCTCTTTTTAAAACATGTATTTACTAGTACAAAATCATACGCCATCGCAAAATCTAAGATAAACTCTCCCCCGTCGTTCCTATCTCCAAAACCAAATCCTCCATGCACTATCTCATATCCTACACGATCTTCTCCTACATGGCTATTAAAATCTCCCCCTATATAGATTTTCTCACCTACGGGTATTTCTTGAATTAGTTCATTTATTTGTTCCCAAAATTGTACTTTAGTATGCTCATCTAATCCTACTTGAGGCGCATAAGCACTAACAATATTAATTATGTTTTCACCTAATACCAATTTTACAAGTACAAGTCTATCACCTTTCCTAATAACAATTACGATATCGTCCTTAAAGTTCATATCTACTATTATTCCAACTCCGTTCTTATTTCTATGTTTTCCTGTATAATAAAATTTAAATCCTATATTTTCTATTTCTCTAGCTTTCGCACCGACCCATTTAGTTTCTTGTAAACAAGCTATGTTAACTTTTTTTCTTATCACGGTATCTACTAACTCCATCCCTTTTCCTGTCATAGTCCCTATGTTCCAAGTCGCTAACCTAAGTCTAGTATCCTGGATTAGCTTTTTTACCCGCACACGTCTAGCTTGTTGCAGGAACCCTTGCGTATTTATCGTCGCATCCGGGCGCCGATGCGAGGCCCCTTGCCTATTTTTGGAGACACCCAGTGGCAGGCGCAACGCCCCTTGCCTATTTTTCGAGACACCCGGTGGCAGGCGCAACGCATCGCTTAAGGGGAATGCCCTAGCATTAGCACGTATATTCATAGGATTCATGTTCATAAGGATCTGACAAAGTTTTACGCTGGCTGTCAGCTACCTAACGCAACCCTCCTCCTTTATCCGGACTTGGGACCGGCAGTGTAAAAAAATATAAGAAGTTGAGCACGACACAGGCGGAGTTCCACCAATTACCAAAGCATGAAATTCTGTTCAGACATCTTTTTTTTTGGCAAAGCCACGTCATCACCTTAAACCTTCTATGGGACTAATTTATCTGTTGAAGGCCTATTTTGCTGAGAATGATGACGAATATGATCTTGGTTATAATTCCCAAGACAATGAAGGGGTAGGTGTTTGATATTCCAGCAAAGCTATTTTGTAGCCATTGTTTCTCGAAAAATGTATCTTGTTTTCTTGAAAAGGAGTTTAGTGCATGAGATTTTATAGAAACCCATGACCTTTGGGAAGGAGTTTAGTGCATTAGATTTTATAGAAACCCATGACGTTTGGGACCAAAGTTGGAATTTTTTTACGAGTGAAAACAGATCCAGATGATCTCTTTCAAAGGAAAAAAAACTTATCAGCTTGTGCAAGTCAAGGAATGAGCTTGAACAGAAAGCCATACGAACATGTGGATACAATAAAGCATTGGATTTGGTGAGAGCTTGATTTGTTGCACAAAACTTATTGACTGAGCAAATGGTCAAGGATGGAGAGGCCAAAATTGTGAACCCGGCGGATGGTAGCAATGAAAGGTACCGCCGCCGGAAAAATGGAAAACCAGGATCGAGTTTGCTTGTGAGAGCTTTATCGCTCTGATACCATGTGGAATTTATATAAACAAATGAAGAGAATACTTAGGTTTTTATTATTCAACTTGGTTAAACAACTGCACATGCATAGATATATATAGCATTTGGAATGCTCAGCTACTACCCATGAAATCGGATATAACCAAAACTAACTACAACAACTTCCTTGATATATGGATAGAACTTTGACTGCAAAAGATATCCGTTGTAACTGAGTGCTGAGAATGATGTGGACTGACTTGGTCATTGTTGACTGAGTAGGGGCTGCGCCATTTCCTTAATAGAAGTTTTCAAAATATCTATTTATTTGGCACGGGCTACTCCAAGAGTTTCCGAAAGCTGAAGGCCAAGCTTTTTTGAAGGAGGGGAGAATGATGTAACCGTGTTTGACACGTGGTGCGATGATTAAGTGGGTCCAAGAGGATTTTTAGTTGTTGTTAAATTTTATTTGTTATATTTAGTAAAATGAGGATATTTCTTTGCGATGTTCATAAGTTAGTAGATTATAATCAGTAATTATCTTTTATTGTTGATTATGTCTCCCAATTAATTTAGGTATTAATCCTTAGCTATTTGGTAGATTTAGGACTCTAGTTAAGCCTACAAAGAAGGCCATTTCCCTTTTTTTTGTTGTCACTTGTAATTTATGACTGATAGATATTGAGAATTGAAAGATGATATTCTTTATTTTCATGTTTGATTATTATCCCTGCTGCATGTACATCATACACTAATTCTAGTTCCCACAATTGCAAGTTCGTGCCTATGGAAGATAACCCCCATAGACACAAACAATATGATGGGAGTCATCTTCCATTATTTCTTCGTTCGTGTGTGTGTGAATATTCCACTTTGTTTATATCAAATTGGTATCCGAGCGGTGGTGTTCGGCGATTGGGAATTCGGGTAGCTCCATTCAGAAGAAGCTGACGACCAATTGCAGCAGGTTCACCCCAAGCAGACTTCGGCATACTCTTAACTTCACTGCCCCAAGCGGCGGAACCCTCAACTCTGTACAAATGCTATTAAATATCGTGAACTAATGGATGTGGATATTATGGTATCCATCATGGATAATCCGTATCCGAAGCTGAATATCCATATTTATGGACATTTGTTTATCCGAATATCCATATGATATTAGTATTATTTTCTATTTTTTTAATTATACTAGTTATACGAGGGATCAACTTATAGCGGTGTAAACTAAGAGTAGTTTACAACATTTTAAAACCTTTTATGTGGTGCATAATTCAATAATCGAACGGTTGGATTTGACAAAATTGCGACGTATAATATGGTAAAAAAATATCTCGTTAATCGGATACTGAGAAGGATCCAATCAGCATGCTCACTTTATTTTGAATTTCCTTAACTATATAATTTTAGTTTAAATCATACAATCATGATGGGTTACCTCTTGATCACCGGTTAGTTTGGTTTTTAAAATTGAACATTCAATGGGAAATGATTATCAAGTCCAACGGTTGGTTTATTGAATTATCAATTACATAAATAGTTATTGAAAGGTGTAAACTCCTCTAGTTTCCATCGGTGTAAGTTGATCCCTCCTGATATAGATATAAGCACAATAAATAAAGTTCTATTACTTATGTCGAGTCTTTTTTACGATTTCACACTTTGTGCATCTACATTACATTGGTAATTTCTTTGTCTAAAGTCATAATAACTTTGGACATTATCCCTTATGTTAGACATATTCGCAACTTATAAATCAATATTTCTTCCTTCATATGTTCACTTAAATGATTTCTCAAAGTCTCATTGATCTGATATGACTCATTATTAAGTCAAAAAGGGGTCACTTAGTTTACATTAAATGTTAGTACTTGTTTTCAAGCCTCTTGAAATTTGATTCTTTCTTTTTAAAAAATCATCTATCCTAAAATATTTTATATATTTTTATTGAGATTTTGCCAATTCTCAATTTATTGCTAGATTAGTGCAATGTATATTAAATAATGAAACCATATAAGGATATTATCCAAATTCAGTATCCGAAAGGATAAGGATAATTGTGCGTACTGACGAATGCAGATAGTTTTATTTCTAAACGGATAAAGATGATGGATAGTATGGTATTTTCTTTGTATCGGTTCATTTTACACCCCTAAATTTAGCCATGACCCGTATCATAACTGCCCTAATGTCTTCTCTTGCTGGCTCCGATGGGTCTCGTTACAACTTGTTTTCCCGTTTTTCCAAATGGAGGTTGCTCACTGTCATTATAGATTGCGACTCGAGTGATAATCTCATCTATCGAGACATCGTGACGATGTTTGATTTACACACCTTGCCGTTGAGATCACTGTGCCGCATATGGAGCCCCACTCGTGCAGACAGTGTCGCGTTCCATTCTTTATTAGGCCATACACTGAGGTCCTTTACCCTGTCGTGGGTATGACCATATCTCACCTCCTTGGCTGGCTATAGCACCAATGCAGTATACAACATGTGCTTCTGCATGAGGTGAAGCTCGTTCTTTCACACTGATGAGGAGGGGATGTGCTATGCACTTGTTATACCCTCTCCAGTCCACGCGGTTTTTCAGGCCGTGCTTGCAACCTCTCTCAGAGATCCAGCAATCCAGCATGCTATACTCTTTACCAATGGCCCAACCGCCCAACTTGCCTCACTACTAGATGGCCAATGTTGAGCACACAAAGCTTCAGAGGCAGGTTTTAGAGTTTTGTGAACATAGGTTACTTTAATGTCACAGTGTGTTGTCCCGACTCTACTCACACTTGAAGAAAAACAACAGTTGACGAATGTGTGTTGATAGTCGTGCTATCGACAAGATTACAGTATAGTACCTCTTTCTCGATTTCCTGATTAGATGATATGTTTGATCAAGTTCACCTTCACAGGACCTGCGTCCTTTTTAAGTTGGATCTGAAGAGTAATAAATATGGGCATGAGTGGAATCTGACTTTTTTAAAAGTAAAGACGACCCATGCGAGTGAACCATGACGGGGGTACCAAAACTTAAAGAACACTAAGAAATTCTAGCGTCATCTCGTAAAATTAAATTGTGCAAGGGTTTATGAATAATAAGAAGAAATTTTTTAAAAATGAAGTTAGTCTCTGGCTCAATTTTAATGCCTATTTTTTACGTACGATTTAACTGTCATTATGAAATATTGGACAGTGTTAATTTTAATAAATTAGTTCCACAACAATTTTTTATTTTTGAAGTGAATAGATGAAAGTATGTATATACAATTATAAAAATATGGGGATCTTAAGCATTTGGTCCCATTTTTATAAATATACCCCCATGTATTTGTTTTTTTAGTTGTTGTTCTTGTTGTAACAACTATGGGACAAGTGCCATTCTATGGAACAAGTGTCATTTTCTGAAAAAAGAAAGAGGGGTGGTTACAGAGAGGTTAGAGGCGGTTTTGGGTGGTTATGAGACTTAATAAAAGTTAAAAAATTCACGTCTAACACAACTTTGAAAATTGGACTAAAGCCAAAAAAAACTAGAAAATATATTTATGTCACCGTGCCTTTGTCGTGTCGTGTCATGTCAAAAATTTTTTTAAATTTGTTGTGCCAGCGTGACGGTGTCGTGTCGAGCACGACACCCGTATTTGTCTTCGTGCTTCATAGGTTTCGACGATATCCGGAATCTGTACGTGTGAGATGCCCAGTTTGACCCCATCATAGAGGAGTATTAGTGCCATTATGGTATCACGGATGAGGATTTGTTTCGAGATGGTTTCCTTTTTAGGGGCGCGACCTACGACATTCTCGCATCCTCCCTCTGGGAGAAGATCATTGTTGGGATTCATGAGGGTGATTTAGTCGGTTACATGGGGGTTGCTCGAATGCTTAGCCTCCTTCGTGAACGTTTCAATTGGCTTACCATTTGAAAGGACGCAAATGCCTTTATTTGACGACGCTTTACATGCCAAACCGCCAAGTGCCAACATTCTAACGGTCGTCTATACACTTCCCCCTCGGTTTTGGGGGTACCTTGATTAGAATTAACTATGGATTACATCGTTAGCCTATGACGAATATCACGCGTTTTTTATTTGATCTTTGTTATTGTTGTCCGATTCTTGAAGATGGGCTATTTTATACCATGCGCCCGAACTTCTGATGGATTTGTGATGCCTCCCTTAGGGGCTTGTATGGTTCGGTCGCTTTGGTTTGGGGGATTATTTTGAGCATGAACCGACCTTATCGGTTTTCCCACTCTTAAAATCGTAACAGAACTGGTTATGTTAGTTTTGGGTCCGTTTTTCTCTTTAGAGAAATCACGTCCCCAAAAAATTTATGGATGAAATTACACACACACACACATATATATATATATATATATATATAATATGCAGATTCATAATTGTCAGAGGCGAAAGGCGCACGAAGGCGCCAATGTCTTGTGGAGCCTAGGCATAAGGGGAGGGGCACGCCTGATCAAAGTGTGACGTAAAGTTTATAAAACTTGCAAAAGTTGTATATTTATAATAATAAGATCATTTATGCTCTAAATTTAAAATGTATGACACAAATTACTATTAAACATGGTTATGAAGAGACTTATGAGAAGAAAGAAGAAGAAAATAGAGCTTTAAACCATAAAAATTAGGGCTTTTTAATTGGATGAAGAAAATGATGATTAAAACAAGATTTACCAGGAAATGGGTTGTGTGGGTATTAGTGCTTGCTCATCATTTCCTCCACTCCTAACCAATTTTGAATATCCTAATTACTCAAATTGAAATCTTTCAAATTCGACCCCACCAAAAACATACAATAACCTTTGTTTTAATACCAACCAACAACTATAATAAATTAACCAAATATATATATATATATATATATATATATACATGTGTGTGTGTGTGTGTGTAAAGGTACTATAATGAAATAGGTAAATGCTGTTTATCACAATCTTAATCAAAAGTTCACATTCGCAATTAGAACAAAAACATAACACAAAAAAGACCCAAAATCAAGAATTAACCATTATATATATATAATTGTGATAAACAGCATTTACCTATTTCATTATAGTACCTTTACACACACACACACACACATGTATATATATATATATATATATATATATATATAGGGAAAGGATCAAGTGAGGTCCCAGTTTGAGGACCCTGAATGAGGTCCATTTTTTTAAAATAGTAAAACAAATATTTTTGGGCTAATTTTTTTTATATGGTTTTTAAACATTTCAATAGGAACTGACAAAGTTTGACCGATTTTTTTAAAATAGTAAAAAATTTGATTTTGAGTTGATTATTTTTTTATGGTCCTACTGAAATGTTTAAAAACCATAGAAAAAAATGAACTCCAAATTATTTTTTTTACTATTTTAAAAAAATGGACCTTATTCAGGGTCCTCAAACTGAGGGACCTCACTTGATCCGCTCTCTCTCTCTCTCTCTCTCTCTATATATATATATATATATATATGTGTGTGTGTGTGTGTGTGTGTGTGTGTGTGTGTGTGTGTTTAAATACCAAATTTATTTAACAATATTATTATCATATAATCAATAAAAGAAAAGATATTGAGATATTTGAAAGAAAAGATACTCCAAAATGTGTGAAAATCAAAATCAAAATCAACATATAAATTGATGTAAGATGCAACACTGTTGGAGTTTAATTTTTTTTCTTTTGTCTTGAGAAATATAAAGTTTCACTTAGGAATCAAGGACTTCGTTTTGTTAGTCTTGGGGTGGGAAATCATCTAGTCTTTCATATTCTATTGGCATGTGTAAGAAATTAGCATATCAATTGATCCATTCTTATATTGGTGGCGTTATCACAAACTTTTTAACGAGGCGGACCACGCCTTAAGCCTGGTACCTAGGCACACAGGGCACGACCCTTATTGAAGGATCCTTGCATGTGTGAGACAAGGCGTTAATGCTGCGCCGAGGTGAGCCTGGAGCCTAGGCGCACCTTTAATAAGAATGTGCAGATTCATACAGTTTTAGTCTCAAAACAAACAAAAAATTGTAGCATATTAAATTAGGGCTTCAATTTCAGATAAATATGAAGGGAGAAGCCCTAATCAAAGAGGTGAATACTTAACTTCAGTAATTCACACTATATTAAACTTACAAATTCAAAACATATCACATTAGGGCTTCAACTTGGGATAAACATGAAACATACCTTGTTCGATTTCTACTATTTCTACTTCAAAATTCTTTAGATGTGTTTGATTTCTGCCTTGAATTGTTTCAGTTCTTTGAATTTCTTCGTTTGGTTCATTCATTCATGATGCCTTAACATGAAAAGAAAATGTTTCGTAGAGTCTTTGGAGAGGGACTGGTGAAGATGAAAAGTAAATGTTTTTTTTATGAGAGACGAACGTTGAGAGGGGAAAATGGAAATGCCAATGGAAGGTTTTGATCTTTAAGAGGTCTGAATTAAAGGTAGTAATATCATGTCCCTGAACAGAGTCACTTGGTTTGGTGGAACTGAATTTTACTTCACCAAAACCATGGAGCGAATTAAGACTGCTCGGTTCTCTTGTACATAAACTGTAGGCTGAATCGGGTGGAAAAAACTAACTTTTGACCTCCGATTCGGGCCGGGGCAAGTCGATTTCTCTATTCACCATTTTTTTTCCACCCCTAGCCTCAATGACTAGTCTCCATCTATGAGAGATGGTTCGGTTTCACGGTGTTCCCCGTAGTATCACGTACGACTGGTATGTTTGCTTAGCGGGTCATTTCCGACCATGGTTCAAGTTATCAGCCGAGTCAACTCAGTATTGCCTGAGTTGGCTTGGTATCGAGGGCACCGTTCCAATTTCGGGTCACGATTAAAAAAAGAATTTTTAAATATCGTTTCATTTTCGCGGGTATTGAATGAGAAACAAAAGAAACTAAAGGGATAGATAGCAGAAAAAATTCGAAGGAGCATCAAAGATGGTTACGAGTGAGTTTTAGGGTAGGAAGTTTCGATCATTCTTGATTTACAAACCACAAGACATCTTCTCCTACCAACCTTGTTTGTCGGAGCCCTTAACTCATCATTCATCAGTTGCCGAAGCAGCTACTTGGAGATCTCTCTCGCTTTGGCCGGAGCTTTCACTTTGGCTTCGCACCAAAAAAATAATTGGCCGATTCTCTCTCATCTCTAGGTAATTGTTAAATGGTTTGTTAATGTTTAGATGTTGTAAAAAACGAGTGGTTCAAGTATAAGCCATGACCGGTTACTTTTTTTCCTTTTCTAGACAAATAATTAAAATTTATCATATTATATGGTAGAATGACTCCTAAACTATATTTGAAGACGATTTCATCTTGAATGAGTGGATTCCGGAGAATAACGAGGGGGTCTTATCATTTAACGACTTAGCTTGGTTAGATGAAGGTATTCAACAAAGTGAGGAGGAGGGGAGGAGGTCTCAATCAACCGGAACCAGCTAGTGTTCTTTCGAGTTTTGATGATGATCAAGGTGGTAATGGTAATGATGGTTTGCAAGATATTCTTGGTACTTATGGTAAAAGATGATGATGATGGCCAAGGTGGTGGATGTTAATAAGGGAGCTGCTGGTGGTAGCCGACAAAGGAGTGGAGTTGATAGTACTCAACAAAGGGGTAGTTCTTACAATACTAGTACCCAAAATGGTGGTAGTATGACATGGACATAAGGGGATGAAAACCACTATGCCACACAAAACACAAATTAGAGGTATTGTTCAGGAATTACTGAACAACGTAGACATTTAAACAACTTGACGAGATTCCCTAGATATGAAGCACGGGTGCGGGTGCAATGGGTGTTTTGAAGAATCAGTGCTTCATAATTTCCTAATAGTGACGAGTATTCAAGCGGATACAGTCTCAAACGTCTTGATGACATTGGATTTAGTGACAGATCGTACATACCGTGGAGGGAGACGTAGTATCTTTGGGATTGGGAGTGGCACTAATAGTTTTGGTCCTCCAGCACAACTTCCGAGATCTACTAGTACTAGTACAAGTGGATATTATGATCGTTAGAGATACCATTTTAGATCTACTAGTAGTAACAATATAGCTGGTGGTGGTTACTATGAATATAATAAAGGAACGTGTATTATGGTAAATCTCCAACTAATAGTGATGAGTGCCGAGGCTTTTGATAGTATCATCGGGGTGGTCATCCAGAAGATCATCTATCACATTTTTCAAATTATGAGTCATCCAACCAGTTATTGCAACCCTCTCTACGCTTCAATATGGTTCATATTTCTTCCCTTACCCTACTGGAGGAAATTACCCTTACTCACATCTTTACTATGATTAATATCGCAACTAGATATGGAGACGAAAATGATGAAAACAATGTAGTTATTTCTAATCAACTTTATATGACTTCTATATCAAGTTCAATGTGTCATTAGATTGTTTTTCTATTTTTCTATTAATTTATTATGGACTATTGAATCTGACAATTTCGACGCACCTCAGGATATTAAATTAGACAATGCTATGCTTATTAAATGATGATTCTTATTTGATTGGTTCAAATTATTAATCTTATTTTATTTTTTTAATAGTTTTTTAGATATTTTTTGAGCTCTCTAACTAGCGTATCAATGCGTATCACCCGATACCGAGACATGGTTGAAAATCGGGTGTATGATACGGGGACAGGGACTTTGAACATGTTTCTGGCGTACATGTGGAAGCTCCTCTGAAATTCTCTACAATGTCCCACGCCCTTCTCCCTGGTGACCAATCAGAGGCCAATCAAAGTGACGGTGATCTCCGTTACTTGGAATCTTATATCCCCAGAGTTAGGGTGCCATTCTTTCCGCAACTGAGTTTGATATAAAAAATGCTGTCAACCAATCTGCAAGGCTCTTCCCTTTTCAGATTGTTTTGGGGACCTTGCCATCCATGCCAATTGATCTTGTCGAGCTACCAGCCACCCACTACTCTTTTGTGTCTACTGGCTTCTGAGTTTGTCGCACTCTTACTGCTTATTCATGCCAAAGTCCGTTACGGCATTAAGGTATGTATACCTCCTACAACGTATGTACGGGCTCATTGCATGTTCAACATTGTTAGATCTCACCTTTCCACGTGACCCTATGCCCCACCCATTCAGTTTCACTGAAGAGGGATTCTTGCCTCATAGACTCGCCACTGGCTTGTGTACCCTCTTCCTCATTAGTTGGGTTAGTCATCCAGAGTGCGAAGACAACTGGATCTTTGAACCCAGCCTTCAGCACATGAACTCTGATATCTATCACTAGTACTGTAGGTACGTGGACTCTAAGAGTGATGGGGGAGATGAGGCATGAGTGGCATTGTTTTAGTTTTCATTATAGATATATTTAGAGCTTCTCTATTAGACCCATGACATCATCCTAATCTAGAACCTTCTCATTATTCCCTTGTATTGTACCCTATATATAGAGTCCTACCTCATTTGGGAGGCACTGCACATTGTTTAAGGGAGATGACTAGCGGCTGAAGCACCCATTACATGTGTGCAAGTTATAGTCAATTGTAACAAAATGATAGGTGGTCATTATTAACTGTTGTTAACCGTTTCAAAATAATGGAGGACAATATTGGAAAGTTCAAAATTTGAGAGGTTTCAAAAAAGGGATCACCAAAGTGCTATTTCCTTTTATATAATAGTAGATTATACGAGTATAAAGGAGAATTGTCTTCCACTACTTCTTCTAGTGTGTATATGAATATTCCATTGTGTTTACATTTTATATACACTCATTGCACCACCACATAACAAAAAATAAATAAAACTCAATTAAGTAGTATCTTTATCAACACATTTTGAAATTTTAACATAAAAAGTACAAAGCAAAATATAAGCAATAACTTGAGTTTTTTTTTCCCAGTAGTCATTGAACTCCTAAAATGAAAAAAGAACATAATCGTTGTTCAAATTTATTTCAAAGATTTTTTTGTAAAACCACATTTTTATATATTTGTTCATTAAAAAATTGTTGTAGACATCATAGTTTGGGATGATTAATGAAGTCGATAGGGAGCGTATAGACTATATCACATAGAATTAAAATAAAATTATAGTGAATGTTGAACCCCAAAAGGAAATGCAATGATCAAACATAGATAAGAAGCATGGGAAGCAGACCAAACGTACCAATATTCAAAACAATAAATCAAATGAGAATTTGAAAGCTTCCGTTGGAAAGTAAAAGATCATGAGAGATTGTGACCGAGAACAGAAAAATACAAAAGAATGAGGGGGATTTTAATCAGCTGTCTCTTTAAAAGCTAAACGTATGTATTAAAAGGAGGTATTACGAGTTTAAACTTTTATATATTAGTAAGAATGTTTAGAAGGTGAAACTCATTAAACGTTAGGAGGCATTAACTCAACGATTTTGATGAGATGAGTAGTTTGTCTATCCATAAAGAAGTTTTTTGCGCTTTCTTATATAGTATATCTAAGAATTTATTCATTTATTTTTAGTTAGTAGAAGTTGTTAACTTTAACGGCAACACTGGACTTTTTTTTCCGTTTCAGGTGCTCATTAAGTTCAATGTTCCAGAGGAGCAGATTGCAAAACAGACCAGGTGGCATCGCATTGCTATGATTCGCAAGCTTTCAAGTGAGCAAGCTGCCTCGGGAGTCAAGGTTGATCCAACAACAATAAGTAAGTACGCCCGTGGCCAACGGATGTCCTTTTTGCAGCTTCAGCAGCAAACCAGAGAAAAGTGTCAAGAAATTTGGGATCGGCAAGGTCAAAGTCTTTCCACCATTGATGATGAAGAGATTGAGAGTGACGTGGAAGCAAATAGTGACCTAGACTCCTTTGCCGGGGACCTTGAAAATCTGCTGGATGCAGAAGAATGTGAAGAAGGGGAAGAGGGTGATTATGAGTCCAAGCATGACAATGCAGATGGTGTTAAGGGACTCAAAATGAGGAGGCGCCCTTCTCAAGTTCAAGCACAAGAGGAAATTGAAGACGAGGCAGCTGAAGCAGCGGAACTATGCAGGATACTCATGGACGGTATGGAATCTATTGGATAAATTGCTTCCAGTTTACATGTATAATTTATATGTAATTTTTACACCTCATCAAAACCATTATTAATTATTTTAGTTTGTTTAAATTTATAAATCTTTTTAGTGTATATTTTGTGTTACTTACTATTTGTCCTAGCACTTGCTAAAATGTTGAATGTATTAAAAATTTATGCATTCTTTACTCACCTTATAAAGAAGTTCCGTCTCCGCCCATGAATATGGGCTATTTCCCTATGTTAGTCCTCCCAATTAATGCTGCTTGGAGGGATGGAGAGGGAATGGACCTAACCTGTAGCATTTTCAGTTGTAACGTAATAGTAGAAAATACACCTTTCATTTATCGTGATATATATATATATATATATATATATATATATATTAGTCAGGCTCTCCAACATACCTTCTAGCAACATACCTATGAACATACCCATTTTTTAAAATAGTAAAAAAAATAATTTTGAGATGATATGTTTTATATGGGTTCATGATATTTCAGTGTGCCCCTATAAAAAAATCAATTGAAAATAATGTTTTTTGTCATTTTTGAAAATAGGTAAAAAAACTTACAGTTTTTACCCTTTAAAACTGTCAGTTTTTTTATCCATTTTTTAAAAATAACATAACACATTATTTTGAGCTGAATATTTTTCCAGGGTACATTGAAATATCATGAACCTATATAAAAGATATCAACTCAAAAGTATTTTTTTTACTATTTTAAAAAAAAAGATATGTTCATAGATATGTTTAGTGAGGTATGTTGGAGAGCCCGACTCTCTCTCTATATATATATCAAGGTTCTAAAAAACGTAGTGCGTGATCGAGGCGTGGAGGCCAAGCCTTAAGCCTAGGCGGGCCTTAGGCGTAAAAAGACGTTTATAGGCCTTTTTAATATATTTTAATATTTTTTAACCATAACAAGGCTATTAAAATACTAAAATTGTACATATCATAAAAATATGTCTGAATATTTGCAAATTAAAATACTATTTGATTATTTTGGACGAGATAATGATCCGATTTGTAAAAAAAATCTTGAAAAGGCAATATCGTTTCACTAAAGCATTGTTGTTTTTAGAAAAAATGCGCCTTAAGGCTTTTACCAAGAATAAGGCGTAAAAAGCTTAAGGCGGGGCGTTTCTCCCAAGCCTCAAGTCTAGGCGTGTATATATATATATATATATATATATATATATATATATATATATATATTAACCGTTTAACTTTTGTGCAGATGACGAGGCTGAGCGGAAGAAGAGGAAAAAGACCAGATTTGTAGGGAATCGAGTGGGATTGGCTCCAGGCTCACAATTAAGTTATAGTTTGGAAAATGCAGACCGAGTTAAGAAAACTAACACGGTTGTCAAGCAATTCACTGGTGTCACGGAACCTGATGGATCACATGCATCGAAAGAGAATATCAATAGAGACCCAAAGGAGGTATGGTATTGGCTCTGTTTTTCAACTACCCGTTTTTGAATTGACCGGTCTTACTTTGAGGTGGACCATATCTGTTATTTGGCCATGCATAACAATTTGTTAAGTGATTGAAAACACTATGTTTTGGTGGCAGGAGGAACGGTTTTCTACTAGACGGAACATCTTTGGAAACGTGAAACCAAAGAAAAAGAATGACATTGACCACATAAGTTTACTCAAAAAGAAAGTTAAAATATTGGGAGATGGAATTAAGGTAACTCTCTCTCTCTCTCTCTCTCTCTCTCACACACACACACACACATATGAAAGAGAGGGATGCACTACATTGTCTTTATTTAATCATTACACGAGGGTTTGACATTGTCGTTACTTAATTATTACATGAGGGTTCTTTTTCATGTCAATGGCAATAGTTTTTGCCTTATTTTATATATCTAATGACAAACTAACTGGCTTCTATCTGAAACTAGATTGTCAAGGAAAAGAAATCAGCAAGAGAAAGTTTTGTTTGTGGAGCCTGTGGTCAGGTGTGTTTCATAAATGGCTAAATGTGAGCTTTTTACCAGTCAACAAATAATTGGTAAATATCACTATGATGGTTTTTCTTCTTGTGATACATCAGCTTGGTCACATGAGGACCAACAAGAACTGCCCCAAGTATGGAGAAGATTCAGAAACACAAACTGAAAGTAGAGATCCAGAAAAAGCGTCACTGAAAGCTAGTTCCGTGGACCTCACGGCTCAGACCCAGCAGAAAACTTCGATAAAGAAACTTGTATCAAAAAGTGCAACAAAAATTGCTCTGATAGAAGCTCCTCCTGAGGACGATAAGTCTAGTTCAAAGGCTAAAGTTCTGAAGGTCAAATGTGGGTCCACCGACAAGCTTCCCGATAGAGTTACCCCCGCCACTTCACAGATTTCTGACAGACCAGTAATGTCTGATACTGAGACTGCGAATAAGTCTGCAGTTAAAGTTAATAAAATAATATTTTCCAACAAGATGAAACCTGACGATATGCTAGTTGAATCTCACAAGCCCTCCATTGTGATAAGGCCACCAGCGGAGACTGATAGAGAGAAACCTCGGAAGAAAATTATTATCAAACGGCCAAAAGAAGTCGTTGATCTGGACCAGGTCAGTCAGGAAGGAAGCACTGGCCTCGAGCACAGGAAAACAAAGAAAATTATTGAGCTGTCTAGTTTTCAAAAGCATAAAAGAGAGAAGGAAAGCAAACACTCTGAAGAACCAGTAAAGAGAAAAAACAGAGAGGAAAAACGATGGTGGGAACAAAGAGAAAAGAGGAGAATTGCGGAGAGAGAGAGAGAAGAAGCTGCGAGGAGGATTTACGAGGAGCAAACGAGAAAGCTAGAAGAGCAGGAGAGGGTAGATGAGATCAGAAGATATGAAGAATCCATAAGAATAGAGAGGGAGGAAGAAGAACTTCAGAAGGCGAGGACGAAGAAAAAGAAGAATAAAAGAGTAGATATGAGAGATGACTATGTAGATGATCTACGGCCAAGAAGAAACGATAGAAGGATCCTAGAAAGAGAACGGACATCGAAGAGGCGGCCAGTACTTGAAATGGGAAAGTTTGGTGCAGAGTATGCCCCGTCCACTAAGCGCCGCAGAGGGGGAGAGGTAATTAACACCATTGCGCATCATTATTTCTTCATATTCTATGAGTTTTCCCTAATTTAACTTGGTACTTTATTTTACCACCTTTCATTAACTTCTGGCTCCTTTACAAATCAGTCCTTGGAATTGTCACTTGCATTTCTCTTCTTACTTTACCAATAGTCTAATGGAAGCACTAAGTGGGGATTGATTAGAGAACTGTAATATTTATAATGCATAAAACTCCCTTAACTTGATTCAAAGACGACTTATGTGTCACTAAAATTCGTTGTTAATAAGGTGGTCTTTGCAACAAAATGCATGATCAGTGGTTCTTATGCATTAAAAGTGATGGGCAGAGGGGGCACAATTAAGTGTAAACATGTTGATTCAAAAATTATGTGACACCCCGACTAATTAAATACCGGGTAGCTATTCCTTTATTAAATTAATACAAAATGCCAAGTTGGTTTAGTTAATAGCATCACTGTCGAAAACATTTTAATGATTACTAACTACCTGGTATTTAAAAAGTAAGATGTCAAATTTTAAATTAAATCTGATTAACATGCAATAAATGAATTATGAAAGAATAGCATAACCATTCACAATAAAGTCCCAATAGTATAATCAACAAGTAATAAAGAGTCTAGAGGAAATACTCCTCACAACAATCCCAATATGGAAATAAATAAAACAAGTCTGCATCCTGAATTAATTACAAACCAAAGTCTGAATAACTGAAATATAAAATGTCTCTAAAGAAATGGGCGACATGCCCTACAATGATGAAACTGAATATGGAGTCAAGACTAGAAAAGAGGCGTCTACTGTCAAAGCCCTGTAACTTCCACAACAGCTACAGCTCGTCACCTGAATGGAAATACTATGCATGGTGTCCTTGTGGTTGGGCACCTAAAAGGTTTTTACAAAAAAAAATAGATTTGAAAGCAAACGGGTCAGAGCCCGAAAGTGGAGAGTATTTTAAAAACAGCAAGTGCTTTAATAACATTTAAAACAATGAATGCAAGATACATGTTAGGACGTGCTCTCACATGAAATACTCACCTCTCGTCTAACTGTGCACTCCTAACGTTCCTGTACCCATTCATGTGTTATTTATATCTAACTAAACCATCATAAGTTCTAACCCAACTACTCGATTCACAATATGAATTCCCAATGTTATCACTTAAATAGATAGCTTTACTTGAACTCGGATTCTCAATTATTAGCATTCCCGTTTACTGGAGGTTATCCCCTTATTTATCTTCTCAAGGAGTTACTATAAATGATTCTCATAAATAAACATAACAATTCCTTTTCATTTAACCGTATATTATTCACATCATAAATATACAATATAAGCACCCCGAGGCTAAGCTGTGGTGCACACATACTCTGCTATCCATCCCGGTACATCACGTACATAAGGATTACAAATTCCGAATCTCTCAGGAATTGTTAGAATAAGCACAACACGCAAAAATGGAGGCGAACATAATACAAATTATCCATGGGTCACGTACATACCTACGCTCCATAGTCAGCTGACTTATTAATTCACAAATAAGTCATTCTAGCATTATGTTCTTAAGGTACCAATCTAAATCCGGGCACACAAGGATGAGATGTCCCTAAGCGAACGTAAACCTCCCGTGATAGCAAGTATGGTAGGTATGTCATACACATAAAATCATATACTAAGCATTCACACATCTTAGATGTCTCAATATTAATAAAGGTACATTCTACATCCTTATACCATTATTCCAATTTTATACATTTTTAAGTCTTCCGATAATATATAAGGTAGACTGTCGACACAGCTCATGTCATCGCTTCTTGTACTTAAAACCCATCTCAAAGGGATTACTAAGTCTCCTATTATTCCCACACATAACATCATTATTCTTAAGGTCCTTACTTCTGCCCCAAACCTCATTTCATCAATTTATTCAAATTTACTCTTTTAATCCTAATATTATCTCACTCATCGAGTTTCATTAGCTTTTAGAATAATTCCTCAAATTGAATTCTAATTAAGGTCCAAATTTTATAACCATACCTACTGGTCTTCCTTAAGTCTAAGGATATTCATAAAGTCTCCAATAATAATTTCTAAGGGTTAACATCATTAAAATTTAACTAGGAAAATTTTACTCTTTCTAGGAAGGTCGATCGATCGACCTTGAACCTCGATCGATCGATGGTGGTTGATCGATCGACTGATGAATGTCGATCAATCGATTGCACCAGGTAGGCTACGGACTGCTTCGTTTTGCAGTCCTCAAATCATCCCAAAACTCCATTATAATGCATGAAACTCTAATATAACGTTATACTATCATCATACAACCATCCTACAACATTGTTAACGTTCTAAAACCAATAATTCATCAACCAAGGGCTTTATTTGGATCAAAACTTTATCAAGAACCCTAGTTTTCTATTTCTTTCAAGAACATTAATAAACCTCTTCTTAAATCTGTTTTTTAGGTCATCAAGGGTTCTATATGAATTCATAATTCGTCCAGAATATGTCTACATGCAATTCCTAACATAGTTCATAGTTTTAATCCTCAAATTCATGGGTCTATATCAATCTTTCAAGACAAAATTCGATAATTACCTAAACATGGAAGAACACATTCATGGAATTAATTGTAACTAAATCACTTGCCTTATGTTCCAGATTTGTTGTTGGTTGAAGATGGTTGAATTCCTCTCTCTCTCTCTGCAGAATTCTCCTCTCTCTCTCTCTCTCTACAAGTTCTTCTCAAGATGACAATGGAGGTGGGGGTTGGTTTTTGGCAAGTTTAATGTTTCTTAACTTCTCCCGTAGCCCACTACCTAGATTGGGGTTGAAAATGGGTTAGTGGGTTAAGACTAAATCAGATTTTTAACTCTAATTTTCGTGGGTTTTAATTCCCAAAATTCCGAAATTACCAAACTACCCTTTTGGGTTTCCGGTATGGCCCAAAAATGCCCGGGACCCAAACTAAACCCCCGGCTAGTGTTTTCTGACTATTTCGACCCTTCTGGACGCGTTGGCGCACTCAAA
This sequence comes from Sambucus nigra, assembly GCA_949130495.1. Lineage (NCBI taxonomy): Eukaryota > Viridiplantae > Streptophyta > Magnoliopsida > Dipsacales > Adoxaceae > Sambucus > Sambucus nigra. The sequence continues at coordinate 407,086,432 of OX422208.1, read as the reverse complement.
ATGACCATACGGTTGATAAAAATAAAATTCACTTTTTAATTAAACTAAATATTTTCCTGACACGACTGTCACGCGCGTCCCAACAAAATTTCTCAAATTGCCGTATTTCTATCTCACGACAAATTCAATATTTTCAATATTTATATATTGCCATATATACACATTATAATCAAATACCAACTCACATCTCGTTAGTATTTTATCCGGATTAATTCTCAATTAATTCACATTTAATTTAATTAATCCCATAAATAAATATGGATAAAAATGCGGGTTATTACAAATTATTGAAAATTTAATATTAATTTAAGAGGATTACAGTAGAGACCCACTTATTATGTATGCTACTAATCCTTGCTAGCCAAGAAAAATAGTTAAAAGGGAACTCTTCAAAGATAATTATGCCAACTAAATATTATAATTAAGATGATTCCTAAAACATCTCGTAAAATGTATCTCCATCGATCCAATGCAAAAACTGCATAGTTATAGGGGATTTCTGCACTTTCATCCCGTTTTGTTGTAATTTAGATTAGTTTTGGGAACAAGAATGATAGATTTTGTAAAAGTATTACAGGCAGCCTATTCCTTCTCTTTGACATAGTTTCTTATATTTAAAATCACAGGTTGGTTTGGCAAATATATTAGAGAGCATGGTGGAGACACTCAAGGACAGGTACGAGGTATCGTACCTCTTCTTGAAACCGGTGTCCAAGAAGGAAGCTCCAGACTATCTGGACATCATAAAGCACCCCATGGATCTATCGACGATCAAGGAGAAAGTGCGTAAATTGGAATACAAGAGCCGGGAGGAGTTCAGGCACGATGTGTGGCAGATCACCTTCAATGCCCACCGATACAATGATGGGCGCAACCCGGGTATTCCTCCCCTTGCTGATCAGCTTTTGGAGCTTTGTGACTACTTGTTGAGTGAAAATGATGAAAGCTTGACAGAAGCTGAAGCTGGTATTGAATACAGAGACGGTTAGGTTAGTTAGATTAACCCACATATTTTGTTTTGTCAAATTGGAAAGCTCTAGGTTATTAGGGGAGCATTTCCTTTCCTTTTTTGTTTGGGTCCCCTCGTAAATAGGAATGCCTTTGCACCTTTCATGTTGGTGTAAATTTTAATTATGAAGGCTTCATTGTATTATTAATATACAAGGAAAACAGAGGTAGAAAAAGTAAAGAAAGAATATTCTATAAGTATCAAAAGATATGGGTTCAATAAGCATTCGAGACTTATACTATGAATCTCAAAAAGTATAGAAACAAATATTGAGAAAATGAAAAAAAATTATATGTCAAGTAAATCTTAATGTCATCTAAAATTTCTTAATTTTAACATTCATGCAAGGGAGTGTAGTAAATGAAAATGATCATTTACCCTGAGGTTGAAATGTCACGTGAGCCTCAATTCAACATCGGGTATATGATTCTCTCGCAAACTATTTGTCAAACTATTGTTATTTATATTGGCTTGTGATGGGTGATTTTGACTTTATTTTTAACAAACCCAAAAAATTGGGTGGCATTGCTATTAAAATTATTCCCTAAGCAAATCCTCAATTCTCAAAACAGAGTACCACCTTACTTCTAAAGGGCACCCAATAATTTGATTCACAATACCACGCTAAAAACTAAAGATGGTTATGTTTAAGTTCACCCAAAAATTAAATAAGCATTTTTGAAAGGAAATATTGGTCCCCACCTCATTTTCTTCCCTCGCCCGACTATTCATGTCTCTACTCTGCACCACCAAAATTGCCACGAAAACTAGTTATAATCATTACGTGATATTGTTAGACATGTTTTCTGATCTTTTTGGATCATTTAAATAATCTCAACTCAATGGATAAGTGGACAACATAATAAGAATGGTCGTAGACCTTTAAATCACACACAAAAGTGTCCAAACAATATCTAAGGGTATTTTTCTTCGTTGATGTACGCATTTTGGTATTTCATGAAGGTTTGAAAAGCTTGAAAAATAACAATGGCGATATTACCTAGCTATTGTGGTATAATATTTTCTTCGTTTTTAATTTGTTTGAAGGTGATTTTGAGGGACTCTAAGACGTTAGCAAATAAAAGGAGTGCCTCGTAATTTCTTAAAGTGATTTAGATCAAGGGTCCTAAGAACTGGAGACCCAAGGAATTGTGTGTTTTATTTATTTCTTTGAAGGCCAACGACCTTTGACGGCCTTCAAGAGGTTAGCAAATAAAGGAATGCCTTATTATTTCTTAAAATGATTTATATAAGGGGTCCTAGGACCTCAAGATCTTAGGAAGTGGGTATTTCCTTTATGTGAAGTTTAAGGGCTTTTGAAGGTTTGGACAAATAAAGGAATCCCTTATGGTTCTCTAAACCCTTGATTAAGGGCCCTAAGACCTCAAGACCCTAAGGACCGGCTAATTTTTAATGCAATTTACAATTAGGTCCCTTATTGATAATTTTAAAACATTTAAGGATAATTTACTATTAGGTCCACTTGTTATGCCACTAGTGTGGACTTCTACAAGAAGAGAATTAGTGGACCTAAATGTTTAAAATTTGTTAAAATTCTTTTGGTGTTTAAAATTTGTTTGCGAGTGACCAAAGGGCTCGTTTGGCTCTTGGAATTGAAATGGAAAGGCCAATTTCAATTCCGTGGAATTAAAATTGGCCTTTCAATTCCATTTTCACGACTTGAAATTGGATTGCCAAACGGACCCTAAGAGTAATTTGCTATAATTTTTTTTTGTTTAAAGGTTAAGGGATTGTGAGGACCTTTGATACCTTTAAATAAAAGAATGCCTTACAATTCGTTAAAGTGATTCAGACCAAGGGTTCTAAACCTCATGACCTTAGGAAATGAGTATTTCTTTTATGTGTAAATTACACCAAATCCCCCGAACTATCTCGAGTTTACAGTTGACCCCTCTCAAATATTTCATCTAACAAACTAACCCCCCAAACTATCAACCCATTACAAATAAACCCAAAACACTGCTTCCTGCTTTTTTTTTTCAAGTCTAAATGGATAAAAATACCCTATAGCCATATTTAAAAAAAAAATACCCTCTCTCTCTCCACAAACCCATCTCCCCACCAATACAAACCAATACACCCACATCTCACCAACCTCGCATACCTCAACCATTCAACATCCCCCCCCCCCCCCTTAAAAAAAAAAAAACTATATATAGCCCTTTAGTTAAACATTTTTATATAATTAAACACATAAAACCTTGTTGTACATATTGGCCCCTAACTAAGAAGTTCCCGAAATTTCGCCTCACCTCTACCAAACGATTCAATAAACTAGGGAGAGAGCTCATAGACAGATTTAAGAATCATCACATGAAGGAAATCCAATTTTACACCCCATTACGTGCGTTAATTAATGAGCCGTTGAATGACAAAGGGTATCTTCTTTTTTTTGTTCTTTCATTGAGTATTTACTTTTGTCATTGTGGACCGAGAATCTAGGAGATTCATGAGGGAGAAATGATGATTTCATTGATTACTTAGAGGGGTCGAGATCTTTAAATAGTAATAACTGAGGTCTATATCTTTATTTATCATATACTATGGTATGCCCGTTCCTGAAGGCACGACGCTAATTTTTAAAACTGTACATTGTTAATAGGACCATAAGTCGTATTTAGTTCGCAATAGATAAATATTTTTTTAAATAACATATAGTACAAACCTATTAGTATAGAAAATTTGGGAAATTTTTTAAATAACCCATGCCTGAAGGCACAAAGAGAAATTTACCCCTAATATTAGTAGTTGGACTTATGACACGACGCTATCGCCAGCTATCACAAACACCCTAACAAATGACACACACCTAAACATAAAACTGAACCAAGGTATTCTACATGCACACTTTCAAATCTAAATGAGAAAGATTTGTGATTCTCATTAAAACCACTCAATTAAATATCCATAAAATACTTCTAAATCGGAAATTATTTCTTACAATACCGATGTGAAAAAAATTTAGAAAATTTGGATAAAATTTTCTTTGTTTATATGAATATCCTCCACTGTTTTTAAGAAATACAAACACATGTAGTCCACAAAAATGCTAATACACATCCAGACAATGAGGCCAATAAAATTTAATGGATCAAATTCCATTAATGTAAAATTCATCTTAATACATAAGAAATTCATATCAATACATGATAAATCTAAGAATTGTCATCATGAAGATGAGTTAGAATCAAGTACACTCAATTCAACATTGAATGCAATCAAGATCCATAATTGTTGATTGAAAAAATTAAACCAAATATTTAGTACTCGTAGATAAAGAAGATAAATTTGAAACAATTTAGATTATGTTTCCAAATGTCATTTCTGCACTGGTTTAAAGGTTTAGAATCAACCAATTTGAAACTACAAATAGCATTTCTCCACCGACACAATGGAAGTATTGTAGTGGTGCTTCCTGATATGTTTATATCCCAAGCATTAGCTGCATATCTCAAACAGAGGTATATAATCTGCAAAGTAAAAAGGCAAGATGATATAATTAGATGCTAGTTCAAGGGATATGATGGATGTCTTCATCGTAGAAAAATCCAAAAGTTAATAGAGAAATCCCAAAGATAGGATAAATCCAAAGGCATGAGCTAGCAACTTAATAGATCTTTATTCTAGCTTGGATTGGATTGTGGCAAACCGATCATAGTTCAAAGTCTTGTTCCCATTTGCAACATGTCTACATAAAAAGAGGATAAGAATAGAAACATAAATACTACTACCACCCCAAAATTTAAATTTCTTCAAATTTCGAAGATTTTTATGACAAATTTTACATGATGCCCACAACCGAAGGCCATGTCCTTTGGGTTAGTAAGAAAAATGGGACAAACTTGCAAAAGTTCATGAAAAAATATTAGCACTACTCATTCAAAGCTCATAATCATGAGAAATACAATTTGAAAAACACGCATGAATAAAAAATAGGTATATATTTGGAATTGATGTTTAGAAAGCAAATAGAGCTATATTTAGAACCATGTAGCTGTGCAGCGAAATCAGTTAACAAAGATATGCTGTTAAAGAAAATTAAAGAGACCACTTATCTGAATGCATCAAGTAATCATGCAATGCAATATGTAATCCCCAGTTTACAATAGATCAAAAGTTCACGAGAACTCAAAAAATGGTATAGCTGTGAGAAAACAAAGGCCAAAAAATTGTAGACATTATCTACCAAATAATTGTTTTGAACTTTTTCAATAATACCTTCAAGCCCTGTAGTTGGACTCTTCTTTCAGTTTTATGCTTAGTTCAATTGCAATGAAAACCAAACAAATCAATCATACTTGCTTCTATATAACCTTGATTCTTGATCTCATGTTTCAACAATTAGTCGTGCATATTCGGCCAAATCACATGCATCAATGTAGGATTTACAAAGGAAGGCTGTGGAAAATAGAGTAGCAGCAGATTCTGTGAGGTAGTGCAATATATGTGCAATAGTCCCCCAGTCTTCCGTACTCATTTTATTGGACTGAATAATGCTACAATTGGTAAAGAAGAAACATGTAAAGATTGAAATCACAAAGCTACAACTTTTATCCCAATTTACAACACCAAGTCTGCCATTCAAGCTTGAATAATGCCCAAAACACAAAACTTCAAGATTAACAAATGTAAATAAACAGGGTTACCTATAAAACGACTCAAGTGAACACAAATTTTCAGATATTTCAAGTGACCCTACTCTATTTATTATAAAAATATAGCTGCAGAGTATACCTTGCATCAATCGCATCAATATAGTTGAAATAAGGATGTTATGAGAGATCTTAAAATTTAATTACAGAGGATGATGCACTACAGAGTATACCTTTTAACTAAATAAAACTTGTAGAGTCTTGCTTCTCTTAAAGCTTGCATAGGCAAGACATTTTGTCTATTATTTGCACTACAAAACCAAAAACAAAAACCAATTTATAAGTAACATAGATGAATTCTTTTATAAATTAAAAATGCATATGTTTTTGTCCTTGACAACAGGTTAGAAAACACCATGTGTAATACCTTTTCCAGTGCATAATACCTTTTCCAATTTGGGCATGTTTAGAGTGGATAGGTTTGATGCTATCCTTCCTCCAGGCCGGGGGACTATTATGGTTATTGGAGCATCAAAGCCTACTATTGTCGCTAAAACATACGGATTTTTCAGCATTTAAAATAAAATGCTTGTAAATGTTACAGCTGATCACCAAAATCCTCTCTAGAGAGGATAAACCCATGTTAATCATTTTCATTCATGTGGAGATAATTACATGTTATAACTATCCAAATTCCTCTCTAGAGGGGACAAACCCCGATTGAGAATGAGGGAGCATGCAGGGTACACACAACTCAGCAACGATATGGTTCGAAAAATAAGCATTCATCCAACGTGCAAATTATGGGCATTGCAAAATTTGGCACATGTACTGATCGGTGGTACTACACCTAATGAGGTGTTGACTGTGGTCGAATGGTTAGCAAATCTGATATGTTCAATGTAAAGTTGATGAACCCCCTGCAGATGCTAACAAATATTTCACCCAAACTCCACAAAGTATTCGAAAAGGATATTGACAGTTACGTTCCCTTTGCTGAACACCTGGGTATAGCTGCCATTACGTTATGACCAAATCGAAGTTTATTGTAAAATCATTATGTCAAATTTAAGTAGGACTCAATGAGTTAAGGACCTTTCATAGTATAACCTGAAAATGTTCCATGTCAAATACCAGCATGTACCTCCAATTAATTAAACAACAAATTAAATGAACTGATAAACTAGAGAAATATATCATAACTGAGTTAAAGAAATGTTGATGTTCAGCGCAACCCATCTTGACGAACCTTTTGTTTTCACTGTGACTGTTGTGCGCATCATAAACACTCAATATTGTTTCCAAGACATATTTAGTAACAAAAATTGAATGACACATGCAGGGCTATTATAGACGCCTGGTATGAATAAAGGCCAAAACAATACATCTAGGCTTATGAATAAAGTCTAAAACAACATTTTTACAAACATTTCCCTCTAACAATATTCTGTCAAATCATACTCTAAGAATTCTACCTAATAAGGAAACCAAATCACTACCTGTGGATAAAGGCAAATCGACGAACCACTCACATTTATGTGAGGCATAATATAGAAGCTGAGCAAAGTATCACAATGACAATTTGCAGTCTAAGGATTTGCAAATAGATGCACAGTTGTAGCTATGAACATTGAAATTTTGTACATATAAAAAGGCCACTTACAAAGGGGGGTGTTTCTCGTCATCATAGTTATATCCCATTTTTTGAGGTTCTTTTAAAACTATCCATCTGGCTAAAGAAGCAGAAATATTAATATAATTTTGGTAGAAAAATTACTCATATAGATCAAATAAAATTGCAGCAACATCCAATTTGGTAAATGAACCAACATTTTGTAAATTAAATCACCAATGTGAAGACATCGATGTCACCAAACCCGTGCATGAAGTGAACATGTACATAAATTGGATCATTTATTATTAAGTATGCAATTAAGCCATAAGAGCAGATGTTTTCTTAACGTTATGCCTAATTTTAAAAAATTTTAACATCATGTTTTTTGGGGATCCATTGTAGTCTCTGTGACAGATATTTTATAACATCATTTTTTAATATTTTTTAACATCATGCTTGAGATCCCATAAGAACAGATGTTTTTTTTTAACATTATGTCTAATTGTTAACATAATGCCTTATTTTTTAGATCCCATAAATTAGGCATGATGTTAAAACATCTATTTTTTTAACAACTATTACCAACACAAATTGTTAATTTTATCAAGCTTGAGATCTCATAAGAACGGATGTTTTTTAATACGGTATAAAATAAATGACATTAACATAAATATAAGAAAACTAATAGAGTTCTAAAGGATAGAAAAGTTACAGTTAGAAAGTCGCTCAATGCAATAACTGAAAAAAGAACCTAAATCTTCTGCTATATGATAAAAACTAAGGAAAATTTCACTGGAGAATCCCAAGTATATAAATAATACATGAATAATAAAATAGGTATTATCAAAGATTGCACATCTTTATGAGATAATGGCCAAGGAAAAACTCACTCGGATATGTCCTCAACTTTAATTCTTCTAACATCGGTGTTCCCTCCATTTCCAGGAAACTGAAGGTCAGGATAATTTCAGTAGTTTAGAGAATGAAACAAAAGGGAAACAACATCCTCTTTAAGATTTGGTGATGCTATATGAGAGTATATGTAATTCATTTTTAAAGTCTCCCCGATTCCTTATCATAATCTTTCATGGTAACCACTTCGTGACTGCCATTCCATTTATGATTATAGGACGTGAAGAAGACAATCTACATTCAATAGTTAATACATAGAATTTTTGTTAAACTAAGGTAAATATGAAAAAGTTCCATTGTGTAGGCTCATAAGTAAAGTAAAAGGTAATTTAGAAAATGACAATGTCATGTTTTCAAACTATGTACACAACCAAAAATATTAAAAATAATATTAAACTCCCACCTGTTCTGAAATTCAGCTAGATGCAAAAGAATTATATTGGCATTTTCCACGACCTTCATCCTTTAATATTCAAAAATGTAGAACATATAAAGATTAACAGAAATGGTGCAGCTAATGAAGCTGAGTTAACCAAACATAAACAGGACTGCCATATGAACACTAAGAAATATCTAAAATTTATACACTGATACACAGAGAAAAAAATTAAAGGGAAATGGGTTTTCCTGAGAATTAGGATGAAAGATTCACATCTCATAGTCCTTCAATTAGAAAAGTGGAAACTATTGAATAAAAAGATAGGCCCTGAACACAACACCTAAAATCTGAGTTTCCAAACCACAAATAAAAGTTCCCCCATATGTTCTATGACCGACGTGAGTTGTTTTACCTTCTCAAAATTCTTCACATACCTTGAGTATTTCTACAAAGAAACATTCAACAAAAATACCAACAAAACACTAAAATACCAACAAAAATCGAAACGAAAGCTAAAATTAGACATATGTTAGAACTGAAATCGAAACGAATCAGGCATACGTTAGAACTGAAATAAAACGAAAGCTAAAATCAGAGATACGTTAGAACCAAACGCACCAATAGTTAACCTAAAGATAAAATCAGAAACCACTTCAACAACTAATCAGGCATACGTTAGAACTGCAATAACTAAAATTGAAACCCTCTTCAAACTTGCGTTATTCGAAGCGGCGGTCTGAAAAGCAAAGCGACGACTTGGAGAAAGGGTGATGGCCCTAGGTGTGGGGATATTCGAGGTAAGTTTTTTTTTGGATCACGATGAGAGAAAGGGGGAAAAGTGGAGAATGACTGAAATTTGATGTTGGGGTAAGAAATGAGAGAGGGTGTGATCGGGAGAGAAGTAAATAAGTATTTTAGTTTTGACCAAAGTAATTCTAATTTTGAGTTGAATGTAAATTTGGTAAGTAGAAAAAAGAAGAAAAAATTAAAGAATTGAGGACAAAATTGATATTGCAGAAAAATGCATATCTTATATCTTATGACATATATAAGTTTTACTCCTTGTTACATAGACTAGGAGTGGTACCATAAAACTCATTTTCTACCTCCACTGGAACAAACGAAAAACCAACATCACCTCTTCCTTTCCTACCACTGTCGGAACAAAAAAAAAAACAGTAATCCAACACTCCTCAATCGACCGACCATAACTTCCACTGGAACCAAATTTGAAATCAAAGCCACCAAAATTTCTTCATCTTCATCTAGTAATGGAGATAAAATCGGGGCTCTTTGAAAGTGAGAAGAGAGTTCCATCTTCATCTTCATCTAGCACTGTCAACCGGGGAATGAGGGAATGTCGAATGAAGATGACAATGGATGGTGGGGGGAAAGACGAAGAAGATAGGGTATAGGGGTGCAACGGTGGATACTGGGAGGGTTATGGTGGTGGATGGTGGGAGGAGAGGGTGTAGGTAAACCGAGCGGAGAGCGGGGGAAATCGGGTTTGCTTTTTCCCAGGAGTAGAGGGGAGAGGGACAAACTCAACTTTTTGTTTTTTATTTTGTTTTTGTTTTTTTCAGGGTTATTTTAGTCAAAATGTTTTAAAAACTCATAAACCCGATTTTGACGCCTATTTGTAATGAGTTAATAGTTTATGATGTGAGTTTTTCGGGTAAAATATTTCAGGGAGTGACTCGTAAATCTGAGATAGTTCAAGGAATTTGGTATAATTTATCCTTCTTTTATTTATTCGAAGATCAATTGCTTTTGAGGGCCTTATAGACATTAGCAAATATATGATTGCCCTGTAATTCCTTAAAATGATACAAATCAAGCATCATAATACCTTAGGACTTTAGGATCTTAGTATTTTGTTTATTTATTTGTTTGTTAAGTTTTTTCGGAGGCTTTCGAGACCTTAGCAAATAAAATAATGACTTATAAATTCTTAAATTGATTTGGATTAAGGATCCTAAGACCTCAAGATTTTAGGATTGGCAATTTCCTTATTTGTTCAAAGGTTGAGGACTTTTAAGGACCTTTGACACGTTAGCGAACAAAAGTAATATCTTATAACTCATTATGGGAGAAGTAAGTACAAACTAGGAATCGAAAAATCAACTTTTCATTTCTTTAAGGGAGTGTTTGACTGCAAAACATGAAAACATCGTGGAAAATAGTTTATTTGTATGAGAAGTTAGAAAATGAGCGGAAAAAGATATGAGTATTTTGTCTTACTTTTTTATTTTTCATGGAAATCAATTCTTTGGTGGGTAGATAAGAAATATTTTTCAATAAAAATGAGGTTTGAGATGGAGCACTTGTTACTTGAATGACGATTGTTCTCATATAAACTCTTTGCAATCAAGGTATTACGAGAAAAAAACATTAGTCCAAACAATTATTTTCTATGAAAAGAAATTTCATGTTAATTAAACACATCCTGAAAAGTAAATACGAATTCGGAATGGGAGAAACCAACTTTTCATTTCATTTCTCTAATCCCTTGACTTTCTTATCACGAGGGTAATTTCTCTTGGAACCAAGTTTCGACTATGAATATCATGTGGTGGACCCTTTTTTGTAAGTTTTGAGGTGTCTTTTGTTTGTATACTGTCATTCTGATTAATGATGCCTCTTATTTTTCCTTAAGATCGTTACAACTGAGTTTGACCCCTTAAATATTGATTTCTTCATGAAAATAAGAATCCCTTTGAGTTAGGACTTCTATCTTTGTTGGAATTAAAAATTTATTGTAACGGATGTTGCATCTCTGTATAGTATCATCATTATCTCTGTAGCAAAAATACATATATTAGATTTTTTACTTTTTTTAGGGGGTCTATTGGTCCGGTCCTCGTCACCAACTTACCATAATATATTAATGAAAATATTGTTCTTCTTATATTTTAGTATGTGATCCTTGACTTTGATAAAAATATCGCAAAAATATTTTAGCATTCGAATTGTCATCAAATATAGTTTATCGTTGGCAATACTAGTGCAGAGCTAATTTACAACAACTGTCATTTTTTTTTATACATATATTTTTAAAAGCACATCCACACATTATAAATTTTAAGCATGAGTTTTCAATTAAGGTAAAAAAATTCTTAAAGCATCTCAAGTGGCAGTGTTAAATTAATTTTTGTGTAAAATTTACACTAGCCATATTTTTTTTTACTCCAACATTTAAAATGATTTTTCCCAACTCGCTATAGTGTGTATAAAATTTGAAAAAATGATCCTTAATTAGATCATCACTAAATGATGCTGAAAAATGAGTAACATGTAGTTTGCATAATAATACATATTTTGCAAATGTTGATATAAAATACATACTCATTATCTAATCTAATTAGGCAATGGTTAACTTCCCGCGACACTTCAAGAGTCGTCGTAACACCCCGTACAACAATCTATTAACCGTTGGAAAATAATTGGTATTTATTAGTTGACTATTTGAGTGGATTACTAGTGTATTTTGGGGTGAAACATTGAAATTAAGCTATTTTAATATTGAAAAACTATGTGCCTAAGGGTCTAAGTTCAATTAATTAATTACTTAATTAATTATTGCACCGAACAAATTAAATCATTTTTAATTTGAATCAATTTTAATTTTATCAAATAAAATTATTTAGGTCAAATTGCATGCAAGTGATATGAACAATAAAAACAATAAGAAACAATCACAAAAATCATACAATGATTTAAAGTGGAAAGTTTCGTGAGAAAAAACACTATCGCTCCAACCCACAATCTAATAAACTAGTACTGATAAATGTTTAAATGACTTAACATGGACACAACTCGTCTTACATATATCACGTCGATTACTCTTAGGTGGCCACTCATTTGCCCTCTTCTCTTCTGCCTTTGCTTGTACTAAAAAGTGTTGCTCCAGTATGGGAACAAGATGCACAATCTTCAAAGCCTTGGTATCTATCGAACTTGGTTGTAGAGGATCTGCCAACAGGTAATTCAACATGTTAATCACCCACATGATTCTTCGTGTGATTCTTCTTCTGATGTGGAGGACTGAAAGGGATTGTAAACCTAAAATCTACCTTGAAATCATGGAATATGACTGGATCTTGCACTCTCAAAGGACTCTCTCAAACCAAGAAAATATTCTATAAAAATCGAGTTTTGTCCTTTGAAAGATGCATTTACGAAGTTACTTGTACTTTAGAGTATAAAAACTTGACTAAGACACGTTTTTCAAATTTTGAGGTCCTTATTCAAACGAGGTCTCTTTCGCTTGAGATCCTGTCTTGAGAAGATTTTATCTTACAAAAGGCCTTGGATCTTTTGTCTGAAAAGTTTGATCTGATACGGTAGCTCTTGTCACGATGCTTTATCTTTGTCTTCAATGACGTGCAATTACAAATCAATAGACTCTATATAAATACATTACAACACATTTAATTATTCTTGAATAAAGTTAACACAAATACAACCTAGGGAGTGTAGAACATGTCTTTACAAATACCCCCCTTTGGGTATTCCCGGACAAAATAAAAAATGATAAAGATCCAAATAATAGTGAATCAAATACCTATATATCAATCTACCTGGCCCAATCCTCGTGAGACTCGATACTGACGTACGACTTTTTGATCCATGACAAATCAACATCATGAGCCCTGTATGTCCCGAACGCTTAAATAAATACCTTGTGATGTACAAAGGATACATGAGAGTAATAAAATAGATAGGAGTTGAAACTTGCAATTCATGCATTAAACTACTTCCCCTTAATATATACTCCCCCTGTTTATCTTGAATAGACAAGGGAAAGAACCCAAAAATATATCACAAATAAATAAAATCAAGCAAATAAATAATCATATTATGATAACATATGTTCAACAAGATAAATGAGGTATAAAAACACAAAAATAAAAACATCAACAACATATATCAATAAAGTCCAAATATCCATATCTTAACATGACCCAAAGCAAGTGAAAACCAAACACAAGTGGATGATAAGTGTAAAATAACGTTAAATGTATGAAATCCCACACAAGCTATCTACAAAAAATAGAAATGAGATCAAAACTCAAAAAAGCTAGATAGATCCCACTTATCTTACGCATGAACCCTTTGATGTAACCCGTAGTTAAAAATAATTACAAGTCAGCCATACTAAAAAAATTGGGTGTTCATATGTTCATGCCGATTAAGACCTGAGATAAATAACTTATGTTAAAAGTTTAATAAAGCCAAAAGAGGATCACATACTCAACGAAATGTGTAAACTCATTGATCTTCAACTTATAGCTACATCAACAATATGTTATTTGATTTTTCTTTTTATTTTTAGAGTATGTAATTTCTTAGATTTTTTTATTTACCTTTTCTCTCATTAGCATAAAAAATAAGTTTCTTACTAATGGTTACTGACACCCCTTTCGGTAGCGCTTACCATGTAACAACCCATAATGTTTGTGATTTTCCTAAATTATGGGTGTGGTATTTCCTTTGTGGATTAGCTCATCTGAAGCTAGGTGTGGGAAGAATCTTTTCAAAGGATCCAACCTACGACTTAGGTTGCTATAACAAAGACCATTATCATTGCAAAACCAAATGATTGGTCATGGGCATGACCTACCTTTGTTATTGCTTCATGGGTAGCGAAGGGACCATTTCACTAGTCACGACTGGTAAAAAACCAACTTTGATATTAACGAAGTTTAATCGTATAAAATGGTATAACATTTTAGTTTTTGCCCAAAACTCCCCTCTCTTCCTCAGATACCACATTCTCTCTCTAAAACCCACATTCTCTCTATATTTCCAAGATTAACCCTCTATTTATTCTCAAATGCAACCTTGGTTTTAGACTCTTGAATGTTGGTAAAACAACACCGTTTGGGAATTTCAAAGGTTTATTACGTTTTCTTCATTCTTAAATCAATCAAGGTGAGGATCCATTCTCTCTTCTCTGAATTATTGTGGTTAAACTTGTGCGAAACATAATTTTCCCTTGAACTTCATGATTATCTTGAGATCGTGACACCTCGTAAAATCTAATCTAGATTGATCATGTCTAAAATAAATAATAGACGAGTCTAAAATAATTGAATATCATTTTAAACATGTTTGAACTAAAACTAACTTATGTAAACTAAATAACTGAACACAATAATAGTAATAAACCAAAGTAAACCTCTAATACCATAATCGCCAACAATAATAAAATATAACTAGGGAAATATAAAATCTCTCAAAATAACCAATTACATCTGAAGTCATCACTACTACAACATCCGACTCAAATAAAAAGTAACTTGGAAAAAAAGATAAAGCATGCAAGTTCGATAACTACAACATCATATATGAGCAGAAACTAAAGGAAGTACAAGATAAAATCAGGGATGAGGATATACTGCCGACTTAAGACCTAAAAATAGAGTTCCATAATAACGTTAACAACAAGTTTACGAAGAGTACGAATGTAATTGAGTTTGGGCTACAATATAACTATGCATTTTTCTCTCATATTTTAGTTGTTTTTAAGTTAACCTAACTCAAATAACCCTAAATATCGTATGCATCTAATCCCAAATCCATGTAATCCCTGTGATTAATTCTTCTTCTTCTTAACTAAATATAATTAAAGGTACAATAATAATTTCAGTATATACATCTCAAGTATATGAACATATAAGGAAAGACATTTTCTACGTATAACATCCATATAAGTAAGGTCCAAGTCATGTACATAATAAATAGGGTACGCTCGAGTCTGCATATAACAAATGTCTATCCCTATCGCCTTCGGGGATCACTCGTGCGTACTAAGTATAGTTATATGTCGTACCACATCTATAACCCTCAAAACATTAACAAGGGATAATTACTATGCCTTCATACCAATCATATGGCCCCATACCCCAAGATATATGAGAAGATCCCCCTGTCAATCCCCTCGGGATACAACGAGTACTTTCAATGTGTAATTTTTAGGGTAAAAATAACCAAGGTAAAGTTTGTCTCTATCATCGGGGTACCAGCGCGGTCGACGTGGTACGCGCCCCATAAGGATATCCCCTAATACGTATCCCATAAGCACTCACACGTGGTATGTTGCATACAAGTACACCAGAATATCAATACTAAACACACTAAGATTACTAAGTCTTAAACTCATAATCCTTAAACTAATTAGTCTATTTTAATTAAGAATTAATCTTCAAAACAGTCCTAAAGTCGTTCAAACGAAGTTTATGTCCCGTTCAAATGAGAGTCCACAAGTCGTTCGAACGATCTACTAAAGTTGTTCGAAGGAAACCACCTAACTCATTCAAACAAGTTGCAAACTCATTCGAAAGAACTACTCGATCTCATTCAAACGAGATACTGATCTCGTTCTAATGAGATCCTCTCCCAATACCCAACTCCACTATTGTCAACCTCAAAACCTAAATTTGAAGCCTTTAATGATCACCATACCCATCCTCTTTTAGATATAAGTTGTATAACAACAATCCTTACCCAAGTCTAAGTATTTTACAAAATTTTAATATGAATTTAAGGGGGTTATTTTAGATTTACCTCAAGAACCCTAGTTTTGTAATTTTAGCCATCTAATCTTAGATTCATACCAATTCATGAAATTAACAAGGGGATTTTATATTATTTGAGGTGTATAACATGATTCCAACAATTAGAAACCAGTTTCTAATTCAAATTCATAAGTATTTCTAGTTAAATAAGTGTATATAATTAACATGGTTATTAACCTAAATTATCTCATTAGGTTAATTAATTACTAAAATTATATTATAACATCATTAGGTTTAGATTCAAATGAAGAGATACATTATAACACAAATAATTAGATTCCTACACTAGATAGACTTGCCTTAATCCAAAGTAGGATGAATTCCAAGTTCTAATCCTCCAATTCCTGTTCTCTCTAATCCTTAAGGTTCCTCTTCAAAGTTATTAATATGAAATTAGTTTAACCTAATGACTTACTAAGTGTATAAATCAAGAAATTAGGCTTAGGCCCCATACGAGCATCAACCCATTGCCCAAATATACCTCCAGACGTTCTAAAACACTATCCATGCCATGTATTAAACCAAAGGACTTAAAACCCATTATTTTTATTTATAAAAAGACATTCTAAATGTCCCCAAAGCCAAACCAAATATGATACAAAAAAACTAATTATTTATCCAGTACGATTCTAAATAATAATTATTAAATTATTCCTTAATTTAATGCGATACGACATTATAAAAAATTACTATACGATCGGTGGAACCCGAAACCTATGGGATAATCTAAACAAGAAAAACCTCGATACCATATCCCTGATCATTCCACAGTAGTCCATAATATACAGTCACTTCAAAACATTTAACTAAAGAATTACCGTGTATTGAGTCCACTTCAATTTTGAATTATATAACACATATGACACATGTAGAAATAAATAGTGATATCACATGTCACTACAAGAAAATATAATAATTTCGCAATTAAATTTAATGAACAAAACTACAGGTATTTCAAGGTTTCAGTTGAAACTCCATTATTGGCTCCTAAACTATCTTGTACTTCTTATTGGCTCTTGTTAAGTTAAACTCATGCATAATGGTTGGGAATACCAAAAATGTGAATGTTGAACCCTATTGTATTATTGTATGAATTTTTATAATTAAACCTAGCTTGTCAATAAATGATGAACGTTAATGAAAATTCATTATATGTATCTTTGATAAAAACTTGGGATTTTCTGATGGACTTTATGAATGACAATTTGGTATAAATAGAAGGAAATTTCATAATTTAAGTGATAAAGGGATTTGTGACTTAAATTAAATTATTTATTGTCTTTCAAGGATATTAAACACATTTTTTGGTTTATAATGAGAATTAAAATGGCGAATCATACTATAAAAATTTGGTTGGACTATCTCTAAACCTTTTTATGTGGAATTTGAATTCATATGTGAACTTTTCCCTTGAGTTGAGCTTGACATGTAGTAAATTAGAATATTCTTCGTAGTGTGTATACTAGCAGTGGTTTCAAAAGTGTGAATTATTTTTGCGGTTAGATATGGGATAATGACTTCCTGGGATAAGGAGTCCCTGAACCTATGGAAGGTTTTCAAGTAATAATGGGTAATTGGATACCGTACGGTGAGGAGCCCGTAGAAGGTTCGAACCACACTTTTTGTGCTCATGGGTGACTAGCACCTCCGATAATAACTTCGGATAAACTATAGGTTTCTTTGTGATTTAAATTAACCTTACAATTAAGTTATCTTACTTAACCACTTTAATTTCTCTATATGCAACCTTGTTATCTATTGTATTTTTTGGAATGCTTTAATATTGAAATTCTTAGTGTTTTATTATGATTTCCCAAATTTAGAAACTTCACCGTTTGTATATAAAAATAATTTTATATTTCATCTTTATTCATATATATTCAATATGATTTTAACAATATTCACGTCACTTATAATCAAATGGATCAATTGGATTCATGGACTATTTTTGTGATGTTACCTCATTTAACCTCCTCCCAGTTTAACGTTGCGTTATACGATTCATTTCTAATATCAATTGTCATATCCCTGATAGGAATTTGGCTCACATCCCTGTCCTCCTCCTAAGTACACATCAGGATAAGGGTAAGAAAATAGCATTGTAGATGCTCTAACATGGTTATGGGATTAGATTATGATCTTCCCACCTTTGTGGACATTTCTTTGTATGTACTTTTCTTATTTGATTATTAATTGTAAAACAATTGTATTAAACTTTAGTTCCTTAAACTCTAAAACTATCAAGATGTGATATTATTCTGGTAATATTTAAAAAGACTTTAAATTAGGCCGTGTGGACCGGTGACTATTTGACTTATGGATTTTAACTTCTTGGACTCTGGCCCAGTGAACATTTATTTATTATTGAGACTAAAATTATTCATCTCTAGTATACTAAACCATTGGACGGGATTGTTGGTGGTGCTTGTGGCTTATTGTTTTTGTTGTAAATATATAAATAGGTTATATCTCTATATACAAAAGGAAACTCTGCCGAAATTTCTTAAAGTTAAAAGAGTTTTAATAGCACAAACCCAAATTAGATAATGGCTTAATTGTTTTAAATGGGTTTTATTACCTTTGTGTGTTACCAATCCTACGTGGTGGATCTTATGATTTTTTAACATTTCTTACTTTTTGACACCCTTATGCCGAGATGAAGGTTTATAGATTCCTAATCCAAAATTATGGGTTGGGGCATAACAACTTGGTAATAGAGCATATGTCTAATTTTCCTTTTGGTCCTAGGGTCCCGTAGTTCATTTCTTTTCCATTATGCATTTCATTACATTATTGTGTACCAACTCTTTTAATGGGTGCTGGTAAAGGCACTCCTTATTTTTAATTTGGGCACTTAAAGATGAGTTAAACAAAAAGATTTTGCTTTTTGTAAGGGCACTCTCTAATTTAGATAACAATAGTCACCCAAAAGCAGTCCATCAAGATTGATGGTTTTCTTTTCTTTAAGTTTAGGTAACATACTATTTTCACATTCTCAAGAACTGTCTTGATGCAAAAAACTCAGGCTTGCAAAAAATTCAACTGAAAATGATGTCAATTTTCCAGAAGAATTTCAAGTTATTATTGTGTAATGTTCTAAAACTAGAGAAGTTTGTTGTTGTTTCATAATTTAAACGGGTCTCTTCCACTGACTATATTATGAAGATTTATTTTATCTACTTATTTTAAGGCAGTGAAACATTCTTATAATGGAGCAACTTGGCATCATTGATCTCATTACTGTGATGTATATATGTGTGTGTGTGTGTGTGCAAAGAATATTAGAAGGTATAACATTAAGAGATGTACATAATTTTGTATGTGTATAGAATTTTGCGTAAAGAACATATGTGAGAGATAATTATTGAGAAAAATCAAGTGAACTTAGAAAAATCATTGAAAGAGACACACCATTGATTTTGCAGGAGGTGGGAAGTGGGTAGTGATTGATAGAGGAGAAGTTTGGGTTAATGGTGGAGTGCCCTTATTAATTAGCACAGTAAATAGATTTTAACTTTTTAAAAAGTGTTGAAATTAAAAATGGGGAGTGCCCTTACCAGCACCCCTTTTAATAGATCTTCTTATATACTTATGGAATGGATGGTCATTGACATCGCACTCATTCTAATCATGTCAATGAGTCCCATGATAATGTGTCATCTGGGGCAGGTACCATTCGTTCCTATGGGAATGGTAGATCAAGTAGTAACACCAGGTTAATCTAGCAGATGGTTAGTAGTTTTCCAATGCTCTTACCAACTGTCAATACTCTTCATCTTCCGACGCCTGGTATATGACAGCCCTTGCCAAGTTCATAAAGGTTTTGTCTACAACCTTTGAAGGAATGAGCGGTCCAAATGCAATCGAGAATTGTCCGAAAAATATAGGTGATACATTTGTAGTAATAAACGTGGGAGATGACCTCTAAGTGGGGATAGTGTAAGGACATTTTTCTCATGTCCAACATGTTACATTTGTGTATGTCGTACGCCGCTACATTTGGCACGTCACCTCACGATCTCACATGACGGTCTCTATTCGAATTTCGAGAATCAAGCATTCAACATCTACATTAATGTGTCCCACATCTGCCTCAACGACTTCACGTTCCATGATTTTAGGGACTTAATGCAAGTGGTACGCAAGAGAAGTCAAAACAGTGAAAAAAGGCACAATAGGAGAGTTCAAGGAAATTTTTGTAATTTTACATCCATAGTTCGGAGGTCCGGTCAACTGGAAAGTTGAAGAGCTCGCCGCAACGAAGATACTGGAAGAAACGGTACCCCAATCCAAGCTACGGTGAAGGAGTTATGGCCTTTTGAAGATGGAGAAAATTCCTTAAAGAATGTTATTTTTTTTAATCCCCAAACCAGAGAGGTACCCCAAACCGCATGGGGAACCGGTTCGGGGTACACCAGAACCGGTTCGGGGTACACGCACAGAAACAGTCCCAATTTTTAAAAACTCTTTTGGTTTCCTTATAAAAGCCAACTTCGGGGGAGCTGTTTTGTAAGACTTTGATAGACGAATTTGAGAGTCCTAATACCTCAAGTCTTCATATTTTTTGAGTCCCAAGACTCATGTTTTGATTCACACATCCTTGCCAAATATTTGTGAATCCTTTTGCAATCCAATAACACAACTTTGGTTTGTTCAACCCTTATGGAGAAGCCATCTCTCTTCTTCATTGCTGACCACCTGGAGTTCCTGCGGGAGATTACAGCCGACACTGTTTCTAGTCGTTGCCTTGAAGGTTTGCCGAAGACACCGTGCGTTACACTTGTGGGCGATTATTAGGTTGTATGTAAGTCAATGGTCTTGTAAATTATTCAAAGTTCTAGAAATAAAAGGTTTTGCCCTGCGGGGATTTTTCCTTAATTTTGTGTCACATGCTTTATTTGTTTATGGGTTGAATCACACTCTTTAGATGCATGTTTAGGGCTGCATTTATTTGATTTAAAAGTAGACTCTAATTAAATAAGGGTTACTTGGAAACTTGCAAAATTTATTTAAAATCAATTATCACACACCGAACATATTCAGTTGTTTTACAAATTGGTATCAGAGCAGGTTGCGCTAATTTATAACGTATTCCTTTTTTCGCAAAATTGTGTGATATTGATTTTTTTTTAAAATCAGTTTTGTGAAAAATCGCAATTTTTTCAATGGAACGCCCATTTAATGAGGAGCCTATTTTTGAAAAGATTCACGACCGTGCTGAAAATTTAAAAAGTTTGAATTTGAAACTTTGCAAAAGAATTAAAGTTTTGGAAAAAGAAAATTCTCGTTTTAAATCCGCAATGGATCTTTTGCAAACAGTTCAAAATCAACTAGATTTTTATCGTGAAAAAGTTGTTTCCTTGGACCATGACCTTGTTTCTTTAAAATTGTCCAAGAAGGGGAGTGATGAAAGGGTCCTATTTTTAGAGAAAGAATTGGAGGACCTTAAAAATTCTATGGTTTGTGTTTGTGCCAAAGAGGAGAAAAATATTTTAGTCAATGAGTTTGTGTCACGTGAAAAGACTCTTAGGAAAAAGTTTGCTTTAATTGAGGGAGAGAGAGATACGCTTTTAGGAATTATTGAAAACTTGAAAAAGGCATCCCTTAATTTGGAAGAGTCTAATTCTTTGCTTGAGTCAAAAATTTTGAAATTAAAAAATGATTTGACAGACTCAAGTAGGTTTGATAGTGATGGTAATGGCTCATCTTGTTCTCATGCTTCTAATGCTAAAGCCAAAACCATTATTTGTTTTAGAGGGTCAACCAATTTTTAGGATGTTAGAAAAGGTCAACCCATAAGTGCCGTTCCACCTGTTTACACATGTTCATATTGTGGTCGAAAAGGTCACCTTAGGCGTTTTTGTTTTGATCTTGGAAAATGTCCTAGGAAATTTATGTCTAGTGTTCCTGTGGTTCCCAAATCCCCTACACGACGTCTCACATCTATTTGGGTTAGGAAATCACTTTTGGATACGCTAGATTTTAGACAAGTTGATTCCCGTTTGCTTGCACATGATTCTTCTCTTGCCATATCATATAGATGATTGTGTTTGCATATTTGTCCTACACTAGTTGAGGTTTCATGTTATATATTTGCTAGTGTGTTGACATGTACTTTTTGTATATTTTATTTTTTTTGGAAAAATTGTGAAAAATACAAAAAGATTTTATTTTTGATATTTTTTTTGAAAAATCCAAAAAGATTTTTGTATTTTGTTTGCACCGTTTATGGATGAAGACTTAGGATGACCAAGTCACAACATCATTCCATTTTACATGTGACTATTTGATAGTGTTTTGAGACAATAGGTCAATTCATCCTTGTGCTTTATAGTGTTTGGAGTCATTAAGATGTAATCAAGTGTTACTTCCTACATGTTTGACTCATGTTTCCTTTATTGCACACATGCACGGATTTGTTTGATTATTGTGCTTGTCTTATCACATGTTGGTTGGGTGTTTTCACTTCAATCCTGTCCTTTAAAACGAACCAATCGCGATAAATTTTGATAAGGAAATTGTGCATTTTAGAACCGTTTTGTGAGATTGTGTGCTTTGTTTGAAAACGGGGAAGGGCTGCGAAAGGTTTATTTTGCCTTTGCGAATACTAAGCCACCGTTAAATTGGACCTAAAAAATGGAGGAATTTTATTATCCGGGGTCCAAAGAGGTTTAAAAGACCCCGAAAAAACTTAAAGGCAATAAAAAGAAATTCATGCCAAATTATGGGCCATTTAGGTTTTTGTACCAATTCTCCAAAGTTTGAGAATTTAGTTTAACACCTCTAAAAGAAAATATATATGAGGGAGTTTGTTTGGAGATTTGAAAACGGGTTTGCACGTCCTTGAAAATCTTGAAAATCTTGAAAAAGCGCTAAATAGTTTTGGACGTTATTGGTGTGGAAATCACTTTGACTTTGATTTGTTGATTTGCATAAGACGATGTCATCTAAATTCAACAAAAAAAATTTACACCTAAGGATTCTTTTGATGATCATTCGTTAGGGGTACACATATGCATCGTGCACATATGATTGATTGAGTTGATTTACCTATCGAATGTGTTCACACCCATTCATTCCATTTCCATGACTTGGTTGTTCAAGTTTAAATCCATGGTGTTATTTTTGTATCATATTTTTTTTCAAATTGGTATCTTATTTTTTGTACCAAAAAAAAAATTGAAAAATCGAAAATAGTTTGTGAAGATTTTTTGAGTATCTCTTTGCAAGAACGCGTTTTCCATCTGATTGATGCTTTGTTTTGTATACCGTGACATCTCAACTTTTCTTGTTTGATTTATTCTTCTCATTTGTATATTTGGGGACATCATAAAAAGGGGGAGAAAGAATTATCATATTATGGGGGAGTTTTTGAGATTTAACTTATGCTTTTCGTATAAATTGGTGTCTATGTTTATCTCATTTCAAACTCGATACGTCACTTGATATTTTTTCTTTATCTCATGTGTGTAGGTACTACGTTGATGATCACTGAATTGCACACCCTGATGAGAAAAGATTTGAGATTTTGAAGATTGAAGATTTGAAGTTTTGAAGATTTGACAAACGATGAAGACTTATTCATTTGTATCTTTCCAGCTTTGGGTTCATGGGAGGGTAGATTTGTATAGGCAATTTGTTATTTGATAATTTGGATATTTTTATGTATGTACCGGCATAGACATAGGGGGAGATTTGTAAGGACATTTTTCTCATGTCCAACATGTTACATTTGTGTATGTCGTACGCCGCTACATTTGGCACGTCACCTCACGATATCACATGACGGCCTCTATCCGAATTTCGGGAATCAAGCATTCAACATCTCCATTAATGTGTCCCACATTTGCCTCAACGACTTCACGTTCCACGATTTTAGGGACTTAATGCAAGTGGTACGCAAGAGAAGTCAAAACAGTGAAAAAAGGCACGATAGGAGAGTTCAAGGGCATTTTCGTAATTTTACATCCATAATCCGGAGGTCTGGTCAACTGGAAAGTTGAAGAGCTCGCCGTAACGAAGATACTGGAAGAAACGGTACCTCAATCTGAGCTACGGTGAAGGATTTATGACCTTTTGAAGATGGAGAAAATTCCTTAAAGAATGTTGTTTTTTTTATTCCCCAAACCAGAGAGGTACCCCAAACCGCATGGGGAACCGGTTCGGGGTACACCAGAATCGGTTCGGGATACACATATAGAAACAGTCCCAGTTTTTTAAAACTCTTTTGGTTTCCTTATAAAAGCCAACTTCGGGGGAGCTGTTTTGCAAGACTTTGATAGACGAATTTGAGAGTCCTAATACCTCAAGTCTTCATATTTTTTGAGTCCCAAGACTCATGTTTTGATTCACACATCCTTGCCAAATATTTGTGAATCCTTTTGCAACCCAAGAACACAACTTTGGTTTGTTCAACCCTTGCGGAGAAGCCGTCTCTCTTCTACATTGCTGACCACCTGGAGTTCCTGCGGGAGATTCCAGCCGACACTGTTTCTAGCCGTTGCTTTGAAGGTTTGCCGAAGACACCGTGAGTTACACTTGTGGGAGATTAGGTTTTCTGTAAGTCAATGGTCTTGTAAATTATTCAAAGTTCTAGGAATAAAAGGTTTTTGCCCTGCGGGGATTTTTCCTTAATTTTGTGTCACATGCTTTATTTGTTTATGGGTTAAATCACGCTCTTTAGATGCATGTTTAGGGATGTATTTATTTGATTTGAAAGTAGACTCTAATTAAATAAGTGTTACTTGGAAACTTGCAAAATTTATTTAAAATCAATTATCACACACCGAACGTATTCGGTTGTTTTACAGATAGCTACGTTCCAATTGCATGATCAAGCAAACAAGAGCTTTTTATGATAGGAATAAGAGGTCTTCAAACCCACGTGGATAGGGTGTTAGTCAGAATAGTGACAATAAGAAGTATAAGAGAAGCTCCATTTCTTTCAGTGGGCACTTTTCTAGTTACAATGACAATGGCAATCAACCAGTGTCACCAGTCTTTTATGAATGTCGCCAAGAAGGGATTGTCCTCATTTAGGGAGGGGTAAAGAACAATCATAATACAAACCTCACCAGCCACATCAATTGGGAACCAATTTTTCATTTTAATGCCATTAAGGCCACGGACTACTCAGTTGATCAAGAATAGTGGTAGTAAGTCTTAGCTCGGTTAGGGATAGTGAGGTACTAATAAGGCTTATGGTATCTCCGTGTTAGTGGAACAAGATGTTGTGGAGTATTTTGGCTCTCCGGTGGCTTCCCGTTGGTTCATGACCATTTGGGAGAAAAATTGATTTTTCTCTATATTTACAAAATTTCTACTTTGAGGAAAAACTATAAATAGAAGTCTATTACCTGTTTTTAAGGCAGTGCTATTTTCAGCTTTAGAGTTTATAATTTTGTGAGTTTTTAAAGAGAAAAGTGAGTGAGAGATTCTAGTTTAAGATTAGTCCTTGTGCTTGGTTATGAGTGACTTTCTTGAAGAGGTAAAGAGTGTGAGTGTGTAACCTTGTGGTTCCCCCATTTATCAAAGAAAGAAGAAATCCTATTATTGTGGATGTAACCCTTGTTTGGGTGAACCATGTTATATTATTGTCGTTTATTTGCTTTGATTTCTTGTGCATTCTTGTTATCCTACTTGTTGATTGTTGGTTGTATTCGTTTTGAGTTTGGACACTTGGTTTTCATTAGGAACAAGGTCTTGGGTGTTTTTCGCACACCGAGTGTTTGGTAAAATTTCGAAGTGAGTTTTATGGTCTTGGTTTCTTAAATATGACTGTTTTTGCGCAACAAGTGGTATCAGAGCTTTGGTTGCTTGGTTTGCTCGGTATTTTGGTTCGACTTGAATCAATTTGAGTGATATTAACATAAGTTTTAAAATTTGTTCCAAATGACGAAAGAGGTGTTGCGTACTATCGAATCAACTTCTACAAGCGGAGGCTCTAAGAAGTGGGATCCTAGTTATGGATCCGGAGGCTCAATGAAGTTTGATATAAAACCTTTTGATGAGAAAATTAATTTTGTCTTGTGGCAAAGAAGGATACGGGGTGTTCTTGTTCAACAGCGGTTGGTTATAGCATTGTTGGGTATAGAGGAGCGTTCGATGGATATGATCGAAGTCGAATGGAGCGATATTGATCAAAGGGCGATTTCTTCAATTAAAATGTATATCACGGATGATGTGATCAATCACGTGATATAAAAAACTATGGCCAAGGGCATGTGGGATAAATTGGAGGAGATTTATTTGGGCAAGTCTTTGTCAAATAAATTGTTTCTAAAGAAGATGCTCTTCAAGTTAGAAATGAAAGAGGGCGGTGATATGATGAAGCATATAAATGTCTTCAATGCTTTGATCAACGATTTGAATCGAATTGATGTTCAATTTAGCGAGGAGGATCGAGCGTTGTTATTACTTGCTTCGTTTCCCGATTCATATGAGCACTTTGTCACCACACTTATGTTTGGGAAGACTACTCTCAAGTTCAATGATGTAATGCATGACATCATTTCTCACGTGGACATGAAGAAGAAAAATGGTAGCGGTGGAGGTAGTTCATCTTCTCAAGGTAAAGGCTTGGTAGCCAAGGTTGGTGGTGGTGGACGAATAGGAAGGTCGAATTCTCGGGGTGAAAATAATCGAGGCTTCCAAAGGTCTCAATCTTGAGACATTAGCATGGTTGAGTGTTTCAAGTGCCATAAAAATGGTCACTTTAAACGGAATTGTCCGGAGTGGAAGAAAGATGATAAGAAAGAGACGCTACTAAAGATGTGGCCGGTGTTGCTACTTTAGAGGAAGGCGAAGAGGTTCTTACTTATTTTTCCGTCGATCACATTGATGGTTGGATTCTAGATTCCGAATGTTCATACCACATGTGTCCGAACCGAGAATGGTTTGAGGATTACAAGTCCAATACGGGTGGTGAGATTCTCATGGGAAACAATGATACGTGCAAAGTAGTGGGAATCGGTTCGGTGCACATAAAGATGTGGGATGGGGTTGTCCGAACCTTAAGTGAAGTGAGGCACTTAAAAAGAACTTGATTTCCTTTAGCGCACTCGATTTCAAAGAGGTGTGTGATTCAAGATGAGGGTGGGGCTTTGAAGGTGAAAAGGGGACCGATGGTGATTTTGCGCGGCACAAAGTTACCAAACAATCTTTATAGATTGAAGGAAACTACATTAGTGGGTGGCAGTGACACCCCGCCTAATTAATTATCGGGTGATCAGTCCTTAATTAATTAATTTCAGAATATCAAGTTGGTTCAGATAATGCATTATTGTCGAAAACTCAAATTTTAATTTAATAAAACTAACCACCTAGTATTTAAAAAGGGTGATGTCCAAATTTTTCTCTTGACACTAACTAATATAAAAAAGAATACCAATTAATACCATGCATCACAATAATATAAATAAAGTCTAACTGAAGTAAAATAAATGACTGGAGTAATACATATCCAGATACAATCCCATATAATAAATCCAATAAAAAGGAAATCAAATCTAAGAGAGAATTTAAAATAATTAAATCTTTGAATGTAAGCAGAAGAAAGGACGATATGTATTTGAAAAAGGGAGAATAGACTGAGTCGTCTACTAGCAATTATCCTGCAGATTCCACAGCAGCTACAACACGACAACTGAATAGAGTCTCCTAAGGCGGGTGTCCCTGTGGCTGGACACCTAAAAATAATGGAATAATAGAAATATATACAGAAAACGAGGTCGTTCGAACGACTTGGGCTGGACTTCTAACGAAATTTCCGAAGTTGCCCAGTTCATCTTCAAGGTTCATTTTTCTAGATTTTCTCCTCTTCAATCTCAACCTAAACCCATTCCAACCCAAGTACAAGGTTTCCAAACTACTCTAAGTCATCCTAGAACACTTCTTATCATAGTTTTGGGGTCAAATCCTTCTAATCATCAAGTAAATTCAACAAATTCCTAAATTTTCCTATGAGCCATATTAACATAAACCCAGAATTATTAATCTATTAAAACCCCATTTTTATTTCGTGATTTTACATCTAATTCACAAAATTTCACATTCCTAATAAGGGGGGAAATCCTCTACATGCAAATCCCCATCAAATTTCTAGGATTCCTACACAATCTCATCATAGGTAAACCAAATTTGGTATTAATAGTTCTAAAACCTCAACATATGTTAACAAGAATAATAAACGTTAAGAGAAAGAGAAATATTATCACTTGCCTTAAAATAAACTTTTGATTCGCGGGTTGAAATTGGTATGAAAATGATCCTATTGACACGATCTACGCGCTGGTGTACTTTTTAGTGTGAAAGCTTGAGCTCTTTGCTTAGGGATCTAATGGAGTCTTCTTCTTCTTCTTCCTTGGTTCTCTCTCTCTTTTCCTCTCTTTCTCACGTAGGTTGAAATTGGCAGGCCACTAACCCTAAATACTTTTAATTAAACCCAATTTTCGTCCATTTAATTACCCAAAAATCCTTAAAGACCAAAATACCCCTCCCAGGTATCGTTTTGGGTTAAAAATGCCCCGAACTCCAAATAAAATACCCGAGTAATGTTTTATGACTATTTCGACCCTTCCGGACACTCTGGCGCACTCAAAATAATTATACGAGTTATACAAAAATAATTTACCTTTTTAAACCCTCAAATACATAGCGACTTATACGCGACCCAAATATTTATAACATAACTGTCGTGTATCTCATCCCTGGCCATAATATTATTTCAATAACTACTAACTCTCATCACGCTAGTAATTATTATCATAAAATCGGATTAATTACAATTTAAATTTTCTCCCTTTAATTTAATTAATCCATATTTTCCATAATATTTTAATTAATCCCCATTTTCCATAGTAATTTAATTAATCCCCATTTTCCATAATTTTATAAAAATAAATATGTGTAAAAATACGGGGTATTACAGAGAGAAAATCTCCACGGAGCAGAAAATCGACGAGCTACAATTGTGGCACATGAAACTTGGCCACATGAGCCAACGGGGCATGGAAGAACTTCATCGACGAAAGTTGTTGAAAGGGGTGCACGGATGCAAGCTCGGTTTTTGCAAGTATTATGTGATGGGGAAGCAAACTCGAGTACAATTCACTATATCTACGAATACGAGCAAAAGGAATCTTGAATATATTCATTCTGACGTGTGTGGTCCTTCGGATGTTGTTTCCATAGGCGGATTTAGATACTTTGTTACTTTCATAGATGATTATTCACAAAAAGTGTGGGTATACTACTTGAAGGAAAAATCAGAGGTTTTCGAGAAGTTGAAGGAGTGGAAAGCCATGGTGGAGAATCAAACGAGGAAGAAGATCAAGTATTTGAGGAGTGACAACGGGGGTGAGTA
The DNA here is from genome assembly GCA_949130495.1 of Sambucus nigra. Taxonomy (NCBI): domain Eukaryota; kingdom Viridiplantae; phylum Streptophyta; class Magnoliopsida; order Dipsacales; family Adoxaceae; genus Sambucus; species Sambucus nigra. The sequence continues at coordinate 407,056,961 of OX422208.1, read as the reverse complement.
TAGAGATGGTGGGTTTCTCAAGTATTGTAAATATGCGGGCATCACAAGGCACTTTACCGTTAAGAAGACTCCACAACAAAATGGGGTAGCGGAGAGGATGAACCGCACCATTATATCATGGAAAGGGCAAGGTGTATGAGGTTTCATGTCGGGTTGCCGAAATCATTTTGGGTAGCGGCTCTTGATCACGTCGTGTATTTGGTGAGTCGATCACCAAATTCGACTCTTGGTTTGAAGTGTCCGGAGGAAGTATGGTCGGGGCACGAGGTCGACTACTCTACTTTGAGGGTGTTCGGATGTCCAGGTTATGCTCACATTCCTAGTGATGAGAGGACCAAAAATGACTCGAAAACTCGCCGGTGTATTTTCATAGGCTATGGAAAAGGGGGGTTCAAGCTTTGGGATCCATCTGAGGAAGCTAGTTGTTAGTCGGGATGTGAGGTTTGATGAGATGGCCATGTTGAAGGCCAAGGAGTTCCTTGAAGTTGTCGATGACGGTGGTGTTAGAACCGTCATGATTCCTTTGGTATTTTTGAGATCATCAACCACCGATAGTGATGGTGCATCTACTAGTGGTTCAAGTGATTCTCAATTGGGTGATGACACGATTGAGGTGGGGCGAATGAGGATGATTTGAAAGAGGAATTGGTTAAGGTGGAAGACACTCAACGGGTGAAGCAAGTGCCATCCATAGCACATGACCGAGAGTGTAGGGAGATCAAGCCACCATCTAGGCTTGGTTGGGAAGAGGTCAATTACGCTCTCATTTCTAGTGAGGGTGATCCAACAACATACAAAGATGCCATTAATTGTGATGTCAATGCGATTTGGATGGTGCTATTCGGAAGAGATGGAAGCTCTACGAAAGAACTTTGTGTGGGGGTTGGTTCCTAAACCCAAGGGGCGACACATCATTGTCTTTAAGTGGGTGTATAGGAAGAAAGAGACAATTAACAAAATAGAAGAAGCGAAGTACAAGGCAAGGCTAGTAGCGAAGGTTTTTTCACAAAAGGAGGGGATTGACTATGATGAGATCTTTTTCCCGGTGGTGAGGCATACTTCGATACGGGTGTTGTTGGCAATAGTAGCTCAATTCGATATGGAATTGGAGCAAATGGATGTGAAAATGGATTTTCTTCACGGTGATTTTAAGGAGCTTATTTACATGGTGAAACCGAAGGGGTTCAAGAAAGTGGGAAAGGAAGATCGTGTGTGCCGGCTTAAGAAGTCATTGTATGAGCTTAAGAAGTCACCACGACAATGGTACCTACGGTTCGACACCTTCATATTACGGGTAGGTTACACGAGGTGTGATCACGACCATTGTGCGTATTTTTGGATTCTTTAGGATGATTCGTTTGTTTTATTAATGCTCTATGTGGATGACATGATCATTGCGTGTCAGGAATGTCACGAATAACGGAGCTCAAGGTGGAATTGAGCCGGGAGTTTGACATGAAGGATCTTGGTGCAATGCAAAAGATTCTTGGTATGGAGATTATATGAGATAGAAAAGTTGGCAAGTTGTGGTTATCTCAGAAAGATTATATCTCGCATGTCATTGGGAAATTTAGCATGTTGGATGCCAAGGCCACTTCTACCCCATTAGCTTCACATTTTGCTTTATCTGCAAAGAAATGTCCCTCTACGAATGATGAGTTAGAGGAGATGGCTTCAACACCATATGCTTGTGTCGTGGGGTGCCTTATGTATTCTATGGTTTGCGCGAGGTCGGATATCGCCCAAGTCATGGGTGTGGTTAGTAAGTACATGTCGAATCCGGGTAAAGAGCATTGGAAAGCGGTGAAATGGATTCTTTTATATCTGAAGGGAACCAATTCTATGGGCATTGTGTTTGAGCGGAAGAAAGGAGCCAAGTTTATTGTGGGGTACGTGGATTTGGATTATGCGACGCATCTTGATAAGAGGAGATCTACATTGGGGTATGTATTCACTATTGCTAGGGGGCCGATATCTTGGAGATTCATGTTTCAAGTGATAAGTGCTTTGTCTACTACGGAGGCGGAGTATATGGGACTTACAGAAGCATCAAAGGAGGCGGTTTGGTTAAAGAGTTTGGTGAGTGAATTAGGGATGAAGTAAGTGTGTGTTCGTCTTCATTGCGATAGTCAAAGTGCTATGCATTTGGCTAAGAATCAAGTGTATCATTCCCACACAAAGCATATTGATGTGCAGTATCATAGAGTTTAGGATTGGGTAAATTACAGCGAGGTTTTGGTTGAAAAGGTGCACACGGATGAGAATGCAACAGATTTCCTTACCAAACTTGTGACTACAGAGAAGTTTAGGCATTGACTAAATCTTCTAAACATCACTTTTTGTTGAAGTTCGAGGAGGGGCTCATCGGTTAGGTGGAGCCGCATTGAGCTTGGTAGATTTTGGGGTGATCTTCAAGCGGGTTCAATGGTTTTCATTCTTGGATTTTGGTTGGATCATTCGGATTGACAAGGTGGATTTTGTGGAGTATTTTGGCTTTCCGGTGGCTTCCCGTTGGTTCACGGTTGTTTTGTGAGAAAAATAGATTTTTTTCTATATTTACAAAATTGCCACTTTGGGGAAAAACTATAAATAGAAGCCCATTTTCTGTTTTTAAGGCAATGTTATTTTTCAGCTATAGAGTTCAGAATTTTATGAGTTTTCAAAGAGAAAAGTGAGTGAGAGCTTCCTGTTTAAGATTAGTTCTTGTGCTTGGTTGTGAGTGACTTTCTTGGAGAGATAAAAAGTGTGAGTGTGTAACCTTGTGGTTCCTCCATTTATTAAAGAAAGAAGAAATCCTACCATTGTGGATGTAACCCTTGTTTGGGTGAACCACGTTATATTGTTGTCGTTTATTTGCTTTGATTGCTTGTGTGTTCTTGTTATCCTACTTGTTGATTGTTGGTTGGATTCGTTTTGAGTTTGGACACTTGGTTTTCATTAGGAACAAGGTCTTGGGTGTTTTTCGCACACCAAGTGTTTGGTAGAATTTCGAAGTGAGTTTTATGGTATTGGTTGCTTAACATAGGACTATTTTTGCGCAACAGATGTATGGTCATTGAAGGTACAATATTGTGTTCAAAACATGTGTTAAAGTGATTTTTGAATCGGGTGCATTGCACTCTTTTATTTTTAGTTCAATGGTTCATCAATTGGGGCTTGAATGTGAATTTGCCCATCCTCCCTTATTAATGAGCACTCCAACAGATGTATGGTCATTGAAGGTACAAAATTATGTAGTTTTTTCTTTTCCCCTTACCTTAAGTGATTTTGTCTTAGATTTTAATTTTCTCATTACAAAGATGTACTACTTCGATGTAATCTTGGTCGTGGATTAGTTGAGTTCCTTTCATGCCATCCTCGACTGTTTTGATTGAAGAGTTTCAATAGTAGCGCCGATCATTTAACATGATGTCCTTAACTATTTTCATGTGATGCTTTATTCTTATGTCTATCCATGGGAAAAACGGACAATTTTGGTTGGGTCGTTGTCTGGTGGCTCGTGAAATTGTCAACCCTACATGCCTTTATCGTGGAGGAATATCCCGGCATCTTTCTAGAAGAGTTACTTGGATTGCCTCTGCATCATGAGATTGAACTTTCTATAGATATTTATTCCTGTATGGCTCTCATTTCATTCGTATTCTACTTTATGGCACTTGTCAAGTTAAAGGAGCTTAAAGTGTAGTTGGAAGACTTATTGAGTAAAAGGTTATCTGATTCGTATCGAATATTGTATATTTCCACCTGTTATCCTTATGCATTCTAGCGCTTTTAAGGTCCTAAATGCCTATAATTATGCTCATTAACCAGACAACCTTGGAGTTGGATAGATACATGTTTTGCAGGGGTTATTTGTGCTTTTGTAGGTATTGGAACGCTAAAAGTGAGGATCCGTTGCATTTCGGAGAAGTTTCGTCGATGGACGCTACTTCAAGGGCTTTTTAGTCAATTCACATTTCTTATTCGGCTCTTGGAAATTCCACGGATGCGTAGTTCATTGAGTTAGCATCGTGTGGCCGCAAACGGTGCGTCGTTTGGAGTTCGGACGAAGAAGCTAGGCTCGTTTCCGTAATGGACCTTTTCCCCCTCATCATGGACCAAATGCAGCCTGAAAACAGAGTACCGGTCGACCGCGTACAAGGGACCGGTCGACCGCGGTTTCAACTTTTGCCGTGGGAAGGAACCAGTATGCTTTGGCTTAAGGGACCGGTCGACCGCGCCCCTGCGACTGGTCGACCGGTAGTGCCAGATATTTTGGGCTCTTTCCTCTTTCTTTCCTTTTTCCCTTATCTTTTCCCACTTACTATATAAACCCATTTTTGGTTTTAATATCATAGATAGCAGTAGATATACACGATTTTAGGTTAGTTTTAGTTAGGGTTTGGGGATTTGAGAGCTTCTTCTTCCTCCTCTCTTGGTTTGACACCCTTTAGGGGTTGTAATTGGTACTTTCATCTTCCCTCTCCATTAATATAGCTTGCTTTCCATTTATTCTTGCTTTTTTAGATAATTTACATGCTTTGTTAATTAGTTTACATGCTTTGATTACTTGCTTTCTAGTGTAAATTTACCGCGTTTATTTACCGCTTTCCATTTACCGCATTTTTAACATGCTTTCTAGGTAACTTAAATTAGGTTGTGTTTGAATTGAACTCACTCGGGTTGACGTGTTGCTTTGCTTTGGTGATGGAGTTTACGGGTTTATTTCGAGTGCGTTGTCCTAGTTTTTACGCCTAGGAGATTTGACGGGGCATATCATGTATGCCCCGTGCTTACGACCTTTCGCGCGTAATTTCCGGGATATTTGTTGACGCCAAAATCTTATTAGGCTTTTATGATGATTTAGGGCGTAACGACCCTTGATTTAATTAACTGTCGAAACGAGACGCACTTGTAATAACTCGTCGACCCATGTGACCATTTTATACTAATTAACTCGGGTGAGGGATATTCGACGCAACCTATAGTTTTACTCGCTTTCATAATCTAGTTTCAATACCATTGCCTAGAATAATCTTTTCCTTTATGCATCTTTTCTTTTAGTTTGTAATCATCTTTTACACTTTTATTTCGGATTATTAAATCACTTAAATTCTAGCAACTTGTCCCTGTGGATTCTCGATACCCGACTTACCGCTGTGCTTGCCTCGCAAGTGTAGTAGTAACTTAGGTTTTTGTATTGAGTTGGCGAAACGAAAACAACGATTAGCGTCTTTACACGCGCTACTTTTCGTACCTTAACCAAAATGGCGCCGTTGCCGGGGATGAGTTTGTTTTAGCATTTATTTGATTTAGTATTTCATAGTATTTTCTTTCTATTTGTATTATTTGCTAACCTTTTTGCAGGACTTCCACATTTGAGCACTTAGAAACGCTTGAATTCTTTCCGCGCGCACTTATTCTGTGGAATTCGCCATTCGAGCCATTTTTGGGGTAAGCATGTCTTATTCCAATTCTTTCGGTAATCCTTGTCATAATTCTCAAAATTCTCGCAAACCTATGACTTTTGGTGAATACTTAGAATCCCAAAGTATAACAAATTCAAATATGACTTTGGGCGAGTATAACGAAAGTCAAAACTTAGGTTATTGGAATTTTGATGATGATGACAATGATTTTGGGCCTTTACCTCCTTATCATAGGAATTTTGAAACGAATTCGAATATTTTTCAAAATTTCTATAATAATGAGCTTAAGTTTAAGTCCGATGGCAATTTTCAAAGTTCCCATTCTAATGCATCCGCACCTCGACCTATGACATTCGGTGAGGGTTTGCGTATGTATGAAAATGAGAAAATTGAAAATCGCTATCGGGAAGAAAATCGTTCGTGGGAACATGAGTTGGATTTATTATTTGAGTCCGACGACGATTTTGCTTCCGAGACTTTCGAGGTCGACGAATGTTTTGAACCAAATGAGGTGCTTGTGCCTACTTTGGAACAAGCCATTCTAGACTTTGCCCATTGCGTAATAGATATTGAAAGTGAGGATGATAATGAAGTAATATCTATTTGCAATGAAATGATTTCTTCTTTGGCCCCCAAAGAAGAACATTTCATTGAAAATGATATTATTTCCTTTGAAATTCCAACTTCATGCGATGATGATTCATCTCATGAGTTTGAATTTCTTTCATCCCCATTTTCATTCTCTATTACCCCACCGGAACAAGTACCCGATGATTCGGTTTCGAACTTTAATGTTTTAAACCCTATCGCCGATGAGGAGTACTTGCTCGAGTCGCCCTCCACGATTGCATCTTTGCCTTTGTGTGCGCCGCCTCCCATTCCAACTTCAAAATCCTTGGGAGGATATTCGGCTTTTCTCGGTCCCCACTTGTTTTTGTCACCCGTTCAATCCAAACCCCCCATCGTCCCACCAAAACTTTTAATTGGCGATGGTTCATTTCTTCCGCCTTACACATGCCTTCCGTTATTAAAACGGAATTCATATTTTTCGGAAGGCATGCTTGTATGTGAGGGTACACCGGTTATCCTCCAAAGTCAAATCGTTCTTATGGTGGACCCTCAGCTATTTAGACTTCTAGTGTATAGTTAGTGTGAAGTCTAAATAGTAGGTTGTATATAGTTAGCTTTTTATTTTTTCTTTTTATTTTTTTCGTTCCTTTTTAATTTAGTCTAATGTAATTAGTTAACTTTTTATTATTTGTTTTTGCTATGCTCGGTACTAACTTGTTTTGTAGATTCTTTGGACTTGTTCTTATGGGGATCGCTCCAATTTTGGGTAATATCGCTCTTTTCCTCTCTTTAACTTGGTTCTTAATTTACATTGAGGACAATGTCAAGTTTTAAGTTAGGGGGTGTGGGATATTCTATCCATTTCTTTATTTAGTCCATGTTTTTGCTCACATGTTAGTTACTTAGTATGCTTTTCTTAGAAAAATTCAAAAATTTCAAAAAGATTTTCTTTCTTTTTTCTCCTTTTTGGGCATTTTGCCTTTGTTTCCGATGATAAATTTTAATAATTGCCCGATCCAATTGACAACCCAATGATGCATGTTCTCGATTTTAGAAGTTATTAGACTTTAGTCTCGATTATTGATATTATGAATAACTTCATGAATTAAACTTTAATCCCATGAGCACATGCACTTTCCTTGCTTTATTGATTTGGTTTAAGATTTTTATAACTCGGTAATCTTTTGTTGCATTGTATATACTTACACCGAGTAAGCTTTGTACCTTTCGTCGTTTGTGAGTGTATACACTATTCATTTCTCATTGAAAACGTTGAATTCGTTGGTAATCTCTCTATTCTTTCATTTCACCGTTCATTAATTGAGTTCATACTTGAAATGTGTTACTTGATCATGATTTTCATATACTGTTTTGATTCGAGAATTGCGTAAACTTTGTGAAATGATCATAGGCATTCTTTGTTATATCACCCATATTAACCTTGACTTCACCCTTATATGTTTACCCTCGTTAACCCTTTTGAGCCCAAATATAGCCTTTAGTTTCATAACCCCATTCCCGTAACCAACTCTACATTGGAGTTATAAACCATACATACACTTTCCATACCTTTGTTTGGAATGTTACTTGGGATTGAATGATGTTGTTATGATGTCGGTTGCAATTTGGGCATATGAGAGTTTGATAAGTAAAGAAAAGAAAGTAGTGAAAAAAGTGAAGAAAAAGAGAAAGCAAAAAGCAAAAGAAAACAAAACAAAAAGTGAGAAAAAGAAGAAAAGAAAAGAAAGAAAAATTTGTATATGTTGTATATAGTTCAATAAGCTTTGATTACTCTCCCCGATGATATATCTAATGCTGTTTTGGAACTCGTTTTCCAATTTTGATATTGCCCGCATTATCCCATTATCCTGAGTTTTCATTCCGAACACTTTGAATTCGTACATATATTCCTTCGTTTCGTACCTTAACCCCAAACCTACATTATAACCCTATAAAGTCCTATGTGATCTTAGGGTGCATTTAATTCAAAAGTCATAATAGTTTTGATAATCTGTGAAAATGCATTTCGCCTCTTTTAGTGAGTGGTATCCTTTCATTGAGATTACAGTTTTTCAGTTTATATATAGCGTTCTTCATCTGTGACATGTGTGTGGCCTAGTTTCCATTTACATTTACTCTTTAGCCCACATGTTCCGTGTGTTACCTCCCTGTTTCGAGTGATTTCATTTGTTGAGCGTAATGGCCGTGAGGATTGAATATATGCTTGCTTTAAAGTTTATCCGATTTATATAAGTTTTTCACCAAATCACACTTTTCATGTGCTCGCTCCCCTCCCACATATTTAAGGTTTCAATTCTATGAGGTGCATTCGATAATGTTAGTGATTCGAACTTTTGTGTGAATTCATTCACTTTGCTAATAATGCGTATGAAATCCTTTTCGCCATTGTTGGGCTTGTAGCATGTTGGGTTGGGAATATTTTGAGGAAACCATGTGATGTTTGTGGGTATCATCCCTGAAAACCCTCACGAGACGACACTCGTCCACTAGGGTAACCTAGGGGTTTAACGGCTTATTGCATATGCTAAATGCAATCGTGTTCCCTACGAAAGTGGCATTTATATTTCGATGCATATATACATTTTGTACCGCCCTCTGTGGTTTGGTTTTCTTTGTTTCATTACTAGGGACTAGCAATGTGTAAGTTAGGGGGTGTGATTCGTATCGAATATTGTATATTTCCACCTGTTATCCTTATGCATTCTAGCGCTTTTACGGTCCTAAATGCCTATAATTATGCTCATTAACCAGACAACCTTGGAGTTGGATAGATACATGTTTTGCAGGGGTTATTTGTGCTTTTGTAGGTATTGGAACGCTAAAAGTGAGGATCCGTTGCATTTCGGAGAAGTTTCGTCGATGGACGCTACTTCAAGGGCTTTTTAGTCAATTCACATTTCTTATTCGGCTCTTGGAAATTCCACGGATGCGTAGTTCATTGAGTTAGCATCGTGTGGCCGCAAACGGTGTGTCGTTTGGAGTTCGGACGAAGAAGCTAGGCTCGTTTCCGTAATGGACCTTTTCCCCCTCATCATGGACCAAATGCAGCCTGAAAACAGAGTACCGGTCGACCGCGTACAAGGGACCGGTCGACCGCGGTTTCAACTTTTGCCGTGGGAAGGAACCAGTATGCTTTGGCTTAAGGGACCGGTCGACCGCGCCCCTGCGACCGGTCGACCGGTAGTGCCAGATATTTTGGGCTCTTTCCTCTTTCTTTCCTTTTTCCCTTATCTTTTCCCACTTACTATATAAACCCATTTTTGGTTTTAATATCATAGATAGCAGTAGATATACACGATTTTAGGTTAGTTTTAGTTAGGGTTTGGGGATTTGAGAGCTTCTTCTTCCTCCTCTCTTGGTTTGACACCCTTTAGGGGTTGTAATTGGTACTTTCATCTTCCCTCTCCATTAATATAGCTTGCTTTCCATTTATTCTTGCTTTTTTAGATAATTTACATGCTTTGTTAATTAGTTTACATGCTTTGATTACTTGCTTTCTAGTGTAAATTTACCGCGTTTATTTACCGCTTTCCATTTACCGCATTTTTAACATGCTTTCTAGGTAACTTAAATTAGGTTGTGTTTGAATTGAACTCACTCGGGTTGACGCGTTGCTTTTCTTTGGTGATGGAGTTTACGGGTTTATTTCGAGTGCGTTGTCCTAGTTTTTACGCCTAGGAGATTTGACGGGGCATATCATGTATGTCCCGTGCTTACGACCTTTCGCGCGTAATTTCCGGGATATTTGTTGACGCCAAAATCTTATTAGGCTTTTATGATGATTTAGGGCGTAACAACCCTTGATTTAATTAACTGTCGAAACGAGACGCACTTGTAATAACTCGTCGACCCATGTGACCATTTTATACTAATTAACTCGGGTGAGGGATATTCGACGCAACCTATAGTTTTACTCGCTTTCATAATCTAGTTTCAATACCATTGCCTAGAATAATCTTTTCCTTTATGCATCTTTTCTTTTAGTTTGTAATCATCTTTTACACTTTTATTTCGGATTATTAAATCACTTAAATTCTAGCAACTTGTCCCTGTGGATTCTCGATACCCGACTTACCGCTGTGCTTGCCTCGCAAGTGTAGTAGTAACTTAGGTTTTTGTATTGAGTTGGCGAAACTAAAACAACGATTAGCGTCTTTACACGCGCTACTTTTCGCACCTTAACCATTATCCTAGCATATTTCATTAGGGTGCACCTGTCTTGTTTGCGAGTAAACATGATGGTAACCTCTTTTTTTTATTAATTATTGATAGTTTAACTAGGTTATAGGTTAGAATAAGTACCCTTTACTATATATCAATGATCTCTTTGATCATCTACTAGGTTTCACAATTTTCTTAAAGTTGTATTTGCCACTCGGTTACCATTAGTTGCGCATTCCTAAAGTCGGCATTCTGAAGACTGCTTTCTGCTCTCATTATAGTCACTATAAGTTCCTCTTGATTACTTTTATTTTAAAAAATACACCTACCTCCTTCTTAGATTTTATGAATCATATCTTTCTCACATATTTGGATGAAGTGTTGAAGAGAGCCAGGATCATCTTTATATCACCCTTCAAGTGTTGAGAGAGAACCAATTATATTCCTAACTATCCATGTGTGACTTTTGGATGCAAGAGGTCAAGTTCCTAGGTCCGAGTGTTTTCATATATCCCTAAAAAATGGATGAGTGTGGATTGGGATCAACCTCGTAATGTTATGTACATTCATAATTTTCCTAGTGAGGTTGGGTATTACCGTTGATTCATTAAAAAATTATTCCTTATAGCATCATCTCTTACATGTCTCACCCGAAAGGAAGTCCGCTTTGTTTGGGACATAAAGTGTCAAGTTGCCTTTGTAGAGTTCAAATCTTAACTTACATCAGCACCAATTCTTATCTCGTTGGAGCATGGGAAAGGTTTCACTATCTATTAGGATGCATCTATTGGAATGGGTTGTTTCCTTACGCATCTAGGAAGACTGGTATTCTGTAAATCCCTAAAATTGAAATCACATAAGAAGAATGATCCTACGCACGATTTGGAGCTCGCTTAAATTGTCTTTGCATTGAAGATTTAACATCACCATCTCTACGAAAAATGTTTTAAAGTTTATTCGGATCATAAGAGACTTAAGTACATTTTCACTAAAAAGGATTTAAATCTCCGTTAGCTCCGTTAGGTTGATTATTTAAAAGATTATGATTTTGACTTTTTGTATCATCCGAGTAAGGCTAGCATTGTATCTGATGCTCTTAGTATCCATAACAGCTTAACAATGTCATGAGAGGAAATTACATCAAGACCTCCAAAAGTTTGACCATGGCGAGGAGAAAAGAAGATCGAGTATATGTTTTCAATATGATGGCAAGAGCTTCGTTGTATCTCAAAGTTGTCCAAGATGAGTTGTAAGAAAAATGTGTTCAGGGGTTCACACCACTCCTTGCAAATGCAAAAAATTGGTGTGCTAATGTCCGGGGGGGGGGGGGGGGGGGGGGGAATAGGACATACTTAGAATTCATTGTCAATTATTTTTTTGGTTTTAAAACACAACAATAAAAACTGATTAGAAAAATAAAATTAAAACTCACACTCACGTAGACAATTTATCAAACACATAATCTTAAAATTATTAGATCCAATTTTATGTTAAAGGAAAGTTTTATGAGATTAATTTGAATCCAATTTAAAAGCCTTTTAGTTCAATTTCAACTATACGAGATGAGAAATCTACTCTTAGATTCAATTATATCCAAATTCAAGTTAATTTTTAATTTAGGTGAGATCTAATTAAATTAGTTCAATTTGATTACAATTATGTGAAATCTAAACATCTAGCAACCTTAATCAATTGTAGATCTAAGATTATGTGAGATAATGTGTTGCGAATAAATGTAAATGCGAGAATAATAACAACACTAAGTTATACAAAGAAAACTCCCAACCAATGGGGAAAATTTTCAAGACGCTACATCTAATCCACTAGAAACATGAAGACTTTTACTCAAGATCATACATTTAGGAAGCTTGAATTACCATTTACAAGCTCTTGTAATCCTCTAATCCTCTAAACTACACCTGATCTAGTGACTCTTAACAAACTCCTCTAAGGCTTGTAGAGAGAGAATAATCTACTTTTAATTAGCTTCCACACATCCACATTAGAGAATTCCACTCCAACTTCTCGGATCTTCCTCTTGTTGACCTCTCAACTGAAGATCTTCCATGGTAAATGATGAAGGAAGGTTTTCTAAGGTTTTTTTGATGAATCACTCAAAAATCTTATAATAAAAGCGAGATAGTATCAAATCTCACTTAGGGTTTTTAAAGAGAGAAAGAGAAGCTCTTAGATCTGTAAATTTCGTAATATGAAGTAAGAGTTCTACTTCAACAATTAAAAATTCTATTTGGCTCTTATGCGTTCCACTTTTATAAGCCATTAAGTATTTAAGCCTCTTATAACATGCATTTACTAGTACAAAATCATAAGCCATCACAAAATCTAAGATAAACTCTCCAACGTCGTTCCTGTCTCTAAAATCATATTCTCCGTACACTATCTCATATCTTATACGATCTACTCCTACATGGCCATTAAAATTTTCTCTTATATAGATTTTCTTACATACGGGTATTTTTTTAAATTAGTTCATCCATTTATTCTCAAAATTGTACTTTAGTGTGCTCATTTAATCGTATTTGGGGTGCATAAGCACTAACAATATTAATTATATTTTCTCATAATACCAGTTTTATAAGTATAAGTCGATCACCTTTCTTAATAATGATTACAATATCATCCTTAAGGTTATTATTTACTATTATTATGACTCCGTTCCTATTTTATATTTTTTATATAATATAATTTAAACTCTGTATTTTCTATTTCTATAGCTTTCCCACCGACTCATTTAGTTTCTTGTAAACAAGCTATGTTAACTTTGTCTTCTTATCATGGTATCCACTAACTCTGTCCCTTTCCCTATCATAGTCCGTATATTTTAAGTCGTTAACCTAAGTCTAATATCTCAGACTAGCTTCTTTATTTGAAAATGTCCAGATTATTGCAGGAACCCTTGCCCATTTCTCATCCCACCTGGGTGCCGATGCGACGCCCCTTGCCTATTTTTTAAGACACCCAGTGGAAGGCGCAACATCCCTTGCCTATTTTTGAAAACCCAGTGGCAGTCACAATGTATCGCTTAAGGGGAGTGCCCTAGTATTAGCACATATATTCATAGGATTCGTGTTCATAAAGATGTGACAAAGTTTTATGCTTGTTGTCAGCTACCTAACACAACCCCCCTCCTTTATCTAGGTTTGGGACCGACAGTGTTCAAAAACTTATATATAAGATCTAAAATTATAAAAAATTAATATGTAGTCATATAAATACGTTCATATATGTATACACACGCACACACATACACACACACACACACACACACACACACACATATATATATGCAAGCTCCTATGCACACTAAAGTTTGCACATCATTTTTTTAAAATAGCAAAAACAATAGTTTTCACCTGATTTTTTTTATATGTGTTCCTTGAAATGCTTAAATATCACACAAAAAAAATCAACTGTTTTTTTTTTGCTATTTAAAAAAAAACGGTCATACTTTCACAACTTTTAAGCACTTTAAAAATTGCGAAAGTTTGACCGATTGTTTTAAAATAGTAAAAAAAACGTTTTTTTGAGCTGATTTTTTTATATGGGTTCCTTGAAATGTTTAAATATCACACACAAAAAATCAGGTAAAAAATATTGTTTTTGCTATTTAAAAAAATGATGTGCAAACTTTAATGTGCATAGGAGTCCCCCCCCCTCTCTCTCTCTCTCTCTCTCTCTCTCTCTCTCTATATATATATATATATATATATATAGTAGTTTAAAAAAGTATATTTTTTATTTAAATTATTCCAATTATTTTTATTATTTCTAAAAACAAGTTTTTAACTATTTTAATATTTATAAAAAAAAATGTTTGTATGTTTATGAAAAACTATTTATAACCAAATTAAAAATTGTTTTCAGTGTTTTTGTAACTATATGTTATCAACTCTATGGGTCCGTTTGATAGCCTCTCAATTCCAGGGCAAATTCAGAAAAGTTGGAAAATTCTGATCTTTTTCAGCTTTTAGGCTGTTTGATAGCGTTCATTTGCCTTGGAATTTGTTTTCTATGTACAACACCCCTTAAACACAATTTGCCACCCTAGGGTTGAATTCAATTCTTTTTTTTTTTGGGGGGGGGGGGGGGGGGGCAGGTTTTTGTTTGCCACCTTTGGGTGGCAAATCACTCAAAACTAATTTTTTTTTTTGTAAACTCTATATATTTCATAAATATATGAATATATATTGTTAATAAATATGTAAATATATATATTTCGTATATTAAAAATATATATTTCATATATATTTCATATATTCTAATATATATATATATATATATATATATATATATGAAATATATATGTGCTAAAATATATAAAATATATATATATATATATATATATATATATTCGTATATTTTATATATTTTAGCACATATATGTATATTGCGTATATTTATATATATTTCATATATTTATATATTTCGTACATTTATATAATTTATATATATATATATATATATACATATTATTTACATAATATACACATATATTACATATATACTGAATTATATAATATATGGATATATTCTGTAAATAATATATATTTAGTATATTCAATATATAATATTATTTACAGAATATACAAATATATTATATATATATACTGAATATATAAAATATATGGATATATTCTACAAATAATATATATTTAGTATATTCAATATATAATATAATATATATTCATATATTCCATAAATAATTATATAATATAATATAATATAATTATATATATATATATATATATAATTATATTATATTATATAATTATTTATGGATATAATATAATATATATATATATATATATATATATATATATATATATATATATATATATATATTCCACATATATAATTATATAATATAATATAATTATTATATATAATATATATTCCATAAATAATTATATAATATAATATAATAATCATATATATTTATATATATATTATTAAATATATAAATATATGAATATATATATGTATATATATTAATAATATATACAAAATATATGAATATATATATATATATATATATCCGAATATATATATTCTGCAATAATATAATATATATTCATATATATATATATACACGAATATATATATATTCCGCAAATAATATAATATATATATCCGAAATAATATAATATATATTCATATGTTTTGTATGTATATATATATATATATATATATATATATATATATTCTATAAATAATTTTTTCACTTTTATATCTATTTTCCAACTTTTGCGTTTGATAGAAAATGTGGAAAATTGATGATTTTTTAACTTGTATCAAACAGACACAAGTTGAAAAATATTCATTTGCCTTGGAATTGTTTGCCCTGGAATCAAATGTCCTGAAATCATTAGCATTTTCCCAGTTTTCTATCAAACGGACCCTATATTTTTTTTAAATGTTAGCTATTGAAAATAGTTAGTAACTATTAAATAAAACCTTTGTTATCAAACTTTGATTCTACCAATTTAGAAAATAATTGCTTTATTTCCAATTTTTTATTTATAAGAAGACAATTGAAAAGGATTTATATATTAATAATGCGCAATTTTTAGTTTAAATAACGTATAGTGTTTTTTAAATAATAAATAAATAAAATTCGTAGAAAATTTATAATAAAAAATTAAATAATGGAAAATTTCATTTATAAACAACATACAATTTTTTATTTATGAAAATCGTTTAAAAAATAATTTGCATTTTTTAAACAATGTATAATTTTTATTATTTATAAGAATACAGTTAAAATAGTTTTTAAATAACATACATTTTTAATAAAAGAAATGGTAAAAAAATAAAAAAAATATTTTAATTAAAAATAGATAAAATTAATTCTAAAAAAATATAGTTATTTTAACATAAAAATTGTTTAAATTTTTGAATTAAATTTTTTTAATATTTTTTTAAAATAAGAAGTGTCTTTTATAAATATGAAGGTATATTAATGTATATATAAATATAAATATTGAGACAAATAATTTTATATGGTCCTGCATTTTTTTTTCTTTATTAAAATATATTTTTATAAATCTTTAAATCATATTTCTGTTATTGTTATTTAATACGTAAAATATTTTTAATGTTTATATTTTATTTAAAATTCTTTTTATATATTGATTTATGTATCTTATCTCGAGATTTTTTTATTTTTTTATTTTGTGTATTTTTTAAATTATTTTTTTGGATTTTTAAAGGGCTAAAACAATCATTTAAATAAACAGAAAAATTGTTTATTTGAAAATATTTTCTCCCTATATTATAACGGTGGCATTTCAAATTTCGTTGGTTGGATTTATGTTGGTTTGGGCTTTGATGGTTTCTTTGAAAGCCGCTTGAGTCTTTCGAGAGTTACATATCTCGAGGTCAGTTTGTAACTGAAAATTTGACCGTTTTGTTCCCCCTTTAATTGACCATTGTACCCTTATTTCTATGGGTTGTCATTTTTGCCCTTGTTAGTTCGTTGTTATTACGATTGTACCGGGGTTATTTTCTTGGGACTTTATAATCTTCATTTTGTGTTTTTGAGACTAGGGTTTTTATCTCATTCTCTCTCTAAAAGAAATTTCTGATGAGTGCATTATTTTGCATGAATTAAAATAAAAGAAAATTTTGTATCATAAATAATGAGCTTTTAGAGTCTTTTTCGTAAATTAAAAGAAAAATACAGGTTTGAATAAAATTTGAGTTAAAATGTGATTTTAATAACTCTTGGGGGTGAAACTATAATTTCAGAAACTTTATGGGTTTGAAAATAATTTTTAAATGTTTATCTAGGCAAAATAAAGTTCTCCTTGAAATTTGGTTGAATTCAGAGTTAAAATGGAAAAGTTGTGAATTTGGGATCTAAAATGCAAAGAAGGGTAAATTGATAATTTCCTAAACTTTAAAGGGCTGAATTTAATTTAATATAAGTTATTTTATATTTTTGCAGGTACCTCTGAAGTTTGGTGAAGATCCGAGGTCATTTAGTGAAGATATGAAGAGTGTGGGAAGAATTGAAACAAGAAAAAAAATTGGGGTTAAAGCATGAAAAAGGAAGTTAGAAAACTGGTTTTGGTTATAATTGATTGCAGCGATTTTAAAAATGAAAAGGCAGCTAGCCTGGTGGATGGACACACGCGTGTAAGGAACCCTTTGGTCTTGGGTTCAATTCCTAGGACCCTTAATCTTTTTGGTAAAAATACTTCTAAACTAATAAGGCCATGTTTGGCAAATGAAGATCCAGCCTAACATCTTTCAACAAAGATCATATACGTCGAAAGCTGTTCAACAAATCAAGGAATTTCCCCTCAAACTTATCATGTCATATATTTTTGGATTTCTCTCAAGTTTTAAAGATTCCAATCAGATAACTCCACCAGATTTCATGATGACTCATTTTCAAAATTGGTTACGAATTTTAAAATTCATTTTTACCAATTAAAAAGGAGTTTAATACCCATCCAAATACCCTACCCCTACCCCTATAAATAGGACTCTTGGGTTCATTATTTTGTGAGAGAAAAAAATTAGAGAGAGGTTTGAGAGATAGTTTTTTGTTTATTTATTTTAAGAGTTTTATTTATATTTGATGGCTAAGAATTGTATCTTTGTGGGAGGAATTCTGACAAGTTTATTTGTGAGACACAACAATTGTAAGTTTATTTCATTAATGAAAATTATTATTCATTCTTGTAATTTTATTATGTCTTCAATTATGCTAGTTTAATTTCTTAACTGGGACTGGGAGAAATTTATCATGTTTGATTAATATTGTGCATGATTTAAATTCGTCGTTGATCCCAATATGTGCTAAAGGTGTTAAAAATTCGATATTCATTTAAAACGACATGAGAGTGTGTTTTAAACCTTCGATTTTATTTGAAAAAAGACCGTATTTTTATTTTAAAGTGTATGTACTTTTTGATGGATTATGCTTGCACTCGATTGTTTTGATAGTCCATGCTTTAAGACTATACTTTAAAAGTTGAAAAATGAACTTTGTGAGGGAATAAGATTTTTTGTCGTCTGAATTTAGAGACGTAAAATTTTATTTTGAACTTAACTGTATTATTTTTCGAATTAAATATGACAAGAGTCGATTTAAGTTGAGTTATAAATCGGGAATGACGAGGTTAAATCATTGCATAGTGTTAGTTAAACGTGATAAATGGATCCAACGTCTTAATTTTCATGCTCATTTGATAGAATGAAAAATGGAAAGAAAGAAAAAAAAAAGAAGTACATGAAAAAATGGAGGTTAGAAGAAAAAATGCCTAAAAGTCAAACTACCAAAAAACCTTTATATTCTCAGAAGTTTTGAACTCTAAAAGCCATTCTTTCTAGTCAAAATTCGAGCCTACAATACATCCAAAGAAAGTTTTAATCGATCTCAAGTGAAATTAGTTATAGTGTGTAGAGAAAATGAATATGATCTATGGCGTGATTCAATGTTTTCAAAAAGTAATCGATGTTCCATTCATGAGATCATATTCATCCATTATAAAATTTTATTTTTCATCATGTATATGTGAAATTGTTCATTTAAATTTAATCTTTATTCACATATTCCGAGAGAAAACAACTCATTTCTGAGAGCTCGATTGCGAGTTCATCTCGTGAAATTTTGAAATCAAAACAAACTTTCGGATAAGAAATATAATGAACAAATCTTTTAAAATGGACGGTTATATTGGTTATGCACACACACACGATAAGTTGATATTGAAAAGTTAAGTTCTAATATATTTATGAAATTTGCATTCAAACTTGGTTATATTACTTTTGAGTCATTCGTATTGAGTCAAGTTTTTAAGTTTTATGGGTATATTCACTGCAAATCCTCACGAGATAAAACTCGACCACTAAGGTAACCAAGGGGTTTAACGACCTGTTGCTCATGCTAAGTGTAATCGTGATTCCTACGAAAATGAGTTAGATTTAAAAAAAAATTAGTTTTGTTCGAGGACTAGCAAAGTTTAGGTTTGGGGGTATTTTATTAGTGCATTCTTTTTCAAGAATTATGTCCAAATCTAGGCCTTGTTATCCCTTTTTTATTATAAATAATGAGCTTTTAGAGTCTTTTTTGTAAATTAAAAGAAAAATGCAAGTTTGAATAAAATTTGAGTTAAAAATGTGATTTTAATAACTCTGGGGGTGAAATTGAAATTCTAAAAACTTTATGGGCTTGAAAATAATTTTTAAATGTTTATCTAATCAGAATAAAGTTCTCCTTGAAATTTGGTTGAATTCAGAGTTAAAACGAAAAAGTTATGAATTTCGGGGTCTAAAATGCAAATGAGGGTAAATTGGTAATTTCTTAAACTTTAAGGGGCTGAATTTAATTTAATATAAGTTATTTTATACTTTTGCAGGTACCTCTGAAGTTTGGTGAAGATCCGAGGTCATTTGGTGAAGATATGAAAAGTGTGGGAAGAATTGAAAGAAGAAAAAAATATTGGGGTTAAAGCATGAAAAAAAGAAGTCAGGGAATTGCTTCTAGTTATAATTGATTGCAGCAATTATAAAAATGAAAAGGCTGCTAGCCTGGTGGTTGGACACACGCATGTAAGGAACCCTTTGGTCTTGGGTTCAATTCCTAGGGCCCTTAATCTTTTTGGTAAAAATACTTCTAAACTAATAAGGCCATGTTTGTCAAATGAAGATCCAACCTAACATCTTTCAACAAAGATCATATGCACCTCAAACTTATCATGTCAGTTATTTTTGGATTGCTCTCAAGTTTTAAAGATTCCAATCAGATACTCCACCAGATTTCTTGAAGACTCATTTTTAAAATTAGTTACGAATTTTAAAATTCATTTTTACCAATTAAAAAGGAGTTTTATACCGATCCAAATACCCTACCCCTAAGCCTATAAATAGGACTCTCGGGTTCATTATTTTGGGAGAGAAAAAAATTAGAGAGAGGTTTGAGAGATAGTTTTTTGTTCCTTTATTTTGAGAGTTTTATTTATATTTGAGGGATAAGAATTTCACCTTTGTGGGAGGAATTCTGTCAAGTTTATTTGTAAGACACAACAGTTGTAAGTTTATTTCATTAATAAAAAATATTATTCATTCTTGCAATTTTATTATGTCTTCAATTATGCTAGCTTAATTTTTTAACTAGGATTGGGAGAAATTTATCATGTTTGATTAATATTGTGGACGATTTAAATTCGTTGTTGATCCAAATATGTGCTAAAGGTGTTAAAAATTCGGTATTTATTTAAAACGACACGAGAGTGTTTTAAACCTTCGGTTTTATTTGGAAAAAAATCATTTTTTTATTTGTAAGTGTAAGTACTTTTTGATGGATTATGCTTGCACTCGATTATTTTGATAGTTCATGCTTAAAGACTATACTTTAAAGATTAAAAAATGATCTTTATGAGGGAATAGAGATTTTTGTCGTTTGAATTTAGAGACGTAAAATTTTATTTTGAACTTAACTGTATTATTTTTCGAATTAAATACGACGAGAGTCGATTTAATTTGAGTTATAAATCGGGAATGACGAATTCAAATTATTGTACAGTGTTAGTTAACTTGATAAATGAATCCAACGTCCTAATTTTCATGCTCATTTGATTATATCTCTCGTACTTATATTTGTTTTTTGTGTGTTTGCTTAGTTCAATACTAAATCTCATCTCCAAACCAATTTAGTTTAGTTGTAAGGTTACAATTATTTCGAAGATTTGTTTTTTGATAAATCCTCATGGGTTCGACCCTTACTTACACTCGCTATTCTAAATTAGCCCATGCACTTGCGGTATTTGATAAACTTGACAAACACTGCCAATATTTTTCCCTCTTTCTCTCTCTAAATACTCTACTGAAATACATATTGTCTTGAGAGATTTCTGTGTAGTTTTTTTTACCTCCAAACTCCTACAAAACATTCATATATACATGTTTGAATTTTTGAGTATACTGTTTGAGAGCATTTGAGGTCTGTTTTGGTTTACGATTTGGAGATGTGAAGATTTTCGCTTTTAGGTGTTTTGATCTACTCTTCAAAGGTTCTTTTGAAACCGTGTTAAGGAGGTATTATTGGGATTTGAACAAAGTTCTTTTGAGTACCATTTTGTGTTGATTTTGAGTTGTTTATCGTTGCGATTTTCTTGGCTTTGGAACGAGTTTTGAGATCGGTGATTCCTGACGTTTTTGGATCTTCTGATTTTCACAAAATCATTTGGTTCACTTTGCGAGTATCTCTTTAATTCGTATACTCTCTCTCTCTCTCTCTCTCTCTCTCTCTCTCTCTCTCTCTATATATATATATATATATATATATATATTCTTTTCGAAACTGTCGTTTGATAAAAGTGTTTGGGACTGCAAATCTAATTGTTTGGTATCTACAGTTTCTTTTTGTTATTTTTTGCTAAAACTTTAGATCCCTAAATCCTTGCACGTTTTTAGATCTGCATTTTTTTTTATTTAGATCTCAATTGTTTCTTTGTAGAATAAACATAAAGTTTATTTTTAAACAAAATATAAACTGTCCTTTTTGTTGTTTAAAACGAGTTCTATTTTTGTATGAAAACTAGATCTAGTTTTTTAAGGATGCAATCTCTGTTTAGTTTTTTTTTGGAAGATCTAGAACCTTACTTGTTTAAATATATTTTCTTGTTTAGATCTATATGTTAGAGCTTTTTTTAGTGTTTAATCCGGGTATCTATATTGATTGTATTGGTTATTTTAATCCAGATTTATTTAATTAACATTATAGACCAAGTTTGATTTAATTTTTTTGTGAGACTTAAATCCAAAACTAAACTACTGTCTAAACTTTTTGGATTTTTAATTTGGTTTGAAACAAAAGTTTGAACTACTGATTTTTTAAATCCTTGGATCTATTTTTGGTTGAGTTTTTCGAAACTGCATTTAAGTTTATTTCAAAATAATAATTGTGCCACTTAATGTTGGGTTAAAAGAAAAGATGATTTAAACTCAATCCTAGTGGGTTAAAACTTTTAAATCAAGTGTTGAGTTTATTTGGTTTCAGTTGTGTAAAATCATTTTCCTTTTATACTCCTTGGTGCGAGTGTATGAACTTTTAGATACCTTATTTTTTATTAATCACAACAGTTATTATTATTGTTAACTAAATTAAGATAAAACCTAGAGCGTATTTAAATCTTATTTTATAAACAAGATAATTTTTTTTGTTCTGATTAACAAAAAATCTTATTATTAATTAGTGTATTGCACAACTTTACTGGTTTCTCGAGTATTGGGTATGTAGTTGTGTGTGTGTTCAAGTTGTCACTACCTACGTATTACTGGGTTGCTGATTTTCGTCAGTGGGGGTTGTATTTTGACTACACTGGGTGTACGGGTTTGTATGTGCTTAGTTTAAATCATTGTCCCCTTGTGGAACTGTAATATGTAATTAATAATTAGTAATAGTGGACTTGGGTGTGTGAGTTGTCTTGGGACATAAGTTTTTCATTTCGGTGACTTCCTCGAGAACAAATATTGTGTTATTTCCACTTTTCCTCATCTCATTCTTAAAGGGTATTTTTAAATAAAGCATCACCACCTTTTCAATCTAGTGTGCGTGTACCCATTAGATTGTTTCATATATATACATATATATGCGTGTGTGTATAAATGAATGTATATATATATATATATATATATATATATATATATATATATAAATAATTACAAAATTTATGTATTAATGTATTTATAACATATAGTTGTATTAATGTATTTAGGGGGAAATGGCCCTTTTAGTTTAAACAAATGTCAACTAAGGGTCAAAGTGATCAAGTGACAATTTTCGTCAATTTTGAACCCCAACTAATTAATACAAAAAATTAGTGGATCCCAAACAATATGTGACCTAACTCTTAAATACATCACACATAAAGTATAATAAATTAAAACATTTCCATAAATATATATCTCACAATTATGTAATTATATTCATATATTATTTGATTATTATCTCAAAATTATTTCATAAGTGTGCTTTATTTTTTTTGTGTGTTAAATACACCACTAGTACGTGTATCGTGTTAATTTCTTTCTTTTCTTTTCTTTAATTTTCATTTTGTGTGTGTCGCACTTTACGTTTGGTGTAGTTTCTTTTGTTTTTTTTTCAGAAATACATTAAAAAAAAGAAAAAAAAGTGAAGAAAAATTCGGAAAAGTATTCAACGGTGCGCGAAGGTGAAGAAAAAATTGTGCAATCTTACCACAAGCACAATGAACTCTCGGGGATGACTGAAACGTAGGCGGCGTTTCCCTCCGATCGGCGTCAACTTAAACTTTGGCCCGGCGTAAACTAGTGACCTTAAAAAGTCCACACAAGGTATGTTTTTGTGTTCTCCTACGTGGTTTAATTTCGCATTTAATTTAGCATGTTGCATAAATTGACTTAAGGGCAAAACCCGTGTGAAAGATAAGGTGGGGATTTCATCACCCTTTCTTAGCCCGAAAATCACTAATTAACCCAACATTTTCATATCCCAAGACATCATATTTAATTTAAAATCAAGTAGACATTGGCCTTAGGATATTACAAAGCTTATAGAAAATCTCTTAACAAGGCTAGAATTAAAAGCTACTCCAGCACGAACTTGTCAAATCGATCCCGTTTCACCTTGTCTAGGATTAGTGGTTTTTAATATGTCTTCGTACCGACTACCAATCTGGAGGAAAAAGCGGGATTTGAGGCGATTACCGTAGTTGGTCGTCTTTCAAATTCTCCCTTGTCAAAGAGTAGGAGCTGTCTAATTAGGGAGATTAATTTGGACACCCCCGTGTCATCAGTTAATCTCGGTAAAACTAGATTTTAAAATTGAAATTCCCCTCACCTAAATTAGATAATTCAATTTGTTGTGCGTTATGTGGTTTGAGTCAAATATTTTTAATAATCTTCACATAAAAAACACACACAAAAAAGAAAAAAATAATAAAATAAAAAGAGAAAATTTCGAGTGAGCTCAGTGTATGCGATGTTGGTTTCGAGATCATACCGGTCATTTGTCGAGTATGGAGTCTAGCATTCCCGATACTAACGTAGGTAAATATTTTATATTCACCGAGATGGGAGACGAGTTAGTGACACGTGCCCTTAAAGATTACCTTTATCCAACTAGGTCTAGTCAACCTTCATGCATACGTCTTCCCGATCACACTGCGAATAATTTCCTATTCCATCATGGAACAATCCAAATGTTGCTCGTGTTTCGAGGTACAGATAAAGAGGATACCTACCTTCATATTCGGGAATTCGAGGAGATATGTGGGACCATTAAGTATCAATAACTCACTGATGAGATTGTTAAACTTAAATTGTTCCCTTTCTTGTTGAAAGACAAAGCCAAGAGTTAGTTTAACTCGTTAACACATGAATCCATCAACACTTGGAACCAAATGAGTGTCACCTTCCTGCAAAAATTATTTCCCAACCAAAAGACAGCATTGACACGTCACGCCATCAACACATTTAGCCAAAATGAGGGAGAAGCCTTATGGATGTATTTGGAAAGATTCAAGGACTTACTACTGCAATGTCCTCACCATGGGATTGAGATGGGACGCCAAGTCCAAATTTTCTATGAGGGGTTCGATTGTAATACTCGAACTATGCTCGAGTCGTTATGTAACGGTGATTTTATTGAAAAAAGCGAGGTTGGCACTTGGGTATCCTTAGAAGCCGTAGCAAAAAAGTTCCAGCGATGGGCACCCAATAGAGAATCTAGGTCCACCACGTCCAATGAGGGTTTTTCTCACTAAGTCGAACAAAGTTTTGATTTAACTATCAAAGTGTCCACATTGGGCCGACGTTTAGAAGCTTTAGAGACGAGCAAAGAAGGTAATCAAATAGCAGATTCAGCCGTTCAACATGTAGGTTCCCCTATGTGTATACTTTGTGATGCATTCGACCACTTAGTCGAGAATTGCCCCACCCTTCTGGCTCACGACGCACTCACCGAACAAGCCAATGCCCTTTACCAAAATAGTCCAATGTATGACCCATATTCCAATGCATACAATTCGGGATGGCGAGACCACCCCAATCTTTCATAGTCCAAGGGTCAATACCAAGGAAATGGAGGTCCATACATATGTATCTCACACTTATGTGATTAAATTCATATATTATTTTATTAATATCTTAAAAGTTTGAGGTATTAGATCTTTCTCCCCTTATGACAGGAGTTTAGTCTTCGAATTTTTCTATCAATCAAATCATTCAACATAACCACATAATGGGCCCTTAACCCATACCGGAACTTTCACATAACCTAAGATCTGATACGATTTATATTAACCCGAATAAAAGGATTCAGGTCGCTACTAAAGTAAAATAATATTAAACCATTTTCACCTTGACAAATTCCATTATACCAAACTTGCAGAAGCTAAACAACTATATTTAAGTAAGTGGAACAACTTTCTTTTCATAAATATTAAAATTATCTTTCTTTATAATGAAATAAATAAATGCAATTGATTTTATGGAAAAATAATAGAGTTGTTGAGACGTCCCCACATTCCATTAATCAAAATACTCCACAATACTGTTACAATCAACCATGTACTCATGAGAGGCGTGAAATACATAATATTGGGTGGTTGTCAGCGAGAGTCTCACTAGGAGAATATAAATTATTTAAGTGTCTACAAAGACTCAAGTGTGTACAATATAAAAATTGTATGTGTATAACATGCACACTAAAATCTCAAAGGCAATATCATCATCCTAGGATCTCAACGTGAATACCTACATCCATGTCAAAACCATCCACCCTCTCAGTTTACCATAGCACTAAAATATAAGTGCCAAGTAAAACACATTTATCATCATACACAAAGTCATATTATCCTAAATACAAACAATGACACAAATTACGAGATGGATGGTTAAGAAGTAGCCCAAAAAGTACATCCTCTCCGACTATTGTTCGCCTAAGGCGTGCATAGCATCTACATAAATCATCATGACCATTCTCTAAATTTAAAATCATCTATATGTAAAAGATCAATTTCCATAATAATCATTGTATTATATAATTTTATAACCCACATGAATTATAAATTCATTTGAAATGTATTTTCAAATTGTACATGGTATGTTCATAAGCAAATTGCATGTATCTAAAATCTAACAAGATAAAATAAGACATATAAATATGCAACACATAACATGAAGTAAAATCATGAACATAGTTTTGGGAGGTATATCCCTTTTATTTCGATCATAAGGCGATTGAGGACAATGATTATGAAGATGTAGCCAGAGAAGAAGAAGAAGAAAAAGAAGAAGAAGAAGAAGAAGAAGAAGAGACAATTTGAACTAAACTAACATGTTGCATGTTTCATTTACTCATCGTCTAAATGAGGGAATGGGGTGGTAGTTCTCTTTGGATATTTTTATTGGTTATTGAGTTAAATATATTCGTTCTTGTTATATATTTTATTACTAAAATCTATCAATATTATTTATTATGGTTGTGATACATTTTGATAAGATGTGGTTAGTTTTGCTACAATGATGGACTGTAGGACTTTGGATGCTATACTTTGAAACATGTGTATAGCTTATCAGTTACAAATCATTTTTGGATGACATTATCTATTATGGTAGCCATTTACATATTTTTAGTTATCTTTACTGCCTTATAAAACATCATTCCCTTTTATATAATCATGATGATGCTAATTTCATATGAAATGTAATTTAGTTTTTTTCCTTCATCACTTTTATAACAAAAGGTGGGAGTTTCGTCACGGTCCATCATGACACATGTTATTAAAAAAAAAAAAAGATATGGGAAGTATATTAATGGGATAAGAAGTTCAAAATATCGATATTTTCCTTAAATTCACATTAAACATTGGATATATTATTTTTGCGATTAAATGATTCACACATTTCTTGTATCTTACGATTATTCTTAAAAGTATCATAGTGACAGTCATTTTATATACATATGTATCATGATAAAATTGCTAGTGTATGACATGGAATAAGTACAAGAGCTTTAATTTTGGATTTATTGAGTTCTTGAGGAGACTGTAGTGTATTAGGTTATATCCATGCCTTTAGCCAGGATGAGTCTTTGTGTTATAGGTTGAATAGATTTGCTTAATATGTTTGTATGTTTCTTTTTTTTAATGTTTTGTTATGAAATAGACAAAGGGTTATTTAAAGAGTATAGCATACTCATGAGCCCTTGTTGGGTTGGATTGTCTTATCTTATTTTATTTTTAAATATATTTTTTTAGTCTATCCCAAGAGGTCGTTAGGAAGTATAAATTCTCAAGATTTATCCAATGGATGTCATCAACTTCATCCGACATCATCCTTTATACATCCTTAATATATGCACCTTTAGGTTTAAGGTAAAGGACTTAGACGGACTTACTTTATGAGTTATGCCATATACAAATTGAATTTTCATAAATTGGAAAATGTGTCTTAAACTTGTGAAACCTGGACTTTTGTGTTGGTAATATATATAAGCATGTTACTTTTAGTATAAAGATATTTTTTGTATAAAATTTAATGAATATATTAGTTTTGAAATAGTTTTAGGTCCATTTTACTAGTTCAAGTTGAAACAGACTCCCAGACTGCTTTTACGATATGCTTATTGAAGTTTCACTTCAGCAAAAGGCCTATTTGCTCCAACGAACTTGCACGTTTCTTGTGGTCTTGTCCAAAGCTTTTTGATCAATTTTTCCACAACTTCCATCTACAAATACCTTGCTCTGGCAAAGTTCATTTTCGCTTGAACAAAAAAGTTATATTGCTAGCGATTTCCTATCATTGAAAATATTTTAAAATGTCTTCTGCATTTTTCACATTAGAGTTTGTGCAAAACTTTATTATGTCTATTTCTTTGTACTTGATTGGCTGCTCTTTGTGTAAGTGGTCTAAGTGTTATTTACTTATCCCATAAGACTTTTGTTTCAAATCTTAGAGTTTGTTTAGGTTAATCTTTAAAACAAAAACACGTAAGGTGGAGATTGAATTTTTATGAGCTTAATTTTTAAAGATAGAATTTTCTTTTGGTTAAAATAAAATCCTAAGAGTTTTTCCTTTTGAACTTTTTTGTTCTTTGAGATATCATCGTATTTGTTTCTTTGTTAATCCAAAGTTTTTGTAGTTTTTTTTTCCATTTTAAGACAAGAATAGTATCATTTTTACATATTTATTTAGAAAGACTTTGAATCACTTGATGTCTCAAGTCACACCTTATGAATTTTAAAGGAGCCAAAACATTAAAAACTTCACAAAACCTTTAGTACATCTCACATTCTAGGAAATGGTACTTAATACAATTATGTATTCTTTTAGTTCCATTTTATCCTTAGAACACGTTTCATCTTCAACTCTAAAGAGAACTTAGCTTTTTGGGCTGATAATAAAGACATAAATTACGGACCAAAACCATTCGTGGTTGTGAAGCAGCATCCATTTGTTGAAACCTTTTTGAGTTTAAAGATATGGTGTGAAATAGCATTAGTTGAAGTTATGTAAAAGATAGTCTAAAACTCACTTCTAACTTTTTTGTCCTACCATATCATTTGTCGTTCGTTCGACCTGAGTTTTTTCCCAATGCGAGTTTTTTCTTGTTATGCGTATGTGTTGTGTGATTTATTTATGTTTTCTATATTTAAAATCATTAATTAATTTTATAATATAAAATTTGGTATAGTCTCTTTTGTAAATATTTTACCCCAAAGACACAACCTTTGTATTCAAATACTATAAAAGGAACTAAACGAATACTTTACCTCTATTATGGTATATGCTTTTAATGTGGGAACTTCAACTCCATAAGGGAATTCAAGCATATTGAACTTTAGACAATTACAAAACACTCTCAACTAGTATCCAAGCTAATCCCAATTGTCGTAGGTTTAATCACCCAGAGGATGATCTTATTGCGTATTTAGATTGAGTTAAGCATGCATGACCAAATTCATGATTTGATTAACCCTTATGATAGGTATGCTTCTATTAGGTTTGTAACCTCTTTCGACACTTCTAATCACTCTTTTACAAACAATAAAATGGCATGTGTGGATAGCGAGAGTGAAGAATATGATCTCCAAACTTTATATGATGAACTTTTTAAATATTCCAATAGGTTTTTAAATGCCAATGTGTATCTATCTTCTCCAATGAAAACATATCGAGAAGAAATTTCTATCAAGAAAATTGAAGAATATACAATTTCAAAGTTATCCATTAGAAGGGAAGTTTTACTTTAAAAGATCAATACCCTTGAGAATAAGAAAACTAAAATTTCAAATTATCTTATTTTTATAAGAGGGGAAAATGTATCTCAAAGACATTACCTCTTCCTAGGGATTAAGACCCTTGATTTGAGTTTTAATGGTTCCCTTAGTTTTCTTGATGAGTTGATAGAAGATTCAATCATAAAAAAGGATGCATGTAAGTCCACTGGGAAAAGGAAAGAAATGATTTGACCATATATTTGTACTGATGAGGGGTGTTTCTGATCGAGTTAATCCAAATAAGTTCATCCTAGGAATTGGTTTAATGCTATTTCTATTCTCCATTGAACGATCGATAATTCATAAGAAACCCAACCAATTAAGTACCCAAACACCAATTATTGAAGAATGATTAGACATTCGACCATCATGACTTGGTCAACTAGCCATTATTTAAAATGAGATCCATGTTCCATATAGAGACAAACCACTCTCCCAACGGATAAGAAACATGGTATATGTGGAGCAACTAAGGACAAACACATCTCCCACTTAGTTTAACTTCTATCAAGATATGGAACGACGAAGTAGGAGTAATGTTGTAAGTCTATGTATATAAAGATGACATAGTATTAAAAATTGATATATGAATCCATATGTACAAAAATCTTCTGTTATTCCTGAAATCAATAAAGAATATTACCCCATCACTTTGCCCCCATAGATTTAGGCCAATGCGGTCGAACCATGTATATGGTATTCATCTCTTTTACTATTTTATTTACTTTGTCATTGATATTTCATTTAATCATCGTGTTATGAGTAAGAATCATATATTTAACCTAACATAATTGGCGATGTCTTTGGAAATGACTGTTTCCAAAGCCATGAACAGAAATCAAATAACTCAGCCCATCAACATCATCGTCTGATAACAATAGGCTCTCCAAGCCTAGCTCGTCATAATCTTAGACCGACTGCAACCTAACCTTCCACCTACACCCAAGCAATATGTGGACCCAGGGGAGGATCTACTAAGGTCTGAGGGGGTGCGGAGGCTCCCCTTGAATTTTTCGAAAAAAATTGCCGAGAAAAAAATTCAGGGGTATTTTGTGTGAAAAAAACAAGTGAAAGGTATTTTTTTTACAGGGTTTTAAAATAAAACGGGACAAAACCTTAAATACCTAAACTTTAACTAAAACCTAATCTATGAATAACAAATATACCCGTTCATTTTTTTCCAACAAACCTCCAGATTTAACCTCATCGCCAGTTCCATACCCATACTCCTCTCTAAGACTCCAATGTCTCCCCTGCTCTCTAGACTCTAACGCCGGTCGGCCCGCCTTTCGCTCACTTCCAAGTTGCAAACCGACCGCTCTGCTCCGATCGATTAGACTCCATCCAAAGGTAAGGTTTTTTTTTGTAATCTCATTTTTTTCACAATATTTGACTTGAGATTGGATACGCTGCTTCTCTGTCCATTTTATCCGATGTCCGATTATTTTGACTTGATCTTGGATATGTTATTTGTTTCACAATATTTGACTTGAGATTGGATTGGATATGTGAATTTTTGAGATTTTGAAATTTTGAGAATATTGTTAGTTGTGTATTTATGCCAAATAAATGTTAATTATATTTTTTAGGCATAATATTGTATTTTTAGTTCATAAGAAAATACAAATTGATGCATAACTGATCAGTATTTATTTTTTTCAATAAAAAATCCTCTAAATTTCAATTATAACAAAAATTATAAGTATATGTAAACCCCAGAACATAAATTCAGAGCATAAATTGTTATATAGATACCTAATTGTATATCTTATTTATATATGTTACCTATAGGGAATTGAATTTGGAGTATATTACTTTCACTCAATTCACATGGTTCAGCAAGCAATCGATATTTCACGATCAAGGGTGTAATACTCTTTGTAGTACTGGTAATTATGTATCGTATTAATAATCGAAATATGATTGAAAGAAAAAATCTCTATTTGGTTTTTTAATATTGGTAAGAACAAAGTTTGATTAGTTAAATATTGTGTTAATATTGTTAAATGTTAATATTTTGGGTGGAATATTTAAAATTTGTTAGACTAAATATGTTAATATTTACTAATAAAGTTTAGGCATAATATTTTATTATGTATAAAACTCAAATTAAATTCAAATTAGCCCTAAAAAAATTGACTCAAATTAAACTCAAATTTCAAAGTAACTGTTAATTAGCTAAACTAACCAAAAAAGTTGTATAAAACTCGAATTAAACTGGAAGTAACCCAAAAACAAATTTCGAATTAAACTCGAAATTTAGGCTGCCCTTAACAAAAATCCTAGATCCGCCACTGGGTGGACCACGACCCACCTATGGAGCAGAATCTGGAGAATGAGGCTCCCCAATCACCTCCACCTCTGCCAACCCCTCTCGTCTACTGTCCATAAGTCATCGGTGGCTCAAGGGGTTAACTTTTCACCAGTACTCAATAATGTCATAGATGTTAAATGCGTGTCTCCATTCTTCCAAGAGGTATTGGACTCTCAAATTCCCCCGAACTTCAAGTTGTCAAGAATGGACTCATTTGATGGAACGTCGAATACTAAGGACCACATATATCACTATGAGGCCCACATGGATTTGCTGGCTAGTCTGGACCAAATTAGGTTTCAGGCCTTTTCCACAACGCTGAAGGGGTCAACGAGGACCTAGTTAACCAGCTTCTTCTGAATTGTATTTCATGTTTCATAAAACTCACTGAATGTTTTATCATGCATTTCATTGGAGGCAGGGTTCATAGGAAGACCACCGACTATCATTTCAACGTCCTCCAAACGAAGGATGAATCTCATAGAGAATATGTAAATAAGTTCAATGATGAGCAGCTTCGAATTAACCACCCGGATGAGGGAATGGCTATATCGGCATTCTTGTGTGGCCTTTACAGCAGCAAATCTATTTATTTTTTATCAAATAATCCCTCACCAACATGGAGAACCTAATGAGAAAGGATTAGAAACATATCCACACGGAATACACAATCAACAGTTGTCATCCCATGCATAGGGAGGAGAACTTGGGCGATGGAAGTTCAAGAGATGACTAGGGTAAGCAAGGGTTTCTGCCGAAGGGGAACTACAGGGGAAATTGAGCAAGTGCTGAATAGTTTACCCCTTTCAACATGACAGTAGGATGGGTGCTGACTACCATAGTGGACTAAAGATGTTGAGGTGGTCGATTAGACAAAAAAATAGACCTGTCAAGCCGAAGTCTAACTTGTATTGCCAGTTCCACTGTAATTATGGCCACAATACAAATCACTATCGCCATTTAAAATAAAAGATTGAGGCATTGGTTCAAAGGAGGCACCTATGAGAGTTTGTGAGGGCATAGGCGAAAGGCATGATGACCGAAACAACAGGAAAAAATAGGGGATTGATGAAGAAGTTGATCAAAAAATTATGAGAAAATTCATAAGGGCCCTAAGGAACAAATAAGGGGAGGAAAATTAACACAGTCTCAGGTGGATTCACAATCGGAGGGGAGTCAACATAAGCCTGAAGAGAGTATAAGAGTCAAAAAAGGGATTTAATAAAGGGCCAAATGAAGAAACCCCTTGAAGATTAGGATGACATCACATTCACACCAAAGGATTATCGAGATCTGATCACCCCTCATAACAATACCCTCCTTATTAAAGCATTAATATCGAAAGGATCATGATCAATGTTGGGAGCTCAACGGGTATCATTTATTACCTATGCTTCGAATAGATGAAGTTAGAGGGATCTCGGTTAAAGTCAGTGAAAGTCTCACTATTGAACTCTGTTGAGGACTAGGTTTATCCGGAGGTATCCATTGAGTTTCCATTCATGGTAGGGAGAAGTCCCAAATCCACCACTTTGTATGTAGAATTTATGGTAGTACAATCTCCCTCAGCCTACAACATCTTGATTGGGCAGATAATTTTGAGCCAACTCGATGCGATTCTGCCAATCCCTCACCTTTCAGTTTGCAGCGCCGAATGGGATGGGAACGGTAAGTGGGAGTTAGTCGCATGTGATAATCTATTACTTTTCATCATTAAATAAGCTTTCCTTATAGATGGGTTGGATCCAAGAGAGGAACCGAATATGGGATCACTGATCGATGACTTGATCCTGATTATATTATACAACAATCGTCTGGAAAAGGTAGTGTACATCGAATCGTCACTGGATAATAAGAGAAGGGAGTAGTTCATTTTATTTCTAAATACACACCATAAGATATTTACATGGATCTATGAGTACATGCTAGGCATAGACACATCGGTAATGACCTATTAGTTGAAGGTTAACTCAATTAGTCGACTAATATGACAAAAGAGTCCAATCACCCCTAAACGGAATGAGGTAACCCATGTCGAGGTAGGGAAGATTCTTAACGGGGGGTTTATTTGGGATATTACATACCCCGGATGGTTATCGAATGTTGTGATGGTAAATATGCTCAACGGTAAATGGCCGCTTTGTAAAGATTATTCAGACTTAAATGAGGCTTATCCAAAGGACTCGTATCCACTCCCGAGGATTGGTGCGCTAGTGGATGACACTATCGGATATGATGTGCTATACTTCATTGATGCATACTCTAAATACAACCAAATTCGGATGCCTCCATTCGATAAAGATAAAACTTCATTTATAATGTACCGAGGAATATATAGCTGCCGAGTGATGCCATTGGGATTAAAAAACACTAAGGCTATGCGTCAAATGCTCATCAATGCAATGTTTAAAAATCATATATGAAGGAAGATGGTGGTCTATGTTTATAATATGATAGTGAAGAGTCTAAGGGAGGAATAAAACATTACCAACTTTAAGAAAACCTTCTAAATTCTTGACTGATATCAGATGAAGCTGAACCCAAAGAAATGCATTTTTGGTGTGGCATCAGTGAAATTCTTGGGTTCCATGGTTACCCGAAAGGAGGATAGAGGTGAACCCATAAACAATTCAAGTGATGTTAGATATGAGGAGCCCAAAGACAATTAAGGAAGTGCAGTCATTGACAGGGAGAGTGGTTGCATTGAATAGATTCATCAACAAAGCAACCTACAAGTGTGTCCCCTTCTTTAGGACATTAAAAAAGGTGTTCTTCAGGATCAACGAGTGTGAAAAATATTTTTAAGATATAAAGACCTACCTGTCTGAGGTCCCTCTCCTTTCAAAGTTAGTCTTGGGTGAAGACTTATATCTTTACTTGATCGTCTCTTCCCCGACGATCAGTTAAGCTCTGATCAAGGATGATAATGAGATTTAGTGACCAATATAATACATTGGCAGGTGTTTAAGGCGGTCAAATTAAGGTAACCAATGATTGAGAAGCTAGCCTTATCACTTATCGTTTCACCACGAAAGCTAAAACTATACTTCCAAACTCACACAATAGTGTTCCTAATCGACTATCAACTCATAAAAGTTCTCCACAAGTCGAAAGTATTTTGACGATTGATGAAATGGTCGGCTGAGCTTGGGGAGTTTGATTTACAATACAATCTAAGAGTATTTATAAAGGGGTAGGAAGTTGTTGACTTAATTTTGAAGCTTACGATCTTAAAAGCAGTGAGACCGTTAGGGATATATATAAAGGGAAATAAGTATGGGTTGTTTATGTGGATGTATCTTCTAATGAAGCAGGTTGTAGAGTAAGATTAATCGTAAAAATGCTCGACGGATTGTGTGTGGAATATGAGTTGAGGTTTAATTTCAGGTCGTCCAATGATGGGGCCGAGTATGATGCCCTGATTACTGAAGCACAACTCGCTTTGTCCCTAAAAGAGAATTAGGTTGAATTCTTGAGAGATTCGAATGTTGTCATTCAACAGATGATGAAGGAATTTGAAGATAAGGGAAATAACATGATAGAATACTTAAGGCGATTATAGGAAGTAGTAAGTCAATTTTAAGAATTCGCCATCAAGCATATTCCACAAATGAAAATGCGAAGGCCGGACATCTGGCCAAACTTGCATAATTAGAAGAAGGAAATCCCCTCATGGTTACTCTATATCATCCTAACATTCATTTAGAGGAAATGAAAATTAGTTAATATGGAAGATAGAGGGCCCAATTTGATGGATAAATAAGTCTAATACATAAAAGAAGTAAACCTTCCGGAAGATTGTGTGGAAGCTAAGAAGGCATGAGTTAAGGCAATAAAGTACTTTCTCTATGATGGGGTCTAATACCGAAGATGGTGCCTCACTTGATCCTTCATTGTGTGCATCTGACGGAGTTAACGACAGTCCTCAGAAAACTCCATGAAGGAATTTAAAGGGGACATTTGGGGAAAAGGAATTTGGCATAAAGGGCGCTTACGTATGGTTACTATTAGGCAATTCTGAGTAAAGATGCCGAACACTATCTGGAAAAGTGCAATCGATGTCAGTGAATGGATAATTACATTCATCGGCCCACTGAAGAGTTATCGATAATTATGTCATAATCTCCTTTTATCCTATGTTGATGGATATCCTTGGCCCATTTCCAACTGAGAAAGGTTAATGAAAGTTCCTTTTAGTGGCAATTGGCTACTTCACTAAGTGATTGGAGGTATAACCATTAACAAGGATTACTAATTAGAAGGTGCACTTGTTCATCTGAAGATACATCACCAGTCAGTTCAGCATCGTATATGTCATCATCTCTGATAATAGTCGACAATTTGATAACGTGAGGGTTGACAAGTTATGCAAACAATTCAGGGTAAAATATTACTTCTCCCCTCCTAGGAATCCGAGGTTCAACGGGTAAGTAGAAGTCAATAATCGAACAATATTGCACTGGATAAAAATCAAGCTGGAAAACTCCAAGGGATTATGGGTGGAGAGACTGGTTTCAGTTCTATGGTCATACCTGATAACTACTAAGGGAACCACTAGGGCAACACACTTCACTCTAACTTATGGCACCGAAGTTATGGTACCTATTGAACTTGAAATACCCAGTCTACGGGTGCACTATTTCGAAGGGGGTGATGAATAACTCAAAGCCAACCTTAATCTCTTAGAAGAACGATGAGAAGAAGTAGCACTGAAGATGGCCATGACTAAAAAAAAGTCGTGAGGATCTACAATCAAAGGGTAAAGAGCTGAACATTCAAGGTTGGTCCATTGAAAGATGATGAACTCAAATAAGAAACCAAGTCATGAAAAAATGGAAAACAGATAGGAAATTTCGTATGTCATCACCTGAATAATACGATCAAGAACTTACGAGCTAAGGGGTCACGAAAGTCGTGCTCTCCCCTAACCTGGAATCTTGAGAACTTGAAAATATATTATCAGCAGCCGAACAAGCAATGGACAAACCATACGAGTCACCTTTCAACAATGAGAATTTATGAAGAATTTTGTATCCATTTATTTTTATTCAGTATTTAATTTATGCATTTTATTTTTCCTTGCAATGTATCTCCACGTTGCATTTAAATCACCATTGTGAATAAAAGAGAATGTTTCCTATAAAAATTATCCTTGTTTACTCTACCCTACCTAACTCACTCTGAAAAGCCAAGAATTACGTGTGATAATTGATTAACTTGGCAACTTTCTAATATAACACACTTATTTAATTTTAGCCCCTAAACATGCATCTAAGGTGCGTGTGTCAACCCATAAATAAATAAATCATGTGACACAAAAATATGCTGAGACACAAATTTCAGGAAAAAAAAACCCTTTCGGGTAAAACCTTTATTTCACTATGAATATACAAGCCGCAACTTACAATTACATAGAGAAATCTGCAATGGATCAACGCGCAGCCAACCCACAAAGACACGCAGTCTTGAACTCATCAAGAGAATACACGCAGCACCCTCCAAGGACTCGCATCCCAAACAACGAAGGAAGAACCGCAGCTCTCCTCAATGACACGCAGCCATAGAACTTTGTAGAGACTCTCTCAGCAATGACACGCAGCCCTCGGTTGCAAAGATCTCTCCACACAGATGAACAATAACAAAGTTTATGTTCTAGGGTTCCAAAAGATTCACAAAAGTAATTGGGATTTTTGTGTGTGAATAAAAAAGATGTTTGGCACATCAAAAATTGAAGTCTTGTTGTGTTTGTACTCTTAAAAAACGTTTTCTCAAAGACTCAAAGAACTACACCATCGGAATAGTTATATATATAGGAAATATAAGATGGTGGATAAAAATCTGACGGAACTGCTCGAGTTTATCCTAGGCGGACCGATCCGGCTAGGAGGCGGATCGGTCCGATTTACCAGATCGGTTCTTTTAAAATATGGCTCCATCGGTTCGCATTCGATCTGGGGTCTACTGGACCTCGAGCAAGGCGGATCGGTTCGGGTAGAGGGCAGATCGGTCCGGTAGCGGATCGGTCCGGTAGGGAGGCAGACCGATCCGATTTTCCCAGAAAAATAAATGCCTCATTTTGTAAAAAACATAATTTTACCTAAGGAACATAAAAACATAATTTTACCAAGTTCATTCTCGCAGAGGCTATGATGTTGAAGACACTTTGATATTCGGATCCGTTGATGTAGATGCGATCTTGAGTTTCTTCAACGGTGTAACGGCGTACGA
Source organism: Sambucus nigra (assembly GCA_949130495.1). NCBI lineage: Eukaryota > Viridiplantae > Streptophyta > Magnoliopsida > Dipsacales > Adoxaceae > Sambucus > Sambucus nigra. The sequence goes on along the minus strand of OX422208.1, from coordinate 407,018,964 downwards.
CATACAAATTGATAATGGACAAAAATGTCCTTACAAATCTCCCTCTATGTCTATGCCGGTACATACATAAAAAATATCCGAATTATCAACTTATGACCTATACAAATCTACCCTCCCATGAACCCTAAAGATGGAAAGATACAAAGGTATAAATCTTCATCGTTTGTTCTTCAATCTTCAACAATCATCAAATCTCAAAGCTTTTCTCATCAGGGTGTGCAACATATTGATCTTCAATCTTTATACCTACACACATGAGACAAAGCAAATACCACGTGACATATCGAGTTTGAAATGAGATAAACATGGATACCAATATATGATAAAAACATAAGCTACATCTCAAAAACTCCCCCAAAATACAAACTCCCCCATAATATGATAATTCTTTCTCTCCCTTTTTATGATGTCCCCAAATAGACAAATGAGAAGAATGAATCAAATAAGCAAAATCGGGGTGTCACAGTATACAAAAAAATACACAAACTATTTTTGATTTTTCAAAATTTTCATACAAAGAAAAGATACCAATTTGAACAAATATGATACAAAAATCACACCATGGATTTATACTCAAACAACCAAGTTATGGAAACGGAATGAAAGGGTGTGAACACATTCGATAGGTAAATCAACTCAATTAATCATATGTGCACGATGCATATGTGTACTCCTAACGAATGAACATCAAAGGTATCCTTAGGTGTAAAAGTTTGTTGAATTTAGATGACATCGTCTTATGCAAATCAACAAATCAAAGTCAAATGATTTCCACACCAATAACGTCCAAAACTATATAGCGCATTTTCAAGAATTTCAAGGACGTGCAAACCCGTTTTAAATTCTCCAACCAAACTCCCTCATATATATTTTCTTTTAGAGGTGTTAAACTAAATTCTCAAACTTTGGAGAATTGGTGCAAAAACCTAAATGGCCCATAATTTGGCATGAATTTCTTTTTATTGCCTTTCAATTTTTTCGGGCTGTTTAAACCTCTTTGGACCTCGGATAATAAAATTCCTCCATTTTTTAGGTCCAATATAACGGTGTCTTAGTATTCGCAAAGGCAAAATGAACCTTTCGCAGCCCTTCCCCGTTTTAAAACAAAGCACACAAACTCACAAAACGGTTTTTATATGCACAATTTCCTTATCAAGATTTATCGCGCTTGGTTCGTTTTAAGGACAAGATTGAAGTGAAAACACCCAACCAACATGTGATAAGACAAGCACAATAATCAAACAAATCCGTGCATGTGCGCAATAAAGGAAACATGAGTCAAACATGTAGGAAGTATCACTTAATTACATCTTAATGACTCCAAACATTATAAAGCACATGGATGAATTGACCTATTGTCTCAAAACACTATCAAATAGTCACATGAAAATGGAATGATGTTGTGACTTGGTCATCCATAAACGATGCAAACAAAAAACAAAAATATTTTTGGATTTTTCAAAATTTTTGTCAAAATAAAATCTTTTTGTATTTTTCAAAACAAAATTATATACAAAAATGATACATACTAGCAATAGGCAAACAATGACATCATGAAAATCACCCTATGCTAGTAAACAATTCAAAACTCAATCATTAGGTGCAGAGGGGTTTTCCAAAGGTGGTGACAACTTATGAAAAACCTCCATCAATTCTTGTGAAGTTTTGACTAAAAACTTAACTTGCTCACTTAAATGTGCAAACTCTCTCATGTAGTCTCCGGGAGCATGTAAAGTATCATGAGTGGGTGCATGTGTGCCAGAAACACGTGTAGAAGCAAAACGTGACACATACCCCAACTTAAAGCAAAATTCCCTAAGGTGTCCACTCCTCTTGCAATGTGAGCAAACATAAATAGGCCTAGGAACACCTCTCTCAAAAACTCTAGGATGCACTTTACTAATAGGAATGGGACGCCTAGGTGGGTTAGGGTGAGACACATGTGAAACTGTCACTAAAGTGGGAACCGGCTCGGGTGCTAATTGGGAAGAAGAAGCACCGTCATGACTTATTCCTAACTTCTCACCTTTACCCTTAAGAACCACCTTTTCAACCTTCTTAAGTGCGTTCTCAAACTTGATTTTGACCACCCTGGCACGTTCGAGATCACTCTCGAGTTGGGATACACGTGTCGTCAGACTAGACATCGTGTCGGTCAAATCACACTTCTCCTTTCTCAAAACCTCCTTCTCTTTCTCCAAATCTAAAACCCGACGACTTAAATCCCTATTATACTTCTTTGTTTTCAAGGTCTCGGTGTACAAATCTCTAAAAGCTTTTTGGAGCTCACTTTCATCTCCACTTCCACTCTCACTTTCTCCCTCACTTGAAGCGCTCAAACCATCACTATCACTTTCGTGTGCACTATTGTGGGACAAGGTGGGTGTGCTCACACGACTAGAAAAAGCTACAAACTTCTCACCACTAGTCTCATCACCCTCACCTTCACTACTATCACTAAGTGTGGCGGGCATAGCTACTTTCTTTCCTTTCTTTCTAAGCCACGTAGGACACTCAAACGACTTATATCCCTTACCCCCACATTCAAAACAAGTGATGTTCTCAAAATCTTCCTCACACTCCTCATCGGATTTATTCTCCTTTTCTCTCTCACCACTTTCTTTGGCCTTTCCTTTCTTTTTATTTTTCTCAAAAAAATTCTTTTTATTGGAAGAATTATTTTTGTTCATGTTGAGAAATTTTCTAAAATTTTTCGCAAACAAGGCCATATCATTAAAATCAAAATCTCCCTCAGAATCAGACTCACAAACTTTTTCTTTCTTTTTCTTAAAATGAGTCTTTAAAGCAATGCCGTTATCCTTAGCCTTAATGGTTTTGGGAAACATGTCAATCTCATAGGTTTGAAGATCTCCTACAAGTTCTTCCAACTTAAGTGATTTCAAATTTCCCAAAGAGTTCAAAACAGTGACTTTAGGAATAAAGCGTTTTGGGAGAGATCTCAAAATCTTTTTAACGACACGCGTGTTATCAATCACCTCACCCAAATTAAAACATGTGTTAAAAATGTCTAACAAACGAGCATAAAAATCATCAAAGCATTCAGACTCAGACATGGTGATAGTTTCAAATTGGGTGGCCAAATTTTGTAATTTTGATTCTTTAACCGCGTTCGTACCCTCATGTGTCAATTTCAAAACATCCCAAGCCTCTTTAGACGTGGTGCACGTCATAATTCGGCAAAACTCATCAGGAGAGACAGCTCCAGAAATAGCACTCAGACCACGGGAATTAAAATTGGACACTTTATAATCATCTTCAGTCCAGGCTGACACGGGTTTTAAAGTGGTGATGTTATTAACAGTGACCGTGGGAGGAGTCCAACCATTTTCGCAAAGCAACCAAACACGCTCGTCAATAGATTTTAAAATCGATTTCATACGAGCTTTCCAGTAGGCATAATTAGACCCGTCAAAAATAGGCATCTGATTATATAAGTGCTCCATAGGAAAAAATGCGAATTTTCACAAAACTGATTTTTTTTAGAAAAAAAAATCAATATCACACGATTTTGCGGAAAATAGGAATACGCGATAGATTAGCGTAACCTGCTCTGATACCAATTTGAAAAGCCAAGAATTACGTGTGATAATTGATTAACTTGGAAACTTTCTAATATAACACACTTATTTAATTTTAGCCCCTAAACATGCATCTAAGGTGCGTGTGTCAACCCATAAATAAATAAATCATGTGACACAAAAATATGCTGAGACACAAATTTCAGGAAAAAAAAATCCTTTCGGGTAAAACCTTTATTTCACTATGAATATACAAGCCGCAACTTACAATTACATAGAGAAATATGCAATGGATCAACGCGCAGCCAACCCACAAAGACACGCAGTCTTGAACTCAGCAAGAGAATACACGCAGCACCCTCCAAGGACTCGCAACCCAAACAACGAAGGAAGAACCGCAGCTCTCCTCAATGACACGCAACCATAGAACTTTGTAGAGACTCCCTCAACAATGACACGCAGCCCTCGGTTGCAAAGATCTCTCCACAAAGACGAACAATAACAAAGTTTGTGTTCTAGGGTTCCAAAAGATTCACAAAAGTAATTGGGATTTTTGTGTGTGAATCAAAAAGATGTTTGGCACATCAAAAATTGAAGTCTTGTTGTGTTTGTACTCTTAAAAAACGTTTTCTCAAAGACTTAAAGAAATACACCATCGAAATAGTTATATATATAGGAAATATAAGATGGTGGATAAAAATCTGACGGAACTGCTTGAGTTTATCCCAGGCGGACCGATCCGGCTAGGAGGCGGATCGGTCCGATTTACCGGATCGGTTCTTTTAAAATATGGCTCCATCGTTTCGCATTCGATCCGGGGTCTACTAGACCTCGAGCAAGGCGGATCGATCCGGGTAGAGGGCGCATCGGTCCGGTAGCGGATCGGTCCGGTAGGGAGGCAGACCGGTCCGATTTTCTGAGAAAAATAAATGCCTCATTTTGTAAAAAACATAATTTTACCTAAGGAACATAAAAACATAATTTTACCAAGTTCATTCTCGCAGAGGCTATGATGTTGAAGACACTTTGATATTCGGATCCGTTGATGTAGATGCGATCTTGAGTTTCTTCAACGGTGTAACGGCGTACGACATACAAATCGATAATGGACAAAAATGTCCTTACACACTCGAAGCATGCATATTAATGAACCAGTGAAATGGTCGGATGCCCACCTAAATTGTTCAGAGCATATCATATTATGAGCCAGTAAGATGGTCAGATGAAGGCTCACACCGGGTCTTATCCCAATATGCCTTTTCTAGACTCATATGTCTCGAAAGAACATTGAATAATCACCAAGTTAAGTCCTGACCCCCTCAGACCTGATCCGTCTATTCAGTGAGGTTGGTGCGAGTATAAATAAAGCGCAACCCTAAGTCAATAAGGGAAAATCTCGATCACTTAGTTAATCTACTTTAAAAAGGGGGATATAAAGTAAATATAAGTTACGCGTACCATTGTTGGAATTTTTTTTAAACAAATAATAAGTTGATCAGTAATAACAATGATTATTCACGTCACCCTTAAGACATTTATTGACTTATTGAGTATAAAGAAATCGATCATCGGCCAAGTATAAACAACTCAGTCAGAACCCAACTCGGTCATCATCCGAGTATAAATAATTTTATCAGCATCACATGTCACCTGTCAAGAACTCGCTCATTTATGTAAAAACTTCAAGTTAGCTAGGAACTTGCTAATAGTATCATATCATTCACACCATGGAAATAATTATTCAAGGCATTAAATCAAGGAAACTATAGGGACCAAAATAATTAACTAGGACCAACTGAGAGATGGCCGACCAGGCCCAGAAGAATGTGGCCACATCTGGCCCACCTACTTAGATAAATCAACAAGTATTTTTATTACGTGGATAAAAATGAGATATTCGGGGATACCACACGAGCTAATAACAAGTTGGTGGAGTTCCTTGTACAACTCAACCACTTTACACTACTATAAATGTAACCCGCACGCTAAGGTCAAAGGGGATGTAAATTCAATATTTGAGAGAACCTAATAGAAAAATACTGACCTCTCCGTGGACGTAGGCAATTTTGCCAAACCACGTATATCTTGTGTTGTGTGATTGGCATCTTCTTTATTTTCCTTAATTAATTGCTTTTGGAATCTATTTAATTGTGATTAAATTGTACTTACAATTTACGCCATCTGTGGGAACAATATTCTTCTTCTTCAGGGAAGTAATTCTTGCAAGGAACACCCACGATGTCTTAACAGGCAAATAATGCTCCCAATATAACAACATAAGGACGATTTGGAAATAGGCATGTCTGAGATCACATTGCATGTAATTTCCAACCACATATACGTACTTGATCTATGTTATTGAATATATTTGGTATGGTGATCATTGATGGATCGAGTTACGAAATAAATGTTACAAAGATCTCATTGGTCTCATACTAGTATAAGAGATGGACTAGATTGATTCAGAATATGTTTTTAAGAATAGATAGCAAATATGGTGTGCACCTAAGGTTATAGAATACAATTGCCTTTGTAATTAATATGTAGCCCAAGTGAGAGAATTTTAGAATATTTTTAATATTCTAATGTGGAATTACATATTAAGTAAGGTTCTAAAAAATGTGGGGCGTGATCGAGACGTGGAGGCCAAGCTTTAAGCCTTAGAAGCCTAGGCGAGCCTTAGGCGTAAAAAGGCGTGAAAAGGCGTTTAGGCCTTCTTAATATATTTTAATATTTTTTAACTATAATAAGGTAATTAAAATACTAAAATTGTACATATCATAAAAGTATGTCTGAATATATGCAAATTAAAATTCTATTTGATTATTTTGGATGAGATAATGGTCCAATTAGTAAAAAAATTCTTTAAAAGGCGATATCGTTTCACTAAAGCATTGTTGTTTTTACAAAAAAAAGTGTGCCTTAAGGGTTTTACCAAGAATAAGGTGTGAAAAACTTAAGGCGGGGCGTTTCTCCCAAGCCTTAAGCCTAGGCATGCCTAGGCGGAGCCTAGGCGGGTTTTTTAGAATAGTCATATTAAGTATCAATTGTTTTTGGGCTTCTATTTAGATTGGGCTAATTAAGTGATATAATTAGTAGATTCTAATAAGATATCTAAAATGAGTATGACCTTTGCAGTTTGTGGTTACCCAATAATCACCTCAATAGAATTTATGAGGTTCTAATTAGATGCCTATATAAAGAAGGGTTTTGGTCTCCAGGGATAATATACTCACATACTCTCCTCCCCATTTCCCATAAGTGAGAGAGAACTCATAAAGAGATAGGTATTAGTTTGTAGAAGACTTCTAATCCTCATAGTTTCATTCACCACTATGAATTTAGGTACACAGTTCCAACATTTCTTATTACATAATCTTGATAATCTAATATGTTAATCAAGTATATATTAAGAACTTCACTCCCTACACTACACACATCAGAATGACTTACACACTATTACACATGATTATTTTATGCCAATGGGATGAGTGTGATAATGAACCTAGGTCATGTGATTTACATCTACATGTGTACAACCTCTGACGACCAATTGACTGAATTTACTCTTTTGTCAAATTATATGTTAATTGTTAGATAGTGATAAAGTGCATCTATGTGATCATGAGCCATATGAGGTCAGGGGCAAGCACTCACTTGGTAGAGTTTTGGTAGAGTTCTTCTCACTATAGAGCATGGTCTTCTACCTTGTTTGGCATTCCCACTTAGCAATTGCAGCTGATCACTTACAGAGTAGTCGAGTGTGACACCCCACCTAATTAAATATCGTGTGATCAGTCATTTACTAAATTAAATCAGAATATCCAGTTGGTTCATTCTCAGCATCACTGTCGAAAAAAAAATTCTTTATTAATTCACCTAATATTTAATTAAGCTAGTGTCAAAAAATTTCCATTTTTAATTTAACTAAAATATTTCCACAATACGGAATATTAATTAGCAACATCACATCACCACATAACTAAATATAACAAGAATAAATGTGACTGGAATAACTCTCCAGTTAAAATATATCATTACCATCAACTAAAACTGATATCCACAGTACTGACATAAATAACTACAACCTCTAGAATTCTTGGTGAAATGCCCTAAATGAAAGTAAATACTACAGATGCATGAATCAATAGGTTCGAAGCGTCTAAACAAATTCTACATCCCCAATAGCAGTTATAATCCGTTGAGACATCCATATTCTATGTAGACATCCCTAATACTGGACACCTGATGTACAAGATACAATAGAGAAGAGAATATGCAAGGAAACAGGTCAGAGCCCGATTGTAAAATATTTTTAAAATAGCAAGTGCAGTTAAGAAATTATTATGTACATGTTAGCTTCCCGGGATCTCGCTTAAGAATTCTCACCTTTAATCTAGTGTGCACACCTAACACACCTTATCATCTCCCAAATTAAGGTTTTCAATTATGATTCTGTCCCATATCATTTCCCCGTATTTCCCACATAATACATATTATAATTAAACATGTTCATTTCTCTTTAATATGAATTAGGCTTCCATGGCTTTAAGATTAACTATTCACTTACTTAATTCAATCAAATCTCATTATTCATTTTTATCTACAATTTCACACAGTAGATTATATCACAATATATATATATATATATATATATATATATATAGTTTAATCTACAATTCTCACACATCAGATTACATCACAGTATATATATTCAACACATTATTATATATACTAATACGACACCTCCCACACACAGCTGCGGTACGTGCATACTCTGTTATCATGTCCTGAATCATCTCTCGCTGTACAAAATGACTATTGGTTCAACGTATCTCACGAACCATATGTAACATAGCACACATATTGGAGGCGAGTATACTCCCCAGCCAAATGGGTCACGCACATACCTACGTTTCCATTCAACCATCGAAACTATCATTCACACCGATAGCACGTGTCGAAGGTTCTATGCTCAGGGTACGAATCTAACCCCCCCCCCCCCCAAATGGTCTCATCAGGATAAGATCATCCACAATGCGAAATCTCCACCCCGATAGCAAGTAGCATAGGTATGTCATACATACAATAAATAATAATATAGGTATTTACCCCACCTATGTATAATAACAATAGGGCACATGCACAACCCATATAAATATTTCCATACGTAGTATATTTATCTCCTAGATTATGACTTTACTTCTCAAATTATATTCACGATCTTCTTTCATCACTCGACGGTTAATCATTTATTCCTCATGTAAATTCAGTAGGTAACATCTACGCCCTACTAGTCCATGTCATCAAAACTCCCGAATTTCTATGAATTAAAATTATCTTCAATTAGATTTATTTCACGATAACGCCTAGTTCAATCTTAACCCTTCATTAATCCCATATAATCCTAAAGGTTATTTTGATAATTAATGACCCTCTTACTACTGGTCCTAACCTTAAGTTATCCTCTATTCGATTTAAACCTCAATTTATATAACTCTCCATTGTAATTCATTCAATTAATACTTGTTAATTTCCCCCATTCAATCCCACAAATAATAATATTTTTTCGGGTCTTAAGTATGTCCTACTTCCCTTCCCTAAGTACCATTATGTTCAACTAATCAACACCAAAGATTTCTCAAAGTTAGGATTCAATCAAAACTTAAAATAAAAAAACCAATCTCATTTTCCAGAGGAGTCGATTGATCGATGATTTTGGTCGATCAATCGACATTCTTGGGTCGATCAATCGATCGATCAGATATTTGCCCAGATTTTCTGCATAAGTTTACCTACGGGTCTTACACTTTTTCATCATCAAAACCAAAAACAAGAAATCCCAAGCTCCTGATAATTCATCCCAAAATATATAACAAGATATATAAATTTTCTCAAACCATAAATTCATCAAGAAGTTTCAATTAAATCATATTATTTTCCTTAAAATTCAGAAAACCTCTTATTTTATCATTTCTCCAAGAAAAACTATAAATCAAAGATTTTCTTCACCAAATGATTCCCAAATTTTGTGGATTTAAAATACATACAAAAAGAGATTAATCATACTTAATTCTCATTTCAAGAATTTAATTAAAATCGCCATATTTCACCCTTTGGTTCATGCAGTTATTCAGAATTTCATAACTATTCTAACATGGACAATATACATGCTAAATTTGCAATAGTTAAATCGCTTACCTCTAATTCGTAGGTCTGAACCGTTGGGGAAGATAACTTTACTGGTATTCCTTTATTTTTCGGCCAACTTTTGTCGGTGGTGGTGGTACAATGTGACTCTTGGCTTTTGGTCTCCTAGAAATGCCTCGTCCTTTCCCAGAGAAGTCTCTCACTCTCCCCTAAGTATTTTTCGCTTGATTTTTAATGAATGAACCTTAGTCCTACCACCTCTACACTTATATAATATTACTCCAAATTCGTGGGTATTATTCACCCATTTTGGAAAATGACCAAAATATCCCTCTGGGTATCTTCTTGGTTCCAAATTGCCCCGAGACCCAAAGTAATCCCTTTTGGACACTTTGGCGCAGTCAAAATGACAATTCGGATGACATAAAAATATTTTATTGTTCATTCCATTTAAATACAGTCCCGACTTAATTATCGTAATTGTCGTATTCATCACTCGCGATAATTTTATAAAATCATAATCATATGTAAAGTCATAATCATATATGTTTCTTTTAATAACAAGTAATATTAAAAATAAATCACATATTAATTTATTCTCGAGTAATATTTAAATCCGAATTAATTTTCAAGTATCCCACAATTAATTTTAATTGATCCTAGAATAAAGTAATATCTTTCCTCTCTCTCTCTCTCTAGGGCGTCCTAGGGTTGCATGGCTGCTGCTACTGCCTCCAACGTGGAGGCAGTCATTCCTCCTCCTCCACCCCCTATACCTAACCGTATTCATCCTTCCAAGTCATTTGCCTCGGTAGTAGGTAACCATTCTTCATCTTCAATAGCCCTGAAAGAAGCTACTCAATATAAAGGTGAGCCTGCACTTTTCTTTTCTGAAGAAGATATACAACAGCTTGCTGCTCCTTTTAAATATTCTCTTGTGGGTAAATTCTCTCATGGTAGGCCTGCTATCAATGACATACGTAAGGTTTTCTCATCTCTCGGTTTGAAAGCAGCGTTTAATATTGGTCTCATTGATAATAAACACATACTGATCAGATTATTTAATGAGGAAGATTTTCATCGCGTTTGGCTTAGAGAAACCTGGTTCATACATAGATGCCCTATGCGTGTTTTCAAATGGACACCTGAGTTTCATCCTGATATGGAATCTTCGATTGTTCCTATTTGGATCACTTTGCCGCTATTGCCTATTCATTTTTATAACAAAGACAGTATTTTTTCCATTGCCAATGTTGTGGGAGCTCCCCTCAAAATGGATTTAGCAACTGCTTCGCTTTCAAGACCTAGCTTGGCTAGGATTTGCGTCGAAATTGATCTCTGTCAAGACCTCCCTAAGAGACTATGGATTGGTAACAGCGGTAAAGGCATTGGGTATTGGCAACATATAGAGTATGAGGAGATCCCTGCTTATTGTAGATTTTGTTTGAAGAAAGGTCACAAACAGGAAGACTGCAAGTTTCAAAACAAGGAAGAAGAGTACAGAATGGGGCCAGCTAATGCTGCTAAGAAAGATTTTCGAGAACCTGTGCCTATCCTAAAAGAGCCTACTAAAGAATGGGTAATAAGGAATTTTAAGAAGATTAATCCACCTACTGAATCAGTGAAAGATGTTACAGATAATGTGAAGAGAGGGACAAATGATGATCTAAAAGAGTTGAACCAGGTCACTCCTAATGAACAGGTAGTCGAATTACCTGTGAATATTGTGACTAAGACTATGCAGATGACAACTGAGCCCGAAAACTCTCAAACAGGTACTAATCAAGATGGTGATCAAATTGAAGAAATTGATCGAGGAAAGAATTTCAGTGAGGAAAGTACCCAAGGTGAAGACCTTGAAGTAGCAGGTTTTACCACTGTTAAAAGGAAAAAAAGAGGTAGGAGAAACAATAATAGCCCTTCAGGTGCTGGTGTTTTATGCAGATCCTCTTCTTTATCTCCAATTCGTATTCTCTCTATAGAAGGTCCCCATAAAATGCACCTCAGATCCAACTCTAGAGCTCACCTTGATGCAGTTTCCCAATGATCAGTTTATTATTATGGAATATTAGAGGTATTAGTAAGAAGAAGGGTATGAGAAGAATTAAAAGGCTTACTAAAATTCACAAGATTTCAGTATTGGTTATTTTAGAACCTAAGCAGCAAGGGGATGCTATTTCTAACTTTATGCTGCAATTAGGTTTCTCAAAAGCCTATCTTAACACCTCTAGTAAGGTTTGGGTATTTTTTAAGGATGATTTTGATGGTGATGTGATTGATTCTAATGATCAAGCGATTACAGTTGCTGTTAAAAGCCCTCTATTAGACTTTCCCCTGGTATGCAGTTTTGTTTATGCTAAGTGTACCAAAATTGGTAGAAGGGAGTTGTGGAAGAATCTTTCACTTCTTTCTACCTCTGATCCATGGTTTGTTTGTGGGGATTTCAACACTATTGCTTATTCTTGGGAAAAAGCAGGTGGGAATGATAGTGATCTATCTTCTTCATTGGAATTCTTGGAATTCATGGAGAGTAATAGTCTTGTAGACTTGGGGTACACAGGTTCTGCTTTTACATGGTTTAATAAAAGGGAGGGATCTGCCAGAATTTGGAGTAGACTGGATAGGGCTCTTTCTAATGATAAGTTCCTCCATATGGGATTTGATATCAGTGTTTCTCACTTAAATAAAACTGCTTCTGATCATGCTCCTATACTTGTCCAGATGAAGAATTCATTGGATGTTTCTATTAAACCTTTTAGATTTCTAAATTTTTGGGCCTCTCACCCTTCTTTTAAGGAGATTGTTTCAAAAAATTGGAATTCTAAAATTTCTTCTAACCCTATCTATTCAGTGGCCCTTAATCTCAAATCACTCAAACATCATCTGGCTTATTGGAGTAGAGCCACATATGGGGACATATTCCAATCAGTTAGAGATGCTGAAGATAAGTTGTTAGCAGCTGAAATTGCTTTTGAAGATGATCCATCTGAGCTTAATAGAGAATCCCTTGCTCAAATGGATGCTGAATTCACATTGAAGAGTGCTTTAGAAGAAGATTTCTGGAAACAAAAAGCTCAAGATAAATGGTTGAGAGAAGGTGATAAAAACACTAAATTTTTCCACAATTCTGTAAAAGCTCGAAGAAAGAAGATGCTGATCCAAAAAATCAAGTCTGAAGCAGGTACGTGGCTAGTCAATGAGGCTGATATTGCTAATGAAGCCATACATTTTTTTCAAAATGCTTTTCAGGATAAGGAGATCTATGGCAATGCAGATATTTTCCTAAAATGTGTCCATCAATGTATTTCTGAAGAGCAAAACTCTTTTCTTTCGGATTATCCTCAAGAAGATGAAGTAAAGACTGTCGTGTTTGAGCTTAATGGGAGCAGTGTGGCAGGTATGGATGGGTTTTCTGGCATTTTTTTTACCAAATGTTGGGATATCATAGGAGGTGATATAGTTAAAGCTGTGCAAGGCTTCTTCTCAGGTCTGGAAATTCCCAAAATTGTCTCTGCTACTTCTATTGTTCTTGTCCCTAAGATTGAATCCCCTCAAACTCTCCATGATATGAGGCCTATAAGCTTATGTAATTTCTTTAATAAGATATTTACTAAAGTGTTGGCTTCTAGACTTGGGAAAATTCTTCCTCAATTTATATCTGCTAATCAGAGTGGGTTCATTAAAGGCAGAGATATTACAGATAATATTCTGATTGCTCAAGAAATGTTTCACATGATCAATTACAAAAACTTTGGGGGCAATGTAGCTATCAAGTTGGACATGGCTAAAGCTTATGATAGAGTCTCATGGTATTTCCTTATCCAAGTTATGAGGAAATTGGGATTCAATGAAACATGGATAGATATGATTTGGAGGGTTTTGTCTAATAATTGGTTCTCCATTTTGATAAATGGTGTTCACAAAGGCTTCTTTAAATCAGGTAGAGGGCTCAAGCAGGGGGATCCTTTATCTCCAGGGCTTTTTATTATCATGGCAGAGGCTTTTTCCAGGAATTTAAATGAGCTTCACTCCAAAACCTCTTTTAAAATGTTTAAAACTCCCATTGGGGCTCCCAAGATTAATCATTTAGCTTTTGCTGATGATATTATTTTATTTTCTTCTGGGGATTTGAAAACTCTCAAAAAGTTGATGTTAGTTGTGCAGAATTATGAGAAGGTGTCTGGTCAGAAGGTTAATAAGCTGAAAAGTTCTATGGCTTTGTCTAACAAGCTGTCCGTTGGTGCGAAAAAGAAAATTGCTGATGTTTTAGGGTTCAAAAGCAGTCACCTTCCTTTTTATTATCTGGGCTGTCCTATATACTCAGGTAGGAAGAGAAACAGATATTTTGAGCCTTTAGTGGCTAAAATAAGATCTAGAATTGCTAGTTGGAAATCCAAGATTCTCTCCCAAGGAGGTAAACTCATTCTTATCAAACATGTTCTCTCATCTATCCCTTTATACCTTTTGTCAGCGTTGCTGCCTACTAAACAGACCATTATATCTATAGAAAAATTATTTGCTAATTTTTTCTGGAGCTCTAGTTTTGGTGACCATAGATATCACTGGTGTAAATGGAATGTTATCTCTAAACCAACAGATGAAGGGGGTCTGGGTGTTCGAAGCATTTCTGATATGAGCAAAGCTTTTTCTATGAAACTCTGGTGGAAGCTTAGAAGTCAAGACACTCTTTGGAGCAATCTCATGTCTGCTAAATACTGTAGAAAGGTGCATCCAGTCATAGCTAAAGACCTCTTGGGATCTCAAACATGGAGGAGAATGTGTAATATTCGAGCTGAAGCTGAAGCATGTATCCTGTGGAGGATAGGAGAGGGAGAGTGCAGTGCCTTATGGGACAAGTGGTGTTCTTTTGGGCCCCTTTTCCATTACACTGTAGTTTCTAATCCAATCAGAGTCAAAGACCTGTGGACTGTCGACAAAAGATGGGATGTGAACAAAATATCAGATCTTTTCCCCCAAGAGATATGCTACAAAATAATGGGAGTTAAAGTCAGATTGAATAACAAGAAGGATGATTGTATCTGGACAGCTACAAATGATGGAAAGTTCTCAATTAAATCAGCCTGGTCTATTATTAAAACCTCATCTATATCCAGGTGGTCTTCCTCGCTAGCTTGGCAGCAAGTTCTCCCAGTTAAGTTATCTATATTTTCTTGGAAATTAATTCAAGGTTTCCTTCCCATTGATGAAAATCTATTCTCCATGGGATGGAATGGTCCCTCAAAATGCCACTGTTGTTCTTCTCCCCATACTGAGAGCATTAACCATGTTTTTATTCAAAGTGAGATAGCTGATGCAGTTTGGTCTCATTTTGGTAATGTTCTGGGAGTTCCTTATGTGAGATCAGATATCAAAAGCAGGTGTTTATTGTGGTGGATTACAGCTCAGAATAATTTCAGCGGTATTTGTCAAAAATTGATGCCAATTATCATATGCTGGGCTATATGGTGTCAGAGGAATGAGTGTAGATTTAATGGTTCTTCTTCTAATATCGCTAAAGTAATCAGAAATATTGAAGCACTTTCTTCGTCTATTTTTCAACTGATTCCCCATTCTCCTAATAAAGTCTCTATCTACTCTTTGGGTGATTTTAAAGTTATTATGGAATATTGTTTTGTGAAGTGGCATCCTCCTCCTTCTCAGGTGTTAAAGCTCAATACAGATGGTAGCTCAATTCAAAATCCAGGTAATAGTGGTGGGGGTGGTATTTTACGGAATGCTAAGGGAGATGTGATTTGGGCCTATTGTCACTTCTTTGGTGTAAAATCCAACATAGAAGCTGAAGCTCTGGCTATTTTAGAAGGATTAAGATTCTATTGGGATTTAAAAGATTATGAGCTAATTGTAGAATCTGATTCAAAGATTATTATTGAGGTTCTTAATAACAAAATGCTCTGTCCTTGGAAAATCAGAGATATTGTGGAGGATATTCAGGTGCTTAGTGAAAGTTTCAACATCTCCTTTGTTCATGTTTTTCGAGAGGGTAATCAACCTGCTGATTTTTTAGCCAATTTGGGTAGTCAATCTCAGCTTTCTCTTTGGTCTCTTCAAATGGATTCTTTTCCAGCTTATCTTAGAGGAGCAGTTAAGATGGATAAATGGGGACTCTCTGCTCTAAGAATCTCAAAAATTCTAGAGTAGGCATTTTTTTATTCAGTTATTTTTTTCTTATTTCATTTTTTTGTAAGGGTTTTCTTATAAAAAGCCCTTTTTAATTCTTTAAGCTTTCTTCATTTATGTTAGCCTTCAGATCAGGGCTTTTCTGATCTTTGGTTATTAATAAATAGAGTGGGGGATCTGTCCCTCTTCGCAAAAAAAAAAAAAAAAAAAAAAAAAAAAAAAAAAAAAAAAAAAAAAAAAATTATCGTGAGTGATGAATACGATAATTACGGTAATTAAGTCGGGACTCGCGTGTGACTCGTGTCGGGACTATATTTAAATGGAATGAATAGTAAATTAATTTTATGTCATCCGACAGGTCATTTTGACTGCGCCAAAGTATCCGAAAGGGTTTAAATAGTCGAAAAAGTCTACCTGAGGGATTACTTTGGGTCTCGGGGCAATTTAGAACCAAACAGACACCCCGAAGAGATATTTTGTTCATTTTCCAAAATTGGTGAATAGAACCCCACGAATTTGGAGTAATATTATATAAGTGTAGAGGTGGTAGGACTAAGGTTCATTCACCAAATATCAAAAGAAAAGACTTAGGGGAGAGTGAAAGATTTCTTTGGGAAAGGAAGAGGCATTTCTAGGAGACCAAAAGCCAAGAGTCACCCTATACCACCACCACCGTAAAAAGTTGGCCGAAAAATGAAGGAATACCAGTAAAGTTATCTTCCCTAACGATTCAGACCTGCGAATTAGAGGCAAGTGATTTAACTATTGCAAATTTAGAATGTATATTGTCCATGTTAGGATAGTTATGAAATTCTGAATAGCTGCATGAACCAAGGGTGAAATATAGTGATTTTAATTAAATTCTTGAAATGAGAATTAAGTAGGATTAATCTCTTTTTGTATGTGTATTTAAATCCACAAAATTTGGGAATCATTTGGTGAAGAAAATCTTCGATTTATAGTTGTTCTTGGAGAAATGATAAAATAAGAGGTTTCTGTAATACCCCGTACTTTTGACTATATTTATTTTGGGATTAATTAATTAATTAGCGTATTAATTGGAAATTAATCCGGGTTATAAATACTAATGAGATGCGAGTTGGTATTTGATTATGTGCATATATGATTATATATGTATTTGGTATTATAAAAAATTTGTCGTGAGATTTATATACGGCATTTTAGAAATTTTGTTGAGACGCGTGGGACCGCCGCGTCACGGTATAATATTTTGTTAATAAAAGTGAATTTAAAATCTATAAACCATATGGTCGTTTTGAGTGCGCCAACGCGTCCGGAAGGGTCGAGATAGTCAGAAAACACTAGCCGGGGGTATAGTTTGGGTCCCGGGGTATTTTTAGGCCATACCGGTAACTTAAAGGGTAATTTAGTAATTTGGTATTTTTGGGTAATTAAAAGTGACGAAAATTGAGAGTTGTAATCTGATAAGGAATTGACCCAACCAACCCTTTATTAACCCCATAAGCTACGTAGGTTATCATTTAGTCTTCCAACTCTCCCAAAGGAAACCCTAGCCACCATAGCCACCTTTGGAAGAAGAAAGCTTAGAGAGGAAGGGAAAGAGGAGGAATTCTGCAGAAAATCTGCAGAAAGAGCTTACAAATCCAACACCAAATCCAGAGACAATCAAGGCAAGTGATTTATTCCATTTAAATTTCGGAGAATGCTTCTTCCATGTTAGATTATTCAAAAACTTTATGTGTTCTTGGAAGATAATGAAAAACCCATAAGATTGGAGTTATTAGTTTAAATTTTGGGATATAGGTTGCATGTAGAATGTTACTGGAAGATTATATTAAGAGAATTATCGACTTTTGTTATACCAAAAACGGATTTAGATGAAGTTTATGACTGTTCTTGAGATAAAATCAGAAAAACTAGGTTTTTGATGAAGATTGATCCATATGTAGCCTATAGTTGTTGAAATATTGATTTATGGACGTTAGTAATATTGTAGGATTGTTATATGACATTAATATAACGTTATATCTGAGAATCATACGTTAGAAATAAGTTTTGGGACGTTTTCAAATCTGCAGAACGAAGCAGTCCGTAGCCATACCTGTTCGATCGATCGATCGACATTCATCAGTCGATCGATCGACTAGATCGATCGATCGATATTCATAGGTCGATCGATCGACCTTCCCAGAATGAGTAAAATTTTCCTTAATTTGATTTTAATGGTGGAAACCCTCGGAGAATATGTTTGGAGAACTTATGAATACCCTTAACCTTAAGGAGACCAGTAGGAGTGATTATTATAGTGGACTTTAAATAGAATACAATTCGAGGAATTATTCTAGATTATTGAAATTCGTGAAGCAAGATAACGTTTAGGTTAATAGTGTAAAATTGTGTAATTCGATGAAATAAGGTTTAGAGCAAAAGTAAAGACCTTAGGTATATAGATGTCATATGTGGGAATTATGGGAACTTAATAGTCAATTCAAGATAGGTTTTAAGGATAAGGGACCGCGGCGTGAGACATGTCGGCAATTTAACCTTATATTAACGGGAGACTTGAAATATATAAGTTTGGAATAATGGTATAATGATGTACAAAATACCTTATTAATATGGTAATATCTAAGATGTGTGAATGCTTAGTATATAGTTTATGTGTATAACATACCTACCATACTTTCTATCACGGGGGAGGTTTGCGTTCGCTTAGGACCCTCTAATCCTTGTGTGCCTACGGGGGGGATTTAGACTGGTACCTTGATGAACATATATCATAGAAGGACTTATTGTGATATTAATAAGTCTGCATGACCATGGGAGCGTAGGTATGTGCGTGACCCATGTGATGGTGACTGTGTTCGCCTCTATTATTTGTGATGTTGTTATCAGTAAACTATTCCTGAGAGATTCGGAATATGTAATCCTTATGTACGTGATGTACCGGGATGGATAGCAGAGTATGTGTGCACTACAGCTTAGATGACGGGGTGCTTGTATCGTATATTTATGATGTGAATAATATACATTAAATTAATGGAAATCCTCATGTTAATGTTGTAAAAATATTACGGTATTGTTTCGAGATATATAATGAGTTAGCAGATAGTTATATCAATGGCATAGTTAGTAACTGAGTTTACGTTAAACCTCTATTAAATTACAAGCGTTGTTATGTTAAATTAACCGAGTAAAATGGGTAGAACCTTTGGTAGTCTAGCTAGTTACGTTGTCACTTAGCTAGTGGAAAGGGTAGTTATAGATGGGTACTTACGTTAGGAGTGCACAGTTAGTCGAGAGGTGAGAATTTAATGTGAGTACACGTCCTAACATGTACTTTGCATTTAATGTTTTAAATGTTTTTAAAGCACTTGCAGGTTTTTAAAATGATTTCCACTTTCGGGCTCTGACCCATTTGCTTTCAAATATATTTTCTTGTAAAACCATTTTAGGTGCCCAGCCACAAGGACACCAAGCATAGGATTCTCATTCAGGTGACGAGCTGTAGCTGTTTGTGGAAGCTACAGGGACTTGCTTTTTGACGCCTCTCTCATTTGGATTCCAGTCTCAGCATCTATCAGTTGTAGGGCATGTTGCCCAATTCTATTAGACATTTTTACATTTCAGTTTTCATACTCTAGCATGTATTGCTCAGTATTCAGTTTAGTTATTTATTTCATTTTACTTATCAGTTGTGGGATTTGTATTGAGGAGTTTTTCCTCCAGAGTTTATTTACATTTTGTGATGGTTATTCGTTTTACTTAAGTATGGTGAATGGTGTTATTTAGTTATTCATTACTCTTGTTGCATGTTAATCAGACTTAATAAAATTTGGCACTTACTTTTTAAATACTAGGTGGTTAGTAATAATAAAACGTTTTCGACAGTGATGCTATTAACTGAGCCAACTTGGCATTTTGAATTAATTTGATAAAGGAGTAGCTACCCGGTGTTTA
This sequence comes from Sambucus nigra, assembly GCA_949130495.1. Classification (NCBI taxonomy): domain Eukaryota; kingdom Viridiplantae; phylum Streptophyta; class Magnoliopsida; order Dipsacales; family Adoxaceae; genus Sambucus; species Sambucus nigra. Next base: position 406,999,195 of record OX422208.1, on the reverse strand, counting down.
ATTAGTCGGGGTGTCAGATTTGAAAACGTCCCAAAACTTATTTCTAACGTATGATTCTCAGATATAACGTTATATTAATGTCATATAACCATCCTACAATATTACTAACGTCCATAAATCAATATTTCAACAACTATAGGCTACATATGGATCAATCTTCATCAAAAACCTAGTTTTTCTGATTTTATCTCAAGAACAGTCATAAACTTCATCTAAATCCGTTTTTGGTATAACAAAAGTCGATAATTCTCTTAATATAATCTTCCAGTAACATTCTACATGCAACCTATATCCCAAAATTTAAACTAATAACTCCAATCTTATGGGTTTTTCATTATCTTCCAAGAACACATAAAGTTTTTGAATAATCCAACAGAGAAGAAGAAGATAGAGAAGTTCACTGATGGGTTGAATTGGAGAATCCGTCAGCATCTGCTAGGGAACCTATCGTTGGCCACGTATTCTGATGTGGTTAACGCTGCACTATTGCACTGCCAGGACCACCGTTTTCATATGGCCGAGGGCAAGCGGTCAGGGGAGTCTAGCCATCAGGGCAGGACTGGAGGACATGGTGCCAGCGGGGCGCAGACCGGTCAGGGGCAGAGACATGTTAGTGTTAGACATGCATGTTCACGATGTGATCATCGGTATGGATTGGCTCGTAGCATATAGAGCCATGATTGATTGCTTCAGCGGGAGCATTGTTTTTGCCATTCCGGGGCAGGAGAAGTTTATAGTGGCGATGCCTCGCCCAGAGGGAGGATCGACCGCTCATCTGTATTACATTGAGGAGGATACCTCTAAGGAGGTTGTGATTCCTTTGGATTCGATCCCGGTTGTCAGGGAGTATTCAGATGTGTTTCAGGAGATACCAGGCCTACCACCCAGTCGAGAGATAGACTTCGTTATAGATTTGCTACCGGGTACGAGACCTATAGCACGTGCACCGTACCGTATGGCTCCAGCTGAGATGCGAGAGCTACAGGATCAGATAGAGCAGCTGTTAGGGCAGGGCTTTATTCGTAGGAGTACCTCACCTTGGGGCGCTCCAGTTTTGTTTGTCAAGAAGAGGGACGGTTCACTGAGATTGTGTGTGGACTACCGAGAGTTGAATAAGGTCACGATACGGAATAAGTATCCGTTGCCTCGAATCGATGACTTATTCGACCAGTTGAGAGGATCTTCTTTCTTCTCGAAGATTGACTTGAGGTCAGGATACCATCAGTTGCGTATCAGGGAGGAGGATGTCTCAAAGACGGCGTTCTTGTCGAGATATGGTTCTTACGAGTTTCGGGTTATGCCTTTCGGCTTGACCAACGCTCCAGCAGTGTTTATGGACTTGATGAACAGGGTGTTTAGAGATTTCCTCGATCAGTTTGTCATTGTCTTCATTGATGACATTCTGGTCTACTCTCAGACAGAGGAGGAGCACGCCGAGCATTTGAGGCAGGTTTTGCAGACACTTCGTCAGAACGAGCTGTATGCAAAATATGAGAAGTGCGGGTTTTGGCTGAAGGAGGTCCAGTTCTTGGGTCACATTATTTCCGACCAGGGAATATCAGTTGATCCAGGGAAGGTGTCAGCGGTGAGGGAGTGGGGACAGCCCACGACATCAACAGAGATTCGTAGTTTCTTGGGCTTAGCAGGATACTACAGGAGGTTTATTCGGGGTTTCTCGGAGATAGCAGGTCCTTTGACACATCTTACTCGTAAGGGTGTGCCATATATCTGGAGTGATGCCTGTCAGTTGGCATTCGATGAGTTGAAGGACAAATTGACCTCAGCACCTGTGTTAGCATTGCCGAGACCGGGAGTTGAGTATTTGGTTTACACCGATGCGTCCTTGCAAGGACTGGGAGGTGTATTGCAGCAGGAGAGACAGGCCATAGCTTATGCTTCCCGTAAGCTTAAGCCTCATGAGAAGAATTACCCCACACATGATTTGGAGTTGGCGGCAGTGGTATTTGCCTTACGGATTTGAAGGCACTATCTTTTGGGGGAGAAGTTTCAGCTGTTCACGGACCACAAGTCCCTACAGTATCTGTTCACGCAGAAAGAGTTGAACATGCGGCAGCGTAGGTGGCTTGAGTTTGTGAAGGACTACCAGTTCGAGATCCAGTACCACCCGGGTAAGGCTAACGTGGTAGCAGACGCGTTGAGCCGCAGGCCAGCAGATGAGGTGGCAGAGGTGTGGAAGGCTAAGTGGAAGGAATTGGGACACCAGGATGCAGTGGCCCGATCTTTCATGTCTGTGATGACCATTACACCGCAAATTGTCATGAAGGTAGTACGGGCACAGGCCGATGACTCGTTCTGGCAGGAGCAGATAGTTCGATTACTAGCAGAGGGAGCCGAGTCCTATACCGTTAGCTCAGACGGGGGATTGCGCTTCAATGGGAGGTTGGTAGTTCCGGAAGGGGAAGAATTGCGGCACGATGTTATGGCAGAGTCGCACGGCTCACGGTTCGCGGTACATCCCGGAGGGGACAAAATGTACCAAGACATGAGACGGAAATATTGGTGGAGCGGTATGAAGAAAGATATCGCTGAGTTTGTCTCGAAATGCGCCACTTGTCAGCTTGTAAAAGTGGACCATCAGAGACCAGCAGGATTGCTACAGCCGTTGGAGGTTCCGGTGTGGATGTGGGAGAGCATATCCATGGATTTTGTCACGGGGTTGCCTACGTCGCAGAGGGGTCACGACTCCGTTTGGGTAATTGTGGACAGGTTGTCCAAGGTTGCTCACTTCTTACCCGTTAGGACTGACTACACTACGGGACAGTATGCCCAGCTTTTCATTTCAGAGATTGTGAGACTTCACGGTGTGCCCCTGAATATCGTGTCTGACAGAGACAAGATATTTGTTTCGAGGTTTTGGGAGAGTTTCCAGGAGGGCATGGGCACAGAATTGCGGTTGAGTACGGCTTATCATCCGCAGACCGATGGGCAGACAAAGCGCACCAACGAGATGTTGGAGGACATGCTACGCATGTGCATTATTGACTTCGGGGGTGGATGGGAGCAGTACCTTCCACTGGTGGAGTTTGCTTACAACAACTCCTATCAGTTCACGATTGGCATGGCTCCGTTTGAGGCATTGTACGGTAGACCTTGTCGTTCCCCAGCATGTTGGTTGGAGGTGGGGGACAACAAACTACTTGGGCCGGAAGTGATTCAGGACACTTCGGCAAGGATTGAGCTGATTCGGAGTCGCATTCGGGTAGCTCAAGACAGGCAGAAGAGTTATGCTGATGCGAAGAGATTTTTCAGGGAGTTCCAAGTGGGGGACCAGGTTTTGCTCAGGGTATCTCCGATGAAGGGGATTATGCGTTTCGGGAAGAAGGGGAAGTTGGCACCGAGGTATGTGGGGCCGTTTCCTATTATTGAGCGGATAGGACCGGTTGCATATAGACTTGGACTACCGGAACATTTGCATCGGATTCACGCCGTGTTCCATATTTCCTCGCTGAGGAAATACCTTAGGGACAATTTGGCTCATTCTCACATTGCTGTGGAAGACATCGATCTCCAGCCGAATAGCTCCTACGAGGAGGGGCCAATTGCTATTTTGGACCGAAGCGAGAGGAAACTGCGGTCAAAGATAGTTCCGTTAGTGCGTGTTCAGTGGCGACATCACAATGTCGAGGAGTCCACATGGGAGCGCGAGGATGAGATGCGCGAACGTTATCCAGAGCTGTTTTTAGCAGGTACTTTCTAGTTTCGAATTTCGGGACGAAATTCAGTTATTAGGGGGGAAGTATGTAATACCCCGTACTTTTGACTATATTTATTTTGGGATTAATTAATTAATTAGCGTATTAATTGAAAATTAATCCGGGTTATAAATACTAATGAGATACGAGTTGGTATTTGATTATGTGTATATATGATTATATATGTATTTGGTATTATAAAAAATTTGTCGTGAGATTTATATACGGCATTTTAGAAATTTTGTTGAGACGCGTGGGACCGCCGCGTCACGGTATAATATTTTGTTAATAAAAGTGAATTTAAAATCTATAAACCATATGGTCGTTTTGAGTGCGCCAACGCGTCCGGAAGGGTCGAGATAGTCAGAAAACACTAGCCGGGGGTATAGTTTGGGTCCCGGGGTATTTTTAGGCCATACCGGTAACTTAAAGGGTAATTTAGTAATTTGGTATTTTTGGGTAATTAAAAGTGACGAAAATTGAGAGTTGTAATCTGATAAGGAATTGACCCAACCAACCCTTTATTAACCCCATAAGCTACGTAGGTTATCATTTAGTCTTCCAACTCTCCCAAAGGAAACCCTAGCCACCATAGCCACCTTTGGAAGAAGAAAGCTTAGAGAGGAAGGGAAAGAGGAGGAATTCTGCAGAAAATCTGCAGAAAGAGCTTACAAATCCAACACCAAATCCAGAGACAATCAAGGCAAGTGATTTATTCCATTTAAATTTCGGAGAATGCTTCTTCCATGTTAGATTATTCAAAAACTTTATGTGTTCTTGGAAGATAATGAAAAACCCATAAGATTGGAGTTATTAGTTTAAATTTTGGGATATAGGTTGCATGTAGAATGTTACTGGAAGATTATATTAAGAGAATTATCGACTTTTGTTATACCAAAAACGGATTTAGATGAAGTTTATGACTGTTCTTGAGATAAAATCAGAAAAACTAGGTTTTTGATGAAGATTGATCCATATGTAGCCTATAGTTGTTGAAATATTGATTTATGGACGTTAGTAATATTGTAGGATTGTTATATGACATTAATATAACGTTATATCTGAGAATCATACGTTAGAAATAAGTTTTGGGACGTTTTCAAATCTGCAGAACGAAGCAGTCCGTAGCCATACCTGTTCGATCGATCGATCGACATTCATCAGTCGATCGATCGACTAGATCGATCGATCGATATTCATAGGTCGATCGATCGACCTTCCCAGAATGAGTAAAATTTTCCTTAATTTGATTTTAATGGTGGAAACCCTCGGAGAATATGTTTGGAGAACTTATGAATACCCTTAACCTTAAGGAGACCAGTAGGAGTGATTATTATAGTGGACTTTAAATAGAATACAATTCGAGGAATTATTCTAGATTATTGAAATTCGTGAAGCAAGATAACGTTTAGGTTAATAGTGTAAAATTGTGTAATTCGATGAAATAAGGTTTAGAGCAGAAGTAAAGACCTTAGGTATATAGATGTCATATGTGGGAATTATGGGAACTTAATAGTCAATTCAAGATAGGTTTTAAGGATAAGGGACCACGGCGTGAGACGTGTCGGCAATTTAACCTTATATTAACCGGAGACTTGAAATATATAAGTTTGGAATAATGGTATAATGATGTAGAAAATACCTTATTAATATGGTAATATCTAAGATGTGTGAATGCTTAGTATATAGTTTATGTGTATAACATACCTACCATACTTGCTATCACGGGGGAGGTTTGCGTTCGCTTAGGACCCTCTAATCCTTGTGTGCCTACGGGGGGGATTTAGACTGGTACCTTGATGAACATAGATCATAGAAGGACTTATTGTGATATTAATAAGTCTGCATGACCATGGGAGCGTAGGTATGTGCGTGACCCATGTGATGGTGACTGTGTTCGCCTCCATTATTTGTGATGTTGTTATCAGTAAACTATTCCTGAGAGATTCGGAATATGTAATCCTTATGTACGTGATGTACCGGGATGGATAGCAGAGTATGTGTGCACTACAGCTTAGATGGCGGGGTGCTTGTATCGTATATTTATGATGTGAATAATATACATTAAATTAATGGAAATCCTCATGTTAATGTTGTAAAAATATTACGGTATTGTTTCGAGATATATAATGAGTTAGCAGATAGTTATATCAATGGCATAGTTAGTAACTGAGTTTACGTTAAACCTCTATTAAATTACGAGCGTTGTTATGTTAAATTAACCGAGTAAAATGGGTAGAACCTTTGGTAGTCTAGCTAGTTACGTTGTCACTTAGCTAGTGGAAAGGGTAGTTATAGATGGGTACTTACGTTAGGAGTGCACAGTTAGTCGAGAGGTGAGAATTTAATGTGAGTGCACGTCCTAACATGTACTTTGCATTTAATGTTTTAAATGTTTTTAAAGCACTTGCAGGTTTTTAAAATGATTTCCACTTTCGGGCTCTGACCAATTTGCTTTCAAATATATTTTCTTGTAAAACCATTTTAGGTGCCCAGCCACAAGGACACCAAGCATAGGATTCTCATTCAGGTGACGAGCTGTAGCTGTTTGTGGAAGCTACAGGGACTTGCTTTTAGACGCCTCTCTCATTTGGATTCCAGTCTCAGCATCTATCAGTTGTAGGGCATGTTGCCCAATTCTATTAGACATTTTTACATTTCAGTTTCCAGACTCTAGCATGTATTGCTCAGTATTCAGTTTAGTTATTTATTTCATTTTACTTATCAGTTGTGGGATTTGTATTGAGGAGTTTTTCCTCCAGAGTTTATTTACATTTTGTGATGGTTATTCGTTTTACTTAAGTATGGTGAATGGTGTTATTTAGTTATTCATTACTCTTGTTGCATGTTAATCAGACTTAATAAAATTTGGCACTTACTTTTTAAATACTAGGTGGTTAGTAATAATAAAACGTTTTCGACAGTGATGCTATTAACTGAGCCAACTTGGCATTTTGAATTAATTTGATAAAGGAGTAGCTACCCGGTGTTTAATTAGTCGGGGTGTCACAGTATCTGAATTTTAAGGAAAATAATATGATTTAATTGAAACTTCTTGATGAATTTATGGTTAGAGAACATTTATATATCTTGTTATATCTTTGGGGATGAATTATGAGGAGTTTGGGATTTATTGTTTTTGGTTTTGATGATGAAAAAGTGTAAAACTCGTAAGTAAACTTATGCAAAAAATCTAGGCAAATATTTGATCGATTGATCGATCGACCCAAGAATGTCGATCAATCGACTGATCGATCAATCGACCAAAATCGTCGATCGATCGACTCCTTTGGAAAATGTGATTGGTTTTTCATTTTAAGTTTTGATTGAATCCCAACTTTGAGAAATCTTTGGTGTTGATTAGTTGAACATAATGGGACTTATGGAAGGGAAGTAGGACATACTTAAGACCCGAAAAAATATTATTATGTGTGGGATTGAATGGGAGAAATTAACGAGTGTTAATTGAATGAATTATGGTTTAAGTTATATAAACTGTGGTTTAAATCAGATAAAGGATAACTTAATGTTAGTACCAGTAGTAAGAGGGTCATTAATTACCGGAATAACCTTAGGCTTTAATGGGATTAACCCTAAGAGGTGGAATGAAGGGTTAAGATTCAATTAGGGGTTATCGTGAAATAAACCTAATTGAAGATAATTTTAATTCATAGAAATTTGAGAGTTGTGATGACATAGACCAGTAGGGCATAGATGTTACCTACTGAATTTACATGAGGAATAAATGATTAACCTTTGAGTTATGAGAGAAGCTCATGAGTATAATTTGAGAAGTAAAGTCATAATCTAGGAGATAAATATGCTACATATGGAAATATTTATATGGGTTGTACGTGTGCCCTATTGTTATTATATATAGGTGGCGTAAATACCTATATTATTATTTATTGTGTGTATGACATACTTAGGGTGCTTGCTATCGGGATGGAGGTTTCGTGTTATAGACGATCTTATCCTGATGAGTCCATTTGGGGGAATTTTAGATTCGTACCCTGAGCATAGGACATTCGACATGTGTTATCGGTGTGAATGATAGTTTTGAAGGTTGAATGGAAACGTAGGTATGTGCGTGACCCATTTGGCTGGGGAGTATGCTCGCCTCCAATATGTGTGCTATGTTATTTATGGTTCATTAGAGACGTCGAACCAATAATCCTTTATACAATGATAGATAAATCCGGAGTATGCATGCACCACAGCTGTGTCTGAGAGGTGCCGTATTAGTATATATAATAATGTGATAAATATATATACTGTGATATAATCTACTGTATGAGAATTGTAAATTAAACTATATATATACTGTGATGTAATCTACTGTGTGAAATTGTAGATAAAAATGAATAATGAGATTTGATTGAATTAAGTAAGTGAATACTTAATTTTAAAACTCTGAAAGCCTAGTTCATGTTAAAGAGAAATGAACATGTTTAATTATCATACGTATTATGTGAGAAATACGGGGAAATGATATGGGATAGAATCATAATTGAAAACCATAATTTGGGAGATGATAAGGTACATTATGCTTGCACACTAGACGAGAGGTGAGAATTCTCAAGCGAGAGCCCGAGAAGCTAACAAGTACATAATAATTGCTTAATTGCACTTGTTAAGCACTTGTTATTTTAAAACTCTTTTACAATTGGGCTCTGACCCATTTCCTTGCATATTTTATTCTCTATTGTATCTTGTACATCAGGTGTCCAGTATCAGGGATGCTGGCATAGAATATGGATGTCTCGACAAATTATAGCTGTTACTGGGGAGCTGACTTTGTTTAGACGCTTCCAACCTCTTGATTCATGCGTCTATAGTATTTACTTTCATTTAGGGCATGCCACCCAGGATTCTAGAGGTTGTAGTTATTTATGTTAGTACTGTGGATATCAGTTTTAATTGATGGTAATGATATATTTTAACTAGAGAGTTATTCCAGTCATATTTATTCTTGTTATATATAGTTCTGCGGTGATGTGATGTTGCCAATTGATATTCCGTATTGTGGAATGGTTTTAATTAAATTAAAAATGGAAAAAAATTGACGCTAGCTTAATTAATTATTAGGAATTAATAAAGAAATTATTTTTTGACAGTAATGCTGAGAATGAACCAATTGGATATTCTGATTTAATTTAATAAAGAACTGATCACCCGATACTTAATTAGGCGGGGTGTCACATCGAGTTACCATATCGTGAGATTCAGTACATCGCAGGTATTGGCAGATCAGGAGATGATCCTAAAGTCGCACAAGGACCTATATACCTGAAGAGGGATTTCAGAGATATGGTTTAAGAGGTGAATTAACTTCGTCATGAGTTTGAGGAGATGACAATATGACTAATGAAAGATAAAATTTAAGCAAAATTTGCATATCATATACCCTGGCCGCTCTCCCTTCAGATTGGGGAGTAGTGGTGTTTATTATTTTTTTATATTTTTATTGGTTGTTGAGTTAGGACATTTTTGTTATTGTTATATCTCTTGTATTACTAAACTCCATTGATATCATTTTCTCGGCTTGTGATACATTCAGATGCTTTGTAATGAGAGACCGAGTAAGGATATTTCTAGAGGACTACTTTTACGTCTATTCATGATTTTTCATGTGTCAACTGTGATACATTAACATGTGGAGTTTATAATATAATAATCAATCGTAACACTTTATGTCAGCGTAACGCGGCCAACACATAATTTTCAGGAGTTCGATGTCGTGAGATCTCGAACTGATAGCGATTATTCTCAAAAATTTACTGAATAATATTTTAAATATTTAAAATTGAATCAATATACAATAAATTACTAATAATTAAGTAAATTTAAGATAGATTGTAATATCAAAGGTTCATATAATCATGTTCTACGTTGCTCTCAATAGGTGATGTGGATGATGACACCGGTTTTCATCAATAGTTCACCTTAAGTTATTAGTTAACACACAAATATATTCTTCAATCTCTAACAAAACAAACATGGTAACAATTCAATTTGTTCATTTTTATTACATAAAAGTATAACATTTTAATATAAAATTACGCTAACATATATCCCTATATTAATCTTAAAATTAAAGGCAAGGAAAATAGAGAGCAAGATAGAGAATCTATACCCATCAAAATGGGAGGATAGATCTCTAATGGAGGAGAAATAAATTTTGATTGGTACAAAAATTAATATCATAGAAAATGAAACCATAAAAATAGAGTTAATGAGATTCAAGTAAAAAAACATGAATGATATATAGAGAAAAATAAATAAGTTGCTGCAACACCCCATACTTTTTAGTATTTAGAATTTAATTAATTCGATTACTTTTAAATATTATATTTTTACTAAATATTGATTGAGATAGTTTATGATTATTATTTATGGGATAAATTTACTAAGTACATAGTAAATAACATGTGGTAATTATTATACGCTGTAGCGAGTGATATCGACGTGATTATGTTATATCTCAATCGGGAGTCGTGTGTAAACTATAATAAGGTCGAGCTAGGAAATTTATGTATAGTGACTCATATGGCGATTTCAAGGTCACAATTGATTCTAAATGGGCCGAAATAGGCGGAATAGAGTATCCGGGTGTATTGATTGGGTCCCGAGGCATTTTTAGACCAATTCAGCACCGCATAAGGGTGTTTTGGGCATTTGGCAGTCTAGCATTTGAAGAAATACGAATTTTAGAGTGTTATATTAACCACTTTGTGATAGAGGATAGGGTTAAAATACTTGGGAGAGAGGATAGTCCATAGAAAAGGGAGAAGCGAGGGTCCTTAGGCCATTCTACACCTTTATCCACCACCAACATTATCGGAAACGAGATCGGAGCAAGGGAAGAATGATTCCATCGTCAAATAAGGAAAATCAGATATCCAAATATAAGGCAAGTGTTTATCTTGCTAATGTTTTAATCATGTTATAAAACCCATGGTAGCGTAGTATTGAAATTTCATGATTGGGTGAATTCTTAGAATTTATATGGGTTGTAATTCATGATATGGGGTAGGATTCATGTTGGAAATAATCCCTCTGCATTGATATTACAAATTCTAGATCACATGATGATAAAATTTAAAGAAATCTGAAAATCTTGATGAATATGCATGAAGAATATCAAAAACTAGGGTTTTATGATTTATAAAGATTAAATTTGTTTATGGTTCGTTTTCTTAAAGATTTGATGTTATAATTACATTAGAAATTGTCCATATACATATATTCGATGATTGGGTATGTTGTATGGGAGTTTGGGAAGGTTTCATAGAGGTATGATTGGTTAAAATGGTGAAAACGTAATTGGGACGATGTTGTCAAACAGGTGTCGATCGATCGATCCTGGAATGTCAATCGATCAATCGATTAGTTTTGTCGATCGATAAACCAAAGTTGAAATAGGACTCTTTGTTTATTCGCGTAGTTTTACTTACCGATAATTGTAAGGGACCTTAGTAACGTCTTATTAACTATATGAGGACTTGGAAAAGATTATTAGACCTATAGTTGAAGCCCGGCCTAGTCCTTAATAATGGTAAATTGGGATTTGGACGGCCAAGAGTTAAATGATTGTGTTATGTATCAAAAACTGATAAATCAGGTTATGGGAAGAGTAAATGATAACCCAAGGTTTATACCAGTTGGTTATTGATATTTTAACTACTGAAATTACTTAAGGGATAACTAGGATTGTTCGAGTAGTGAGTGATACTCGAAAAACACGAAAAGAACAATAAGTGTGAATCGTTAGTACGTTGGGTATTCGAGAGATATATACTACGCACTGGATATATTTATGGGTTATTTTATACCTATACTGGAGGTATTTATAAGTTTTGTGTATTCCTATTATGTGCTTTTTTATATGTGTGAGCATACCTACACTGACTGCTATCACGGGAGGTTCCGTGTAATGGGAGATCAAACCTTAGTGATGCCAATGAGGTCTGGATGTGTGCCCCAGAAGATAGGACTTAGGGTGGAGAACTATTTGTGTGTATGATATTATGTACCGGTCATTTGGGTGCATTAGGTGTGTGCGTATCCCAAAGGCATAGGATTATGTTCGCCTCAATATGTGTTTTTTTTTAATCATGGTTCATGGTGCCATTCTGAACCGATAATCCTTAATTTGGTATGAGAGGTACATGGACTTGATAGGAGAATATGCATGCATCGCGGTGGCCATTCCGTGGATGTTGTTGTTATACATATAATAGTGTGATATATATACAAGTGTGATTATTATACTTTTTTGTGATAGTAGGAAAGATAGATAGTGTATATCTAAAAGTAACTTGAGTAAGAGAAACTTAATTAACAGTTTAATGATAATGTTCGGTTAATATAAATTATTAGTTTTACGATAGCGTATCGTATAGGCAGTATGAGTGAGCTAATCCTATTGTGGTAAGTTAGATACTTGTGACTAGTTAGGCTGGGTAACATAATTAGGTGGGGAAAATATGAGACGTTAGGTGTGCACTATAGTTGAGAGGTGAGGAACTCAATAGAATGTACGTGAAACTAACGTGTGTATCTAATAATTGCATTTAACTGCAATTTAAAAACTTGCTAAATATTTTTCAATGGTTTTGGGCTCTGACCCGTATAAAATATATTTTTTCAAAAACTTTTAGGTATCCAGCCACAGCCACCACAGGGGACTGTGACGGGTGCAGAGATGGCCGTTATTGTGGCACCGATAGTTAATGCTGCTATGACAGCCATGGAACTTCATTTTCCTCAGTCCCTACCATAATAGACAGTAGCACCAATGGTTCGGGTCATTCAGGGCCGTATGATTGGCAGAGAGTAAGGGAGGCCTTCCAGAAGGTCCATCCACCAAAGTTTCAAGGTAGTTTCAATGTGATCCTTATATGTCAGTAGAAGAAAGACATTCAGCGCCACCTTCGGAAGGTTGAGTGTAGCGACGTTCAAAAGAAAATGTTGGTCATGTTTAAGCTTGTGGGAACAACTTTACAGTGGTGGAAGTTTTACCACTTCTGAAGAGAGAGTAACTATGCGTATTACTGAGTTCTAGGTGCGATTTGACCGCAAGTAATTTCCACTAAACGTTGAGATGGATATGCGAAAGAAGTTTAATGAGGTGATTCGGGGTGACCATTCTGTAGAACAGTATGAAGAGGAGTTCACCCGTCTTGCTAATATTGTGCCTAATGAGGTGAACAGTGAGGAGAGGAAATTATTAAAGTTCATGGATGGACTCGCCTGGAGAATTAGGTAATACTTAATTAGCAACCCAGCATTGAATGAAGACTGATACTGAGCTCATTAATGTCGCAAATCTTTATTGCCAGGACCATCACTTCCATCTGAAGGGGACCAAGAGAGGGGGTGAAACTTTCCAGTCAGGAAAGGCAGGAGGGAGAGCCGCTAGTAGGGTACCACAACAGTAGAGGAGTAGTCATCAGGGGTAGGATTCCCAATAGGGGGATTCGATAAAGAGATTCAGATTGGGAGGTTACTAACCCGAGAGTAGTGGATTTAGGGATCGCTAGTCAGGCCTTCAACAACAGCAACAGGTTCATTAGGTTCGCCAGGGCCAAAGGAACAAGGGGAGACCAGCAGGGCCGAGGCCATCAGGGCCAGCATTAGGGATAGCCTCGGCAGGGCCAGAGGCAGGGAGACTTTTTGACACACCCCAACCTAGTTACTTATAATTAAGTTTTAAAGTCAAAGTGAGTCAAACCATGATTAATTTAACCAAACCATAAACACGAGTTTTAATTTCAGAGTCATCATTATAAATCCATATAACTGAAAACCTTTTTACAACATCAGAGTAGTCATACTTATACAAACTTGCTTGAAGGATAATTTAACTTAATTACATCTTTTACATTTAAACAAAATCTTTATTTCTCCCATTCCTGGTTAACCCATCCCGACTTCTTAGATTTGGCAGTGACATCGCGTTTTCTGAAAAATGTGAACATAGGAACCATGAGAAAAATAGTCCAGTGAATGCATCACTACTATACTACTGCATGAATTTAAATGCAATAAATCATGTCCATATAATTATGTATTAACTTATCCGACTCATTCATAATGAATGACCAACTTTTCCGAATCATGATTCACATATCCTGTCTAAATAGACAATTCTCCCCCATTCCTGGTCGAGGAGTAACCCCTTGTCATTAATAGACAAATATCCCCAATTTCGGGTCGAGGAGTAACCTCCCATTTCGGTAAACCGAAATGAACAATTTCATATTCATTTAATTCTGATCATATCAACAACACGATACAAATATTTCTTTCCAGTGAGTACACTCACCTTGGTTGACAACTATGTATTCAGGTTTCCTTCTGGTGGAGCTGAACTGGGTTGATTAGACCTTACACCTGTCAATCCAACTAAATCAGTACTGAACCTCAATCATAAATATTATCCTTACATAATTATGTAACTTTCCATGACTATACATCAACAATATAATTCCAATTAAGTCACATTCCATAAAACATAAGTAAAGGTAAAACAATTATATACATGTTGATAAAGTTACGGACATTAAACCGTAGGAAATAACTTATAAGTAATTTATAACCAAAGTCAAGTAAACATGAAATTATACTTCTCAATGTATATACACATGAAACATGTACTCAAAGTATCCTTTGTAAGGACGAAATACAAACATTCATTCAAGGGGTATTCAGTATGGCCTGAAATTATTGTCCTACATACTTAACCATCCTATATTCCTAAATTGTACAAATAAAGGGGTCTAACCTTATCAATATGAAAACATATATGAATATAATTTCCAGTACAAGTGACGGTGTAATTTTTCAAGCTTCCTAGAGCAAGTTATGACTATTTCTTTACAACACAAGAAATCTGCCCTACAAGCTCCTCTATTGTTCCTTCAACTTCCAAGAATTTTCATAATTTTTCTCCAACATAACTTTCAATGATTTTCAACCCATTTTCAGTACACATTGTGAATAGTGCAGAATCAAAGTTTCATAATTGTTTGACTTCATTTGCTATCTCAAAAACTTGACTAAACTCATGGCATACAGAAATGAAGTATACAAACAAAAACTATGTACTAACTTGAAATTATCATTACGGCCTAACCACAAGGAGATAAATTCTAATTTTCGGATATGATATGAATATATGAGTCTACTTTCATGTCCAATTGGAATTTCTCAATTCTAATAATCACACAAAGAGATATGAAGATTTGAATACAAGGGGTTTCAATACAAAGCAATATGACATATAAACACCACTTATCTCACATATGAACCAATACATGTTATCACAAAGGATGATGAGGTTTTAATTAATAATTCACGATTTATATACTTTTAAATAAGTATAATACAAGATTACAATAATATTAACACATAATTTTACCTTGGAAATACCTTAAGGACTTTGTTGGAAATTTTTCCTAGCTTTTCCTTGTAATCTTTCCTCCTTAACTTCTACTTTCTCTTTCTTTAAGCTTAAATATCTCAAAACTGAACCTAAGGTTATATTTTCTGAACAAATAAGCTAAAGGGAGAGTTTTAAGTCGGCCAAGGCTGCCTCCCAAGCCAACCAATCAAATTAAACCATTTGGTTTAATAAAAGACAAATTACCACTTAAAGGGAATGAACAGATTTGCCCCTTGTTCGTAAATTCAGTATAACTCTTTACTCGGGTATCCATTGGATGATCCGTTTATTGTGTTACAACCCTAACTAACATGTCTACAACTATCTAGTTTTCACCTCAAGTCATTTATAATGTTATAAAGGTTAAAACTAGTCACTAACAGGAACATTTCTACCGAAAATAACAAAATTTTGTGTTTGTAAATAATTCGACCTTTCATGATTTATGAAAGTAGGATTATAATAAACATAATAACTTAACATTAGATATATTAATATCACATTATTCATATCACATAAGATAAGTATGATTTAAATATAATTTATCATAATTATATTCGGGTTGTCACACTTTTCATGTCGTTGTTCTACTTGTGGATAAACGAGTCACAAAAGAAGAGACTTCCCATTGCTAGGTAGAGTAACACAATAAGATAGAGCACCGCAACAACGTTCCCAACATGGACAACAAGTATAATTACCCCCTGTAACACCAGCCCCACCGCAGCAGGGGCAATTATAATATGGACATGTGTATAATGTCCGATATGCAGTCTTACCACAGGCATCGCAGGCGCCATCAGCAATAGAGGGTACATTTCATATTCATGGGCTTGAGGGTAAGATTTTATTTGATATAGGGGCATCACACTCATTTATTGCTACCAGATTTGCACACGCGGTCAATCTATTAGAGACAATCGACCGTCTACTTTTGTGTGTAGAGTCACCCTTGGACAGTGGGTCACTTATAAACTCGATCTGTAGGGGTATAATATTGACGTTGGGAGATTATGTTTAGCCATATACCTTTCTAGTGTTAGATATGGAGGGTTATGATGTCATGTTGGTTATGGATTGGTTAGCAGGTTACAGGGTGATGTTGGACTGCTTCGAGGGGACTATTGTGTATTTTATTCCAGGACATGAGATATTCTTTATGGAGATCCCTTTTCCCGAAGGAGGGTCGAGCATACACCTGTACTATATTTAGGAGGATAACTTCTAGGAGGTGGTTGTCTCTTTGGATTCAATTCCAATGGTGAGGGAGTTCGAGGATGTGTTCCAGGAGATACTCAGGTTGCCACCCAATTAAGATATTGAGTTTGTATTTGACTTAGTGCCAAGTATGAGGCTGATTGCCCAAACGCCTTATCGCATGGATCCTTCAAAGATGCAGGAGTTGAGGGAGTAGATTCAGTAGCTTCTGGGGAAGGGTTTCATTCGACGGAGTACATCGCTGTGGGGTGCATCGATATTGTTCATCAAGAAGAATGATGGGTCGCTTCATCTGTGTATTAATTATCGGGAGTTGAATAAGGTCACGATTCAGAATAAGTATCTGTTGCCTCGGATCTATGACTTATTCGACCAGCTGAGAGGAGCGGTGTACTTCTCCAAGACAGATCTGAGATCAGGATATTATTAGTTATGCATTAGAGAGGAGGACGATCCTAAGGCCGCTTTTATGACACGATATGGATCGTACGAGTTAAGGATGATGCCGTTTGGGCTAACCAATATGCCAAAATTGTTCATGGATCTTATGAATCGATTTTTCAGAGAGTTCCTTGACCAGTTCATGATATTATTCATAGATGATATTCTGGTTTACTCTTGTTCAGAGGATGAGCATCCAGAGCATTTACGTATGGCTCTACAAAAGTTACGGGACCATCTATTGTATGGCAAATTCAAGAAGTGTGGATTTTAGCTACGAGAGGTAAAATTTTTGGGCCACATTGTACTCAATAGGGGAATTGTTGTTGATCCGTTTAAGCTATCGATGGTGAGGGAGCAGGAACGACCCATGACACCGACTGAGGTTCATAGTTTTCTGGGGTTGATCAAATATTATCGTCGCTTCATTAAGGGTTTCTCGAAGATTACGGGTCCATTGATGAACCTGACTTATAAGAGGGTGTCATTTGTTTGGGATGACCACTGTCAATTAGCTTTTGATGAGCTAAAGGACAAATTGACTTCAGCACCTGTGCTCGCATTGTCGTGGGGATGAGTGGGGTACCGTGTTTATACAGATGCATCCTTGAAAGGACTTACAGGTGTACTACAGTAGGAGGAGAGGGCGATAGCTTATTCATCTATCAAGCTTAATACCCATGAGAATAATTACCCCATACATGATCTTGAGTTAGAAGCGGTTGTGTTTGCCTTGAGGATTTTGAGGCATTACCTTTTAAGGGAGAAATTTACCTTATTCACGGACCATAAATCACTTCAGTATTTTTTCAAGCATAAGGATCCGATATGAGGTAAAGGAAATGGTTATATTTTATGAAGGATTACCAGTTTGATATTCAGTATCATCCTGAGAAGGCTAACGTGGTGGCAGACGCGTTGAGCCGACAGTCTACTGGGGAGATAGAGAGGTTTAAAAGGCGAAGTGGAGGGAGCTTTGACATGATAATGAGATCTCCAGAGCTTTTATGTTCGTATTAGCTATCACTCTCGATATTGTTATGGGGGTGGTGAAAGCACAGCTTGGGGATCAGTTTTGCAAGGACAGAGTATGCCAGTTACTAGTAGAGGGGGCAGTCTTATTCGATTAGTTCTATGGGAGCCTTGTGTTTCAATGGGAGACTCGTTGTTCCAGAGGAAGAAGATTTGGGACATACAGTTGTGACAGATTCTCACAAGGCGAGGTTTGAGGTACATCTCGATGATCATAAGATGTACCAGGATATGCTAGACAGTACTGGTGGCCGAGGATAAAGCGGGGCATAGCAAAGTTCATCTCGAAATGTGCTAACCTACTACCTAGTAAAGGTAGACCACCAGAGACCGATTGAGATGTTGTAGCCACTAGAGGTCCCAGTGTGGAAGTGGGAGAGTATCTCTTTCAATTTTATTATCGGGTTACCGACATCGTAGAGTGGTCACGACTCCATCTGGATAGTAGTGGATCGTTTGACTAAGGTAGCCCATTTTCTATCGATTCATACAAATTTTAAGACGAGGTAGTATGCACAGTTATTTGTCGCCAATATAGTGAGGCTTCACGGGGTTTTGATTAACATCGTGTCAGATTTGGATAAGATTTTATGTCCCACTTCTCACAGAGTTTTTAGGAGGCTATGGGCACAAATTTGCATTTGAGTACCATGTACCTCCCACAGACGAATGGGTAGATGGAGTGAGCTAATCAAATGTTAGAGGATATGTTGAGGATGTGTATACTCAACTTTAGGGGTTGATAAGAGCGGTACCTCCCATTAGTGGAGTTTATTTATAATAACTCCTACCAATTTACCATCGGCATGGCACCATTTGAGGCACTGTATGGACGACCTTTTCGTTCGCCTGCTTGCTGGTTAAAGGTGGGGACAATATATTATTTGGACAGAAGATGATTCAGGATAAGACTTCTAAGATTGAGCTGATTCGAAGGTGCATCCGTATAATTCAGGATAGGCAGAATAGTTACGAAGACGTAGATAGGAGGCACATAGACTTGGAGATTAGTGATCAAGTTTTAGTACGGGTGTCTCATATGAAAGAAGTCATGAGGTTCAGAAATAAAGGGAAGCTAACACCAAGATATGTGGGACCTTTTTTTATTATCGAGAGTGTGGGATTAGTTGCATATAAGTTGGCCTTACTAGAGCACTTACAGCAGATTCACGATGTGTTCCACGTGTCATCGCTGAAGAGGTACTGAAGGAGCGAGACGCTTACTGGCATTCCCCATTATAGGAGATAGACTTACAACCACATATCTCTTATGATGAGAGACCAGTTGTTATACTTGATCGTAGTGAGTGTAAGCTACAGTCTAAGGTGGTGCCCTTGGTTCGAGTTCAGTGGGGGCACTATAATATAGATGAGTCAGCGTGGGAGTGGGAGGATGATATGCGCAAGAAGTATCCAGAGCTATTTACCATAGGTACATTCGAATTTCGGGAACGAAATTCCTTTGCAAGGGGGGAAGTATATAATACCCCGTATTTTTGAGTATTAAGAATTTAATTAATTCGATTATTTTTAAATGATACGTGTTCAGTAATTTAATTGAGTTAAATATTATATGTTTATTAAATATTGATCGGGAGAGTTATGATTAATATTTATGGGATAAATTTACTAAGTGCATAGTAAATAACATGTGGTAATTATATGTTGTAGCGATTGATATCAACGTGACTATGTTATATCTCAATCAGGAGTTGCGTGTAGACTATAGTAAGGTAGAGATAGCACATTTATGTAGAGTGACTCGGATGAAAATTTTGAGGTCACAATTGATTTCGAATGGACCGAAATAGGCAGAATCGAGTACCCGAGTGTATTGAATGGGTCCCAAGGTATTTTTTGACCAACCCGGCACCAAATAAGGGTGTTTTGGTCATTTGGGAGTCTAAGGCTGGAAGAACTCCAAATTTTAGAGTGTTATATTAGCCACTTTATGATAGAGGCTAGGGTTAAAACACTTGGAAGAGAGAAGAGGCCATATAAGAGGAAAATAAGAGGATCCTTAGGCCATTATACACCTTTTTCCACCACCGACATTGTCGAAAATGAGATCGGAGTAAGGGAAGAACAATTCAGACCTACAAATATAAGGCAAGTTTTTATCTTGCAAATCTTTTGAGCATGTTATAATACCTATGGTAGTGTAGGGTCGAACTTGCATGATTGGGTGAATTCTTGGGATTTATATGGGGGTAGGATTCATGTTATACATAATCCCTCTGCATTGATATTACAAAATTTGAGATCACATGATGATAAAATTTAAAGAAATCTGGAAATCTTGATGAACATGCATGAAGAATATCAAAAACTAGGGTTTTATGATTTATGGAGATTAAATTTGTTTATGATTATATTTCTTAAAGATTCGATGTAATAATTACATTAGAAATTGTCCATATACATATATTTGATGATTGGGTATGTATGGGATTTTGGGTAGGTTTCATGGAGGTTTGATAGGTTAAAAATGCTAAGAAACATAACTAAGATGATGTTGTTAAATAGGTGTCGATCGATCGAGGGATTGATTTGTTTTGTCTATCGATCGACCAAAGCTGAAATGGGGCTTTTTGTTTATTCGCATAGTTTTCCTTATCGATAATTGTGAGTAACTTTACTAATGCCTTATTAACTATATGAGGACTTGGTAACTGAAGGTTTATACTAGTAGGTTAGTGATAATTTAACTACTGAAATTACTTATGGGATAATTAGGACCCTTCGGGTAATGAGTGATACTCGAAAAACACGAAAAGAACAATAAGTGTGAATCATTAGTTAGTTGGGTATTCAAGAGATATATACTACATATTGGATATATTTATGGGTTGTGTGCATATCTATACAGGAGATATTTATAGGTTGTGTGTATGTCTATTATGTTCTTTCTTATATGTGTGAACATACCGACACTGCCTGCTATCATGGGAGGTTCCATGCAGTGGGAGATCCAACCTTAGCGATGCCAGTGAGGTTTAGATGTGTGACCCAGAGCATATGACTTAGGGTGGAGCACTATTTGTGTGTATGATAGTGTGTATTGATCATTTGGGTGCGTTAGGTATGAGCGTAGTCCAAAGGCTTAGGACTATGTTCGCCTCCAATATGTGTTTATTTGCTTTATGGTTCGAGATTCCATTTCGAACCGATAGTCCTTGATTTGGTACGAGAGGTACATGAACTTGATAGAAGAGTATTCACGCATTGCGATGGCCATTATGTGGATGTTGTTGTTGTATATATAATAGTGTGATATATATACAAGTGCGATTATTCTACATTTGTGTGATAGTAGAACATATAGATTGTGTATATCTAAAATTAACTTAAGTAAGAGAAACTTAATTAACACTTCAATGATAATGTTGGGTTAATATAAGTTATTAGTTTTACGGTAGCGTATCGTATGGGCGGTAAGGTTGAGTTAATCTTGTTGTGGTTAATTAGATACTTGTGACTAGTTAGGTTGGGTAGCATAACTAGGTGGGTAAAGTAGGAGAACTTAGGTGTGCACTATAATTGAGAGGTGAGGAATTCAAGGGAGTGTCCATAAAAATAACGTGTGAGTCTAATAACTGCAATTTAAATACTTGCTAAATATTTTTGAAAGGTTTTGGGCTCTGACCCGTATCAATTCTTTTTTTTCAAAAACTTTTAGGTGTCTAGCCACAGGGATGCCAGACTTGTTGATTCTTTCCAGGGATGCATAGCTGAAGCACTTGTGGAGGCATGTGGAACTTGAGTAGACGCTTCAGTTATTTCATTCCGAGATTAGGATTTATGACCAGTTATTTTAGTTGGGCATGTTGCCCATTCAGTTTAGACGTTTATTCAGATTTATTTATCAGAGTCTGTATTTAAATTCAATTTTATTTCAGTTACACTTATGATTGAGATGTTGGTTTTAGAGCCGATGCTTTATTCAGCATTTTTCAATTATCTATTTTACCCTACGATGTTTCAGACTTCTATAATTGCATGGATGGTTATATTATTTTAATTCCGCATGTTGCTATGTTAATGAAAGATAAAAGTGTGGCACCAGCATAATTTAACATAGTTGGTTAGTAATTTAAAAAGTTTTCGATAGTGATGCTAAGAATGAACCAAATGAGATTCCTGTTTATTTTGGTAAATGATTGATCACCCGTGATAATAATAGGCGGGGTGTCATAGTTGCTTACTAAGTGGAACAAAACAGAGGAGGCTATGTTTTGTTTTAAAAAGGGACAGGGCGTGTGGAGAATAGAAAGGGAGAGATTTTGAGAAAATAAGCTGAGAAATGAAAGCATCAAAGCTTTTGTCTTAGAGGTATTGGTATTACATATTTTAACCTTAGTTTAAAACTTTTGAATTTTACCCCTAAAAATTTCATTACATACAAAATTATTTTGATTTTTTTTAAACTGTGGGGGCTTGAACCCCCACATGCCCCACCTCCCTTCGTCCTTGCTTGTAACCTTATTTTACTACAATGATGGGTTGTATAAGTAATATGTGTGAAAATCTTTCTGCTACAATCTATTTTTTAATAACACTATATATTTTGACATGTGTTTACGCATTTTTTAGTTATATTTGATGTGTCATACAATCTCATTATCATTTAAATATTCATCGTTTATCTCTTTATGCTATATTGGTTGTAGGGGTGCACAACGAAACCGGAAATCCGATAAACCGAACCAAACCGACTGCATTGGTTCGGTTTGGATCGGTTTTTCACTCAATGGTTCGGTTCCGGTTTGAAAAAAAAAACCGATACATCGGTTCGGTTCTCGGTTCCAGGGTAAAAAAACCCAATCCGATCCGAAAACCGATCCGATCCGATCCGAACCAATCCGGAACCGAACCGATTTATAATTACATATATATATTTATTTAATATATTTAACACTTGTAATTTATATTTTTGTGATTATTTGAGTTTCTAACTTAAGTTATTGAGGTCAAAATTAATTTTGACCTTAAAAAAATTAGTTATGAAACACATTAATCTTAAAAAAAATTAGTTATGAAATATGATTTTGGAACCGAAAACCGATCCGATCTGATCCGGGAACCGCTGGTTCGGTTTGGTTCGGTTCTGTATTAAAGTCGGTTCGGTTCCGGTTCCAAAAATTTGGAACCGACCCAGGTCGGTTCGGTTCTCGGATTAGTACCAAAATCGATCCAAACCGAACCGTGTGCACCCCTAATTGGTTGTTGTATTCTAGATTTCATGCCTTATAGATTTGCAATATTTGCGTTAATTTCATATAAAAAGTTTCATCATGTTTCCAATGAACCTTGTTCACAGTTTAATTATATTTCCTTTATCCATTCCATGATTAAAAAAAAAAGAGGAAGGAAGAGAGTCAAATTAAAGGGGAATGTGATCACAGGTCATCATGACACATTTTATACATAAATGAGATAGGGGAGTATATCGATGGGATGAGAAGTTCAAATATCACTATTTTCTTAACATGGACGTTGTTCATTGGATATATTATCTGTGCAATAAGACGGCAAACATATCTTTGATCATATGATTTGCCTTAATTGTCTCGTTAACTGTCATCTTTTTAGTATTGGTATTATGATGTAGTTGCTAGTGACTGGCATGAATTTGCTAGTGATTGACATGAAACAGGTATAAGAGTTTACATTTTGGATTTCTTGAGTTCTTGAGGAGATTGTAGTGTATAATGTTGTTTCCATGCATTTGATCAAGTCAAGTCTTTGTCTCATATGTTAATTATAATTGCTTAATATGTTTGTAATTATCTTTTTAAAATGTTTTGTCATGAAATAGACAAAAGGGGAGGTTGTAAGAGCATAATATACTCATGTGCCAACATTGTGTTAGATTGTCTTATTTCGTTTTTTTCAAAACATTGTTTGATTCTACTCTAGGAGATCGTTTAAGAAAGCCATCTTATCAATATTCATCCACCAGATGTCATCAATTTCATCCCGACATCAGCCTTCATTCACATCCTTGAGATATGTCACAATAGGTTGAAGGTAAATGACTTAGACGGATTTAATTTATCAGTTTTGACACATTCAAGTTTAATTTTCATAAATTGGATACTATGTTTTAAACTTGTGAAACCTGAACTTTTGCGTTGGTATTATATATAAGCTTGTTACTTTTTCCATGCAAAAAATAGAAATTGCATGAATATATCAATTGTGAAATGGTTTTAATTCCATTTCATAAATTTAAATTTGAACTAACTCCTAGACTATTTTTTGCGACTTGGTCGTTGAAACTTTGTTTTAATGAAAGTCCTCTTCGCTCCAGTGAACTCATTCGGTACTCCTTTTTTATTAGATTTTTTGTAACCTTCATCCGCTGATATCTAGCTTTAGTAAATAATCCTTTCTCTTTCGTGAAAAAATCTTTGCTACCAATGACTTGCTGCCAGTAAAGATCTTTTACAAGATCTTGTGCACTGTTCACATTGGAGTCCATGCGTAACTTGGTTTTTGCCAATATATTTTTACTTGTTTAATTGTTCTTTGCGTAAGCGGGCTAACAGTTACCTACTTGTTGTTCCCTGGAAATTCTCTTGCAAGTATTAGTAAAAAAATAGGTGAATCCTTAACCACATGCACTTAATGTAAAAATTAACTTTTTTGTGAGTTTGGTTTTCCAAGAGTGGAACTATTTTTTCAAAAGCACATTGTAAGAATGTTTCCTTTAATATTGTGAGGTCTTGGGGATATCATTATCTTTACATATTTGTGAATAAAATTTTTTGAAGTTATATTTTCTTTATCTTAAGACAAGAATAATATCATTTTAAAATTATTTTCTTAAATGACTTCGATTCACTTGCTATCTCATGATACGCTCTGTGAGTTTTGAGCACGATAAACGCTTTCCAAAACTTTTAAGACATCTCAGATCCTAAGAAGTGGTACTTAATACACATGTGGCTTATATTAGTTCCATTTTATCCTTGGAACAAGTTTCATCTTAAAATTGAAATAAGACTTTACCTTTTGGGTTGATAACGAAGACATCGGTTATAGAACGAAACTTGTCGTGGTAGTGAAACAATCTCTAACTATTGGCAACTTTATTTTAAAAAACAAACAATCTTTTCATATTCTCTACTGTAACATTACCAGAATAAAAAATAAAAAATAAAATGTGTACTTTCTATAACATTTCATGTATTAACTAATTTAAAAAACGAGTTAAATCAACATTTGTATAATTCACACACAATTTCTAATTAATTAACAAAAGTCCATAAAAAACATTGATTGCATTCATACATTATTTAATAATTCTCTTAAAATCATGGGATTATAACACCCCAAATTTATTGAAAAATTTTAATTGGAAGAAATATAATCTATGTGATAGTTCCATATTTTTTTACGTCATCGAACACAAGTTGAACAGAATTTTCGTGGCGAAAATTCTTTAAAGAAGGTAGAATGTAACACCTTGAACTTTTGTATTTTAATTAGTATATAATATATATTTAAGTATAATGGTGTTGAATCAAAACAAATAAAATGTTTAATTGAAAAAAAGTGTTTATCCAGGTATAATAAATTATAATGCACATAAGAGAAAAATGTTTCATGTTACTTATTTTCTTTCTTACAATTGATACTTTTTGGGCCACTCGTTTAGATATTTAAGATGTGAGTTCTTAATATTGCTTTTAATTTTAAAAAATTAAATCCATAAAACATAGCTTTCATGTTTAGGGATGAAGGTGTTTTGATTTTTTTTATTCTTTTGTTAATCCTTGTCTTATAAAAACACGTGATACTTTTATATTTTACCCCCGGTGATGTTTTGTAGAGTTAGTTAATTATGGTGTGACCTTCAGATGTTATATTTGTTCTTAGTTCCCCTAAATTTTAAACGGACAAAAAGCTATCACATGGGTGAACAGTATAGAATTATAGTTTGAAGTGAAAATCTTATCTTTTGGGTTTCTTTAAATCCCTCAAATTTTGGGGAAAGATTTGACTGTATGTCAAGTGTTATGTTTGGTGTGGGATTCTAAAGCCGGTATATATCCTAATATGAGAGGGCCATACGGAGAAAAAAATGGTAGAAAGTTTTTGTGGCAATGTGAGGGGGGCATAAACGAGGAAGAATGTTACGAGTTTTAAATTGTTAACATTTTTTGAATTATGTTAAAGGTACGAAATTTAGACAATATGCTCATCTAAAACTCTCGAGAGTATTTTTCTTGTTCCTCATTTATTTGTATTTTTCTTGAAAATTATGGGTACCTCGATTTATCACTATGACCCAAACGAGTAGTCCAATTAAAACACGCCTAGAGGCTTCGCGCCTTAACTAATTCCGTTGTGACCCAGTCAGTTCCTAAAATCTCTTTTGAGAGATAATTTAGGGATTATGGGCTAACGTGGAGGAGTCCCACACCTCCACTCTCCGAAATAACATGTATATATCAAACCCCTAGCCCGGGGCAAAGGGCATGCAATATGCAAACACTCCCCCGGAGTAAAGAGAAATAAAATACTGAGAGCACCACCGTGGACGTAGACCTTCTTGTCGAACCACGTATATCTTGTGTTGTGTGTGATTGTCATTCTTTCAACTTCTTTATTTATTCATGTGATTGCCTTTGCTTGTTATTTTGTGTTGAGTTTAATAGTCACCACAATTGGCCCCATCTGTGGGAAACATTTATTTTACTTTAAGAAATCCTTCACCAAAAAGAATTTGGAATGTCAGGTCACAGCAGCAATGCCCCTCAAACAGGGGATATTCAAGAGCAACATGCCCCTCACAGGATCAGATCTGAAGTTCGACGTTCAAATCCCAGGGCTCGCCCAGAACGACAAGCTTTTGAGGAAAGTCGAGGACCATTCAGGTCCACACAGGTCTCCAGGCTAATCCACGCCTATGAGGCCAGGCTCCAAGAGCAAGAGGAGGCCACTCGCAAGAAATAAGCTGAGAATGTTCGTCTCAAAAGAAGATTGGAGAAAATGGAGAGAGAACTTCATCGTAGCACCAGGCAACGTCAATACCGCACTCTTAGCCCTCAGGCGAGCAAGTCTCGCAGCCGAGGAAGGATCCCTAGACGTGGATCTCAAAGACTTGAGGAACGCAGATCAGATGATGACTTACTCGAGCAACAGTAACCAGCTCACCGTTAAAGGATCCCAGCTCGAGGAAATGATGACATACTAAATTTGGTCCGGTGAGAAATGGACCAGCACCCAGCACATCGGGGTGCCAGATCGACTAAAGAGCTAGACAGGTGAGCTCTCAGGACCCAAATGAAATCCCCATTCTCAAGAGAGATAGAAGAAAAAGAATCACCTAAAAATTTTGTGATTCCCAGATTCAAGATCTACGACAAAAAGACTGACCCCATCGACCATGTTAGGCAGTACAGGCAGTCCATGACCCTCTGGAACCATAAGGATGCATTAATGTGCTGAATCTTTCCATAGAGCTTAAATGATGTGGACCAGAAGTGGTTCGAGAGACTCCTTCATATATCCATCAAGAGCTTCAAGTTCCTGGTAGAGCTCTTCACAGCTCGCTTCATTACCAGCAGCTCCCATCCGAAGAGGATAAATGCCTTGTTGACAATGAAGAAAATGCCCCAAGATAGCCTCACAGACTATGTAAAAAGATATTGGGAATTATTCAATGAGGTCGAGGACTGCTCGGAGCAGGTCTTTGTGGATTCCTTTAAGATTGGCCTACCCAACTCCTGCCTTTTTCACCAATCCCTCACTAAGAAGGAGGACACAACCATCGATGACCTAATGACTCGTATCGAAAAATATGCCAAAGTTGAGGATGTGACCCGCCTTAGTGCAGGGGAGAATGGTCGCGCCAAGTTCGTCGGTAAGAGCAGTGATAAAGATGAGAACCAAAAGAAATAAAGTAAATATGGGGGCAAAGGTAGCTCCAAGAGAGGGAATAAGAACGATGCTTCAAAAGCATTTCAGACAGTGAACACTGTTTTTAAGGAACCAATATACAAGATTCTAGAAAAGATCAAGGATGAGCCGTTCGTTAAGTGGCCCAGAAAGATGGGAGGAGACCCCTCAAAAAGGAACAACTCATTGAGATGTGCTTTCCATAAGGAGGGCGGGCACAAAATCGAGTAATGCAAGGCTCTCAAGTCTCACCTTGAAGAGTTAGCCCAAACTGGACAATTGAATGAATTTGTGGAGAAGAAGACAGAGAAGGTCGCTGCCAATGGAGACCCGAGGCCTGACAACGTGCTCGAGGAGGATGCTGACCATGAGTTCGCAGTTATTCATGGGGCATCGAATCTAAAGCAGATTTAAGGAAACTCAGCTCGAATGGAAGTTAAAAAGCTTACGACAGTGATGTAAGCTTTTCAAATCGATCCAGCTAAAACGCAGGCAGGAAAGCATAGGCGAGCAGATGACGTCGACTACAGCAAACACATTGTGTTCATGGATGAAGACCTAGTGGGAGTGAGGACCCCACATTATGATGCCTTGATCATTACACTTATGATAGTTAACTACGATGTCGACAAGTTGCTCGTCGACCAGGGTAGCTCATCCGAAGTAATGTATCTCGACCTATTCAGAAAGTTGAAGTTAAGCGTCACCAACTTGAAGGAAGCCACTATCCCTCTAGTTGGCTTCGCTGGTAAAGTGATCATCCCTGTGGGAAAGATTGTACTGCCAATAAGGGCAGGAAGTGTCTCCAAAATGATTGAATTTTTAGTAGTCGACATTAACTCGCCCTACCAGGCCATCCTTGGTAGAGGGTGGCTACATGCGATGAAGGTCGTCCCCTCTACCTACCACCAGAAACTCAAATATATGACTGAGCGAGGAGTGATGGAGATCCATGGAGATCAGGCGATAGCGAGAAAGTGCTTTATAGCAGCCATCCGCCCAAAGCCGAAGAAGAAGGTCGAGAAGTCTAAGGAGAAGGCTGGAGAACAGGAAGGATTGGTACCTTCCAAATAGCAGCTAAAATATGGAAGACCTGGAGTGTGGGTCGTTGAGAACCTGGAGGAGGTCCCAGCTGGCGGCAGCAAGAAAGATAGGATGTTCTTGATCGGAGCCTCTCTCACAGATCGAGAGAAGAAGGAACTAATAGTACTTTTGCATAATAACTTGGATGTTTTTACGTGGGAACCCTACGAGCTGCCTGTGATTGATCCCAGAGTGGTTTATCATCGGTTGCACATTGACCCGGCTTTCAAGAAGATCGCACAAAAGGCGCGACGAACTGCACCCGAGAAGGCCAAGGCTGTGGAGAAGGAAGTGGAGAAGTTGTTGGATGCAGGATCCATACGGAAAGTTCAATTCCCTAAATGGTTGTCCAACCCAGTAATGGTCCCAAAAAGCAATGGAAAATGGAGATTCTGTATTGACTTCACCAACCTTAACAGGGTGTGCCCTAAAGATAATTTTCCTCTCCCAAAGATCGACCAGTTGGTGGACACCACAGCAGCTCATGAAAGAATGAGTTTCCTAGACGCATACTCCGAGTATCACCAAATCCCTTTACACGAGCCATATCAAAACAAGACAGCATTCATCACCACCGTCGGGTTGCATTATTACAAGGTCATGCCCTTTGGGCTAAAAAATGCAGGAGCAACCTACCAGCGGTTGGTCACCAAAATGTTTAAGGACCAAATGGAAGACACCATGGAGGTTTACATCGATGATATGCTCATCAAGAGAAAACATAAATAAGAACACCTCCCAGGCCTATCAAGCACCTTCTAAATCCTCGAGAAATATCTAATGAAACTCAACGCAAGTAAGTGTTCCTTCGGTGTCCAGTTAGGAAAATTTCTCGGGTACTTAGTTAGTGAGAGAGGCATTAAAGCCAACCCGGACCAGATTGATGCCATCAATAGGGTGAAGCCCCCTCCCCCCGTACGATAAGATACGTGCAGAAGCTCACAGGGATGCTCGTCACCCTAAATCGATTCATTTCAAAGTCATCCGAAAGGTGCTAGCCATTCTTTCAGTTGTTAAAGAAAAGCAAAAATATGGAGTGGAACGAGGATTGCTCGAAGGCATTAGAGGATCTCAAAGATTACCTCAACAAACCACCCTTGATCGTAATACCTTAAGAGAATAATCCCTTGTACCTATACCTCGCAGTTTCCAGCCACGTTGTCTGTTCTGCATTAGTATGCGAAAGAACGGGAGTCCAACACCCACTCTATTACGCCAGAAAGACTCTCTTGGACGTCGAACAGCGATACCTACCACTGAAAAATATCACCTTTGCACTAGTGGTAGCCTCGAGGAAATTAAAACATTACTTCGAAGCTCACTTTATCATTGTCCTTACATCTCACCCCCTTAAAGCAGTCTTACAAAAAACAGATCTGTCCGGTAGACTATAAAAGTGGTCAGTCAAGCTCGGGCAATTTGGCATCAAGTTTCAACCAAGGAATGCAATCAAGGGATAGGTCCTCACCGACTTCATCACAAAATTTAGAGGAGAACATCCTTGCGACCAACTTTAATTTGTTGGTCAAAGGGAAGACCACTCGACGCAAGGTATTTGGCGACTGTTCGTTGACGGAGCCTCCAACTCCAAAAGGGCAGGAGTGGGCATCGTGCTGGTTACCCCTGAAGGTGCAATCATCGAACAAGGAATCAAGTTTGGATTTAAACCCTCCAACAATGACGCAGAGTATGAAGCATTGAAAGTAGGACTACAGAAGGCACAGGTACTGGGGGCAACACAACTCCAAGTATTCGGAGACTCACAGCTGATCTCCAACCAGATAAGTGGAAAATTCAATGCAAGGGATGAGAAAATGGCAGCATACCTAGCCACAACGAAGAATCTAATGTCTAACTTTGAACAGGTCAGCATCCAAAAGTTTCCAAGAGGACAGAACAGCCATGCTGACACCCTAGCAGTCTTGAGCTCAGCGATCAATTCTGACTTGTACAGGATAATTCCGATCGCCTTCCTCGCCCAGCCAAGTATTAACCAGATAGACGAACTGACAAACATAGGTCACGTTCTCCAGGTTAAATTAGCCCCCAGGTGGATGGACCCCTTAAGGGATTATTTGAAAGATGGTTCCCTGCCAGACGATAAGAAGGTCGCTCATCAGATAAGAGTCAAAGATGCTCGCTTTCGCTTATCTCCTAAGGGCAAACTGTATAAGAGATTTTTCACCGGTTCATTCCTCCAATGCGTTCACTCGAAGGACGTTGAGCAAGTTCTGCACGAGCTCCATAAGGAAATCTGTGGGAGTCATATTGGGGGCAGGTCGCTGACTTTTCGAGCCATGAAGGAAGGCTACTGGTGGCCATACATGCCGAAGGATTCTGGAATATATGCTCACAAGTGCGAAAAATATCAACTTCCTGCTCCTATGGTTCACCAACCAGCCAGCGACCTAAAGTCACTTACTAGCCCATGGCCTTTCGCCCAATAGAAAATGGACATCATAGGCCTTCTTCCTACCGCTGCCAGTAATCGCAAGTATTTGTTGGTCACGACAGACTACTTCACCAAATGGATAGAGGCAGAGCCGCTAGCAAACATCAGAGACGTGGATATAATGAGATTCATATGGAAGAACATTATCACCTGCTTCGAGATCCCCAGGACCATCGTCACTGACAATGAAACCTAATTCGAAAGTGGACTCTTCCAGGGTTTCTATAACGACCATGGGATCAGGCCCCATTTCAGCTCGGTGGCATACCCTCAGAGCAACAGACAAGCTGAAGCATCCAACAAAATAGTAATTTATGGATTGAAGAAATGATTGGAGCCAGCCAAAAGGTCATAGGTGAGCGAGTTATCACACATCCTATGGGCCTACCGGACTACCCCACGATGAGCAATCGGGGAAACCCCATTTGAACTGACATATGGTATGGAGGCAATCATTCCCTTAGAAGCTGGCCTCCCCACCATGAGGTCCACCCCGGTCAACCAAGGCCAGAACGATGCAGTATTGCTTGCTAAACTTGACCTAGCTGAGGAACGAAGAGAGATGGCTCTAGTGAAACTAGCAGACTATTAGCAACAACTAGCAAAGCAATACAATAAGAAGGTCAATCCGAGAGCATTCCAAGTTGGGGACTACGTCCTAAGAAAAGTTCTTGGCAGCGCAGTAAAACCATCGGATGGCAAGCTAGGACCATACTGGGAGTGACCGTTCAAGGTGATAAGGGATAATCTACAAGGAGCCTATCACTTGGAAATGCTGGAGGGTGGGGAGATACCTCGAGCTTGGAACGCATCCAATTTAAAGAGATTCTACTTTTAGTTTTTTGTGTTGATCTTTTGTTATAATGTTGAAATTTGCAATTCATTTCTGATTAATAAAATATTATTTGACAGTGGCATTCTACAAAGCGTTGATTTTATCTCAAATACTTTATAATTCATTCACCTTTTATAAGCTACAGGCTCCACTCTCAACATATAAAAGCAGGGTATTACCCTCCTCAGGTTTTCACCATCAAACATGAATAACCTCGTAGCATTGCCCCTGGCAATATATGAAGCCCTACAGGGAACCCTTAGGCATCTCGGCCAACCCAGGTTGGTCGCCAAATAATGTTTAGCTAAAAAAACCTACTCGAATAGAACATCTAACACCAGGTGTGTCCATTGCCACACTTAGGCCTAAGGAAGTGTGACGACACAACCTAAAAGGTAAAGTGAGGCAGAATGGTATCTTATAAGCATACTGGACTGGGGGGGTACTCACTCAACAAAATAACTCTGCCTGTATTAAATCTAGTCGGCTAAGAAGAGCCCAAGATAATCGAACAAGATATTAATGAAGTAAAAAATACACAACACATGTTTAGTCAGCAAATCGCCCAAAACATAATTATTTTATTACTTCACTACATGTACAAAGAGTTACATTGGTTGAATTAAATAAATCCTAATGAGGAATTGGTCATCGAGCAAGATAGTCAGCCACTTGCGCTCTTCGGCCATCGTCTGGGTGAGGAGCTAATTCCTCCTCGACTTCATTTGCATCTGGCTCCGGTAGCTGCCTGGGGATAGCATTTATGGGGACCAAGTGATCATCCCTCCTGAATGGGTTAGGCATAAAATTTGAGGGGGAGATCTCATGACGATACTTGAGGACAGAGTTCCTAGGGACCTGTAACTCCCTAAGAGCACTCAACCATCCTCTAATAAAGGATAACTCTTCAACTTCCCCCAACTTCGTCGGAGCATTGGACCAACCCTGATCGTAACCATCAGCCCACACTCGCTGAGGACCTTTCTTGAATAGATGCCTCAGCAAGATAACATCCCTTTTAAGACCTACAGCTATCATATATATTCATGGCGAACATCACCTCGAAGCTCGACAATCTCCCTAGCTGAACCCCTATCATCAGAACCATCTCGTGATCCAACCGATGAAGAGTAACCATGTAGGACTCGAGGAGCAGTGTTGGGCACATTCTCCCTAAGTTGCGAGACTTATCTCCTCAAAGCATCCTTCTCTTGATGAAGTACCTCTCCAACCTGATTAATCTCGGAGGCATCTAAGAGCTTAGCCTTCAGATCATCCACCTCTTCTTGAACATAAGCGTCGATTTCCTTCATCTCTTGGAGCCTGTCCTTCAGCTTGGCAACAAGCTCTGACTGGTCCTTATACTCCCTATTCCTCGACTGAATTTGCGAACTTGATTGCTCACATCAGGTCCAAAAATCTTTTCTAACTGAGAGGTAGTAGGAATATAATCCTCAACATCGATGAGCTACAAACCATATAAGCATTAAAAAAAGCAAGTAAATCAGTACGCAGGAGGAAAATGAATTTCATTTCATTTAAAGAAGGTTCAGAGTACATCAGTGAATAAAAAGAGGAACTGAAATACAAAAAATATAAAGATCTCCCTAAAGAAGATTAGCTTGCAACCTCAGTCTGATCTCAAGTCACTGGTTGCTTCCCCTTATCCGCAGCAACAGCTGCTCCAGGCGCACCTCCTTCAAAAGGAGCATTCACTACCCCCTGATCAAGTGGAGTGTCAACAGCGATGGTCGAAATAGCAGGAGAAGGTGCCTCATCCATAGTGTGCTTAGGGCTAGGATCATGCTCGTCAAAGAGTGGAGAGTCAATATCCACCTCGATAGTGAGTAGGGCCTTGTACCAACCCTTCTTAAAGTTAAAACGACCAACATAACCAATCTGGGCCTCAGCATCCTCGTACGCTGTAACTCATCCTGCGTTGTACGAGCTCTCCTTAAGGGTGGCCGCCTCATATTCCACCTTCTTCACCTTCCCAGCCAACACCTTGTTCTCCTCTTCCACAGCCAGCTTGCTCGTGCACACCAAATCATAGGACTGGCTCAGCTCTTCGAGCTCCTTCTTCGCCGCCTCCTTCGTTTTGTTAGCTTGGTCCAAAAGGCAAGATTAAAAGACTTTTGGGCAGAACTGGGAGTCTTTAAGTTGGCTTCCAGCTTAGCATTTTTCCTTTCTAGATTGGCGTTCCTTCTTACCAGCTCATCGCGACTGCGGTAAAGGACAATGAAGTCAGACACGAACTACAGAGAAAAAGGGAATATTAGTAAAGGAAGTATTGAAAGGAACATTGCAAGAACATAAAGGGGAGAGCAGGCATAGCAAGGTTAGCCTCTGACTTGCCTTCAGAGCTAACTAGTCAGCCTCTATCGACCTCTGGTGATCAGCCGGTAAAACTGCTCTCTCGAGCATTGCCGGAGCTAGCTAAGGGGTGAGAGCAACTGAAGGCCCCTCAGCCAGAGCAGATATGGGCACCAGAGATTGCCCCGCCTTTATCCTAACCTCTTATCTCCTCTTCTCTTCTTCCCTCTCCTTCCTCTCCTTCTCTATACTTTTCCTTTCTTCCACCTTCTTCTTCTCCTCTTCCTTATTTTTCTCCTTCTCTCTCACAAGTTCCTCCTCTTTCCCCTTTCTCTCATACTCGTGAGCAACAGTATGGGAACCAATGGCGACATCACCACTCCTGTATTTCTGCTTCTTCAATCGGTGAGAAAGAAGCACATTGTCTTCATCATCATCTCATATTAAATTCTTCCTAGGAGGAGCCATATCTTCCTCGCTGGAGCTACTTGATTCACCCGAAGACTCCTCAGCCTCTGAACCCTCCTCTGAACTAGAAGAATCTTTGATACTGGATCTTTCCTCACTGTAACCACCTTCATCACCACCCCTGTTATCCCCCTCTCTCTCCTCACCAGAGATGCTTTCCTCCTCGTCCAATTGGATTAAGTCGGCATCAACCTCTTCTGTGATGTCTAGCTGAGGTGTTCTATCCATAGGTCGTGCAATGAAACTGCACCCAATGTTCTTATATTCCAGAAGAAATGCAGTTGATCGAGGATTCTCACCGTTAGCCAAGAGTTTCATAATTTTTCAGGCCTTAACTAGCTCAGCAACTCGAATCTCGCTAAGAGCAAGTTCTGAGTTCTTTGTCTTCGCTAAAAAGAGAAAGAGAGAAAGATATGAGAAAAAACATAAATTAATAGAGGATCAATAAACAAATCAAGAACTATGCCTACCTATATATTCCTCCACATAAAAAGGAATCACGAATCTCCCAGACCTCGACCCTTCAGTATGGGGAGGGAACTGCCAATTTCTGGCAATAAACCCCTCATACCAGTATTCCTTGTGGGAATCAAGTAGATTCACTACCAATACCCTATCAGGACTCCTGGCCTTGAGGTAAAGAAGACCAGAGCTTGTTCGAGAGAAATAATAGCAGAAGCAGATTTCAGCAAGCCCTAGATTAGTGTCATAGAGCTAATTAATTCTATGCACACCATTGACAATTTTCCAAACATTTGGCGAGCACTGTGCAAGAATTATATCGAAGTAGCTAAAAAAGTACAAAAATAAATGAATTGGGGGAAAAGTAAAACCCCCCTGGGTTAACAAAAGAACATCTATCCAGTGACCGTCCTCAATGTATCTGACATTACGAGGAACGGGGCACATTCGATGTCCATCCAGTTTGAAATATTATAGAATTTCCTGAACTCAGTTATCGACCTATTTCCTATTTTCGTCATTAGAAAAGAGAAACCCTAGTAACGAATATGAAGAAATTCTAGCAAAAAAAGAAAAAGAAGAAGTGAGAAGAACTTACGAGGTAAGAGTCAGTTTGAGACGATGCAAAGTCACAAGTAGGGATGATGAGAAGATAAGAAAGAAGATTGAAGATGTAATACGATATCTGGGAGTGAGAAAGCAACAATTGAAGCTTGGAGATATCTAGATAATGCGAAGAAATCTGAAGCGACGTTCAGGGAATGACCTCTCCAAAATGATTTAAACCCTTATAATCATAATGCACAGGCAACGAGACAATCTGCTGCCTAAATCAATTCGGTAAGGGCGCTTTAATCCCAAAGTGTTGCACGATTCACAAAAATGCCATTAACGCAAATCATTTAAAATTATTGAGCCCAAATTGTGACCCAAAATTTTTAGGGGCAATTGTGGGTACCTAGATTTGTCACTTTGGCCCAGACGAGTAGCCCAATTAAAACACGGCCCAAAGTCTAGAGGCCTCGCGCCTTAACTAATTCCGTTGTGACCCAGTCAGTTCCTAAAATCTCTCCTGAGAGATACTTTAGGGATTATGGGCTAATGTGGAGGAGTCCCACACATCCACTCTCCGAAATAACATGTATATATAATAAACCCCTAGCCCGGGGCAAAGGGCATGCAATTTGTAAACACTCCCCCGGAGTAAAGAGAAATAAAATACTGAGAGCACCACCATAGACGTAGGCCTTCTTGCCGAATCACGTATATCTTGTGTTGTGTGTGATTGGCATTCTTTCAAGTTCTTTATTTATTCTGGTGATTGCCTTTACTTGTTATTTTGTGAGTTTAATAGTCACCACAAAAATATTGTGGTATTTGTTGGAATCCCATGTGTTATTCGATTGAAATTTTGTGTATGTATTTATCTGGGCATGGTGCCATGAAATTTTTAGATGACATTGAGAATGGTCACCCGTCAAATGTCCTAAAGTCCAACAGCCAGACTAAGGCTTTAAGATGCCTAGGGGGGAGGGGGAGGCCCGGTGACCTATTAATTTATTATTGAGAAATAAATTGGAACAATATTTGGGTGTCGCATTGGACTTGTATATGGTTTTTTATCGTTGCATTTTTTTATTGATATTGTATTGATCATCTATTCCTGTCATATTATGTACTTCCCCGTCTTTTTTTTAGTGGTAGGTAAGGTTAGATTTGGACGATATTGGTTTGTGAAGAATATTGAGAGACACACAATTTTGAAAATATTATTTTGTACAAAATTATCATTGTAAATATTTTGGATCTTAGTGTTATTTATTTGGAGATGAATAATTGTAAATTTTTATATTATTGAGAGACACTAATACTTGGTCTGATAAATATATTTTGTATCATTTGGTGACTCACCTAAGTTCATTGGTGGAATTAAGATGCTCTGTATACCTCATTAAGGATTTTAGATTAATTTTAAGCAAAATAGCGACTCGAAATTTTTTGAGTTATTACCGGGGTATTACACAAACTTCTTCTTCTTCTTCTTAGTCTCCTTCTTCCTATATGCTACCACATCAATTTTACTTTTTCGTATAAAACTTTATCGCATATATATTTTATTTTACATGTCTAATTATTATAAAACGTATATTTTGAAAAACATCTGTTGAGATATCAAACAAGATTCTAATTAAAATTTACAATTTTCACATGTTTATATCTTATCAGTTTTTTCTATTTTTATAGGAACCAAATAAAATGGGGTTATTTGAGCTTTGACCCCTATTAATTATTCTTTATTGAGAAACTCCCATAGTTTTCATTTGTGGGGTTCGACTCCTATTTTGACAAAATTTGTTACTTGGCCATTAACTAGCTCATTTTTAAGCCTAAATTATCTAATGTACCCCTCATTTATTACGTACTAATCGCATTTCGCCATAAAACCCCTAATAACTTTCTTTTTCCTTGAAACCTTTCCTCCGTATATTATATATATATATATATACACACACACACACAAATACACACACAATGTTAAATATTATTTGTAGACACCACATTCTTGGACCCCCCTTAAGCCTCTCCTTAGGTCCTTAGTACTTCTCCGTTCACCATAAACCCTAGGTCATACTCCGAGTATCGATTTGGAGGCCACAGGCGCTCAAGGACTCCATTTGACTACGGCTAACTTTCTCGTCTGAAAAAAAGCTCGATGAGTCTTCAAAGGGCTCTGAATCCCCTTTCCAACAGTCAGCCGTGTACCTGATTTTTCCTTACGATTCGGACGAACAATCCATTTTACTATCGAAAACCAATTTGGAGGTCATTGGGTGCTCTCGGGCCCCGATTTGACCCCAATCAACTTTTCTCATCAGAGTGAAAATCTCAATGAATCTTCGAATGACTCTGAATCCCTTTTCCAACGGTCCATCCCATATGCAAATCAGCCTTATTGTTCGGACGAACGGTCCATTTTCCCATAAAAGGTTAAACGGAGGCCACCGGGTACTCCCGAACTCCGTTTGACTCCCGTCAATTCTTCAGAATGAATGAGACTAAATGAATCTTTGAAGTGCTCAAAATAACTTTTCCAACGGTCCGTTCCGTATGCGATTCAACCTTACACTACAAATGAATGACGCGTTTTACTCCAAAGGGTCGCCATGAGCTTTCGGATCCCATTTGATCAAGGTCAACTCCCCGAACCGAATGATACTAAAGGAATCTTCGAAGGGATCTGACTACCCTTTCCAACGGTTTGTCTCATGCATAAATCAACCTTACGGTTCGGACGAACGATCCGTTTTCCTCCAAGAATCTCTTATCCAAAAGACCGTCGGTCGCTTCCGATCCACATTTAACCATAGTCAACTCCCAAACTCGAGAGAGGCCCATGTATTTTTAAAGGGATTAGAATACCCTTTCCAACGGTGTGCCCCGTGCATAATTCGGACTTACAGATTGCATTTTACGTCTGTTTTTCAAAAAATATGTATGAGTTTGCATAATGGCAAACCTGTTTTCCTGCTTATTGACAATGTGTCTGGTGTTTCCGACCGATAGGCAGGTCAAGTAAAATGCTGATAGGCACCCCCTTGACCTTATATAAGGAGAGCATGAGCTCACTTCGAAAGTCACCTCAGAAACATCCCATTTAGTGATCTCAGCAGCATTATCTCGAAGTTAGCGTGGTTTCTTTATTGAAACCTCTCAAATACATTCCATTTCCATCCCTTTCACACCCAATTTAGAAAAATCTTTTCCCTCTCCTCCCACCAGCTTCACCCACTTGAAAGGCAGCCCTTCAGCAATCAAGACCAACCTTCAAGTCTCCAAATAATGCCCAAACATTCTTCTCTCTCTTTAAATTTCCTTATTTTCGCATCAGTTATTCAATTCTTACTTTAGCTTTTCATCTTTACACATTAATACCCCACTTTTTATTAGTAGTATTTCAGATACTATATTTTTTATAAAAAAAACTGAAAACAAGAAAAAAAAGGTTTGTCTCATGAATTCCAAACGAGATTTCTCACCACATTTTCTCAAACCAAAAAAATTATTTTTCTACACACGCGCATCAAATAAAATCCCCATTTGGATTTATGGGATAAACCCCACCCTCGTGTTACATGCGAACTACGTGGACTTTAATGCCTTTCAAGCTACGTAGGCGTCTCAAGTCAAACCCTAGACTCGAGTCCTCTTATCTCATTTTTATTCATATATTATTTTCATATATTCTATTTGTGATTAATGCTCGTGTTTTGTCCAATTTACCTCGCGTCTTTCTATAACATTCGGTGACCCGACAAATGCACACATTATATTTTTAATTACTGTTTTGGAAACCCTCCTACGGATGACCTCACTCTGCCTTTCTCCATGACATGAGTTAAGTAATTCCATTCTCTATTTATATATACATGCACACACACTTCACGGAGTTATTAAGGTGAAGAACAACACGTGCCCATAAGAGATCGAAAGGGCGGGATGGGTGCCTAACACCTTCCCATTCCATAGCTTAGCCTCCAAATCCCTGAAGTACTTGGTTTCGCTATCATCAGTACGTCTTTGATGTTGTTCTCTGGAGGCGGCAATATTTATTTTTCCTATTTTGTGCGAGATAGGGTGGCAACTTTATCTCTTTACATCACCCCAAATTGACGACGGGCGAGGTACCCCGAGGAAGGGCGCGATACCTTCTCTTTCCCTCCACCGCGCATGCGAGCGCCGACGACCCCGAGGAGGAGAAATAGGATGGCCACAGTGGCGACTCTGCTGGGGACATTACTTGTCATAAGAGGGGTAGGCTCTGTTTACATAGGTGTTATCAATTTTCGCATGTGTACGCATGCACCTAATTGTACGTTCCATTTTCCCTCGATTACTTCTTGTATATATTTATCTCATGTATATATCACACCTCACTCACTTTTCACTTCACACAATCGTAAATACCCTTCATGTACACCTCACGCTACTTAGACTTATATGTAGGGTCACTTATATTCGCATGCTTTACAGACCACTTAGAATATCCATGCTTAGGTCGCACTAGCACACACACCACTTATTACACTTGTTTATATTCCTGCGCACTTGCACATATCACACACCACTTGTAGTTGATCCATGCTTAGGTTCACTACCACACACTCACTTATAGATATAATCACTCACTTACATGTATTCATACTTAGTGTAGACTTCGCACTAAATGATAGATTTACTTGTACTCCATAGTTTTTCTCTTACTCATCATAAAAAGAATCTCCATAATATAATAATCAAGAATCATGCATTTTGCACACTACATCACCAAGAGCATGGCTATTGACCAAAATTTTGCCCCGTACTGGAGAATCACTTTATGATGGGGGCTAGTTCGGCAGGTCACAGTTGGTCTAAGTAATATGACTCACCTTCCATTGGCCTAGTACCTTTGGCGTATGTCTAATGGTTCCCCTCGCATCGTACCGCTTAACCAAACTCACGACGGGTGGTATATAGAAAGGAACTCATTCACGTACGTTGAGTATATTGAATTCTCTCTCACACGTATTGTCCCCATGAGGTATATAGTGATACAATTCATGTACACTCAGGTATATCAAATGGCTTGTCCATACATACCGATTGCCCTCAAAAGAAAAAAATATATCCTGAAAGTCATGCCAAAGGGGAGAACATTTCCACTAACCCAATAGCTGCATAAACCTCATATAGACGTCAGACCTAGGGCACTTAAATTTAGTTTTTCAGATACCACAAGAAACTCTGTCGAAATGCATGCCACCCATATTTTCGTGCTATTTCATCTTTTTTTAAAATAGGAGCTTGTATATGAGCCTGGAAACATGTAAAACCATATCTTACTTATTTTTAAAACCCAATTTTCCCAAGCTCGGGTCCTGTTTGGCTTTTCTTTTGCATTTAGGTAAACCTAATACAAGCGAAATAATAATAATAATAATAATAATAATAATAATAATAATAATAATAATAATAATAATAATAATAATAATAATAATAATAATAATAATAATGATGATGATGAGGCTCTTCTCTCGTTTTTCCTCCCTTTTACCAAAATAAAAAAACATTTTTCCTCCTCTTTCTCAAAAAACGAGATACCAAAAACATTCTCCCTCCTTTTTACCAAAAGTGTAAAAAAAATTCATTTTTTTCAAAAATACCAAAAAAAAACAATCCTTTCCTCCATTCTTTCAAAAATAAATTCGAATTATTTTTCTTTTGAGGTCTATCGCATATCCGATTCTTGGCCTGGATCTCTAATAGCTTCAGTCTTTTGTCAAACTACCCCAAGTTCTGCCAGTTCCCTTGCCTCTTCATTCGAGTTCGAAATCTACCTTCACCAATCCTTCATGGAAAATGTCGATCAAGCACCTAATGTACAGCCTGATCTATTGGTAGTCCTGGTCCAACTCAATGCCAAGATCGACAACCTTCAAACTGAGGTTCATGAGATGAAGCAAAACTGAGTCCAAGTTCCAGAAGAACCTGATGTTCTCTTTCCTCGCGCCACGGGTCCACCCAATCCAGAGCATGATTGGGTCCCAAAATAATATCAGCAGGCTCCGCGCACCTCGCTTGCCAATGGGTCACCGCCAGTTCAGCTCCCTATGCCATAGGGAGTAATGTATTTCTTAATTGGAAACACTTTTACACCTTTAAACCCTACTTAATTCCATAAGTGTTAATATTTCACAACATTGGTGAGTTACACCCACTAACCATCCCATGTTTACCCATTAATACATATTTAATACTTTTTATTGACATTCTCAAGTACAAATTTCTTTACTTCCTCATTCAAGAAATACATTCACACTTAATACTACTTTTATAAGAAGTTTGCCCCTTTCTTTATATTCAATATGTAGTCTTTTAACTTCATGTTCAGCATACCCTTTAGTCTCAATTTCACACACCGTGAAGACTGACTTTCCAATTATTCTATTTTATGTTCAAACTCAACAAAACCTTCTCTAAAATTATTTATACATTTAATGTCAAAATACTAAGAGTTTATTTACATGAGAAGATGGATTTTAAATCCAAAAATCCTACTATATATTTTAAATGTATTTATCTTCATGGAAAATCATTATAGTTGCAAAAATATATTTTTAAGTCACAAAGGACATTTTTATTTCTTCAATCTCAACTAATGTTCATTTTTCATAAAATCATCATTATTGAAAGAAACATTAATTCATCAATATTTATCCAAATGTGGCATTGTCTTCAAACAATTTATTTCATAAAATGTTTAACACTAATATTTCTAGAAATACCCATTTCATAAAAATACCATTTTTCAATATTCCAAACCTTGAAATATTTACTTATTCTTTGATTTTAACAAAATATCATTTTCCAAAAAAATCACACTATTTACAAACATCTTACTTCATAACATGTTTTTCATCAAAATTACTAGAATATACACCATTTTCATAAAACATCAATTTTGATTATTTCAAAACCTTGAAATAATTATCCATTCTTTATTTTTAACAAAATAACATTTTTTTCCAACATTTTTATTCCATAAAACTATTTATTATCTTCTACACAACAAATATACCATTCAACAAATTATACCCTACTTAAATAGCCTAAATACAAGACTATAATGCAAAAATAACATTCTTACACTAAGAGTAAGGTTTACCCACCTCTAATGTCTCTAATAGTGGTGTTGGTGTAGGAGGAGCAACCCCCACCTAAACAGGTGGCCTCATGGGGTTACCAAGTGCTTATTCCAAAACTCCAAGCTAAGACTTCATCTTCTCAAAGAAAATCCACAAATTTAACTCCCAAATTGCATAGCTCTTCCTTGTCTATGGCGAAAATGGGTGTTTGGGGGTTGAATACACCATGGAAATGGAGGGAGAGTGGTGGTTTGGTGGTGGTTTGGTGGTGGGTGGAGATTGAAGACCACCCACCTCCCTCTTTCTTTCTCATACTCTTTCTCCTTCTTCCAATAATAATAAACCAAAATAACCCCAAACAAACCTATATAAAACACCCCTTAAGTTCAAAAACACCATTTTATCCTTTTCTAAACTGATCTGGGCTTGGCAGCATACGAAATCAATGCTCTAAATTTTAAAAGCGCACAGGAGCAATCTGAACTAAAAACTTGACCAAGATTGTTCGAAGGACTTAACAAAGGTCGTTCGAACGACTTAAGTTACATCGTTCGAAATGTGCTTCTAACAACCCTTCTAATGACCTGCTACTGTAAACCAGTAGCATGTTGTTAAAAGCCATGCTTCTGATGAACCTTCTAACAACCTGAACACCGTCATTCGAACGACATCACTTGTCATTTGAACGACCCTACTTATTTTATGTTCATTTTCCTCCAAATTTTCATCCACAATTCCTCCATATATATAATTAAATCCTCATTAATTATATATATATATATATATAATCTGAATATAATTTAATTAAATCACCGGGACGGGATATTACAATTGACTTGCCCGAAGGAATTACGATGGCCCCCTTCCTAGTCTAAAAAATAAGTTATGTTAACCCACTACTACCACATTGAGCTCGTCATAGAGGAAGATTACAATATGGCTGAGTGCTGGTGCTATGACATTGGTGCCTCCTCAAGGACGGTAGATACCCCCAAAACACCAATAAGAATGGTCGTGCGACCCTATGCAAACTAGTTTCCCAGTACATCATCTCTGACAAAGCACTATTTACGACAAACTTCGATGGAAGCCATTTGCATTGCATCGCTGGGGCTGACATTAAAGAAATGATGCAGAAGATCCACAATGGGAATGCAGATCCCATAGGAATGGTCATACGCTGGCTAAAAAGATTATCCATCAGGGGTACTATTGGACCACTATGGTTCAGGATTGCACTACCTATGTCCAAAGATGTCTTAATTGCTAACAATTTGTTAATCTTCAACACTTACCTTCACGGGAATCGTACAACATGACTTCTCCCTAGTCGTTCTCCACTTAGGGCATTGATATCATATGGAAATCCATACCCAAAGCCTCCAATGGGCATATGTTCATCTTGGTCGTCATTGGTTAATTCACCAAATGGGTCGACATCGAGTCATGCGCAGTGTTGAATGCCAAGAAGGTAGCCAAGTTTATTTGAAAGAATCATCTGCTGATACGGGGTTCCTCATGAGCTAGTATTAGATAATGGGTTACATTTCGAAGCCGAGGTTACAAAACTGGTCAACGAGTACGGGATTCAAAGACACAAATCTTCTTCTTACCGACCCTAAACCAATGGTGCAGTTAAAGTCACCAATAAGAACCTCAAAGCCATCATCAGCAAGATGATTGAGA
Organism: Sambucus nigra; assembly: GCA_949130495.1. NCBI lineage: Eukaryota > Viridiplantae > Streptophyta > Magnoliopsida > Dipsacales > Adoxaceae > Sambucus > Sambucus nigra. The sequence continues at coordinate 406,954,449 of OX422208.1, read as the reverse complement.
GTTATTGCAAGTGGGTCGATCGGATCCTTTATGCCTTCTGGGGATATAACACTTCATTCAGAACATCTAATGGGGATACCCCTTACTCTCTGGTATACGGCATGGAAGCAATCCTACCCATTAATCTAAAAATACCTTCATTATGCGTGATGCTCGAGATCAGAGTCAGCGAGGAAAACTGGTATGAGAATCACTTTGACGAACTATCACTCTTGGATGAAAAAAGGCTAAAGGCTCTATACCACATACAAGGGTACCATCGTCGGATGGCGCAATCATTTAACTTAAGAGTCAAGGATCGTGGTGTCTAAGAAGGAGACTTGGCCCTCAAAGACATCATAGAAGTAGTATGGGACCTCAGAGGGAAATTCAAGACAAACTGGAGTGGCCCCTACATAATAAAGAAAATCATGTTAGGCGACGCTGCTATGTTCACTGACCTTGACAGAGAAGAGATGGCGCGTTTAGTCAACCTGGGTAATCTCAAGAAGTTCTACCCTTAAGTCCAAAATCTCGGCGCTCTACGACTCTTCTCATCTCTCTTTTATTCTAAAAAATAATCATTATTTCCCTCTATCTACGTGGGGCCTGATCCTCTAAAAAACTTTTCGCTTTCAAATTAAAATTTCCAAAACCCTTAGAGGTACGTAGGTAGCTTATATACTTTACATGGCAAAGGTCCCCTTTATCTTTACAAAATGATATTCTTTTCTAATCTTCGAGAACGACAGTTCATTTTATCATTTACATATAAAAATGATTATGTATGCCTTAGCGAATTGTATAGATAATTTAAATGCAAAACTCATCAAGATTCACAATAATTTGATCAAAATCTTTTTTATTTCTAATAAGGGAGTTTAGCACTATAACAGGAAGTATTAGCGAAAGGAGTTAAAACAGCTTCCCCTCTCCACTAACCAAAATGTTCCTAAACAAGCCTAACCAAACATTATAAAATTATTTCCAAAACCCCAAATACAAAAACATCCCAAAAGTCACTAAGAGCTTCACATAAAATAATCTCAGCTTCATAAAAACTATATCTGCAGCTTCCAAAAGATCTAGCTCCATCAGCATCTGCTCTCTGAGGACCCAAACTTCTCCTACATGTTTGGTATTCCAAGTATGCTCTATGGAGCGATAATACCTAACCAGTCTGGAGAAAACCACTACTCCCCCATCCATGGTGTCAAAAAGAACAAATTACCTCTAGTTGGTCTCCTCCGCTAAGATCTTCATCACTACTCGCTTCCACAACCATTTCAAATAGCCTCTAGACACATATCAGACCCTGCCTACAGATTGAGATGCACGAGTTGATAATCGATGATTCTCCTATAAAGAACCTAACCTCATACGTATGGATTCAGTTAAGTCCTCTACTAGAAAGAAGTCCAGTGTGCGAGAAGGCACTATTTTCTCCCATTTGACTGGCGCAGACAAGCTAACTAATCGAATTTACGAATATTCTCCTAGTCATAGAACAGGCTGTAACTTTCCCCACCATGGCACCGACCAACAAAGGCATCGGGCTCCATACCCCATGAACTAATTGACCCAATTATCCATATATGGGCCAAAACTAATAAAGTATCAAGTAAAGAAATTCGGCATGGCTACCAAGGGATACTCAGTAGCAATCGCCAAACGAAATCTCTGAGGAAGCCACATGAAAAACATCACCAGACTCCCTCTAAAAAAATCAGAGCAACCTTTTCGCCCAGCATCAAAATGTTTTGGAGTCTTCGCCAGTATATCATCGTAGGACTGCGACGGTAAGACATCCACGTTGTGATTGTAGCTAACTGAGGGTCCACCATTAGGTCTCCCATCACCAGCAAGAGCCTCGAAGTTAGGCCTAGGGCAATAGCTCTTTCATGGCCTGCATCGTTCAAAATCCTCAGAGGCACAGAATACATGATAGCTGGAAGAGAATTCATCCCCACAGTGATCGATAATCGATCTGTCGAAGGGGAAATATGGACCAAATTTGCTAACAGTGCTAGAGGAGACTGAGAAAATTTGGGCATAGTTGCCGCTACACTATGATTAATTCCAAATATGGATGAGAACTCTTCGTAGGTCGGACAGACATCATCTAAACCAAAGAGGAACATGTGGTCTTCAGGGTACCAGAATTGAGTCATCACTGCCAACATGTTCCAATGAATGGCCCGTTTATGCCACAAGGAGACTTGACGCAAGTTGGAAGCTTCATAGTCCATATTATATAGGCACATGGCTTCTAGAATTTTGAGGTAGGAAGAGAATTTTGGGTGCAACGGAAGGGCCATTTGGAAAATAATGGAGCATAAATTAAGGAGAAGAAAGTGAGAATGGATGAAAAGATACACCCCTTTAACCCCCACCCCCCTACACAAAGGTCTTAGCTAAATACTAGATATTCAAGGAGTCCGGATGAATTACTACCCTATAAAGTACTTTGAGTTGTAGGAAAGTGCAATCAAAGCCTTAGATTGATTTGACTTGACCCAAATGTTGATAGGCAGGACAAAGGGTATGCCAATCGACAACCCCCTAATTTTAGAAAGTTTTATCTTTCCTTTTTTGTCAAAATCAAAAACTCAAAAAATAAATTCTTATCTTAAGACCCCAGGTTATTTCTTCAAAATTTATCCATTTTTACCCATCATAAGTCTTGTCCTCAAGTTATTTAATCTCTTTTTTTAAAATAAATACCCCATCATTTTTATAGTCTCAGTAGCAAAATAAAAAGGGAATAAGTCATGAAAACAAGAATGAGTAATAAAAATATTCTTCATGCATATAATACCATTGCATGATTACATTTTTTCATGTAGAAGAAGAAAAGAAGAAAAAACAAAAACAATAGGACTCGGCCCAAACCCACAATATTTCTCTCTCTAAACCCTCAATCCCTACGACAGACATGCTTTCCCTAGTGATGAGTTGTAGAACCTCCACTCCCTGACTCGTCCGAGGTAGCCGGCGGAACCAGACAAGAAGGAACAGAGTCCTTGATATAAGCAGTCATGGAAGCCACCCAGTCCCTGATATCCTTTACCTAAGGGGTCAGCACCCGAACATGCGCAACAGAAACAAAAGGCAAATTAGTCAGTAAAGAGCAAAGAAATAACCAAAAGAGACAAAAAAGAGAAAAATACACCTTAGGCTGAAGGACGTCCTCCGCAAGCCCCATTAACCTCGAATTCTCTGCATTAGGACGGTGAGGCAAGCTCAGTGATCCCCCTCCTGTCAACTAAAAAGTATAGGAGGGTGGAGTGACCTAAATAAGCAGAGCCCCCTCTACCACTGCTATCGATAACATTCCACATGTATTGTGGACGGATCCCATCGACCTGCTCATATGCCTACCCGAAGCCATAGGAGGCGGAGGCATGTTCACCACATCGTAAATTCAAGAAGGCATCAGCCATCTCGTCATGAAATCCAAGTAGTCATAAGTCGGCACCGTGTCCATGTAGAGAGAATAAGCCTAGCTAACCATTGTCTCCGCCCTAGCCTCGGAAGACATCTCCCTCACCCTCCTCATATACATTGGGGGCACCGTCGGTGGGACCGTAACCTCATACTCCATTATTTATCACAGAACCCTCTCTCCCAAGTACCAAACATACCCAAACTCATGCGCCATTAACCTCCGCATCAGCGCATGAATGCTTGTCACCCCTATATGCTGAAGAACCGTCCCTCAGGGCTAAAAGGTCACCTGCGATTTCGGACAAAGACCAGTATTCGTGTAAAGAAAGAAAATGCCAAAAAAGGATTCATAAGAAAAAAAGAAATAACCTGATCGCTTCTCAGCGTGTTCAGAGCCTACTACACCACCTCTAGGGATAGGGACAGGTTCGACCGCCTACTGGAATTTCACGACCGGTATATCCGATAAAAGTCCCCAAGTCCTCGTCTTTTAGGGCTATCAATCCGGCGTTGAGCCTGATCACCTCATAGAATCACGTCTGTAAAAAGTAAAGGAATCAACGAAGAAGAAACTAAAAGTAAATACAAGGAAATATATAAAAATAAAATGAAAGAATTACCTCCAAAAGGTACGTGGCCCCCGTAAAAGTCTGTCGGCAAGACCGACTGTATGCATCCAAAGAAGAGTTAAGGGTCGCCAATGTCTGGCTTCCCCAATCATATAGTGGGACATCCGAAAATATCCTCAAAAATATCAAGAACCATAGATGAATGACGTCGCTACTCATCGCCATTAAGAAACCACCCAACAGAAGTAAAATAAATAATCGGGCCATCTGCCTCACCTGTCACCCATCAGTCTCATAATTCCTCCTACTCAATAGCACCTCCCAAAGAGAGGACATATGAATGGAACCTCTAGAAACTATCATACCCACATCCTCCAATGTCGTGTGAATCGCCTCCGGTGTCAACCTCGCAATACGGCCCGCCTCTATCTAAAAGCCCTCACAATCAATCCCTAGTAGCTTCTGAAACCCTAAACATACCGATTGATACCTACCTGCTCATTTTCCAAAGGAAGCCCAAGAATCTGTACCATTGCCAAACGCCAACCCCTATAACATGTCGGTTGACAGCTCCCTGGAAATTTTGTACAAAAAATTCTTCGAAAAATTCCTAAAATAGCAAATAAGTATTAGAATATTTCTTCACCAAAGAAATCCACTTGAGCTCCCAAAATCTCCAGCCGAATTAATATCACACTCTTATCCCTTGCGTAAAACCTTAAATATATTTCGCAAAATGGTGCATCCCAAAGTCCATGACAATTCCCTAGAAGAACCCAAACGTCAAAAATCTAATGCTTCCCCAAATCCCCAATGAAATTCCCAGAGACTAAACTTTCTGCCAATTCATCCACCATAAGAACTTCAGCTTCCCCAGTAAAGCTATCTCCACTCAAAAGGACATAATCCCCAGATGTGTTTCCCAATAAAATCTCAAAGAAACACAATCCTTAGCAAAACTATAAGGTCATCTAGACTCCTGAAGTAAATGAAAAACTCCACTGAAGAGTGTCCCCCCTGCGTTACAAATCTAGGTCCTCAGAATTGACACCGGCTCGCAAAATTAGTCCCTTCAAATTTAGGTCCTCAAAATTGACCTCGGCCCTTAGAATCAGTCGTCATAACTTTAGGTCCTTAGAATTAACCTCGACCCGTAGAATCGCTCCCCTCAACTTTAGATCTATAAAATTGACCTCGACCCTCATAATTGGTCGTCACAACTTTAAGTCTTCAGAATTGACCTCGGCCCTTAGAATCGGTCGTCACAACTCTAGGTCCGAAAAATTGACCTCGGCCCTCAGAATCGATCGTCACAACTTTAGGTCCTCAGAATTGAACTCGATCCTCAGAATTGGTCTTCACAACTTTAGGTTCTCAGAATTGACCTCGACCCTCAGAATCGATCATCACAAATTTAGGTCCTCGGAATTAATCTCGACCCGCAGAATCGATCTCCTCAATTTTAGGTCCTCAGAATTGACCTCGACCCACAAAATTGGTCTCCCCAAATTTAGGTCCTCAGAATTGACCTCGACTAGCAGAATCGATCATCCCCACTTTAAGTCCTCAAAATCGACTTCGGCCTTCTGAACCGTTCATCCTCATCCCTTTTGTCCTCGTGACTGGCCTCTTTTCTAAAAACATCCACGTGGTGTCTATTCGATAACTTTCACTTATTCTAATCTCATCCATCGAGTAACTCTATAGACACCACATTCTAGAACCCATTAAGCCTCTCCTTAGGCCCCTAGTACTTCCTCCATCACCATAAACCCTAGGTTATACTCCGAGTACTGATCTGGAGGCCACTAGGCACTCTCGAACCCTGTTTGACTTTGATAAACTATCTCATCTGAGTAAAAGCTCAATGAATATTTGAAGGGCTCTAATTTCCCTTCCAATGGTCCGCCTCATGCATGAATCAACCTTACGGTTCCAATAGGGGTGGAAGCGGTACGGTTTTTTACCGTACCGTTTTGGTCCGAAAAAAAATGGTTTTGGTTTCATATTTTAAAATACCAAAAACTGAAATTGTCAAAACCAAAAATACCGCAAAAAGTTTGGTTGGTTTTGGTTTTTAGATATAAAAAACCGATTTACCAAATTACGGTACCACTTTACCGTACCGCTTTACCATACCGATGCACCGTACCGAAATTACCGAATTTACCGTACCAACATACCAAACTTACCAAATAATTTTGTATTAAAAAAATATATATTCTAAATTATCAAGACCCTCCATTTAAAGTAAACCCATCTCATCCATCCATTCTTATTTATATAAAATACAAACCCTAATTGTTTCTCACATTCACTTCCCTAACAAACCATACGACGGCTGAGCAAACAAGAAAAAGGTAACTCCCATCTCAGATCTCCCCCTCCCCCCCCCCCCTCCCCCTCCCCCTCCCCCTCCGATCTCCCATCTCCCACACAGCCACGCACACTCCCTCCCCCTCCGATCTCCGATCTCCCACACAACCATGCGCGCACACACACACACAGGACACATGCACACAGCCACGCACGACCACACACACACACACACACTGGACACACACACACGACACACGACACACTCCCCCTCTGATTGTAACAGCCATGACACACACACACACAGAGGACACACTCCCCCTCCATTTTTTTGGCTATTTCTTAATGTGTATTAGTTGGGGGGGGGGGGGTTGTTGTTGCTTGATGTGCTGTTATTGATTTTTTTTTATGTATAAGTTGTTAACAACAGTTTTTTTTTTATGTTAACCATCAATGTGTTGTAGCTTTTGTAGGGTTAATAGTTATTGTTACAGATTTATTTATACAGTTTGATTTTATAGTTTTTTTTTAATTTGTAGGTTTTAATCAACAATGGTTTTGAAAGGCAATATTTGTGGGCTCATAGCAATCTCGAAGGTGTTGGGAAAGAGAAAATGGACCAAAAAAAATTGGGAGTACGATAACAATGAATATTTTGAGCATTATGCAAAGATTGAGAGAAATGGGCAAATTGAGTGCATATATTGTAAACAACGTTTTCCGGAGATTGAGTCATCAAATAATCTTTGGGCTCATTTGGGAGATTGCGTAGAATGGAATCATGTTGATCGTGTTAGGACTAACAAAAAAAAAACATGCTAAACACCAACTTGACAAGTGGTCTGTGAAGGACCTTTACCCTCAGAAACGGATAAAATATGATAAGTTACTGAAAATGTGGACAATGGGGCTTAATAACACGGATTAGAGTAACAAGTGGGATTTTTTTTTAGAGGGTTTAGAAATAGTATCTTTTTTGTTATGATATGGTTGGATTAAATAGTATCATTATACCAATGGGGCTAATACTTCCAAATGCTTCTACTCTCTAGCCTTATAACTTGTATTGTAGTACATGACATGTTATGTCATTTTGTATGTATTAAAGTATTACGTATTAACTTCTTGTTCGTGTTATCCCTCAATAATTATTTGTTATATATTTTGTATTTGTTAGATGTCAGCTATGGATGAAACAAATAATGATGTTGTTGAAATAAGCAAGGGCAGCACTGAAGTGAGTCAAAAACGAACGAAGGGAGGTACTAAAACTATCACAAACCAAGGTAGTTCTCTCATTTGGACTCATATGAATAGACATATGGTTGATGGTAAATATATGGGTACTTGTGATTGTGTACATTATGGTGCAAAATTTAATGCTCCTTCTGTTAACGGAACTACTTTATTGTGGAATCATCTTAAAAGGAGATGTAAAAAATATTCGCAATCCGAAATAACCGATAAACAAACAATTTTATCATTGGAAGGAAAAGAAAAAATTAATTGGAAGTTTGATCAAGATATAGCACGCAAGACTCTTGCGAAATGATTATTCTTTGTGAACTTCCATTTAGTTTTGTTAAAAAAGAGTATTTTCGGTTGTTTGTAAAAGAGTTAAACCCTAGGTTTCATGTAGCTTCCCGACCCACTATCACAAAAGATTATTGGCAAATTTATCTTGAAGAACGTGCAGAATTAAAGCATTACTTTATGACATCCGCTACACGTGTCTCCATCACCACTGATTTGTGGACATCTATCCAAAATTTGGGGTATATATGTCTTACCTCTCATTATGTGGATAATAATTGGAAGTTACAAAATAAAATCATTAAGTTTTGTGTACTTCCACACCCACATAAAGGTGAGGCCATTTCTAAAGCTGTGGAGTCATGTTTGCTAGGGTGGGGTTTAGAAAAGTTAACAACAATCACCCTTGATAATGCAAAAAATAATGATAGGTGTGTTGATGACTTGAGAAAAAGATTTAACAAGAGAAATGGGTTGTTGTTGGGTGGGGAATTTTTTCATGTGAGATGTTTTGCACACATTATCAATCTTGTTGTGAGGGATGGGATTCTTGAGATTAAGGAGATAGTGAAGCGACTTCGTAGGAGTGTGAAATATGTGAGAAGTTCTCCATCAAGGTTGCAAACATTTAAGTTGTGTCCCTCGGAATAAAGGATAAGATCAACAAAGTGTGTATGCCTAGATGTGAAAATGAGGTGGAATTCTACCTACCTTATGATAGGTGCGGCAATGCAATATCAAAAGGTGTTCGAACATCTTAAGGATAAGGATGATATGTACAAAGTGGAAGTTAGTAGCAAAGGGGGTGGTGTCATGTGTGAGAGTGATTGGATGACAATAAAAGCTTTGCACACGTTTTTGGAAGAAGTTTACCTTCTAACAAAACGTATATCCGGTTCTCATTATATTACTTCAAATTCTTACTTTGATGAAGTAACTTCCACTAAAGACTTACTCTCGGAGTATTTAGAGAGTGATGATCCTTTTTCCGTGATATGGCTATCAAGATGAATACCAAATTTGACAAGTACTGTGATGTTACTTCTTTAAATTTATTTTTTATTATTGCTATTGTCTTGGACCCTCGCCATAAATTGCAATATGTGGAGTATTGGTATAATGAATATTTTTCCAAGGATCACACACTTTCTGAAGTAGAAAGAGAGTGTAAAGTGTTTGATTTTATTGAAAAATTGAAAAGTTTGATGTCACAAATATATTATCACTACAAGTTAGAAAATGAGTCTTGTGGGGATAGTGATTCAAGTAAGGTTCGTCATTATGTTGGTGATATTTCAGGCAATTCTGTTGAAAATGTGGACAAACGTGCTTTGAAGAAGAAGGGATTTTCAAACTATTTGAAGAGGAAGGAAAATGTTGAATTGATGAATGATTTGGATCGATATTTACATGATGGTATAGAAACTCTTGATGATCAAAATTTTGATGTTTTGGCCTGGTGGCAAGGAAAGATTCCAATATACCGTGCATTTGCATTAATGGCACGTGATATCTTGGCCATTCCCATGACATCGGTTGCTTTCGAGTGTGCTTTTAGTACAAGCAAAAGAGTCCTTGATCCATTTCATAGTTCTTTGACACCAAAATCGATGGAGTGTTTAGTATGCGCTCAAGATTGGATTAGAAGCTCCCCAGCCATCGAAATTGAAGATTCACTTGAGGCACTTGAGAGTATTGAAACTTGTATTGATTTTACATTCATAAGCTCTCATTGTACTTATTTCGGTATCTTATTTATATATATTTATTGATATTGATATGCAGTTTTGCTGTTTTTCACTTGTAGGTGTAATGGATGAATTCAATGCATTGAACATTATATCGGTTTGAGAAGCATTCAGCTTTTGAAACATGAGGTATATTGCATTATCTATTTAAGAATGCTGTTTTTAGGCCATTTAGGACTGTTTTTAAGCCATTTGTTGCTGTTTTTAGGTCATTTTGTGGCTATTTTTTACGCCAATCGTAGAAACTAATTTTAGGCCATTTTGAGACTGTTTTTAAGCCATTTAAAAGCCATTCTGAGGCTGTTTTCAAGGATATTTTAAAGCCATTTGGGGGGCTATTTTTAGGTTGTTTTTAAGCTATTTTGGGGTAATTTTATGCTTTTTAGGCTGTTTTTAAGCCATTTATGGGTTGTTTTTTAGGCTGTTTTTAAGCCGTTTGGGGACTAATTTTTAGGCTTTTTTTAGCCATTTGTGGTCGGTTTTTTAGGCTGTTTTTAAGCCATTTAAAGGGTTATTTTTAGGTTGTTTTTAAGTTATTTGGAGGTATTTTTATGCTGTTTTTAAGCAGTTTTTAAGCCATTTAGGGGCTTTTTAGGCTATTTTTAAGCCATTTTGGGGACTGTTTTTAGGCTGTTTTTAAGTCATTCATGGGTGTTTTTAGGCTCTTTTTTTAGCCATTTGGGGACTATTTTTATGTTGTTTTTTAGCCATTTGGGAGCTATTTTTTAGGCATTTTCATGCTGTTTCAAGTCATTTTTAGGCCATTTGAGGCTTTTTTTTAGGCCATTTATAGGTTGTTGTATTGACATATTATTGTTGCTTTTTCTATTGATTTATAGGTGGAAAAATTGGAGGTAAAAGAGAAGAAAGAAGAGAGAATTGATAAAACCATTGATTGTTACTTTTAGTTTATTTCAACATTGCAAGAAACTATTTCGGATGAATATAAATCTTAATATGGAGTTTTATGTTTATGGATTTAGAATGGACATAATTAATTATGACTTTTACTTTATGCTTCATAAACTCATGTTATTTTGTAATGCAAATTATATTTGATTCAAGTTTAACGAATGAATTTAACCGAATTGAGTTTAAAATGTTGTACCGAAACTTACCGGAATGAAACCAGCTCGTACCGTATTTACCTATTGCATAAAAACAACTTGTAATTTTGGTATTTACCGGAATGAAACCAAAAAGAAACTGAAATTACTGAAACCAAAATAAAACCGAAATTACCAAAAATATCGTAATACCGGACGGTTTGGTTTTGGTTTCTATTTTGATGTACCGATCGGTAAATTTGGTACAAACGATTTTACCATTCAAATTATGATTTTGGTATTGGTAAGGAATCGTTACCGACCAAACCGTACCGCTTCCACCCCTAGGTTCCGATGAACGGTCGTTTTTATATCGAAAACTGGTCTAGAGGCCACCGGGCACTACCGGGCCTTGATTTGACCAATTAACTTTCTCGTCAGAGAAAAATCTCAATAAATCTTTGAAGGGCTCCGAATCTCCATTATTGGTCTACCCCGTGAACGAATCGACCCTACAGTTATGAGGAACAATTCATTTTCCTCCAAAGGCTGAATCGGATGCCACCGGGCGCTCCCGAACTCCGTTTGACTCCTGTAAAATATTCAGCTTGAACAAGACTAAATTAATCTTCAAATGTCTAGGAATACCCTTTCCAACGGTTTACCCCGTGTGCAAATTAGCCTTACGGTAAGGACAAACGACTTGTTTTACTCCGAAAGGTCACTGGGCACTTTCGGACCCTGTTTGACCAAGGTCAACTCTTTGAACCGAACAAGACTCAATGAATCTTCTAAGGGCTCTGAATACTATTTCCAACGGTCCATCCCGTGCATGAATTGGCCTTATGGTTTAGACGAACGATCCATTTTCCTCTGAAAATTTCCTGTCCAAAAGACTGTCGGGTGTTTTTGATCCCCGTTTAACCACAGTCAACTCCCAAACTCGGGATCGGCCCAATGGATTCTTAAAGGTATCCGAATACCATTTCCAAATGTATAACCCGTGTGCGATTCGAACATATGAATTGCTTTTTACGACCATTTTTCCATAAAATCTACATGTGATTACCGAATGGTAAACCCATTTCCCTGTCTATCGACTGTGTGTCTGGGGTTGCCTGCCGATAGGAAGGTCAAGTATAATTTCGATCGGAACCCCCTTGACCCTATATAAGGAGAGCATGAGCTCACTTTGAAAGGCGCCTCAGAAAACATCCCTCTCAGTGATCTCAATAACATTCTCTCGGAGTCAGTGTAATTTCCCTATTAAAACTTCTCCTCCACATTCCATTTCCACCCTTTTCATACCCAATTTAGCAAAATCTCTTCCATCTCCTCCTACCATCTTCACCCACTTGCAAGGGAAGGCCTTCAACAATCAAGGTCAACCTTCAACTCTCCAAAGAAGGTCCAAACATTCTTCTCTCTCTTTAAATTTTCTTATTTTCGCATTAGTTATTCAGTTTTCACTTTAGATTTTCATCTTTATTAAATCATACACATTAATATCCCACTTTTTATTAATAGTATTGCACTACTATATTTTCTATAAAAAAATCCTGAAAATAAGAAAAAGAGGGCTTGCTCATATTCCAAATGGGATTTCTCACCACACTCTCAAACCAAAAACATAATTTTTCTACACACAAATATCTAATAAAATCCCCAGTTGGATTTATGGGATAAATCCCACCCTTGTGTTGCATGCAAACTACATGGACTTCGATGACTTTTTAGGCTACGTAGGCGTCTTGAGTCAAACCCGAGACTCGTGTCCTCTTTTCTCCTTTTAATTCATATATTATTTTCACTTACTATATTTGTGATTCATGCTCGCGTTTTGTCCGATCACATTCATCTTTTTATAAACAATCGGTGACCCGACAAACCCACACATATATTTTCAATTACTCTTTCGAGAACACTCCTACGGATGACCTCACTCAGCCTTTCTCCATGACATGAGTCGAGTAATTTCATTATCCATTTATATATACACGCACACACACTTCACGAAGTTATTAATGGGAAGAATAACACATTCCTATGAGAGATCGAAAGGGCAAGATGTGTGCCTAACACCTTCCCATTTCGTAACTTTGCCACCGAATCCTTGAACTAATTGGTTTCGCAAGCATCAATATATTTTTGATGTCGTTCTCTGAAGGCGGCAATATTTTTTTGCCTGTTTGTGCAAAATAGACTGACGACTCTATCCCTTTACATCACCCCAAATTGACGACGGTCGAGGCGCCCCGAAGAAGGGCGCGAGACCTTCTCTCTCTATATCGAGCGCGCGAGCTTCGACGAGCCCGAGGAGGAGAAACGGGATGGCCACATTATTATTTATAAAAAACGGTATAATATTTTAAAATATTTTATAAAAAGGAAATTTTTTTTTATTCTATAAAAATAGTTTTAAAATTTACGAAAAAACCATTTAACTATTTTTATAAAATAAAAAATATTTTTTCCTTAGTTTTAAAATTTACGAAAAAACCTTTTAACTATTTTATAAAAAATTATTTTTCAAAAAATAAAAATCCGTTTTAACTCTTTATAGTTATTTTTTAGGAAAAACTATTTTAACTGTTTAAAATTTAAAAAACTTGTTTAACTATTTTTTAACTTTTTAAAAATAAAAAACTATTTAACTAATTATTTTAACAATTTTTAAATAAAAAAAGATTTTTTTGACTGTGTTATAATAAAGTTTTTTCTAAAAAATAAAATATCAACATTGATGACTAAAAACAGTTTTATGAAAAAAAAAATAAAAGGCTTTATTTTAAAAAATAAGTTTAAAATGTTAAAAAAATATTTTTCCTTTATTATAAAGCAATTTTAAGAGTTCAAACATTTTTTAATAGAATAAATCTTTTTATTTTTTCATAATTTTTTTTCTAATGTTTTATAAAACATTTATATTTAAAAATAGTTTTTATGAATATGTAAAAACTTGTTTTAAATATTTTATACAACTTTATATTTTTTTAAATAGTTTTTTGACCTTTTTTATTTATTTTAAAACTATTATTTTATATTTTTAAAACCCTTTTTTTATTGTGAAGCGATTAATATAAATAATTTTTATTTTTTTAATTAGTTAAAACATTTTTTTATAATTAAATGATTTTCTTTTTAAATACGAGTTTAAAAACCTTTTTGTTATGGAATAACTGTTTTTATGTACGAGTTCAAAAGTTTTATTTTATTTTAAAAAATATAACTAAAACAATAGCTTTATTATAGAAAAAAATTGGTTTTTATAAATGTTTATATATATATATATATATATATATATATATATATATATTGCAATATAATATACTGAAGAAGAGTTTTGGTGAAATGTAGTGGTAGGTAATGAGGGGTATATTGGACAATCTAGGCTTAAAAGTGAGCTAGTTATCGGACTACTGACGAAATTCGTTAAAATGGGGGTCAAACTATAAGGACTTGACTCAATGACAGATAAATAACAGGTTCAAACCACTAATAATCATTAAAATCATATAAATTTATCATAAACCTACTTTATCCATATAATTGACATTAAAATTATACAACGCATATAACTATACTAGTTGGTGCACATGTGCCTTGCATGTTTTGACTTTGCACCAACTAGAGTGATGTTAACTATACTAGTGATGCTAAAATCAATGTGTTATACTAGTGATGCTAGTGATACTATACTATACTAGTGATGCTAACTATACTCGTGACTATACATTTTTGGGATCACATGTGTTCATAACAAAGTAAAGCTATCGTGTTTCAAATGTGTGTTGAATTCCCATATATATGCATAAGTGTTTTAACTTTGCTAATTTATGATAGACATAGTTAATTAAGAACAATATCTATGTGTATTTGGCATATATGATACTGTGAGTGTTATCTCCCAGAAGTATTAAGATCAAACCACTGGTTATTTAAGATAATTATTGAAGAAACTTATCTCCAAAAATAACATTAAAAACTCTTGGATAGTGTAAGCAACAACCTCTACTTTCTGAAATATTTAAAACTATATTAAGGGGTAAAATAAAACTATTTCAATGCCCTATATATCACAATATGATGAACATGTCAAATCAATGAATTGGTTGTGCAATAAAGATTAAAAACCCACCTTTTTAATGCTCTCCTCTCCTCATTTTATCACCTTTAGAAACATTTAATAACCTGATACTACCTCCCTTTGTTAAAACATACATGTAAAACCAGAGGACAACTATAATAAATCAAATGAATACGTATAAAACAAAATTTGTGCTCCACCATATCTTGATATTTAAAAACATTCGTTCATTATTAGAAGAGTCAAATGCAAAACTCTAGATTAAAAAAAAAGGCGCCAATCAAACAGAAATTTAGTAGTTGTCATATAATGTTGTTGGCCTAATTGTGAATAAAGATAGGACCCTGTACAAAAGACATTAGAGTTGAAGATATACAATACAAAAATTACTCAAATTAGAAAATCTGTTCTTGCGTTCTATCATCCAATATACGGAATAACTAATATTCAATTTGCTACACTTAATACACGTGAAGATCCTTTATAATTTACAAAATGACTGCGAATGAAAAAAATCACCAAAGTACACATAAGAGATAATTTATTCAGATTGAGTGTTTAAAGACATTAACCGAATTTTTAAAGCCTTTCGATCTTAAGTATTTAGTCCAATATAGGATGATTTAGTTTCATCTGATCTTGTGTTTATATTTTTCAAGTTGTTGGTTAAAATTTTTATGGGACATATGTTATTTTCAAAGGAGATGAAGAATGACAATTTCTCACAAAAACTTTTGAAGTGGTATTAAATCCTAAAAAAATTCGAATAAAATACGACATATATATGTATATACATTTTATTTTATTATTTTTTATTTTTTTTAACTTCAACATGATGGGGTAGCTAATGACATTCCTTTATAGTTATTATCACTGTATAATACAACTTGATAGGGTGACAACTATATGGGTTCACAAGAGTCGTAATGGAAGTTCTCTTAATGTACAAACATATGATCTTCTAAGACAAAAAATTTATCGTACTCAATCAATCAAGTAATTCAAAACGTTCCCTAAGAATGGTATCTATCAGCATACACAAGAACTTGCCTGGGTCACAACGGTAAGGATTGGTAAGGCCTGCATGTGCTAATAATGGAAGCATTCGTAATGGCCTTCCACTCAACCCCTCACATGATTTTATAGCTTCAAGTAATTGTTTATACAGGTTTATTGGAATTTGATGTTCTTGTGTTACTGCCTCACTTAATTTCGCTTTTAAGCTACCATAACTTGGGAGAATTAGGTGTTCACCGTCCTGGGAATTCGATAAGATTCCAGTCCGTAAAAGTTCTTTCAGGGAGGATTGTAACATTTCATAATGTTCTTGAAGAGTTGGAGGTCCCACGTACGCTTTAATATCAGCTCGATCAACAAAAGCGATATCAATGGCAGCAGTGATATTGGATGATGTCAAAATGATGACATTTGGTGAGGATTTTAGTTTGTCCATCTGTGACAGTAGAGCATTCATAACCTGTATAGAATCTACGGGTTCAGAACTAGACAAAGTTGCCTTTCTAGCTGCGGTAAGGCTTTTAACTTAATCAATCAAAATAAATACCAGATTGCCCTTATCCTCCACCATTTTTTGAAATTTTTGGAAAAGTTTTGCAAAAAATTTTCTTCTTTTTGAAAACCATTTACTGAACAAATCATGTGCATTAACTTCAACCAACTAGGGTTGTGGGTATCTGGAGCTAAAACGTGTTGGTTTTGGATCTCCTATTTTTTCAGTTTTGGTTTATTTACAAATTTGCTATTTTTGCTCAAATCTATAAATACAAGTGTTATTTCTAGGTTTTGGGAGAGGACAAGAGTGAGCATATTTGAGAGCTAATCAAAGGCAAAGAGAGATAGAGAGCTAATTTGAGGGGTGAGTTCTTGTGAGGTTGTGAGTGACTTTCTAAGAGAGATAAATTGTGTGTGTGTGTGTGTATAACCTTTGGGTTCCTCCATTTATCTATAGAAAAAAGAAATCCTCCTTGGTGGATGTCGCCCAAATTTGGATGAACCGCGGTATATCGTTGTTGTTTTGCTTTTATGATTGCTTGTATGTTCTTATTGTCTCTTCAATGATGCTTGATTGAATTTATTGGGAGTTTGCACACTAGTTCATTTACGGAACAAGGTTTTGGGTGTTTTTCGCACACCAAGTGTTTGATAAAATTCCCGAGTGAGTTTTATCGTCTTGGTCGCTAGAGATGGTCTTGCTTTAGCGCAACAAAATGTATGGACAGTTTTTAAGCCAATTCTTTGTATAAAGATGTATTACCTGTTCCTAGAGGCCCATGTAGAAGAATGGTGCAGTTCTATGATACAAGGAATTGATCAACGCCCTTTTCAATAAAAAGCAAGGCGCTAGTTGCATATCGTAATATCCTCTGCTTGAGACTAGAATCATAAACTAAACTTTCCCACATGCCATTGAATTCCTTTGCAGGAAGAATCCATTCATTAAAGATAGAGAGTTGGCCATTCTTACTCAATTCTTCATCTGGCCCTTCATCACTAAGCCGATATACACGAACAATAGGTTTGACCTGCCGAAAAAAGAGAAGATCATGGTTCTCTGCCCATTCATCTGTAATACATATACATATTCTTTGTATATTCTCTACTAGAAAGGTATCATCAACAGGTACCGAAATGGGACCATCTGTATAACTCAAACTCCTCTTTTTAAGCATTCTTTCAACAGCTGAGTGGACATCTTCAAATCGAGTTGTGCTAGAAGGTTTCAAGAAAACTTCAACTGAAACGAGAAATTTGTCTTCGGCTACTGCAGGAGAAGAAGGGGCTAGGACCGTAATGGCGGCATTTGGTTTGGTGGTGTTCTGTAAGGAGATCTCCATTGGAAAACTCATTTCGATGTGAGGGAGTGAGGGAGTCGATTAGAGTCCAAACCCTCATATATATATATATATATATATATATATATATATATATACACACACTAAGGTGTACCTATGCCGATGGCATGGTTGTAAAAATGTTCTGGATATATCGTAATAGATATTAGGTCTGACGAAATAAGACGCACGCGATAACATTATATGTACGAACTGACACAAAGTATTAAGTTAATGTGTGGACCTGTAATACTTTCAACACCAAACCAATAAAACATGATACTTAATGGGTTTGATTTGTCACGCTACAATCGTTAATAACCGTTAAGATCCATCAACTTCGGTAAATAAGAAAAATTATTAAGGCTCGTAAATTTAACCATAAATAATTTTCCTAAATGAATGATTTAGTATCAGTATTGAATTAATACGTCTAGAAATACATGTGTCATTGTACGATAAAAAAATATTTTTCCTTCTTCGCGAATCCATTTCGAGTGACATTTTCATTAAAAAAAATAGTGTTAAAAGCACATGAAAACTTAATGGTGTAAATTTTATAAATCACAAAAAAACACGACTATAAATTGACACATTCTCTCATGTTGGTGTTAACATTTAGTTTTTTTTTAATGTACACTTTTAGATTTTTTTGAACAATTGAGTTAATTGTCTTATATAAAAAAAATATTATAAAATGTTAAAATAAGTAAAAATATAATTTACAATTAATTTTGTAAGTTATTTGAAAACAAATATAAATCTATTTGAAAAACACAAATCTTATCATCCAAAAATCCCCCTAGCCTCATTCTTGGGCAAAAATTAAACTCGAAAGTTTCAAAGTTTTTAACCTAAATAGTATATTACAACCATTAGATGCATAACCTAAACAGTGTAATGTTTCATTTACGGAAACCAAACATCCCTCGTTTCCTGCAGAAATTTAAAACAATCAGTGTGGCAAATAACTAAACATCCTCCTTTATATTTACCCGATACAAACGAATAACTTGACATTTTTGTAGAACCACCCGCAACAAATCAGTTTCATTTACCCCAACCAAACAACCTAAATGAATAACTCGAGACCCAAACAAACAACCAAATCAATTTCATTTACCAGAGACCGAAACAAACAACCAAATCAGTTTCATTTTACCCCAACCAAACAACCCAAACGAACAACCGGAGACCCAAAAAATCCAACCAGCCATACAGTTATAGAACTACCAGCAACTGTAACAAAAATAACATTAAATGGATTAGAACTAAAAAACAAAAGGCAAAAAAAATGAGAGAAACCTTCTCAAATCAAACTTTCTTTACCTGAGGAGAACCCGTATCAAAGACCTGATCACGTAATTAAAAAATACGTCAAAAAAAAAGTAAAAGTCAAGACCTACAAAACCAAAACCCAAATCTCAAATATGGTTAATAAATGGTATTGTCTCAATAATTTGAATTTTTTAATAGTTTCAACACAATGGGTTTGAACCAGAAGTATATCACGAAAATAAAGATAGGCTTCTTCGGCTATGGGTTTGTGTTTCGGTGGGGTGTTGTTACTGTTTTTGTCATGGGCATGGTATATTTGGGTTACTCCACCTAGTGTGGTGGAGGCAGGTGGTGTATTTGGGTTACTTCATATCTACTAACCGAAGATGAGTTATAGACAGCAATCTCAAAATACTATAGACAACAATCTCAAAACAAATCGGAAGATGAATAATCAGTCCACAAAACACTATAGACATCAGTCTCAGAATAAAAGTTCACAAAAATTCATACCCAAATTTGAAAATTTAAGATTGCTCTGACCATGGAATAGCATGACCTGAGTGGTTCACGAAAGGCAGCTAGATGACCCACTTGGAACTATCAGATAAACTTGGTTTGGGTGCTAGTAGATTCTCTTCCCCAGTCTTTAACTACTTGATCAATGTTATGCCACATTTATGTATTTTAGTCCCCGCCTGAGGTAGTTGGGCAAACCAAAATTATGCTACTCGACCCTCATTAAATGGGAATTAATATGACGCTTACCTTATTTTTTTATACCTGACCCCTGACACTATTAATCAGACTATAAAAATAGAAGGACCCACGTTACTAACTTTACTGCTTCAAGCAATGAGCTTTGAGGCTCATGTCAACCCTCACTTGGTGAAGGTCAATAAATTTAAATGGGGACACATCCGTTGCTTCACTGCTCCTCTACTTTGGCACGGTTTGATCTTTACAAATAAAAAAAGGAAATGACCCGGTGCCTATGTTTTAGAATAGAGTGGTGATAGGGAGACCCACTTTTGGGACCCAATTTTGAAATCCACGTATAAGACAAAAATGGGTACAAATTTTTAATGCACATTTTGATGTTCTGACGGGACCCACAACAATAAAGTATAAGGTTTTAATACAGTGGATTTACGAAATGAATTTTTTTGTGGGTCTCCCTAAATTTATTCTTTAGAGTATTCAAATTGATGCATCATTTTTAAATGGTGACTTCTGGTTTTGAATGTCAATGGTGTGCCTTTTTATAAAAAGTCACATCATTTTTATTTATTTATAAGTAATGTCCATTTCATTTCAAATCTATAATAAATAGGAATCTAGAGACCAAATAAAAAATTCCTGTAAAGTTCCCAATTTTCGTAATAACCAATATTTGAGTAGTAAGATGATACCTATACTGAACTCAAACACAACCACAACAGTAAGTATGGCCCAAACAGAATATCTGCCTGGATCTTCAAGTGTCTCCTTCAAGAAAATCAAGAAAAATATGAGAGTCAAAGCCAATCCCATCTTCGCTGAAAACACAATCTTTCTGGGGTCGGATCGACCCATCTCCCAAGCCTTGGAGGAAACATCTTGACTCAAAAGAACACCATGCACAGCCACAACTTTTATCTTCATCTTCTAAAATACTGGTAAACCCACCAAGCTCTGAATACCCTCTTTTGGTAGAGGATAGTAATCTTTCTTGTTGGGGTCCGTATAATGGAGCGTATGAAATGGGCGTATCAGAGTTTGAAGCTTGGAAACATCATGGGGGAATGCCTTAAGATAAATTTGACTTCCCCATTTCAACCCATCTCAATAGTAGCGTAAGGAGAGAGACAGATACAGAACTTTAACCCTTAAATAACCTCATTAACCCAGAGAGACCTGTCTGAATCCCACCTGAACTAAACCCAACCTTTTTCAACCTCCGTAACCCACACATACTAACCCGAAACCAGACCCGGAAAACTACCTCAACCCGGTTCAAACCCGTATCCAAACAGTAACCCATTAAAACACGAAAACTGATCAATCCAAACTATTTACCCGACCCACTTACCTGATACATAATCGCAAAAACCAGCAACAATGTACCCAAAAAACCTTTCAGATCCTTTGTATACACCTTCGACGATGGGAACCCAAAAGCTTTTAGATCCCGTGTATAAAATAATAGTTATAGTTATTAAGATTTGAGAAGTAGATTTTGAAACCCATGAGTTGAGTTTGGTAGTGGAGACCAAAATCTTTATGTCATTTGTAAACCTATGGCCACACTCTTCTGTCATTTGATAAACCTGCCTTCAAAGAACAAAGAAAAAATATATACTCGAACCTTAACACAAAGTCTAGAACATATGCACCAAGAGCCACCACAAAGAAGTAAACACCAAATATATATAACAAAGAAGCAAACACCTTAACCCAAAATATATACTCAAACAAAGAAAAAAAATGCTAAAAATGGATTCAAGTCTTTACAGTGAGAGAGAGGCTCTGGGCTTGGGGGGAGTTGTTGTCGAGAGAAAGGGGCTCTGGGTTTGAGGAGTGGTGAGGGGAGTGGGTGTAGAAAGTACGTATCGTAGTTGTACTCTAGACACTCTACTCATTGTGAGTTCCAAAGTTTATACATCAATCCTTCTTAGTTTTTAGGCCATTGGATTCAAACCTCTCCAATTTAATGTCAACCATCAATTGATAAAGACCAAATAGATAGATATAAAAACTGTATATATAGGTTTTGTATACAAAGTTATATGATGTTGCAAAAGTCTCTCCTTCTTTATTATATATACTAGTGGAATACTCGAACCTGTAGGCACGGTTAATATTTGTAAGCAGGTAATTACAAAACGATGAAAATATTCAAAATAAGTAACTGCAAAACGGCAAAAAAAAAAGTTTTAAAAAAATTAAGCAAAATCTCATTTGTTTATTGGACTATCCACCCTTCTCAAGGGATAACGACAAATGCAACAACATAAAAAAAAATTCGCCTAACAAAAGCTTCAATGAAACAAACATCTTAAAAAAATAAATATATATCAATGGATGGAAGCCCAAATAATTATGTTCCACTATAATTATTGTCCGTTCTTTTCCAATTGCGACCTGATACAAAAAAGAAAATATAGTTAATAAATTGAAAGAGCTAGTAAAATATTATATAAACAAAGCTAATTATTAATTATATAGCAAATGCACCGTGTCTCTAACGAAATATTGAATCATGTGAAATTGAAAATAATGTACAAAGATGATTTGTAACTTATCCCTTACACTAAGAGTTAAGTAATACCTTATATTACAAATGTATCTCAAATTTTCAAAAAATGGGGAATAACATTGTTGATGTAAAAAATTAGATCATATCTAATTATTCAATCACAGATAAATAAATGAGACAAATAATTTTTAAAGTGGTTCAGCCTTATAAGAATGGCCTGCGTCCACTGTTTTGGTATTGCTGTTTGTATGGGAATTCTCAATTACAAGTTATCTTCAGAAATTTCGGTCCCTTTACAATGAGGATTGTACAGTGTATTTATAGCCCTGAGGCTGTAATGTGAAAGGGTAATACATTAAATGATGTACATATGAAAGGGTAATGCATTCAATGCTCCTTAAGCGTATGCGTCTAAATGATAAGCATTTAATGAACAGTCAAACTGTTGGTTATCCCGTTATTAATGCTTTGTTCGAGGTGCAGCTCGGACCGCCTGAGTTGCTCGGACCGCCTAAGCTTCTCGGTGCTCAAGAGTTCCTCGGAGAGTTCTCGTTCATCGGAGCGTATGAGTTCCTTGGGGAAACAGTGTTCCTCGTTGTAGTATGGTTCCTCGGAGCGTGTGAGTTCCTCGAAAGTGTCTGTTGATACCAAATTTAGTCTGCTGACATGGATCAATAAAGTCTGTTGATACCAAATTTAGTCTGCTGACATGGATCAATAAAGTGAAGACACATAGCAGTCTACGTGGCAACAACAAACACTTCCAAGGAACTCACACGCTCCGAGGAACCATACTACAACGAGGAACACTGTTTCCCCAAGGAACTCATACGCTCCGAGGAACGAGAACTCTCCGAGGAACTCTTGAGCACCGAGAAGCTTAGGCGGTCCGAGCAACTTAGGCAGTCCGAGCTGCACCTCGAACAAAGCATTAATAGCGGGATAACCAACAGTTTGACTGTTCATTAAATGCTTATCATTCAGACGCATACGCTTAAGGAGCATTGAATGTATCACCCTTTCATATGTACATCATTTAATGTATTACCCTTTCACATTACAACCTCAGGGTTATAAATACATTGTACAATCCTCATTGTAAAGGGACCGGAATTTCTTGAGATAACTTGTAATCGAGAATTCCTATACAAACAACAATACCAAAACAGTGGACGTAGGCCATTCTTATAAGGCTGAACCACTTTAAAAATTCTTTGTCTCATTTATTTATCTGTGATTGAAAAATTAGATATGATCTAATTTTTTACATCAACAGATTGGCGCCGTCTGTGGGAACGACTGGTAATATCATTTTCCATCAAAAACAATCCATCACAAATGGCTGATATTCTAGAATCAAGCAATTGAAATGCTGGAAGCCCTCCAAATCCATTTGTTCCGCCAAATATTCCAGATCTGGCTGGAATAATAACGAATCTGGCTCAGGGCCAGACCGTCATGCAAGAAACTATGCGTCAACTCATACAAACCCTCCATGACGGTGCACCAACCCATTCAAGACCACGGAGTATTCAAATAAATACTCATGCATCTTCTTCATGTACTAGGCATACCAATTCATATCGCAATGAGGAGTCTGAAGATTTTTCTTATCAACCTGGACGAACTTCATCAGTGCGAGCCACAGATACTGAACAACGTATCACTCTCTCCCCAGAAAGGGCTAGTGCGCTAGAAAGATTAAGCAGAGTATCTCCTTTCGATCGATTAGGTCCTAGAAGGAGCAAAAGTCCTCCTAGAGCCCTATCGAGGAGTTTTCGACGATCATCAGATTTAAGGGAAGGATCTGCCCAGTCGCGACCAGCTGCTCGTCAAGAGAGATCCCAGGAAGCCACCTCAATACGATCAGCTGCTCGAACCAACAGGCCCGAGGAAGGAAATGATGCATGGAAAGGCTCTATTCAAAGGCTGGAGGATAGATTGGGGGAAATGGTTAAAGCTAAGAACCCCCTACAATGAACCTTTGTTTGAGGAACACCTTTTGTCCAGTCCATTATAGATTTTCCAACACCATCAAAGTTCAAAGCACCTATTGTGATCTCCAAATATGATGGAAAGACTGACCCTATCCTTCATATAGAACAATACCAGGCTGCAGCCGACATCTATGCAGTTCCAAATGAGATGAGATGCAGGGCATTCTCGAGAACTCTTACCGGATCTGCTCAAATATGGTATAATAATCTTCCTCGGGGTAAGATTTCAACTTTTCTTCAACTGGCCGAATTATTTATAGGAAATTTCTATTTTGGGGAAAAGCCAGTTAAACGAGTAGCACATTTGTTAAGTATTAGACAAAAAGCTGGTGAGAGTACCAGAGATTATATAACTCATTTTAATAACGAGAAGCTTGAAGTCATTGATTATGAGGAGAAGACAATGGTTACTGCTTTGATGAGTGGACTACTGCCCAACAAGTTGTACTACACTTTGGCCAAAGATCCACCTAGAACCATGTCGAACCTGATGGGAAAAGCGTCCAAGATTATGAATGCCGAGGAGGCTATGGCTGCGAAGAAGAACATGGATGCCAAAGAAACCAAGGTAGAAGGTGATAAAGCTAAGAAGAAAGAGCATAAGAAAAATGGTAATGACAAGCATTCAAAAAACAGGTCGGTATAGGACGTGATGAAGAAATATGATAATTATACTCCTTTGAAGAAGGATATCAACCATGTTCTGGAGGAAATCAAGAACAACGAGGAACTAAACTGGCCAGAGAAAATGAAGGCAGACCCTGACAAGAGGAATAAGGCGAAGTATTGTGAGTTCCATAAAGATCATGGCCATATGACCAAGAATTGCATAGCTCTTCAAAATGACATTGAAACACTCATCCGATGAGGAAAGCTGTCAAAGTATGTTGATCGAGGAAACGAAAGAAGAAACAACGACTGAGCAAGAGAACAAGAAAAGAAACCATGAAGTTGATCTCGAAGACGACCCCGGTCTTCCCAAGAGACCAAAGCATCCAGAACGAGAGGTATTTTCAATACGCTTTGGGTCATTTGACTGTAATGTTATAACAGGTGGAGATGCAGGAGGAGGAGATCTTACTGCAGAGAGAAAAGCTTACCTCGGTGAGGCTCAAGCTTGCTCGTACATTCAGCGAATCAATCTAGCTGAAGAGGATCGCCCGAGAAAGGTGAATAAAGAGAAATTGGTCATTGGTTTCTCAAAGAATGATCATGCGGGTGTTCTATATCCTCATGATGACCCGCTGGTGATCAAGATGAGAATGAAGGAGGTTATAATTTTAAGAGTACTGTCGACAATGGTAGCTCGGCAGACATCATGTTCTACTCATGCTTCGATAGTTTAAATCTAAAGCTATCTCAATTGGAGCCTTATCATAGACCCCTCATCGGTTTTGCTGGCGAGAAAGCATTTCCACTTGGGATGATCAAGTTGGATATATTCATTGGTACGTGGCCTGCTTGTCGGACAGAAAGAATATGCTTTTTCGTGATGGATACTAATGTTCAATCATCATACAATATCATCATGGGAAGAGTAGGATTGAAGAAGTTCGAAGCTGTACCATCTACGGTGCATCAGTGCCTAAAATTTCCAACAAATTTTGGAGTAGGAGTTGTGAAAGGTAATCAGAAAGTAGCTCGGGAATGTTATTATTCATCCGCCGAGCAAGAAGAACTGGAAGAATCAAGGAAAAAGACTACTACCTATCAAGTGGATGAAGGTGCAGAAATTGAAACATTGGATCCTAGAGATGAGTCACAACTCGTGAAGGGTCAAGTGGTGGAAGCTACTGAAAACATCATTCTAGACGATGAGCACCCTGAGCGAATTACTCAAGTAGGTTCATCGTTGGAAGCCTCACTAAAACTGGAATTGATAACTTTCCTTAGAAGCAAAAAGAAAACTTTTGCGTGAAGTCATGAAGATATGCCAGTGATAGATCCAAATTTCTTATGTCACGAGCTCAACGTGAATAAGGAGATCAAGCCTGTGAAGCAGAGAAGACGAGTATTCAGTCCCGAGAAGAATCAAGCTATACAGGAGGAAGTCGAGAAGCTCCAGAAAGCTTGCTTCATTAAAGATGTTAAATATCCAGACTGGTTAGCAAATGTAGTGATGGTAAAAAAGAAGAACAACAAATGGAGGATGTGTGTAGACTTCACCGACCTCAATAAAGCATGCCCAAAGGATCACTTTCCACTGCCCCGAATTGATCAACTAGTCGATGATACCTCAGGACACGAGCTGCTAAGCTTCATGGATGCTTATTCTCGCTACAATCAGATTAAAATGAAACCTGAAGACAGGTAGAGTACTTCTTTCATTACCTCTAGGGGAACTTATTGTTATAATGTTATGCCTTTTGGTTTGAAAAATGCAGGTGCGACATATCAGAGGCTGATGAACAAAGTCTTTGCTGAACAAATCAGTTGCAATATGGAAGTCTATGTTGACGATATGCTGACGGAAAGCAAAAAAGCTGCTGATCATCTAGTTGACTTAAGTCAGACTTTTGATCAACTAGATAAATACCAAATGAAGCTGAACCCGATGAAGTGCATATTTGGAGTATGAGAAGGCATATTTCTCGGATACATTGTCAACCAACGAGGCATTGAGGCGAATCCTGAAAAGATCAAAGCTCTATTAGGGTTGCGATCTCCAACGATGAAGAACGAGGTGCAAAGTCTTACAGGACGAGTAGCAGCACTCGACAGATTTGTATCACGAGCAACTAATCGATGTCTCCCATTCTTCAAGACACTTCGAAAGACTTTTGAGTGGAATGATGAATGTGAGAATGCTTTTCAAGACTTGAAGAAATACTTGGGAGCAGCTCCACTGTTGATGAGGCCGGTGATGGGAGAAAAATTATACTTGTACCTAGCAGTATCGGAGAATGCAGTTAGCTCGGCGTTGCTAAGAGTGGAGAATGGAGTACAAAAACCAATCTATTACACAAGTAAGGCCTTTCGAGGAGCAGAGATCAGATATCCAAGGCTGGAAAAGTTAGCACTGGCACTGATTGAGGCGAGTAGGAGAATGAGACCATATTTCCAAGCTCATACTATAGTCGTATATACTGATATGCCATTGAGGCAAGCCCTTCATAAACCAGAAAAATTAGGGAGATTGATGTACTGGGCAATAGAGCTCGTAGAATACGATATAGTCTATAAACCCAGATCATCGCTAAAAGGGCAGGCTGTCGCAGATTTCATAGCGGAGTTCACTTATCCTGATACCCCCGAGGAGCAAAAGTTACTCGTTGATCAACCTGTGGATGTTACAGGATCAACAAACACAAACTCAGACCAACTCCGGTTGGTAAAAGGGCAAGTGGATGTTACAGGATCATCAAATTCGAGCTCAAACCAACTCTGGTTAGTAAAAGGGCAAGAAAAGATGGTCGACGAAGAGCGAGAAATATCAAGGGAAGATGAAAGGAAGCAAAAAATATTTTGCCGAGGAACTCTGTCAGATCAGAAGTTTAAAAACGAGTTATCTATATGGAGGCTATATGTAGATGGCTCATCTTGCATAACTGGCAGTGGGACAGGAATAGTTTTAAGCACTCCGGATGAGGTCGACATGGAATACGCCCTATGTTTCCAATTCAAAGCTTCCAATAATGAAGCTGAGTATAAGGCCATGATTGCAGGTCTTAATTTGGAAAAAATTATGGAGGCGCAGCAAATTATTTTCTTCATTGATTCTCAATTAATTATAAATCAAATGTTGGGAATATATGCATCCAAAGGAGAATTAATGATCAAATACCGTGCAAAGGTGATGGAGTTGGTATCAGAATTTACTACAATTCAGCTGGTCAAAATACCAAGAATGAAGAATGCAAGAGCAGATGCCCTAGCTCGATTAGCATCAGCTACTCGTATCGAGCTACGAAGAACAATCCCAATTGAATTTTTAGCTGGTCGGAGTATAGATGAAGATTTGGCGATGAACTTTATCACCCTTGATTTAGGACCATCTTGGATGGATCCCATCAGGGCATATATTGAAGAGGGAGAATTACCAATTGACAAGCTTGCAGCCAAAAAATTAAAGTTTAAAGTTGCACGGTATGTATTAACTAACAGTATTCTTTATAGAAGAGGAATTATGGCAGGTTTGCAGAGATGTGTACATCCCTCCGAGGTGAAAGAATTGATTGAAGAGATCCATGAAGGGTCCTATGGAGCCCATGTAGCAGGTCGGACGCTTTTGCAAAGGGTGATGACGCAGGGATACTACTGGCCGATGATGAGAGCTGATTGTATAGCCTATGCTAAGAAATGTGACAAGTGCCAGCGCTTTTCCTCCATCCGAAGAACTCCACAAGCATTATTGACACCCATCACTTCCCCTTGGCCATTTGCCATGTGGGGAATAGATTTAGTTGGACCACTGCCAACGACTAGAGGAAGGTTTAAATTCCTCGTCGTCGCAGTGGATTATTTTACTAAGTGGGTAGAAGCCGAGCCTCTCATTGATATGACGTACGAGAAGGTGTAACAATTTATTTGGAAGAATATCATTTGCCGATATGGTCTTCCTCATGCTTTCATCACAGACCATGGAACGCAATTTGATAACGAGGAGTTCGCTGCCTATTGCCATCAGTCAAACATTTTGAAGGTCCACTCAGCACCAGGCCATCCTCAAAGCAATGGATAAACTGAAGTGACAAATAGAACGCTGCTAAATAACTTGAAGAAAAGACTGGATGATGCAAAAGCAAACTGGATCAATGAGTTACAGTCAGTACTATGGGCTTATCGAACTACTCCCCGAGTAGCAACTGGAGAATCTCCCTATATGTTAGCATTTGGAAGTGAAGCTGTTATACCTGCCGAGTTGGGCCTCCCAACACACAGGGTACTAAATTTCAACTCCCCTGTCAGTGACTTAATGAGAAGATTGGATTTAAACATGCTCGAGGAAGTTAGAGAAGAATCAGCCATTAGAAATGCTGCTTACCAGCAGCGAACAGCTTTGTTCTACAACAAGAGGGTGAAGAAGTGCGACCTGAAAGAAGGAGACTATGTGCTAAAGAAAGTAATTAAAAAGCACAATAAGCTGGAGGCAAACTGGCATGGACCATACCAAGTTACAGAAGTTGTTCGACCAGGAACTTACCGAATAGAAACTCTAGAAGGGGAGGAGTTTAAGAATGCATGGAACGCAGAGCACCTGCGCAAATATTATCAGTGATGAATAAAATGAAGATATTCTGCCGAATTCTTTCTTTTTATTGAAAGTTTTTCGAGGAATACTAGTGCTACACACTACTCGGCAAAGCTCAAGCTACTCAATTTTTTTCTCGAAAATGCCAACTAAGGTTGGTCGAGAAACCAATATTCCTCCGGGAAGTAAAACTACCAATATTCCTCCGGGAAGTAAAGCTACCAATATTCCTCCGGGAAATAAAACTACCAATATTCCTCCGGTAAGTAAAGCTATTTATATTCCTCCGGGAAGTAAATCAACTTGTATTCCTCCGGGAAGTAAAACTACCAATATTACTCCGGGAAGTAAAGATACTTGTATTCCTCCGGGAAGTAAAATTTGTATTCCTAAGGGAAATAAAACTATATGTTTCTCGTGAAATAAAAGTATTCCTAAAAATGCCAACTTATGTCGGTTAGGAAGTAAATATATTCTCGAAAATGCCAACTTGAGTTGGTCGGGAGGTAAAATTATTTCAAAAAGACTAACTATGGCTGCTCGGGGAAAGAAACCCACCAACTGTAGTTGGTCGACAACGAAAATTTAATAACCTTGGTTGGTCGGAAACATTTAAGAGAAAAATCTACTATAGCTGGTCGGGGATAAAAACCCACTAACTGTAGTTGGTCGACAAGCAAAATTTAAAGTGATCGAGGAACATTTTTTATACTCGTAACTTTTACTAAGTTGGTCGAGAAACAAAACATTATGTTTGCCAAATGACTACCACAACATTTTTGGTACTCGTAACTTTTTAATTATTACTGAGTTAATCGAATAACTACACAATATTGTTATCTTTTTAACAGATACACATGCACAGATATAAAGTGTTATAAGACAATAACAAATAGAAATGAAAGTCTTTCATTAAAACCAAAACAAATTACATTGATAATGAAATGAAAGTTACATTGATATTTTAATGTATACTAACAATTACATCAAAATTCCTACTCTACTGGTATTTTTCCCTCTGCTTTTGACACAGGTTCCTCGCCAGCAGGAGGATCATTTAAAGCCAGAGGAGAATTTATGAAGTTGAGATCCTTTAACATCCTAACATTCATCCTGGATGGTCGATCTAAGAGGTGCTCGGGATGAGATACCTCGGCATTTGAATGGAGATTGTAGTCACCGAGATATTTGGAAATCAAGCTCCGAGGAATGGCCCGAGCAGGGATCCAACTCATATCCAGTTTGTATGGTGGAACAAGTAAGTCGAGCAGCCCGAGATCATGGTAGTCCCACAGGTAATGACCTTTTCGAGCTGCAGCACACCTAAGGCATTCAACCAGCCTTGCTTGTAGCCCTCATTATTGGCATTCTGGATACGATCGTCCAAGTGAAAGAGAGCTTCATTATATCCATCCATCCATAACTTCCTGGGCTGTTTGTGGAATTGATATGTTAATCTATCCAGCTGCTCGTGGAGATTTTTGATGAAGATCTCTTTATTCTCCAAAGTAGACTTCTGAGTGGAGAGCTGCTCTTCCAGGTCCTTGATTTTCTTTGACATTTCAGCCAAAGCCTGGTTCTTCGCCATTAATTGGAAGGCCTGGTTTTCTAAGGCAGACTGAGTCCTCTGTTCATCGATAGGAATTCGAGCTGCTCTTGCTCGTCCCCGAGGAGCCCTTGTTCGACCACGAGAAGATGTAGATGGGTCAGACCTCTTCAAGGTTTCCAACTCGTCCCTCAAGTTGACGTTCTCGACTTCCAAGAATGAAAATCCCTCATCATTCACTGGGATCAAGGCATTTGAAGTGGAAGCTGTAGACTTCAACTGTGACAGCTCCCTTTGTAGGTTGTTATTTTCTTGCTCCAGCAACTCGGCTATCTGTCTGCACTCCTCGACTTCACCCTTAAGAGTTCTCTCCCTCACCTCGTAGCTAGCAAAGCGCTTCTCGTACCCCTTGTCAGCATTGCGCTGCTGATATTTCTTCTCGTACCCCTCATCCAACAGGGCAGTGGATTCTTTGTATTGTAGCTGAAGGTCTTCGAGGGTGCCTTGGAGATCTTCGATCATATCATAATAGGCCACATTATTGGCCACTGCTCGATCAAGTAGACACTTTAGATATTGATATGCTTCAACTGCCTGTTCTGAAGCATCTTGGCCGAGGATGTCGACGACTTGTGCTGCACTCAGGTCTGTGTGACCAGCCTTAAAGTATTCATTACATTATCGCAACAGCTTTGTATCATGGACAGATAGTAATTCCATCCTGGCCAGAAACTAGCAGAGAAAGAAAAAGCAACAATCAATAAGAATCAAGACAGAGTATGAAGAAGAGACAACGGTATGCAAAAAAGACCAAGTTTTATTAGATCATAAAGTTCAGAGTTATATGTGCTGGGTTACAATTGACAAAATAAAAATAAAATGTAAAGATAAATTCGAACAACTCTACACCTTTTCCTTGTCTCCCAAAACCTTCTCGGGAGGCTGGGACGAGGAAGTAGGTTGCTCGGAAGGAATGGATAGTTGCTCGGGGGACACTGGCAATTGCTCGGAGGAAGTAGCAATTTACTGAAGTTCCTCGGCAGGAGGCTGAATGGCTGAGGGATGATCTCCCATCACCATAGAAGACTCTTCGGAGGCAGCTTCGTCCTCTACTAAGTCTTCAGGAGTTGGAGGGGGACCAGGGATGTGTTGCTGAAAGAGTTCGGAATTTTCATCCACTTTCATCTCCTGAAGGGCAGCAACCCATCCATCCCTAAAGTATTTGAGGCTGCCATAGTCCACTTGCGACACCATGGAAGCCAATCCCTTGTTCCACCCCTTGTTCCAGCCAGCGCTGAAGGACTTCTTCACAGCAATCTTTCTCTTCAGCTTCTCCGAGGAAAGCTTCTCGGATAACAGGTCATCAACAGCTTTTAGTTTTTTCTCAGCCTCCTCCTTCTGCTGATTTACCTCCCGAAGTTGAGACAACTCCTCTTCAGCAATCCTGAGCTTATCCTCAAGCTACCCAGCAGTTTTGAGCTTCTCTTAAAGCTCTTTATTATTCTTCTCCAGACTATTCATTTTTTTCTCCAATTCCTTGGAGACATCAACAGCTCGAGTTTTTTCTAGCTCGGTGGAGGAAAGATTCTTCTCCCAGACAACCTTGTCAGTGGCATATTTTTGGCGAGAATCGTCTAAAGACTTGCTAGCTACTTCCAGAGCTCCCTCCACACTGGATGAGGAGCATGAAGCTTTAATTGCTTCATCCTTCTTCAGAATTATATTAAAGCTGCTCGTCAACTGTGAAAGTAAAAAGAAAGCAAGTCAAAAATAAAAATGATAAGGGAAATATGAAAAGTTCAAAGTAAGAAGACTTACAGAAGCAAGGTGGCGAGCAGCTAACGAAGTGACCATGTCCCGAGTAAGGTTTTCTTCAGTACCTTGGACCTCGAGAATGATCCAGGACTTTATCGAGCTCATGGCAGAGCTCGGGGGAACAAAAGTTGGAACATCGATTCCAGTAATCGGGGGCTGAGTGATGGTGTCAGCCAAATTAATTGAGGAGCTCTTCTTCATCCTCCTCGGGGGAACAGGAACAGATTCAACTAAGGAAGAACCCTTGGTCGGTGATATTACAATCACCTCTCCAGGAGCATCAGATCTGCTCAGAGCCACTACGCGCTTCTCGGCAACCTTCACAACAGCAGTCGAGGAAGGTGCATTATTCTTCTTTGTCCCCTCCCCTGGGACATCAACTTTACTTCTTTTTGCCTCTCCAGAACCATAGGAAGGCTTCTTGAAGAGAGTGTGAGGTCTCCTCTTCTTCATTCTTTCACTCAAAGGGATGTGAGATTCAGGCGAGGAGCTGGTGGAAGCTGGTACTGGCTCTGATTCACTTATTACTGGACGAGCAGTAAAAGAGGTGGTGTAGCTCTTGTATTGCAGCAGATTTGAAGCCGACCTAATATGCTCGTCGGCAACAGATTGATGCAGACTCCAGATAAGTTTCAAGTGCCTTATATTAACATCTGCTTCTTTTGGGAACTTTCTTTTGCTATCAACTGCAAATAAACAAACATTGTCATCAGTGACACATTTTATCAAACATAAAGGAAGCATAATTTCAAAATAAATAAAATGAAATAAGAATAACCTATCCCATTGCCATAGGGAGGGCATCTGGGACCCTGATAAACTTCACCTTCTGATAAAGGAGTATGTTGCCAATTTTTTATGACAACCCCGTGCTCAAAATAATCCATATTGGCATCAGGGAGATTGACTACTAAGGCCCTATTTAACATTATAGTTTTTAAATAAAAGGTGTTATCACCAACTGCCCATCTATAACAAAACATAATCTCAGGAATTCCTATGCGAGTTCCATGGATTTGATTAAATCTATGCACCCCATTAACTATTCTCCATGTGTTGGGGGCTATTCTTGCGGGAACAACGTCAAAGTACTGACAGAATTCCAGACACAAGGGATTTGGTGGAAAAGAAACCCACACTCAACAATAAAGAGACTGGGGAACCAATGTCCCTCAGCCAAACGAAAATAATCAGAAGTCTCGGAAAGCTCTTCCAAAACAACCCAGGAGGGGATGGAAAAATCAGAGCGAAATTTATCAAGAGATTCAACAGGGTAAACCATGATGAATAAAAGAAATGAAGAAGAAGGAAGAAAATCTTACAGAAAAAGAGTGGATCTGATGACAACGGACGATGGAAGAGATGAATACGCAGGAGAGAAAGAGACGATGGAAAACTCGAAAATACAAATTTGAAAAGGTAGAAGACGATGGGAGTGTCTGTGAAGTTTAAATACCTTGCCTTGTGAAATGGTAAGGTAATGATTACAAAAAGAAACAATTACGCTACCGACGGCTAGGGAAACAAAAAGGGCGCGGAAATCGAAGCGAGAAGAAACGATTACGCTACCGGCGGCTAAAAGGACAAAAAGTACGCAGAGATCGAGGCGGCTGTGAAAATTCAAAAAGTCTGATTCTACGAATTTGGAAAGAGAAATAAATACAAGGGAAACACTCCTAAAAATCAGGAGGACTATTTAAAGCTATCATATTCCAAGAAAGAATGTTCCATACTCCTCAAAATTCGAACTATGAAACATTGGGGGCTTCTGTTGATTCCAAATTTAGTCTGCTGGCATGGATCAATAAAGTGAAGACACGTGGCAGTGTACGTGGCAACAACAAACACTTCCGAGGAACTCACACGCTCCGAGGAACCATACTACAACGAGGAACACTATTTCCCCAAGGATCTCATACGCTCCGAGGAATGATAACTCTCTGAGGAACTCTTGAGCACCGAGAAGCTTAGGCGGTCTGAGCAACTCAGGCGGTCCGAGCTGCACCTCGAACAAAGCATTAATAGCGGGATAACCAACAGTTTGACTGTTTATTAAATGCTTATCATTCAGATGCATACGCTTAAGGAGCATTGAATGTATAACCCTTTCCTATGTACATCATTTAATGTATTACCCTTTCACATTACAGCCTCAGGGCTATAAATACATTGTACAATCCTCATTGTAAAGGGATCGGAATTTCTTGAGATAACTTGTAATCGAGAATTCCTATACAAACAACAATACCAAAACAGTGGACATAGGCCATTCTTATAAGGCTGGACCACTTTAAAAATTCTGTGTCTCATTTATTTATCTGTGATTGAAAAATCAGATATGATCTAATTTTTTACATCAACAAACATAAAAAGGGGGGGGGTTAAGTAATACCTCGGATTGGACAGATTCTCATGAAAACAAATGAGACTACAATGAAATATAAACTTTTGTTTGTATATTGTAATAGCAACCCAACGCATCCAAATGCGCTCATATCTTCCATATTTCTGGAGAAAAAAAACACACCGTAGATCAGTAAATAAATAAAAATTTAGTAGACATGTTAGCAACCATACTGCCTGAAGACACGAAAAATATTTTCAAAATAATTAATCGCGAAACGTCTAATTTTTTAAAGTACGTAATTGAATAACGGTAAAAAATTCATTCCCCAACGAAAAAAGATATTGTTTTTTAAATAAAGATATTGTTTTTTTATTCTATAAACTCCTATCACCAAAATTATTTTATATTTTGATCCTTAATTGCGTAAAAACATGATGTTTAATTGTATCTACTATCTAAAAAGTCTTTCTTTACTATCATTGAAAAAATGTCATGTTTGTGTTTAGTCGCAATTTATTGGCGCGTTTTGTGAGTAAGATTTCATATTTTATTAAAATATGTATTTTTTATATGATCTACGTAACAGATGAGACATTTTTACCCCAAACTCCATTCATATAACTCCTATTAAAAAAATCCCAATAAAAGTATATTTAGGAGTGACAATTTCATAACTTAAAAATGAAATTGATAAATTTATAATTTATATTTTCAAAATTTTGAAATGAAATATTTTAATATCAATTCCAGTTCATTAAAATTTGATTTTGAAAATCATGATTTCACCAATTAATTATAACCAAACTAAAGAGATTCACATGAGTCTCCCTTGAATATAAATTGAATGTCAAGATGGGTGTCCACTAATAAACCCACTTGCTAGCATAATTAAGCACACCCAATATTCTCCTTAAATCCTGAGTAGAGGACATGGTTTAATGCAGTAGGCGTGCACAGTTTAACTTTTGGCAACTTTATTACAATGTCAAATATCTTTTTTTCTTTGTCATTATTGAAAGCTTTTTTTTTCTTCATTTTTTAAAGGTCTATGCTTTCACCAATAAAGCCTACTCTCTATCTATATAGCTCTTGGAAAACAAAATATGAATGACAATAATTATTTTTCTTTTCCACTGCTCCTTCTTTCTTTGTTCTTTTTTTTTTACTTCTCATTTTTGTTTAGTAAGGTGTGGTATAATCTTACAGCTAAGTTTAGTGTAAGATTTGTTGTTAGTAGGAAATAATAAGGACTAATTATTTAGAATAAAATAAAAAGTATCAATTTCAGCACTGGTATCACCAAGAAATACCAAAAAAATATATTAAAAACAAAATGTAAAATTTACAAAATTATAACTTCAACGTTTTAATATTTATAAATTATATTAGCATCAATAAATGAGGATGAATTCACGCGGATGAACTAAAAGAAACAAAACCAAAAAAAGAAGATAAAACTGTCATACTTAGTAAAAGCAAGATAGCTCTTTGAGGAAGAAAAATGAGATAAAAAACACAAACTTACCATTTGAAATCTTACAGATATACCTAAAAGATATTATCTCAAACTTACAACCACCGCAAACATCTACGCTCCGACCTCCGCCCCATTGCCATCGGCTCCATCTTCGGCAAGATCCCAGTTTCAGAACTCAAACCCCGCTCCCCCATTGGCCACCTGAAAAAAGGCAAAATTCATTTCTGAAAAAATCCAAGCGGTGATGGCAAAATACACTTCATACTCAAACCC
Source organism: Sambucus nigra (assembly GCA_949130495.1). NCBI lineage: Eukaryota > Viridiplantae > Streptophyta > Magnoliopsida > Dipsacales > Adoxaceae > Sambucus > Sambucus nigra. The sequence goes on along the minus strand of OX422208.1, from coordinate 406,917,710 downwards.
AATGGCCAAATCCAATGGCTCGGCCTGATGCTGTTTGTGGCCTGATGCTGTTTGGAACAGTAAAACACCCTCCTCTCATATATATATATATATATATATATATATATATATATATATATATATATATATATATTACCGCTCTTATGCGGACCAGTCCGCATTTTAAGAGTGCAGACCAGACATGTGTTACCTGGCGATGAGTCTATAAATTATCGGTTAAATTATAAGCACACGCTCTCTCTCTCTTCTAGGCTCACCGCCAGGTGACACATATCCAGTCCGCACTCTTAAAATACGAATTAGTCCACACAAGAGCAGTACTATATATATCATGTTACATTGTTATTATCTATTCTGGTTCTTCATAAAACACATAAGTCGTTTCAACATCGCAAATGATTGAACTTTTTAATTTCTTAATCTATTTATGAGGTGTGCAATGTGAATTACATAGTTAAAAATTAACATTTATTATTATAAGCACTCTGTTCAGTAGAAAACGTGCAAACTTAAACTCATACTCTAATTTGTACAACATTTCTACCATCATACCTTATATAGAGTCAAGGGAAGCTTTTAGCTTCGGAAATTATAGTCCTTAACAATAACATTAATCAAAATAGTATTTAACCATTTAACAAACCAATGATTACATAAAAACAAATATAATAGATCCTTACCCAAAGTATAAAGTAGCAACTACTAAGGTGAGCACCAACAATGAATTTAACTAAATCCAACATCAACAACAAATCTTTTCCATTAAAGAAACAACACACAACTACCGAGCTTTAAACATATGTAGTGCATTTTATCATTGATCAAAATAGTCTAAACACAACCCTTCACATTATTACTCTATCTTTATACAATATTTTAAACAAAGACATTATTCCATAATTATTTTGAATCATATTCAAGAGAAAAATTTCATTGCTATAAACTTATAAAAGAACAGAGAACCATTGTAGCAAAATTTAATAAAAAGTCCTAAAAGGAGCTCTTAAGAAGCGCACTTTCCAGTCAACCAAAACCAATGAAGAAAAATCAGCAGATATACAACACTTATCCTTAAACTAACTGGTTTCTTAGTTTGTTTAAGCTGAAGAACACATAAGATTAGTAGTATTACTTATTTTTTTGGAGAATGTAATATTAAATATTGTTTAAGAACATAATATTACAAAATTGATTTTGACTTCTTATAAAACGTGGGCCATGTATATGGGTGAGTTCTTCTATTATAAATCTCTCTAACAACCCAACCATTACACTATATTGGGGCCATTCTTAAGAGAAAAACTTAAAGATAAACATATAAAAAATCAAAATAATTCGTGTTATTTTCGTAAAGTGCCACCACATACACATCCATAACCATTTATGCCAGCACACTCACTAAAAAGGTAATGACACAAATTTGATTTAGACATTTTTATAAATAGTTCTTGGGCAAAAAAAATAGAAACATTAAGAGTATATATATGAATGATAAATTAATGTAAATTACGCATCTTACATTATGGGGGAAAACCTAAAGAGATGGAGAGGAAACATGGGTTGTGTATACCAGACATAATGATTTAAGACACCGTCGCAAAAACCCAAATACAATAACAATATACGAAAAAGTAAATAACCCAAATATTGGACCATCAAACAAATCAAAGAGGGGAAAAGATAAAATTAATAGCTTTTGGTAAAATTTAGATATTATAATTAAAAATCACGCCAAAATTTTTTATGGAGAAAACGAATATTCGAAATAAATCTTCTATTTTAGTTTACTTCTTAAAATTAAATTATTACCTCATACGATAATCTCAAATATGAAACGCATGCTTTGAAATCCAAAAATATATAATACACAAAAAAATAATCTTACATCAATTGTTTATAGTATATATCGCAAACGATTCTTAGGTTGAGTCACAGACTAGGATGCTCTCTTTAAGACGTTTCGCGACTCTACCTCTCTGTGCAGGTAGTATAAAGTCACGTCGTTCCCAGAATCTTCATTGTCTCATATAACCATGCACTATGGTTATATGACATACTAACACCCATTTGAAATTAATTGCTCAATATCAATGTTACAGTTGAGGGAATAAATATATTATTTTCGAAAAATTTACTAAGAGGATTTGAGATAGTCATTTTTTTTTCAAGCCTGATGTTTGTATCTCTTCTTTCTTTTTCCTTCATAATATCCAAACTAAGATAACAAAATAATCCCTTATAACTAGCCGTATGTTGGAGTTCTCATTTTGGGTTGATAGTGGGTAGAATAGTGGGTTATAATTTCAACCAAAGCTTTATGGGTGGGTCCTCACCTTTTTCAAAAGTTTACAAATAGAAAAAAAGGATTTATTCCTACAACTCTCAACTTGTAAATATTGAAAAAATATTGATCAATAATTCATAGAATTGTGCATAAGCAAAGGTGTCTTTCGACTTGAACCTTTACGTAGTAAAAATGATTCAAATTATACTAGAGTAACTCGTAGTTTTGAACTCTATCGTTGACAACATCCCACACACAATCTGAATTGGGTTTAGTCCTCAAGCCAGCATGTTACGGCCATGTGCTTCTATCCTAGTATGTGAACTCTCTAGGAAATTTCCTCAAAATTGCCATAGGAAGCCCCCACACTTTCGCATTCAAATAGGTGATTCTATCAAGGATACTCCCATAGCTAGGTATCCCCTCAAAATAAAGATATAAATATTTATTAAAAGTTATTATTAACTAAACCTTAACTCACTTCAGGATATCATGCTTCCATAAGGATGGACTCGAAAAAAATCCACATAAACAATAATTAACATAATTCAATCCATATCACTTGTGGCTTGTTATTAATCTTTAAACCTATTTCTTGATATCTCTAGTCAATAGGTTGGGTTATCACCACAAGTGATTCAACTATCAACGGGGTTTATTCTCATCCCTTTCTATTTGTTAAACAACTTCTCGTGCACTAATCCTTTCGTCAAAGGATAAGACAAATTTTATTCTCATCAGTCCTAACATATTCTACACTCACAACTCATTAGTTTTAAATTCTCAAAATATGTTGTCCTTACGACATATTTATCATTCTTTCCGTTATAGTAACGGTTCTAAAATTTTACAATAGTCACGGTTCTATTATTATGAATAAAATAATTGGTATCAATCTCTCTCACAAAGAGTATCTCATAATAGGTCTTTCAACCTTTTATTTCCTCACTAGCCTTAACTAATGGTATCACCATAAACATAATTAATTGTGTCAATGACTAATAATTATTATACTTCTAAAAGATTGCATCATAATATCTGTTAAACACAAATCCATTAATTGAATCAGAATAAATTCTAGGTTTGTGCTTTTTATCAAACCACATAATCATATCTATAGCATAAAAATGCACGTTTCAATCATAAACCTTCATAGTATTCCCATAAATTAAATAATTCTAAGTCAATTGTATTTAGTAGCTCAATTGAGACTACTTAAGATGTTCATATATCCATCTTTCTTAACACTGTTGTGGCCATCCCGGTCGAGATCGTGCATCGCTTCCTCCTCTTCTGCCTCCCGAAAAGGGGGGTTGGAGAAGGAAGTGTGGATCAAAAGGTCACACGCCTTACTTGGGAACGCTTCGTTCATCGTCAGTGTGGAGTAAATGTAAAGAGATAGAGTCGCCAACCTATTTTGCACAAAACATGCTAAAGAACATGTTGCCGCCTCGAGAGAATGACATCGAAGACGAAATCATGCATACGAAACCAATAATTCGAAGGTTTTGGGGCTAAGTAACTGAATGGGAAGGTGTTAGGAACCCACCTCACCCTTTATGTCTCTCATGGGCTAGTGTTATCGTTTTACTTTATTTCTCCGTGAAGTGTGTGTGCGTGTATATATAATAGAGATCGTAATCGTTCAACTCATACTATAGAAAAGGTAGGGTGAGGTCATCCGTAGGAATGTTCCCAAAATAATATTAAAAAATATATGATTTATGCGTTTATCTTGATATTGATCGTTACGATGAAACAATAATATGTGTTGGATGAAACACTAAAAAACATAATATGTATACTAATGCAAGAATATGAAAATGGGAGATTTAGGAAAACTGGAAGATTTAGAGAAATTGATAAATTAGAAAATTAGGGAAATTGAAAAATTAGAAAATTATAAAGTTAGACTTGAGTCTTGTGTTTTAATCCAAGACGCCTACATAGCCTATAAAGGCATCAAAGTCCACATAGTTCGAATGCGGCATGGGGGTGGGGTTTATCCCATAGATTCAAACGGAATTTTATTATGGATACATGTGTAAAATAATATACTTTCGTTTTGAAAAAGTGTGATGGAGAATCCCATTCAGAACTTATGGGTGTAACCCTCTTTTTTGTTTATTTTGGTTTTTTTATAGAAAATAAAGTATGTGCAATATACTAATAAAAATGTAGATATTAATGTGTATGAACTAAAGTAAGAACTAAATTATGAATGTAATGAAATTTATGCGAAATAAGGAATTTAAAGAGAAAGGGAAGGAATTGGATCTTCTTTGAAGTTTGATCTTTGATCTTGGATGAACTCCCTTAAATGTGAGATGAATATTGAATGAGAGAGAATGTTATCTTTCCAAATTGGGTATGAAAAGGATGGGAATGTAAGCTTGAATGGAATTTCATATGGAGGAACTTCGCTGATTTCGAGAGAATGTTGTTGAGATCATTGATTCTAATGGATATGAGGTGTGTTTGGAAGTGAGGTCATGCTTAATTTTTATAGGGTCAGAGGTGGCGATGATCAGAATTTCTCTAGTCCTGCCTATTTTCAGGTGACCCTAGATACAGAGCCAATAGGCAGGAAACTAGACCTCCCAATTGGCAGTCACGTGCATATTTTTTTTTAAAAATGGTCATATAATGTAATCCATTGATCTGAATCACGCACGGGTAATGTTTTTATAAAGTTAATTCAAAGACCTTCAAGAGTCTTTTGGTCCGCTCCCGGGTCCGGGAGTTGACTTTGGGTCAAATGTGGCTCGAAAGCACACGTTGGTCCTTTAGACAGGAGATTATCGGACGGAAATAGATCGTTCGTACGCACAGTAAGTCAGAATCATGCATGGGGTGTATATTTATAAAGTTTAGGAGATGTACTTTGACATTCCAAAGAGCTTCGCTCAGTTCAAAAAGTTGACTTTGGTCAATGAGGGCCCAAAAATGCCCGATGATCTCTCAGAGTAAAACGAATTGTTCGTCCAAATCGTAAGTCTGAATCACGCATGGGGTAGACCGTTAGAAAGGTTATTTAGTAACCTTTGAATATTAATTTAGTCTCATTCGAGCTAAAGAGTTCACTTTGGTCAAATGGATCCTGGGAGCGCCCGACAGCCTCTGAATCGATTTTTAGTAGTAAAATGAGTCATTTGTCTTAACCGTTATGCCGATTCGTGCATGGGGAAAACCATTAGAAAGGGAATTTATACCCCTTCAGAGATTCAAATAGCTTTGGCTCTGATGATAGAGTTGACCAATGTTAAATGGGGCTCGGGAGCACCCGGTAGCCTCTAGATCAGTGCTCAGAGTGTGACCTAGGGTTTGTAGTGAAATGAGGAGGTGTTAGGGAACTAAGGAGAGACTTAGGGGGTCCTATAATATGGTGTCTAGAGATCCCATTGACGGGTGAGCTTTGAACTGAAAGCCATCGAATAGACACCACATGATGCTTTAAAAAGAGGTCAATGTTAAGGACCTAGGATAAGACCGATTCAGAGGGTCGAGGCCAATTTTAAGGACCTAAAAATAATGTTGGGGATGGACAATTTTATGGGTAGAGGTCAATTCTGAACTAAAAGAGGTGATGACGGAGGGCCGAGGTCAATTCTGACCTAAAAAGAGATGGCGACGAGGTGACGACCAAGGGTCGAAGTCAATTCTGACCTAAAATAGGTGACGATTGAGGCCAAGATTAATTTTTACGTAAAAGAGGTGAAAATTGAGGGAAGAGGGCAGTTATGACCTAAAAGAGGTGACGATCAAGGGCCGAGGTTAATTCTGACCTAAAGGAGGTGACGACCAAGGGTCGAGGTCAATTCTGACCTAAAAGAGCTAACGACTGAGGACCGAGGTCAATTCTGACCTAAAAGAGGTAACAATCGAGGGTTGAGGTCGATTCTGACCTAAAAGAGGTGACGACTGAGGGCCGAGATCAATTCTGACCTAAAAAGAGGTGACGATCGAGGGTTGAGGACAATTCTAACCTACAAGAGGTGACGATCGAGGGTCAAGGTCAATTCTGACCTAAAGGAGGTGACGATCGAGGGTTGAGGTCAATTTTGACCTAAAAGAGGTGACAATCGAGGGCCGAGGTCACTTCTGACCTAAAATAGGTGACGATTGAGGGCCGAGGTCAATTCTGACCTAAAACAGGGTGACCAAAACTGAGGGTGAAAGCTAATTCTGAGGGCTGAGGTTGTAACTTCCTTTGAGGAAATTTGGAGACTCTACTGCGGATATGTATCTTACGGTTCCATTGGAGATTGTGCAGCAGCATTTGATTTTAGGTTCCGTTTGGGAATAGGGAATTATTCGAGGGTTGTTTCTCAGCTGGGGAAATGTTGGTTTTTGTGGTGTCCTTTGGAGATGTTGATGAGGAGGATATCCAATTGTTTTTGGGAATTCCACTGGGGAAGTGAGAGTTCTGCTGGGGAGATGAGTGTGGTAAAAATGTTTTTCTTCGTAAAAAAAGTTTTAAAATTCATTTGGTTTATTTAGGAATATTTCGAGGATTTTTATGGATTTTTTTAGCATTTTGGGGGAATTTTTGTACGAAATTTTAGAAAGGGTACCGACCGGTGATCAAAGGTGAAAAGTAGCGTGTGTCAAGACGCTAATCATTGTTTTCGTTTCACCTCCTCAATAAAAAAATCTAAACTTATGACTACACTCAAAAAGGGAGCATAGCGGCCAAGTCCGGGTATTGAAAATTAACAGAGACAAGTTGCTAGAATTTAATGGATTTAATACTTCTCAATAAAAGTGTAAAAGATAATTTTCTAACTAAAAAGAAAAGATAATAAAGAGAAAGATTAAACTAGGTGAGGGAAAATTAAACTAGATTAACAAAGAGAATAAAAACTATAGGTTGCGTCGAATATTGCTCACCTCGAGTTAATTAGTATAAAATGGTTACATGGGTCGACGAGTTATTAAGACTGCATCTCGTTTCGACAGTTAATTAAATAAAGAGTTGTCACACCCCTAAATTAGCATAAAAGTCGAATATGATTTTGGCATCAACAAATATCCCAAAAATTATGCACGCAAGGTTGTAAGCACGGAGCATACATGATATACCCCGTCAAATCCCCTAGGCGTAATAACTAGGACAACGCACTCGAAATAGACCTGTAAACTCCATCACCAAAGCAAAGCAACACATCAACCCTAGGTGAGTTCAATCCAACACAACCTAGACTAAACTATCTATTAATCGTGATAAACAACATAAATAAACCAACTAATTAAATTACACTACACAAATTAAACTAGACTTGAAATAAATGGAAAACATGAAAAAATAGGGCACAAAGCATAAACAAAAGAGAAGAGATAATGAATAGTAATATGATCTTACATTAAATGGATACACCAAAGAAAATGGAGGAGCGGGGCACTCCACAAATATCCTCAAAGTTCTCTAACCTAAAATGAAATATATTCCCCAAGAAAAGCCCCTAACACTCTATTTATACCCCCAAATAAACCCCCAACAAAACCAAGCCAAAAAACCCAAAATAAGTCAATTTTCATCCATATCAGATGGGACCGGTCGAGCTCATGTTTGGGACCGGTAGACCGTGGTTTTGGAAATTTCCTTGAGCTGGAGATAGCCCACTTTTCCTATTTGAACCAATTTTGACACGTTGCACGGAAACGGTTATAACTCCCTCATACGGAATCAAAATGAGGCGTTGTCAGAACCGATGCGAAGCTAATTCAATTATATACATGGTTCTGTTTTGAAACCCTCCAAATTATGCAGTATGAAATTACCAAAATTCCCTTGAAGTAGAAGAAAATACCAAAACCTTCTGGAAATGGCCATAACATCCACATACGGAGTTAGAATGACGCACGGTCAGTGTCCACGGAAAGATAATTTGATGATCTACATGTTGGTAGCTTTATTCCATAAAAAATAGTGAGTTTGAAAATACCAAATTGCCTTTTAAGTAGCATTCGATGATGGAACTTCTTCGAAATGCAACCGAACCTCACTTTTAGCGTTCCAATACCTACAAAAGCACAATTAACCCCTGTAAAACATATATATGTCCAAATATGAGGTTTTCTAGTTAACAAGGATAAATATAGACATTAAGAACGTAAAAGTGCTAGAATGCATAAAGATAAAGGGCGCAAATATGCAATATTCGTGATGTATCAACCGGTATAGCGTGAGGGGTGACAAACGGCAGTGGCACTGTCTTTTGGGGTACCTAGATTAGGTGGAGGGATAATACCGATTGTTAGGTGGCAGGGAGATGTCGATCGGCATGCCCCTTAGCTTCCTATAAAAGGGGGCGGGTTCTCCTCATTTTTCATAGTTTTCTGACTTGCCTTCTTCTGCAATTACCTTATGTGAAGTGTTTTAGCTTTTCAAAACCAAAGGATGGTTGATTTCTCAAGCAGCACAACACACATGGTGTGGCTCGATGCTAACAATTGGCAAACTCGGAATTGAGGGCTAGGGTGCCCCTTGCTTTGGACAGCGAAAACTCTTTTGACTCATTAGAGCTAGTGGCGGATAGGGATGGTAATTTAACCAGACCCGTAGGATTCTCTCCCCGCCCCGTCCCACCCCTAATGGTTCGGGTTTTAAAACCCGATTAATGAATTAGGAGCGAGTACAGGTTTTTAAAAAAATCCGTTTATTAAATGGAGCATGTTAGGAGTTAAGTTAAATACAACGCCCCCCCCCCCCCCCGATTTAACTTATACCTACATAATTACCATTTATATGTATTTAAATTACAATTGAACCATATATATGTACACACACACTAAAAAAACCATTATTTGTATGTTAATTTTGTAAAAGATCGATGTGGAAACTTGGATTGACAATTGGGGGATTGTCTCACATATTGAAATACGATTCATTATAGACCTCTAAGACTATAATGTAATAGTTTTTATTTTACTATTTTTAAAATAAACCCAACCCGTAGGAGCCCCGCCCCACCCCATTTATCAAATGGGGCGGCTTAGGAATTAATTTAAATAAAAATCGCCCTGCCTCGCCTCGCCCTGTCCCGCCCCGTTTATTAAATAGGGTTGGTTAGGGTTTTGGAAAATTCGCCCCAAACCCGGTCTGTTGCCATCCCTAATGGCAGATGATAGGACCCTCTTGTTCGAGCCGACGGGTCATCGCTCTTCTAGAGTAGTGAACCTTAACGGCTATATAAGTATTGATGACTTTTGGTATTCTTTTCCTTTTTCTTGGTGATATTTTCTTATTTCTTGAATTTTGACAAGGATTTTTGCTTTTCTTTATTTCTTGATAGTTTGATGTCGAATCTGCATGCTCGAGGGATGATGGGGCTTAAGGACATTTGGGAGCGACTTCAGCCTGTGGTGCATTGAATGGTATCATCAGCCGATTTTAAGAAACTGGCGTCTGCACTGAACAAGACGCCTCATTCTACGGTTGTTCTTTGTGCTCTGGGGGAGAGGTGGTGGGACATCACCCATACCTTTTATTTTGGCTTGGGAGAGATGACGGTGACTCTGATAAATGTGAAGCAGCTGCTGGGGCTGGATTATAATGGGGTATAGATTGAGGTGGATAGGACTTTGAGGGTGATGCCGGAGGCGGTGACGACAATGTTGGGTGATATGAAGAAGGTAGTTTCTGTGGACTCTCTTCGTTTGTCTCTTTTGAGGGAGTTATTGCTCAGGAAGAGGATTAATGAGAGTGACGGGTAGCAGGTGCGGCAGATGGCCCATTTATTTATTTTGCTAGTGTTGGGGGGTTTCTTGGTGGCAACGAGTGGCGACGTCGTTCACTTGTGGTTTTTGCCATTCCTAAGGGTGTTTTTGAACATCCCTATTTATGACTTGGGGAGCCTGACCTTAGCGAACCTTTATTATTCTCTTTATGAGTTCAATCGGTGCTACCGATAAACGTGTACTGGGGGACACATATCTTCTTGAGGTATTCTTTATTTTTTGCATTTTTCTTTTATGCATTCGCATTTTCCTTTATGCGTTTTATTCTTGATTTCTTGATCGTCGACCTTTTGTACTTTGTAAACATGGTTCTGTTGGGTTTAACACCCAATTTATATCTTTGAAGGATGAGTTTGTCAATGACTGTCGAATGTACCGAATGCCGAGGTCCAACCGACAATCGAAGAAGTCTCTCTCTCTGGAGGCGATGCATCAGGTCTTGAACGGCTTGACGAGTGAGAGGTTAAATCCTTCTTTCTCTTCTGAGGTCGTTTTCCCCTTGGATGACCCTTTTCAATATTGATATTATGCTCTTGTCGGGGAATTTGTAGGTGACCTTCTATCCATGGGGGAATGCTATTCAGCATATAGGGTTAATTGGGGGAAATGCACAGATGCGGAATTTGCTGGCACATGAGTTTGGTGACTCTTAGTACCTCGGGGAGAGAGTAATCTGGAAGATTATGGAGGATGAGGTTGTAGTGCCACCGACGAGTCCCCCGGTATATAAGAGGCGAGTGCGGGAGATGTCGTATGATGCGCGGGTAGTGATGATGATGGGTGAGCCTTAATCATCATATATCGACGTGGCGGTGATGTATGGCTATATGGATTTTGTGTCGAGATGGTTGATGTCATCCAACATATATCACGTGATGCCTCTCTTCGTGCGGGTTCGAATCGCCCAGTTGGGTCTTCCAACAGTGCAGGCAGTGCGTCGACATCAGGGACGGCGACGACCTCGGAGGTTCCATTTGTACAGATGGCCACTCCTACTTACAATATTCGGCGGGCTGACGGAGGGTCGGTGCAAATGCCACACCATCCTAATGTGATGGATCCGGGGAGTTGGGCTTGACAGAGAAAGCTCTCCGTCCAAAGGTATACTTTCCATCTCTTTATCTTTTTTATTTTCGAATTTCTTTCTTGGCCTTAAACTGACTGATTTATTCTTTTATATTTTCCTTGTAGCATATTTAGGTCTCCACTACTTGGCTGAGGGATATTAGGGATTGGATATCTTTGGCAACCTCCCATATTCGTGATACAATTCTGATTCCTTTTTTTCTTGTGCCATCTACCTTGTTTGAGGAAGGGTATGGCTCGAGGGGTGGTTGTACGTCGTCTCGTCACTGGGGGAAGAGAGCGCGTCGCATGGAAGGAGGCTCTTAGAGAGAGAGAGAGAGAGAGAGAGAGAGGTTGGTAGGTGATGATAGGTGGGAGAAAGAGAGGGAGAAAATTGGGTTCGGGCTGAGTCATGTTGTATTTCCTTATTTTCGTGCAAAAATGATGTAACGTAGCAAAAATATATGCAAATAAAGTTTTTGCTAACCTTTCATTTTTAGTGGCTAATGTGCATGCTCTTTTTTACTTTGTTGCTGAGACCATAAAAAGAATTGAAATTATGGATAAAGATTTTATTTTAAAATGGGATGAGTAAAACATAAGGATAAGGAATTTCAGAATTCCCTTAAATAAAAATTATTTTTATTGAGTTTTTTACATTGACAAAAAAGGAAAAAGGGGATTTTCCAAAAATAGCCGATCATCATGACCCCTGTCCTGCGAATCATCATATCAGTTCAGTCCAATCAACCCAAGTCTTTGATTGCACTTTCTTTAATTTCCTGGTACTTAGTGGGGGTAAGTTTCCCTCCGATTTCTGCAGGGTCCCTTGTCTTTGTTTGAGGGTTTTCAAGTATAAATAGGGGTGTGTGTGGAGCATTTTGTTCACACCTCCACATTCCTTATCTTTTATATTATTCTTACTTACTTATATTCTTATTTTATGATATGGCTCTCCCTGGTAGTGTTGAGTTTGTAAACTACTTCGAAACCTTGGAAGCAATGTGTTCCTACAACATTGACTATGATGCTTTCAACATAGGACGAGTCTCTTTATGGTGCAATCGTCTTATAAATTGGAATATGTTGATGTCTGTCATATTGGGGACAAATCCCAACCTTGCTGTGGTTATGCCTGAGTTTTCTCGATCCCCTAGGGAACTGTTAGCGAGACTTCTATATATCTCGACTTCTGTAGTCAGGTCATTAGTCATGGGATAAATGGTTTCTTTTCTTGTGGTGCTGCATTCTATGCATTTGCAGGATGTTGGTGATGCCGACTATGCTGGAGCCGTCATTTTGGGTCTGGTTTCAAAACTGTTATTGGTGACTGGGAAAATGTTAGTGGACCCACAACTTGCAGCCATTATTTCCTAGATGTCATACCGTCACAACTCTACAGCGGTTATACTGACCAAGACTCTAAATGGACTGGATGCCTGGCAAGAAAGCCATTCCAAGTTTCTAAGGGATAGCCCCATAATGCTATTCATGTGATTGTAAGATATTTTGTATGGTGGTCCCACCCGAGTATCCTTTTCTAGTGGTGCCAAATATCTTCTCACATTATTTTATTAGTGTAGGGATGGACATCAAGAGCTGGGAGAATTAATTTGTGGAGTACGAGGCCCGAGGCTTGCATTAGTCAGTGCCTTGGTAGGGGGAACTGAACCCATTCTGGAACTCAGAGAATACCAATATGTTCGTTTAGTTGGTCTCGGGCAGACTTCTTTCTACTTTCCCTGGCGATTTTTACGCCAATTTAGCTGGGAACGGATTGTGCCACCTCGGGCACTAGACTTCTTTCATGTGAAGTATCTGATAGAGCGTATGCGCATGCGACTTAGCTCTTTATGGTAGAATCGTCAACCATCGACTCATCCATCCCATTCTATTGGAAGAGTCTGGCATATTTTAAGGGATTACATGAAGTGGTTGTGGAGAAAGGTAGTTGCCAAGATGCTGGCTGTGGAGACTGGGCAAAGGTGGTTCGCCATATTTGAAAACATGGATGGAGATGTTGTGGTTTTCCCCAAGCTAGTCCGGGCTTATCATTCTATGGAGCGTCTGCAGCACTCCATTCAGGCAGGGGAATTTTAGGGATCCTAAGATGTGGGTGATGATGGGGTTGGTTCTTCTGGTAACTACGGGTAAGATCCCTAAGGAGTGTATTTGGGAAGCTTTTATAATAGGTGTTTTGGGAATAATTTGTGGGTTATTCTGGTTGTAGTGGGGCTTTTTTTATTTTGATTTTAGGAAGGTAAGAGCATACTGACAAGGGAAGTCGTTTGACTCCTTATGTTGATGTAATTGTACTGGTATTTTCAAATAATGGAATAAAAACATTTTTGATCATCTAGTTGTGCCTCTCAATGGCTTTTTTTTTACATTTGAATTATCTATACCAATCGCTAAGGTATACATAATCCTTTTTCCCATATATATGATAAAATAAATTATCGTTCTCGGGTATAAGAAAAGAATAGCACTTTGTGAAAAATAAGGGGGTCGTACTCATGTTAAAGGGTATGAGTTGCCTACGTACCTTTGGGGGTTTTAAAAATTTTCTGAAATTCATTTTTGAAAGCAAAACGAATTTTTTTAGAGGATCAGGCCTCACGTAGTTCTGAGTAAAAGGAAATGAATAGATTTTTTTTATTTTTTTTTAAGAATAGAATGGAGACGAGAAGAGTCGTAGCGCGTCGAGATTTCGGACTAAGGGTTGAATTTCTTGAGACGTTCCAGGTTGACTGGATGAACTATCTCCTCTCCATCAAGTCCGATGAGCATAGTGTCATCGCCTGATAAGATCTTTTTTACAATATATGGGCCGCTCCAATTAGGCTTGAATTTCCCTTTAGGGTCCCAGATAGGCTCTACTATTTCTTTGAGGGCTAAGTCCCCTTCTCAAACACCACAGTCCTGGACTTTCTTATTGAATGATCGCGCTATTCGGCGATGGTAGCCTTGTATGTGATACAGAGCCTTTATTCTCCTTTCGTCCAAGAGTGATAGCTCGTCGAGACGGCTTTGATGCCAATCTTCCTCACTGAATTTTCTTTCTAGCATGACGTGCAGCGAAGGGATCTCAAGCTCTACGGGTAGGACTGCTTCCATGTCGTATACCAAAGAGTAAGGGGTAGACCTAGTAGAGGTTCGAACTGAAGTGCGATAGCCCCAGAGGGTGTAGGGGATCCGATCGGCCCAATATCGACAACTCCCAATCATCTTACTGACAATGGCTTTGAGATTTTTATTAGTAGCTTCGACTACTCCGTTGGTTTGAGTTCGATAGGGGGGATATTTCTGTCTTTGAATTCCATACTCGTCGACCACCTTTGTAACCTTTACCTCAAAATTCAACCCGTTGTCTAACACCAGCTCATACGGGACCCTATATCATCAAATGATGTTTTTTTTAATATAAAATTGGCCACTTTCTTGGCATTCAAAATTGCATATGACTCGGCTTCAATCCATTTAGTGAAGATGTCAATGTCAACTATTATGAACTCATGCACATTGTATGTTTTGGGTGTAACATTCCCTATGATGTCAATGCCCCATGTAGAGAACGATCCGGGAGAAGTCATGTTGTACAATTTTCGCAGAGGCAGGTGTTGTAGGTTAGAAAGCTGCTGACATTTGAGGCATCTTCGAATGTAAGTTATGCAATACTAAACCATGGTAGTCCAGTAGTAACCTTATAGAATGACCTTCTTGGTGAGCATATAGCCATTCATGCGGGGTCCGCATTCCCCGTTGTGGATTTTCTGCATTATCCCTTCAATGTAAGCCCCTGCAATGTAATACAAATGGGTTCCATTGAAGTTTTTCTTAAATCGTGTTTTATCGCAGATAATGTATTGGGCAGCCAGTCTGTTGAGGGTTTCTCGGTCTTTCTTGTCAGAACCTTGAGCATACCTACCATATTTGAGGAGGTGCCAAATATCTTAGTACCAGCACTTGGTTTTATGATGAGCTCAATATGGTAAGAGTGGGTTGTTTGATCTTGCTTTTGGACAAGTAGAGGAGCTATGGTTATTCCTTCGAGCATGTCAATCATGGAGGCTAAGGTAGCAAGGGCATCAGCTAGGTTATTTTTTTCTCGGGGCAAATAGTGGAAGGTGATTTCTTGGAATTGGGAAGCTAGCACTTCTAGGTGGGCATGGAAGGGTAAGAGTTTCTCGTCCTTGACTTTCCATCTTTTGAGCACTTGACCGGTGATGAGGGTTGAATCTCCATAGACAACAAGGTATTGAATTCCTTTTTTAGGGCAACTTCGAGGCCTACCGTGCACGCCTTGTATTCAACCATATTGTTGGCGCAAGGAAAATCTAGCTTGATGGAAATAGGAGTGTGAGAGCCATCAAGGAAAATTAGGAATATCCCAATGCCATACCCCTTCTTTTTGGCAGCGCCGTCGAAGAACATTTTGCCATCGGAGGTCTTTTCGGGAAGTAAAAAGGATATTTTCATATGGTAATTCGAAAATCTAGACATTGGCTTCTTCCATAGGGTAGTCAGAGATAACTCTTCCTTTCATGGCTTTTTACGTGACATACACGATATAAAACTTGACTAAAAGCATCAACCAACGGGCCATTCAACTAGACTAGGCGGGTTTCTGGAGTAGGTACTTGATAGGATCCATTCGAGATACAAGTTTGATAGGAAAGGCGATCATATAGTGCTGTAACTTTTGGGTGACCCAGATAAGAGCGACACATATTTTCTCCAAGGCAGTTCGTACCCAACCAACTTACGACTGGCATAGTATATGGATCTCTCTTTATGGGTTTCTTTAAGGTATTGGGCTAGCAAATCCCCAACTGCAGTATCTGGTACGATTAGGTATAGGAGTGGGGGAAGACCAGTCTGTGGTGGCATGAGAACCGGAGGTCAGGTTAGGTATTATTTTATTCGATCAAAGGCTTCTTGGCAATATTATTTCCAAACCATGGTCAAATCCTTTTGAAGGAGTTAAAGATGGGCTCATAGATAGAAGTCAACTGGCTAATGAACCATCTAATATACTGTAATTTTCCCAGGAATCCTCGAATTTCCTTCTCCGTTAGGGGTGGTGGCATTTTGATTATGGCTTTCAGTTTGGCAGGATTTGCTTTTATCCTTTTCTCACTAACCATGAATCCCAATAATTTCCCTTTGGTAACACCAAAGACATATTTTTGTGGGTTAAGTCGTATCTGGTATTGCCGCAGTCGCTCGAAATATTTTTGGAGAGCGAGAACATGACCCTCTCTAGTCTTAGACTTGATAATCATATCACTATCATTCACATAGAGCTCGACTTCTTTGTTTATTAGATCATGCAAGATAGTTGTGGCAACCCTTTGGTGGGTGGTCCCTACGTTATTTAGACCAAACGGCATAACGGTGTAGTAAAAGGTTCCCCAAGGGTGCTAAATGTGGTTTTGTTTTGATGATTTGGGTGTATTTTGATCTGGTTGTATCCAATAAACCCATCAACGAATGACTTGAGAATGTGAGCGCGACTTGCTGTATTGTCCACAATTATGTCGGTGTTAGGTAATGGGTAATCATCCTTTGGAGAGGCCTTGTTCAAGTCTCGATAGTCAACGCACATGCGAACCATCACTCCAAATTTCAACACGGGTATGATATTATCTAGCCATGTGGGATATTCGATCACACAAATGAAACCCATGTTCAATTGTTTGACCACTTCTTCCTTAACTTTGAGCGACCATTCGAGGTGGAGCTTTCACAATTTTTGTTTAATCAGTTTGCATTCTAGGAGAGTAGGAATCTCGTGTTGAGATATCTCGAAATCAATATCGGGGTTTCAACATAGGACCATGCAAAGATATCCATAAATTCCTTCAGTAATTCCTCCAGTTGTGCGTGCTCATGCTCGTCAAGGGTGGCCCCTATCCTAATCTCGTGCAGTTGGCTACTAGAATCGAGATTAATAACGACAGTTACATCTTCATTAACTTGAACGTGATTTTATTGTTTGTTATTAACCTTATTTAGATTAGTTAAGAATTGTTCATTTACAAAATCATCATCATCATCAAGAGTTTGATTAGAATCAAGAAAATTTATGTAAGGCACAATAAGATACTCAAAATCTTCATTTATTTCATTGGTAGGAAAAACATCATTGAGAGCCTCATCAAAGGAGGTTTTGATTACATCATAGTAAGGAGGAAAAACATGAGAAGAAGAAATGGGGTAAACATCAAGGTTAGGTTAAATATCATCTCATGAAACTGGTACAGCATGCCAGTTGAGGAGAGGAGCATCAACAACTTTGATCAGGCATAATGGATCCGATGATGTAGCCCTTAAGTGGATCATGTAGATTCCCATCCCCAATATCTGTAAGTTGAAAGAATCCTCAAAGTCACTTCCCTCAAAATCTTTGGTATATATTATGGTCTCTTCAATGTATAGTTACACTTGGTACTGAGAACTTTGGCCCATGAGTAGTTGTATTAGAAAAATATTTCCATTTTGAGCTTCATCTTCTTGTCCTCATGATCATACCATGGTTCAGGAAAGCCGCAAAAGTGGAAATATTCACCCTCTCTGATGAATTTTCCATTTAAGGAGTCTCTTGTGATAGTCTTGGCACTTTCTAGCCTTATTTTTAGCTGAGGTAGGAGGAGCATTCTGAGTTCTTTTACAGATGGCTGATAACCCAAGCTACAAAGAGGAAAAGCTTTATTCAACATAATGAGTTCAAGTATCCCTTGTTGTCTTTATCACATCACCAGTCCGGGCATGAAGTGCATGTTTTTGAACATCTGGATCACATTGACATTATATTATGGACAAACCTTATTTTGAAATCATACCCTCTTGGGAGTAGAAGTGTTTCAACTCGAAAGCCTAATAAAATCATATCATTCGCCCCGTGTTGTATCTCAAGTACTGGGTTACTGGTTCTTACATTATCGGTATTATCGTCGTCGCCCAAGATGGTGATGACCTGCCCATTGACGAATAATTTTAATTTTTGATGACGAGAGGAAGACACGCCCTTGATACTATGGAGCCATTATCGTTCGAATAGCATATTGAATTAGGCTGGGATATCGATGACTTGGAATTCAACAACTTGATTTATACGGCCAACCCCTATTGCAAGCTTTATGGATCCCATAACTTCTTGACGGGTATTATCATAGTCACATACTGCGATAGAGGTTAGAGCAAGGTCGCCCACTTTCAGTCCCAAACAATTAAGGGTCCTCAATGGGCAGACATTAAGACCTGATCCATCAACGACAAGTGAAAGTGGGATGATTTTTCCCATGACTTCGATTGAGATATTGATATCATAATTATGGTTTGGCCTAAATTTAGGGATATCTTCTTCGGAGAATGAGAGCATTATATTAGAGGTTAGAGATCCGACCAGATTCACTACCTCTTCTAGCGTGGTTGAGGGAGGAACTGTACGTCATGTGAGTAGCTTGATCAAGTCATTCTGATGCAGTTGGAAAGACATTAAGAGTCCCCACAAAGTGATGTTGGCTTGGGTTTTCTTCAACTGGTCGAGAATATTGAATTCCTCGTGAAACACCTTATACTCTTGACTCACTTGAGTCTACATTGTATAAGTGCTCATCTAGTTTGGAAATAGTGACAAAATTGAGTCCCTTCCCTACATTCCAAAGAGCCTCAAATCTTTTATACAATTCATTCCTCTTGTTTGATTAATCAAAGGTATATTCACAAACACTCACACACATTAGGACTGCACACATGGGTCATATATTGCATAAATTGGTTGTATGTGTGTTGTGTGTGGTAATTTCCTTTAAAACTTTTTTTTATAATTTCTTGGGGAATTTATAATGTTTTTTAAAATAATTTTTTCTTAATTAAAATTGGGATTAAAAAGCTTTGGGGTCAATCTGTAAATGTTGATTGTTGGTTTTATTCCTATAAAGTTCACTTGGGTAGAAACCGAAAGCGCTTGAGACATTAAGGGTGTTTGTGTAATTTATTTGAGACGCGTGTGTGAGGTTCGATATTAGCCCTATACATGTCGCCCTTCTACTAGTTGGATTTGTGTTTCTTTTAAGAGACAAAATCGTTATTCATTATCGGCCCTTGGATTGATCTTATCAACGCTCTGCATGCGTCCAATCCTAATCCCTGTGAAACTCTCTTAGCCAATCAGAAAGCGTTTAACTCACCACTTCTCTTAAACCGTTGGATGGAAGTCAAAAGGCCAAGACTAAATCTCAGACTTTAGATTCATCTCAGCCTTCTCGATCCTTCTCAGCCCACTATAAAAGGAGGCTCACCCTGAGCCTTTGAGAGACTTTTTCCACTTCGTTTAATTCGAGTGAGAAGAGAGAAGAGAGAGAAAAGAGAGAGAAACCAGAGAGAGAATAGAAACCTTAATTCGTTCAAACACCTTTTTAAACCCTAAACCTTTTTCCAAAAACCAGTTTACACCAAACACCATCCCTGAGTGTTTGAGAGTTTTTGAGTGTTGGTTTGAAAGCTGTTTCGTGGTTTAACCTCTTCATTTTAAGATCTTGTGTACAACTTAAACATTAGGTTATATTTGTATTTCTGTTTCATAGAAATCATAGATCTGGTCATTTTATGTTATATTACAGTTAGATCTGCATTCTTAGTTTCTCGCCTTTAGAAATCTTTTGTTGATTATTTTCTATAAATATTTTTATCTTCAAAATCAACAAAATCATTTTCTGTTTCTAGTTCTTTGGAAACAAGACCTTTGACCTAGTTGGAATCACACTTGGCAGTTTTCAATTTTAAAACCCTGAAATTGATTAAGATCTTGAATCGTCTTCCAAGCAAGATAGCCATGGATTCCAAGATCATTTTAAAGGTCAAACAAGATTTTATTTTCTTAAGAATAGAGAAATTGAAAATCACAGCATATAAATCTGATTTGTAATTTGCTAGGACTGTTTGTATAAATAAGCGTGAGTGTGAGTGCATGCATGTGTTAGAGCACCATCATAAACACTCACACACTACAACACTGAAAGTTTTGGTAATAAGATCTTGAAGCAAGAGTCGACGTAAAGACTGTAACAAAGCGAAAGTTAGCAAACTAGGAGAACCGCATCAGCAATCAGAACTGTAGAGAAATTAGAAGGAAACCAATGGGTACATTTCTAAACTTGTATAGGACTAATTAGCATGCATGTGTGTTATATAGTTTGTAACTGATATATTTTGTTTTAGTGGATTTTTGGTTTGGACTTAGAAGTCACCGTGGATGTTTCCTCAGTTGGGTGAGGTTTTACCACGTTAAAAATCTCTAATCACTAATCTTTCTACATTTCCTCATCTCATTCTTGCTGGTGTGCTGGTGTGCTGATTTTATCTTTTCAAGTTTTGTTTTTCAAAAGTAGTTAACAAATCTTAAACTGATCTCGTGCATGTTTTATTAAACACATCTTGTGATTAACCTGATTTGATTTAAAGAAAAGAGTTTCCTCAAAAAACAGTTCGGAGTTACTTAAATAGTTTAATCTTATATTAAACGTCTTTAGTAACAGTTTTTCAATTGGTATCAGAGCTTTGGAAATCTTTTTAAAAGATATTGTGTTTCTGAAATTATTTTCTTGAAATAAAAACAATGGATGAGAAAAATGAAAGATTTGGCAACTTGACCAGACCTCCACTCTTTGATGGAAACAACTTTGCTTACTGGAAGGTAAGAATGGTTGCTTTCATATAAGGAACCTTGGGAGATTATGTATGGGATATTGTTGAAAATGGATACACTTATCCTACTAAACCAGCCACCGAAGGAAGTAATGAGAGGATTAAGAAAGCATTAAGTGAATTCACACAAGAAGAGAATCAAACTTCTTGAAACAACAACTAAGGCAAGAATGCCATATTTATGTCCATAAATTAACATGAGTTTAAAAGGATCTCATCTTGTGCCACTTCTAAGGAAGCTTAGGATACACTGATCACTGCACATGAAGATGAAATAATAGGTGGCCAACCCAATACTCTAATAATCACAGGAATCATAAATGGTCCATTCTCAGCATCACTGTCGATTAAAATAATAGTACGAGATAACCACCAATTATTTTAGAAAATGGACTGTCAATAAAAGAAAATTTTGAAAGTAAAAGAAAAACATTTAGACAATCCCATTTGCAAAAACGGTGGGTATCAAAAACCAACAATAAAAAATGACAATATAAAAAATAATCACCGAATAAGCTGTCGGTGCACAGACTAAAACAAATAGTTACACCGAGTATTACATTTTAATATTTACAATATAATAAATAAGTGTAACGCTTGGGCAAACGCGCCCTAATAAATAACTGAACATAACTAGAGTAAAATGGGAAGAAGCGTTTAGACAATAACCTACAACATCCGCAATATGCCGTAGCTCCATGACAACCGAAATGGAAATGTAAATATAGGTGTCCATGCGGTAGAGCACCTGTACGGCAAAGAGCATATGAAAAGCAAAGAAATATAGATACGGGTCAGGGACCGGTTTGATATGATTCCCATGTGAATAAAATGCATGATAGTTAAGTGCGTAATTCTCTCGCGGTTAACAATAACATTTCTCACCTCTCAATCTAAAAGCAACCTAGCGTAATATCAATGCTGATGTTCTAGTTAAACAAAGAACAGAAGGCTAACTTCTCTCCAGTCATAATACTATGCCCTTATTCGTGCGTGGGGTGTCTCGCAAAGCGAAATCTAAACAAGGACCCCCCCCCCGATACACTACTACTAAGCAAGGTTGATCGTCGAGATACGTTAGACCCTCAGTACAATATTAATTTATATGTATATAGCTTTAGCTACCAAGTACTACGAGCTAACTTCTCCCCAGTCATAACACTATGCCCTTATTCGTGCGTGGGGTGTCTCGCAAAGCGAAATCCAAACAAGGAACCCCCCGATACACTACTACTAGGCAAGGTCGATCGTCGAGATACGTTAGACTCTAAGTGCAGTATCAATATCATCTAAAAGCATCATTCTTCTTTCATTCTTTAGGAATGTATATGTAAATGGTACAAGATTTTATCAAATGTTTACCATACAATTTCATCATGTACACTTAGTTATTTCATGGTTCTATTCCTCATTAGGAGATATAATCATAGTTTTTATGCTCTTTGTGGCGTTTCATTGTTCTCTTTATGTCACTTTGTAAAAATACCTTCCTTATCAAGAATATCATCATCATCAAATGCTCTTTGTGGCATTTCATTGTGCTCTTTATGGCACTTTATCATGCTCTTTATGGCATATCGTACATCAAGTCCAACTTGATTTAGAATAGTTATAATCATATATATATGTATAACGATTCTAAGACTGCTCGTCCGGGTTTCCCCACTGTGCGCGCCCCTAAATGGCTATCATCTTCCAGGGCCTATTATTTAGACAACCTGGGATCCTACCGAAACGTCGGGAAGCGGCCATGTGCCTGCGGGATAGTCAAGACCACACCCGGAATCTCCTACCCATCGCAGAAAAATATATAATCACAAACGCTCACATGGCCTAGGGACTATATCCAGCCTGCGTTTTTAGTCATGGAGCTTCACCACAACGTGCGAACTTCCCTTAAGATAGCGATTTAGAGAGGGTGTGTATCCATACCTTTTTAACATTTATGAAAATCATCTTCCTTTTCATTTGAAAACATCCATTTTTACATTCTCAAAATCATTTGTACTTATTTATTAGTACAACATTTAATAATTATTCATTTCTTATTCTTATCATATTTTATTAATGACTTAAGACGCGAAGTGCCATTAACCTCAACTAGTCCCCAAGAATTTAATAAAATATCATAAACTATTAAAATGAATCTCCCTCAAGGAGTGTCTCCCAAAAGTCTCATCCTAAATATTTTTATCTCCAATTCATCTTTCGGTTAACTCCTATATTATTCGGAAATTAACCTACACAACTAGCCCTCGGGGTAAGCCTAATTATCCCACTATCCTAGGACATTAGTCTACCCAAAACCACTATCTAGGACTCCCCATTATTCCCCAAAGGAAGTTACCTAAACCTTGGACCTAAAAGAAAAAGGGCTAAAAATCAAACTAAGAAAATCTCACAAAAACAGGGGAACCGAATCGATTCGCCCTTGCGAATCGATTCGCTAAATAGCTGAATCGATTCGGTGAGCAAAACTGACTTTATGAAATTGTCCCAATTGATTCAGTATTAACCCGCATCGATTCGGTCTGCCAGACCTGTAGCCTATCCCTTATCCGAGTCGATTCGCCCCTAGGGCCGAATCGATTCGGTCCTGAAATCTTGCCTAGTTTGGGCTAGGGTTGTATGAACCCTAAAACCCCAAAATCTCAAATCTTCCATTTTATCCAACATCAACAACATCTAATTCTCCCAAATTATTTCTACACTAATAATAACTAATAGTTTATCCTCAAATCAAATTAAAACTAAGATTTAAGGGTTAAATCCTCAAAATCAACAAAGAACCCATTTAGGGTTTAAACCTCCAAAACTTAACTACACATGCAATTTATCACATTAAATAACATCTAGCAAGTACAAAACTTGCCTCGAGGTTCGTAGTCTCTGATCCACCTCCGGTAGCAATGGAAATCCGGCCCAAATCTCCATTTTCTCTCTTTTCTCCCATTTCTCCCAACTCTCTCTCTTCTCTCTCTCTCTCTCCTTTGGCTTTTCTCACAAATGAAGAAAGAAAAAGGGGTGGGGGACTTAAAAGGGTCTTAAAACACAAATGCCCTCTTTCAATTGCTAATACACCATTAAAATGACTCGTATCTACTTAATTGAGTCATAACGCGTTAAAAGTGCCCGAAATCCCAAAATACAATTTGGCACTTATTTCGACTATCTCAACTATTCTAAAAATAACCGTACCCCCTATTTTGGCATTCGAGAAAACGTGAACAAATTTTATGTTCTAAATTCATTTTATTTTATTAATTTTACCCAACTTAAAGTATAGGTCATAACCGTCATTTTACATACAACGACGCAATATATCACAACATAATGCTATTTACCTTCTCATACGGTAAATAGACAAAACATAGTAAATATTATCCCTTAATATCACGGGAAACAATATTTACTCCAACTTTCCCTATTTTATAGAATTAGCCCATCGGGAAAAATAATATAAAATAGCCGCTCAAAAGTCTGGGTTGTTACAGACACTAGAGTTAAGGATGTTAAAACTCAAATGCTTGTCCAGCAGTATAACTCTCTAATTATGTCAAATTCTGAATCCTTTGATGACTTTTATTTGAAATTGACTGACTTTGTGGCCAAACTGCATGCTAATGGGATAACATATAACAGACATGAAATTGTATCTAAAATTCTAAGATCTCTACCACAGAAATTTGATAACAAAAGATATGCTATTGAGAAAATGTGTGATCAAAATCTCACTCCTGAATTACTCAGTAGTAAACTAAGAACTGTGGAAATGGAGTTAGAATTTAAGAAACAAATGACCCAGTCCCATAGGAAACAGACTAGTTCCGACTTAAGTTTTTCCTCTAAGCTGATGAAACCTGAGTTTACTATTCCCATTGATGACTCTGATAAGGAATGTGACATAGATAGTTTGGATAATCAAATTGCCTTGATGTCAAAATAATTTAAGAAAATTGTCAAATTTATAAATAAATTGGAAAACAGGCAAGGCAAGCTAAATTATCTAACTCAGTCTAACTACAAACCTCATGAGAAAGGTCAAGACAAACATCACAAGGACATGAGACCCAACAAAGACTTCAAGAACATTGAATGTTTTAGATGTGGAAAGCTAGGACACATAGCACAAGACTGTAGTGTGAAACTGAACACTACCAAAAAAACATACTAGGGCCAACATTTGCAAAACATGGGATGATTCAAGTGATTCTGAAAATGAGGAACCTGAATCATCTGATGTTTTTTATCCTTGCATGTCTTTCTTTGCTAAGATAATCTACAATGATGATATGCCTATGTATGAGAATGATGATAATAGCTCTACTTATGTTGTTATGAATCATGCTACTACTGGTTTAGATGCTTTAATTTATAAAACTATTGTTAGTTCTAGCACGGTGTGTGTGAGTCAAAGGGAAAGCGATAATGACGATGTCAATGGATACGTGAGTTCAAGAATTGAATCCTTAGGGGTCACTTCACACACTACACTTAGTGATTCAGACACTAAATACCTCCCTGACATTCACACACTTTATGTGAAAACGTATAAGAAAAGCACTACACTAGAGAAGA
Source organism: Sambucus nigra (assembly GCA_949130495.1). Lineage (NCBI taxonomy): Eukaryota > Viridiplantae > Streptophyta > Magnoliopsida > Dipsacales > Adoxaceae > Sambucus > Sambucus nigra. The sequence goes on along the minus strand of OX422208.1, from coordinate 406,892,332 downwards.
TAATGAAGGATCTCACTAAAAAACTAAAAGATCTAAGTCTGATGGTTAAACTTAACGCTGAAGAGTATACTACCCAATGTCTAACTCATGAAAATGAAGTCAAAATTTTTTATCAAAAATTACAAAATTTGATTGAAGAAAATGAAACTCTAGAGAAAAAATATAAAGGGACATTATTAGAATTGGAATAATCCAAAGAGAAGACAACAACTGTTTTTAAAAAATTACAAAATTTGAAAATAATTCAAACTGTTTTGATGGTTTTGTTGCTGATTCAAAAACAAATTCTGATGATCGAACTGGAATAGGGTTTTTCTCAAATTTGAAGACAGAAACTAAAAACTTTGAACCAATCAAGTTTGTGTCAGAAGGCAAAAGACCTATAAAAACTTGTCCAGATTTTCATTCTCTAAAAATTGAGTTTGATGAAAAACATTCAAAGTTTGATATTGGGGAATCAAGTTTCTCTAAGTGTGAAAGTCCATCTAAGTCTAAGTATGTTTGTCCCCCGATTAGGAAGAGTGATTCTACCTTTCAAAATGTACTCCCTGGGAATAAGATTCAACCCCAAAATACCATGAAGCCTATATTTAGAGACTTTCCTAAGGAGATACCTTCCTTGAGTAATTTATATTGTTCTTACTGTGACTTATATGTTCATTCCATTGAAGGTTGCTACTCTAGACGTTTACTCAACCCTGTCTATAATACTCCTGTGTACCAAAACTTTAACTATTCTAGGAGAAGTCGTAACAATTATATTCTCCCTAGACAACCAGACAAAAACTCTAACTATAGAAAGAGAAAGACCAAACCTAAAAGATCATTTCCAAGAAGGATTCCTAGACACTTTCCTAAACCAAATGCTCATGTTGTTCATAAAATTAAACCTTCAACAGAAATCTAATGCTAGCAAATTTTATCAAATGAGAGCAAATAAGCGCAAAATGAAAACAAGAGTTATTTGGGTCAGAAAAGATGAGCTATTACCCCAGATGAAGTGTAACATTGTGATTACTGCTTTAAAAGATGAACACACTCCCTCTCGTTGGTATTTAGACTCTGGATGTTCAAAGCACATGACTGGAGATGATACAAAACTTTTAAACAAAACTAGCTTTGCTGGAGGAAAAGTTATGTTTGGTGATGGTGTATCAGCTCAAATCATTGGTAAAGGAACACTCCAAGAAGAAGGATTACCTTTACTTGAAAATATTCTTCTAGTGAAAGGTTTTAAGGCAAATTTACTTAGTATCTCGCAATTTTGTGACTCAAATCATACTATCAACTCTTCAAAGAATAATTGCAAAATTTTAAATGAAAAAGGTGAGTGCATAATTACAGGACTGAGGATTCCTGACAATTGTTATACTGTACAGAACAGTACTGAGGTCTGTAACATTGCCAGAATGGATGACAATGAGATATGGCATAATCTAATGGGTCACATAAATTACAAAAAATTTAGTAGATTATCTTGACAAAAAATAGTTAGAGGTATTCCCAAGATCAAACCTATTTTTAATATTGTTTGTGGATCATGTCAGGAAGGAAAAATTGTTAAGTCCCCTCATAAGAAAGTTAGAGATATCCTTACCTCTAAACCCTTGGAGATCATCCATATGGACCTAATGGGTCCTTCTCGAACAGTTAGTCTTTGTGGACACAGTTACATTCTTGTTATGGTTGATGACTACACCAGATTTACTTGGGTATCTTTCTTAAAACAAAAGTCTGACACTTTCCAAGATTTTTTGAAAATCTTACTTCGGATTGAAAATGAGAAATACACTCAAGTAAATAGAATTTGTAGTGATAGAGGTGGATAATTCATAGATACTGGTTTTATAGAGTATTATGACTATAATGGTTACAAACATGAATTTAGTGCTCCTAAGACTCCTCAACAAAATGGTATTATTGAGAGAAAGAATCATACCCTTCAAGAGATGGCACGTGTTATGATTCATGCCAAAACTTTACCAAAGTATTTTTGATAGAATCTATTCCTACTGCGTGCCACATTATCAATAGGGTCTATCTTAGAAATAATTCTAAGCAAACTTCTTACGAACTATGGTATAAGAAAAAGCCCAATCTTAAGTACCTTAGAACCTTTGGTAGTACGTGTTATGTCTGCAAAGACAGAGAACACTTATCCAAATTTGAGACTCGTGGAGATAAAGCTATCTTTCTAGGATATTCTCCCAATAGTAGAGCATACTGTGTCTATAACCTTTGCACTAAGACCTTAATGGAATCCATAAACGTTATTGTAAGTGACACTACTATAGAGAGTAAGACTGGAGAGCCAACTATTATGGAAGAGTCTGAAAATGTTTTAGAAAATGACTCTCTAGAAATAGATGATTCTTTACCAATTGAGACACCTGAAGTACCTAACTGGGTTTCTAAAGACCATCCCATAAATAACGTTGTTGGTAACCCTAGTGAACCTGTATGTACAAGATCTCAATTAAGAAACTATGCTCATTATGCATGTTTTGTTTTCCATGTGGAACCAAAGAATGTAAATGATGCATTGTATGATCCTCATTGGATTTTTGCAATGTAGGAAGAACTTCTTTAATTTGTCATTCATGATGTTTGGTATCTTGTACCTAAGCCTGATCACAAAAAGGTTATTGGCACACGTTGGATATTTAAAAATAAATCTGATAAAAGTGGGATAATCATTAGAAACAAAGCCAGATTAGTTGCGCAAGGATACTCTCAAATTGAAGGAATAGATTTTAACGAGACTTTTGCTCCTGTTACTCGCTTAGAATCTATTCGTCTTCTCTTTGCCATAGCTTTCTACTTACATTTTACGCTTTACCAAATGGATGTCAAATCTTCCTTCCTTAATGGAATATTGACTGAGGAGACCTATGTAGAACAACCAAAAGGGTTCATTGACCCTAAATATCCAAATCATGTCTTTCGTCTTAAAAAGGTTTTGTATGGCCTAAAACAAGCGCCAAGATCCTGGTATGAGCGCCTTTCCAATCTCTTAGATAAAGGTTTTAAGAGAGGTGGAAATGATCAAACCCTTTTTGTCAAACATTTTGACAAACATATTATTATAGCTCAAGTTTATGTTGACGATATCATTTTTGGATCAACTTCCCCTTCAGAAGTTAAATCATTTTCTAAAATTATGCATAAAGAATTTCAAATGTCTCTTATGGGGGAGTTACAATTTTTCTTGGGTCTTCAAGTCAAACAAAATTCAGAAGGATTATTTGTTTTGCAATCAAAATATGCTTTAGATATTGTTAACAAATTCGGCCTTGAGAGTGAAAAAGATGCTAAAACTCCCATAAGTACTACGGTCAAACTGTCTAAGGATGAAACTGGTAAATCTATAGATCTTTCATTATATCGTAGTATGATAGGAACCTTACTATACCTTACCGCCTCACGCCCTGATATCATGTACACTGTTTGTGTGTGTGCCCATTATCAAAATAATCCTAAAGAGAGCCATTTAACTTGTGTTAAAAGAATCATAAAATACATTAAAGGCACTCTAAATTTAGAACTTTGGTACACCAATGATACTCCTAGCACTATAATATGATACACTGATGCCGATTGGGCAGGGTATACTGATGATAGTAAGAGCACATCAGGAGCATGTTACTATATTGATAATAATTTGGTAGGTTGGAGTAGTAAAAAGTAAAACTACACATCTTTATTAACAGCTGAATCTATATACATAGTCGCTGAAAGCTTCTGTGCTCAATTACTTTGGCTTAAACAAATGCTAAGTGATTATGGTATTAAAGAGGAACAACTACATCTCTATTGTGATAATCAAAGTGCCATCAATATCTCTAAAAATCATGTTCAACACTTGCGAACAAAACACATAAAAATTAGACATCATTTTATATGTGAATTAGTTGAGACTAAGGAATTAGAAATCAATTATCTTCCTACCGATTTGCAACTCGCAGATATGTTTACCAAACCTTTGTATTTTAATAGATTTATTTCTTTGTGTAAGTCGATAGGTATGGTTTGTGCTGAATAAACTCTTTGACTTGCATAGTTTTTCCCTTTGTCCTTTTGGGACAAAATGGGGGAGAAATTTGAGTCTTATGAGGTCATTTCTTTTGTACATATTCTAATAAGTCCGATCTTAGTGATTATTTACAGGATTCTATACAGTTATTCTCAACAGATGTAATGGGGTATTGAATTGTAATTAGTTGAGTTATGTAATTTTCTTTTATAGAAAATGGGTAGATAGAATTTTTGTATAGGAATAAGTTTTTTTTCCTTAATTCTTTATAACCCTACGAGTCCAAGATGACTCAAAGGATATTTTGTCTTATATTTCGAAAAGGGGAGATTGAAGCACCTTATACTCTTGACTCACTTGAGTCTACATTGTATAAGTGCTTATCTAGTTTGAAATAGTGACAAAATTAAGTCCCTCCCCTAGATTCCAAAGAGCCTCAGATCTTCTATACAATTCATTCCTCTTGTTTGATTGATCAAATGTATATTCACAAACACTCACACACATTAGGACTGCATACATGGGCCATATATTGCATAAATTGGTTGTGTGTGTTAATTTCTCTTAAAACTTTTTTTTATAATTTTTTGGGGAATTTTTAATGTTTTTAAAATGATTTTTTCTTAATTAAAATTGGGATTAAAAAGTTTGGGGGTCAATCTGTAAATGCTGATTGTTGGTTTTATTCCTATAAAGTTCACTTGGGTAGAAACCGAAAGCGCTTGAGACATTAAGGGTGTCTGTGTAATTTGTTTGAGACGCACGTGTGAGGTTCGATATTAGCCCTACACATGTCGCCCTTCTACTAGTTGGATTTGTGTTTCTTTTAAGGGACAAAATCGTTATTCATTATCAGCCCTTGGAATGATCTTATCAACGCTCCGCAGGCGTCCAATCCCAATCCCTATGAATCTCTCTTAGCCAATCAGAAAGCCCAATCCCTGTGAAACTCTCTTAGCCAATCAGAAAGCGTTTAACTCATCGCTTCTCTTAAACCGTAGGATGGAAGTCAAAAGGCCAAGACTAAATATCAGCCTTTAGATTCATCTCAGCCTTCTCTATCCTTCTCAACCCACTATAAAAGGAGGCCAACCCTCAGCTTTTGAGAGACTTTTGCCACTTCGTTTAATTCAAGTGAGAAGAGAGAAGAGAGAGAAAAAAAAGAGAAACCAAAGAGAGAATAGAAACCCTAATTCGTTCAAACACCTTTTCAAACCCTAAACCTTTTTCCAAAAACCAGTTTACACCAAACACAATCCCTGAATGTTTGAGAGTTTTTTAGTGTTGGTTTGAAAGTTGTTTCGTGGTTTAACCTCCTTATTTTAAGATCTTGTGTCCAACTTAAACATTAGGTTAGATCTATATTTTTGTTTCATAAAAATCATAGATCTGGTCATTTTATGTTATATTACACTTAGATCTGCATTCTTAGTTTCTCGCCTTGAGAAATCTTTTGTTGATTATTTTCGATAAATGTTTTCATCTTCAAAATCAACAAAATCATTTTCTGTTTCTAGTTCTTTAGAAACAAGGCCTTTGACCTAGTTGGGATCACACTTGGCAGTTATCAATTTCAAAAATAGTTTCAAAACCCTGAAATTGATTAAGATCTTGAATCATCTTCCAAGCAAGATAGCCGTGGATTTCGGGATCATTTTAAAGGTCAAGCAAGGTTTTATTTTCTTTAGAAGAGAGAAATTAAAAATCACAGCATATATCTGATTTGTAATTTTCTTGGATTATTTGTATAAATAAGCGTGAGTGTGAGTGCATGCATGTGTTAGAGCACCATCACAAACACTCACACACTACAACACTGAAAGTGTTGCTAATAAGATCTTGAAGTAAGAGTCGACTTAAAGACTGGAATAAAGTGGAATAAAGTGGAAACTAGCAAACTGGGAGAACCACATCAGCAATCAGAACTATAGAGAAGTTAAAAGGAAACCAGTGGGCACATTCCTAAACTTGTATAGGACTGATTAGCATGAATGTGTGTTATATAGTTTGTAACTGATATATTTTGTTTTAGTGGATTTTTGGTCTGTGACTTAGAATTCACCGTGGATGTTTCCTCAGTTGGGTGAGGTTTAACCATATTAAAAATATCTTGTCATTAATCTTTCTACATCTCCTCATCTCATTCTTTTTGGTGTGCTGATTTTATCTTTTCAAGTTTTGTTTTTCAAAAGTAGTTAACAAATCTTAAATTGATCTCGTGCATGTTTTATTAAACACATCTTGTGATTAACCTAATTTGATTTAAAGAAAAGAGTTTCCTCAAAAAATAGTTCGGAGTTACTTAAATAGTTTAATCTTATATTAAACAGCTTTAGCAACAGTTTTTCACCTCGAGGGTCATTTATGGCATAGGAAGATTCTCGACACTCTTTCCTTTATCGCGTACTAATGGCAGTAGGCTTAGTGCTTGGTAGTGCCTTCCTGACCTGGCCATATGTTTACAGAAGAGGGGAAAAATAGAAACCTTATTTCCTCATCGATCTCGAATTGTTCAACCACCTTGTGGATTTTTCTTAGCAAGTCCTCACATGATATCATCCCATATATGTTTGACTATCAAACTTGCCTTTTTTGGGCTCTGCTCTGAATCATCGAATTCATCTCCCCATCCAGTAGCAATGATATTATCTTTCCATAAAAAGTCAATGAATTCCATAACTTCAGCAGCCTCTTTGTATAAGCCCTTCTATTCGGCGGGGAGATATAGAAGTGAAGGGACTAAACGCCCTTGTAGTTTCAAAGCATTAAGTAGCTTGTATATACTATAAATATCATTTGTCTATCAGAATAAATACACTATGATTCGGAACATCTTATCTAGACTGACTTCATCGATTGGTACCACCCAATTGTCTGGCTCTTGAGCCCATTTTCAAGCTTCTAAGAATAGCACGTTGAATCTCTGGCAGTCAATGGTCATCTGGGAGGGCAATTTCATCCCAAACTCTAGTAGTTATTTTAACACTTCTGTCAATTCCATATATTGACCTCTAAAATGGGTGCAGACAATAATGCATGCTCTGGTGATAGGGCCTGATTGGCGAAGCTGGTAGGGTGTAGGAGAAAATATGGGCATACTTAGAGAGGTTTAGGAGAGTAAATGGGTATGATGGGTGATTTTATGGGTATGATCTCGGTAGATGGGTCAAATTATGGATCCTCTTCTATAAAGATGGCATTTGTATAATTCAGGAGTTGATTGTGGGTAGTGTTTGGTTTATGATTGGCTGCTGGGGCGATGACACCCCGATCGATTAGTTTGAAGGTGGAAACACTGGTTGGTTATATGGTCGATAATTTGGTGAAAGTCATAATGGGCATCTGGTTTTAAATTTTTTAGGAAATGGGTTTGGTAATGGACGAGGGTCCAACGGTTTGATAAGGTTTCGACTTAAGAGGGTCTGATAAACTTTAGAGAGGGGAGCATGAAGCTCGGTGTATTTCTTTTAAACGGGGTTAAGACGGCTTTCTGGTGATCACAAAGTAGTAGGCTAAGATATGTTATTGATGGTTGAAACTACAGTACTGGTCGGGTCCTTAAATTTTCTGGGAACAAACTGTCCAGATACTTTCTTTGGTTTAACTTCTGTCTTGGCAATACCTTCTTCGATCTCCACTCATTCTTAACGGAGGGCTAAAAAATGAGGGTAGTATTATCCTCCAATATTTGTTTGGACTTGGGGTAAGAAGTTCTTCTTCACGATGCTGACTTATTCTTCTTCGAAAGACCGATTGGTCATGGTGGTTTCTTTCTCTCTCTACCTCGCTGTGATGTTACTGACTAATTCCCCAGAGTTATTCTTAATAAACTTTAAATCATGGTCAGTAACCTCCAACTCTTTGTTGTACTTATACTCTGACATGAACTCACGAGCGACATCCTCCCAACTGCGAAATTTGGATTCCTCAAGGGATAAGAACCAGCGGAGAGCGCTATCTTTCAAGGTCTGTTGGAACATTTGGGTTGTTGATGTAAAAAATTAGATCATATCTAATTATTCAATCACACATAAATAAATGAGACAAAGAATTTTTAAAGTGGTTCAGCCTTATAAGAATGGCCTACGTCCACTGTTATGGTATTGCTGATTGTATGGGAATTCTCGATTACAAGTTATCTCAAGAAATTCCGGTCCCCTTACAATGAGGATTGTACAATGTATTTATAGCCCTGGGGCTGTAATGTGAAAGGGTAATACATTAAATGATGTACATATGAAAGGGTGATACATTTAATGCTCTTTAGGCGTATGCGTCTGAATGATAAGCATTTAATGAACAGCCAAACTGTTGGTTGTCCCGCTATTAATGCTTTGTTCGAGGTGCAACTCGGACCGCCTAAGCTTCTCGGTACTCAAGAGTTCCTCAAAGAGTTCTTATTCCTCGGAAAGTATGAGTTCCTCGGGGTATCAGTGCTCCTCGTTGTAGTACGGTTCCTCAGATCATGTGAGTTCCTCGGAAATGCTTGTTGTTGCCACGTAGATTGCCACATGTCTTCACTTTATTGAGCCATATCAGCAGACTAAATTTGGTATCAACAGAAGCCCCCAATGTTTTATAGTTCGAAATTTGAGGAGTGTGGAACATTCTTTCTCGGAATATGGTAGTTTTAAATGGTTCTCCTGATTTTTAGGAGTGTTTCCCTCATATTTATTTCTCCTTCCAAATTTGTAGAATCAGGCTTTTTAAATTTTTATAACCGCCTCGATCTTCGTGTAATTTTTATCCTTTTAGCCGCCGGTAGCCTAATCATTTATTCTCTCTTCGATTGCCACGCCCTTTTCGTTCCTCTAGACGTCAGTAGCGTAATTGTTTCTTTTTGTAATCATTACTTTACCATTTCCCAAGGCAGAGTATTTAAACTTCACAGACACTCCCATCGTCTTCTACCTTTTCAAATCTGTATTTTCGAGTTTTCCTTCGTCTCTTTCTCTCCTGTGTATTCATCTCTTCCATCGCTCGTTGTCATCAGATCCACTCTTTTTCTGTAAGATTTTATTCCTTCTTCTTCATTTCTTTTATTCATCATAGTTTACCCTGTTGAATCTCTTGATAAGTTTCGCTCTGATTTTTTTATTCCCTCCTGGGTTGTTCTGGAAGAGCTTTCTGAGCCTTCTGATTATTTCCGTTTGGCTGAGGGACATTGGTTCCCCAGTCTCTTTATTGCTGAGTGTGGATTTTCTTTTTCACCCAATCCCTTATGTCTGGAATTTTATCAATACTTTGACGTTGTTCCTGCAAGAATATCCCCAAATACATGGGGAATAGTTAATGGGATTCATAGGTTAAATCAAATCCATGGAACTCGCATAGGAATTCCAAAAATTATGTTTTGTTATAGATGGGCAGTTGGCGATAACACCTTTTATTTAAAAACTAGATTTTTGAATAGGGCCTTAGTAGTCAATCTCCCGGATGCCAATAGGGACTATTTTGAGCACGGGGTTATCATAAAAAATTGGCAACATGCTCCTTTATCTGGAGATGAAGTGTATCAGGGTCCCAGATGCCCTCCCTATGGCAATGGGATAGGTTATTTTTATTTTATTTATTTTGAAATTATGCTTCTTTTGTGTTTGATAAAATGTGCCACTGATATTTTAATTTTTATTTATTTGCAGTTGACAGTAAAAGAAAGTGTCCAAAGGAAGCAGACGAAAATATAAGGCACTTAAAACTCATTGGAGTTTGCATCAGAGCGTTGTCGACGAGCACATTAGGTCAGCTTCGTATCTGCTGCAGTACAAGAGCTATACCACTTCTTTCACTGCTCGTCCGGTGATAAGTGAAGCAGAACCAGTACTAGCCACTGCAAGTTCTTCGCCTGAATCACACATTCCTTTAAGTGAAAGGATGAAGAAGAGAAGACCTCCCACCCTCTTCGAGAAGCCTGCCTCTGGTACTGGAGAGGATAAAAGAAGTAAGATTGATGTCCCAAAAGGGACAAAGAAAGTTGATGCACCTTCCTCGGCTGTTGTTATGAAGGTTGCCGAGAAGCCTCTAGTGGCCCCGAGCAAGGTTGCTGCTCCAGGCGAGGTGATTGTCATATCACTGACCAAGGGCTCCTCCTTGGTTGAATTAATCCCTGCTCCCCTGAGGAAGCTGAAGAAGAGCTCCTCGATCAATTTGGCTGACACCATCACTCAGCCCCTAGCTACTGGAACTGGTGTTCCAACTTTTGTTCCCCCGAGCTCTGCCATTAGCTCGGTAAAGTCTTGGATCATTCTCGAGGTCCAAGGTACTGAGGAAAACCTTTCTCGGGACATGGTTACCTCATTGGCTGCTCGTCACCTTGCTTCTGTAAATCTTCTTACTTTGAACTTTTCATATTTCCCTTGTCATTTCTGTTTCTGACTTGCTTTTATTTTCTTTTCACAGTTGACGAGCTGCTTCAATATAATTCTGAAGAAGGATGAAGCAATTAAAACTTCAAGCTCCTCATCTGGTGTGGAGGAAGCTCTGGCGGGCCTGACGAAATCTTTGGAAGATTCTCGCTAGAAATATGCTACTGACAAGGCAATCTGGGAGAACAAACTTGCCTCCATCGAGCAGGAAAAAGCTCAGGTTGTTGAGGTCTCCAAGGAGTTGGAGAAGAGAATAAAGGACTTGGAGGGGAAAAATAAAGAGCTCAAAGGGAAGCTCACGAATGCTGAGGAGTTTGAAAATAAACTCAAGGTTGCTGAGGAGGAGTTAAGTCGACTTCAGGAAGTAAGTCGTCAAAAGAAGGAGGTCGAGAATAAATTGAAAGTTGATGATAACCTGCTGTCCGAGAAGCTTTCCTCAGAGAAGTTGAAGAGGAAAATGGCTGTGAAGAAGTCCTTCAGTGCTGGCTGGGACAAGGGGTGGAACAAGGGATTGGCTGCCATGATGTCTCAAGTAAAATATGGCAGCCTCAATTACTTTAGGGATGGATGGGTTGCTGCTCTACAGGAGATGAAAGTGGATGAAAATTTCAAACTCTTTCAGCAACACATCCCTGGTCCCCCTCCAACTCCTGAAGAAGAAGATGAGGACAAAGCTGCCTCTGAAGAGTCTTCTATGGTGATGGGAGATCATCCCCTAGCCATCCAGCCTGCTCCCGAGGAACCTCAGCAAATCATTACTTCTTTTGAGTAACTGCTGGCTCTCCTCGAGCAGCTTTTTATTCCCTCCGAGCAACCTACTTCCTCGTCCCAGCCTCCCGAGAAGGTTTTGGGAGACAAGGAAAAGGTGTAGAGTTATTCGGGTTTCTCTTTATATTTTTCTTTTGTCAATTATAACCATGAATATGTAACTCTGATCCTTGATATAATAAAACTTGAATTTTTGTTCTTGCATATTGTTGTCTCTTCTTCATACTTAGTTGGTACTTTTATTGATTACTGCTTCTTCTTTCTCTACTAGTTTCTGGCCAGGATGGAATTATTATCTGCTCACGATACCAAGTTGCTGAGACAATGCAATGATTATTTTAAAGCTGGTCACACAGATCTGAGTGCAGCACAAGTCGTCGACATCCTCGGTCAAGATGCTTCTGAACAAGCAGTTGAAGCATACCAATACCTGAAGTGTTTACTTGATCGAGCAGTGGCCAATAATGTGTCTTATTATGACATGATCGAGGATCTTCAAGGCACCCTCGAAGATCTTCAGCAACAATATAAAGAGTCCACTTCCCTGTTGCATGAGGATTACGAGAAGAAGTACCGGAAGATCGTTGCCGACAAGGGTTACGAGAAACTTTTTGCTGGCTACGATGTGAGGGAGAGAACTCTGAAGGGTGAGGTTGAGGAATGCAGGCAAATAGCTGAACTGTTAGAGCAAGAGAACAACAATCTTCAAAGAGAGTTATCACAGTTGAAGTCCGCAGCTTCTACTTCAAATGCCTTAATCCCAGTGAATGATGAGGGATTCTCATTCTTGGAGGTCGAGAACGCCAACTTGAGGGACGAGTTGGAAACCTTGAAGAGGTATGGCCCTTCGACACCTTCTCGTGGTCGAGCAAGAGCTCTTCGGGGGCGAGCAAGAGCAGCTCGGATTCCTGTCGAGGAACAGAGGACTCAGCCTGCCTTAGAGAACCAGGCCTTCCAGTTAATGGCAAAGAACTAGGCGTTGGCTAAATGTCAAAGAAGATCAGGGACCTGGAAGATCAGCTTTCCACGCAGAAGTCTACCTTGGAGAATAAAGAGATCTTCATCAAAAATCTCTATGAGCAGCTGGAAAGACTAACATATCAATTCCACAAACAGCCCAGAGAGTTATGGATGGCTGGATACAACGAAGCTCTCTATCACTTGGACAATCGTATCCAGAATGCCAATAATAAGGGCTACAAGCAAGGCTGGTTGAATGCCTTAGGTGTGCTGCAACTCGAACAGGGTCATTACCTGTGGGATTATCATGATCCTGGGCTGCTCGGCCTACCTGTGCCACCATGCAAACTAGATATGAGTTGGATCCCTGCTCGGGCCATTCCTCGATGCTTGATTTCCAAATATCTCGGTGACTACAATCTCCATTCAAATACCAAGGTATCTCATCCCGAGCACCTCTTAGATCGACCATCCATGATGAATATCAGGATGTTAAAGGATCTCAACTTCATAAATTCTCCCCTAGCTTTAAATGATCCGCCTGCTGGTGAGGAACATGTGTCAAAAGCAGAGGGGAAAAGACCAGTAGAGTAGGAATTTTGATGTAATAGTTAGTATACATTTCAATATCAATGTAACTTTCATTTCATTATCAATGTAATTTGTTTTGGATTTAATGAAAGAATTTCATTTTTGTTCGCAATTTTAACTGCTATTATCTTGTAAAACACTTTATATTTGTGCATGTGTATCTGATAAAAAGATAACAATATTGTGTGGTTTGTCGATCAACTTATTGTCGAGTAGTTTCAACTTGTGGTAGTCATTTGGCAAAAATAATATTTTGTTTCTCGACCAACTTAGTAATAATTAAAAAGTTACGAGATTAAAAAATGTTGCTCGATCACTTTAGATTTTACTTGTCGACCAACTACACTTAGTGGGTTTTTATCCCCGACCAGCTATAGTTGGTAGATTTTTCTCTAAAATATTTCCGACCAACCAAGGTCGGTAAATTTTCCTTGTCGACCAACTACAGTTAGTGGGTTTCTATCCCCGACCAGCCATAGTTAGTCTTTTTGAAATAATTTTAGCTCCCGACCAACTCAAGTTGGCATTTCGAGAATATATTTATTTCCTAACCGACATAAGTTGGCATTTTTATTTCCCGAGAAACATATAGTTTTATTTCCCTTAAGAATACAAATTTTACTTCCCGGAGGAATATAAGTAGTTTTACTTCCCGGAAGAATACAAGTAGCTTTACTTCCCGGAGGAATACATGTAGCTTTACTTCCCGGAGGAATATTTATTTCTTGACCAAACTTAGTTGGCATTTTCGAGAAAAAATTTGAGTAGCCTGAGCTTTGCCGAGTAGTGTATAGCACTAGTATTCCCCGAAAAACTTTCAATAAAAAGAAAGAATTCTGCAGAATATCTTCATTTTATTCACCACTGATAATACTTGCGTAGGTGCTCTGCGTTCCATGCATTCTTGAACTCCTCCCCTTCTAAAATTGCTATTCGGTAAGTTCCTGGTCGAACAACTTCTGTAACTCGGTATGGCCCATGCCAGTTTGCCTCCAGTTTGTTGTACTTTTGAATTACTTTCTTCAGCACATAGTCTCCTTCTTTCAGATCGCACTTCTTCACCCTCTTGTTGTAGAATAGAGTTGTTCGTTGTTGGTATGCAACATTTCTTATGGCTACTTCTTCTCTAACTTCCTCGAGCATGTCTAAATCCAATCTTCTCATTAAGTCGCTGACAGGGGAATTGAAATTCAGTACTCTGTGTGTTGGGAGGCCCAACTCGGCAGGTATAACAACTTCACTTCCAAATGCTAACATATATGGAGATTCTCCAGTTGCTACTCGGGGAGTAGTTCGGTAAGCCCACAGTACTGACTGTAACTTGTGGATCCAATTTGCTTTCGTATCGTCCAGCCTTTTCTTCAAATCATTCAGCATTGTTCTGTTTGTCACTTTAGTTTGTCCATTGCTTTGAGGGTGGCCTGGTGCTGAGTGGATCTTCAACACATTTGATTAATGACAATAGGCAGCGAACTCCTCGTTATCGAATTGTATTCCATGGTCTGTGATGCAAGCATGAGGAAGACCATATCGACAAATGATGTTCTTCCAAATAAATTGGTACACCTTCTCGTACATCATATCAATGAGAGGCTCAGCTTCCACCCACTTAGTAAAATAATCCACTGCGACGACGAGGTATTTGAACCTTCCTCTAGTCGTTGGCAGTGGTCCAACCAAATCTATTCCCCGTATGGAAAATGGCCAAGGGGAAGTGATGGGTGTCAATAATGCTTGTGGAGTTCTTCGAATGGAGGAAAAGCGCTGGCACTTGTCACATTTCTTGGCATAGGCTACATAATCAGCCCTCATCGTCAGCCAGTAATATCCCTGCGTCATCACCCTTTGCAAAAGCGTTCGACTTGCTACATGGGCTCTACAGGACCCTTCATGAATTTCTTCAATCAAGTCTTTCACCTCGGAGGGATGTACACATCTCTGCAAACCTGCCATAATTCCTCGCCTATATAAAATACAAAAAGTTAATACATACCGAGCAGCTTTAAACTTCAATTTATTGGCTGCGAGCTTATCGATTGGTAATTCTCCCTCCTCAATATATGCCCTGATGGGATCCATCCAAGATGGTCCTAAATTAAGGGTGATAAAGTTCATCGCCAAATCTTCATCTATACTCCAACCATCTAAAACTTCAATTGGGATTGTTCTTCGTAACTCGGTACGAGTAGCTGATGCTAATCGAGCTAGGGCATCTGCTCTTGCATTCTCCATTCTTGGTATTCTGACCAGCTGAATATCGGCAAATGCTGATACCAACTCCATCAACTTTTCATGGTGTTTGATCATTAATTCTCCTTTGGCTGCATATATTCCCAACATTTGATTTACGATTAATTGAGAATCACTGAAGACAATTATCTGCTGCGCCTCCATAATTTTTGCCAAATTAAGACCTGCAATCATAGCCTCATACTCAACCTCATTATTAGAAACTTTGAATTGGAAACGTAGGGCGTATTCCATGTCGACCTCGTCCGGAGTGCTCAAAACTATTCCTGCCCCACTGCCTGTTGTGCAAGATGAGCCATCTACATATAACCTCCATATAGGTAACTCGTCTTCAAACTTCTTATCTGACAGAGTTCCTTGGTGAAATATTTGTTGCTTCCTTTCAACTTCCCCGGATACTTCTCGCTCTTCATCGACCATTATTTCTTGCCCTTTTACCAACCGAAGTTGGTCTGAGCTCGAATTTGATGATCCTGTAACATCCACTTGCCCTTTTACCAACCGGAGTTGGTCTGAGCTTGTGTTTGATGATCCTGTAATATCCACAGGTTGATCAGCGAGCAACTTTTGCTCCTCGAGGGTATCAGGATAGGTGAACTCTGCTATGAAATCTGTTATGGTCTGCCCTTTTAGCGATGATCTGGGTTCATAAAATATATCATATTCATCGAGCTCTATTGCCCAGTACATCAATCTCCCTGATTTTTCTGGTTTATGAAGGGCTTGCCTCAATGGCATATCAGTATATACGACTATAGTATGAGCCTGGAAGTATGGCCTCATTCTCCTACTCGCCTCAATCAGTGCCAGTGCTAACTTTTCTAGCCTTGGATATCTGATCTCTGCTCCTCGAAAGGCCTTACTTGTGTAATATATTGATTTTTATACTCCATTCTCCACTCTTATCAACGCCGAGCTGACTGCATTCTTCGATACTGCTAGATACAAGTATAATTTTTCTCCCATTATTGTCCTGGATAACAATGGAGGTGCTCCCAAGTATTTCTTTAAGTCTTTAAAAGCCTTCTCACATTCATCATTCCACTCGAAAGTCTTTCGGAGTGTCTTGAAGAATGGGAGACATCGATCAGTTGCTCGCGATACAAATCTGTTGAGTGCTACTACTCGTCCTGTGAGACTCTATACTTCCTTCTTCGTCGTTGGAGATCGTAGCCCTAATAGAGCTTTGATCTTTTCAGGATTTGCCTCAATGCCTCGTTGATTGATAATGTACCCGAGAAACATGCCTTCTCGTACTCCAAATATGCACTTCGTCGGGTTCATCTTCATTTGATATTTATCCAGTTGATCAAAAGTCTGACTTAAGTCAACTAGATGATCGGCAACTTTCTTGCTCTTTGTCAGCATATCGTCAACATAGACTTCCATATTGTAACTAATTTGTTCAGCAAAGACTTTGTTCATCAGCCTCTGATATGTCGCGCCTGCATTTTTCAAACCAAAAGGCATAATATTATAACAATAAGTTCCCATAGGGGTAATGAAAGAAGTACTCTCCCTGTCTTCAGGTTTCATTTTAATCTGATTGTAGCCAGAATAATCATCCATGAAGCTCAGCAGCTCGTGTCCCGAGGTAGCATCGACTGGTTGATCAATTCGGGGCAGTGGAAAGTGATCCTTTGGACATGCTTTGTTGAGGTCGGTGAAGTCTACACACATCCTCCATTTGTTATTCTTCTTCTTTACCCTCGCCATATTGGCTAACCAGTCTGGGTATTTAACATCTTCAATGAAGCAAGCTTTCTGTAGCTTCTCGACTTCCTCATGTATAGCTTGATTCTTCTCGGGGCTAAACACTCTTCTTCTCTGCTTTACTGGCTTGATCTCCTTATTGACATTGAGTTCGTGACATAAGAAATTTGGATCTATTCCCGGCATATCCTCACGACTCCACGTAAAAGTTTGCTTTCTGCTTCTAAGGAAAGTTATCAATTCCTGTTTTAGTGAGGTTTCCAATGACGAACCTATTTGAGTAGTTCGTTCAGACTGCTCGTCGTCCAGAATGATGTTTTCAGTAGCTTCCACCACTTGACCCTTCACGAGTTGTGACTCATCTCTAGGATCCAATGTTTCAATTTCTGCCCCTTCATCCACTTGATAAGTAGTAGTCTTTTTCCTTGATTCCTTCATTTCTTCTTGCTCGGCAGATGAATAATAGTTTTCCCGAGCTACTTTCTGATCACCTTTAACAACTCCTACTCTAAAATTTATTGGAAATTTCAGGCATTGATGCACCATAGATGGTACAGCCTCGAACTTCTTCAACCCTACTCTTACCATGATGATATTGTATGATGACTGAACATTCTTATCCATCACGAAGAAGCGTATTCTTTCTATTCAACAAGCAGGCCACGTACCAATGAATATATCCAACTTGATTGTCCCAAGTGGAAAAACTTTATCGCCAGCAAAACCGAGGAGGGGTCTATAATAAGGCTCCAGTTGAGATAGTTTTAGATTTAAACTATCGAAGCACGAGTAGAATATGATGTATGTCGAGCTACCATTGTCGACCAGTACTCTTAAAATTATAATCTCCTTCATTATCATCTTGATCACCAGTGGGTCATCATGAGGATATAGAACACCTGCAAGGTCATTCTTTAAGAAACCAATGACCAGTTTCTCTTTATTCACCTTTCTCGGGCGATCCTCCTCAGCTATATTTATTCATTGAATGTACGAGCAAGCTTGAGCCTCACAGAGGTAAGTTTTTCTCTCGGCAGTAAGGTCTCATCCTCCTGCATCTCCACCTGTTATAACATTACAGTCAAATGACCCAAAGCGTATTGAAAATACCTCACGTTCTGGCTACCTTGGTCTCTTGGGAAGATCGGGGTCGTCTTCGAGATCAACTTCATGGTTTCTTTTCTTGTTCCCTTCTGCTCGACGAGGAAATATAGACCTCTCTCTTGTTCAATCGTTGTTTCTTCTTTCGCTTCCACGATCAACATACTTTGACAGTTTTCCTCGTCTGATGAGTGTTTCAATCTCATTCTGAAGAGCTATGCAATTTTTGGTCATATGGCCATGATCTTTATGAAACTCACAATACTTCGCCTTATTCCTCTTGTCAGGGTCTGCCTTCATTTTCTCTGGCCAGTTTAGTTCCTTGTTGTTCTTGATTTCCTCTAGAACATGGTTGATATCCTTCTTCAAAGGAGTATAATTATCATATTTCTTCATCACGTCCCATACCGACCTGTTTTTTGAATGTTTGTCATTACCATTGTTCTTATGATCTTTCTTCTTAGCTTTATCGCCTTCCACCTTGGTTTCTTTGGCATCCATATTCTTCTTCGCAGCCATAGACTCCTCGGCATTCATAATTTTGGACGCTTTTCCCATCAGATCTGATATGGTTCTAGGTGGATCTTTGGCCAAAGTGTAGTACAACTTGTTGGACAGTAGTCCACTCATCAAAGTAGTAATCGCTGTCTTCTCCTCATAATCAATGACTTCAAGTTTCTCGTTATTAAAACGAGTTATATAATCTCTGGTGCTCTCACCAGATTTTTGTCTAACACTTAAAAAATGTGCTACTCGTTTAACTGGCTTTGCCCCAAAACAGAAATTCCCAATATATATCTCGGCCAGTTGAAGAAAAGTTGAAATCTTACCCCGAGGAAGATTATTATACCATATTTGAGCAGATCCGGTAAGAGTTCCCGAGAATGCTCTGCATCTCATCTCATCTGGAACAGCATAGATGTCGGTTGTAGCTTGGTATTGTTCTATATGAAGGACAGGGTATGTCTTTCCATCATATTTAGGTGTCACAACAGGTGCTTTGAATTTTGATAGTGTTGGAAAATCTACAATAGCCTGGACAAAAGGTATTCCTCGAACAAAGGTTCATTGTAGAGGGTTCTTAGCTTTAACTATTTCCCCCAATCTATCCTCCAGCCTTTGAATAGAGCCTTTCCATGCATCATTTCCTTCCTCGAGCCTGTTGGTTCGAACAGCTGATTGCGTTGAGGTGGCTTCCTGATATCTATCTTGACGAGCAGCTGGTCGCGACTGGGTGGATCCTTCCCTTAAATATGATGGTCGTCGAAAACTCCTCGATGGGGCTCTAGGAGGACTTTTGCTCCTCCTAGGACCTAATCGATCGAAAGGAGATACTCTGCTTAATCTTTCTAGCGCATTGGTCCATTCTAGGAAGTGAGTGATACGTTATTCAGTATCTGTGGCTCGCACTGATGAAGTTCGTCCAGGTTGATAAGAAAAATCTTCAGATTCCTCATTGCGATATGAATTGGTACACCTAGTACGCAAAGAAGATGCACGGGTATTTCTTTTAATACTTCGTGGTCTTGAATGGGTTGGTGCACCGCCATGGAGGGTTTGTATGAGTTGATGCATAGTTTCTTGCATGACGGTCTGACCTTGAGCCAGATTTATCATTATTGCAGCCAGATCTGGAATATTTGACGGAGCAGATGGATTTGGAGGGCTTCCAGCGTTTCGATTGCTAGATTCTGGAATATCAACCATTTGTGATGGATTATTTTTTATGGAAAACGATATTACCAGTCGTTTCCCACAGACGGCGCCAATCTGTTAATGTAAAAAATTAAATCATATCTAATTATTCAATCACAGATAAATAAATGAGACAAAGAATTTTTAAAGTGGTTCAGCCTTATAAGAATGGCCTACGTCCACTGTTATGGTATTGCTGATTGTATGGGAATTCTCGATTACAAGTTATCTCAAGAAATTCCGATCCCCTTACAATGAGGATTGTACAATGTATTTATAGCCATGGGGTTGTAATGTGAAAGGGTAATACATTAAATGATGTACATATGAAAGGGTGATACATTCAATGCTCCTTAGGCGTATGCGTCTGAATGATAAGCATTTAATGAACAGTCAAACTGTTAGTTGTCCCGCTATTAATGCTTTGTTCGAGGTGCAGCTCGGATCGTCTAAGCTTCTCGGTACTCAAGAGTTCCTCAAAGAGTTCTTGTTCCTCGGAGCGTATGAGTTCCTCGGGGTATCAGTGCTCCTCGTTGTAGTATGGTTCCTCGGATCATGTGAGTTCCTCGGAAATGCTTGTTGTTGCCACGTAGATTGCCACGTGTCTTCACTTTATTGAGCCATGTCAGCAGACTAAATGTGGTATCAACATGGGCCATTATTTTCTCGGAGGCACCTAGTAGGGTTATGGCTCGGTGATACCAATGGAGATGAACAATTGGGGGTCCACTTCCTTCGAATTTCTTAATGTTGGGCATCTTGAATTTTTTCGATAACCTAGCTTTAGGATAGGAAGACATGTGGGTGTAGTGCATGTAGTTTCCAGATATTCTAACTTGGTCAACATCTTTAGGTCTTCCTTAACCTTTTTTAATTCTTACTCATTCGGATAAACGGTCATGGATAAGTTAGCCCTTGGATAGGCAAGATTCATCATTAGAAGTTAGGCTGATGGTGGCCCATTAACAGGAGGAGAACGTGGAGCGTGATGGTAGTCCTCAGGAACCCAAATAGGCTCGAGTGCGGGTGGACCCATAGCTCGAGGGAAGAGGACCTCGAGCTCTTCAGGAATAGGGACCCAGTTTTGTTGCATCTCATGAACCTCGATTTGAAGGTTGTTAATCTGGGCAGTGAGTTGACCTAAAACCGTCATCAAATCTGGTTGCACATTCGATATTGGGTTTGTGTTCTCTATGGAAAGTTGATGAATTTCGAATTTGGAGGAAGTGAGGGGACTGACAGGGCTTCGAGGCAGTTCGACTGAAGATCGAAGCCAATAAGGAGCCAGGCCAAGGGTATGCAATTGATTTGAGAAGAAAAATTGGGATTTATTTTCCAAAAAGGAGGAAGGAAAATTGTTATTTGTGAAAAGAAAGGAAAATATTTTTGACAATTTTTTTTTTTTTGGAAAAGAGGGGAACAAAAATGCTTTTAGGTAAAAAGGAGGAAAAAAACTTTTGGTATAAGGAAATAAAATATTTTTGGTATTTTCGATAAAAGAAGGGAAAAGGTTTTTGATACTTTTAGATAAAGAAAGAGGAAAGAGATGAGAGACGGGTCTCAGCATGATTATTATTATTATGTTTATTAGGTTCTCACTTGTATTAGATTTACCAAAAGGCAAAAAGAAATGTCGGATGATACCCAAGCCTGAAAAAATTGGGTTTGAAAAATATGTACAAACTATGGTTGGAATTTTTACCAGGCTCATGGGCCGGGGGCCTGTTTTAAAAATTGCGCAAAATTTGGGCGGCATGCCGCCCGTCATTTCGACAGAGTCTCGGGTTGAAACTAGCAAACTAAATATGGGTGCCCTAGGTTTGACGGCTATATATGGGTATGCAGTTGTTGGGTTGATTGGAAGGTGTTCTCCCATTTGGCATGACTTTCACAATATACGTCTTGCTGTTAAGGGCAATCTGTACGTGTGGACAAGCAATTTGATATACCTGAGTGTACATGAATTGCATCACTATATATCTTGTGGGGACAGTACGTATGAGAGTGAATTTGATATACTTGACGTACGTGAACGAGTTCCTTGAGATATACCTCCCGTCATGACTTCGATCAAGCAGTATGATGCGAGGGGAATCGTTCGATATACGTCGAAGGTTCTTGGCCAATGGAAGGTGAAAGTCACATCACTTAGTCTAACTGTGCCCTACCAGACCAACACCCATCACAAAGTGACCCCTAGTTACAGGACAAAATTTGGTTAGTAGTAATGCTCTTTGGTGATGTAGAGTGCAAAGATGCATAATCCATAATTAGTACATTATGGAGAGAGTATCTTTATTGATAAGCATCACGGCAAGTGGGGGATAATATACAAGTATAACATGGATTTTGTGAGAGTGAGTGATGTGTGAATATCTACAAGTGAGTGTGTGCTAGTGAACCTAAGCTTGGATCAACTACAAATGGTGTGTGATAAGTGTGAGTGAGCATGGATATACACAAATGTTATAAGTGGAGGTGTGTGTTAGTGACACCTAGGCATGGATATTCTAAGTGGTGTGTGCGACATGTGGATATAAGTGATCCTAGGTGCACGTGGTGTAAAGTGTACATGGAGAATTTATACAAGTGTGTGAGTAAGTAGTGATATAAACATGAGGTATATATGTAAAAGAAATAACAGATGAGAGCAAGGGAATATACCGATAGGTGCATACGCACACAAGAAAATAAAACACCCATGCAAGCAGAGTCTAATCCTCTTATGAAGAAAGTCCTTAGTGGAGTCGCCACTATGGCCATCCCGATCAAGATCACGCATAGCTTCCTCCTCTTCTGGCTCCCGAAAAAGGGGGTATTGGGGAAGGAATGGGGGATCAAAGGTCTCACGCCCTACTTGGGAACGCTTCGACCGTCAATGGTATGGGGTAAATGTAAATAGATGGAGTCACCAGCCTATTTTGCACAAAACAAGCAAAATAACATATTGTCGCCTCAAGAGAGCGGCATCAAAGACAAATTGATGCATATGAAACCAATAGTTAGAAGGTTCGGGGACTAAGTTATGAAATGGAAAGGTTTTAGGCACCCATCCCGCCCTTTCAGTCTCTCATGGGCTAGTGTTATTATTTTTCTTTATTTCTCCGAGAAGTGTGCATGTGTGTATATATAATGGAGATCGAAATCGTTCAATTCATACCACAGAAAAGGTAGAGTGAGGTCATCCATAAGAATGTTCCCAAAATAATATAAAAAATATGATTTATGCCTTTATCGTGATATTGATCGTTATGATGAAACGACAATATGTGTTGGATGAAACGCTAAAAAATATAATATGTATACTAAAGCAAGAATATGAAAATGGGAGACTTAGGAAAATTGGAAGATTAAGTGAAATTGATAAATTAGAAAAATGGGGAAATTAGAAAATTAGAAGGTTGGACTCGAGTCTCGAGTTTTAATCCAAGATGCCTACGTAGCCTATAAAGGCATCAAAGTCCATGTAGTTCGAATGCGGCATGGGGTGGGGTCTATCCCATCGATTCAAACGGGATTTTATTTGATGCAAAAAACTAAACTATCCTAATTAATTGATCAAAAATAAATATGAAGAAAAGATACATAATTTTAAAGTGGTTCGGCTATAAGAAGGAGCCTACGTACACTGTTGTATATTGCCTTGGGCTTGTTCAATTACCTCTTATCTCGTTTTTCTCATGTCCCCCAATTGTAGGGTTTATAATGTATTTATTGCCCCTTGAGGGTGTACAAGGGTTAGAATATTAAAGGATGGAATGCATTTAAATCATAGGCATTTACATTTGTACAATGTTAATAACATTTACAATTATTGATGATTTTCTGTCATGGATGGTCGGTCTCCCTGGTGTTGGTCGGCATTCCAGGTGTTGGTCGACATTCCTTCATTTGGTTGGTAACTTGCTCTTACTGACTTGGATTAATACCCAGATGGATGACACATGTTATTATATGATTGGTCCACGTAGTAGGATAATTTTTGGTATCAACAGAAGCCCCCAATGTTTCATGCTTGAGGTTTTTACAACAGTATGGAACATTTAGCTCTTAAAGTTTCTCGGGCAACAATTTTGAGGCTTGGTCGGTTACCAATTTCCCATACTTGTAAATTTAACCAATTTAACTATCAACACATAATGTGGATGGTATTTTTGTAATTATCCACAACTTTAGCAAATCATTTTTGGATAAATATATTTTTTTTGCCTTTATCCGCCAACAGTTCAATCGATATTTCTTTTTAATCACTACCTTTCCAATTTTCGAGGCAACCTATAAAGGCGGGAAAAGCCACGATCGTCTCTTACCTCAAACATTATGAGGTTTTTCCTACCATTGTGCCTTCAAGTTGTTTCTCTCTCTTGTGCGATCAATCTTTGTTCTTCAGTTTTTGCTGAATCCTTAAGTTCTGTAAGAATCTTTTTCTTTTCTCTTTTTCTTCTTCATCAATAATGGTTTATCCTGTTACTTCTCTTGATGAATGCAGAAATGAATGGAATATTCTTTCATGGGTAGAATTAAAACACCCCACTTTGCCCGCTGGTCTTTTTTCATTGGCTGAGAGTCACTGGTTTCCCTCCATTTTCATTGTTGAATGTGGGTTTACCGTTCCTCCAAACCCATTTTGTCTTGAATTTTACCAGTATTTTGATATCATTCTAACTAGAGTAGCCCCCAATACTTGGAGGGTATATAATGAAGTATATTGATTAAACCAACTTTATGGGACTCATCTAGGTATCCCATAAATTATGTTATGTTATAAGTGGGTAACCAGTGTTACCACTTTATATTTGAAAACTAGGGCGGTGAACATGACATTAGTAATTAACCATCCTGACTCCAATAGGGATTACTTTGAACATGGATTAGTTGTTAATAATTGGCAATATGCTCCTTTGACTGGGAATGATGAGTACCAGGGGCCTACATGCCCACCAAGTGGCAATGGGATATATTGCATTTATTTTATTATACTTCTTTTCATAATATGTTAACTGCTAATACTAATGTATATTTTGTTAACTTTTACTTGCAGTTAACCGAAAGAGAAAGTGTCCCAAGGAGAATGACATCAACCTCAAGGAGTTTAAGTTCATCTAGGGTATTCATCATAAAGTTGGGGAAGAGCATACTAGATCAGCTTCATACCTGCTGCAGTATAAAAATACCATCACTTCCTTTGTTGCTCGTCCAATTGTAGTTGCACATTCTCTTTTATTCGACCTTGATCAAGACCCCATCTCCATATCCTCTTCCACTGTATCTGGCAGTGGTGAACTTTCTGTTGTTTCTTCTTCTTTAGATTCAGACCTACCCCTTGTTGCTGCTATAGGAAAGAGGAAGTTTCCCAATATCTTGGGTGACATAGCTGCTACGGGCTCCTCCAAATAAGCTACCGATGGAGCCAAAAATAAAGAAGATGCTGGGAAGAAGCCTCCATACAATAAGGAGGAGGATGTGAAGAAACCCCCATCTAATAAGGGTAATGTTGGGAAGAAACTTCCTGTTAAAGAAGCTGATGAAAGTCAGCTCAAGAGGTTGAGAAGAAGACCCCCATCTAGGCTGGCAGAAGGGTTTTCAGCCAACACCGACCAATGAGAGTTGGTTGAGTTATCTGTTTCTGGTTCACTAGTGGCACTTGGCCCTGGTTTGGTCAAAAAATTAATAAAGTCTGGTACTTTTCCAGACCATAGGGGTGCTGCAGTTGCATTGCCTTAATCAAGGAGTCTTGAAAGGGATGCTCAAAGCTTAGTTCTGATAATTTTCTTTCTTTTCTCTATCTCTTTGTTTGATATTTCTAATATTAACTCACCTTATTTTCTTTATGCAGTTTCTTATTGACTTCAACAACATGCTAGAGAAGGATGATGCTTTACGTTCTTCTTCTCAGGAGGTTGAAGAAGCTTTTAATGAGCTTAAGAAGTCATTGCTTGATTCCCAACAACTATTGGCCTATGAGTAGAAGAAATGGGAGGAAAAATTGAGAGTTGCAGAAGAAGGTGTTGTGGTTGCTCGGGGCCAAGTTGATACTTTATAAAAAGACTTGGATGCTGAAAAAGCTAAAAACACCAAGTTGCAGAAGGCTTTATTTGTTACTGAGAGGGACAAGAGAGCTAAGGCCAGGGAGGTTGGTTTCAATAAAGGCTGGAATAAAGCCATTGGGGCTTCTTATTTTCAAATTGACTTTGCAAAAAGAAATGCTTCAAGAATGGTTAGTCGGCAGCCTTGGTGGAGGTCAATACCCCTCAAGATTTTGAACTTTTCCTCAGACAGGATCCAGGGGCTCCCCCTAACATGGATGAGGAGATTGAAGATTATGGCGATTCAAGTGAATCCCTGTTGGTATTGGATTCTGCCGATCAACACCAGATTATTGATTCTTATGCTCCTCCATCTGACAGTCGTCTATATTTGCCTGCTCCTGTTTCTACTTCTATTGAGCCTTCATCAGACAAGAAGAAGGTGTAGAGCATCTTTTATTTTTATTTTCTTATGCACTTGTAATTTTTTCTTTCTTGATGTATTTGTACTCATTAACTTATCAATGAAAATAAATTTTCTTCCTACTTTGCTTGTCTTTCTCCACACTTTATACATATTCTTCTTGATTTTCATGGTTCATGGATAAACCGGAATATTTCTCCTCTACTAACTTCGAGCTACTCCAGAGATGCAATGAACTTTTTAAAGTTGGTCATTTATCTCGGACTGAGGAAGATCTACTAAAGTTGCTTGGGGAAGGTATATCTGAGCAAGCTAAGGAAGCCTATCTTCATCTAAAATGCCTTCTTAGTCGGGTAGTTGCCAATAATGTTGCCTAGTAAGAAATATTTTGAGAGTTGTAGGAGAAGAATAAGGATGCCAAGGATCTTTTACATGATAGCTATGAGAATAAGTACAAGGCTTTGAGTGAAGGATGGGTCTTTGATCAGATGTTGGAGAAATTTTCTTCTCATTTTTTAAGATAAGAATTTCTGCTCAATCGCGAAGTAGAGGAATCCAGAGCCATTGCCAAGCTAGTGAATAAGGATAATAACAATTTAATACATGAGATAAATGCTTTGAAGTCTTCTTCTACTGATGTTGCTACTACCGATAAAGATAATTCTTTCTTAGAAGCTGAAAATACTAGATTAATGGAAGAATTAGAGGCACTAAAAAAGAGGAAGTTTACCTCTTCTTCCCGAGCAAGAAATAAACTTGGCTGAGGAACCACAGATGAGGCTAGGACTCAATAAACCCTTGCTAACAAAGCTGCCCAGTTGAAGGCCAAAAACTAAGCCCTTGCTGAGATGTCCCAGAAGCTTTAAACTCAAACCGAGCAACTCGCCACTCAATCTTCTCAAATGCAAGCTAAGGATGTAGTGTTGAAAAAATTACATCATCAAGTTAAGAGGTTGACCTTCCAGTTTCATACGTAACCTAGAAAAATCTGGATGGAAGGGAACATCGAAGCTTTGGGGCATTTTGATGCTAGGTTTAAACAGGCTCAGAATGAAGGCTACAAATGGGGTTGGACCAATTGTTTAACAATGTTTAAGGTAGAACATAATAGTCCTTTCTGTAAGTGGTATGATCCTAGGTTATTATACCTTGAAAATCCTCCTTTTGAAATGGATGTTAACTGGATTCCTTCCAATACTATTCCCCAAGCCCTGATTTTTAAATATCTGGGAGATTATGAGTTGCCTGACGAACTGGAAATCGCCTGACCTCCTCATCTTGTTAAATCGGCCAAGCAGCAGCAACAGGAGAATGCTTCAAGACTTTAATTTTATCAATTATCCTTATACTTTAGATGATCCTCCAGTTGGCATGGATCCCGTTTCTAAAGCTGAGGGAAAAATCCCTTTAGAATAATGTCATATGTTTATTATGCGAACACAGTTATGTAATCATTATTCAAATGAATGAAAAAAAAACATTTGATTATCTTATCTTATTAATCTCTAAATATGTTAATGATTTTTTTTTCATTAGTTCTATTGACACACTTAGATTAAAATCTAAATTTAATATTAATTACCAATGAATACATCGGTTCTACTAGCATACTTAGATAAAAATGGAGCTAGTTACCCATGTGTCTCCAAAGGTTTCACTAATACACCTAAATGCTTAGGTTTTCTGTATTAGTTACTAGTGGTGTGACCAGGCGTATGTGGAATATGTGCCTACATTCCTCTTGAGGAATCTTCGCAACGTTCTTCCTGCACTTTGCCCAGTAGGATAAAGATCGTGTTTTATCCTAATATTTGTTGACCGTCTTGAGGTCGTAACTTATTTGGCGAGCAACTTATTACTTGTGCTAATCAAGTTTTGCTTGTTCTGAGCAACTTATTGCTTATGCTGAGCAATATTTTGACGTTTTTCTAGCAACTTCAACTTTTAAGCATTCAAGATCAAGTGTATAGTGTATAGGTAGTGCATAACACTAGTACTCCCAAAAAGTTTGAAAAAATAGAAATTATAGGAAAGATTCTTTTATTGATAATAGAAATTGATGTTGAATAGAGTACACTTGATTACATTACTAATAATATTTTCTAAGATGCTCAGCGTGCCATGGATTCTTGAATTCTTCCCCCTCCAAAGTCTCAATCCAGTAAGTTCCAGATCATATGGCTGCAGAAATACGATAGGGCCCATACCAGTTGGCCCTAAGCTTATTATTTTTCTGGATCACCTTATTTATCACATAACCTCCCTCATTCAAGTAGGTCGGCTTCATCCTTTTATTATAAAATCAAGTTGTTCGTTGCTGGTAAGCTGCATTTCTTAGAGGAGCATCTTCTCGCACCACTTCTAGTATATCCAAATCCAACCTTTGCATTAAATCACTCATAGGAGAGTTAAAATTCAAAATTATATGGGATGAAGGCCCAACTCATCAGGTATGACTACTTCAGTCCCAAATTCTAACATGTATGGGGATTCTCTAGTTACAGTCCTCGAGGTTATTCAGTACACCCATAACACTGTGTCTAGCTCATTGATCCAGTTTTCCTGTGCATCATCCAGCCTTTTCTTTAACCCATTCAGCAGAGTTTTATTTGTAACTTCAGTTTTCCCATTACTTTGAGGGTGGCCTAGAGCAGAGTGTAATTTTTTGATGTTGGACTGAGCGCAATAAACTACAAATTACTCATTATCAAACTACGTTCCATGGTCGGTGATGAAAGCATAAGGCATTCCATACCTACAAATGATGTTCTTCCAAATGAAATGGTAGACCTTATCATAATTCATGTCTATCAATGGCTCTTACTCCACCCACTTAGTAAGGTAATCCACTACAACAACCAAGTATTTGAATCTTCCTCGGGTGGTTGGCAGTGGCCCGACCAAGTCTATTCCCCACATGAAAAATGACCAAGGTGAAGTGATTGGGGTGAGAGCAACCTATGGAGTCTTGCGAATGCTGGAATACCTTTGGCATGTAACACCCCGTATTTTTGTACATTTAATATTTAATTAATTCAGGAATTTTAAATTACTTGTGTGGTGTAATTTTTAATTGAATTAATTATGGCAATATATATTTTAATATTAATCGGGGAGTGAATGGTTAATGTTTAGGGAAATTTATTTACTAAGTGAATAGTAATAATTTAATTACGTCATTTCGAGTATTAATGACGAGGTAAACACTTATCCGAGCCGGGAGTCGGTATAGACTAAATTGGGTGTGAGATAAGGATTTTTATAAATTGATTCAGATGCCAATTCTGAGTAAGCGGTTGAGTCCGGATGGGTTGAAATAGTCAGAAAAGAGTACCCGGGGTAGTAATTGGGTCTCGGGGTATTTTCGGGCATAGCCGGGCCCACACGGTGTGAGTTGAGCCGCTTTAATTAAGCCCATTAGGTGAAAAACGGGATTGAGGGT
Organism: Sambucus nigra; assembly: GCA_949130495.1. NCBI lineage: Eukaryota > Viridiplantae > Streptophyta > Magnoliopsida > Dipsacales > Adoxaceae > Sambucus > Sambucus nigra. Next base: position 406,862,964 of record OX422208.1, on the reverse strand, counting down.
TTTATCCTAAGTGAGGGATTAGGAAATCAGCAGCCAACACAATTCTAAGCCTAGGGCTTGAGAGGGAAATTGGGGGAAAGCTTAGCGAAAGCCAATTAAAGGATTTTGGAGCCAAATTGAGGGACTACGCTAACGAATCAGACACTACGAACACTTTCAGGCAAGTGGTTAACTGTTGCGATTTCTAAATTGATGATAATCAATTCATATCATAGTGATGTGTAAACCAAAATTCGTTTTGGGGATAAATGGGTACAAAATGGGGTTTTTGTTCATGAAACTATTGAATGAGATTCATAGTAAAAATTGTTGTGTTGAACATATCTGGGTATAGATATTTGATTGGAATAAGAATTTGGAATATAAACTGGGGGAAAATCTGGATTTGGAAATTGGTTTGTAGAACAAGATTTATGAATTATAATTGGAATACCCATCTTTAAATATAGTGAGATATCGTATGAATCAAGAATGCTAAAACAATTATAGATGATTGAGGCTTGTTGTGGGAGTAATTGATTGGTTAAAAATCATCATTTAAGGTTGGAAAATGGAGAGGTAAAAACTTGGAAATTCGGTCATGGCTGAAACAGCAAGCCGAGGAAGACAACCACCTGCTCGATCGATCGATCGACCTAGGGGGCTCGATCGATCGAGGGTCCCAGGAATTTGGCAGTTCGGCCAGTTTGTTTATAATGAGGGTTTAATTTAAGTTTTAATTCCCTTACTTTTATTTGGTGATAAATTTATATGGGACATATGTTTCCTTAACAATTATAGGGGTGATATAATTGGGTTTAGGAGGGTGTGAACGGTATGCCATGAGATGAACGAATTTGGACAAATAATTCAATTATTGATATTGGGCCGAAGAATGATATTCGGGAATTGTAGTTGGGTGACACTACATTATTAAAGGAATTTAGGTGAAATATTTAATTATGGACCAAGTGAGTGAGTCCGGGTGTGCTAACAATTATAAGTAAACATAATTGAGGAAATTATGGAAATAAATGTGTGACACATTGTGGGTGAAAATGTGAGAATGAAATTATGAGATGTAAAATGGACCGAGTGAGCGAGTCCAGGGATATTGGTTAAGTGGCATCAAAGTAGTAAATTTATTATTGAGAGAAAGTAATTAATTTGGAGTCGGAACATTGACTCGGGAAATATTGAGGTACGGGCCAAGTGAGCGAGTCCGGGGATAATGGTTGGGTGACACCAAGTTATTAAATTAATAAGATTGATAATTAATTTAATTAGAGTCGGATTGTAGACTCGAGTAGAATTAAATTAATGGGTGTGATAATTAATTTAATTAGAGTCGGATTGTAGACTCGGGTATAATTAAATTAATGGGTGTGATAATTAATTTAATTAGAGTCGGATTATAGACTCGGGTAGGATTAAATTAATAGGTGTATTAATTAATTATATTATATTCGAACCACAGACTCGGGTTTGTGTTGATTAATGAATGCGTAAATTAATTATATGAGGGTCGGACCACAGACTCGGATTGTGTTGATTAATTAATGTGTAAATTAATTAAATTAAATAGAGTTGGATTGTAGACTCGGATAAGTATTAAATTAATATGGGTGTGTTAATTAATTTAATTAGAGTCGGACGATAGACTCGAGGAGGTATTAAATTAATAAGTGTGTTAATTAATTTAATCAGAGTTGGACGATATACTCGGGGAGGTATTAAATTAATAAGTGTGTTAATTAATTTAATTAGAGTCGGACCATAGGCTCGGGGAAAGTATTATTTAAATTGAGGTGTGAATTAAATATATTATAGTCGGACCACATACTCGGGAAGATGATAAATTATTAAGTGAGAAAATTAATTAAGTTGAGTCGGGCCACAGACTCAGGTAATTATAGGCAGTGTACGGGATTTTGAGTACATGGTAAAGCCGGGGTTTATATTATATATATACAGTGTAGTGATAGTATATATATATGTGTGTGTGTGTATATATTATGTGTGATATTAAATTATAGGCAGTGTACGGGATTTTGAGTACATGGTAAAGCCGGGGTTTGTAGTATATGTATACGGTGTAGCGATAGTATATATATACGTGTATATATAGTGTGTGATATTAAATATCGATGACTAGATATCTATTCAATTAATATACTCTAATGCTATCAAGGGAGGTTGCGCGATGTGGGTGAATCCCCTAGCTTGAGGAGTAGGGCGAGTATATCCCCAGGTCATAGCGTCCGGTATATATATGGGTGAGGGATTTATCTCACTTTCAGGGAAGGAATATGACCGCCTCCACTGCGTTTATATTTTGGGCCAAGTTGGTGAGCGATTCCAACTTGGGGGGAACTAGGTTTTGTGAGCACACCTAGTGAGATAGCATTTTAAAGTGAATCATCCTGTGAGGGTATACTCGGAAGGATGGATACACGTATGATATATGTGTGGATGTTAGTAAAGGTACGTATAATATGGTAGTAAATATTATATCTAGGTAAAAATATAGTGTGTGATGTATTTACCTTGTATAACTCGGGTTACAGTTATATTCTGTTAATTAATGAGAAATTAATTAAGTTATTCATTTGTGGGAATAATACAGTGTGAGATGGATTTACTTTATATAACTTGTGATACGGTTACATGTTACTATTTAAGTGGAATTAATTAAGTTAATTGTGAAATAACTTATAATTCAGGAAATCATTATACTCGGGTTAGAGTAGTATGGCAAGGGAAGGTTATACCAGGACTAGGTGGACGGGGTAGCGCAACTAGGTGGTGTTAAGTTACCCGGTAGGTGTGCACAATAGTGGAGGGGTGAGAATGTCCACAAGGGAGTGCGACGCTAACTTAAATGTTAAGTGCATTCATGCATTTTAAATTACTGCAGTTAATTCACTTGCTAAATATTTTCAAAATGTTTTGGGTTCTAACCCTTGCTATAAAATTATTTTAAAAACCTTTTAGGTGTCCAGCCACAGGGACGCGAGGATTGATATTCTATTCCAGGGACACGGAGCTGCGACATATGTGGATGCTAGCAGGAGTTTGGATTAGACGCATCATTCATTCATTCCTAGAGTAGGAATCTTGTATCAGTTTCAGTTTTATTTAGGGCTTGTCGCCCAGACTTCTCGGTACAGTTTTCAGGTGTAATTTATTCAGGTGTTGAATATTTGTAATGGATTATTTCTTTGGTGGACGGTGATTTTATTCGGCAAGTTGTGTATATATGATTCAGTTTGTTTTCATTCAGTTTTGTGAATGGTTTATATTTTAATTCCGCATGTACTGTTTTGTTTAATCAAAAAGTTAAAATTGGCACCAACTTTCGGAATACTAGGTGGTTAGTAAGTTTTAAAAAGTTTTCGACAGTGATGGTAAGGATGATCCAACTGGGATTCCTATTTTAATTTGGTATAGGACTGATCACCCGGTATTTTATTAGGCGGGGTGTCACAGATGGTATCAGAGCATCAGGTTCTAGTGTCCTTAGGATCTGTGCGGCTTTTCACGTTTCGGCTTAGCAATCTTTGATATAGAGCCTTATTATAGGATTGTTGTATTCTCATACCTATGCGCATATACGTTCTTCTACAAAATTTATATTTGAGAGTGAACTCATACAAATTTGATTCTCATTCCAGATGACGCCCAGGAAAGAGAGAGCAGCTAGGGCAGCAGGGGGAGATGAGACGAGGGAGGCTCGTTAGGAGCAAGAGTTACCAAAGCAACGATCGGAGATGATTTTGACAACACAGGTAACTGAATTAGTAGCACAGGCAGTTGGAGCAACGGTGGTCACAACGACAGGGTACATTCCACGGGATCAGCCACAAGTGTTAGTGGCGTCGGATGTTCAGACTCACGCGGGGTCGTCGGGGTGGAAACAAGAACGAGAGGTTATTTTCAGTGGGAACCCACCAGAGTTGCGAGGGGGTTCAGGTGTAGTACTAGTATGTCAAGGAAGAGAGGTATCCAGCGTCACCTACGCATGGGAGATTGCGATGGGGTACGAAAGTAAATGCTAACCACTTTTAGTTAGTGGGAGCGGCGCTACAGTGGTGGGAGTAGATCACCACAGTTGAGGAAAGGGGAACACTAGCTATTGCAGAGTTTTGGGTGCGGTTCGACCGAAAGTATTTTCCTTCAGCGGTTGAGACCGAAACGAGGAGAAAATTTTATGAGGTGACTCAAAGGGAGACCGTTCAGTGGACGATTACAAGGAAGATTTCGCTCGTTGGCAAATTTTGTACCGGATGAGGTAAGCAAGGAAAAGAGAAAGAAAGCAAAGTTTATGGATGGGTTAGTCTGGAGAATCAGACAATATTTAATTAATAATTCCGCATTAGTAGGTTATACTGATGTCATTAACGCAACACTCCGGCATTGTTGGGAATATCGCTTCCACGCGAAAGGAAGCGGGAGGGGAGTGTGGATTATCCAGTCGGATGAGGAAGAAGGGAACAATACCAGTGGGGTATCCCAGCAGCAGACTGGGGGAGATCAGGGGCAGTATTTTCGACAGGGAAATCATGCCAAACGATCTAAAACTGGAGGGTATCGGCGGGATGGCCAGGAATTCCAACAAGGTCGGCATGGAAGGGACCAGTGGAAGGGTGAATGTATTAGAAGGTGTTTCGTCGGTGGGGAAAGCGAGACACGTGAAGAGATATTGCCTTAAGCGAGGCAGGGGCCAACTACAGGACGAGGTCCTGGATGTACAGCCACTAAATCAAGTCATGGGTGCATTCGGGCAGGGAGAAGCTGCTCAGAAAACCGAGAACCAGCCGTTGCAGCTGGAGTATAGAAGTAATTATTTTTACCCTAGGGGCATGGGGTATATTTTTGAGTGACAAAGAGGATGTCACGGTATAAGACTTATTTTTCATTAGAGTTCGCAGGTGAGTCGAACTTAGTGGGTGCGTTGGCGGTAGCAGCCATAGCATGTGGATAAACTTTCCGTAGGGTAGCGGAGTTCCTTGGTGTTCGTCACGACAGAGTGGAGGCATACACTGAGTGATTGTTTGAATTATGCAAAGAGTTACTACTTTCGAGAATTATGGGAGTAGGGTTGATAATACTTTTTAAACATCGGCTGGATAGCGATGGAATTTAGCTATTGTGGATAGTGGAGTTAAATTTTGGTGTTCGCGACACCAGGGTAGGATTGGTTCTAGGTATCACCGGAGAGGGCGTATAGCCTGTATATATGTGGATGTATATGTTGTATTGCGTGGTGTGATAGCAGATAGTGAGGTTTCGTGTCCTCACGTTTTATCTCGGTAAGCGGGGATGTTTACTGAAGTGAATCAGGTGGTTAAATTAATTTTCGAGCAAAGAGAGATAGCTCGGGGTTTATTTTGCGCAAGGACTAGTGGTAGTAAGGGTGCGGTATTATGTTATCTTTGGTAGCATAAGGGTAAGCATATATACTTTTGTGTTGAGAGACAAGTATTTATGGGGAGATGTTTGGACGTAGCACATGGGTTGAGTACCCGGGCAGTAAATATATATATATATATATATATATATATATATATATATGTGTGTGTGTGTGTGTGTGTGTGTGTGTGTGTGTGTGTGCTATGACTACGGGTTCGAAGTATATTACGGGTTACGACTAGCATAGTTGGTTAACTTTCGTACGGTAGAGCGCGGGGATAGGGTGTATGGGCACCCGGGCTAATTAAGGCAAATTTTGGGCGGTTAAGCACGGGAACAGGGTGTATGGGCGCCCTAGTTAATTTTAAATGCATACTTGTGTAACGTGGTTAGAAACAGATGGGATAGATATAGCGGGCTTGGATGCACATGACTAGTGAGAAAGATGTGAATATTGGAACACTAGGTTTATCTTAATTTCGAGGACGAAATTCCTTTGTAAGGGGATAATATGTAACACCCCGTATTTTTGTACATTTAATATTTAATTAATTCGAGAATTTTAAATTACTTGTGTGTTGTAATTTTTAATTGAATTAATTATGGCAATATATATTTAAATATTAACCGAGGAGTGAATGGTTAATGTTTAGGGAAATTTATTTACTAAGTGAATAGTAATAATTTAATCACGTCATTTCGAGTATTAATGACGAGGTATACACATATCCCAACCGGGAGTCGGTATAGACTAAATTGGGTGTGAGATAAGGATTTTTATAAATTAATTCGGATGCTAATTCTGAGTAAGCAGTTGAGTCCGGATGGGTCCAGATAGTCAGAAAAGTGTACCCGGGGGTAGTAATTGGGTCTCAGGGTATTTTTGGGCATAGCCGGGCCCACACGGGGTGAGTTGGGCCACTTTAATTAATCCCATTAGGTAAAAAACGGGATTGAGGGTTTTAACCTAAGTGAGGGATTAGGAAATCAGCAGCCAACACAATTCTAAGTCTAGGGCTTGAGAGGGAAATTGGGGGAAAGCTTAGCAAAAGCCAATTTGAGAATTTTGGAGCCAAATTGAGGGACTACGCCAACGGATCAGACACTACGAACACTTTAAGGCAAGTGGTTAACTGTTGCGATTTCTAAATTGATGATAATCAATTCATATCATAGTGATGTGTAAACCAAAATTCGTTTTGGGGATAAATGGGTACAAAATGGGGTTTTTGTTCATAAAACTATTGAATGAGATTCATAGTAAAAATTGTTGTCTTGAACATATCTGAGTATAGATATTTGATTGGAATAAGAATTCGGAATATAAACTGGGGGGAAATCTGGATTTGGAAATTGGTTTCTAGAACAAGATTTATGAATTTTAATTGGAATACCCATCTTTAAATATAGTGAGATATCGTATGAATCAAGAATGCTAAAACACTTATAGATGATTAAGACTTGTTTTGGGAGTAATTGATTGGTTAAAAATCATCATTTAAGGTTGAAAAATGGAGAGGTAAAACCTTGGAAATTCGGTCACAGCTGAAACAGCAAGCCGAGGAAGAAAACCACTTGCTCGATCGATCGATCGACCCAGGGGGCTCGATCGATCGAGGGTCCCAGGAATTTGGCAGTTCGGCCAGTTTGTTTATAATGAGGGTTTAATTTAAGTTTTAATTCCCTTACTTTTATTTGGTGATAAATTTATATGGGATATATTTTCCTTAACAATTATAGGGTGATATAATTGGGTTTAGGAGGGTGTGAACGGTATGTCATGAGATGAACGAATTTGGACAAATAATTCAATTATTGATATTGGGACGAAGAATGATATTCGGGAATTGTAGTTGGGTGACACTACATTATTAAAAGAATTTAGGTGAAATATTTAATTATGGACCAAGTGGGTGAGTCCGGGTGTGCTAACAATTATAAGTAAATATAATTGGGGAAATTATGGAAATAAATGTGTGACACGTTGTGGGTGAAAATGTGAGAATGAAATTATGAGATGTAAAATGGACCGAGTGAGCAAGTCCGGGGATATTGGTTAAGTGACATCAAAGTAGTAAATTTATTATTGAGAGAAAGTAATTAATTTGGAGTCGGAACATTGACTCGGGAAATATTGAGGTACGGGCCAAGTGAGCGAGTCCGGGGATAATGGTTGGGCGACACCAAGTTATTAAATTAATAAGATTGATAATTAATTTAATTAGAGTCGGATTGTAGACTCAGGTAGAATTAAATTAATGGGTGTGATAATTAATTTAATTAGAGTCGGATAGTAGACTCGGGTAGAATTAAATTAATTGGTGTGATAATTAATTTAATTAGAGTCGGATTATAGACTCGGGTAGGAATAAATTAATAGGTGTATTAATTAATTATAATAGAGTCAGACCACATACTCGGATTTGTGTTGATTAATGAATGAGTAAATTAATTATATGAGGGTCGGACCACAGACTCAGACTGTGTTGATTAATTAATGTGTAAATTAATTAAATAGAGTCGGATTGTAGACTCGGATAAGTATTAAATTAATATCGTTGTGTTAATTAATTTAATTAGAGTCGGACGATAGACTCGGGGAGGTATTAAATTAATAAGTGTGTTAATTAATTTAATCAGAGTAGGACGATAGACTCGGGGAGGTATTAAATTAATAAGTGTGTTAATTAATTTAATTAGAGTCGGACCATAGGCTCGGAGAAAGTATGATTTAAATTGAGGTGTGAATTAAATATATTAGAGTCGGACCACATACTCGGGAAGATGATAAATTATTAAGTGAGAAAATTAATTAAGTTGAGTCGGGCCACAGACTCAGGTAATTATAGGCAGTGTACGTGATTTTGAGTACACGGTAAAGTCGGGGTTTATATTATATATATACGGTATAGTGAGAGTATATATATATATATATATATATATATATATATTATGTGTGATATTAAATTGTAGGTAGTGTACGGGATTTTGAGTACACGGCAAAGCCGGGGGTTGTAGTATATGTATACGGTGTAGCGATAGTATATATATACTTGTATATATGGTGTGTGATATTAAATATCTGTGACTAGATATCTATTCAATTAATATACTCTAATGCTATCAAGGGAGGTTGCGCGATGTGGGTGAATCCCCTAGCTTGAGGAGTAGGGCGAGTATATCTCTAGGTCATAGCGTTCGGGGTATATATGGGTGAGGGATTTATCTCACTTTCAGGGAAGGAATATGACCGCCTCCACTGCGTTTATATTTTGGACCAAGTTGGTGAGCGATTCCAACTTGGGGGAACTAGGTTTTGTGAGCACACCTAGTGAGATAGCATTTTAGAGTGAATCATCCTGTGAGGGTATACTCGGAAGGATGGATACACGTATGATATATATGTGGATGTTAGTAAAGGTACGTATAATATGGTAGTAAATATTATATCTAGGTGAAAATACAGTGTGTGATGTACTTACATTATATAACTCGGGTTACAGTTATATGTTGTTAATTAATGAGAAATTAATTAAGTTATTCATTTGTGGGAATAATACAGTGTGAGATGGATTTACTTTATATAACTTGTGATACGGTTACATGTTACTATTTAAGAGGAATTAATTAAGTTAATTGTGAAATAACTTATAATTCAAGAAATCATCATACTCGGGTTAGAGTAGTATGGCAAGGGAAGGTTATACCAGGACTAGTTGGACGAGGTAGCGCAACTAGGTGGTGTTAAGTTACCCGGTAGGTGTGCACAATAGTGGAGGGGTGAGAATGTCCACAAGGGAGTGCGACACTAACTTAAATATGAAGCGAATTCATGCATTTTAAATTACTACACTTAATTCACTTGCTAAATATTTTCAAAATGTTTTGGGTTTTAACCCTTGCTATAAAACTATTTTCAAAACCTTTTAGGTGTCCAGCCACAGGGACGCCAGGAATGATATTCTATTCCAGGGACACGGAGCTACGGCATATGTGGATGCTAGCTGGAGTTTGGATTAGACGCGTCATTCATTCATTCCTAGAGTAGGAATCTTGTATCAGTTTCAGTTTTATTTAGGGCTTGTCGCCCAGAGTTCTCGGTACATTTTTCAGGTGTAATTTATTCAGGTGTTGAATATTTGTAATGGATTATTTCTTTGGTGGCCGGTGATTTATTCGGCAAGTTGTGTATATATGATTCAGTTTATTTTCATTCACTTGTGTGAATGGTTTATATTTTAATTCCGCGTGTACTATTTGTTTAATCAAAAAGTTAAAATTGGCACCAACTTTTGGAATACTAGGTGGTTAGTAAGTTTTAAAAAGTTTTCGACAGTGATGCTAAGGATGATCCAACTGGGATTCCTGTTTTAATTTGGTATAGGACAAATTACCCGGTATTTTATTAGGCGGGGTGTCACATGGCACTTGTCACACTTTTTAGCAAAAGTTGTACAATTCGCTTGCATAGTTAGTCAGTAGTATCCTTGCTCACTTATTCGCTGCAGAAATGTTCTTCCTACAATGTGAGCTCCACAAGATCCTTCATGTACTTCTTGAATTGGGTCTGGAACTTCAAATGGATGAACACAACACTGTAAATTGGCTATCAATCCTCTTTTGTACAAAACTCCTTTGTCTAACACATATCTGGCAGCTTTATACTTTAATTTTTTGGCTTCAACCATATTTGTTAGTAAGGTTCCTTCGTCAATATACGCCCTGATGGGATCCATCCAAGATGTCCCCATATCTACACCAAGAAAATTTATTATCAAATCTTCATCTATACTCCTGTTGGCCAAAATCTTAACAGGAATAGTTCATCGGAGTTCAACTCTGGTAGCTGAAGCTAGTTGAGCAAGAGCTTCTGCTCGGGCATTTTCTACCATTTGAATTATATTCATCCGAACAGCTGGTAATTTTTCTATTACCTCAATTGCTTTGGACAAGTATATGACTGTCAATTAGCCTTTAGCTCCATACAAGCTCAAGATTTAAATTACTACCAACTGGGAATCACTATGTGCCTCAACTTGCTCGAGATTCTTTGATCGGGTTAGACTTAAGCCCATAATAAGAGCTTCGTATTTTACTTTGTTATTTGAGGCTTGGAATTAAAATCGTAGAGCATATTCAGTATTAATGTTATCAGGAGTGTTAAGTATTATACATGATCCACTGCTAGTTGCACAAGATGACCCTTCAACGTACAAGTTCTATATTGGGAGATCGTCGACAAATGCTTTATCTATCAAAATTCCTTAGTAGAATGTTTTTCTCCCTACTTCCTCACACTTCTTTGACATCTCCTTTATTCGTGAAGAGGAATCTTGTAGGTCGTCAACAACGTCTCCTAGTACACGTTCATCGGGATCTTGATTGTCAACAACTTTATTTTCTCCTGATCCTTACTCGAACTGTTGGTTTTGTTGCTCAAGTACCTCGGGGTAAGTGAATTCAGCTATCAAATCTGCTACTACTTGGCTTTTCAGAGAAGACCTTGGTTTATATATAATGTCATACTCCCTCAACTCCACTGCCCAATACATTAATCTGTCAGACTTCTCTGGCTTGTGTAAAGCCTGCTTCAGTGGCATATCAGTGTATACTACTATTGTATGGGCTTGAAAATGGGGTTTCATGCGTCTAGATGCTTCAATCAATGCCAGTGCTAACTTTTCTAATCGAGGGTACCTAATATTTGCTCCTCGAAAAGCTTTATTGGTGTAGTAAATAGGCTTTTGGACTCCATTATCCTCTCTGATCAAAGCAGAGCTCACGTCTAATTCAGAAATAGCTAAGTACAGGTACAATTTCTCCCCCGAATTGGTCAGGAAAGTAGTGGAGGTGACCCTAAATACTTCTTTAATTCTAAAAAAACTTTCTCGCATTCTTCATTCTGTTCAAAACTCTTTCTAAGTACTTTGAAAAATGGTAGGCACCTATTTGTAGCTCGGGACACAAACCTGTTCAGACCTACAACTCGTCCAGTTAGCCTTTGCACATCCTTTTTGCAAGTCGGGGACTGCATCTCAAGCAATGCCTTAATCTTGTCTAGGTTTGCTTCAATTCCCCTTTAATTTACTATTTACCCAAGGAACATTCCTTCCTATACTCCAAATATGCACTTAGTCGGGTTTAATCTCATCTGGTGCTTCTCAAGTTGATCAAAAGTCTGACTAAGGTTGGCAATATGGTCAGACGCTTTTTTACTCTTTATAAACATATCATCCACGTATACTTCCATATTTTTGCCTATTTTCTCCTCAAAGATCTTGTTCACCAGCCTTTGATATGTAGCACCTGCATTTTTCAAACCAAAAGGCATAACATTATAACAGTAAGTTCCTCTGGGAGTGATGAAATAAGTGTTTTCCCTATCTTCAGGCTTCATTTTGATCAGATTATATCCAGAATAAACATCTATAAAATTAAGCAACTGGTGTCCTGAGGTAGCATGCACAAGCTGGTTTATTCGGGGAAAAGGAAAGTGATCCTTTAGGTAAGCTTTGTTAAGATATGTGAAGTCTATGCATCCTCCACTCGTTATTTTTCTTATTGACCATAACTACATTGTCCAACCAATCTGGATATTTTACCTCGTCAATGAAGGTTGCTTTCTGAAGCTTTTCAACTTCCTCCTGTATGGCTTGGTTCTTCTCGGGGTTGAATACTCTTCACCTTTGCTTCACTCTCTTGATTTCTTTATTGACATTGAGATCATGGTAAATAAAGTTAGGATTAATCCCTGGCATATCTTCATGATTCTAGGCGAACACGTGTTTTCACTGTCTAAGGAAGCTCACTACTTCCTGTTTAAGAACAGGATCCAACGCTGTTCCAATTTGAGTTGTGTGCTCTGGTTTATCATCATCTAACACAATGCTTTATGTTGTTTCTATAATCTGACCCTTTACCACCTATGTCTCCTCTCTTGGATATAAGGTTTTAACCTCAGGATCTTCTTTAGGTCAAAAGTATCCACTTGGTACATGGTGGTTTTCCTCTTTATTTCTTCCAGCTCTTCCTATTCGGCAGATGAATAGTATTATTCTCGATCTACTTTTTGATCACCTTTCATGACTCTTACACTAAAGTTGGCCGGGAACTTCAAGTATTGATGAACAGTAGAAGGCACTGCCTCAAACTTCTTTAATCCAACTCTTCCCATAATTAGATTGTACGTTGAATGGACATTTTTAAACATTACAAAGAAATAAAATTTTCTCTATTTGACTAGCTGGCCATGTACCAATCATCACTTCCATCTTGATGGTTCCCAGAGGGAAAACTTTCTTACTTGCAAAACCTATTAGTGGTCGATGATAGGGCTCTAACTGGATGAGCTTAAAGTTCAAACTGTTGAAACAAAGATAGAACATAATATCTGCCGAGCTACCATTATCTACTAACACTCAAGAGACAGTGATATCCTCCTTTTGAATTTTAATTACCGGAGGATCGTCATAGGGATACAATACTCCTGAATTTTTCAAAAAACCTATTAATCAACTTGTCTTTATTAACCTTTCTTGGTCTATCTTTCTTTGCCAGATTAATCCTCTGTATATATGAGCAAGCTAGAGCCTGATTGAGGTAAGATTTTTGCTCTGATGTATGATCTCCCCCTCCTGTATCTCTACCTGTAATCATTTGACAATCAAAAGAACCAAAACTGAGTGTGAATACCTCGCTCTCTAGTTATCGAGGTTTTTTAGGCAAGTCGGGATCATCATCATGATCATCTTCATGAGCCCTATTCTTTTCCTCTCTAGGTCGGTAGGGAGATTTTGATTTGTGCCGAACTCCTTCATTATTCTGCCAATCAACAAACTGATTCAATTTTCCTCTTCGGATGAGAGTTTCAATCTCATTTTAAAGAGTAATGCAATGCTCTGTCGTGTGACCATGGTCTCTATGGAACTCACAATACTTAGTTTTATCCTTCTTGGTAGGGGAACTCCTCAACTTATTATGCCAACACACATCTTTGTTATATTTAATCTCCTTCAAGACATGATGAATGCCCATTGTTAGTGGAGTGTAGTTGTGATACTTCTTACGCTTTTCTATAATTCCTTTCCGTTTTGACTCCCTATGCTCCTTGGAATGTTTATGGTCCTTTTTATCATTTTTTTCCATAATTTTCACCCCCGAGCTTCTCTTAGTTGCCATTGCTTCCTCGACATTCATGATTTTGGCTGCTTTGGCTATCAATTCTTCCATAATCTTTGGGGGATCTTTAGTAAGTGTATAATAGAGCTTCTCGAGGAGTAATCCACTCATAAGGGTTATTATTACAGTTTTCTCCTCATAATCCACAACCTCCAGCTTCTCATTATTAAAACGAATGATATAGTCATTGATGCTCTCTCCTTCATTTTGTCGTACACTAAGTAAATGTGCCACCATTTTTACAGGCTTGGCCCCAAAACAAAAGTTGTTAATAAATAGCGCGGCCAACTGGTGGAAGGTGGAGATCTGTCCCCGAGGACGGTTATTGTACTAGATTTGGGCAGATCCAGTAATTGTTCTAGAGAATGCTCTACACCTCATTTTGTCAAGAACTGCATAAATATTAGTTTTTTCTTGGTATTGTTCTATATGGAGGACTGGATCATCGTATTTAGGAGTAACTAATGGAGCTGTGAACTTTACTGAAGTGGGGAAATCCATAATTATTTGCACAAAGGGAGATCATTTTACAAAGCTTCTTTGTAATGGGGTTTTGGCCTTATCCATCTCTCCTAGCCTATCCTCCAATCTTCGAATAAAACCTTTTCAAGTGTTAGTACCATCATCAGGCCTATGTGTTGTTGTTTTGTTATTCATTAAACTTTCCTCTTGGGATTGTTAGTACGTCGGGCGTCTGATCTAGAGTAAGCAGAGCTTTCCCTTCTATCAAATGGTCGTCGAGTGTTTCCTGACATTTCCCTAGGAACATTTATGTTCCCCCTGGGTCCCAAATGATCAAAGGGAGAAGCACGGCTTAGCCTTTTTATGGCATGTAGCCTTTATAAGGCACGTAACCTTTTGGGAGAATATGATTGTGTATTGAAAGATTTTGATTCCCTAGACATTGAATTTGATCCTGGACGATAAGATGTGTCCCTTATAGGTCTTGACTGACTTCGTCTACTGCCTCTTAGTGGTGGTGGTGGCATATTTTCATGGGCAGACAGGGCAGGTGCTCCTGCTTAAAGAGGTTGTGCAAGTTGCTTGATAGTGTCCGGCATAGCCTCTTGGCCTCTTACAAGACTAGCCAGAATTCTAGTTAATGCATTCGTCGTTGGTGGGGCAGAAGGGACGGGTGTAATGCCATCGTTCTTGAGACTTGATTCAGGAATATCATCCATTTTGGTGTTTGAATGAATGAGAACGACTAGAAATACGTTCCCCCAGACGGCGTCAATCCGTTGATGCAAAAAACTAGACTATCCTAATTAATTGATCACAGATAAATTTGAAGAAAAGAGACAAAGAATTTGAAAATGGTTCGGCTATAAGAAGGATCCCACGTCTACTGTTGTGTATTGCCTTGGGCTTATTCAATTGCCTCTTATCTCGTTTTTCACATGTCCCCCCGGTTATAGGGTCTACAATGTATATATAGCCCCTTGAGGGTGTACAGGGGTTGGAATATTAAAGGATAAAATGCCTTTAGAACATAGGCATTTACATTTGTACAATGTTAATAACGTTTACAACTGTTGAGTATTTACTGCCATGAATGGTCGGTCTTCCTTGTGTTGGTCGACATTCCTGGATTTGGTCGGTAACTTGCTCTTGCTAACTTAGAATAATACCCAGATGGATGACACGTGTTATTATATGATTGGTCCATGTAGCAGGATAATTTTTGGTATCAACAGGTACGTGAGTAGAAAAATGTACTTTAGTTTTGAAAAAGTGCGATGGATAATCCCGTTCAAAATTTATGGGAGTAACCCTCTTTTTGTTTGTTTTGAGCTTTTTATAGAAAATAAAGTGTAAGGACCAGTCTTAAAGTAGTTTTTTGACTTATTCTAAAAAAAAAACATGTTTGTGTCATAGATAGATTTTATATTGCCTGATCACACGAGTCTATGACGTATTTAAGATTTATTGAAGACGTTGAGGCAAAGCTACAAAGATTTAATCATGCCGAATTTTAATTGGTGCAATTTCTCATCTTCAAGGTACAATTGCATTCCGAGATCATACGGGTATGAATGCATAATGTTAATGAAACTCGAAATTCATTTTATAAAAATAAGGATGTTATTTTCTATAAAGAAAATGTTTTTAAAAGAGGTTTAATAGTTTACACTTCGTTTATGTCAGATAAGGACGGATGAGAATTGGATAAGAGTTAGTTTTAATCAAAACTCTGTTTAAATTAAGAACTCTATCTAACGATGTCGTTCAAACGACATTTGATGTTGTTCGAATGAGATCCACTGTCATTCGAACGACGTGGCTTCTTGTTCGAACGAGATTCTGACACCGACTCAATTTTGTTATAAATAGAGGTGTCCATTTTCCTCGAAGGGTGTGCATTCTAGAAAAAATATTTTTACGATCCAGAAACCTGTTTGCATATGTTTTCTAAGGTTTTAAAGGCTTAAACACATCCTTACAGTTTGCAAAGATTAGAGCTTTCATTAGCATAATGTTTACGTGATCCTTACTGCACCAAGTTGAGTTTTGTTCATAATTGAACACTTGTGATTGTTGGTTTTACGGTGGATAAGCGACGGATATCGTGTTCAACATCGTAGACGTATCAAGCCGAATCGGTGGACATCGAGACATTTATGGAGTTGAGTGTTGTAGACGAGCATCGTGAAAGACGAAATTTCTGCGTGGGAACTATTGAAGAACGGTAGAAGATAAGAAGGAGAGTTAAGAGCCGTGGGGATCTAGTCGTTGAGTAAGACTAATCTATCTTTGTAAAACCATTGTTCATAGTGATTGTCTATCTTGGGCCGTCCAAGGTTTTTTCTCGTTTTTGAGTTTTTTCCTCGTACATCCGGCATTGTGAGTCTCTTTACTTAACTTTACATGCTTTAATCACTAGATGCATGTTTAGTATTAATCAATATAAAATCTGGTTAAGTTAATTTGTTTCACAACTTGGTTCGTTAAAATTGAAAAAGAATTTTTCATAAAAAGAGAAAGTTGAATTCATCCTTCACTTAATTCCGCAAAATCAAAAGTTATATTTTGGGGACCTATAAAATGGTATCAGAGCTAGAAATACATTTTTTATTGTGTTTAATCCTTGTTGCTTGTAAGGATGAATTTTGGAAATTATGATAGTTTTCGCACTCCTGTTTTTTAGGGCACTAACTATGCTTATTGGAAAATGAGAATGAAAAATGCCTTAAAATCAATTGATGAGCGTGTCTAATTAGCTATTGAAAAAGGTTGGACACCACCTGTCACACGAGAGGGTGAGGTCACTAGTTTGAAACCCGTTGAGTCATGGACTGAGACTGAACATAGACTTGCACAGTATAACTCTAAAGGTCTGCTCATTATTTCCTCACATGTCACACCAAAAGAGTATAATTGTATCATGACTTGTGAAACTTCGAAAGAAGCTTGGGATACATTGGCACTCACTCACGAGGGCACAAGCACGGTTAGGGAGTCTAAGTTGCAAAATCTCACAACACATTTTGAGATGATTAAGATGTTAGAGAGTGAGACGTTTGATGAATTTTACACTAGGTTGTCCACTATTGTTAATTCGTCATTTAACCTAGGTGCGAAGATTCCCGATAACCAAGTGATTAAGAAAATTTTACGATCGTTGCCAAATAGGTTCGATGCTAAAGTGACCGTTATGAATTCCCTTGGTATGCTTGACTCGTCGAAACTAGAAGAGATCGTAGGTGACTTACAAACCTATGAACTTGATATGTTTACCTCCAAGCAAGGTCCTAAGAAAGAAAAAGGCATTGCTTTGAAAGTCCTGAATGAGGAGACTAAAGTTTTGAATGACGACTCTGATTTCGACTTTGAGGATGTCGTATTGTTGGCAAGAAAGCTCAAGAAATTTCTTCAAATTCATAAGCAATCGAAAGATTCTAAAAGGTTTGAAAAATTCAAGAACAAAGGAAACTCCACCCATAAGGAAAATAGTGAGAAGCCTAAGAGAGAAGAGTCTGATAGGTGTTTCGGGTGTGAGGGTACGGTCACAAAGTTAAAGAGTGTCTCACTAGACTTAAGAAAGAGGTCAAGAAACCGATAGCATACAACTCCACCTTATGTGATACTGAACCGGAAGAGGGAGAGGATTCCCCCATTGAGAACCTTGTTACATTTATGGCATGGCATGTGAGAGATGCCGATATATTTTCCCATGAGGATACTCATGTGCATAACACTTCTGAGGCTCTTAAGAGTGCTTCCCAAGAAGAGGGTGAGGGTGATGAGAGCGAGGATGAGAAGATCGACGTAGGAGAGTTCCAAGTTGCATTTCGAGAGTTGTTTGAGGAGACGGTGAAGGTTAAAAAGGCTAACTCGAAATTGCAAGCTAAGTTGAAAGAGCGTGCCGTAAAAAATAATGACGTGTTAATTGAGGATCTTAGGACACGGGAGAAGAAGCCTGGGGAGAAGCTAGAGTACTTCGAGAAAGAGAGAGAGACACCCATAAAGGTTTGATGGAGGCCTTGAAAAAGGAGTTGCTAGAGTTTGAGTAGTCTAGGCGTCTATTTGAGTCTAGGATTAAGGAGTTAGAGGAGAGTTTAAAAGACTCGTCTAGAGTTAAGTTTGATTTGGAGGCTAGAAGTGAGAAGTTGGAAAGGATGCTAGGCACCGTCAAAATTAAGAGAGATAGGGGAGGTATTGGCTTTGATGATCGTATAGTTCCCATTCCCTCTGCACATATGAGAGAGACACATGGGAACGTTAGACAAGGTCCACATATAGGTCACTTTCCATACCATCGCTACACTTGCACGTTTTGTAGTAGGAAATATCACCTTAGAAAGTTTTGCTATGACCTTAGGAATGATTCTCGAAAGTTTAGGAAGTTTAGGAATAAAGTTACCCCGATTCCCCCCACCCCCATGCGTCGTTACACACCTACTTGGGTTACGAAGTTGGATTTGGTAGTTTAGGAATAAAACTTCATGATTTGGTTGCACTTGATTCTTTCCATGCTAAATCTAAAGGTTGAGTGTGTTACCATGTTTATCATTTAATATTATATTTTTCATTTATTGCATCTTATTTGAAAAATACAAAAAGATTTTTGGTTTTGAAATTTTTTGAGAAAAACACAAAAAGATTTTGTTTTTTTTTTAGTCAAATTACTTTTGAAAAAACCAAAAAGATTTTCTGCTTTGTTTTTGTGTCATGAGTTAACATGTTTGATATGACATATTGGTGTGCTTGAACCCCCCTTCCTTTCATTATCCATGTGGCTAAGACATTTGATCATTATTATCGATGTTTATATTGATTTAACCATTGTATCATGGGGTTATTTCGAAAATGATATGCGTTTTGATTCGACTTTGTCTATATGCCATCTTTGCACACATGCACGAGTTTATATGGATATTTGACTACTCTTACATATTTGAGTTTAGTGAGACGTTCTTATCTCAATTTTGTCATCTATGCGTAAGTAGACTTAAGTAAGAGGTGTGCATGTAATAACCATTTACCCGTGAGCATTTTAATTTGAAAATATAACGAGTGTACGGGAAAGGACTGCGAGAGTGTAAATTGACTCGTTGTGAAAGCCATTGTTTAAAAGAGCCCCGAAAAAGTCATAAGGCAATAAAAATATTCATATGCCGAAAATGGGCTAAAATATTTAGTTCTTTCAAAAGAAAATATGATTTTATTGAAGGAGTTTGGATGGATTAAAAATTTAAACGAGTTTGCACAAAGAATCCTATGGTTAAAAATTCGTGTCATGACACTATTATTTTTAGAATCATTGAAATTCCGGATTCATGTGCTTGATGTTTGTTTAGTTCATTAAGCTCACAATTTAATTATCAGATATGGCTAAAATAAAGTTTGATGATAGATTGCCATTGATGAGATCTTTTTGATAATTTCGATGTGATGGAATAATGATTCCTTTGTTTTAGTTCACGCACATACATTCCATGCTCATATTTAGGCACATCGATACTATGTTAGCATGTTACTCGTATTTGTTTTTATTAGTTTTGTTTCTGTTTTGCTACTGTTTCGCAGTTTTGAGCCCCCTCCAGTCATTTTTGTATGGAAATTTTTTCTACTCGACAACATTGCTTGTTTTCTGGGGATACTGTGAAGTTTTAAGTATGTCATTCAAACGACATACTATTTCGTTTGAGCGATGTCTTAGTTCGTTCTAACGACATCCCTAGCTCATTCGAACGACAACCCTGGTTGACCTGATTTTAACTTTTTCAGGTCGTTACTCTGTTTCAATATCCTGTTGCGTATTAATTCATATTTCAGTACTGGAATTCTGTTTATGCAGTTTACTTTTGTTGATTTGATATTTTACTGCATTGGTTCGTTTATCACACATGCTTAGATTGATATATTCTTTGTGTGATTCATTGGTTGCTAGTTATTGATTTGACCTTGATTGATCATATTTAGCTGGTTGTTTCTTGTTCATCTAGCTGTGCTTCACTTTTAATTCATTCAAATTGGTATCATATTGGTATAGCATGCTAGATTTGTTTATCTTTTCACCGAATTGTCTATTCGAGACAAAAAGGGGGAGAGAGATGTCTGTGATGTGGGGGGAGTTTTATGTCATGTTTACATATTGATATTCATACTTATAGAATTTTCTTCCATACTTTATTGGGTATTTGTCTATTTCATGTGTGTAGATATGCTTAAAGATATTCAAGATTTTAAGTCTAGATCACATTCAAACATTCGAGACAGTTTCATGCTTGCAGGTCCATTTTTTAAGAATCCTATCCGTACTGATGTTGTATTTTTCATTTTGTATTTTTTGGGATGGGTTTTAGGCGTCATACGGCTTGACAGCCCGACTTAGGCATTTCACTGTTGGCTTTGTCCCGCAATAGTCAAAGGGGGAGATTTGTAAGGACCAAATTTCCAATTGAGTCTTAAAGTAGTTTTGACTTATTCTCGAAACAAAACATATTTGTGTCATAGATAGATTTTATATTGTCTGATCCCACGAGTCTATGACGTATTGAAGATTTATTGAAGACGTTGCAGCAAAGCTACAAATATTTAATTATGGCGAAGTTTAAAGGGTGCAATTTCTCGTCTTCAAGGTTCAATTGCATTTCGAGATCACACAGATATGAACGCATAATGTTAAAGAAACACGGAATTCATTTTATAAAAATAAGTATGTTATTTTATTTAAAGAAAATGTTTTTAAAAAAGTTTTAATAGTTTACACTTCGTTTATGTCGGATAAGGACGGATGAGAATTGGATAAGAGTTTGTTTTAATCAAAACTCTGTTTAAATTAAGAATTGTATCCGACGACGTCGTTCAAAAGACATTTGATGTCGTTCGAATGAGATCCACTGTCATTCGAACGACATGGATTCTCGTTCGAACGAGATTCTTACACCGACTCAATTTTATTATAAATAGAGGTGTCCAGTTTCCTCGAAGGCTGTGCATTCTGGAAAAATTATTTTTACGATCCAGAAACCTGTTTGCACATGTTTTCTAAGGTTTTAAAGGCTTAAACACATCCTTAGAGTTTGCAAAGATCCGAGCTTTCATTAACATAATGTTTATGTGATCCTTGCTGCACCAAGTTGAGTTTTGTTCAGCATTGAACACTTGTGATTGTTGATTTTGTGGTGGAAAAGCACCGGACATCGTGTTTAACATCGTAGACGTATCAAGCCGAATCGGTGGACACCGAGACATTCATGGAGTCGAGTGTTGTAGACGAGCATCGTGGAAGATAAAATTTCTGCGTCGGCACTATTAAAGAACGGTAGAAGATAAATAAAGCGTTAAGACCCGTGGGGATCGAGTCATTGAGTGAGACTAATATGTCTTTGTAAAACCATTGTTCATAGTGATTGTCTGGCTTGGGTCATCCGAGGTTTTTTCTCGTTTTTGGGTTTTTACTCATACATTCGGCATTGTGAGTATCTTTACTTAACTTTATTTGCTTTAATCACTAGATGCATGTTTAAGATTAATCAAGATAAAATTTGGTTAAGTTAATTTGTTTCACAACTTGGTTTGTTAAAATTGAAAAAAGAGTTTTTCATAAAAAGAGAAAGTTGAATTCATCCTTAACTTAATTTCGCAAAAGCAAAAGTTATATTTTGGGGACCTACATAAAGTATGCGCACTATACTAATAAAATGTAGATTTGAATGTGAATGAACTTAAGTAAGAACTAAATTATGAATCTAATAAAATTTATGCAAAATAAGGAATTTAAAGAGAAAGGGAATGAATTGGACCTTCTTTGAAGCTTGACTTTTGATCTTGGATGAACTACCTTGAATGTGAGATAAATGTTGGATGAGAGAGAATGTGATATTAAAAAATTCGACATGAAAAGGATGGGAATATAAGCTTGAATGAAATTTCACATGGAGGAAGTTTGTTGATTTCGAGAGAATGTTGTTGATATCATTGATGCTGATGAATCTGAGGTGTGTTTGGAAATGAGATCACGCCCACTTTTATAGGGTCAGGGGTGGTGATGATCGACATTGCCCTAGTCCTGCCTATCGGTAGGTGACCATGGATAGGCCTGTCAATGGATCGAATTTTATTTGAATCCAAATCCTAATCCGATCCAATTAAGCGGATATGGATCATGCCCAAAATTCGATTATCGGATTATTTGATTACCTGATTACACGTTTATTGAATCGAGAGGATTTGGATTCATATACTCCGATCCGTTAATAACCCAATCCGATTAATATTTTTAATATATATATATATTATTAATTAATATATATTGTATTTAATAATATTTTAAATATGTATTGTAATAGTTCTTTATTTCATTATCTGTTTTTTGGAACATTTGCAAAATAAATTTATGAAATAAGAGTTGAAAATAAAAATGTTGCAAATCAAATTTAACATAAACGGATAATCAGATAAACGGATCGGATCCGAATCCGTTTAACATAAACAATTATGGATTGTGATTTGCCTGATTCGATCCGATTAATAAATGGATCAGATCCGAATCCATTTAACATAAACGGATATGGATTTGGATTTACCTGATCCAGTCTGAATCCGATCCGTTTGCAAGCCTAACCCTGAACACATTACCGATAGGCAGGAAACTGGACCTGCCAATTGGGAGTCTCGTGCAGATTTTTAAGAAAAAAAGTCGCAGAACATAATTCATTGATTCGAATAGTGCACGAGGTATACCATTATAAAGTTAATTCAGATACCTTAAAGAGTGTTTAGTTTGCTCCCGCTCCGGGAGTTGACTTTGGGTCAAATGTGGCTCGGAAGCGCACGTCGGTCATTTGGATGGGAGATTATCGAACGAAAATGGGTCATTCGTATGCATGGTAAGTCATAATCATGCACGGGGTGGATCGTTGGAAATTTTAGGAGATTTACTTAGACATTCCAAAGAGCTTTGCTCAGTTCCAAAAGTTGACTTTGGTCAACCAGGGCTCGAAAGTGCTCGATGACCTCTCGGAGTAAAATGAATCGTTCGTCCGAATTATAAGTCAGAATTATGCACGGGGTACATCATTGAAAAGGGTATTCAGTTCCCTTTAGAGATTCATTCAGTCTCGTTTGATCTAAAGAGTTGACTTTGGTCAAATGGAGACCGAGAGTGCCCGGTGGCCTTCGAATCAATTTTCGGGGGAAAAAGGATCGTTCGTTCGAACGGTTATGCCATTTCACACATGGGGTGGACCATTGTAAAGGGATTTAGGTGCACTTCAAAGATTCAAAGAGATTTTTCTCTGATGATAGACTTGATTGGGGTCAAATAGGGGCCCAGGAAGGCCCAACGGCCTCCGAATCGATTTTCAGTAGTAAAATGGGTCGTTCATCTAAACTATTGTGCTGATTTGCGCATGGGGTGGACCGTTGGAAAGGGGATTTAGATCCCTTGATAGATTAAAAGAACTTTTGCTCTGATGATAGGGTTGACCGGAGTCAAACGGGTCCCGGGAGCGCCCAGTGGCCTCTAAATCGGTATTCGGAGTGTGACCTAGGGTTTGTAGTGAAATGAGGAGGTGTTGGGGACTTAAGGAGAGACTTAGGGGATCCTATAATGTGGTATGTATAACTTTATATACCGTTATTGAACAATTCATACTTGGGTGGGTTATATGAAGTATAGGGTGGTTCACAATAAGTATATATATAATAAATAAATGTTTCATCGAAACTCATTATGCCAACACCATGACTTAACTTAAATTTGATTTCCTTTGTAATAAAATATCATAACCAATTATTAGCTAATCATACTTACACAACCAAATAATAGTGCATTCAACATGCTTAATGTTAAACACGATTTATATTATCCTCAATTCGATCTCAGTTTATGATTCAAAATTATCATGCCATTTATTGGTGCCTTCTATATTGATAAATTCTCCAACTTCAAGTTGGTCTAAGTAAGTTTCCTTACCTAGGTTACCATTCGAAAATCGATATCATATACATTTAATTTTAACTCAGCATCGTGTATTATATTAATGACAATCAAATTAAAGGAAATGACTCCATTTTTATGAAAATAATTCAACACGCATCATGTATAACTAAACTATCTCACATCGATATATCAAAGCTTATGTTCGTAAATGATAATATGTCCGCATCCATTATTCCTTCAAAGCAGATGTATACTCCTTATTATCTTACAGTTATAAAATAAGTCAATTATAAACTAATTTTTAGTTCACACCAGAAAATTCAATCAAACATTAATGACATGATTTCTCTAAGGATTTTTGGAATCCTTTTTAATAGCATGAGCCAAATTTTATTTATTTTTAAATCACAACTCTTAAAATCAAGAGTTATTTTGAACACCAAAGTTTTAGATTTTATTAAAATGTTCTTCAATTAGAGTTGAGAAGTACTTGCTTGAGTGACCTCACTATACTCTAGGTATATCATCGAGAACCTATATATAATTTATCCCCACTATATCTTCAATTCATAAAAATGAAATTTGAACTCATAGATTTTTAGCATTGAATAAGAATTAATCTTATTCCTTAAATCAATACATGTTTCATGCTTTCGAGTATATATAGTTATTTCAATAAGTACATGTTCATTCTATCTAGTCATAAGTTTAGCTTTTCAAGGGTCTGAAAGTCACATATAGATTACACAATCTATTTCTTAAAGAAATAAAACATACGTTTCATATACCAATCTTCACAATATATAAGATAACATTATGTATTGGAGTTTAAAACTCTATTCCAAATCATTCAAGTAAAATATCTTTACCATTAAGTAAAGATTATATTTTCACTAGACTCAATTATGATAATAACCTCCAATTTATTATTATTTAGTTATATGGACTCTATTTACTCAATATGAAGTCCGACGTATGAGATCTCTATGAATCATGAGTATAACATTCAAATGAGGTGTAAACTATTATTTATAATTTTTATAGGGTTGCACAAATAATCACATAAAATATATACTACCTTATAAAAAGACTAGAATATCATCGTTCATTGTCGATCCAAAAATATTCTTGGAACTTCATGATCTTTCAATTTAAAACTACTAAAATATATAGAAGATTTAGAATCTCTTTGCAATAATAACGTGGTTCAAATTTTCAAGAAAATATTTATGTTCAAAACATTTCATTAATAAACTTCAAGTTTGAAATTTCACCACGACCAATTGCTTACCCACAATTTATGAAAATTTTCAGAATTCATCCTTTACGAGTATAATTTAATACAAAATTGTAACCTTTTATAAAAATTGGGTATAATTTCAAATAAACTCATTTTACTACAAGCTATCCAAAATTTTAGCATTGCGCATCAGATTTGTAAAAATCATAATAAAAGATTTAAAATTTATTTTTCAAAAATTCCAAGGCCTAATATATGCATGCCAAAACTCACGAAATTTAAATGTATATATCATCAAAACACTGAGATGATATTCCAACAAAATTCATAACAAGTATTTGAGATTTTTTCTTTCCATCATCAACCACTTTAGTGTGGTTGAAAATTAAAAAAAAGAACATTTTTTATAGTAAACATAGCGCAAGCCGCAAATGTTTATTATTTACCCTTCAAATCCTTATATCAAATTTTCATTTGATTTCATATAACAAATTTTTATTTGTTTTCAAATATCAAATTTTCATTTGATTCTAAATAATAAATTTTCATTTTTTTTTCAAATATCAAATTTTCATTTCATTCAAAATATCAATTTTTCATTTGATTTCTTAACGCCAAGTGGCTCTAAGTGAATTGTCTAAAAAATAGAAAATTTAATTTCCAACATTAACATCTTATGTGAAATAATATTTCACATTCATAACTAAACATAGGATTCACTTATTTAAGAGTTTTCCATGAAGGGTTTCATTATTGTTCAAATTATAATTTTTGGGGAAATTATTGATCAAATCTGGATTGACTTAAATACTAAAGTTTATTATTCTACTTCTTAAAATATAATATTTAGAGAGTTTGGGAGCTAAACTGTAATTTCTAGAGGTACAAGTTCAAAACTTGTAATTTCTAGAGGCATGATCTTTATTGGCATTCTTTTCATTTTAGGCATTATAAAAATAATCCTATAAGATATAAGATTTATTTTTCGATCTCCGTGGTAGATATAAAATGTCTTTTGGGATACTTTAGATACTGTAATTAAAAATCACACCAGAGTTTTTTTATAGAGAAATCGAATACTCGAAATAAATCTTCTATTTTAGCTTACTGCTCAAAATTAAATTATTACCTCATATGATTATCGAAAATATGAACCTCATGATATGAATCCTTATATATAATACATAAAAAAATAAACAATATTACGTCAATTGTTTATAAAATATGTCGTTGACGATTCTCGAGTTGGGTGGCTAATTAGGTTGCTTCTATAAGACGTTTCACGTCTCTACGTCTGTGCAAGTAGTAGTATACAATCACGTTATCTCTAGGATAAAGTAAGCCCAAAATCTCCTCTATATCATATAATTATTCATTGTGGTTATATGGCATAACAACACCCATTTGGAATTAATTGCTCAATATAACACTGTTACAATTGGGGGAATAAATATTGTTTGTGTGAAAAATTTGTTGAGAGCATTTGAGAGAGTTATTATTTTTTTCAAGTTTGATGTTTGTCTCTTCTTTTTTCTTTATAATATCTAAACCAAGCTAATAAAAAACTCCCTTATACTTGGCCAGATGTGGGAGTTATCAATGTGGGTTGATAGTGAGTAAACTAGTGGAAGATAATGAGTGGTTTAGTGTGTTATAATTTTAACTGTAGCTTTTATGAGTGGGTTCTCACTTTTTTCAAAAGTTTATAAATAAATATAATTTTTTATTCCCATAACATCATATTAGGTAGAACCAACGTATTATCCATATACATAACATAAAAGATCTGGAAATGGAAGTTAAAGTTGAGATTGTGCATTTGTAATATTATTTTCTGATTATTTGTGTGCGATTGTGAGATACTTGAAGAGCCAAAAATGTTTGCGATATTAGAAGGCGGTAGAAAATTTGATGAATTGGTTAGAGACATATTAGCAGGAAATTATATAGGCGGGCACGTGAGATGGTGGTAAGAATGTATTAATGAGAAGAATTGATAAGCACGTGAGACAGTGGTAAGAATGATATTAATGAGAACAATATAGGTAGAAATGTCAATTACCTAGCTCATCATATTTTACTCTTTTTAAGTACTAGAGACTAGAGACTAGTGTGTGTTTGTATAATAATAATAACAATAATAATAATAATAATAATAATAATAATAATAATAATAATAATAATAATAATAATAATAATAATAATAATAATAATAATAATAATAATAATAATAATAATAATAATAATAATAAAGGAGGAGGGACTTTTTGTCTTTTTAACTGGTGACTCAGATTAAATTTTGGGGTTTGTATCTAATGGTGGAAGATGCTACCTTATGGAAGAATAATTTTGTGACAATATAGTGGTTCCTAACTCAAAAGGATGTGTACCTTGATATTCTCCCGCTATTGGTAGTGTAGAACAGTAAATAAATATTTTCTCAATATTTGAGATCTCACCTTTACATTCAAACACCAATTTTTGTTGTAGTCTCCAATTCTCACCATTTCAATCTCCCAACCACCATTACTTTCTTGGTCGTCTACAAGAATATTCTATGGTATCCTCTCTCTGTGTGTCTCCTTCTCTGTGTGTCTCCCCCTCTTTGTCTCTTAACAATTCTATTTCATCCCTTTCAGCGATGACGAAAAGAGAAAGAAAGGGAGAGAATATCTCCACTGAACGATAAAATATTGATATAAAATATAATAAAGAATTACACTGCTACCATCAATTCCTCTTTATCCCACTCCACTGAACCACAACATACCCATGTCTCTTCGTTGTTTATCTCACCGCCTCAGATATCAAGGTTGACATGCAGGTATCAGAATAATAGTTTTGTGAATCTAACAATGTTATAATGACATATGGTTTCATATATGGTAACCTTACGATTTAAGGATTGTTTTTCCACGAACATATAGTTCAAGATATGTCATTGGCACAACAGGTACATGATTATAATCCCTTGATTTTTTGTTATTCGAATACAATATTTGATTTTTCACTCTACATTTATGTTTGTTATTCTAACGTATGTTCATACATGGTAGTTAAAAATAGTGGTGGAGTTGATTCTCTAACCTTAACACCCTTCAATCCCTTGAATAGGTGTTAATGCGATGTTTTAATAGTCGTGGGTTAATAATTTTTCAATTTTTTATTAAACCACAACTATTTAAGTATGTGGTTTAATAATGGCTATTTTGGTCATTTATAAACTTAAATAGTTGTGGCTTAGTAATTTGTTTGATTTTTATTAAAATTAATATCAATATTATTTACATTTTTGGTTAGACTACTAAAACGATATTTGTGATTTAATGTATACAAAAATCTTATATGTAACTTCTTATGAAATTGGCATTTATCCATGAGAACAAAGGTAGAGAAGGCTGAGACACTTAGGTTTTGGAGGAGAAGTTGATTAGGCATATGGATTACTCATGTTCATGTCTGATTTATACTTGGGAAGAAGGCTTATTATTTTTTTGTGCGTGTATTTCAAGAGTTTTGTCTGTTTAAAGTGGTGAGTTTTTTATTTTTATTTTGTGGATACTTGATTTGTGATTTATTTCTTTTTCATTAAACAATTCATGTATGGTAAACAACCTTAAGTAGTTGAGGTTCCAGACTAGAAAAATAAGGTGTTGTTTAATTATTAACTCTTAATTTAGATGTGCACAACCCATTACTTGAAATGTTTAGGTAAAAATTAAAATATTATTTTTCCACTAAATTGTGTAAAACTCTTTCATCTTATCCTAAAAGAGTTTTTAAGGATTAAAGGCATGGTGGAGGAAGGATGAGACTAGATTGGATGTTAGAATTATGTGATAATGGTATTGAAGTCTTGGTATGTGTGCAAATCAATGAGTAGAAAGAAGACAATTTAAACTGTAAAACATCTGTAAATAAACCTACTTTAATGTGCATATCGCTTAATGCTAACTTTATTGAAAAGTGAATTAATTACTTTTTAATGAATGATTACTCAAAATTCAAATATTTTTCGACCACGAAATTTGATGAAGTTCATATAAATAGTTGCGTTTAATGTACATAACTTTGAGTTTTTTTAAAGTAAGATGTTAATTATTATGTTTTATTGTTTGAATAAAGTTTTTTAATTTAAAAGGTAAAGGGCATGAATTTTCAGTGGTGGCATGGGATTTTGTGAGTTGACGGTGATAAATAATTTACGTGTCAGTAGTTGAAATCGGAGGAGTGGGTTTGTCACATTTATCCTAAAATCGTAGTCATGTGACTGTAGTTGCATATTTTTTATTTCTTGGAATGGTAGATGTGTTGTTTAATGAATTATATGATGGGTGTGGGTCATAATTTGCACAGTGATGCCAGGTGACCAAGTGACCAAATAATATTACTCTCATGATGTCAACCTAGGTAATAACAAGATAGTTAATTGACACTGTAAGGACACAAATTTTCAATTGAGTCCTTTGTTATTTTGGCACAATTCCGGACAAAAACGTTTGAGTCATAGTATAGAGTTAATTGATCATCCTTCAAGCCTATGACGTGTTTGTTGAAGACGTAGCGGCCAAGAGTATAAAGCTTCATCAAATTGCCGAGTTTAATGTGCCTGTTTCTACGTCATCAACTTGGTTCCATTGCTCCTAAGGTATGAGTGCATTTTGAATATATATATATATATATATATATATATATATATATATATATATATATATATATATAGGAGCTTGGAACATTTTATATTGGGTGAATATTATATTATTTAAAACTGTTATTTATTTTCAGGAAGATTTTATTAAAACTTTAAAATAAAGTATATAAAGTTTCTGGGCTCAAAATAGAATTTTTCAAACTTTCTGGAAGTTCGTTCGAAGTGTCGTTCAAACGAGTTTGCCAACGAGTTCCCCAAAAAGCCACTGGAATGTCGTTCGAAGTGTCGTTCGAACGAACATGATGTTCGAACGAGATTTCCAAAGATATTTCTAACGAGTTCACACTGGAACTTCATTAGAAGCCTCGTTCAAACGAGATTTCATTCGAACGAAAATCTCGTTCGAACGAGTTTTAGCGAAAATAGTTTTTTTGACAGTTTTTAGCAGTTTTTTCCCTTATTCCCACTACTTTTTCCACTAACTATTTTCCTGAATATCTAAGTGCGGGAACCAAGTTTTTCTAATTAACTTTTTCATTATCCTCCATCTCCTAGAGATAGTTTTGAGAGAAAATTCTTTAAAGAAAAAGTTTATTTGTTTAAGTGTTGTTATTCTTCAAGAAAATGTTTTAAACACTTGTTTACACCCATATTGTTTATTACAAGTCTTCTTTATATATATACATTGCTTGGAGTTTGGCACCGATTTTTCATCTCTACCGTTTGAAGAGAAGTTCGGGTTAGCTTCTACATCCCACAAAGAAGAAGAAGTTTGCGTTGATTTACCCACTTGGAGAAAGGCTCCTAGTTCGAGTGACGGTGACCATATAAAGTTCGATCAATAGATACCGAGACCGCGGTGGACCTCCGAGGTTATTCGTTAGGCGGAGGTGTATACAAGAAGGAACGTTGGGGCTTGAGAGGGATCGGGTCGACTGTTGTAAGTCTTTTTGTCTTGTATTTGTAAAATAATACTTAGTGGATTTGAGGCTAGGGTCGTCCGAGGTTTTTTCCCGTTGTGGATTTTTTCTCGTACACGCGGCATAGTGATTCATTGTTTATTTTATCTTTCGCAATACTCACCTAGAACGCATGCTTAGGTAAAAAGATAAAATTTGGTTTAATCACTACTTATTTAATTTGGTGCTAAATTAATATTGGGTAATGTGTAGTTAATTCAAGTCATTTAAGTTAATTTGATAAAATTTGGTTTGGCCTAATTTGGAAATATTAAAAATATGACTTAGGCAAATTTCTAGGACCTGGGTTAAATTAATTGGTTTAAGTGAAATTTAAAATTGTGTGTGTGTTTTAATCTAATTTCACTTTGTTTAATTTTAATTTGTAAAGAAATTAAAATTTGTGAATTTGTTGTTTAATTGAACCATCATCTACGCTTCCGCATCTAAAAAGGAAATTATTACTCTTTTTGTAGTAAAAAGAATTTTGTTAAAATTGGGGGCAACCTATTGTTCTAACAAGTGGTATCAGAGCCAAAAGTATAATTTATTTCGTTAAAGATTCTTTAAATATTTTAGGCTAAAATGGAATTTTCCCCATTCTCAATTTTTTTTCCGATGGTTCTAATTACGCGTACTGGAAAGCGCGTATGAAATCGGCACTTAAATCTATCGACGAGAGGGTTTGGTTATTTGTAGTTAATGGGTGGTCTCCACCAACTCATTTAGTAGATAATGAACGTGTTCCCAAACCGGCCGATAGATGGAGTAAGAAGGAGTTTAAACTTTCAAATTTTAATTTCCGAGGTTTAAACGCCTTGTTTAGCGTTGTCACACCGGATGAATTTCGACGCATTATGACGTGTGATACCGCTAAAGAAGCGTGGGATATTTTACAACTCACTCATGAAGGTACAAGTGTCGTTAAAGCTTCAAAACTCCAAAAACTCACCACTCAATTTAAAACCATCAAAATAAATGAAAAAGAAACTTTTGATTAATTCTATGCTAGACTTTCCGATATTGTTAATTCATCTTTTAATTTGGGAGAGAAAATACCCGACAACCGAGTAGTAAAGAAAACTTTAAGGTCTCTTCTCTATAGATTTATTCCAAAAGTGACCGTGTTAAATTATTTATCATCTTTAGCCTCTATGAAATTAGAAGAGCTCGTAGGTGATTTACAAACCTATGAACTGGACATGTTTCCCACTAAAACCAAATTTTTTTTTTAAAAGGGCATTGCTTTAAAAGCCCGAAAAGAGGAAAAACAAGTAGTAGAGAACAAGAGTGATAGTGACTCGGAGGATATGGCTATGTTTGTTAGGAAATTTCAAAAATTTCTTAAATTTAACAAAGATAAATTTAAAAATGATTTTAAGAAATTTGAAATATCTAGGCATGACAAAGCCGAGAAGATCCCTAAAACTTCTAATGAAAATGTAATTAAGGACGAGTCGGAAAAATGTTTTGGTTGTGAAGGGTATGGTCATAGGGCATTTGAGTGCCCCACTAAACTAAGGAGAGAGGGTAAGCGACCAATTTCTTTTAATGCAACCCTTAGTGATAGTGATATGGAAGAGGGACTCGATTCCCCCACTAAGCCCAATTTTATGGCTTTTATGACTAGTCATGTGAGTGATAGTGAGAACTCGTCTATTGATGAAACTTTAATACATGACACTTCCAAGGTCATTGTTTATGATTCCCTTATTTTTTATGGTAGTGAGAGTGGAGAAGAAAGATACAGTGAAAATGAAGAAGAGGTGAGTGAACTTCAAAATGCTTTTCAAGAACTTTATGAAGAATCTATTAAATTAAAAAGAGCTAATTTGAAGTTAGAAGCTTGTTTAAAAGAGCATGTCAAGGTCGTTGATGAGAGTGCATTAGTGAAAGACCTTAGGACCCGAGAGAGATCTCTTCGAGAGAAGCTAGAATATATAAAAGGCGAGAGAGATAGCCTTAGAGGTTAAATGAAATCCTTGAAAAATGAGCTTTTTGAGTTTGAAGAGAGAAATGTGTTATTAGAGTCTAATATTCTAGAATTAGAAAATAAATTAAAAGACTCTAGTAAAGTCAAATTTGATTTGGAGTGTCGTTCGAAAAAATTAGATAAAATATTAGGAACGGTCTAAATTAAAAATGACACTTGTGGTTTAGGCTTCGATACTTGTAATGAATCAACTCAAAAAGCCAAAACCAATATTTTAGGAGAATCGCCTAGGAAAGCCTTTAGAGATCACTCCTTAGGTAAATCTTTTCGCCGTGACTTTAAGTGTTCACATTGTGGTCGAAAAGGTCATCTTAGAAAATTTTGTTTTGATCTTAAACGAGGTCCTAGAAAATCCCAATGTAAGGCATACAAGGTAGCCAAGATTCCAACACCCCGAGATAGTCACTCTTCATTAGTTTGGGTTAGGAGATCCGACTTGGTAGCTTTACAAGATAGGGTATCTGATTCTCATTTGCTTTCACATGATTCCTCCCTTGCAAAATCTAAAGGTTGAATGTGTTATCTTTATTTGCATACTTTAACTTTTGTACTTCATGCTATATTTTCATGCTAAATGTATGCTTGTTTAGTCATTTTCTAGTCTATGCTCTATGCTTAATCACGTGCTAGAATGATGATTTTTGTTTATCTTTTGTATTATATTCTTTTCATTTTTGTTTGCATTAAATGAAATATACAAAAAGATTTTTGTTTATCATTTGGGTTTTTATTTCTTGATAATTTAAGCTTAATGAAAAATTCAAATGATTTTTATTTGTCTTTTGAGTATATATTTTTATTTTTGGTTAAAAAGTTTCAAAAACTCATAAAGATTTTTTTTGTGTGTATTTTAGTTTGACACACTCTATGTGGCATACACTTGTGTTAGAATCCCATCTTTTTCGCTCCCATGTGGCTAGAACTTTTGGTTTAGATTGTCAATCCTTATTATGTTCTTTACCATGCTTACATGGAGTAGTTGGATTTTGTGTTGATATAATGGATTCTATTTTTATATGCCTCTATTCACAAATGCACGAGCTTTTTTTAATTTTAATCGTCACATGTTATATTTGGGCTCTGTGAGATGTTCTCCTATCAATCTAGTCATTTACATATTTGTGATCTAGGAGGACTAGTGCATGTCAAAATCCGTTGCACGTGAGGTTTGTGTGAGATATAAAAATGATAATTATAAAAGTGCACGGGGAAGGGATCCGAAATGATTTATTATCCTTTGCGAATAGTAAGCCACTGTTTGTTTGGACCTAAAAGAAATACGTGGTCCAAAGACCTAAAAATATAAATATGGCACTAAAAAGAAAATTATTTGTCAAGGCCTATGTTTAGTTGATTTATCATTCAAAATTTATATAAGATTATTGAGGGAGATTGGATGGTATATCAACGATTTGCATAATGTCCATTTATTCTAGTTGAGCTTTTAATGTCATGACTCTATTGGTTAGTAAAATCATCAATATGCTAGGCTTGTATGCATTGTGTATGTTTGTTCATTGAGTTAAATCAATATTGTCACATGAGGTTATATTCAAATGTGATGAAATTTGTAATCAATTGAGAACTCCGTGAACATGTTTTAAGTGATTGGATCAAAATTTAATCGTTACTAGTTCACACCCCAACACTTCCGTCTCCATATGACACATTTTTGCCATACGAGTGTGAAAAACTTATCTTATTTTGTGTCATTTTGGTGTTTATATCTATATGTGTGTACTTATGTTTAGCTTGTATCTATTGTGTATACATATATATGATATTTTGTTTAAGTCTTTGCCATGTTTAGTTTGTCTATTTATGCTTCAATTCATAATTGGTACCTTGTTTGTTGCATAGTTTGTTTGATATCACATGCTTAGAATCTTATTTGTCAATTTGGTATCATTTGTTTTCGCATCATAGTTGGTATTCATTTGTATGGATTAGTTATGATTTTATTGCCTATGTACTTTAATGTTCTCATCACTATATGCATAATTGCATGTTTTTTAGTTTGTTATCCCATTATATTTATCCCTTGCGTAGTTTAGAGGGTGTATATGCTTTAATTGGGGAAGATAAGTTAATTTTTAATTCTTTAGCCTTTGTTTATTCCTGAACAAAAAGGGGGAGAATGATAGGGGGGGAAATGATATCTAATCCTATTGTAATCGTATCTTAGTTTGGAAAATTTAACTTAGGGGGAGAGCGCTATCTTCTTAGGTTGATCATTATTGATAAGGGGAGAATTAATTTAAGGGAATTAATTATTTTAATTGCATTTAATATTTTGATATTCCCTATGCGTTTGATAGTTTGCTTAAGTGTACATGAATTCTTCTTAAAGGCAACGTTCATCATCGGGCAAAGATTTTGATTCTTGAGTTGTTTGAGTCAAGCATTGTATTTTTATTTTGGGTGGGACATTTCTTTCAGTCTAGTAGAGCTTGACGACCCTTTAGAATTTTTGTTGGTTTTTGTCCCGGAATAGCCAAAGGGGGAGATTTGTAAGGAAACAAATTTTCAATTGAGTCCTTTGTTGTTTTGGCACAATTCCGATCAAAAACGTTTGAGTCATAGGATACAGTTAATTGATCATCCTTCAAGCCTATGACGTGTTTGTTGAAGACATAGTGGCCAAGAGTATAAAGCTTCATTAAATTGCCGAGTTTAATATGCCTGTTTATACGTCATCAACTTGGTTCCATTGCTCCTAAGGTATGAGTGCATTTTGAATATATATATATATATATATATATATAGGAGCTTGGAACATTTTATATTGGGTGAATATTATATTATTTAAAATTGTTATTTATTTTCAGGGAGATTTTATTAAAACTTTAAAATTAAGTATATAAAGTTTCTGGACTAAAAATAGAATTTTTCAAACTTTTTGGAAGTTCGTTCGAAGTGTCGTTCGAATGAGTTTTCGTTTGAACGAATTTGCCAACGAGTTTCCCAAAAAGCCACTGGAATGTCGTTCGAGTGAACATGATGTTCGAACGAGATTTCTAACGAGTTCACATTGGAACTTCGTTAGAAGCCTTGTTCGAACGAGACTTCGTTCGAACGAAAATCTCATTCGAATGAGTTTTAGCGGGAATAGTTTTTTTGGCAGTTTTTTCCCTCATTCCCACTACTTTTTCTAATTAACTTTTTCATTATCCTCCCATCTCCTAGAGATAGTTTTGAGAGAAAATTCTTCAAATAAAAAGTTCATTTGTTTAAGTGTTGTTGTTCTTCAAGAAAATGTTTTAAACACTTGTTTACACCCATATTGTTTATTCCAAGTGTTCTTTATATATATATATACATTGCTTGGAGTTTGACACCGGTTTTTCATCTCTACCGTTTGAAGAGAAGTTTGGGTTTGCTTCTACATCCCACAAATAATAAGAAGGTTGCGTTGATTTACCCACTTGGAGGAAGGCTCCTAGTTCGGGTGACGGTAACCATATAAAGTCCGATCGGTAGATATCGAGACTGCGGTGGAACTCTGAGGTTATTCGCTAGGCGGAGGTGTATACAAGAAGGAGCGTCGGGGCTTGAGAGGGATCAAGTCGAGTGTTGTAAGTCTTTCTGTCTTGTATTTGTAAAATCATACTTAGTGGATTTGAGGCTAGGTCCGTCCGAGATTTTTTTTCGTTGTGAGTTTTTCCTCGTACATTGCGGCGTAATGATTCATTATTTATTTTATCTTTCGCAATACTCACCTAGAACGCATGCTTAGGTAGAAAGATAAAATTTGGTTTAATCACAACTTATTTAATTTGGTGCTAAATTAATATTGGGTAATGTGTAGTTAATTCAAGTCATTTAAGTTAATTTGATAAAATTTGGTTTGGCCTAATTTGGAAATATTGAAAATATGACTTAGGCTAATTTCTAGGACTTGGGTTAAATTAATTGGTTTAAGTGAAATTTAAAAATGTGAGTGTGTTTTAATCTAATTTTACTTAGTTTAATTTTAATTTGTAAAGAAATTAAAATTTGTGAATTTGTTGTTTAATTGAACCATCATCTACGCTTCCGCATCTAAAAAGGAAATTGTTACTTTTTTGTAGTAAAAAGAATTTTGTTAAAATTGGGGGCAAGTTATTGTTCCAACAGACACGAAACCATTTGTGATGGGTATTATGTTTTGTGTTAATGTTGGTGAAAATGGTTTTTTCAAATCCCAAAAATTATAATTTTACTCTAATATTACATCTTTGATCCACATTTTTAAACTATGTTGTAGTTTATTTCAAATATCTCTTGATATATATCATATTTCTATTTCACTATTTTCATTTTCAAATTTAGTTTAATCTAAAATAGTTTTTTAAATTCCATTCATTGACATTTTTTTTTTCACATGTGATTTTGTTTGCAATGGTGGTTCATTTTATGGTGGGGTTTGTAAACTTTTAGCTTGATGAATTGTATCTAGCATAAGTTATGTAATATAAGGCATGTAAAATTAACCTTTTGCTTGAAACATATAATTTTGTTTGGTATATAAATTTTATTTTCCAATAGCTATTCATCCATGATTATGTTGGGATGATGTGTGTGTTATAGTAATTATTCATGCAATGTGCCAAAAGTATGATGCACGGTGTGTCTTGGATACGATGAGTGTAATGTAATCAAAGTATACATCTGCCACAATTACAAATACACCTGAACAAGATTACGATTTTACATTTTGTATGCATTTTAAAACTTATTGGTTATATAACTCAGGTGGTAAAAATTACATATTGATGTGCCTTAGAGACAAAAACACCATAAAGAATGTTCAATCGTGCCATCGTTATAATGACATTTTGTATACATTTTAAAATGAGTGTTCTTATTCCAGCTTTCTAATTTTTTCTACTCACCGTATTCTAAAGTTTTAAAATTTTCAGACATTTTAAATGTTAAAAAGACTGTTTATCCCAATTAAACCATTCCAATTCCAACCCATGTATAAACCTACCTTTTTAGGAATGAAAAATCCAAAATTTGATTGTCTCATTTATTCAGATTGTCACAAGATGCAAATCTCTAATAGCTAATGGGTATATTTATTATTTTCGGTAAACAATTGTTGGCATATATGCATTATGAACCATGTCCGGTACATAATATGCAATTCAAAATTTGAACTCTAATGCGGTCACTATATAGTTAGTAATGAAGCCTCCCATCACCGTAGCTGATAACACGTATCTTATATATTTGTTCCATCATCATAACTGGTAACATATGTCTTATATTTTTATTTAAACATGAGAATGTGAGTCCCCTAAACTATATGCTCTCATACCACTTGTTGGGAGCGAATGCCCCTAAATTTTAAACTTAAAATTATGAGATGGTTCAATTATATTCCAAATTAAAATTTCTTTTCAAATTTTAACAATTATAAAATTCAAATTTTAATTTTTTCAAAATTAAAAATTAAATTAAAATAAAGATTATTTGGAATTTTACTTAAACAAAAAATTCAATCCAATTCAAGTGAAATTTATGCTAAACAAACTTAAGCATGCATATTGTCAAATTAATTTTCTGACTTGAATTAAATTAAACTAATATTACCCAAATATTAATTAGCACCAAATTAAACTATAATTGTAATTTAAACCAATTTTATCTTGATTAACCTAACATACATCTAAGTGATATATTTGCAAGATAAAGTAAATCACAAACACACTACGCCGCGATGTACGAGAAAAATTCAAATGGAAAAAAACTCGGACGACCCTCCCTACAAATCCACTGGGTATGGTATTTTTTACAAAAACAAGACAACAGACTTACAACACTGACTTGACTCCGTCCAAGTCTTGACGTTCATTCTTGCATCTACCTCCGCCTAGTCGATAACTACGGAGTCCATCGCAGTCTCGGAATCCACCGATGGAGCTCGATCGCGTCAATCCACACACGATGACTTTTACCGTATGAGCACGTCGCAGCAAAAAAACTTTGTGTCTTGAATAAATTAATATATATATATATATATATATATATATATATATATTTTGAAGAACTTGGATTTTAAACAAACCTATGGGTGTATATTTGTGTCTTTAATAAATTAATTCATGAAAGACCAAGAACACACACAAAAAAACTTTTGAATAAACAATGTTTTTCTATCTAGCACTTGGAAAATCCCACAAAAGTTAGTTCCAAAAATGTGTTTCCCGCATAAAATGAAGCTGGTAAAAGTTAGTGGGCAAATAGGTGGTTGAAAAGAAAAACTGTCAAAATTTTTTCAATTCGTGAACAGATCATTCGAATAACTTTTAACGAAAATTCATTAGAAGTTCGTTCGAACAAGTTAGTTCGAACAAGTTCGTTCAAATGACCTTCTAACGAAAATTAATTGGGTGTAGTTTCTAATTGACCCCACACGAACCACGTGAACATGAGCCCTGCCCTAGTATATACATTGGAAACTGAAGCCGCCAGCGTTACACTATACAGCCGATTCTCGCTCGAAGTGGAGCAGCCGCAGTCACAACCACAAGCAGGTGAAGATAATGGGAGTGGAAAAAGAAACGTTGAGACCCGGAACGGGTCCTAAACCGGTTGCCGGTCAGAACGTCACTGTTCATTGCACCGGTTTCGGTTAGCCGCCTCCCTCTTTCTCTCTTTCTTTTGCATCTAAACCCTAATCTATGTGTCTATTTGCCAGATCCGTTTTAATCTATTCTCTCTTCTTTTCAGACGATAATGTTTATCTACTTAAAGTGACGTCTCCTGCAATAATTTTTTAGTCTAACCAGAATTGAAAACTACACGTGCTATTACCGCCTCTCATATGACGATGATCAAAGGCGTTTTCGTTTCACCCTGGAGATCGTTTATTTTCAAACGAAAAACAAATTCTGCTTTGCATAAAGTTTTAGTATTTTAAAAACTGGTATGTTAAATAAGGTGTCGTGAAGAGCTATAAATGAAGGAAGATTTGTTAAAATTGTCAGTTGGAGCATCGATAACTTGCAATGTTGGGTGGTGTTGAGGTGGAGCTGATCATGCTGGATTTATTAGTTTGGTAGTTGGTACTATTATGTTGTAAAACGGGATTGTTTGTGTTTTTGCTCTCATGCGGAAAATACGTTCATTCTCCGGCTCCGAGTTGAGCCCCTACACTCATTTATTTTTAAAATACAAAGAAAAGTTTATAGCTTGTTTGAGAGTTTGCGAGAGAAAAGAAAGGAAAATAATGATTTATTAGGAGAGAAAAGAAAGGAAAATAATGATTTATTAGGAGAGAAAAGAACGGAAAGAAAAATTTATAAGAGAGAAAAGAAAGGAAGCGGTTGTTTGGAGTTGGGAGGAAAATAATTTTTGTAAGGGGAAGAAGGTACATTCACTAAAAAAACTTTCATTTATCTCCATTTCTTTTCCATTCAAAAGGAAAGTTTTGCATAGAAAGGAAGGGGAAGTTTTTTTAAAATTTTCCTTTCTTTTCTGTCTTTTTAAACTCCGAAACGACAGAAAAACACTTTCTCTCTTATGTATACTCCCAAACGAAAGAAATAAAATAAAATTTTCCTTCCTTTCCTTTATTTTATCTCCAAAATAGAACTCCCAAACAAGCTCTTAAGGTTTTAAACTC
The DNA here is from genome assembly GCA_949130495.1 of Sambucus nigra. Lineage (NCBI taxonomy): Eukaryota > Viridiplantae > Streptophyta > Magnoliopsida > Dipsacales > Adoxaceae > Sambucus > Sambucus nigra. Next base: position 406,822,547 of record OX422208.1, on the reverse strand, counting down.
TAGGGTTAAAACTAATAAATAGTCTAAATCCAATGTCTTACCTTGTATAACTAAACTTCCTAGGCAACACCAATCTGAAATTCAAGCTCCAACTCTCCAAGACTCTCTAAGATTCTACTTTTTATTTTTAATGTTAGATGTCAGGGTCCACCCTGGTTAGTCCCGTGGTAAGGGGCGAAGTTGTAAAGGGTGAACAGAAAAAGGCCACAGGTCTCGAGGTCAAAACCTCCAAAGGATACCAGATTCTAAGTAGGATGCGTGTTAGGGTGGCTCTGGCACATCGTCCCCTTTGTTTAGCTCGCACGGGAAAGTCCAAAGGGTTAGTTTGTGCGGAGGTTCAGGGTTATAAAAAAAGTTAGATATCAGGATTAGTGGTGATTAAAATTTTAGGATTTATGATTTTATTAACCTGTTGACACTACAAACAATTTTAGGTTTTAGTATAATCTTTTTTAAAGTAATTGATAAAATATGTTTATTTAGTTGTTAAATATTTAAATAATTATTTGGTATAACTTATTGAAAATCTTGGCTCCGTATCTAGAGGTGACATATCGGTGTTGGATACTCCGACATGGGTACGACATGGCTCAGACGCGTATTTTTGCACACCTCACCAGTCTCTCAAATATTTTCAGTCTCGCCCGCTTTCATTATCAAAGAAGAGTTCTTGCTTATTGTTTGAAACATTATTATGAAATATTTGACCATATTAATTTTGATCAGTTAGTTTGACGACTAATTTTTCGTTTTTGAAGAGAGAAATTAATGAAAGTACCTACACCTACACCCACACACATATATATTTATCATTGTATCGTGGAGATTTGTTGTTTTGGTGAGTTCGTGCTGTGTCAGACACGACACCCGTATCCTTGCCCGAGCCCGAGCCCGTACCCGTACCCGTACCCGTACCCGAACCCGTAATGCATAGTTGATCAAAATACTTGGTATGCGTAATAAATGGTGTTTATATACCCGTGCCCGTGTCCGAGCCCGAGCCCGTGCTGCATAGTTAATCAAAATACTTGGTACACGTAGTTAATGGTATTTATATAGTTCTTATCCTGCATAGCAATGTTCATATTCTGTGTATTGGTGATGTCATGGGTAATATCTGTCAAGGGCAAAAGAAAAAACACAGTTATAATACCCCCTAATTGTTTACATAATTGCCTCCTTAAGAAGAGTTCACCGACAAACTCAGACTGGGTCCTCATCGGAATCCCTCAAGGATAAATTTAGAATAAAAAATATGGCCGGGTTTCCGAAACCAAAGTTCCTATATATTAGTCAGGATTTATCATTGCTTGGCATTATATTCATTCAGTGACATGTATATTTTTTACGTTCTTGTGCAGGGAAAAATGGTGATTTGTCTCAGAAGTTTTGGAGGTGAGAATTGGGCTTTTTAGAGGTTCATTTATTTATTTCTCTATTTCAAGTATTTTTGGTTCAGTTAGGTTTTCGGTTGAATATATTGTGGCATTCTTTAATCGTGAATTGGATTATTTTCTTCACTCCCTCAATTCTAAAAAACCCGCCTAGGCTTGAGGTTTGGGAGAAACACCTCGCCTTAAGCTTTTCACGCCTTATTCTTGGTAAAACCCTTAAGGCCCATTTTTTTCTAAAAACAACAATGCTTTAGTGAAATGATATCGCCTTTTAAAGAATTTTTTTACAAACCAGACCATTATCTCATCCAAAATAATCAAATAGTACTTTAATTTGCAAATATTTAGACATATTTTTATGATATGTACAATTTTAGTTTTTTAATAGTCTTGTTATGGTTAAAAAATATTAAAATATATTAAGAAGGCCTAAACGCCTTTTGACGCCTATTTACGCCAAGGCCCGCCTAGGCTTCTAAGGCTTAAGGCTTGGCCTCCACGCCTCGATCACGCCCCGCGTTTTTTAGAACCTTAGTTTTTTATTAATAATTTTTGTTGATTTTTTTTTTTCATATCAGCACAAAGGATGCTGGTCAAAAGCCCTTCACATTCAAAATTGGCCAAGGCTCTGTTATTAAAGGTAAATGTACTCTAAGAATATATATTCAATTTTGTTTAATATTATATCAAAAAGCATATGACCTCTATTCACTTGCAGTTATTATTTGTGATAATTTATATTTTCCCTTTTAGTTGCATATTTTAATTGTTCCTGGAACAGTATGATGATGATTGCAAATAGTTGACGATGCCACAGACTGTTTTTCTTTTATCCCTTAGTATCTTTAGTTAATCTTGTTTAAACTGTCTTCACCTGGCTTATCTTAAAAAAAAAAGAAAAATAGAATGGACATACTTCACCATATACAGCATCTGGACCTCTGGTTGACACTTTCTGTTTGTTACATTGGTTGGTGGTTGTTGATGCTAGGAGGAGTGATGATTATTTGCTTCAACAAGGACCTGTGCTGATTATAGTTTTTGTTCATGACAAGCTTACTTCTTATCGGTGGAACTGATTGTTCATATCAAAAGATTTGGGAATTGGATGAACATGCATGTTTAGTTCTCATGTTTAAATGCCGTATATTGTTAGACTGGAAACACAAAAAGGATTAATTTTGGGACGGCTTGACTTGTCATAGGGAAGGGGTAGGCATTGTGGACGTCGAGAGAATAGTGATAAAATGAGTCACGAGTGAGTTTGATTACACTGAAAAATTTGAACACAATGTTACAGGCAGAGGTAGTACACCTTAGAAGTTAGTTATAGGTTCATTGTTGTTTATACAGCTCGTGGTGGTTATTTAGGTAAATTTTATTATTTTTCCTCATATTTTTTTTTTAAACTGCATGATTTCTAGTAGTGCTTTGTAGCCAGAATCAAATTTCCATTGGGAGCATTTTGCAGAATGTCATGCTGTAATTCTTGGTTAGACACCTATTTCCTATATGGTGCTTCTTCCCCCCAGCAATGACGTTGTAGGATCGCAGGACCAGAAGTGTGAGTGGAGGAGCCACATGTTGTACTCTTGATGGAGGGTTGGCAGTTTTTTGGTGTTGTAGTTGGATTTTTCATTACTAGTTCTTATTAAAAGAAAGGATAACCCAAACAGAAACCCAAACTCAAAAGCTTTGACTGGAACAGGTTGAAAAATTTAGATAGTCATCTTTTTAGTAGTAGTGTTGGTTTTATCAGCCTGTTCCAGTTATGCCATAAGGTTACTGTACTACTTTTTATTAAATGAATGGATAAATCACACAGAAACCTAAACCCAAACAGAAACCTAAACTCAACCGCTTCCAGCAGGTTGAAAAATTCAGATACTCTGTTTTTAGTGTTGTTGGTTTTTTCAATTTGTCTCAACTCACATAAGCTAAAATAATTCGAGTATATTAGTTCTTATGGCAGTGGAGAGGATGATAGATGTCATTGAGAGTGACAAAGACCTAAAATTTTCCAGTCTAGTATGGGCTTCTTCTCCTGTCATTTCAGTGGCTATGGAATTCTTCACTACCGTTATAGTGACTTGAGGATATACCTTTTGAGTTCAAATGTTACCATATTTGGAATTTAATTGGAAGAGATTTTTCAATACGCATATGTTTCTATCTTAAAGCAGTGGAATCAAATAAAACATACATATCCCCAAGGCTTGTAAATGGTCGGGTCTGGATTGGGTCTTTATATATCCAAGCTCGACCTGGTCATTTTTTTAGCCAATCGTGTCTCAAAAAATCTGTTCAGACCAGGACCCGTTAAAGACCCTACTCGGCTAGAACACCTGGAACTAAAAAATGGACCAAAATAAATCCAATTTAAACAAAAAATTGATTATATATCATGTATTGTCTAAAATATGTATATATACTGACTTGTATATATACAATTAGACTCTCCAACCAATCATTATTAAAAAATAATAAAAAAATATATTTTCAACCAAATTTAGCATAGATGATTTACGTAGTAACGATATCATCTACAAAAAAAAATCATCAAAAAATTCAACACGGAAGTGGTTGATATTATGGAAAAATTTGTTTCAATTTGTTGATGATTTTTTTAATAGACGATCTCCTCATTATGTAGTTCATGTATACCAAATTTGGTTGAAAAATACATTTGTTTACTATTTTTTAAAAATGGATATGTTTATACATATATTGTTAAGAGGTATGTGGGAGAGCTTGAATGTATATATACATATGTGTAAATACATATTTATACACACATATAGACCAAAATACATATATATAAATATATAAACCAATATTTATATAAACTTTGGGTTGGGTTTTTAATTAACCTGACCTATCTATATCCATATCCGATCCAATTAATTAACGGGTAATTGGATTTCATAAAAGTGCTCATACCTGGATTTAACGAATCGGGTCGTGACCGATTCCGGACCTGACCCATTGACATGCCTAATACCCTAACACGCCCCCTTCCCCCGGCCCCCCCAAACCAAAAAAATTATAGTAGAAAAACTAGGGCAGACTCAAAATATCATATCAAAGAATAAACTGTCTTATAAGCCACTTGAGGCCCGAAGGTACAAGTGCCCCTAACTGCAAAAAGGACATCATAGATAGAAATCATAAAACAATTGAAATAGATGTTCCTGCGTCTCTCTTTGTTAAGTATGTAGTTGTTCTAATTGTATGAACAATATCTAGTATGCCATTATCATCTTAAACTTGAAAATTCGTTCATTTCCAGAAAAATTATTTATTCGGTTTCTCCATATATGGGGGTAAGGCCGCAGCCAATATTTGTCTCTCCTAGATCCTGCAATTAATTAGGAGCCTTGTGCACTGGGTAGGACATTTAGTACTTTTGAAGAATGGTTTATAAGGAACTGCAATTTCCAAACTCTCACTCTGACTGCATAACAAGTAATTTTCTGTCTTTCTTAGTTCCCTATTAATTAACACTACTAGGGTTTGATGAGTGCTTAAATTATGGATGATGGACTAGTTTTGTTGCTTGCTAACAACTACTTTGAGTTTCAATTCTTTCTTTACTGATGTTTCTAAGCTGGCTTAATATATACTTCCTCCATCCCAAATTAAGAGTTCCTATCTATTTTTTGCATAGATTAAAGATACGACAAATCAATGGCCATGATCAACACTTGTTCACTATCGTGAAATATGGTTCGTTGATTATTTACAAAAAAGGAAAGTGAACTCTAAATTTGAGACTTCCCAAAAAAAAGGAGTGGACTCTTAATTTGGGACAGAGGGAGTATGTGGATTCGTCTGAATGTTTTCCCCTTTTGTTGAAACTGGCTTATTGACTTAATGATTTCAGTCACATATAGATAATTATCATCCTATGTTGCAGGATGGGATGAAGGCGTACTGGGAATGCAACTTGGAGAAGTTGCTCGGCTAAGGGTAATTTTCAATCCTCTCCGGCCTTGTTCTATCTGTATCATCATATTTTGCAATTTTTTTAATCAATTTAAATTTCAGATTTTTTCTGCATGACCAAAGTTGAACTTTTTGCTGCTGTGGTAATCAAAGTTTATGCAAAGAAATTAAATTGTCATTTAGGTAATCTTTTGGAGTAGATAATCAGCTCAATTGTTGAATCATACCGAGTTGCATTGCATGTTTCTGGATTTTCTTGATCATTTGGCTTTTAAATTTATCTATTGATTCGTGTTGAAAACCTTCATTAGGTCAATAGTACTGTTATCTATCAATTAAATTACAATTATAGACTCATTAAGCATTCTTAACGTTCCCTTTTCTTGATAAATTTCTGAACAGACGAATATCATGGATATTTCCAGTTATATGCGATCCTTGAAATGATCGGGACGATTGAGCACCCCATACTTCTCCGAGTTCGAAATCCCTAATCCAACTTGATTCAACGGATGTTTTTTTTTCGTTTATTAAAATGGCTGTTTGTTTGGGCAATATACAATTAGGTCATTTGTTGACAAATTTTAAAAATTGAAGGATAATTTACTATTAAGTCCATTTGTTATGTTACTAGCGTGGACTTCTACAAGAAGAGAATTAGTGGACCAAAGTGTTTAAAATTTGTCAAAATTCTTTTAGTGTTTAAAATTTGTTTGTGAGGGACCCAAGGGCACTCTCTCTCTCTCCCATCCCCCTCCTCCTTTTTTTTTTTAATTTATTTTTATTTTTTATATATTTCTTCCAGCAAGGAAGATTGGACGTCTTATTTTATCTGTTTTGCAGTGCTCTCCTGACTATGCTTATGGTGCTGGTGGATTCCCAGCATGGGGTATTCAGCCCAACTCTGATTTGGTTTTTGAGATCGAAGTTCTAAGCGCACATTAAACAGCATCCGAGGGACCTATATGAATAATCATGATATCGTCTTTTGCGATGGTTATATATCACATTTGTTATGAAATATGAGTGCAAGAGACGAGACTTGTTTAACTTTTATACTAGATGTTGTGTAACACTATCGTATTCTACCATGGTTTATGTATGTTCGCTTGTTTTCAATTGAGACATGTTATAAGTCACATGTTACTGAATCTATCGTTGATGTAATGTTGATCATGTTGCTTTTAGTTAAATTTTATAAACCACAAAATTGTGAATTTATTTCTTTTATGTTTTAACCTAAAAACTCAAAATTTTCTCTCTCTATATACTATTTACGAAAATATTATATTTTGCAAAATATTTTTGTAAAGTCCACCCCACCATAGGTAATTTGTATAGTAAATTAATAAATACATAGAAGAAAATATGTTTTATAAACATATTTATTATCTATTCTAAATGAGCACTTCTATTGTAATACCGAATTTTTGGGGATAGAATGATGTGGCGATCTTATATTGGTTGGTTTTGGGTCTCATTGGCGTGGATCCCCCGAACAAATCAATAATAACTTGACACATTAGTGTGTCAAGGATTTTTATGTCAAAAATTTAGTGCAAATAGAATTTTTGATTTTAAAATTTAATAAAGATTTAGAATACATCTATCGAGAGAGAGAGATTCCCCAAATTTGACGACTTGTGTGAGATTTGACATGGTAGTTATGCAGAGAGAGAGAGAGAGGCAAGTTGTAGGGGGGAGAGAATGTGTTGATTGATTTTGTAGGGGGGGGGGGGGAGGATCAACAAGATGGCGTCGACAATGGGAGAGTGTCAACTGATTTTGTAGAAGAGAGATCTGGCTAGATGGTGGTTTTTGTCATTGATGATGAGAGAGGCGAGAGATATAGGGGATAATGAGAATGTGATCGATTTTTGGATGTGTTTATAATGAAGAGATATTGGTTATAAAGAAGGGCATAACTGTCCAACCAAGCGAGATGTATAAAAGAAGGGATCTTATTATAAAATTAAACCTAATGTATTGGAAACCTTTGATATGGGGTTGATACACAATTATGCCAAAAAATTAATTTGAAAATTTACAATGTTGTAGAAAATTTTAAAAAGCTCGCAATTCTTTGTTAGGCGTTTTTTGAGTAGTGGGGAAAATCGAGAGAGAGAGAGAGAGAGAGAGAGAGAGAGAGGACTCTTACTGCAGAATCTAATGTCCACGAACACAAATGCAACTAAATTTCTCTCAGATTTCTGATGGAGGTTCGCCAGTGATATGAGTTTCTAGCTATATGAAGTTAATGTGCGAAATTTGGTGGATTTATTTAAATTATTTATTTATTTATTTTGGGTTGATTGAAAATTAAAATTATTTAATTAATATCAGTAACTTGTTTGATGTGGTAAATATAAGAATTCATATTTGATAAGGATTCTTTTAGATAAGTCATTAGAATGTGAAGATGATAATGGTGGATAAGTTTCACAATCAAAGTCTACTGTACCGGATGGTAGAATTCACATGAAACTAGGAACTTCAGATACTCTCTCTGCCTACATATTAGACAAGTTTTCGTAATAACCTTCAACAAAATAACACATTAAAGATATATGACGAGAGGAAGAAATACGAAATACGAAATTCGAAATAATTTCCTGCAAAGGAAAGGTAGTTTTCTCAAGCTTATCAAGAATAATTAAGGGAGTTTTATCCATCAAACAAGGAAAATATGAAGATCTAAGATACTATAATTAAGATCATATTACATTCTTAAGTTTAATCAATTAACAATTTTGTGTAAAATTAGTGGTGTTGTTTAGTATGATTTAACAAAATCGGTTGTCGCCCTGGAAGATGGTGAATGAGTCAAAATTTGTTGGAAATCATGGTGGCTAGTTTGTTTTTGAACATTCAAATCGAGCCAAAAATCAAGAAACATATTCTGCAAAAAATATCATAGTCATGAAACGTTAGATGCTATCTCTAACAAAAAGCAATTGCAGAGGTTTTGATTATGGTTTGTAACCTACATCAGTCGTCATAACTGATTTATCTCGACTTTGTATCTTCATTTACTTTTTGTTTGATTTTGTGTTTTACGCAAACTATTTTAAAATCTTAATCATATATATATATATATAGTCATGCTTTCCAACATACCTATGAACATACCCATTTGTTTAAAATAGTAAAAAAAATGTATTTTTTAACCAAACTCGGTATATATGATCTACATAGTGAAGAGATTATCTAAAAAAATAATCATCGAAGATTCAACCCGAAAATGGGTGAAATGAAAAATGGGTTTATATGAGCATTTTTTGTCCGCTCAAATTTTGTCAGCATCTCATCCACTTTCGGGTTGATTTTTTTGATAATTTTTTTTGTAGATGATCTCCTTATTATGTAGAATATATATACCGAGTTTGGTTAAAAAATATATTCTCAATTTTTTTCATCATCTCATCCACTTTCGAGTTGAGTTTTTTGATGATTGTTTTGTAAATGATCTCCTTATTATGTAGAATATATATACCGAGTTTGGTTAAAAATTATATTTTTTTTTACTATTTTAAAAAATTGGGCATGTTCATTGGTATGTTAAGTGAGGTATGTTGGAGAGCATGACTGTACACACACACACACACACACACACACACACACACACACACACACACACACACATATATATATATATATATATATATATATATATATATATATATATATATATATATATATATATATATATATATATATATATATATATATGTTCAGGCTCCTATTTGGATTTAAGTATGCGGATTAGCTACCTTCCAAAAGGTATTGGGATCACTTTTGTCTTTTATGGACCACCTTCTCTTTCTAAAGTTTCTTGAAATATAAATTTCTACCCCAATAGATTCTAAAATCTATTAAGCTTATTTTAAATTCTAATTAATGTGGAAGCCTAAGTGTAGAGGTTCCGGGGCTACCTCTTAAGCTTTCTCCTTCACTATTGTACTGTATTTCAGAATAGTGAGAATTATATATCCAAATATCTTCCTTAGGATGTCTATAAATTTCACGTGGTTTTGAAGGAAAATAATCTAACTTTAAACACCTTACGCGATATTGAGGTTTTATCCGCGTAGTCTCTTTATATATTTGGTTAATAATATAGATTCGGTCGTATTCTATGAATTTGTCTAATCCACTATCACCGTAGGATGACAAAAATCTTCGATAATATCTAGGAGAGGTAGTTTCCACGTATTTAAGGAATGGGCGAACTCCTCCTGATCTAATCAAGATAGTTCTTGTTTTGACTAATATTTTTCTTCTAATATATGTCAATACGTCTATAGTACCTCTAAGTATTCTAGTATATTCTTGATATTTTTCTGCTATTGAAATCTCTTCAGTAAATCCTTCAGTTCTCGAGTCTTGCTTGAAAAGACCACGGATCTCTGTTCTAATTATTGATATTCTAGGTACTTCGCGTGTTAACCATTCAATAATTCGGTCTATGTATCTATATATACCTCCTCCGTATATTAAAGCAGTTTCTATAAGTAATTTTTCCAAGGGGTATGAGAAAGTCCACTTATGGATTTCTGTTTTTAAGTCTGGGTTTGTTTGATTAACAAATACTAAAAAGTCTAGTATTTTGAAGGCTCATACAATTGCTTTTAAATTTTACAAAAATGTTTGAAATAGTTACGGGTTTGGTTTGAGTTTACATCTTTTTGCTAGTCTGCAATTATTTTATCTTCTTCCCTTTGTCTCTTTAGCTTGTTATTATCATTCTCCAATCTGTACCTCCCGCACTCTCTTTTTATATGTCGCACCTCAATCCCGTGTTGGCGTGGGCCCGTTTTCTGCCTGTACGCCACCACGGCTAACGACTCACGACAAGTCGGTACATGACGACGGTTCAACAGTATAACACCTATACACTACACTCGAGGTTCCACATAATAGTCCTTTATAAACAGAAAGTTGGAGATGTTTGGAGTATAATAACAACGTAACATAAGAGATTTGGGAAAATAAAATAACATTTGTTATATAGCGTTAGTAAATACAACTCTAACCTCTCCTCTAACTATATGAGGTTTACTTACTAATAGACATATTATTTTCTCTCTCTCATACTACATCTCTCACTCTCTTACTACTTGTCTTACTCTCTATTTTGCCTCCTCCTTTTCTCTACCAGACACTCCCTTTTATAATCAGAAAATCACTACAAATGACTGATAACTGGCTACAAAAAGCAAACTGATGGAAATAACTAGGGGTGGCAATTCGGGTCAATGAGTCGTGTTTCGGCCCGACACAACACGACACGACAAGGTTTTTTTCGAACACGAACACGACACGACACGAATTCGTATTTTTTTTAGTTGACACGAATACGAACCAAATAAAAAATAACATGGCACGACACGATGACCATAATTCCTTAAATTTCAGGCCTAAAAAACACGATAACACGACACGACTCATAATTAAGACACGAACACGACACGACACGACTTCGTGTAAAAAAACACGACACGAACACGAAACATCGTGTCAATTTCGGATCGTTCCGTGTCGTTTCTAAAATTGCCACCCCTAGAAATAACATACAATAATTAAATTCTATATGATTTTGCTTTTCAAAAAGTAACTTTGGCATCTTTTGATAATTCTGTCTGAGTCTATCACGTTTTTGCCCTTTCAAAAAGCAGTTTTGGCGTCTTGTGTCATGCGTCTTCCGTCTTCAACAATTCTTCGAATAAAGAGGGGCACTTCTTTGTCCCGTCTATGTTTTTGTCTAATCTGATTCGTCTTTATTTGGTGGAGCGTTATTATTATTGTAGTATTCATCAACAAGGCCCACCACCCTAATCCTAGATGACAAAGCTACCTCCATCAGTCCTTTAGATTCTCTCTTGAGCCTACCGTTGAATGGCTCATCAACTTGAATAATTAAGTTTGTATTATGGTATACAATATACCATCTTTCTTGGCTTGTTAATAGTTATATAATCTCGATTATTTCATGGCTTGGACAATCTGGAATTCGGACTTGTCAATAGATAAGCCCTTGGTATAGTCTTCAGAAAGGATCTCAAAGTCTTTAAATGCGAAGGATGAAAATATAGCGAGTCTAAATCCTTCAACCCTTTTCCCCTGCAAGAATTTAGAGGAATCTAGTAAATTCTAGCAAACAAGGGAAAAAAATTCTCCAATCTTTTTAGCATACTCGTGGACAGTTTTTCCAAGAGTAATAGAGTCTTATACAGTCTGTATCTCGATGAGTCCAATAAACCCATAGTTTGCAAGAGTTATGTGTGCCATTTATGTTTCTCCAAAAAAATAAAGTTTTGGAACTTCTTTGAAGAAGCCACTAATTATTAAGGCATCTCCATTAATTAGATAATAACTTGTTGAAATGCTCAATAATGCAATCACCCATTTTCCGACAGTCTTCTGAAAATGGGACAATCTTAGTCTTAAAAGTATTTTGCTAATAAAAAAATTATCAACATGTCTAGTTTTGGAGTTTTGTTCAAGAGTCTGAGCATATGTCTGAGTTTGAGGTCTAAGAATAGCAGTACTACTGAGTTGAGTAACTGCAAGTCTTTAAGTTCTCATGAATCTGGTAATAACTACCAAATTCCGCTTGAATTCTATCCACAGTTTGTTCTTTATATTCCACCATATGGCGTTTATAAGGGTATTTTCATCATCTAAAAATTCTCGTTTATATTTTATTAAGTTTTTTTAGATATATTTGGTCTGGTCTATATTGGGGAAAATATATTTTTCCAATAAGTCTATTCTGGACAACAATTTCATTCCTTGATTTCTCAGGAGGAACAAGAATATCATCGAAGTTTTCAAGAATTGGTCTTTCTTGATTATCTTGGATATGAGTTTGAGTCTGTTTTTGCGTTTTACCAGCATTTGGTTTTACGCGTCTAAGATAGTCTGCAATGTCTTCTTTGTTCAACCTACTTGTTCTAGAGGAACTCACGGTGTCTAAATTTGTTTGCATCATAAAATAAAAAATTACATTAGTATTAGCAAACATGGGTTCTCTAGATATAATGTTTGGAATGGTGTTTTTACTTCCTTTAATATCAATAATAGAGAAGTCATATCCACCAAGCAATTGCTGCTATCTAATTAATCTATTGGTTCTTGATTTTTATAAGTCTAAGTCTCTGAATTTTACTGCATAAGATGCATCAATATAAATAACAAAGTGTTTAGGTAAAAAAAAGCATGTATTTTTCTATAGTGCGAACTATAGCTAAAGCTTATTTTTCATTGGAAGTATATCTTGTTTCTAAATTAGTAAAAGTTCCAGAAATGTATCTACAAAGTTTTTTCTTTTTGGTCTAATGATCAATGGCAAAGTACACTGCTCCCCATTGTTTGTTCGAGCCATCTGTTTCTACTATAAACTGATCTTCAGTATTACGCAGTTCAAGTAGAGGAATATTTTTGACAGCTTCTTTGATATGTATTATGACTTGAAAACCATCTTTAGTCCATTTAAAAGGATTAGTCTTATCTGTTCCTTTTAACTTGGATGCTAAGCTTCGTCCTTTTGAAGCAAGGTTCTTAATAAAGGAAATTCAAGAATCTTTTTCGTTATGTGTTCTGCTAAGGATACATTTTCTTTATTAATATTCATTCCCACAAAGTCTTTTTCGATTTGAAATAAATGCATTTTCTTTTCAGATATAACAATTATATGTTTATATAATTCTAAAATAACCTTCTTAAGATGGTCTGCATGTTCTACTTCAGTCTTGCTAGGTACAAGAATATCATCTATACAAACAAGATAATATTCTGAGTGAGGTCTAAAGATAGTCTCCATTCTTCTTTGAAATACTTGAGGGGCATTCAAGTATCCAAATGACATAATTAACCATTCATATTTTCCCTGGGGCACACTAAAGGCCGTCCAAGTAATATTGTCTGAGGGCATCTTAATTTGTCAGAAGCCTGACTTGTAATCAAACTTATTAAATATAATTCTATCTTCAATCTGATTAATTAGATTATTTTTGCGTGTTATTTTATAAGAATCGAATTCACAAATCTTATTAAGGTTTCTATAGTCTATGACCATTTGTCTTTTTTCTCTCTTTCGTTCAGACTCATTTTGAATGTAGAAGGCAGGGCTATTATGTCTAATTTTTCTTTATCTAATAATGCCTAGTTTAAGCATCTTATTTATGTCTTTTTTAAACTCTTCTCTATCTTCTTGTGAATATTCTTTCTTGTAAGTTCCACCATTAATAGTGACAACTAGGTTAATATGAATAATTTCACAATAAATCTGGTCTTTGTCTCACTTAGCAATGGGATTTTCTTCTAAAGTAGGCTCCACTAATTGTCTAATGTTTTCTTTTTTCTTTTTGCTTTTATAGCCTTTTTTTGGATATATCTTGGGCATTTAATAAGGCTTGTTGGGATTGATCTAGAATTTCTCGTTGTATAAGTGCTATTTGCTTACAACACTTTTGATTTGGACACTTAAATTCTTTTTGTAAGGGTTTAGTTATTTCTTGGGTTTCTTGATGGTTTATATGTCTAGGTCCACTATGCTTAGCTAAAGAACTCTAATGGATTATTGGTCTATAATTGGGCTTGAACTGCATAAGGTCTAAAGAAGTCTTGTGATAAATGAGAGGGGCGATAATATTAAACTCATCTTTATTGATAAGTAATATCTTATCGTTATGATGGGTATAAGGATGATATTTACTAATAACATCATGGCCTAAAATAATATTTCCTGTGAAACTAGGTCGGGGATCCATAATTTAAAACTGATGATTTACAGTTTTGTTTGTCTGATTTCCTATTTTGAAGAATATAGGAATGGCCTAAAAATATAAGGTAAATGATTCTCCATTAGCTACCTTACCATGGATCTCATGCTTAGTGTCTTAAAAATATTCTTCAGGGAAGGCATTAACTTTATAAATACTTTGCGAACATCCTGTATCTATAAAAGCTGAAAGTCTTTTAGTATAATATTTGTATTGTATAAACAATTCTACAAAACAAGCATTACGTTTAGTAGAAATTCCTAAATTAATCCTTTTTAGAATAGATACTCCTTTTCGAGGTTTATCTATAATATTTATTGGTGTTAAGTCTTCTGTACTGCTTTCTGAGTACCTTTATTCTTGATCATAGGAGATTTCCTTTCTTTTTAGGTCTTCATTTTCTTGCAATCTTTTAGCTATATTTTTATCAATGTCTTGATAATATAGTTTAATATCTTGATCTATTTGAGAATCATATTCCGTAAATCTAGTCCTCCAATAAGCTTTAAGGTAGTGTAATTGACAAATAACACAAACCATAAATAGTTTTGTTTGTATGGTCTCAAAACATTCTACACAACTAAAGTCTTTCTTATTACATTTCATTTCGAATTTGCAATAATGTTCTTCATCGTAGTAACATCTAGGTATGTATGTTAGTAAGTTACTAACATATAGGTATATATGTTAATAAGTTACTAAAATAGTAACTCATGATTACTAATTGTTCATCCTTTCTTTAAAAAGGGGCTTAAGATACATTTGTACCAAGCTTCTTTAAAATCTATATAATCACCGTCTTGATCAGTTTGCATCATATATAAGTCTAGAGTATATTGAGAGTCTTCATACTCATCTGTATCACTATTAGAGTCTTCAAACTCATCGTATCACTATTAGAGTCTTCTGAATCACTATATGTATGAGCACAATAGATACTGGTATTATCATCATTTTCAATGTCTGATATTTCTATAGCATATAATATATCTAATTCTTCTTGATTTGTAAAATTTAATATTGTATTAATAATCTTAATGCTTTCTTTATCTTTCTTGTTAGGACAATCTTTAGCAAAATGTCCTTTGCCATAAGTCCAACATTCTTTGGTAGAAGTCTTGGACTGAGCTACTTTTTTTTCTTTCCTGTAATTAGGAATTTTCTTATGTTTATTGGTATTCTTCTTAAAATACCGTCTTTGGTTAAATATATTTTTATTGGCTCTAAAATTCCTTTCTCTAAAGGTAGTAGATGGTCTGAATTTATATTTCTTTGGAAAACCTAAAGGCCTAGCCCCTTGTTTTAAATTTGGTTTACTATATTTGAATTTCCTTTCTTTAAATCATCACCACATCCCCATTGGATTGAAGAAATGTCTCTTTCATCTTTAAGTGGAGGAATTTATTTTAAAGTTTCCTCAATTAGCTTTCCTTGAGTTAGATCTCGTCTTTTAGATATAATATAGTCTTTGATGAAATTAATTCTTTCACTAAGGGAGTTGTTCTTTATCCCAACAACTCCTGGCCAATTCTTCTATTCATTAATTAGGATCTATCCAATAACTCGTATTTTTCTAAAATATTCATATTTTAAGGTCTCACCAAATTCTTTAATTTGGTAATATTTCTGTTCATAATTATTTCTATATTCGTTAATCTAATCTAATTTGCAAATACTACAAAGAGCTAGCTTAGTTTTTGCTAAGTCTTATTCATTAATTTGAGCTAGATACCAACTCCAATTAATTCTGTTCTAAATAATTGAATATATTCTTCAATTGATCTTTCTTCTTGATGTTCTTTCATTTTTTCAACTTTAGCTATGGAATTTGCATTTGTAGCTTATCTTAGGCTATTTAAATAATTCTTAACAATTCCTCTAATGGATTGCTCAACATATTGTTTACATGAACTTGCATCCCATTGTTCATTAATGCAAAACACATATTCATTTGATTATGTCATTCATCTAAGCCTTATTTCAGTCTTTAAAATTATCTAAATTAAAGGTATATTCCAATTGGGTTTATGGATTGACTTGCCATGGTCTTAGCTGGAGTAAAACTCTTGTCAACAGTTGGAAAATCTTTTAGATAATCAGGTTTAGTCTTTACTAGAGTATTTGAATAAATATGAATATTTATTCCTATTGGTTTACTAAAGAGTTTAGGAGCATCGTTACGCCTACTACTAGTTCTAATTTCCTGCTTAGCAGGACCTACCTATATAGCTGGCGTCAATCTTTCTTCCTTGTCCATTAACCTAAGGTTTTTAAGAAGTTATTTGGTATTCTTAAATTCTTTTAATTTTAATATATGGTATTGGGATATCATATTAAATCTATCTTTGTCTTGGAATCCAACATAATGACTTCTTTTAAGATGTTCTTTAAATGTCTTCATGTCTAATTCAGAGGGTTCATGTCCAAAGCTCTGGTTTCTGGCTTTCTCTTTGACTAATTATTTTTGATAAAATGATCTTCTCAGTCTAACTGTTGGAGCTTATCTTAATAAGTTAGAGCTAACTGTACTACTACATTCTCCTTTTGAGGGATCACTATGTATAACTTCTTCCATATTTCTAAATCTAATTTCTTCTACGTGGAGACTTTTGATAGTAGTTTTAAGAGGACCAAACTGGATTGTAACGTTTCTAGTTACATCGTCTTGATTAATAAATTAGATTTTATTTTGTATAGTCTTAGTGTCTTGAAATTCTGGCAATCACCAAAGAGTCTTGGCTTTTTCTTTCATTCATCCAATATTTTTAATACTGTAAGTGTGGTTGTAGTGTGAATTATTGGTTTAAACCAATATTTCTTCATTAAGTCTGCCACTGGAAATTCCCGGTTGCATTCCTTCATAGAGGAATTGGGAGAATTTCACATAGCTTTGGAATTCTATATTGATATTAGCATCTGGGATGATATAGTCTTCATAGCCACTTGCATATAGGATTAACTTAAAATATTCGGCTGTGTTTACGGTTATCATAAATGCCGAAATGGTATTAAAGTATCCTATGTTGTCTGACATTTCTAATTGGGCTATCTGAATGAGGCTTTTCTCAAATTCTTTCCTTCTTTTATCTATTAAGTAACATAATGTGTTGTTATTATTTTGAGGTCTATATAGCCTTGGATTCTTTCTTGAAAGAGTCCAAAGGTTAGGAATTGAAATTTATCAATTCTCCTTGACCGTAGGCAGTCTGAGTCAAAAACTTGAAGCTCAGTATAGGAATTGACTAACATATGATTTCAACAATGATCAGTCATATTATAATTAGGAGTCTTGGGAGTGTCTCCTTGTTCAAATAAGCCTATGTATCTTACTGTTAGAAGTTGTCCCTTATGTATGGAATCTTCATAATTTTTTAGTCAATTTCACCCGATTCTTTCCATTGAAGAGGGTTCGTGAAGTTTCTTTCTTTCCACCATATTCTAACATTAAAGGATAAGTCTTTAATTATTTATCTATCTTTCTAGCCTTATCAAATCCATCGTTTATAATTCTTCTAGCTATGGGTTTTCCTTCCTTATTTTCCATATAAGAATATTCTCTAAATTTACAGGAGATTACCTGTTTTTTTTGAAGCCTTTTTTCAATTCTTTCCAAGAGTTTGAATAATCCTTTTGCCCTTTTATCCGACTGAGGATTCCGTCTTTAAAGAGATTATTTTCTCTTCTTGCATTTTCATCAATGTCTTCATTATTCTTAGAAAGAGAATTATCAATCTTTGTAATAGTCTTTTACTTCATCATCTTTTCTTGTTTTTGCACAGATTCTTGTGTTATTCTAACTTCTCTAGATTCTACAAATTTTTCTATTTTATCTAAGCATGTTAGAATAAAGGGGGAGTCTAATTCTGTCTGAGAAGGTTTATCATATATAAACATAATTCCCTTTATAATATCTTCATATTTTACTTCTGCTTGAGCTATATTAAGTCTAAGTTCATTAACTATACTATCCATTCTGGATAGGTTATGGTTTTCCATATTGCCTAGATAACTGGCCAAATTTTACTGAAATTTAAAAAGTCTGTATAGAAGGTGGTTAACCCATTTGTCTTAGCTTTTAAATGTATTTGTATGTCTTTAATAAAGCTAATATTGTAGTATTGGGTGGTTGCTATTGAAGTTGAGATTAAATTTAATCTCTCAAGTATGAGTTTAGATGCTTTACTAGCATTAGAAATCTCATTTTCATTTATTTGGTAATAAAATCTTTCATCACTTATATTTTCTAGTAAATCTTCTAGAGTCTGAATGAAGAGGCTTCCAGGTACCTCATTTTAGTCCTAACTATTTCCTTCAGGAATATAATTGTCTAGTCTTGAAATAAGTTTAGCTTGTTCTTTAATGAGTTTAACTAACTCACTTTCTTGTTTTTTGTCAGAGTTTTAAGTTCTAAGATTTGATTATTAAGGACTTTTATGTGATTATTCTTCGTATTTATTTCTTGCAATACTTGTACAAGGTCTACAGGAATTTGGCTGTTTATTTCTAATATTTCTTTGGAGATATTTTTGATTGCTGTTTCTAGGGATTTGAAGTCTATGGATAATTGTCTTAAAATAAGGAGGATACACTTATTTTTCTTTCGTATGCTATTGATAGCACTAGCAGTAACTTGCCTGCTGTCTGCGTCTTTGGATGGGATGTATTCAGCATGTGAACAACCGTATATGTGTGAGGTTAAGCATCTTTATGGGTCTAAATCAGTTGCAGGGACGGGTTCTAAAAATATATATGTAAATGCATGGAATTAATCCCAAGGGAATTAAAGTCTTTTACTAATGTCGGGTTGAACGGAGTGACAACACGCGAACCGTGTGTCGTGTAATACGCAAATTGTTGTTGTCGGTTCGACGACTTAATGCAAAAAAACCTAAACTACAACTACACTTGGCAAGCAAGTACAACGGTAAGTCAGGTATCGAATCCACAGGGAATGTTCAACAGATTGTAACGGATTATTAATTTAGGAATAAAATTGAAAAAGGTGATCGGTGGTTATAAAAAAAAAGGGAAAATAAGAATTTGAGTCTAAACAATATTTAATAAAACGAGGGTCGGGATCACATATCCGCCATGGTCTAAACAACTAATAATTAGAATTTCGGTTCGAAAATATTTAACCGAGCATTTTTAGTTAAACATAAACATCACATATGAAGGGATTTTATCCAACGATGTGAGATTAAATATTTAATTCAAAATGGTCACACGCGTCTTAAAATTAGATTATCTCAATAAACTCCAACGTTGCGTGACAAAGAAAGTTAAACGCATAATAATCCCATTTTAATTCGCGATATTTCAATTAAATGCAATTTTACACGAAACCTAATTTTCGAAGCTTAACGCCCAGTAATGGCGGAAACACAATCCCAATCCGTATTTATCTAAGGGCACGACATGAAATAACTAATTAAACTACAACTAAACTAATTATAATAAGAAATAAATTAATCTAGGCGAGATAGTAGAAAAAGCAAGTAAATGAAATCATGGAAATGAAGGAAGACGACTAAATTAATGAAATTAAAGTAAAGGTACAACTTACAAAACAAAGAGTACAAGAAAGGAGTAGGGTTTAGCTCCCAAATTTTACAAACCCTAAAACTAGACAATAATGAAGATAACAACAAAAGAGAACAAAGGTTATCTTATATAGTAAGTTGGGAATAAAAATAGAAAAGAAAAGGAAAAAGAAAAGAAAAGGAACAAGTGCCAAATATCTGAGACTACCGATCGACCGCGGCTTGGGCCGGTCGACCGCGTGAAAATGGAGGAACACACTGGCCTCAACCCATGGCAAAAAGAAAAAACCCGATCGACCGGCGGCAGGGGCGCAGTCGATCGGTGCTGCTATAATAACCCACGCGACTGCTCATCACTGCTACATGCTGCAATACCTAAGGTCCACCATTTTTCTCACTCTCGTTGCTACAATAGAACAACTCCCATGGATGAAATGTTAAGCCATGACCTGCTATTGAACCTGCAAGCCGAGACCATACTTACTGATCCAATTCATCATCTCCATCATCTGCACTAACCCGAGACCCACAGAAATGGCCATTGCAATTCGTGTGTGACCATGGCCAGCTGCAACAATGTGTGCCCTCCAAGACCTACCACTTCAGTTGGGGCAAGGAACCGCGTATATATAACTCGAGATCACCAAATACCTCCATTGAAATGTTAAAAACCATATCCAAAAATGGCATATATGTGAAATTGGTCAGAAATTAATGAACTATATGCGCGTGTGGTCAAATATCCTGCCCCAATTTTGGATGAAAGGCACCAACATGAGACGAACCCAAAATCCGAGCACAAACCCGAGCTTGGCCAAAAATCGCCCATGGCTAAGTGTTTGCTACAAAACCAATTATAAGAAGGATATGGTGGGTATTATTAGAATTGTAAATAAAATAATAAAATAATAAAATAATAATAAATAAATTCTTATAATTCTTCCCCAATTAAAGGCCCGTGTTTCCTTCGTTCGGACTTCAATTTGAGCACCGTTCATGGCCACGCGAATCTTAGACCGAGAGTACAACTTCCGTGAAGACTTCGGTAAAAAATTCTGAAGTGTGAAATTACTAGAATGTCCCTGAACGTGCGAATCACGACAGAACTTTATCGGAACGCACTCAAACTTCATACTAAGCACCATAACACCTATAAAAACTCAAGAATACCTCAAATAACATGTGAGCATATAAAACGGAGGTTGTCTGATTAATGAACATAATTATAACAATTACGGTACCCGAAGGGGCTAAAATGCATAAGTTCGAGGGCATAAATGTGCAAGATTTGATACGAATCAAGGAGCGTCTTAGCTTTGATACCAGATTTTGGGTCTCTCTCTACTTTCTTAAATTTTTGTGGTCTAAATTATAAAACTATTATATATATAGTCTTGAAATAGAATTTTGTGGTCTTAAATATAAATCTATGCATAAGTTCGAGGGCATAAATGTGCAAGATTCGATACGAATCAAGGAGCGTCTTGGCTTTGATACCAGATTTTGGGTCTCTCTCTACTTTCTTAAATTTTTGTGGTTTAAATTATAAAACTATTATATATATAGTCTTAAAAAAAATTTGTGGTCTTATATATATATATATTCTTGAAATAGAATTTCACAATAAGATAAGAGGGGACCACCAGGAGAAGATGATAAATTTGACTTTGGGACCACAGGGGGACCATGTTAGGAAAAATAAAAATTCCGCACTGTGTGTGCACGGATTTGTCCACACCAGAGATTAATACTATATATATATATATATATATATATATTTTTTTTTTTTTGTTTGTCAATTTATAAAATACCGCAAGTGCACGTGCTATTATAGAATAATGAGTGTAAGTACGGGTCGAACCCACAGAGATTTGTCAATTTTTCGTTCAAAGTAATTGTGACTATCCAACTAGACTAAATTGTTTTAGAGATGAGATGTAATATTAAACTAAGATAACACAAATAAAAAGTGTGACTACGAGAAATATAATCAAGTGAGTATGAAAACTAGGACGTTTGATCCATTTATTACATTCAATTAATATTATGCAATAATTTGAACTCGTCATTCTCGATTTTATAACTCAAATTAAACCGACTCTCGCCGTATTTAATTTGGAAGATAACACGATTAAGTTCACAATAAAATTTAAGGTCTCTAAATTTAAACGCCTAAAATCCCTATTCCATTAGGTAATAGAAATTTTAAAGTTCGCAAATTATTATGGACTATCAAAACAATTAAAGTGTAAGAATAATCCATCAAAAAATACTATTTTTAAATCTCAAAACTTGATTTGACAAAACAATCTTGAAGGTTTTAAAACACACTCTCGTGTCTCTTTAAAATGAATACCGAATTTTTAAAACTTTTAGAACATGTCGGGAAATAAAGACGAATTTAAACTACACACATTATTAATCAAACATAATAAACTTCTAGTCCTAGTAAAGAAATTAAGCTAGCATCCGTGACACCCCACCTAATTAAACATCGGGTGATCAAGCCTTGATTAAATTAAACATGTTTCCCATATCGTTCATTCTTAGCATCACTATCGAAAACTTTTTAATTACTAACCACCTAAGTGAAATTAGACCGGTGCCAATTTTTATCTTTCCTTAAAATAAATAAATAAACAAAGCAAAAAAACTTAATTTAACATCCACAATATACTAGAGTCCATCCGTCACAATATAAATGAAATAAAGTCTTGCCGAATAAAGCATCGGCTCGGATCCAAAAACCAAACACTCAATAATAATAAAAGAACTGAATATATGAATAAATGTCAACGGACAACATGTCCATACATGGAATATAAAAAAAGATCCTACATTAGATCTGCAAGGAGGAATCATCTAATCAAATCAATCCTATCAGCATCCACAATGCTACAGCTCCGAGTCCCTGGAATGAAGTCAAGCCTGGCGTCCCTGTGGCTGGACACCTAAAAGGTTTTGAAAAATATTTTATAGCAAGTGTTAGTACACAACATATTTTGAAAATTTTTAGCAAGCGTTTATTACAATTTAAAATTGGTTATTGATTACACATGTTCACGTACACTCTCTCTTGAGTTATCCTCACCTATCATCTATAGTGTAGGCTTAACGCTTTATACTTAGCCCACCTAACTATCCTTCCCAAGCTAACTAGACTAAAGTATCTAACTGAACTTATATACATGTCTAAGTTCCCGTACTGCCCATACGATACATTATCTTATTCATATCTCTCATCTGTTAATTATTTCTCATGTAACATCTCGCACATGTTGTATTACCATCTTTGTAATTAATTTTCACAACTTAAATTCAATCTCTTAGATATTCATAATCTATATTTAATCTGTTAATTTAGTCTCTTTACTTAATTTACTTTTCAGATATATATTTATGTATCACATTTGTCATTCTACTATCACACATAAGTAGAATAATCATAAAGTATATATTTCACACACAATATATACTATAAGTGCATGCTTTACTGCAACGTCCCCGTATCACACATTAAGGACTATTAGTTTGGAATGTCCCCTCGAACTTAGTTCAGAATGTCTCCTCGAACTTGGTTCGGAATGTCTCATCGAACACGATTAAGAATGTCTCATCGAACCTAACAATAAACTCACATGTAAGTAAATACTAGGCATTCACTCCACCTATAAGTAACTTAGTAGGTACACACAACACCTAACCATGTATTTTTAGTACATAGTATTTTTCTCTCGCATACTCACCGTACTTATTACTTTTATGATTTATCTCACTATCGTATTAATTTGAGTATTCACCCAACTCCAAGGGTCCTTGTTATCCCTTTATTAGTTTCAGTAATTAAATCAAAATTTACACCACTGATCTACTTATTAATTTATTTGAAATTTTCGTAATTCGTTATCTTTCTCTCTGATAAATTTCGACATAATTCACCTCACTTTATTTTCGTCTTAATCCTCTCAATAAGACTAAATCACAACCCAATATAAGCAAACTGTAATATAATAAATCCCTTATTATATTCTAACAAAGTTCCAAGAGTTTTCCACGATAACTGTTTAGAAAGTCTAGGCCCAAAAGGGAAATTTTATATTTTCTGGGACTCGGACCGAACCGAGATGCTCAGGCACGAACCGGTTCATTTTCTGTAAATGAACCAAACCAATGTGTCCAGTACCGGACCGGTCTGGTGTTTGTATCTTACTAGCTTCGTCTATTCATGTTTTCTTCTCTCTAAATACAATACCAACTTACATTACTCTACACCAAAATCACAACTAAACATTCCCAACGATTTTTACATGTATTAGGTGGGTTTCTAACGTTCTAAACATATTTCATTATCACAGAATTTAACCAAGAGCGAATTAAAACCCAGAACTTCATTAAAACCCTAGTTTTGTGTTCTTCCCACATATTCAATCAAAACCCAGATTTATTTCATATTAATGATCAAATCTCTTCTGATTATTAATCCTCTACATTTGTTAAATCCTTCTACATGCAGATCCTATCCCAACATGCTAAAAATCATTCTTTTTTTCCCAAGAATATGAATTTACAAACAAATCTTAAAACCCTACACATGGGTATTATAACTTCATAAATTTTGCAGTAAACAACTTGCCTTGATTGCTGTAGTGTCTGATTTCATGAAGGAGGTGATGAATCTATATGTGTCCTCTTCAGATCTTCCCTCCTTAGCTGCTTAGGGTGCAAGAATACCTTCCAAACTTCAAGATTCTCCTTAGGCCTTTTGGAATGGTTTTCCTCTTTTCTCTAATGGCTTCCCCACGTTCTGTGAGTTATGAACCCTAACCCATGATCAGATACATGACTTTAATTTTCGTAGTTCATTTACCCTCTATTTTTAAAATGACGAAATTCCCCTAATAGGTGCCGGTTTGGTTCAAAATTTACCAGAGACCCAAACTAAACCCCCAAGTATAGTATTTCGATTATTTCAACCCTATCGGAGTCATCCGTGATCATATGAGTCATTAAAAATATATTTCTCATTTCTCACCTCAAACTAGTCTACACGCGACTCCCGTGAGATAAATTAAAATACGCACATATCACTCGCTATGTCGTATAATAATAACCGTTTATTATTTACTATTTACTCTTAGTAAATTTCATCAAAATACCAATCAGTAACTATCTCTCGATTAATATTTAATAATCATCTTTATTCAATAAATCACATTAAATTACTTCACTCGCTAATTTAAATATAATGTATTTTCCTAATTAATTTCCGAATCACTTAAATTAAAATATGCAAAAATACGGGGTATTACAACATCATTGAAGAAAAAATATAAATGCAAGAATGAATATTAATTCTCATTAATGAAACAAACTTACAAAATTAATGGAGTCTTACAATTGATGTTGACAAAACTTCTCTCACAAAATAATTCTTGGCCTTTAATCAAAATATACTCTCAAAATAAAGGAACCAACAACTATGTCTCAAAGCTCTCTCTAAAATTCTCTACCAAAATAATGACCCCAAGGGTCTTATTTATAGGCTTATGAATGAGGTGTTTGAGTTGGAGTGAAACTCTCTTTGATTTGTTGTATTTGAGATGATAATTATCTCTTGAAGTCTTGGGAAGAGTTGGAGATAATTGAGAAGTCTTTTTTTTAAAGAAATAATTATTCCCAATTTTGGCACTATTCACATCACTATTTACATCACTATTCACAACACTATATTTAATTGCAGTTTTGACTAGACCTGGTAAAATGAGGCACGACACGATAACATGACACGAAATTATAAGTTAATAGGTTTAGTCTTATCGGGTTTGGGTCATTAACGGGTCAGCACGGTAGATCAGTTATCACAACGGGTCGGGTTTGAGTTTGTACTCTTACACGATTAAACTCGTTTATACCCATTATTACCCATTAGCGTTATTGGGTTTTATTGGGTCGTGTGACCCGAACTAATATTACACCCGTTATAACTCGTTAGTAGGTAAACAATATATATATATAATTCCTAAGTTAATATATACCGTTGGATTAAAAAATTAGAGATCATATATAATGTTAAAACCCTACTCTTCTTATCCTCACACTCACCCAACACATTTCATTTCTTACTCCCCACCAGCCGCACATCTAGAGAGAGAGAGAGAGAGAGAGAGAGATAAGAGAGCCTAGGAGAGAAAACCTTAACCGCAGGTGGCAGCGGCGCCGGTGGTATGTATTTCTCCTTTTTTTTCTTCTTCTAATCTCTTTACACTTTCAAGATCCAAACGATTTTCCATCTAATCTCTTTACATTTTTCTTAGATCCAATAATATGGCTGCTCCGTGTTCATTTTTTTCTAACCAATTTACATTTTGTCTGCTCCGTGTTCAAACAATTTGTCTTCTCCATGACTCCAAACGTTCTAATCTCCGTGTTCAAACAATTTTTTTCTGATAAAGTAATTGGTTTTATGGTTTGTTTTTCTCCTGATAAAGCTCCGTGTTTTTTCATTTTTTTCTGCTCCGTGTTTTATAATTTTTCTGATAAAGTATTTCTCCCTTTTCGACAAATGATTTATTTGACAAACGATTCAATTTTTTGGTTTGTTTTTTCATTTTTTTTTTCAAGAAATGTGTCTAATTTATTATATATATATTTTTTTATATTTTTTCAGGTTCTATGGAAATGGATATTGGAAATTCTTTGGATATGGATCTCTCTGAAGATGATGTTGGTGAAGCTGTTGAATTAGAGATAAATGAGCAAGAGTCTACTCAACAACAACAAGAGTCTACTCAACAATTGTTAGAAAGGTGAAGAAAAAATCTGGTATTCCCTCAACTCGTAAAAAAAGATCCCGTTGCTGGATTTTATTTCAAGAATTACCAGTAGGTGAGGATAACAAACGG
This sequence comes from Sambucus nigra, assembly GCA_949130495.1. Classification (NCBI taxonomy): domain Eukaryota; kingdom Viridiplantae; phylum Streptophyta; class Magnoliopsida; order Dipsacales; family Adoxaceae; genus Sambucus; species Sambucus nigra. The sequence goes on along the minus strand of OX422208.1, from coordinate 406,795,980 downwards.
AGAGCTAAATGTCATAAATGTGTCATAATTTATTTGCGTGACAGTCAGTATGGCATTGGTAATATGTTGGCTGATATGAATAATTGTATTAAAAATGAAGCTACTAACATTGCCCAACTTATTCTGTCATAAACTAAAGGTTCTATGTCATTGAATCTTTCACATTTGACATAGATGTGTTTTTATAACTTACTAATTGAGGCAATTATCAAGCATAACCTGCCTTTTAATTTTGTCGAGTATGAGGGTCTTAGGGCTGTTTTTAAATACATTTATGAGGATATCAAGCTGCCCTCTAGAAATACAGCTAAGGCAGGAGTGTTGAAAATGTTTAAAAGAAAGAAAATTAAACTTCAAGCTCAACTAAATTCAGTTTTTGGGAGAATTTGTTTGACTTCTGATCTATGGACATCCGTAGCCACGGACGGGTACCTAACCCTTACATCTCACTCTGTTGATAGCAATTGGAAGTTAAACAAATGAATACTGAATTTTTGTCTCATGCCTCCTCCACACACGGGTGTTGCTTTGTCTGAAAAAAATTATGCACTGTTAAGTGAGTGGGATATTGAAAAGAAACTGTTCTCCGTCACGTTAGATAATGCTTCAAGTAACATTACTTTCATCAATATTTTAAGAAGTCAGTTGAATTTAAAGGTTGCCCTTATAATGAATGGTGAGTTCTTTTACATTCGTTGCTGTGCACACATTTTGAACCTTATAGTCCAAGACGGACTGAAAGAAATTGATGAGGCTACGATTAAAGTTATGGAGAGTGTTAAATACATTAAAGGTTCACCCCAAAGAAAATATAAATTCTATGATTGTGTTTCTCTAGTGTCGTTGCAGTGTAGTAGGGGGTTGCGACAAGATGTTCTGACTAGATGGAACTCAACCTATCTAATGCCTAAAAGTGTAATTTTTTTATCGTCGTTCATTCATTCATTTACAGTTGAGTGATTCCAACTATAAACTTTGTCCTTCTCCACAAGAATGGGATAGAATCGAAAAACTTTCCAACCTTTTGAGTTTGTTTTATGAAGTAACACTCTAATTTTTTGGAACTAAATATCAAACTGCCAACTTATTCTTCCCTCAAGTTTTTATCATTCAACTTAAGCTTAAAGAAGCAATGGAAGGGACATATAGTTTTTTACGTAGAATAGGAGTGCAAATGAATTAAAATTTGAGAAATATTGGAGTGAATATAGTGTTATTCTTGCTATTACTGCCACATTGGACCCGCGGTTCAAAATTCAATTTGCGGAGTTCGTATATACGAGGTTACATGGTACCAATTCTCACGAGTTTAGCCGTGTATGCGACACTTTATTTGATCTGTTTGATGTCTATAGTTTGAATTACTCGCATCCTGTACGTTCAAGTAACTCTGATTTTGATACTTGTCATCCTTCCCATAAAGCCTCTGGGGATTCTATATTTCAGGTACATATTTCCATTTAATGCATTTTCATACTTCATATTATTTATTTTGATCTAACTCATAAAATAATTAATATAGGACTTTGACAATTGCTATAAAGAGGGTGCTTCTGATAAAAAAAATGAGTTGCATAAATATTTTGATGAGGAAAAGTTGGGAAGAAAGCAAGATCTAGATATTCTTACTTGGTGGAAGGGGGAACAATTTCGCTACCCGATACTTTCTTGTATGGCTTGGGATATATTATCCATTCCAATATCAACTGTTGCTTCCGAGTCTACATTTAGTATTGGAGGTAGAGTTCTTGACCAATATCGTAGTTCTCTTCTGCTTGAAACTGTCCAAGCATTGCTTTGTACTAGGGATTGGATTTTTAATAAAATTGGTAAAGTTGCCATATTCAACTATTAATTTTCATTTTTCTACCTTACCTTTTATAATATATTAATTTTTTATTTCCTCAGCTATAGGAAAAGAAGAAGCTGCTGATGTGGATGAGTTGACGAAGGATATTTTTAATTTGCACATAAGCCAAAAATCTAGTTTAGTCCAATGTTCTAACACTATTTTTATTGAAGAGTAACAAGGTTGATATTTAATTTTGCTTTTTCTTCTTTAAATTTTCTTTTTCTTCTTCAAATTTCTGGTGTATATAAATTTTTGAATTTTCTACTTTCTAGGTTTCATCAAAGATATATGCAGTTATGAAGTTTTTGAATTGCAAGCGTTCTTCCAAGTAATCCACTTTTTTGGTGAGTAAGCTCCATATATTTTACCATTTCATTTTATCACCTAGTGTATTACACATATTTGAAATAAATGATCCATTGTTGTCCACTTTTAAACAGTTTCACTTGGATGAAAAATGCTGTGAAAAGTACTGCTGTTACTATAAGGAGATGTGCACATTTTGGTCATTTCGTGACATCCGTCGTTTCATATATTTTGATTACTGGTGAGAAAATTTTCATTAATATTTATTTATTAATTTCATATAATATTAAGTAAGTTAGATAACTCATTGTAATTTTGCTATTTGTAGGAGGAATATGTTGAAAAAGGAAGGAGGTGCAAATATGGTTTACTCAAGGACACATGCTCCTTAATTTTGATAATATTGTAATATTTAATATCCAAAGGCTGTTGTATCTATTTTATCTTGGATATTGGGTTATGATTATGTAAGAAACCTTAAGCTGCTGCTGCTGCTTTTATGTTGTTTTGAAGTTCAACAGTTTGAAGTTCAAAACTGAAATCGTAATTTGAAGTTCAACAGTTGAACTTTGGTGTTGAATGAATGTACATACTAATATACTATTGTAATTTGAAGTTGATGCTACTTTTGAAGTTCAAAAGTGGAACTTTAGTGTTGAATGAATGGACATACTATAGCATCTTTTGTGGTAATAGATTTCTGCTAATGCTATACTACTATTAATTTCAAGTTTCTTACTGCTGCTAATGATAGAACTTAGAAGTTCAAAAATCCAAAAGTTGAACTATAACTTATTGACAATTAAATAATGGGTGTTGATGGTAATGGGTGTTAGCGGTAACGGCTGTTAACGGGTAATGGGTATTGACAACTAAATGGTTTAAATAATAGGTGTTAACGGGTTAAGTAAGACACGACCCAAATTCACCCATTAACTAACGGGTGTTAACGGTTCGGGTCGTGTCACCCGTTAAACTTATTGGGTTATTTTCGGTTTTAACTTTATGTAACCGTTAAGCTAACGGGTCGTGTTCGGGTTAGGATGATTTTATACGAAAACGTTAAAACACGACATGAACACGACCCAACACGACCCGTTGCCAGGTCTAGAAAGAAGGTTTTTTTTTGGAATTCAAAATTTCTAAGAATATAGAGGTTTTTTCGGTATTTTGACTTTTTGGCACTTTTTCTCACCCCCATTTTTTTCCTCTCTTTCCTTTTTCTTTTCAACTCACTTTTTTTTCATCTTTTTTTTTGTAATTTATCTCACACATCATTCTTTTGCAAACTTTTTTTTTGGCCTTTTTTCAACCATAATTTTACCCTGGTATTCTCAGAAACTGGGTATGGCTTTTTTTATGGGCTTTAAACTCCCAGTTAGAGTTAGGTAATGGTTTTTCAACAAAAGACATATTTTCTTTTTGGCTCAAATGGGCTTACAACGGAATAATATAAAAATGGTGGAGTTAGGCTTAATTTTGAGTTTAAAACAATGGCCTAATATCATTTCTCAAGTTTCGTTTAGTTAATTTGTGTCTCAAGATGACTTACTAAGACTTCTAGTGCTTTAAGATTCACATTTTGACTTTTTGTTTTCAGCAATCGAACAAAACAAAGAATTTGAGATCATCAACAAATTTATCACTGAAGTAAAGTTTGACTTATTTTAACTCGGATTGATTTAAATCTCTCGAAAACGATGAATGACACAAAAATCTCAGCGGATTAAATCTCTACATTTATTCGTTAAGCATATTAACTTTCGCCTCAATATCCATTTTCGATCATATTGTATGGCTAATGTGTAAAATTTTTTTAAGATGAGAGATTCATGAATTAATTCTATATTAAGAAATTCGTTTCAAAACTCAATTATATTGAAAGTCTTTTTGGATTATTGAATTTTTTTTGATTTTTTTTCAAAAATACCATCCTTACCCACAAACCTAATTTTACATTGTCCTCAATGTATGCTCAAATAAAAATGTGGACAAAGAAAATAAAGTAAAGAAGTGAAATGACGATATTACCTGTGAACTTCACTTTGCTACCAACATCCAAAGTAACAAGTGTATGTTAACAAGAACAAATAAAAAATAACAAAAAAAGGGAGAAAAAACTACACTAATAATATACAAACCGTTGACAAGGTCATTCTAATTAATAAACTTTATAACACTTAGTGCCAAAACATCATAAATTTGAGAGTATAACCGCACAATATAAATTTCAACCATAAATCCATGGTTATAATGGTGCTCACCGACATCATCCATAATAAATAAATTTGAATCACATGAATTATATGTCGATGCATCACATGGGGGTAGAAAATTATTATAAGGATTCAAATATTTACTATCACTTTTTCGAAAATAATCATGTAAAATTGGGGATGCATACTCCACTCCTAAATGTGAGACTTTATAGAAAGCACGAAAAGAAGAGGTATTGTGGAGTGATACACTTTCTTCATAAAAAATAATAGGACCGTCATAAATACTTGAAGTGTCACTAAAATCGGATGAGGAATCCTCAAATAATTTTTCCACATATAAAAAGAATCAACATTTTTCTCAATTGAATTAGGAGAAAAATCTCGACAAGGATCAACATCCAAATCACCAGTTTCATTATATGTGTCAAGATTAGCAATTTTTTTCTCCTCACAAAATTAATTATCCCCATTTATTTCATGATTATTTTTAGAAATAGCATCATTATACCGTTTGTTTACCTCTTTCTTATTGATACACTTTGGTGGACAAATAGTAATTAAAAGAGTTGGATTCTCGTCCATACCTTCTTTAATTTTTCAAATGATTACTGACCCAACTGACTCAAATTGAATTACGTAATCATCTAAAATTTCAGTATTTTGTAAAAACACGTCCATAGATCAATAGTGGAGTATGGAAAAGATGGCGGGATAACAATATGAGGATCATCCATTGTAATTTACAACGAATGAATATTTTTTTTATTATTTATTTTTTAATTTGAAATTTTTACAAAAAAAAACTTGTTTGAAAGTCACAACTTCTTTAAAAAAAATCGAACAATTCCCCGACAACGGCGCTAAAAACTTGTTTGCCAATTTATAAAATACTGCAAGTGCACGAGCTATTATAGAATAGCGAATGTAAGTACGGGTCGAATCTACAGAGATTTGTCAATTTTTGTTCAAAGTAATTGTGATTGTCCAACTAGACTAAATGGTTTTAGAGATGAGATGTAATATTAAACTAAGCTAACACAAATAAAAACTGTGACAACGAGAGTTATCTTCAAGTGAGCATGAAAACTAAGACATTGGATCCATTTATCACATTCAACTAATATTATGCAATAATTTAAACTCGTCATTCTCGATTTTATAACTCAAATTAAACCGACTCTCGTCGTATTTAATTCGAAAGATGACACGGTTAAGTTCACAATAAAATTTAAGGTCTAAATTTAGATGCATAAAATCCATATTCCCTTAGAAAATACAAGTTTTAAAGTTTGCAACTGTATTTTAGCATGGACTATAAAAACAATCAAAGTACAAGCATAATCCATGAAAAATTACAATTTTTAAATTTCAAAACTTGATTTGACAAACCATTCTTGAAGGTTTTAAAACACAATCTCGTGTCGCTTTAAAATGAATACTGAATTTTTAAAACTTTTAGAACATGTCGGGAAATAAAGACGAATTTAAACTACACACAATATTAATCAAACATAATAAACTTCACCCAGTCTAGTAAAGAAATTAAGCTAGCATCATTGAAGAAAAAATATAAATACAAGAATGAATATTAATTCTCATTAATGAAACAAACTTACAAAATTAATGGAGTCTTACAATTGATGTTGACAAAACTTCTCCCACAAAATAATTCTTGGCCCTCAATCAAAGTATACTCTCAAAATAAAGGAACCAAAAACAATCTCTCAAAGCTCTTTCTAAATTTCTCTATCAAAATAATGAGCCAAAGGGTCTTATTTATAGGCTAATGAATGAGGTGTTTGAGTTGGAGTGAAACTCTCTTTGATTGGTTGTATTTGAGCTGATAATTATCTCTTGAAGTCTTGGGTAGAGTTGGAGATAATTGAGAAGCCTTTTTAAAAAAAATTAATTATCCCCAATTTTGACACTATTCACATCACTATTCACAGCATCATCTTTAATTATAGTCTTGACCCCGAAAACATCATAATCTTATTTTCGTCCGAACTTCAAAGTTGTGAGTCTTGTCAAGACCTTTTTGAAATGCTATGGCACAGCCTCAACGGACACTCAAACGATTTTATAAAAAAATATTTAGTACATCTGTGTCAACTGTGTCGTGTCGTGTCGCGACGTATCCTGATAATTTTTGCACATAGACTCCTTTGTTGTCCAAATATCCGAGGTACCTGTAAAAATGCAAAATAAAAATAATTAATTCAAATTTCGGGACATAAATATTTAAAAAATTACAGAATTACCCCTCTTTGCATTTTAGCCCCCGAAATTCATAACTTTTCCGTTCCAATTCCAAATTCAACCAAACTTCAGAGAGAACTTTATTTTGCCTAAATAAATATTTAAAAATTATTTTTAGGCCCATAAAGTTTATAAAATTATGGTTTCACCCGTTCATGTTACTAAAATTATATTTTTAACTCAAATTTTATTCAAACCTCTATTTTTCTTTTATTTATGAAACGACTCTAAAAACTCATTGTTTATAATACAAAGGGTCTAACAAGGTCTAGATTTGGACATAATTCATGAAAAATAATGCACTCATCATATATATATATATATATATATATATATATATATATATATATAGAGAGAGAGAGAGAGAGAGAGAGAGAGATCATAGTGGTGAAGTGGCAAGAGAGGTGGTGAGGGATACAATCTTTTATAAAATGAAAGGAAAGATACACAGAACTTAAAAGTGTGATATATACCTACTTACTTTTAAAGAAAAATGAAAATGTAACTCGATTTGGGGTGAATTTCTTTTCGAGACCATACTTTCAAAAGTTTAAAAATTAATCCCAATCTACATTTAGTGATCCTATCTTAACCATCCGTTAGTGTGCTTTATGAAAACTTCACAGAATGGGTAAAAGGCATCCCACCTGATAAAGTCTGTGACAAGCTGAATTAATTTAACTAATAAACTGTTGACGTGTGGCCTAAATAATTAATATAGTATAAAATAGGAAACCTAATTTGAAAAACTTAAAAATAAATTATATTGATTAAAATCAAGTCCGAATTTGACTATGGTGTGATTTGATTTGGGTTTCAATCGCATGTGGCATTGGTAGCAGTGGTAGGTGGGTGTTTCCACCATATTTAATGGTCCAATCAATGAAGAACACTTGGAGGGTGAATATAGAAAACACCATGGAAACAATGTCCAAGAGGTTATAAAAGACAAAGTTCATCTTGTGACACACGATAGTGCAGGGAAGAGATATGTGGAAGCATGCAAGCATATGGGAAGTTATTAAAGAAGGAAGTGACTATACATAATGGGTCTCACAATTATTGGGCAATTCAAATTTTAAAGAGTGAATTCCTAGTAATTATTCCATCGTAAAAGCGGCAGTTGGAATGTTATAAATAACTAATCCGAGATAAGACCTCCAAGAAAAACCACTTTACTTATTTGTATTTTATCTATTTTGTTTTCTTCTCCGAAGTTCTTTGCAAGGTTAAGTTTAAACATTATTTATAATTTTATATCAATACATATTCTTTTAACATTTCACTGTTCAGTTTCTGTAGGAGGGGCTTATAGATAAACCTCTTTACATAGAGATAAACCTACCCGTTAAAAGACTAATGGCAAATCAATATAAGTGGAGCTTAATCAAAGACTAAGGAAGATTTCTAGAAGAATCTAGTTTATCCACCATGTATTTTATTCATTTTTATGGGTTTATAATATATGATGTAATATTAATGAGGTTACTCAGTACTAACAATGGACCAGGTTTGGCAGGACCTGAGAGAGATTTCATGCTTTATCAAGAAAACTCACATGGTAACCCCTGAGGGAATTGGTTTTGAGGATAAAGATCAAGAAATCATTAAAGAATGACTTAACCATTTTAGATACACCAGGTGAAACACCCAACTTAGAACGATTGATAATTTATTGATCAACCACGGCTAAACTCATTTCTCAGCCACAAAGTTTTGGTGCCAATGAAGCACATTATATATGTGACTTACTTGAGTCTAATATATAAGAGCTTATCTAGTTTGAAAATATAGACAAAATTTGTGTCATCCCCTGTGCCTCATTACCTCTTCATGATCTCAATATATCTACATCAACAAGGTATATGGTCATACAGGTAGAAATCCAACAACACTGCACACTTTAGGATTGCACTTATGATATTTTAATACATTTATAAGGTGTGGGCGGTAATTTAAGCTAAAAGGAATTTTCTACATTTGATTGGAATTTTAGGAATTTTTAAACATTTAAAAGCCTTTTTCTAAAATTAAAATTTAGGGTTTAAAAATGTTTGGGGTTAAAATTGTATTTCCAAATCTTTCTAAAACCTATCTTGGGTAGAATCCGAAAGCACTAGAAAATTCTGGGGTAGAAAGTGAGATTGTTTGGAATTCTAAAAACACGCATTTGTGAGATAATTTGAGTCCTATACATGTTGCACTATAAACAGTTGGATTTGTGTTTTCTTACACTCACAAACTTGATGTTCAATCTAGTTCATTTAATCAAAGTTATCAAATGCCTTCATGCGTTTGAACTTAAACCTTGTGACATCCACTTGAACCAATCAACACTCATATAAGGACGGTGAAATGTGAGCCATATGATTAGCATTCGAACAAACTAATTTGATCACAACCCTTAATTTGTCTAAACCTTCTAGACCTTTATATCCTCCCTATAAATAAGACCCATCATCCCCTCATTTACAATCTTTAGGAGATTAGAGGTCTGAGAGAAAAGAGAGAGAGAAAATAGTTCCAGAGAAATTACAAAATCCAAACAAAACTTTTGCCAAATTTTTTAGAAAATAATTTTGAGGGTTTGAGAGTTCGAGGGTTTCTGTTTTTCGATTTACAACCCCTATCTGGCTTTAATCTCTTGTCTAACACCTAAACTAGAGATTGGATCTTGTTTCTTTTCACAGAAACTTGAAGATATGATTTATAAGTGATACAATCACTTAAAAGTAGTTAGATTTGATTTCTTTAGTTTAGAAATCAACTTCTCCTGTTGGATATATTTTAAAAACATTTTATCAAAGTTTATATCCAACAAATTTCTTTTGAGTTTTATAAAACTAAAATAAATGTTTGAATTTACAGATCTGAGTTTTTCAGTTTGAAAAACTTGTGTATAAATAATATTCTACGAATATTTCTTTTTAAAGATTCTTCAGAAAAAAAACAGATCTGAAAATTAGGGTTTAAAAAACAAACAAACAATAATTTCAGTAGTTTGAAATTTCACATTTCATACTTAGACAGTTTCTGTAATTTATAAAAATTGTTTGTATAAGCGTGTGTGAGTACATGCATGTGTTAGGCACTTCACTCACAATACCTTCACACAACATCACTTAAAACAGTGTGTTGGTAGAGATATTTTGACCATTTAGAGTCGACGTAAAGAAGGAGCTAAGGAGACAAGCTGAAGGACGACAAGAACCAATCAGAGCCTTAAAATAAGTCAGAGTTACCTAACGGAGCTGGTATACCTTTTGAACTTAGATTTAGGTCTGTATTTGAATGTTTAGTTTATTGCTTGCTTGTAACCTAAAACTCATTCCAGTGGATTTTTTGTTTTGAGGTGTAGATTCCTTCGTGGACGTTTCCCCATTTGGGTGGAGTTTTACCACGTTAAAAAATTCCCTTGCATTGTGTTTTTTTTTATTTCTTCAGTCATACTATTGCACTGCTAGTCTTAGTTGTTGGGAATTTAAAACCTGATTTCAAGTAACTAAAATTTCACATTCGTAATATTCAAACATATCTTGTGTTCGTATAACTGTTTTAGAAAAGAGTTTCTTAAAGAAAATAATTCGGATCTTACTCAACAGATTTAACTTTTTTTAAATGATTTAGTAAGAGTATTTTCAGCCAAAAATTGTATCTTTCTATAAATGATTTATGTGTTGTCATAACATACCTAACACATGTCAAATCAAACGTTCCTCATTATAACGTTGAGTTAGTGAGCAATTGGTCGTGTGTAATACCCCGTATTTTTGTGATATTTATTTATGGGATTAATTGAATTAAATGTGTATTAATTGGGAATTAATACGGATAAAAATACTAGCGAGATGCGAGTTGGTATGTGATATTAATGAGTATATATGGCTATATATGAATATTGAACTGTGAAACTGGTCGTGAGATTGAAATACGACAATTTGGGAATTTTGTGAGACGCATGTGATAGTCGCGTCAGGAATATTACTATTCAAATTAAAAAGTGAATTTTATTTCTATTAACCGTATGGTCGTTTTGAGTGCGCCAACGCATTCGGAAGGGTCGAAATAGTCAGAAAACACTAGTCGGGGGTTTAGTTTGGGTCCCGGGGCATTTTTAGGCCATGCCGGCAACGTATAAGGGTAGTTTGGTAATTTTGGATTTTTGGGAATTAAAACCCACGAAAATTAGGAATTAATATCTGATTTGGAAATTACCCACTAAACCCACTTATAACATAATGGGCTACGGAGGTTATTGAAATTAGTCCCAAAAGTTCCTAAGGCAAATCCCCTAGCCACCATTGCCACTTTGGAGAAGAAAAGCTTGGAGAGAGAAGAGAGGAGAATTCTGCAGAGAGAGAGAGAGAACCATTCATCAGATCGTCATCAAAATCAGAGATACACATAAGGCAAGTGGTTTAATTTCGTTTATTACAAAGAATGTTTCTTCCATGCGTAGGAAATTGACAGAATTTGTATTGTTCTTGGGAGTTTGATGAAAACCCATTAAATTGGAATTAGAAACTCGTATTTTGATGAGGAATTGCATGTAGAATTGTATGTAGGTGATTAATCTGATGATAATATATTTTGGATGAAACAAAAACGGATTTAATTAGACTCATTGGGGATTTAAGAATTTTAGGGTTCATGTTCATATTTGGGGATAAATGAAGGGATTTGATGATTCAATGATGTTTAGGAAGAATTGGCCCTATATAAACATTAATATATAACCTAAGTATGTTTAGGAATGATTAGAACCCATGTACAATGGTTGGATTGATGTTTAGATGAGTTTGTAGAGGAAGAAAAGTTGGAAAAATGTTATAGGGAAAATCTGGGCTCGAAGCTGGCCACTCGTTAGAAGACCTGCCCAGCGAGCTTCTAACGAGTTGACAGTTTGACTTATAATGAGAGGGGTGTTCGTTCGATGACTTTCGTTCGAACGAGATCTCGTTAGAAGGCCCAGTTCGTTCGAACGAACTCTCGTTCGAACAGCCTCGTTCGAACGAGACTTCTAACGAGTTGACAGTTTAGGCTTTTTAGCCTGTTTTGATTTCACGTGTTCCGTAACCTTATTTAATGGTAGAGATAACCTTCCCTTGATGATAAATTGATATAGTAGGGACATTTGAGATATATAGAGGAGTAAAACCTAGAAGTGTAATTCGAACCAAATGAAAATTATGGATTAGGACGTGAGTGTCTATTACAACGTGAGAACAATTAAAGGCTTGTATAATTGTATCATCCGGGAACATGTAAATTGTGTAACATTATACGTAGGTACGAGAATGAGAAGTGTACCACAAATAAAATATGGTGATTCTAAGATGTGTGCATACTTAGTATATGTATTGATTTTATGTGTATGACATACCTACCATACTTGCTATCACGGGAGGTTTACGTTCGCTTAGGGCCCTCTAATCCTTGTGTTGCACAGATTTAGACTGGTACCTCGAGAACATAGGTCAGAGAAGGGCTTATTGGGATGTTAATAAGTCTGCTGATCGTGGGAGCGTAGGTATGTGCGTGACCCATGTGATGTGACTGTGTTCGCCTCCATTGTTTGTGATTGTTGTTATCTGAGAACGATTCCTGAGAGATTCGGAATGTGTGATCCTTATGTACGTGATGTACCGGGATGGATAGCAGAGTATGTGTGCACCGCAGCTTAGTCTCGGGGTTCTTGTATTGTATATTTATGACGTGAATAATATACACTTAATTAATGGGAACTTTCATGTTGGTATTGTGAATATAATTATGGTAATGTTTTGAGAAAACATAACGGGTTAACCGATAGTGAATTGTATTACTAATTGAGAATCTGAGTTTAAGTAAAGCCTCTATTTATTTGATAACGCAAGAATTTAAAATGGGAATCGAGTAGTAAGGAGTAGAACTTATTACGGTTTTGGTTAGATATGTATGTCTTTTAGATGGGTATGGTACGTTAGGAGTGCACGTGTAGTCGAGAGGTGAGAATTTCATGTGAGCGCACGTCCTAACATATATTTTGCATTTAATGTTTTAATGTTACTAAAACACTTGCTGTTTTTAAAATGATTTCCACTCTCGGGCTCTGACCCATTTGCTTTCAAATCTATTTTTTTGTAAAAACCATTTTAGGTGCCCAGCCACAAGGACACCAAGCTTAGGATCCTCATTCAGGTGACGAGCTGTAGCTGTTTGTGGAAGTTACAGGACTTTGCTTGTAGACGCTTCATCTATCTTAATTCTATATTCATCATTTATCAGTTGTAGGGCATGTTGCCCATTTCTTTTAGAGACATTTCATTTATTTCAGTTATTCAAACTTCGAGCATGTAATTAATTCAGGATTCAGACTTATGTTATTATTTCATTCGTGGGATTGTTGTGAGGAGTTTTCCTCCGGACTTATTATTAATTGTTGGTTATTTCATTACTTCTTTATGGTGAATGTATTATGTTGTTCTTCCATTATTCTTTTATTGTATGTTAATCAGACTTAAATTAAAATTTGGCAACTTACTTTTTTAAATACTAGGTGGTTAGTAATTATTAAAATGTTTTCGACAGTGATGCTATTAACTGGACCCACTTGGCATTTTGTATTAATTTAATAAAGGAGTAGCTACCCGGTATTTAATTAGTCGGGGTGTCACATCGTGAAGGTGCCGATACACCTATGGTGCCACCAGACACAACTACTGATCACTTAAAAATTTAAATCAATATACAGGGGTGAAGCTAGGTTGGGGCAAAGGGGGGCCATGGCCCCCACCAACATTTTGAAAAAAAGTAGCCCATATATTATATATATTAAGTCCCCCTTTATATGACAGCCCATAAATTATATCTCAAACAACCCATGAATTCTGATAAAACAACCCATAAATTATGATTAAAACGCAAGCCCAAAAAGAGGACATCCCAAAACTTTCCCAAGCAATATGACAGACCAAAAATTTACCAAGCCCATATATTTAACCTAACCTTTATGCAATACCATTCAGCACAACACAAAACAAAGATGCCAAAATAGAGAATTTTTACTCTTTGAAAGAGGTATCTCTCTCTCCCAACCATCTTTACTCTTTATTAGTTACTTTTATTCATGTTATGTTATAATGTTAATTAATTTTATTCCGAAATAATGATATAATGTTAATTAATTTTATTCTGAAATAATGTTATAATGTTAATTAATTTTAGTTAGTTAATTAATTCTTGAAATAATGTTAGTTAGTTTTATTCATTGTAATTGTTAATTTTTATATGATATTATAGTGTTCAATTAATATATGAAAATCCCAATTGTTTTATTTTTGTGTTGTAGAAATATTTGGAAATCAAAGACTCTTGATTCATTTTTTAAGAGAAAACATGTTGAAAGTGAAAATGTCGACGAGTCTCTGGTTTCCCCCGAGTCTAATGTTCAAAAAATGTGTTTTGTATGTGGTGCAACTATTATATTTTGATGGTGAATATATAAGACATTGTTAGAAAAAATGGTTATGGTTAATATATTTTTAGTGTTAAAATATTGCATAAAAGTGTAAATAACCCTAAAAAAATTGCCTCGAGGGCTCCCGCCCCCAACCCCCGGGTAGATTGTGCCCCCCTCCAAAATAAATTCTTGGCTTCGCCCTTGTCAATATATAATGCTAATGACAGTTTGATGTTGTAGTCCGAACCAACATTTAATAAACCCGAGGTTCTTTAATGCATCCTGAGCCTATATATACCCCATTTATCCTTTGATAAAATGACCAGATCTTCGTGTAGGCCCTTATGTAGAAAATTCATAGGTTAGGGTTTATATGTTTGAGAGTGTAGAGCTACATAAGGCTTCATCTAGTTGGATCAAATTTTGACAAGATATTTTTGCACTTAAAGTCTAGGTTAGATACCAGACCCAGCTCACTCATGGCTTAATATTAATTGCCCAGTCAATTCTTCAAGAAGTCCAAGAAAGGTATTTTCTCACACTTTTATTTTCTCAGGAAAATCTCAATAGGTCCACTCTAATACACAATTACATCACACACTTTATATTATTGCATATTTTTATTGTGTGTATATTTTGGTAGTTTATTGAATTTTCTTATGAGTTTAAACAATTTAAAATCCAATCAAAATCGAATTTATATTTTTATTTAATTTGTTTAATTAATTCCTTAACTAAAATAGGGTGAAAAATATGAAAATATCATTTTCAGTGTAAAGTTAGTGAAAATAATTTTGTCACATTTTCTTGTATTTTTCTGGTATTTTTAAAATTAATTTGGATTTAGTTTATCGTTAAATCTCATTTAGATACAAAAGAAAAGGGTTGATTTTAAATAAAATATAATACAATATTAATACCTGATAAATACGAATTCATACAACACGTGTCTTGATTTAAAGCTATGCATTTATGTTTCTCTGCCAACCGTTGGATCTAAACATTATCTATAGCTGAGGTTATTTGGTAACAATCCATGTGACGTATTTGTAACCCAATCAGAGCACATGCCTCACTCTATAAATTAGAGCCTTCAACTCTCATTTTTGCATGTTTGGAAAGAGTGAGGTTATGCTGCCGAAATTACTAAAAGGTGAGAGAGAGAGAGAGATAAAAGAGTTTTATGCACACACACACACACCACACACACACCAAACACACACCATATATGTTTGTGGTGGTGACGAGATGATTCTTCAATAGTCTGCCTCATCTACACGTAAATACAAACATCTAACCTTGTTTTTTTACATACGTTGTGTTTGTGTTTGAGCTTCTCTGTTTAAAAACGAGTTTCAAACTTGAAACTTAATTTCTGTGTAATAAACTTCCACTTAAGGAAACATTTTATTGTGTAAACTTTCCAAAACCCTAAGTTCTTTTCAAAAAGAATTTACTTAGCTTAAATCTTTCCGTTTTGAGGAAACTCTTTGTTATACTTATTCTTGGTAATCTTGTTATGTCTATTTAAAACGGTTTTGGCACATGGGAAGGTAGATCTTTGATCAATACATTTTGTCCATGAGTTTGAAGATAAACTGTTTAGTACTGTTTAGATTTGTCTTTACATCTATTTTCATTACTTGTTATTGATTTAATATCTCACACATAACATGTATAAACTGATCTGATTATTTTGTGTTAACTAATCTTTTTATCCCACACCTAAGATAATAAAACTTATTGATCTTGTTCTTGACATAATACTTGAACTATCCTGATAAGAACCTGTATATAGACCTGAACAAGAACTTATAGACCCGATCAAAATATTTTTGGACAAGAACTGAGGACTATATACACATTTTGACCCAGCCATTAGAAGTTAGGTTTTACATTAAGACCTTCTTATACATTGTTATAAGAACTTGTTAAAATTCTAAAAAAACAAAATAATTCGTTTTGATTAAAAAAAATCTGCTGTAAATTGATAATAAAGAGTGATTTTATAAAAACTCTGCATAAAATATATTTTTTTCTTAACTAAAATACTAGTTAATCTGCCTTAGAGTACTTTGAAATTGATTTAGAAATTTGTTCTGTAATTGATCTCTGTTTTACATTAACACACATCATTGTATATTGTGTTGTATTGTTGCATAAATCACTAGTACACATATAAGAACTGAGATGTCCTTGAGAGATTGAGAGGAATAAGTAAGAAGTGAAGAAGAGACAAAGTTGAAGACAATCAGACAAAAAGAGTGGAGTTTGGTTAGGTAACTTGACTCTTAGTTTGTCAAATTTTGTTGACTAGTTGTAATTCGTTCTTATTGTTGTTTTAGTGGACTTTGGTAGATTAGGTGATCCTTAGAAATAAATACTGTGTGCTTTACATTTTTTGTCGTACTAACCTCACATGAAAAATTTGGTTAAACAAGATTAATTTCTCAAATTAATAACTAAAAATTGTATTATCTGTATAATTGCTTGTTTTAACCAAGATGATATAAATATAACTATCACTAACAAAACCAACCTACTTAGGTTGTAATACGTTAGCAGTTTAAATGAAAGTTTAAACTGGTCTTTCTCTGTTCCTTTGTTATATACTCGTATGTAATTGGAGTTTAATAAATAAGAGCTAGTGGCACAAAATTATTTTAAAGTGCATTGCCCCCGCTCAAGTGGTATCAGAGCTTGACTTTTCAGAGATATTTTTCAAAATGTTTGTTAAACTCTATATATTTTGTATTAATATAGGACACGAGCCAGTTGATTAGGCTAGGTAACTTTAGTAGACCCCCTATGTTTGATGGTTCCAGCTTTCCCTACAGGAAAATTCGTATGATTATTTTTATTCAAGGAGCGTTAGATGATGATGTTTAGGAAATTATAAAAAAAATGGATACACACCCCTCTGTTCCTATAGTAGAAGGAAGAAGTACACTTAGAAAACTAATGACAAAAAAACTAAGTGGAGAAAAAAAAAGATTAGTAACTTCAATAACAAAGGCAATAATACTATTTTTATGAGTGTAAGTGAAAATGAATTTAAAAGAATCTGTCATTGCACGAGTAGTAAAAAAGCTTGGGACACTTTTGTTGTTGCACATGAAGAAGATGCTAGGGTTGAAGAATGTAAAACTCAAATGCCTCCTCAATAGTATAACATGTTAGTAATGAAAGATAATGAACCATTTGATATTTTTTACATGAGATTAACTGATGTGATAATCCAACTGTATGCAAATGGAATTTTCTGTACTAATAAAGTGATATGTGCAAAAATACTTACATCACTTGCTCCTCGATTTGATCACAAGCAGTAAATAATTGAGGAAATTAATGATCCTTCTCTCAATCATGAACTTTTGAGTTCTAAATTAAGAACTATGGAACTAGAATATGCCTTTAGGATGATTTTGAATACATATTCTAAAAATGATTCTGGTAGTGGTTCTAAGGTTGCTTTTAAAACTGCTCATATTGAAAAGGGATTTTTTTTTGTACAATTCCAACATGAGTTTAAAATGAGTTTTATATTGAGACAGATGAACTTGAAAATATTGAAAGTGACCTTGCACTTATGCTTACACAGTTTAAAAGACTGTTAAAACATAGAAACAACATTGTTAAAATATGTGTGCAAGCTGACTACCAATCTAATCAATCTATAAGGCTTCATAATTGAAACACTAAACAGACTCCTAATTATAATGCTAATAATGGCAAGATTGATAAGTCCCAAATGACTTGCCATAATTGTGGGAAACTTATCCATTTCATTGGTGAATGTAGGTCTAAGCCAAAGTCTAAACAAATTAAATTTTATAAGGCTCATCTTACAAAAACTTGGGATGACTCCTCTGAATCATAATAAGCGAAAGACCAAGATAATTCTGACACTAAATAACTTGCATTTTTTGGTGAAGTATATACTATTGTTGTGACATATATTTAATTGGATGGACTGATTCTGATGATTCTGATGAAATTGATGAAGTGTATGAGTTAATTGAATGTGGTAAAGCTTTATTATCTAGTCAACCATCTATGGCTGAATTAACTGATCCTTTTGATGCTAAATGTGTATCTTGTGTTAGTGATGCTAATAATGAGACTACTAACACTTCACACACTGACACAAATATAAAAAGGGATGAAAATTTTGTTGGCTATGAGGACTATGCTGAAAAGTAAGTTAGAACTTTGAAAAATAGGTAAGATTTATCTAATCTGGATAAGTCACTTAGTGAGACCTTAGAGAAACAATATAGGGTGGCTAAGCATACTGAGTCTGAAGTGGAAGACATCAAAATAAATTTTGAAAAAGAGAGACCTGAGTTTGAAAAACAAAAATCTAATTTTTAAATTGAAATCTCTATTCTTAATGAAAATATTTACGTCTTTGAACAAAAATATTAGGACATATTATTAGAACTTGAAAAATCAAAAGAAATGTGTGCCAATGCTTTCAAAAGGATAAGAGAAAGAGATAAATAATATTTCAATTTGGATAAATTGTTGAACTACCAAAAATATAATGGTAATACAAATGACTTAGGATCTAAAGAATATTATAAACATAATCCATGTATCAGACCCACTATGTTTATGAAATCTAGCTCAACAGTTGATAAGGGAAAATAAGTTTTAATTGAAAATGTTTCAAAAAATGAAAATTATGTCAAGTATCCTCCTATTAAGTATGCTAATTCACCTAAATATTGTCCACCCCCTAAAAGGACAAAACCGATCCCAAAATCTGACATATATAAAAACAATAGTGGATTAATTAGGTTGAAGTCAGATAAACAAGAGTCTTATTTCAAAGGACTGTTGTAAACAATTGTTGTAGTTTATGTGATGTTTTTGGTCACCAAAACTGTGAGTGCCAAAAGTTTCGCAAGAATAATACACATTTTAAAAACTTTAACTCAACTTTTAGGAGATTTATATATTTTCAAAGGCATACCATTGATGGCGTCTGGACTCGTAGTTTTTGTTATAAGCCTAGACCTAGGCTTACTAGAAAATCAAGAGCAATAGGAAAATCCTTTCCTAGATCTCAAATAAAGGAAGTAAATGAGAGTGCTCCAGCAATCAATGTCAAACTTATTTAATTAAATTCCAATTTTAGTCCCAACAAGTCTTAATACCTGCAAACAAACGTGATTGAATAAATAAATAATCTAAGCATGCAAGACAATCACCGTTGAGGAAAAATCCCCCACAGGGGTAAAACCATCTTATTTTCACTATAATTTTGTAAAGAACAATTTACACGGATTACAATGAAAATACAAGTAGTGAAATTCAAAATACCCTCAGGCATCGGTTTCGATGTCGTTGGATAGCGTTCTCGCAAGAGCTCCAGAAGGTTAACAATGGAAAAGGTTCATATTCTCCACAAGTGTACTCCAGATGAGAAGTATAATCTTCATTGGGGTTTAGAAGATTCACATAAAGAATTGGGAAATATTTGTGAATCAAAAAGGTATTGAAACCTTAAAATATGAAGTCTAGAAACCGGGTTTGTTTTGTAGAAATGAAGGTATGCAGACTTAGGAAAACATGTAGCATAAACACTTTTAAATAGGAAGTTAAGGCGGTATGTTGTTCGAATGAAACACGGTGTCATTCGAGCGAGATGGCATCACATTCGAACGAGATATGATTTCGTTCAAACGACATTAGTGATGTGCTCAGAAAAACTCTTTAAAAAGATTTTGTGTGTTTATCCTCTTCCAGACTTCGAAAATTTATTAAAAAATATTCCCAATTATCTATGCAAATTATTAAACACTCCAATTAAAATTATTTTCACCATAAGTACGTGGAGTAGTGGGAAATGTTGAAGAGTACATTGCTTGACACATGATGCACGTATGAAGATGATGGTTGCATAAATTCAGATCAAGGCCGTCGAGGATGATCGTGGAGATGCACCGAATGTAGAGGTATCATACATACTTAATTCTGATCTAGGATACTTGGAAAATTCCTAGATTCTACCCCGAACATTTATAAAATATGTCCTTACAAATATCCCCCTATGTCTATGCCGATACATACATAAAAATATCTGAATTATGCTGCCCAAAATAAACAAACTGGCATACAATCTAATATCCCCATTAAACCCGAAAACTGGGAATACTAAATGTGTGTCTTCACAAATTCGATCATCTTCAAATCTTCAACTCTTCAAACTTTCTGTCATCATCAAGGTGTGAAAAAATGATTCTTCATTTTAATACCTACACACATGAGACAAGAAACAAATACCCGTGATGCACAACAGTTTGAAATATAATGATAATCAGAAACAAATATCAATTATGAGCAAGCAAATCATTATATAAACAAACAAGAAATTCTCTCCCATAATTGGTTTTCTCCCTTTTATGATGTCTCCAAATAGACAGATATGAAGAACATACGAAATGCACATGGAGAATGTCACATGGAAATAAACTTTCGCTTTTTGAATTTTTTATTTTTTATTTTTTAAAAAAAGAAGAAAAAATGATGTTACAAAAGAAATCACACACCATGAATCTATATTAAGACAACCAAATCATGGAAACGGAATGAATGGGTGTGAACAAATTCAATAGGAAAATCAACTAAATCATATCATATGTGCAAGATGCATAAGTATACTCCTAACGAATGAACATTAAAAATAGTCCTTTGGTGTAAAAAGATTGAATTTAGATGTCATTGTCTTAATCACATCAACAAATCAAAGTATAAATGATTTCCACTCCAATAATGTCCAAAACTATGTAATGCTTTTTCATGACTTTCAAGAACGTGCAAACCGTTGAAAATTCCATCCAAACTCCCTCATTAAAAGATAATGCTTTTTATTTATGAGGCGATGAAACAAAAAATTGGCCCATTTTTAGCATAATTATCTTTTTATTGCCTTTAATTTTTTTGGGCTCTTTTAAACCTCATTGGACCCCGGATAATGTTCAATTCCTCACTTTTTTAGGTCCTTTTAAACGGTATCTTAATAGCAAATAATAAATGAGTACCTTTTGTAGCCCTTCACCATTTTTCAAAAATAAAACACACAAATCTCACAAACGGTTTATATCATGCACTAATTTTTGTCAAATTTTATCGCATTTGGTTCATTGTATAGACAGAATTGAAGCGAAAAACCTCAACCAACATGTGATAGACAAGAACAAAAATCAAACAAATTCATGCGTGTGTGCAATAAAGGACAATTAGAGTCAATCATGTAAGTATTAATCACTATATCATCTCAAAGACTCCATACTTTTTAAAGCACATGAATGACACAACATATTGTCTCAAAACACTATCAAATAGTCACATGGATATGGCATGTAGTTGTCACTTGGCCATTCTAAGCGTGCATTCATAAATGGTGTAAAAAACATACAAAACTCTTTTTGTGTTTTTTAATTAAAAAGAAAATCTTCTTGTCTTTTTCTAAAAAGTAAAAACATAAAATATTTTTGGATTTTTTCAATTTGAAAAAGAGTAAAAAAAAATATACAAATGATACAATCTAGAGATACGAATTAAATGATATGATCAAGAAAAAACATATCCTACTCTAGATCTGGTGACCACCCCTCAGTCAACTATGCAAATTCCTAAAGACTTCCTAAGACTCTCGAATCTAAGGGCATCTAAAGGCTTCGTGAAGATATCGGCTAGCTGGAGGTTGGTAGATACAAAACTCAAGGATACGACCTTTTTATCTACAAGCTCATGGTTAAAGTGCTCGTGTATCCTAATGTGTTTTGTGCGAGAATGCTGGACTGGATTACGGGATATGTGAATCGCGCTCGTGTTATCACAAAAAATACTCATGGTGTCCTGTGTTATCCCATAATCCTCCAACATCTGCTTTATCCACAGAAGTTGCGTGCAATAACTCCCGACGGCTATGTACTCAGCCTCCATAGTGGACACAGAGATGGAGTTTTACTTCTTGCTCAACCAAGAGACAAGAGAAAAATCAAAGAAGAAACACCCACTAGAAGTGCTCCTACATCCATCTGTATCCCCATCCCAATCGACATCTGAATAGGCGAATAAACAGTCACTGGTATCAAAGAAATACCAAATGCCCAGTGAGAGAGTCCCACTCACATATTTGATAATACGTTTAAGAGCGAGTAAGTGTGACTCTTTCGGGGATGCCTGATATCGCGCACAAACTCCAACACTAAAGGCTATATAGGAACGACTGGAAGTCAAGTAGAGAAGACTACCGATCATACTTCAATACAAGGTTTGCTCTACCTTCTTGCCTAAAGTGTCCTTGATAAGCTTAGTTGAGTAACCTATTAGTGTACGTGCATGCTTAGCGGAGTCTAGACCAAATTTCTTCACAAGGTTTCTAGCATACTTGGATTGGGAGATGAACATCCCATCCTCTAACTGATGAACCTGGAGACCAAGGAAGAAAGTAAGATCACAAACCATGCTCATCTCAAACTCACTTTTCATCTCCTCCTCAAAATGATGAGCATGCTGGGAGAACGTGGAACCAAAGACTATGTCTTCCACATAGACCCGGGTAACCAAAATAGCACTGTCATCTCTCCCGATGAACAACGTCATATACACTCCCCCTCTCTTGAAGCCACAGGCTAAGAGATAGGAAGTAAACCTCTCGTACCAAGAACGTGGTGCTTGCTTCAATCCATACCAGGTTTTCCTCAGATAGTAGACGTGATCAGGGTGCTTAAGGTCTTCAAATCCTTTTGGTTGTTCCACATAAACCTCCTCCTATAGAATGCCATTCAGAAAGGCACTCTTGACATCCATCTGATATAACTTGAAGCGCATATGACATGCGATGGCGAGTAGTAAGTGGACGGACTCAAGCCTCGTAATATGAGCAAATCTCTCGCCAAAATCTACACCCTCATTCTGTGTGTAGCCTTGAGCGACCAACTGTAATACCCCTTATTTATGAGTAATTATTTCTTTATATTAATTTCCATGTGGGTATATTATATAAAACATATAAGTTGAAGTAAATATTACCTTAAGTGATTTAAGAGATAATATTTACTGAGTTTTGGCATATTTACCATTAAGCGAATGTAAATAGTGTAATATTATATTTTATTGCGTCATCATGCTTTAAACGACGGTTATGATTTATATTCTAGTCGGGTTATTATTAAAGAGTTAATATGATGTTGGAACATGAACGGAAATGGTTGAGATAGTCAAAATAAGTGCCAAGTGTGTTTTTGGGGTTCTGGGGTACTTTTGACTAGTTGTAACTTAATATGATGTTACGAGTTATTTTTAGTGTGTAGTAGCATTAAATGTTAGACTTAATGTATTTTGGATGAGTTGGGTATTTTAGTCTTGCAGAGCATTTAAGCTCATTTGTGTCTAAACCTAGAAAGAGAGTTAGAGAGAAGAGAAAGCTTGGGAGAAAGAGGAGAGAAAGAGGAGAATTGCCATTTCAAGCCCTGAAATCGTTTCAACGAGTAAGAATCCTAGACTACAATCTTGAGGCAAGTTTATAGCTTGCAAATATGTATGATTGTGTGTGAATAATTTGTATTTATATTTGTGTTCTTGAGATTGAACCATTAATGGAATTTGAGGATTTTGTTAGTTAAATCCTATGTTATAGGATCTAGACTTGTTTTAAATGGTATTTTATAGCTAGTAGAACTTGGATAGATGATTTGGAGATGATATGAGTTGATGATGTTGGGATTAGATAG
This sequence comes from Sambucus nigra, assembly GCA_949130495.1. Classification (NCBI taxonomy): domain Eukaryota; kingdom Viridiplantae; phylum Streptophyta; class Magnoliopsida; order Dipsacales; family Adoxaceae; genus Sambucus; species Sambucus nigra. The sequence goes on along the minus strand of OX422208.1, from coordinate 406,772,154 downwards.
AAGAAATGGATTTGGGTAATTTAGGGTTTATATTAACCCGTAGCCATTACTGGAATCCAGGGCGAATCGATTCACCCTCTTTAGCGAATAGATTCAATAAAAATGGTGGCTACAAGTCTTAGGAACCTAATCGATTCGGGCTAAGTCCGAATCGATTCGGGCTAGACAGAAGGTTGGATTCCCCAGTCGAATCGATTGGCCTTTGGAGCGAATTAATTCGCTTTCAGGGGTGAATCGATTCGTCCCTGTAGGCGAATCGATTCAAAATCTTACTGTTTTACAAGAATTTTCTAACTTGGTTTGTAGTCTTTTTCTTTTAGGTTCGAGGCTTAGGAACCTTCTCATATGAGGTAATATAGAGCATTAGAGTCTTATATAAGGGGAACTAATGCCCTAGGTTAGAGAGGGGGTATTCAGGCTTATCTCGGGGACTATTCAGTGGAACTTAATGTCTTATTTAATCTAATAAGCGAGTCTAGGACTAGGGGAGAGTTGAGTAGTATCATTTTGGACTTTCGGGGGCTAGCATGAGGGTATTTATATTTGATGGAATATATTATTAAGAACATATAGTTTCGTAAATTTATAAACTGGATGTTTTAAATGGGCATATCCTGAAATTGTGGCATGCATATACATACCTCTCTAAATGCTATCATAAGGGAAGTTACGCGAATGAGGTAAATCACCTGGCTAGTGAATGCATGGAGAATACAGTCCTCGACCATAGGATCTATGGTTACATTGTGTGGTTATTTTATTCGAAGCGAGGTAATTCTAGGTATGGTTATGACTCACTGTCGAAGGTATATGGCCTCTTCCCATGTGACCCGATTTAGGGTGCCCAAGTGGTCTTGATTATAGGCCCTAGACGATGATAGCATTTAGGGGCGCATCCAGTGGGGTGACTCCCAGAAGGATGGTCTTAGAACCGTTATATTATGATTGTAATTGTTCTCACAGTTGTGGCATTTCATGTGAATGAGTTAATGAATCTATAAATTAACTTTATGGCATATGATCCCTCAAATGATAAATGAACTTGTGAAGTTATATTTTATGAATTTTGCAAATTAAGCATGTTAAATGAAATTAGACTATTTCTCTTAATTAGATGGGTAGTGTAACTTATAATGATCTAGTATAGCGCTAGGATGTGTATTTAGATGAGAGGTGAGGATGATTCTGATATTGAAGAGCGAAATTAACTTGTTTACGATGTTAGTATTCATAATTGTTATGCATTTTATTCACATGTATGTCACATCAAACCGGACCCTGACTCGTTTATATTCCCTTTCTTGTGTGGTTCTTATTTATGCTCAGGTGCTCCGCCGCAAGGGCGCCCGTTAGGATCTTTTCTTTCCAGTGTCAAGGAGGTACAACATTTTGTGGATATTGTAGGACTTTTGTAATAGACGCATCAATCTTTTGGATAATCTAGTTATGATCCATCTGTATATTCGGGCGTGTTTCCTCAGTTATTATTTATACTTGATGTAATACTTGGTGTAACCGTTTGTATCAGTCTGTTAATCGACAACTTAATCCGTTATGTTTTGTAGAATTGTTATTAATCTATTATATGTCTGTATTTATATCCACCTTCTTTTACAAATTGGATTGTCTCAATTATTTTTATAAAACTTGCAAAATTATGATATCCGTTTTCAAAAATATTTGGTGGTTGTCTCGTACTATTAATATTACGACAGTGATGCTAAGAATGGACCATTTATGATTCCTATTTTATTGGAGTAACGGGATGGCCACCTCTTATTTTAATAAGCGGGATGTCACACCAACCTAGCCTTATTTCGAATAATGGTACCAGTCTCATCCACCTTATTCTTGAAGATCCACTTGGTACCTATCACATTTGTCTCACTAGGTCAGGGGACCAGTTCCCAGACTTCATTATTTCTAAATTAAAGCAACTCATCCTGCATAGCACATATCCAATGTTTACCTTTGAGTGCTTACTTATAGTTCTTGGGATCGACTTTGGACGTGTAGCAAATGTGGCTAACAATGTTCTCTGGCTGAGCACGAATCTTGACCCTAAGGGTGAGATCTCTTAATATAGTAGAAGGATCATGACTCTTGTGAACCCAAGAAGGAGTGTCCCCTAAGTCAAGAATCCACTCTGGGTGTGGTGGGCACAACGGGATCATCAGTAAGTGCATCACCCTCACCTGAAAGGTTAGAATCAATAAACGTCGGTGGTTCATCATCTTGCACAGTGACGTTTATTGACTCCATAACCTTAGAGCTATTTAGGTTATACACCCGATAAGCTCTACTAGATGATGAATAACCTAAAAATATCCCCTCGTCACTCCGGGAGTCGAACTTTCCTAATTGCTCTCTATCCCATAGGATATAGAATTTGGTCCCAAAGAACGAAAATATGAAAGGTTGGGATTCCTTCTAGTCCACAAGTCGTAGGGTGTCGTAAGAGTGTGTGGACGAAGATATACCCTATTCATCGTGTGGCTGGCATGTGGTAGACACCGCCTCTACCCAAAATCTTCTTGCAACATTATGACCCCAAAGCATAGATCTATCCATCTCCTGAATCATCTGATTCTTCCTCTCAATAATCCTATTTTGCTGAGGAGTCCTAACGGTCGAAAATTCGTGTTTAATTTCGAGGTTATCACAGAAAAGATCTACTTTTGCTTCTTCAAAATTCAGTGCCGTTGTCACTATGTATTCTATTGATAATGACAACGTGTTAATTTTGCAGGACACAACACTTGTTCTTAAGAAAGTCCACAACATCAAATTTCTCTCGCAGAATACCCATAATAGAGTAGCATGAGAAATCATCTACCATCACGAGAATGTACCTCTTACCACCTAAACTCTCAGTATGATTAGGACCCATAAGATCCATATGAATCAACTCAAGGATGCGAGAGGTGGTAATGGAATCCAACTTCCTATGGGGGCTACAAATTTGCTTTCTCAACTGGCAAGGTCTGCAAACTGCGGAAGTTGGCTTTCCAAGTGATGGTAAGCCACGTACTAGGTCCTTTTTGGCTAACTTTTCTAAATCTCGAAAGTTCACATGACCTAGACGTTGGTGCCACAGATCCATAGAAGTGATCATGGTGCTGTTGCAGACAAATGAGGACTCAGGAATGATCCCATAATAATTATCTTTAGTCCTCACCCCTTGCAATAAAAGTTTACCGGTTTGGTCATAGACATGGCATTTATTTCGGTCAAACTTTACTGTAAAGTCAGTGTCGCAGAAATGGCTAATGCTGAGTAAATTTGCCTTCAATCCCTTGATGTACAACACATTTTTTAGCTTAGGAAATCCTGGTAAATCTGCTATACCACGTCCTACTATGCTAGACTTGCTCCCATTTTTAAAAGTGACTTTACCTTCCTTATGATCCTTAAGGGAGGTAAACAAAGAGACGTCACCAGTTATGTGCCTGGAGCACCCACTATCGAAGTACCACTATAGGGAATTATGTGCTTTAAGAGCAACATGAACAACAAGGGATTTTACATTGTGTTTAGGTACCCAAGCAGTGGTAACCTTATGTTTGACCTTGTCATTATTGACTCTAGTCGAGATTTTAAAAGTGTCCACTGACGGCATAGAAATCCGTTGGAACTCTTCTACTATATTCTGAGATGTGGAGACTAAAAACTCAACTCGCTCTCTAAGACTCTCAAAATCAGTAGTGGCATGTGGTGGAGCAAAAGTACGTCGTGTCCGACCTAAACTGTAGCAAAACTCACGAAGGTGGACCTTTCTTTTGCAGTAAGTACAAAAATATGTAGACTTAGGGCGACTTCGGTTTGCTTTTCTTGGCCGAACTCTCTTTTACTTTCTAGGTGGGTGGACATAAGGATTTGTAATAAACTTGGGAACAGGTTCTAATGTCATATGTGACGTGGAAGCGCCATCAAAACCTATTCCCAACCTCTCACCTAAATCGAAAGCAGGGGCGAGGAGCATTTTTTCCATCTTACCAGATCGGTCCTCAATTCGTACCTTGACTTCCCGAGCTCTCTTAAGGTCCTAAGTGAGTTTGTCTACAAGGGCTTCCAGTAATTTCGAGTGTCCAGGTAGGACTATAGCTCACTCGTCAAATCAGCCACTTGCTTAGTCAAGTCCCCTTTTTCTTTCATTAAAACACTTTCTCTCTCTCTAAAAACTTTCTCTCTCTCTCTCTCTCTCTCAACACAGTGTACATGGCGGTCTCTCTCTCTCTCTCTCTCATATTTCCTAATTCCTTATCTAGAGCTTCAATCCTAAGAGCAAATGCTTTCTTACGCTTTTTGGTTTTGAAAGTATCAGCATACGCACGTTGGAGATCACTCACGCTCTCATTTGCATCTTCCTCCCCTCACTCTCACTGCTATCACTGTCAAGGTTTTCTTGTGAGCTTGCATCCTCATCGTCGTGAGGAGAACTGTCAGTACTCACATGACTAGCCATGAATACGGCGAAGTTACATTCATGTGATGACTCATCTCTAGAGTCCTCCGACTCGACCTCGCTATCGTTACTATGGGTGGTGTTTAATGCAAATTTGGATTGTTCTTGACTTTTCAACCTAGTTGCACACTCAAACCCCCTATGACCTCTACGGCCGCACTCAAAACATCTCTCACTTTCTTTCTTAGAGGTGTCCTTTTTATCTTTCTCAAATTTCTTTTCAGATTTATTTTTCTGAAAATTCCTTTTATCTTTAAAATTTCCATTTTTATTTAATTTGAGAAATTTCTGAAACTATTAGCAAAAAGGACGAAATTATCTATGTCAAAATTGGAATCAGAATCATACATCTCTTCCTTTCTTTTCTTAGATGACTCACCTCTCTTTGACCCCTCACACTTTTTGGTCTGGGCTTTAAGTGCTACCCCTTTATCTTTTGATTTTATCGTGTTTGGGAACATGTCAATTTCATAGGTCTGTAGGTCTCAAACTAACTCTTCTAATTTCAGCGTATTCAAATTACCTAATGAATTTAACACAGTGACTTTGGGGATAAATCTCTTAGGCAGTGATCTCAAAATTTTCTTAACTACCCTAGCATCAGGAATGTGTTCTCCTAAATTAAAAACTAGTGTTCATGATATCAGATAAGCGTGCATAAAATTCATCGAAACACTCATTTTCATGCATGGAGATAGTTTCAAACTGAGTAGTTTTGCAATTTAGATTTTTTCATTGCATTTGTGCCTTCATGGATAAGTTGTAGAACATCCCATGCTTCTTTAGACGTGGTATACATCATGATGCGTAGGAACTCGTCAGGAGTAACGGCTCCAGAAATAGCACTAAGCTAATGTGAGTTGTATATGCTCCATTTAAATTCATCCTCAGTCCATGCAGTCATAGATTTTAGAGTAGTTATATTTTCTACAGTGACAGTGGGAGGTGTCCACCCTCTTTCACACACAACCCAGACACGTTCATTAATAGCCTTTAGGTGAGATTTCATGCGTGCTTTCCAATAGGCATAATTTGACCCGTCAAAAGTTGGAACTCTATTATATAAGTTATCCATTGAAATTGCACTTTTTCAAAAATCAATTTTCGGAACAAAATTCATATCAAGAAAAATTTTGCAAAAAAAATTACACGGTAAGTTTGTGTAAATGGCTCTGATACCAATCTGAGAGTGCGCCAGTAATCAATATCAAACTTATTTAATTAAATTCCAATTTTACTCCCAACAAGTCTGAACACTTGCAAACAGATACGATTGAATAAAGTAATAATTTAAGCATGCAAGACAATCACTGTTGAGGAAAAATATCCCAAAGGGAAAAACCATCTTATTTTCACTATAATTTTATAAATAACGGCTTACACGGATTACAATAAAAATACAAGTAGTGACATACGAAATGCCCTCAGGCGTCGATTTCGAAGTCGTCGGCTAGAGTTCCTGTAAGAGCTCCAGAAGGTCAGCAATGGAAAAGCTTCGTCTTCTCCACAAGTGTACTCCAGATGATTAGTATAATCTTCCTCGGGGTTTAGAGGATTCACATAAAGAATTGGGAAATATTTATGAATCAAAAAGGTATTGAAACCTTAAAATATGAAGTCTGGAAACAAGGTCTGTTTTGCAGAAACGAAGGTATGCAGATTTAGGAAAATGTGTAGCATGAACATTGTTTAAATAAGAAATTGAGGCGGTGCGTCGTTCAAACGAAACACGGTGTCGTTCGAGCAAGACGGCATCTCGTTCGAACGAGGTATGATGTCGTTCGAACGAAATTAGTGACGTGTCTAAGAAAATCTCTTAAAAAAGATTTTGTGTGTTTATCCTCTTCCAGACTTCGAAAAGTTATTAAAAAATATTCCCAATTATCTATGCAAATAATTAAACACTCCAATTAAAATTATTTTTACCATAAGTACGTGGAGTAGTGGGAACTGTTGAAGCGTACGTTGCTTGACTCATGATGCACGCACGAAGATGATGGATGCATTTCGAATCAAGGCCGTCGAGGATGATCGTGGAGATGCGCCGAATGTAGCAGTATCAGACATACTTAATTGTGATCTAGGATACTTGGAAAATTCCTAGATTCTACCCCGTACATTTATAAAACATGTCCTTACAGCAAACAATGTTAAAACTTTGCCTATTTGGATCAGTAGTTTTAATTTGTTTAAAAATAAACTCTTTTATTATTTTGACAACTTTACACTGTGAAATGAAAAATGCTGGTTGGTACTTACATAGTGGATATTTCCACCACATGACTGGGGATATTACTAAACTTAAAGGTGTTATCAATTATAAAGGCGACAATGTAACCTTTGGGGACGGTAAGACTTATTAAATCATTGGCAAGGTCATCCTTAATGTAGATAAATTCCCTGATGTTAATGATGTTTTTTTAGTCTAAGGGGTGAGAGAAAATTTGATTTCCATTAGTCAGTTTTGTGATGATGGTTGCCAAGTTAAGCTTTCAAAAAACCCCCGCGATGTGTTATCTAAAGCAGGAGAGGATTATATTAAAGGCAATCGTATAACAGATAACTTCTATAAAGCAACTGGTGCTCTCTCTTGTGGGTTGACTATTTATTATGAATCTGACCTATGGCACAATAAGTCGGGTCATATATATTTTGACACTTTGAATTGTTTGTCATCACAAGAACTTGTTAGAATCTTACCCAAATTAAATAAATGTCCAACTACCATTTGTGGTCCATGTCAAGCGGGTAAAATTACCAAGTCTCATTGCAAAAAGGTTAAAGACATAAACATCACTGCACCTCTAAGACTTCTCCACATGGACTTAATGGGTCCTATATGGACTATTAACTTAAATGGAAATACTTATATTATAGTCATTGTGGGAAATTTCACACGATTCAGTTGGGTGGCCTTCATGAAAAAAAATATGAAACCTTTCATCATTTCTTGAAAATTATAACAAGAATTGAAAATGAGAAAGACACCCAAGTAGGTCGTATAAGAAGAGATAGAGGAGGTGGATTTAAAGAAATCGGAATTATTGAGTATTGCGATGCAAATGGTTACTCTCACCAGTAAAGTGCTCCAAAAATCCCTCAATAAAAAGGGGTAGTTGAATATTAAAATTGGACTATTGAAGAAATGGCCTGAGTACTTGTACATACTAAAATCCACCTCTATATTTTGGGAAGAAGCTTGTACTACTACTGATCATATAATAAACTGCGTATTCCTTAGGAAGAATGTCAAAACAACTCCTTATGAATTATGGTTAAACAAAAAGTCCAACATGAAATATTTTAGAACCTTTGGCGCAATCTTCTTTGTTGGAAATGATCAGGAAAATCTTTAATATTAAAAGCCAAAGGTGATAAATTCATTTTCTTGGTTACTCTGAAAATAGTCGGGCATATAGAGTATATAATTTGCGTAAAAAATCCATAATTGAGTCCATCAACATAGTTGTAATTTACATCACAGTAGAGGAAGTAAGTAAGGACCCACCTATTGAATTATAATTGGAAATAGATGTTTTAAATGAACCAATTCCTATAGAATATGAGTCTTTGACAATTCAAGATAGCTGTTCCTAATTGGGTCTCTAAAGACCATCCCTCCATAGAAGTTATGGGAAGTAACTTTGAGCTTGTGTGTATTTGAAGCCAACTCCATCAAGTGGATCATTTAACTGCTTTTTTATCCCTAATGGAACCACAACCAATTGATGAATCACTAAGTGATTCATATTGGATTGATGTGCTATATAAGGATCTAGCTCAATTCAAGGACCACGACATTTGGTATCTAATCCCAAGGCGCAAAGATATTAAATTCATTGGCATAAAATGGATTTTAAAAAATAAGATCGATGAGAAAGGGGTAGTTATTAGAAACAAAGCTAGGCTTGTGGCTCAGGGGACTCACAAATGGAAGTAATAGACTGTGACGAGACTTTTTCTCCTGTAACACGTCTTGAATCAGTGAAATTACTTCTGGGTGTAGTTTGTCACTTGGAATTCAAGTTGTTTCAAATGGATGTAAAATCTGCTTTTTTAAATGGCATCCTGACTAAAGAGCATGGAATAACATAAAGGATTTTAAGACCCTAACAGTCCCAATCATGTTTATAGGTTGTAAAAGGCAATTTATGGGTGTGACACCCCGACTAATTAAATACCGGGTAGCTACTCCTTTATTAAATTAATACAAAATGCCAAGTTGGTACAGTTAATAGCATCACTTTCGAAAACATTTATGATTACTAACCACCTAGTATTTAAAAAGTGAGTTGCCAAATTTTAAGTTAACTCTGATTAACATGCAATAAAAGGATAATGATAGAATAACAACATTCACCATAACGAACCAATAGAATAACCAACAACATAATAATAAGCCCGGAGGAAAAACTCCTCACAACAATCCCACAACTGAACTAATAAAACAAAGTAACCTGAATTAATTACATGCCAAATAGTCTGAAAAACTGAAATAGGAAATGTTTCTAATAGAAATGGGCAACATGCCCTACAATTGATGAATCCTGAATATGGAGTCAAGATGAAAGAAGCGTCTACTAGCAAGGTCCTGTAACTTCCACAAACAGCTACGGCTCGTCACCTGAATGAAAATCCTATGCATGGTGTCCTTGTGGCTGGGCACCTAAAATGGTTTTTACAAAAAAAGATTTGAAAGCAAATGGGTCAGAGCCCGAAAGTGGAAATAATTTTAAAAACAACAAGTGTTTTAATAACATTAAAACAATGAATGCAAAATACATGTTAGGACGTGCACTCACATGAAGTACTCACCTCTCGTCTAATTGTGCACCCCTAACGTACCGTACCCATCTAAATAACATACATAACTATACAAACCGTAATAAGTTCTACCCCTTACTACTCAATTCCCATTATACATTCTAGTGTTATCAATATAATAGCGGCTATACTTAACTCAGATTCTCAAGTATTAACAATACAATTCACTATCGGTTAACCCGTTGTGTTTTCTCAAAACATTACATAATTATTTTCACAATACCAACATGAAAGTTCCCATTATTTAAGTGTATATTCTTCACGTCATAAATATACAATACAAGCACCCGAGACTAAGCTGCGGTGCACACATACTCTTCTATCCATCCCGGTACATCACGTACATAAGGATCACGCATTCCGAATCTCTCAGGAATCGTTCTCAGATAATAGCAAATCACAAACAATGGAGGCGAACACAGTCACATCACATGGGTCACGCACATACCTACGTTCCCACGATCAGCAGACTTATTAACATCCCAATAAGTCCTTCTCTGACCTATATTCTCGAGGTACCAATCTAAATCCGGTCAACACAAGGATTAGAGGGCCCTAAGCGAACGTAAACCTCCCGTGATAGCAAGTATGGTAGGTATGTCATACACATACAATCATATTCATATACTAAGTATACACACATCTTAGTAATCACCGTAATTTATTTGTGGTACACTCCTCATTCTCGTACCGACATATAATGTTACACAATTCATAAGTTCCCGATTAGTCCAATTATTTAAGCCGTAAATAATTCTCACATCGTAACAGTCACTCACGTCCTATTCCACAATTCCCATTCAATTCGAGTCACACTTCTATGTTTTACTCCTCAATATAACCCAAATGTCCCAACTATATCAATATATCATCGAGGGAATGTTATCTCTATAATTAAACAAGGTTACGGGACACGCGAAAATCAAAACAGGCCAAAAAGCCTAAACTGCCAGCTCGTTAGAAGTCTCGTTCGAACGAGGCTGTTCGAACGAGAGTTCGTTCGAACGAACTGGGTATCTAACGAGATCTCGTTCAAACGAAAGGCATCGAACGAACATCTCTCTCGTTAGAAGGCAAACTGTCAACTCGTTAGAAGCTCGTTCGAACGACCTGGGTAGGTCTTCTAACGAGAGGCCAGTTTCGAGCCCAGAACTTCCTTTTCTCGTTTTTCCCACTTTCTTCATTTCTAATCTCATATACAATTCATCCCAACATTATTTTAAGGTTTCTAATCCATACCAAACAATCATAGGTCATAATTAAACAATTATATAGGGCCAATTCTTCCTAAACATCATTGAATCATCAAATCCCTTCATTTATCCCCAAATCACATGAACATGAACCCTAAAATTTTAAAGTCACCAATGGGCATAATTAAATCCGTTTTATTATGAACAAGGTGTATTTCCATCAGAATAATCCTCCTAACACAATTCTACATGCAATCCTTTCATCAAAATATAAAGTTCTAAATCCAATTAATGGGTTTTTGTCAAACTCCCAAGAACAATACAAATTTTGTCAATTTCCTACTCATGGAAGAAACATTCTTTGTAATAAATGAAATTAATCCACTTGCCTTTGATATATCTCTGATTTTGATGACGAATTGATGAGTTTCTCTCTCTCTCTCTGCAGAATTCTCTTCTCTCTACAAGCTCTTCTTCTCCAAAGTGACAATGGTGGCTAGGGTTTTCCTTAGGAACTCTTAGAACTAATTCTAATAACCTACGTAGCCCATAAGGTCATAAGGTGTAGTTAGTGGGTTTAGTGGGTAATTACCAAGTCAGATTTTAATTCCTAATTTTCGTTGGTTTTAAATCCCAAAAATTCAAAATTACCAAACTACCCTTTTACGTTGCCGGTATGGCCTAAAAATGCCCCGGGACCCAAACTAAACCCCCGGCTAGTGTTTTCTGACTATTTCAACCCTTCCGGACGCGTTGGCGCACTCAAAACGATCATACGGTTAATAGAAATAAAATTCACTTTTTAATTAAATAATAATATTCCTGACGCAACTGTCACACGCGTCTCAACAAAATTTTCCAAATTGCCGTATATCAATCTCACGACAAATTTAATAATTCAATATTCATATATAATCATATATACACATTATAATCAAATACCAACTCGCATCTCGCTAGTATTTTTTTATCCGGATTAATTCCCAATTAGTACACATTTAATTCAATTAATCCCATAAATAAATATCACAAAAATATGCGGTATTACATACTTCCCCCCTAATAACAGAATTTCGTCCCGAAATTCGGAACTAGAAAGTACCTGGTAAAAACAACTCTGGATAAAGTTTGCGCATATCATCCTCGCGCTCCCATGTGGACTCCTCGACATTATGATGTCGCCACTGAACACGCACTAGCGGAACTATCTTTGACCGCAGTTTTCGCTCACTTCGGTCCAAAATAGCAATCGGCCCCTCCTCGTAGGAGCTATCAGGCTAGAGATCGATGTCCTCCAAAGCAATGTGAGAATGAGCCAAATCGTCTCTAAGATATTTCCTTAGCGAGGAAATATGAAACACATCGTGAATCCGATGCAAATGCTCCGGTAATCCAAGTCTATACGCAACCGGTCCAATCCGATCGATAATAGGAAATGGTCCCACATATCTCGGTGCCAACTTCCCTTTCGTCCCGAAACGCATAATCCCCTTCATAGGAGATACTCTGAGCAAAACCTGGTCCCCCACTTGGAACTCTCTGAAGAACCTCTTCGCATCATCATAGCTCTTCTGCCGATCCTGAACTACCTGAATGCGACTCCGAATCAATTCTATCCTCGCCGAAGTATCCTGAATCACTTCCGGACCAAGTAGTTTGTTGTCCCCCACCTCCAACCAACATTCTGGGGAACGACAAGGTCTACCGTACAACGCCTCAAATGGAGCCATGCAAATGGTGAACTGGTAGGAGTTGTTGTAAGCAAACTCCACCAGTGGAAGATACTGCTCCCATCCACCCCCGAAATCAATGAATACGTAGCATGTCCTCCAACATCTGGTTTGTACGCTTGGTTTGCCCATCGGTCTGCGGGTGATATGCCGTACTCAACCGCAATTCCGTGCCCATGGCCTCCTGAAAACTCTCCCAAAATCGTGAAACAAATATTTTGTCTCTGTCAGACACGATATTTAGGGGCACACCGTGAAGTCTCACTATTTCTGCAATAAAGAGCTGGGCATACTGTTTCGTAGTGTAGTCTGTCCTTACGGGTAGAAAATGCGTGACTTTGGTCAACCTGTCCACAATTACCCAAATGAAATCGTGACCTCTCTGTGACGTAGGCAACCCCGTGATAAAATCCATGGATATGCTCTCCCACATCCACATCGGGACCTCCAATGGCTGTAGAAGTCCTGTCGGTCTCTGATGATCCACTTTTACTAGCTGACAAGTGGCACATTTAGAGACAAACACGGCAATATCTCTCTTCATCCCGCTCCACCAATACTGTCGTCTCATGTCTTGGTACATTTTGTCCCCACCGGGATGTACCGCGAACCGTGAGCCGTGCGACTCTGCCATCACCTCGTGCCGCAATTCCTCCCCTTCCGGAACTACCAATCTCCCATTGAAGCGTAATCCCCCGTCTGAGCTAACGGTATAGGACTCAGCTCCCTCTGCTAATAATCGAACTATCTGCTCCTGACAGAACGTGTCATCTGCTTGTGCCTTTACCACTCTCATGACAATCTGTGGTGTAACAGTCATCACCGACATGAATGATCGGGCCACTGCATCCTAGTGTCCCAACTCCTTCCACTTTGCCTTCCACACCTCTGCCACTTCATCTACTGGCCTACGGCTCAACGCGTCTGCTACCACGTTAGCCTTCCCCGGGTGGTATTGGATATCAAACTGATAATCCTTCACGAACTCAAGCCACCTCCGTTGCCGCATATTCAACTCCTTCTGCGTGAATAGGTACTGTAGGGACTTGTGGTCCGTGAACAATCAAAACTTCTCCCCCAAAAGATAATGTCTCCAAATCCGAAGGGCAAATACAACTGCCGCCAATTCCAAGTCATGAGTGGGGTAATTCTTCTCGTGAGGCTTTAGCTTACGGGAAGCATAAGCTATGGCCTGACTCTCCTGCTGTAATACACCTCCAAGTCCTTGCAAGGACGCATCGGTATAGACTAGATACTTAACTCCTGGTCTCGGCAATGCTAACACAGGTGCTGAGGTCAACTTATCCTTCAACTCATCAAATGCCAACTGACAGGCATCACTCCAGATGAATGGCACACCCTTACGAGTCAGATGTGTCAAAGGACCCGCTATCTTCGAAAATCCCCGAATGAACCTCCTGTAGTATCCTGCTAGGCCCAAGAAAATACGGATCTCAGTCGGTGTCGTGGGCTATCCCCACTCCCTCACCGCGGATACCTTCCCCGGATCAACAGATATCCCCCGGTCGAAAATAATGTGTCCCAAAAACTGGACTTCCTTCAGCTAAAACCCGCACTTCTCGTATTTTGCATACAGCTCGTTCTGACGTAGCGTCTGCAAAACCTGCCTCAAATGCTCTGCGTGCTCCTCCTCTGTCTGGGAGTAAACCAGAATATCATCAATGAAGACAATGACGAACTGATCAAGGAACTCTCTGAACACCCTATTCATCAAGTCCATAAACATTGCTGGAGCATTGGTCAAGCCAAAAGGCATAACCCGAAACTCGTAAGAACCATATCTCGTTAAGAACGCAGTCTTCGAGACATCCTCTTCCCTGATACGCAACTGATGGTATCCCGATCGTAAATCAATCTTCGAGAAGAAAGAAGCTCCCCTCAACTGGTCGAATAAGTCATCGATTCGGAGCAACGAATATTTATTCCGTATCGTGACCATATTCAACTCTCGGTAATCTACACACAACCTCAACGATCCATCCCTCTTCTTCACAAATAACACAGGGGCACCCCACGGCGAAGTACTCCTCCGTATAAACCCCTGACCCAACAACTGCTCAATCTGATCCCGTAGCTCTCGCATCTATGTCGGATCCATACGGTACGGTGCGCGTGCTATAGGTCTCGTACCTGGTAATAAGTCTATGACAAAGTCTATCTCTCGACTGGGGGGTAGGCCTGGTATCTCCTGATACACATCTGAATACTCCCTGATAATTGAGATCGAATCTAGAGGAATCGCAACCTCCTTAGAGGTATCCCCCTCTATGTAGTACAGATGAGCGGTCGAGCCTCCCTCTGGGCGAGGCATCGCCACTACAAACATCTCTTGCCCCGGAATGGCAAAAATAATGCTCCCATCGAAGCAATCAATCATGGCTCTATAATCTGCGAGCCAATCCATACCAATAATCACATCGTGCTCATGCATATCTAATACCAACATGTCTGCAGGTAATACCAAACTACCAATCTCTACCCCCACTCCCCAGCATATAAAGAAAATAAGTGACCCACTCCCCAATGGTGAGTCTACACACGTCACTATGCTCTCTGCTGTGGATAACAACCCTAAGGCTTTCGCAAAATGTGTAACTATAAAACAATGCGTTGCCCCCGTATCAAATAAAACCCGACCCATAGTGCCATGGATAGGAAACATACCCTCAATAGCGGGTGGTGCCTGTGGAGCTGCTGCCTGCTGAAGCTGGTATACTCTCCCATACTGCAGCTGCCCCTGTTGAACTGGGACCGCTGGAATGGGTGGTAATGCTGCCATCTGAGGTGGCGTCGGGAGGGCGGCGGGAAACACGGGTCTCTTCGGCTCCTGTCGAGCACCCTGCTGCTGCTGCTGCGGGGCCCTGCCCCTATCAGGACAGTCCTGGCATTTATGGCCAGTCTTGCCACAAACATAACACTTCCCCCGGAAGTTCCCCCCTCTCTGTCCTTGCTGCCCCCGGCCCTGGTGGCCGTTATCGTTCCTCCCCTGGCCCTGTTGGCCCTGCTGAAACTGCTGCTGTTGACCATTATGACCCTGCTGGCCCTGATGGCCGTTCGGACCCTGATGGCCCTGCCGGAAACCTCCCTGTCCGTGCCTAAAATTTCCCGATCTGAACCTCTTATGATCCCCCTGCTGGTAGGGATGGCAATTTAACCCGAACCGTAGGAGTCCCGCCCCGCCCCACCCCTAGTGGGGTGGGTTTTAAAACCCGATTAATGAATTAGGAGCGGGTATGGGTTTAAGAAAAAAACCCGTTTATTAAATGGGGCGGGTTAGGAGTTAGCTGAAATAAAACCGCCCCGCCCCGCCCCGCCCCGTTTAACTTATGCTTATATAAATATCCTTTATATGTATGTTAATTATAATTAAATTATATATATATATATATATATATATATATATATATATATATATATATATATATATATATATATACACACACACTCACACACTAAAAAAAAATCTTTATATGTATGTTAATTTTGTAAAAGATTTAAGTGAAAATATGAATTGACAATTGGGGGATTGTCTCACTTATTGGAATACGAGCCATTGTATACCTCTAAGACTATAATGTAATATTTTTAATTTTACTATTTTTAAAATTAACGCAACCCGTGGAGCCCCGACCCGCCCCGTTTATTAAATGGGGCGGGTTAGGAGTTAATTTTCAAAAATCCTAACCCGCCCCGCCCCGCCTCGTTTATTAAATGGGGCGGGTTAGGATTTTTGAAAACCCGCCCCGTTGCCATCCCTACCTGCTGGGAACCCTGGTCACCCTGTCTCTGCCCCTGAACAGATTGTGCTCCGCTTGCACCATGTCCTCCAGTCCTGCCCTGATGGCTGGACTCTCCCGATCTCTTGCCCTCAGCCATGTGAAAGCGGTGATCCTGGCAGTGTAACAGTGCAGCGTTAACCACATCAGAGTAAGTGGCCAACGATAGGTTCCCCAATAAATGCTGACAGATCCTCCAAGTCAACCCGTCCGTAAATTTCTGTATTTTCTTTTCTTCTGTCGGTATTTCATCTGGAATGATATTCAACAGATTGGTGAATTCGGCCTCATACTCGGCCACAGTCTTACCTTCCTATTTGAGATTCATCAACTTCCTCCTCATTTTCGTGTGAACAGCTGACGGAAAATACTTGCGGTCAAACCGCACCCAAAACTCATGTATAGTGAGAGTATCTCTCTCCTCCACGGTGGTAATAGACTCCCACCACTGCAGTGCAGACCCCACTAGCTTAAAGGTAGCTAGTATCTGCTTCTGGACATCGGTGCACTCATACATCCTCAGGTGCCGCTGAATGTCCTTCCTCCACTGACTCGAAATGACAACATCGGAGCTACCTGCGAACTCCGGTGGGTGTGCTTTCTGAAAAGCATCGCGTACACGTTCCCAAGCTGACGGGAATGCATGTGCCTGAACTGGCACGGCTACTGGAGCCTGAGGTGGTGCCTGCTGAACTACGGCTAGTGCGGCATTTATCGCCTGGGCCACAATGGCTGCAACCTCGGCGGCATTCATCGTGCCCTGAACTGGTGCGGGCTGTGGTTCTGGCGTAGCATCTCTGGGAACCCGTTGTGCACGTCGTGGAGGCATCTGAAATAAGAATAAATTTTATAAGTTCGCAGTTATAAACTTGAAATAGCTGAAGAACGTAGCATATACAAAAGAATACAACAGTCCTAAAATATAGGGCTCTACATCAAAGAAAGCTCAGCGGAAACATAATAAGCCGTACAGATCCTAAAGGACACTAGAACCTGATGCTCTGATACCACCTCTGACACCTCGACTAATTAAATATCGGGTAGCTACTCCTTTATTAAATTAATACAAAATGCCAAGTTGGTCCAGTTAATAGCATCACTGTCGAAAAAATTTATGATTACTAACCACCTAGTATTTAAAAAGTGAGTTGCCAAATTTTAAGTTAACTCTGATTAACATGCAATAAAAGGATAATGATAGAATAACAACATTCACCAT
Organism: Sambucus nigra; assembly: GCA_949130495.1. Classification (NCBI taxonomy): domain Eukaryota; kingdom Viridiplantae; phylum Streptophyta; class Magnoliopsida; order Dipsacales; family Adoxaceae; genus Sambucus; species Sambucus nigra. Next base: position 406,754,926 of record OX422208.1, on the reverse strand, counting down.
AACGAAATTATAGAATAACCAACAACATAATAATAAGTTCGGAGGAAAAACTCCTCACAACAATCCCACAACTGAACTAATAAAAAAAGTAACCTGAATTAATTACATGCCAAATAGTCTGAAAAACTGAAATAGGAAATGTTTCTAATAGAAATGGGCAACATGCCCTACAACTGATGAATCCTGAATATGGAGTCAAGATGAAAGAAGCGTCTACTAGCAAGGTCCTATAACTTCCACAACTAGCTACAGCTCGTCACCTGAATGAAAATCCTATGCATGGTGTCCTTGTGGCTGGGCACCTAAAATGGTTTTTACAAAAAAAGATTTGAAAGCAAATGGGTCAGAGCCCGAAAGTGGAAATCATTTTAAAAACAACAAGTGTTTTAATAACATTAAAACAATGAATGCAAAATACATGTTAGGACGTGCACTCACATGAAGTACTCACCTCTCGTCTAATTGTGCACCCCTAACGTACCGTACCCATCTAAATGACATACATAACTATCCAAACCGTAACAAGTTCTACCCCTTACTATTCAATTCCCATTATACATTCTAGTGTTATCAATATAATAGTGGCTATACTTAACTCAGATTCTCAAGTATTAGCAATACAATTCACTATCGGTTAACCCGTTATGTTTTCTCAAAACATTACATAATTATTTTCACAATACCAACATGAAAGTTCCCATTATTTAAGTGCATATTATTCACGTCATAAATATACAATACAAGCACCCGAGACTAAGCTGCGGTGCACACATACTCTGCTATCCATCCCGGTACATCACGTACATAAGGATCACGCATTCCGAATCTCTCAGGAATCGTTCTCAGATAATAGAAAATCACAAACAATGGAGGCGAACACAGTCACATCACATGGGTCACACACATACCTACGCTCCCACGATCAGCAGACTTATTAACATCCCAATAAGTCCTTCTCTGACCTATGTTCTTGAGGTACCAATCTAAATCCGGGCAACACAAGGATTAGAGAGGGCCCTAAGCGAACGTAAACCTCCCGTGATAGCAAGTATGGTAGGTATGTCATACACATACAATCATATTCATATACTAAGTATACACACATCTTAGTAATCACCGTAATTTATTTGTGGTACACTCCTCATTCTCGTACCGACATATAATGTTACACAATTCATAAGTTCCCGATTAGTTCAATTATTTAAGCCGTAAATAATTCTCACATCGTAATAGTCACTCACGTCCTATTCCACAATTCCCATTCAATTCGAGTCATACTTCTATGTTTTACTCCTCAATATAACCCAAATGTCCCAACTATATCAATCTATCATCGAGGGAATGTTATCTCTACAATTAAACAAGGTTACGGGACACGCGAAATCAAAATAGGCCAAAAAGCCTAAACTGTCAGCTCGTTAGAAGTCTCGTTCGAACGAGGCTGTTCGAACGAGAGTTCGTTCGAACGAACTGGGTATCTAACGAGATCTCGTTCGAACGAAAGGCATCGAATGAACATCCCTCTCGTTAGAAGGCAAACTGTCAACTCGTTTGAAGCTCGTTCGAACAAGCTCGTTCGAACGACCTGGGTAGGTCTTCTAACGAGATGCCAGTTTCGAGCCCAGAACTTCCTTTTCTCGTTTTTCCAACTTTCTTCATTTCTAATCTCATATACAATTCGTCCCAACATTATTTTAAGGTTTCTAATCCATACCAAACAATCATAGGTCATAATTAAACAATTATATAGGGCCAATTCTTCCTAAACATCATTGAATCATCAAATCCCTTCATTTATCCCCAAATCACATGAACATGAACCCTAAAATTTTAAAGTCACCAATGGGCATAATTAAATCCGTTTTGTTATGAACAAGGTGTATTTCCATCAGAATAATCCTCCTAACACAATTCTACATGCAATCCTTTCATCAAAATATAAAGTTCTAAATCCAATTAATGGGTTTTTGTCAAACTCCCAAGAACAATACAAATTTTGTCAATTTCCTACTCATGGAAGAAACATTCTTTGTAATAAACGAAATTAATCCACTTGCCTTTGATATATCTATGATTTTGATGAGGAATTGATGAGTTTCTCTCTCTCTCTCTGCAGAATTCTCCTCTCTCTACAAGCTCTTCTTCTCCAAAGTGACAATGGTGGCTAGGGGTTTCCTTAGGAACTCTTAGAACTAATTCTAATAACCTCCGTAGCCCATAAGGTCATAAGGTGTAGTTAGTGGGTTTAGTGGGTAATTACCAAGTCAGATTTTAATTCCTAATTTTCGTTGGTTTTAAATCCCAAAAATTCAAAATTACCAAACTACCCTTTTACGTTGCCGGTATGGCCTAAAAAAATGCCCCGGGACCCAAACTAAACCCCCGGCTAGTGTTTTCTGACTATTTCGACCCTTACGGACGCGTTGGCGCACTCAAAACGACCATACGGTTAATAAAAATAAAATTCACTTTTTAATTAAATAATAATATTCCTGACGCGACTGTCACACGCGTCTCAACAAAATTTCCCAAATTACCGTATATCAATCTCACGACAAATTTAATAATTAAATATTCATATATAATCATATATACACATTATAATCAAATACCAACTCGCATCTCGCTAGTATTTTTTTATCCGGATTAATTCCCAATTAGTACACATTTAATTCAATTAATCCCATAAATAAATATCACAAAAATACAGGGTAAAACAAGCCCCTCGTGCATGGTAAGATCGATTAATAACATTTTTTATTAGAAAATGGTTTTTTTAGAGGAAGTGCAGATAAAACTTTTTTTTATTGAAAAGTCTAAAAATAACAATGTTTTAATAGCTCAAATCTATGTTGACGATATTGTCTTAGAATCAACTTGTCAAGAGGAGATTGACAGTTTTTCTAAATCTATGAGTAGTGAATTTAAAATGTCGCTTATAGGGGAGTTGCAATATTTCTTAGGTCTTCAAATTAGGCAATGTAGTGATACTTTATTTATCTCCTAGTCTAAGTAGGCTAAGGATTTAATATCTAAATTTGTATTTGAAAATGCTGAGATATCATCTATACCTATGGCAATTAAGGCTAAGCTAACTAAAGATGAACATGGAACTACTGTAGATCTAACTTTATATCCCATTATAATTGGTAGTTTATTATATGTGACTACATCTATATCTGATATACAATATGCTGTTTTCATTTGTGCACGATTTTAATCCAACCAAAAAGAGTCACATCTTACTTATGCGAAAAATATTTTAGAATATGTTAAAGGCATAATTGAATATGAACTCTGGTATTCCAATGATTCTATTTGTGAGATAATTGGGTACTTCAATGAGGATTGGGGAAGTAGCACGGATGACTGTCATTCCACTTCTGGTGGCTATTTCTATTTAGGATAGAATTTAGTAGGGTGGTCTAGTAAAAAGAAAGCTAGTGTAACTTTATCTACTGCTGAGTTTGAATATATTGCTAATGGTACATGTTGTGCTCAACTTGTATGTATTAAACATATGTTACATGATTATGGTGTCTTTGAGTCCAAGGTTCATCTTTATTGTGACAATGAAAGGCTGTCAATATAGCTTAGAATCTTATGCAACATATTAGGACTAAACATATTAATATCCATTATCATTTTATTGAAGAGTTGGTTGAATCGAAAAAACTTGTTATTGAACATATCATAGCTAATAAACAACTTGCTGATTTATTTACTAAACCATTAGATAAAGTCATATTTGAAAGACTTCGACACATGATCGGAATGACTGTACTCGATAATTTCAATATGTTTGTTATGCCTTATCTTTTTGTACAAGATCTATGAGGTTTGAGGATAAAGGTATCGAGGGAATACGGTATCTCTTAAAATCATGACTATCTAAAAGTGTGTTATTTACGTACTTACTTTTAATGAAAAATGCAAATGTAACTCGATTTAGGGTGAATTTCATTTCGAGTCCATACTTTCAAATGTTTATGTACATTTAGTGATCCTATCTTAACCCTCTGTTAGTGTTCTTTATGAAAACTTCATGGAATGGGTAAAAGGCATCACACGTGATAAAGTCTATGACAAGATGAATTAATTAACTAATGAACAGTTGACACGTGGCATAAATAATTAATAAAGTATAAAATAGGAAACCTAATTTGAAAAACTTAAAAATAAATGATATTGAATAAAATCAAGCCCTAATTTGACTATTGTGGGATTTGATTTGGGTTTCAATCGAATGTGTCATTGGTGGCAATGGTAGGTGTTTACACCAGATCTAATGGGGCAATCAATGAATAACACTTGGAGTGTGAATATGGAAAGCACCATGAAATAATGGCCTAGAGGTTATAAAAGAATAGGTTCATCTTGTGACACATGATAGTGGAGGGAAGAGATACGTGGAAGCATGCAAGCATATGGGAAGTTGTTAAAGAATGAAGTGACTATGCGTAACGGGGATCACAATTATTGGGCAATTCAAATTTTGTAGAGTGGATTCCCAACAATTATTCCATCATGGAGAGTTACAGTTGGAATGTTATAAATAACCAATCCGAGATAAGAATTCGAGGATTCTCTAACAAAAACCATTTTTTATTTGTATTTTATCTATTTTATTTTCTGCCATGAAGTAGTTCATAAGTTTAAGTTTAAACTCTACTTCTAATTTTATGTCAATACATCTTCTTTTAACATTTTTCTATTCAGTTTTTGTAAGATGGCTTATCGATAAACCTCCTCATTAAGAGACTAACGGAAAATCAAACAAGTGGAGCTTAATCGAAGAATAAGGAAGATTTCTATAAGAAGCTAGTTGATCCGCAATTTATTTTGTCCATTTTTATATATTTATGATTTATGTTGTAATATTGATGAGGTTACTTAGTACCAACGATGCACCAGGTTTGGCCGGACCTGAGAGAGATTTCATGCTTTGTAAAAAAACTCACTTGGTAACCTCTAAGGGAATTGGGTTGGAGGATAAAGAGCAAGGAATCATCAAACAATGACTTAACCACTTTAGATACACCACGTAAAATACCTAGCTTAGCCCAATTGATAATTATTTGAGAAACCATGGCTAGACACAAATCTCAATTATAAAGTTTTGGTGCCAAAAATAATATGTTTCAATAGTCTATCATCATACCATACCTAACATACGTCGAATCAAACTTACCTCAGTACATCATTGAGATGGCGAGGAATTGGCTATAAAGGTACTGATAAACCTATGGCACCACCTAACACAACTACTGGTCACTCGAGAATTTCAATAAATATTTGATGATAATGACATATTTGATGTGGTAGCCCGACCCAACATTTAATGCACCCAAGGTTCCTCGTATGCATTCCGAGACTATATATACCCCATTTATCCTTTGATAAATGAATATATCTTTGTAAATCCCCTTATGTAGAACACTCATAGGTTAGGGTTTCTTTTAAAATGTAGAGCTATATAAGTCTTCATCTAGTTAGATCAAATTTCGAGAAGATATTTTTGTACTTAGAGCCTAGGTTAGATACCAGACCCAACTCGCTCAAAGCCCAATATTAATTGCCAAGTCAACTCTTCAAGAAGTCCAAGAAAGGTATTTTTTCACACATTTATTTTCTCAGGAAAAGCTCAATCGGGTCACTTTAATACACAATCACATCACGAACTTTATATTGTTGCATACTTTTATTGTGGGTATGTATTAGTAGTAATTGAATTTTCTTACGAGCTTAAACAATTTAAAATTTAGTTAAAATTGAATTTAAACCTATTTTGGTTTAATTTGTTTAATTAATTGATTAACTAAAATATGGTGAAAATATGAAAAATATCATTTTTAAGTATAAAGTTGCTGAAAATAATTTTGTCACATTTTTCTGTATTTTTAAAAATCAATTTGGATTTAGTTTATCATTAAATCTTTTTTCAATACAAAAGAAAAAGGGTTGATTTTAAATAAAATGTAAATACAATATTAATATCTGATAAATATGAATTCATATAGATATTTGTACAAAGCTGAGACGTGCTAATGTGTAACAACTATACCACATGTTCCATGATCTTAAGCAATGCATTTGTGTTTCTTCGCCAACCGTTAGATCTAAACATTATCTATGGCTGAGGTTATTTGATAAAATCCATGTGACGTATTTGTAGCCTAATCAGAGAACACACCTCACTCTATAAATTAGACCCTTCAACTCTCATCTTTGCAAGTTTAGAGAGAGCGAGGTTATGCTGCCAAAATTATATATATATATATATATATATATATATATATAGAGAGAGAGAGAGAGAGAGAGAGAGAAGAGAGTTACACACACCCCAAACACACACCATACTCTTTTATGGTGGTGATGAGTTGATTCTTCAATAGTTTGTCTCATCAACACATATACACAAACATCATGCCTTATTTATGATATATGTTGTGTTTGTGTTAGAGTTGTTCTAGCCAAAAACGAGTTTTAAACTTGAAGCCTAAGTTCTGTGTAATAAATTCTCACTTAGGGAAATGTTTTATTGCGTAAACTTTTCAAAACCCTAGTTCCTTTCACAAAGACTTTACTTAGCTTAAATCTTTATGTTTGAGGAAAATCTCTGTTATACTTGTCCTTGGTGTTCTCGTTATGTCTGTTTAAAATGGTTTTGGAATATTGGAAGTTTTATCTTTGATCAAGACATTTTGTCCTTGAGTTTGAAGAGAAACCGTTAGTATTATTTAGATATATCTTTAGATCTATTTTGTTTACTTGTTCTTGATCGAGTATCTCACACACAACACGTACAAACTAGTCTGATTATTTTGTGTTAACTAATCTTGCTATCACACACCTAAGATAATAAAATGTGCGGATCTTATTCTTGGAATAATATTTGGACTATCTTAATAAGAACCCATATATAGACCTGGAAAATAACCTATAGACCCGATCAAAACATTTTTGGACAAGAACTGAGGACTGTATAGATATTTTGACCATGGACATTAGAAGTTAGGTTTTATATTAAAACCTTCTTAGACATTGATATAAGAACCTGTTAAGATCTTAATAAGACAAACCAATTCGTTTTGGTTAAAACCAATCTGGGACTATCTATCTATCTCTCTATCTGTCTGTCTGTCTGTCTGTCTGTCTGTCTATCTATCTATCTATCTATCTATCTATCTATCTATCTATCTATCTATCTATCTATCTATCTATCTATCTATCTATCTATCTATCTATCTATCTATCTATCTATCTATCTATCTATCTATCTATCTATCTATCTATCTATCTATCTATCTATCTATCTATCTATCTATCTATCTATCTATCTATCTATCTATCTATCTATCTATCTATCTATCTATCTATCTATCTATCTAAATGTTTTCTTAATCAAAAGACTATTTACTATGCTATAAAGTATTTTGAAATTTGTTTTGTAATTGATCTCAGTTTTACATAAACACACACATTATTATATATTGTGTTGTATTGTTGCAGAATCACTAGTACACATATAAGCACCGAGCTATCCTTGATAGTTTGTGACGAATAAGCACGAAGTGAAGAAGAGACGACATCAATAAAGTGTTGGATAAGGCAGAAGACAGTCAAACCAAAAGAGTGGAGTTTGGTTAGGTTACGTGACTTTCTTTGTTTGTTAAATTTCATTGTCTGATTGTAATTCGTTATTATTATTGTTTTAGTGGACTTTGGAAGATTAGGTGATATTTAGAAGGGTCTGCGATTTTTTTCTAGGGGAAGGGTTTTTTCCATATAAAATAAATACTGTGTGCTTTACATTTTGACTCATATTCACCTCACATGAAAAAATAGGTTAAATTAGATTAGAAACTCATATTAATAATTGGAAATTGTATTATCTAGTTAATTGCTCGTGTTAATTAAGATAATATAAAATGGACTATTACTAACTAAACTAACCCACTTTGGTTGTAATAAGTTAGCCGTTTAAGTGAAAATTTAAACTGATCCCTCTTAGGTCCTTTGCTGTATACTCATACGTAATTGGAGTTTAATAAACAAGAGTTCTTTAAAATTATTTTAAAGTGCACTTCCCCTGCTCACTTTGAATCATAAGATCAATTTGAGATATTTATTTCACACCAAAGAATTTACTTTCCTCCATTAATACGCTAGTCAAAGTTCTTACCAAGAACTCAAACATTTAGTGAGCTTTAAATAATATTTCTTTACTTTGGTGTTTGACTACCTACCTTGGGTGTATTTAGAGTGCTTGCTTCTCTCTTCCCCCAATTAACATCTATAAGAGGTCCATTTATTGGCTAAAAATTGTACTTTTTACCCATCATTGTAATATACGCCAATGTTTATTCATTGTCATTAAGAGTACACTTTTCACTATTTTATCACTATTGAAATGGGTTACTGCTCAGATTATCTATAAACACCCTATCATAAACTAATCTCTTACATTTGGCGACTCTGCTAGGGAGGTATTCTATTCAAAATGGTGAATTAAAACCTTGACCATACTCTTTTTGACGATATTTAACATAAGGAGGGACATATTGCTCCTGTTGTTGAGGTCACTCCAATCGCTATTGTCACAGGAAACACTCACATGAGACAAGTCCCAATGAAATGACCAACCTCATAGACAAATTTATGGAGTTTTTACAAACTCAGTATTGAATGGTGATGTTTGGTTCAATGATGGACCCCAGTTCTTTCGCTACTCCAGTAGCACCACAAGTCGTTCTTTTGACAAAAGTGACTATTTTATCTACAAGACCTGCTAGTCCCCCGGTGACTAATCTTGCTCTTGATTCTACACCAATAACTAAAGCACTTAATATTGTCAACACCTTGATTTATATTACTATGCCAAAAACCAAGGCAGTGGAGTCAAAAACCTCACCATCCTTGACCATTGAAGAGGTCAAGAATGAGATGATGAAAATGATGGCATTTTCCTCACAAACTCCTATTGAGGCAGTGTATGTCTATGGTAATTTCCCTACTCCTTACCCAGAGGAGTACAATGATGAATTATACCTAGAGGGGTATATCCCACCAATCTTTGAGAAATTCAAAGAGAAAGGAGACAATATGAAGGACCATATCAAGCATTTTGTTGAGCACTAAGGATCTCACTAAAAAAAAAAATCTGTTTGAGGGAGTTTTCTTAGTCTCTAATAAAAAAAGCTTATACCCGGTGTTATACGTAAAAATTATGTTCCTACGTGGACCAATGAAGAAGATACACCTGTCATCCAACATGGCTGACCAACGTACTTGATTGACCTCAGAAACACTTAGCCGGTAGGAAGGTCAACCAACTCTAGAAGGCCAACCAATTGGACATCAACAGTTATTCGGATGGAATACCAACCAACTATAAATTCCAAGAGTTTTACTTATTATATACAAATGTAAATGCCTGATAATATAAAGGTATTCCATCTTTTGGGTTTCACACCCCTATAAATACAAATCAATCCCTTAGCTCAAGGGACAACTCAAATCACACATATGCTTATCTTACTAAGCTACTGTAAACTTTACTGAATAACAAAAATAGTAAATGTAGGCTAACCAAACCACTATAATATCTCTGTCTTTAGTGTGTGGTTTGAGTAATTTCCATAATCTATATCCGTTATTATAAAATTGGAATGAATCCATTTTTAGACATCAAAAAATTTACACCGTCTATGGGAACGTTTGTCTATCATCGTTGTCTACCAAACCTATTTTCTTAGTATTCCTGAAAGATTATACAAGATGAATGAAATTCATGAAAGTAATAATTCTGCTGGAGGCAATGATCCCTCTAGCATGGAAGATCTAAATGGAGTTCTGATCAATATCGCCAAAGGGCAAGAAGCGATGCAAGAAACTATGATGCGATTGGCTCAATCCTTACAAGCCAGGCCTACTGCTCCATCCAGGCATACTACTGATCTATCTTATAGAAGAGAAATTTCACTCCTTTATCCACAGAATAATCAACATAGTTATTTCAGGTCTTCACATGATAAGTCCTATTGCCCAGGGTCCAGTTCGCTAATCAGATCTACGGATTACTACGATGGCCTTTCTCTTACCCCTGAATGTCCAAGCGTCCTGAAAAAGTTAAGCAGGACTTCAACTTTTGATCGCCTGGGTTCATGAGCAAATAGAGGTCATCACAGAGAACCATGTAGATCGCGAGAACGTCGTGCCGACCACTGACAGAGATCAGTCAGGTCTAGAACAAGCACCCTAGGATCTGCGCAAACTGAGAAGACTTTTTAGGAAGTGAGATCATCATAGACGCATGGAGGAGATGGCCGAGATGCTTTCAATAGATCTAAGCCTGAAAATCCTTCATGGAAATGTTAAATCCAACGATTAGAAGATCGTCTGGGGAGATGGGCAAAGCAAAGAATCCATTACAACACATTTTTGTCAAGGGGTTTCCTTTCATCCAGGAAATTATTGATTTCCATACTCCGTCTAAGTTTAAAACACCTGTGGTTACCCCCAAATATGATGGTAAGACTGTCCCAGTTTTACACATTGAGCAATATTAGGCTACAACTGATGTATATATTCTATTCCTGATGAAATGATATGCAATGCTTTTTCAAGCACTATCACCGGTTTAGCCAAAATAGGGTACAATAACTTGCCCCGAGGACAAATCTCCACCTTTAATCATCTCTTTGAGCTATTTATTTGTAATTTTTGCTTTGGTGCTAAGCTAATTAAATGATTATCACATCTTTTAAGTGCTCGGTAACGAGCAGGGGAAATTACCAGGGAATACGTCACTCGTTTCAATAATGAGAAGGTGGTTAATTATGAGGAAGCCATCCTAGCCTTGATAAGTGGGCTAGTTCCAGATAAATTGTATTATGCATTGGAAAAAGATCCCCCTAAAACCATGATAGAACTCATGGCCAAGGCTGGGAAAATTATGAATACCTAGGAAGCGATGGCTGCAAAGAAAACCTCAACAACCAAGCCTGCTAAAAAAATGGAGCAGAATCATAAGAAGGAAGAGAAACCAAGAAAATATGAAGCTTATACTCCACTGACAATTAGTATCCATCATATCCTAGAGGAAATAAAAAATAACAGGGACTTCAAATGTCTTGGGAAGCTGAGAGCACCATCCAACAAGAGAGACAAGTCCAAATATTATGAATTTTATAAAGATCATGGACACAAAACTGACAACTGCATTGCATTGAAGAATGAGATCGAATACCTCATTTGCCGAGGAAAACCGAATAAGTTTGTTGATCGTCAAGAAGACCGAGAAACCATAGGAAGGTCGGACTCCACATGCGATCCTAGAGATGACAAGAAGCGGGGTCAGGAGGATGATTATGAATATGATCCAGACCTATCGACAAAACCCAAATAATCAGAAATTGAGGTAGCTATAACGACCCTATGGTCATGAAATTTAAAATCCAGGAATCCATAATTGCCAGAGTTTTGATAGATTATGAAAGTTCTGCATATATCAAGTTCTATAATTGCTTCAAAAGTCTAGGATTGATGGAAAATTAGCTGGAACCATACCATAGACACCTAATTGGTTTCTCAGGGAAAAAATATCCCCTAGTAATTATCAAGTAGGAAGTGTTATTCAACATTTATCTAGTAAGCCGAATAGAAAAGATACGTTTCTTCATTATGGATAAGAATGTCCAGTCAGCCTACAATGTGATTCTAGACAGAGTAAGTTTAAAGAAATTTGAAGCTGTGCCATCCACTGTCCACAAATATCTAAAGTTACCCACTCACTTCGGATTCGGCGTGGTAAAAAGCGGCCAGAAAGTATCCAGGGAATGCTATTATACCTCAGTCGAGTAGGTAGACTTGGCCGATCTGAAGAAGAAGATCACCACCTACCAAGTTGACACAATGTAACCCAATGAAGTTAACACTTTAGATCCTAGGGCTGAAACAAAGATGGTTAAATTACAGATAATATAAACTATTGAGAGTATAATCCTTGACGAGGAAAAGCTAGAAAGTACCACTCATATCGTCTCCATGTTGTCACCATCCCCGAGACATGAATTGGTTGCATTCTTTAGGGAACTAAAAGTCTATTCGCTTGGAGTCACGAAGATATGCCCGAAATTGATCCCAATTTCCTCTGACATGAGCTCAATTTTAGGAAGGATGCCAAGCCGATTAAATAAAAGCGCAGGGTGTTTAGTCCTGAAAAGAACATGGCCATCTAAGAGGAGGTAGAGAAATTGCAAAAATCACAGTTCATTGAGGATGTCAAGTACCTAGAGTAGTTGGTAAATGTGATAATGGTGAAAATGAAGAGCGATAAATGGTGTATGTGTGAAGACTTCACTGATCTCAATAAGGCATGCCCGAAGGACCATTTTCCTTTGTCGAGAATTGACCAACTAGTAGATGACACTGCAAGACCTGAATTGTTAAGTTTCATAAATGCTTACTCTGGCTACAACCAGATAAAAATAAATACGAAAGATAACGAGAGAACTTCTTTCATCACCAACTGAGGTACCTACTGCTACAACATTATGCCTTTTGGGCTTAAAAATGATGGAGCAACGTACTAGAGATTGGTAAATAAAGTGTTCCAAGAACGGATTGGGAAGAACATGGAGGTATACGCAGATGATATGCTGACCAAAAGGAAAAAAGCTTCAGATCACATCAAAGACCTCAATTAAATGTTCGACCAATTGGAAAAGAATCAAATAAAATTGAACCTGATCAAGTTTGTGTTTCGTGTGCAAGAAAAAATATTCCTTGGCTTTATAGTGAATCAGAGAGGAATAAAAGCTAAAATCAAATCTCTGATCGAGATGCAATCTCTAACTTGCAAAAAGATGTTTAAAAACTTGCTGGTAGAGTGGAGAACCTTAACCGGTGTTTGTTTCTCAAGCAACAGATAAATGCTTACCACTCTTTAAGGTACTCAATAAGACCTTCAATGGAACGAAGAGTGTGAAGAAGAATTTTAGGAGCTGAAGAAGTATTTGGGATCTCCATCATTTCCGTCCCGATAAATTTTGGGAGAGAAAGATGGAGTCTAAAAATAAGTCTACTACACAAGCAAGGCATTCATAGGTGCAACAATCAGGTATCCACATTTTGATAAATTAGCATTAGCTCTTACTAAAGCCTCAAGACAAATGAAGACTTACTTTTAAGTGCATACTATAGATGTATACACTGATTTACCTCTTCGGGAAGCGCTTCAAAAAACAAAAAAAATCAGGCAAGATGATGTGTTGGGCAGTAGAGCTTAGAGAATACGATATCATCTATGAGCCAAGATCATCATTAAAGGGGAAAGCTATAGCAGATTGTATTGCAGAATTTACATATTTAGAGATTATCGACCAACCAAACTTGCCTGCCGAGAATACTTCTCCGAAAGAGCAAGCCAAGGCCGTAGCCCGTAGCCGATCAACCTGAATCATCCATTGTTCAAGAGATGTTTCTGAAATATGTAAAAGAAAGCGAAAAGATATTATGGCAAGGAATTCTATCTGCAAAAAGCTTTAACAGTGAGATTCCATTATAGAACTTATATGTGGATGGATCCTCCCGTGCAACCAACAATGGGTCTGGTCTTATACATAACACTCCTCACAATATTGATGTAGAATATACTCTCGGGTTTCAATTTCAAGCTTTGAATAATAAATTCGAGTATAAGTCATTAATCGCTGACCTTGAATTAGCTTTGTCATTAGGTGTCGAGCAAGTAATGGCACACAGTGATTCTCAGTTAATCGTTAACAAAGGGCTTCAGATATATGGAGTCAAAGGAGATTTAATGGTCAGATACTTGGCTAAAACTATAGAGGTGATCTCCAAATTTCTAGTAACTTAGATAGTAAGAATACCAAGGATAAAGAATTCTCGAGCCGACACACTTGCTTGGCTGGCCTCAGCGACCAGGATATAACTTAAGAGAAGCATCCATCTCTCCATGTGGGGATCTTGGCATCGAGGAGCATATAGGATGATCCTAAAATATATTTCAATGTCGTAGACTAGGGTCCATCATGGATGGATCCAATTAAAGATTACATTGAAAGAGGGGTCCTGCAAACTGATCCAAAAGAGGCAAGGACACTCAGAAATAAAGAAGCTGGGTATGCATTAGAGAGAGGAGTCCTATACAAAAGGGGATAAATTTTTTCCTTATTATGATGTGTCCATCCCCTGGAAGTAACTAAATTAATCAAGGAGGTGCATTAAGGTTCTTATGGGGCTCATTCAGCTGGTCGGTCGTTAGTCCGACGAAATTCCATGCAAGAGTATTATTGACATACTACAAAGGAAGATTATAGAACCTTCACCAGAAAATATGATAAATTCCATAGATTTGCAATAATTCACAAGGCACCGGGGCTACCTTGACACCAATCACTTCTTCTTGGACTTTTGTCATTTAGGGAATTGATTAGGTCGGCCTATTTCCGACCACCAAAGGCAAGTTCATATACTTGGTCGTAGTTGTAGATTATTTTAGGAAATGGGTGGAATAAGAGCCATTGATAGAGATTCCCTATGAGAAGGTATTTCAGTTCATATGGAAGAACATTATATGCAGGTATGGCATGCCTTATGCCTTCATTAGTGACCATGGCACCCAGTTTGACAACGATGAATTTGAAGCATACGGTGTTCAATCCAATATCCAGAAACTTCACTCTGCTCGAGGTCATCATCAAAGAAATGATAAAAATAAGTAACGAACAAAACTTTTCTTAATAGACTGAAAAGGAGACTTAATGCTGCCAAGGGAAACTAGATCAATGAATTGCACTCTGTTCTTTAGGCTTATAGAACCATGCCGAGAACAGCTACTAGAGAAACACCTTATATGCTTACTTTTGTGACAGAGGCCATGGTACCAGCCATGATAGGCCTACCATGTCATAGAGTGTTGAATATTGAGTCTTCCAAAAGTGATCTAATGAGAAGATTGGACTTGGATTTGGTAAAAGAAGTGAGAGAAGATGATTCCCTCAGAGATGCTGCGTATCAACACGAAATGCCTATTTTTGTAACAAAAGGTTCAAGCCGACCAACTTAAAAGAAATATATTACATCCTCAAGAAAGTCATTCAGAAAGGAAACAAGTCTGAGGCAAATTGGCATGGTCCTTATCGCATTTCAATAGTCATCCGACCAGAAACTTTTGATTAAACATCCTTGGAACACCGACCACCTCTAAAAATACTATTAGTAAAGTAAAGGCATTATGTATCGTATTTCTTTAAGATCAATAACTTTGCCTTTAAGTTCAAAAAAAATCTTGGTTTCAATTCAATTATGTTTTAATTTTTTAATTTTTTTCGGAGTACTGTGATATACATCCCCAAAAATACAAAACACTATCTTCAAGTATTGTCTCTTGGTCTTCAGCCATTGCCGATCAAAAGACAACAACTATTTAATCAGGTGGAACTTATCAAATTCGAGATGCACCGATAGCTTAACAAACATTCGTGGTTTTTGATTAAGTTAAATACTGGAATACATATATACATTCGTAAACACAGGAATGCATATATACACTCATAATACATTTAATCACCAATGATACTTCATGTATGACTTCGTCTCAACAATTCACGAAAAAGAAGTCCATAAAACTTCACATGTAAACACAAGAGGTTTTATCTGACTAAGTTAAAACACATGAATATACATATACATTCCAAACACACTTGGTCGCCACTGATAACTAATGTCAACACTAAGTTCAAAATTGCTTACAACTTTACCTAAGTGCATTAGTAGAATCTAAGGCCATACAATCTCAGTTCAAATATTGAACACATCACTTGTTGAGTAAGTAGATTACCTAGTTGGCCAGTTGATTAACTAATCATCAGCTTAAAATAAGTATCACATTAAATGCATAAACAAAACATAACATAAAGCATTTTCATTTTCAAATAATAGGGTGTTACAATAAAAGTTGAGCAAATACAAAAACTAAAATTATTCTATTGGACGTTTCCTTTGGTCCTTGTTCATCCCATCTAGAGGATCATCAAGGGTATATGGAGAGCTTATATAGTTGAAATATGTTAACATTTACCTATTTCTGCTTCTCAGACAGTCAATTAAATGAGGAGGACAGACTATTTCATGCTCACAATGAAGACCATAATCCCCCAGATACTTAGTTATCAGACATTGTGGAATGGTATTAGGGGGAATCCACGATGTGTCCAGTTTGAATGGAGGCTTGTCACAATTCAAGAAGCTTGGATCATTCCAATACCACAAGGTACTATTATGGTTATACTTTAGTAAGGTCAGCATATTAGTCCATCCCCATTTATAGCCCTCACAATTACTCTGAGCAAGGTGCTCATCGATGTGGACTAAGGCCTCATTATAACCATGCATCCATACTTCCCTGGTCTGTTTGTGAAATTGAAAGGTCAACTGGGCAGCTTGGTCGACCAATATTTTCTTGGTTCTTTCTTCATCAACTGTTGGTCAGATAACCACCCACTGCCTAGAAGTTTACCCATATTTTGTTTAATTATTTAGTCCTATAAGTTCCTCTAACAATCTTGTATTTTCAGTCTCCAAAAAGGAATAACCTTCATCAGGGCCACTGGTAGATGATTTCTTCAAACTATCAAGCTCATCCCTTAAGGCATTATTTTCCCTTTCCAGTATATCAACAATTTCTTGAGAATTCTCCATATGCCTCTTTAAAGATAGTTCCTTATTATTCAAAGAAGAAGTGATGTCTTGCAACGTTTTGTTAAAGCCCCATCCTTCACTTAAAGTCTTATATTTGGCTTCGTAATGAGCATGAAGTAAAGCTTTGGACTCATTGTGATCTTTTTGCAGTTGCTCGATTATTTCATCGTAAGCAACATTATTATCTAAAGATCTGTTCCATAAGCAATGAAGGTGGACATATGACTCCTTGACTTGGTTGGATGCATCAGGGCCGAGCAACCTAGCCAAATATTCTTCAGTTAGAGGAACATGACCAGCTTCCAGGAGATTCTTACTTCATCTATGTAGATCAGACTCAACAGATATTATGGTTTTTTCCTTGTGTCAAACTAGAAAATAAAAAATAGGTATATAAGTTTGCAGAAGAATCCAGGACACCAGACAGCACAAAGAGTAAATAATTCTATTCAATAGGAAGTCGAGATCATCCAAGAGCATAAAAGTAGAGGCAAAAAGTTATTCTTTCATTAATAAATGATTCACAATACAAAAGTTCTTACATCAAGGGAAAAGTAAGGACTGGTTAAACCTTATTCTTATTTTTATCTCGGGCTTGATCATCAACTAGTAGGTCAGCATTGGTGCTGGGCTCTACTGAACGCTCTAGGGGTATGATAGAGGACTCTCCTGATCCCTCTTTATCATCAAACTCCTCGACCAAGTCAGGAGGAGTTCCAGGATTATGTCTGAGAAGAGTTCAAAGTTCTCCTCAATGTCGACCAATTTCAGAGCCTCAATCCATCCTTTCAAGAAGGATAATTTTTCGGCATACATAATTTGAGTAGAGGTATCAAAAATGTCCTTTTCCTAACCTTTGTCAAAAGCATCTTTACCCCGGGCCTTTAGGGAAATCACTTTAGAAGACAAACCAATCAGTTTGTCTTCTGTAGTCTTAGCTTGGGCAGTAAGTTCGATAAGCTTTTCTTCAGCCACTTTTGCCTTGCCTTCAGCAACTTCTACCCTCTCCTTTACAGACTTTAGCGGGCCCTCAGCACTGTTGGCTCTGTTATTGGCCTTCTTCAACTCTTCTTCCCAAGATTTTTATTTGGACTCCATAGCACAACAAGACTCATCCAGGGAATTTTTTAGACCTTCAAAGGCCTCTTCAACCTCTCTAAAAGAATGCAATTGGCCATCATTCTCTATCACCTGGTTAAAATCAATAAGGAACTGCAAATAAAATAAAAAAGTTAGGATAGGTCATCATTATAATGAAAAGACCAAAAATAGGAGAAATTTACCAGTGCCAAACTATGGAAATCGCTCTCAATAAGACGAGACCTTGGTAGGGGGTGATGCAGCGCGATCAGCTAGAAGAGTCCGAGATTTGATCAAATCCCTGCCTATTCCAGGCTTAACAGCAACAGAGGCTGACCCAATGTCGAGGTCAACCTGGTTTTTTTACCAAATCCTGTTGGTCGGCAAACTTCTTAGTAGCTAATGCTTGTTGCTCGACTGATGTCTTTTGGACCTATTTGAAAGGATCATACAAACCACTCTTTATCGTTTTCAACCTTTTCTCTTCAACATGAGCCTCTTTAGTATTAATATACCTCTTGTCACTAGCCTTATACTTCTTTCTTACCAACATCAGTAGCTTCAGAGGAAGGAGATAGGGGATCACCCATCAAGTTGGTCATTTTCCTTTTTGCCATATCTATAGAAGTAGAAAGAGGAATCTCAGAAACGTCTAAAGATTTAAATGAGGAAGAAGTTCCTCCCAGAATAACTTCAGCACCTGCAGACTCAGTAGCTGGCATAGGATCCTCTTCAAGGTTGACATCAATATGGGGCAGAGAAACTGTAGTTCAGGAAATAAAAGAAGTAATTAAACTTTTGTACTCCAGCAATAAAGATACATACATGGGATGTTCTTCCCCTAAATTTCAATTTAAACTTCACAGAAACTTCAGGTCGTTGATGTTAATTTTCCCTTTCTTAGGGAACCTCTTTTTACTTTTCTCTACATTAAACAAAAGCAACACTGTTAGTTAGTATACACCATACATACTAATAAAGAGGAAAAATAATTAACTAAGTGACAACCTATGCACACCCTGATTGGGGGAATCTGGGGCTAGTATAAGCTACTCCAGTGGGAGGGGGGGGGGGGGGGGGGGCATATTACCAGTTCTTGACAATAAGACCATAATCCCAATAGTCCTTATTAGAATCTAGTAAATTAACTACTAAGTCCCTATTGACAAATATGGTCTTCAAATAGTAGGTATTGTCAATGGTAACCCATTTTAGCAGAACATTAATTCAGGAATACCAATATAAGTCCCATAAAGTTCATTTAACCTATGAACCCCATTGATAACTCTCTAAGTATTGGGGGCTACCCTTGCAGGAACTATATAAAAATGTTGGCAAAATTGAAGAAAAAAAGGATTCCTTGGAAAGGTTACACCACACTCTATTATGAACAAAGTTGGGATCCATTGACCCTCAGAAAGAGAATATAAATGAATGGGACCACTGGGAATCTATAAATCCACCCAAAAGGGTATTTTTTCTATTCTCTAAACTCCTGTAGATAGTTATCATCAACAATATGAACCATGGTGACAAAGAAGAGAAGATGACAAAACAAAGAGAAAAGGAAGGAGAACTTACAGGGATGTAAGGATTCAGTAAGAATTGAATAAAAAGGTAAAAAAAATCGCACAGAGAAAACTCGAAAGCAAGAAGAAAGCTAAAAGTTCAGAAGATTTGAAGTAAAAATAAAGGGTAAAAACTTTGTACCTATTTATAGGTTGCCTCGAGAAATGATTAACTAAATGAACCATATAGTTACTGTCGACTGCACGCTTTTCAAAGTGTCAAAAGCCGACTGCGACCTTTTGTGATTCAAAATAGTTTGAATTATTTACTAAAATTCCATCAACAAACTGTGCAGGCAAATATTTTTACAAGTGTGGGAAGTTGGCTGCCAAACAAACACTCAAAATAGTACGCCGAACAATTCACCGGGATAAATACTCCATACTTTCATGTAAATATCAAGCATAAAGCATTAGGGGATTTTGTTGTATGTAAAAATTATGCCCCTATGTGTACCAATGAAGAAGATACACCTGTCATCTAATGTGGCCGACCAACGTGCTTGATCGGCCTAAGAAATACTTAGTCTGTAAGAAGGTTGACCAACTCTAGAAGGCCAACTAATTGGACAATAATAGTTTTTCACATGGAATACCAAACAACTATGAATTCCAAGAGTTTTACTTATTGTATACAGACGTAAATGCCTAGAAATATAAAGGTATTCCACCTTTTGGGTTCCACACCCCTATAAATACAAACCATTCCCTCAGCTCAAGGGATAACTCGAATCATATATATGATTATCTTACTAAGCTAATGTAAACTTTATTGAATAACAACAATAGTGGACGTAGGCTATTTTATAGCTGAAACACTACAAAATCTCTGTCTTTTTTTGTGTGGTTTGAGTTGATTCCATAATCTTTATCTGTGATTATAAAATTCGAATCAATCCATTTTTAGACATCAACAGATTTGTGTCGTCTGTGGGAACGTTTACCAGTCATCGTTCTCTACCAAACCCATTTTCTTAGTCTTCCTGAAAGATTGTACTAGATGAATTATATTCCTCGAAGAAGTAATGCTGCTGGAGGCAATGCTCTCCCTAGCACAACAAATATAAATGGAGTTCTAATCAATCTTGCCAAAAGGCAGGAAGTGATGTAAGAAATTATGAGGCAATTGGCTCAATCCTTAAAAACCAGGACTACTGCTCCATCCACGCATACTAATGATATGTATTATATAAATGAAATGACAACCCCCCCGCTAAGGAATAATCAAAATAGTTATTCTAGGTCTTCACATGATAGGTCCTATCGCCCATGGCCCAGTTCATTAATCAGATCTACGGATTACTATGATGGCCTCTGTATAACCCCTGAACGTCCAAGCGTCCTGGAAAGTTTAAGTAGGACTTTGGATTTTGATCACCTAGATCCGTGAGAAAATAAAGGTCATCACAGAGAACCATCTAGAATGCGAGAACGTATTGCCAACCACCATGAAGTATCAGTCTAGTCTAGAAGTGCCCGAGGATCTGTGCGTGCCGAGCAGACTTGTTAAGAAGAGAGCTCCGCACAGACACATGGAGGAGATGGATGAGCTGCTTCTAATAGATCTAAGGCTGAAAATCCTTCATGGAAAGGGTCAATCCAATGATTAGAAGATCGAATGGGGGAGATGGCAAAAGTAAAGAATCCATTGCAGCAAAAGTTTTTCAAGGGGTCTCTTTTCATCCAGGCAGTTGTTGATTTCCTTACTCCGCCTAAGTTTATAACACCATTGGTTACCCCAAAATATAATGGTAAGAATGACCCAGTTTTACACATTGAGCAATATCGGGTTGCAACCGTTCCTGATGAAATGAGATGCAAATTTTTTTCAAGCACTATCACCGGTTCAACCCAAATATGGTATAACAACTTGCCTCGAGGAAAAATCTCCACCTTTAATAATCTCGTCGAGGTATTTATTGGTTATTTTTTCTTTGGGGCTAAGCCAGTTAAAAGAGTAGCTCATATTTTTATGTGTTCTAAAATGAGCAAGAGAAACTACCAAGGAATATATCAACCGTTTTAATAATGAGAAGTTATAAATGGTTTATTATGAGGAAAAGATAGCCATCATAGCCTTGATGAGTGAGCTACTTCAAGAGAAATTGTATTATGCATTGACAAAAGATCCCCCTTAAATCATGACATAACTTATGGCCAAGGTTGCAAAAATTATGAATGCCGAGGAAGCGATGGTTGCGAAGTGAACCCCGACGACAAAGCCTGTAGAAAATAAGGAGCGAAAGCATAAGAAGGAAGAGAAACCAAAATAATATGAAGCTTATGCTCTACTGACAGTTAATATCCATCATGTCCTGGAGGAAATCAGAAATAATAAAGACTTAAAATAGCCTGGAAACTGAGGGCACCATCCAACAGGAGAGATAAGTCCAAATATTG
This sequence comes from Sambucus nigra, assembly GCA_949130495.1. Taxonomy (NCBI): domain Eukaryota; kingdom Viridiplantae; phylum Streptophyta; class Magnoliopsida; order Dipsacales; family Adoxaceae; genus Sambucus; species Sambucus nigra. The sequence continues at coordinate 406,733,150 of OX422208.1, read as the reverse complement.
TGAATTCCATAAAGATCATGGGCACACAACTGACAATTGCATTGCATTTAAGAATGAGATTGAATCCCTCATTTGCCGAGGAAAACTGTATAAGTTTATTGATCGGCATCAAGACAGAGAAACTAGAGGAAGGTTGGACTCTCCCTGTAAGCTTAGAGATTATGAAGATGACTCAGACCTAATGAAGAAACCCAAAGAACCAGAAATTGAGGTAGATATGATAAGCTTTGGTTCTTTTGATTGCCATGTCATCGCGGGTGGGGATGCTAGAGGAGGAGATAAGGTCGCTAAGAGGAAAGCTTACCCGAATAAAGCTCAAGCTTGCTCCTACATATAACTCATAATTTGAATAATGGTGATGATTGACCCAGGAAAGCAAAAAAAGACAAACTTGTTATTGGTTTCTTAGAAAATGACCTCTCCGGAATACTATATCCCCAGAACGACCCTCTAGTCATTAAATTTAGAATCCAGGAAGTCATAATTGCCAAAGTTTTGAAAGATAATGGAAGTTTTGAAGATATAATGTTCTTTATTTTCTTCAAAAGTTTGGGATTAACGTTTAGTTAGCTGGAACCATACCATAGACTCCTGATTGGATTCTCAGGGGAAAAAGTCTATCCCTTAGGAACTGTCAAGTTAGAAGTGTTATTCGATGTTTGGCCAGTAAGCCGAACAAAGAAGATATGTTTCTTTGTTATGGATAAGAATATCTAGTCAACCTACAATGTGATTCTCGCCAAAGTAGGTTTGAAGAAATTTGAATCTATGACATCCACTGTCCACCAATGTCTAAAGTTCCATACTCACTTTGGAGTCGGCATGGTAAAAGGCGATCATAAAGTAACTAGGGAATGCTATTAGACTTTAGTCGAGCAAGAAGACTTGGTCGATCTAAAGAAAAAGACCACCACCTACCAAGTTCACACCACGGAAGTTGACACTTTGGATCCTAGGGATGAAACAGAGCTTGTCAAAGGGCAGATAATAGAAACTATTAAGAGTATAATCCTTGATGAGGAAAAGCCAAAAAGGACCACTCAAATCGGCTCTACGTTAGAACAATCCCTCAAACAGGAATTAGTTGCATTCCTTAGGGAATGAAAAAGCGTTTTAGCTTGGAGTCAAGAAGATATGCCCAGAATTGATCCCAATTTCCTCTACCATGAGCTCAATATTAATAAGAATGCCAAGTCGATCAAACAAAAGCACATGGTGTTTAGCCCTGAAAGGAACATGATCATCCAAGAGGAGGTAGAGAAATTGCAAAAAGCCTAGTTCATTGAGGATATCAAGTACCCAAAGTGGTTGGCAAATGTGGTGATGGTCAAAAAGTAGAACGATAAATGGAGTATGTGTGTAGACTTCACTAATCTCAATAAGGCATTCCCGAAGGAACATTTTCATTTGTCCAAAATTGACCAACTAGTAGATGCCACTGTAGGATAAGAATTATTGAGTTTCATTGATGCTTACTCTAGATTCAAGCAGATAAAAATGAAGCCAGAAGGTAAAGAGATCACTTCTTTTATCACCAACCGAGGTACATACCGCTATAAAATTATGCCTTTTAATTTTAAAAATGTTGAAGCAACGTACCAGAGATTGGTAAATTAAGTGTTCGAATAATAGATTCGGAAGAACATGGAGGTATACATAGATGATATGTTGACCAAAAGTAAAAAAGCTTCAGATCCAGTCAACGACCTCAGTTAAATGCTCAATCAAGTGGAAAAGCATCAAATGAAATTGAACCCAACCAAGTGCGTGTTTGGCGTGAAAGAAGGAATGTTCCTCGGCTTTATAGTGAACCAGAGAGGAATAAAAGCTAATCCCGCTAAAATCCAAGCTCTGATCGAGATGCAATCTCCAACCTACAAAAAAGATATTAAAAAACTTTCTGGTAGAGTGGTGTCCCTTAACCGGTTTTTTTTCTCGAGGAACAAACGAATGCTTACCATTCTTTAAGGTACTCAAAAAGACCTTCGAATGGAATGAAGAGTGTGAAGAAGCATTACAAGAGTTAAAGAAGTATTTGGCATCTCCACCTTTACTGTCCCGACTAATTTTGGGAGAGAGGTTATATTTATATTTAGCTTCTTCTGAATCTGCAGTTAGCTCGACGTTAATCCGACTAGAAGATGGAGTAAAAAAATAAGTCTACTACACCAGCAAGGCATTCAGAGGTGCAAAAATCTAGTATCCATATTTGGAAAAATTGGCATTGGCTCTTATTAAAGCCTCAAGACAAATGAAGCCTTACTTTTAAGCGCATACTATAGTTGTATACACTGATTTACCTCTTTGGCAATCACTTCACAAACTAGAAAAATTAGGCAGGATGATGTGTTGGGCAGTAGAGCTTGGAGAATACGATATCATATATGAGCCAAGATCATCATTGAAGGGGAAATCTATACCAGATTTTATTACAAAATTTACATATCCAAAGGTTATCGACCAATGAAACTTACCCGTCAAGAAAACTTCTCCGGAAGAGAGCTCAACTCCAAAGCAAGCCAAGGCTATAGACGATCAACCCGAATCATCCATTGTTCAAGTGATGCCTCTGAAATATGTAGAAGAAAGCTATAAGATTTTTCGACAAGGGATTTCTATCTGGTGAAAGATTTAATAGTGAGATTCCATTATGGAACGTATATATGGATGGATCCTCATGCGCATCTGACAGTGGGTATGGCCTTATACTTAACACTCCTGACAACATTGATGTATAATATGCTCCCAGGTTTCAATTTAAAGCTTCTAATAATGAAGTCGTGTACGAGGCATTAATCGTCGGCCTTGAGTTAACTTTGTCATTAGGTGCCGAATAAGTAATGTCACACAGTGATTCTCAGTTAATCTTCAACCAAGTTCTTTCAGATATATGGAGTCAAAGGAGATTTAATGGCCAGATACTTGCCTAAAACTATGGAGGTGATCTCCAAATTTCCAGTAGTTTGGATAGTAAGAATATCCAGGATAGAGAATACTCGAGCCAACGTACTTGCTCAACTGGCCTCAACGACCAGGATATAACTCAAAAGAAGCATCCTTATGGAGATCTTGGCATCCAGGAGCATATAGGAGGATCCTGTGATAAATTTCATTGATGTATACTTGGGACCATCATGGGTGGATCCAATTAAAGTTTACATTGAAAGAGGGGTCCTACCAACTGATTCAAAAGAGGCAAGGAAACTCAAATATAAAGAAGCTGGGTATGCGTTAGGGAGAGGAGTCCTATACAGGTAACGACGCGTACATCCCTTGGAAGTAACTGAATTAATCAAGGAGGTGCATAAAGGTTCTTGTGGGGCTCATTCAGCTGGTCGATCGTTAGTCCTATAAATTTTCATGCAAGGGTCTTATTGGCATACTATGAAGGTAGATTGTAGAATATTTTCCAGAAAGTGTGATAAATGCTATAGATTTGTAGCAATTTATAAGGCAACGGGGGCTGCCTTATTTGACCCATTGTCGACCACCAAAGGCAGGTTCAAATACTTGATGGTAGCTGTAGATTATTTTATGAAATGGTTGGAAAAGGAACCATTGATAGATATTCCCTATGAGAAGGTATTTCAGTTCATATGGAAGAACATTATCTGTAGGTATGGAATTCCTTATGCTTTCATTACTGATCATGGCACCCTGTTTGACAACGATGATTTTGAAGCATACTATGTTCAATATAAGATCTAGAAACTTCACTTTACTCTAGGACATCCATAAAGAAACGGTCAAATAAAAGTAACGAAAAAAGCTGTGCTTAATGGACTAAAAAGGAAACTTGATGCTACTAATGGCAACTGGATCAATGAATTGCACTCTGTTCTTTGGTCTTTTTGAACCACGTGGAGAACAGCTACTGGAGAAACACATTATATGCTTTCTTTTGGGACAGTGGCCATGGTACCAACTGAGATAGGCCTACCAACTCATAGAGTGTTGAACTTTGACTCTCCCAAAAGGATCTGGTGGAAGAAGTCAGACAAGATGCTGCCCTCAGAGTTGTTGCATATCAACGAAGAACTGATCATTTTTATAACAAAAGGGTCAAGCCGACCAACTTGAAAGATGGAGATTAACTCCTTAAGAAAGTCATTCAGAAAGGAAACAAGCTTGAGGCAAATTAACATGGTCCTTATTGCATTTCAGCAGTCATCCGGCCATGAACTTTTCGATTAGAAACTCTTGATGGAGAAGATTTAAAAAATCCTTGGAATCCTGACCACCTTCGAAAATACTATCAGTAAAATAAAGGCATTACGCATATTTTTTCTTCAAGATCAATAACTTTTCCTTTAAGTTCAATAAAAATCTTGATTTTACTTTAATTATGCTTCAATTTTTTGATTTTTTTCAAAGTATGGTGATTTACATCCCCAGCAATACAAAACATAATCTTCAAGTGTTGTTTCTTGGTCTTCATCCCTTGCCGATCAAAATACAACAACTATTTGATCAGGTGGAACTTATCACATTTGAGATGCACCAAAACATAATCTTCAAGTATTGTCTCTTGGTGTTTTTTGATTATGTTAAATAGTGGAATACATATATACATTCCTAAACATAAGGATACATATATACATTCCTAATACACTTAATCAACAATTATACTTCATGTATTACTTCGTCTCAACAACTCATGAACAAGAGGTCCGTAAAACTTTACGTGTAAACACAAGAAGTTTTACTCGACTAAGTTAAAACACATGAATATACATATATATTCCTAAACACACTTGGTCGCCACTGATAACTAATTTCAACACTTAGTTCAATATTTCTTATAACTTTACCTAAGTGCATTAGTAGAATCTAAGGCCATACAATCTTAGTTCAAATATTGAACACATCACTTGTTGAGTAAGCAGATTACCTAGTTGTCCAGTCAATTAACTAATCATAAGCTTAAAACAAGTATCACATTAAATGCATAAACAAAACATAAGATAAAGCTTTTTCATTTTCATATAACATGGTGTTACAATAAAAATTGAGCAAATAAAAAAACTAAAATTATTCCGCTGGACGTTTCGCTTGGGCCTTTTCCATCTCAATTGGAGGATCATCAAGGGTATATAGAGAGTTTACATAGTTCAAATATCTTAACATTTGCCTATTAGTTCTGCTCAACTTGTTAATTAAATGAGGAGGATGGAATATTTCATTCTCACCATGAAGACCATAATCCCCCATATACTTAGTTATGAGACATTGGGAGTGGCATCAGGGGGGAATCCACGATGTGTCCAATTTAAATGGAGGCTTGTCACAATTCAAGAAGCCTGGATCATTCCAATACCATAAGGTACTATTCTGGTTATACTTTAGTAAGGTCAGCACATTAGTCCGTCCCCATTTATAGCCCTCACGATTACTTTGAGCAAGGTGCTCATCCATGTGGACTAAGGCCTCATTATAACCCTCCATCCATACTTCCATGGGCTGTTTGTGAAATTGAAAGGTCAACCTATCCACCTGGGTTTGAAGTTTCTTGATCACACTATCTTTGGATGTCAGCTGGGTGCATGGTCAACAATAACAGTATTCTTTGCTTTCAACTGGGCAGCTTGATCGACCAACGTTTTCTTGGTTCTTTCTTCATCAACTGTTGGTCAGATAACCACCCACTGCCTTGAAGTTTACCCATGTTTGGTTTTCTAATGCAGTGTAAAAGTTACTCTAACAATCTTGTATTTTTAGTCTCCAAAAAGGAATAACCTTCATCAGGGCCACTGGTAGATGATTTCTTCAAACTATCAAGCTCATCCCTCAAGGCATTATTTTCCTTTTCTAGTATAACAAAAATTTCTCGAGCTTTCTCCATATCCCTCTTTAAAGATAGTTCCTTCTTGTTCAAAGAAGAAGTGATGTCTTGCAACGTTTTGCAAAGCCCCATCCTTCACTCAAAGTCTTATATTTGGCTTCGTAATGGGCATGAAGTAAAGCTTTGGACTGATTGTGACCTTTTTGCGATTGCTGGATTATTTCATCGTAAGCAACATTATTAGCTACAACTCTATCCCATAAGCAATAAAGATGGATATATAACTCCTTGACTTCGTCGGATACATCTAGGTCGAGAAACCCAACCAATTCTTCTTTAATCAAAGAAACATGACCAGCTTCCAGGAGATTCTTACTTCAACCGAGCAGATCAGACTCAGCGGATATTATGGTTTTCTTCCTTGAGTTAAATTGGAAAATCACAAATAGTTATATAAGTTTACAAAATAATATCAGACACCAGACAACATAAAGAGTAAATAATGCTATTCAATAGGAAGTTGAGATCCTCCAAGAGCACAAAAGTAGAGGCAAAAAGCTATTCTTTCATTAATAATATTTTATAATACAAAAGTTCTTACATCAAGGGAAATGAGAAGATAACAAAAGTGGATTAGTTAGACCTTCTTCATATCCTTAGCCTAGGCTTGATCATCAACTGGTAGGTCGGTGTTAGTACTGGGCACTACTAAAGGCTCATAGGGTATGATAGAGGACTATCCTGATCCATCTTTAACATCAAACTCCTCATCCAAGTCAGGAGGAGTGCCAGGATCATGTCTTGAGAAGAGTTTAGAGTTCTCCTCAGTGCCGAACAACTTCAGAGCCTCAGTCCAACCTTCCTTGAAGGATATTTTTTGGCATACTCAATTTGAGTAGAGGCAGCAAAAATGGCATTCTCCCAACCTTTTTTTAAAGTAGATTTACCCTTGTCCTTTAGGGAAATAACTTTAGAAGACAAACCAGTCCCTTTCTCTTCTGCAGTCTTGGCTCGGGCAGTAACTTCAACTAGATTTTCTTTAACCAATTTTGCCTTACTTTCAGCAACTTCTTCCCTCTCCTTCGTAGGTCTCAGCTGGACCTCAACACTATTGGCTCTGTCATTGGTCTTCTTCAAGTCTTCTTCCCAAGATTTTTGTTTGGATTCCATAACTCGGTGGCTTCAACCCCTCCAAAAGAACGCAGTTGGTCGTCTTTCTCCATCATCAGGTTGAAATAAACCAGGAACTGCAAATAAAAGCAAAATTTTAGAATAGGTGATCATTATAATGAAAAAGAGTAACAAACAGGACAAATTTAGCAGTGCTAAGCTTTTGCAAAACTCTCTTAGTAAGACGGGACCTCGGTAGGGGGGCTGATGTAGCCCGATTAGTTGGAAGAGTCCCAGATTCGATCAAATCCCTGGCTAATTCGTGGTTAATAGCAATAGAGGCTAACCCAATGTTAAGATCAACCAAGGTTTTTTTCACCAACTCCTGTTGGTCGGTAGACTTCTTAGCAGTTAATGCCTACTGCTCGGCTGATGCCTTCTGGACCTATTTTTAAGGATCTGGCAAACCTCTTTTTATCCTTTTCAACTTGTGCTCCTCAGCATGAGCCTCTTTAGTATTAATAGTTTTTTGTAACTGGCCTTGGACTTCTTCTTGCTAACATCAATAACTTTGGAGGAAAGAGATAGGGGACCACCTATCAAGTTCAGCATTTTCCTCTTCGTCATATCTACAGAAGGAGAAAGAGGAATCTAAAAAATGTCTAAAGATTCAAATAAGGAAAAAGTTCCTCCTAGAATAACTTCATCACCCGCAGAATCAGTAGCTGAAGGAGTTGGTACATGATCCTCTTCAAGGTTGACATTAATGGGGAGAAGAGCAACTGTATGTCGAGAAATAAAAGAAGGAATTGAACTTTTGTACTCCAGAAATAAAGATGCAACCCTGGGATGTCCTTCCTCGAACTTCTAATTCAAACCCCAAAGAAAATTCAAGTCGTTAATGTTAATTTCCCCTTCCTTCGAGAATATTTTTTTTTACTTTCCTTTACATTAAACAGAAGCAGTAATTTTAGTTAGTATACATCATAAATGCTAATCAAATAAGGAAAAATAATTAACTAAGTGACAACCTATGCCACACCCTGATTAGGGGCATCTGGGACCAGTATAAGCTACTCTAGTGGGAAGGGGGGCATATTTCCAGTTGTTGACAATAAGACCATGCTCCCAATAGTCCTTATTAGATACTGGTAAATTGACTATTACATCCCTATTAGCAAATTTGGTATTCAAATAGTAGGTATTATCACGGGTAACCCATTTATAGCAGAACATTAATTCAAGAATACCAATATGGGTCCCATAAAGTTCATTTAACCTATGAACCCCATTGAACTACATCAAAATGTTGGCAAAATTAAAGAAAAAATGGACTCGGTGGAAAGGTTACACCACACTCCACTATGAATAGAGTTGGGATTCAATGGCCCTAAAAAGCGTAATAGATATAAATAGGACCCCTAGGTATCTCTAAATCCACCCAAGAGGGTATTTTCTTATTTTCTCTACACTCTTATAGAGAGTTCTCATCAACAATATTGGCCATGGTGAAAAAGAAGACAAGATGAAAAAACAAAGAGAAAAGGAAGGAGATCTTATAGGGATTTATGGATTTAGCAAAAACTGAATAAAAGAGGCAGCAAACAAATTGCACAGAGAAAGCTTGAAAGTAGGAAAAAAGCTAAAAGTTCAGAAGATTTGAAGAGATAGAAAGGGAAAAAACTTTGTACCTATTTATAGGTTGCCTCGAGAAATGAGAAGAAATGATTAACTGAATGAATCGTATAGTTACCTCCGGTTGCACACTTTTTAAAGCGTCAAAAGACGATTGTGACCTTTGGCAGTTCAAAAAAGATTTAATTATTTACAAAAATGCTATCAGTAAACAGTGTAGGCAAAAGTTTTTGCAAGTGTGGAAAGACGACTGTCAAACAAACACTCAAAATAGTACGCCGAGCAATTTAGTGGGCTAAATACTCCATACTTTCATGTAAATATCAAGCATGAATCAATGGGGACTTTTGTTGTATGTCAAAAAATATGTTCCTACGTGGACCATTGAAGAAGATACACCTGTCATCCAACATAGCTGACCAACGTACTTGATCGGCCTTAGAAACACTTAGTAGAGAGGAAGTCCAACCTATTGGACATCAATAATTATTCGGATGGAATACCAACCAACTATGAATTCTAAGAGTTTTACTTATTGTATATAGATGTAAATGCCTAGCAATATAAAAGCATTCCATCTTTTGGGTTTCACACCCCTATAAATACAAACTAATCCCTTAGCTCAAGGGACAACTCGAATCACACATATGATTATCCTACCAAGTTACTGTAAACTTTGCTGAATAATAACAACAGTGGATGTAGGCTATTTTATAGCCTAACCACTTTAAAATATCTGTCTTTTATGTGTAGTTTGAATTATTTCCATAATCTTTATCTGTGATTATAAAATTGGATTCAATTAATTTTTAGACATCAACACTTGTTACTCTCACCTAGTGCCAAGGAGTGTGATTACATGGGAGGATATGCATATTCAATTTGTTGAGAATTTTTTTTGGTGTAAGAGGAGTTTACATTGGCTCAGCTTATTAAGAAAAGGAAAATACCAAGTGAGGAGGTGATGAATTACATCAGAAGGCGTGGAGAAAGATCCTTGGACATTAGTGAGGATGCCATGGAGAGTAATCTTCTTCAGATCCGGGCTGAGGGGTTACTACCAGATTATATTTTTCGTCTGATAAATGAGACTAAAGAAAGAAAATTTAAAGATTTCACTAAGGCTGCCCAAAATATCTCATTACTTATTCTCCCTAATCTCGTTATGCCTAATGTCATCTGAAAAAAACAGGCAAGCCAAGCAAGAAGACAAGGACAAGCACCAAAGGTGAAATATACAGAGGGAGATAAGGACACTGAATCTAAAAGAGAATGAAAAATGATGAAAAATGAGAGAAATTTTGATTGAGATGATCCAACCCCAGCGCCTTGCTCTGTCGAGGAGGTAATAAGTTGTTACAATACCATAGTATAGTTTTTTCACCAGATAATTGTATCCTTATGACCTAGTAGCATATGTGCAAGATGACCCCCAATATCTCCATATATAATAGTGTATTTATCATCCAATGGTCTCATACATCACCTTGATAAGGATCATCAAACAAAAGGTTTTGGCTGGAAACTTAAAAATACCCCTCAGTAACATCAATAATAACCACCTGCCAGCTCATGGGGAATATATATTGGTTTCTTATAATAGGAGGCAGAAGCCCAAGCGATAAAGGAAAGAAGAGAGGAAGAGGAATTCTAATTGATGTATGATAGATGTTTTGTAGGAATGACCAATGTGGTTAATGCGTAAGACAAACCAAGAATTAGAGATAGCGAGCAATATTATCAGTCGAAAGAATATGAGGTAGATCCCAGACTGGAGTACCAAGCTATGTCAAAGTCCCCAAATTCTTTATGGTTGTTCAACCAAGTTAGTATGACCCAGGACAATCATTTGGATGTTAAACATGCGATCGTGGACATCAAAAGGAAAAAAATGTTGTTCCTTCGCTTGGATAGAAAATGAATATGGATAGGTTGATAAGTAAATCTATGTCTGAGATAACTTTCTTAGATGCTGATAGACAAACATGTGCCCTCACAATAGGCCTTTATATGTGATGTCGATCACAAATGAAATGAGCTTTTCCACGGCGTTAATGGATGGAGGTGCATTGGTTAACATTATTATAATTAAATATTTCTATGAGGTTAATACCTTTGAGAATAGGTTGATTGTAATGCTTCTTTCAATCTCAGTCTATGATAACCAAACTTCTAAGTCCATTTTGTAAGTGAATGTTGGGATAGTAATGAGACTTTTCACATAACATATAAAGTTTTACGTGATTGAGTCAGCCACTTCCTACCATCTTTTTATCGAAAGAGTATGGATGCACAATCACAATTGTTCCCTTCAATTTACCATCAATGTGACAATGCCAACATCACGGGAACTGATATTGTGATCCGAGAAACTAAAAATCCCTTTTCCAAGGATGAAGCACACTTGTTGGATGATTCCTTCTACAAAGAGCTAAATGAAGATGCATGCATTTTGACAAAGCATATCGAAGGTTTAAGGGTGTCTGCAATCAAGGATATATTGGGACCTATAGTGGATCAAGATGAAGAGAAAATGGAAGTTGATTAAGTGAGTGAGGTTATTCCTCAAACTCATGCTATCTCTAAATAATTAAGAGATAGAATGAGGACACTGGTTGACCCAATTGAGAAGAAAGTGAGACGCTAAAGTGCATCACAAAGGATTACAAGGCCAAAGTTTGATCAAAGGAAGAGATCTAAGTCAAGAAATGAACATACACCTCTTGAGAAAAAAATATAAAAAGGCTTTGCTTAGTGATAATGGGCGATTTATCACCTTTGAAGGTGTGAGTGGAAAAGTGATTTTACTGAGGAAGCTGGCCTGAAGTATGAGTGTTTTCTATGAGTTTAATTAAGATATTAGAGACGTATGTAAGATTACCCAAGCCCCAAATACTAGATTTGGAGCACATTAATATGTAGTGGGTAAAGAAGAACCAAGGCCAATCTTCATTTTAAAATATCCAAAGGATGCAAAGAAGATAGAGCTTATCAAGATCATTCAAGAATACAAATATGTCTTCACATGGAAGTATACTGAAATGCCAGGGTTAGACCAAAATGTGAGCTACCACAAGAAGAATGTTATTACCTAAGAAATCCTGGTCAAGCAATTAACCAAAACATATAACCTGAGTTGGATATCAAGATAAAGGCTCAGGTGGAACGTTTATAGGAAGATAGTTTTATCAAGACGATTCAAAATACAATGTGTCTTTATAACATTGTGCCAGTGGGGAAGAAAGATAAAACATAAAAATTTGTGTGTATTTTATATATCTTAACAAAGCATGCTACAAAGATGATTTACCTCTACCTTCAATTGATATCTTAATCGATTCAATGACATGCCATGAGATATACAACTTCATGGATGGTTATATAGGCTATAACCAAATCATATTGAATCCAGCTGAGACAGAGTAAATAACATTTAAGAAACTTCATTATGATAACCCACCTATTCTAATACCGGATGGCCAATCCACTATTAAAATAAAACAAGAATCTCAGTGTAGTTTCATTCTGAGCATCACTGTCGCAATAAGCAATATAAATAATACGAATAGAAACATACAAACAGGTTAAATCATAATTCATATATAATCAATGTGAATTGAATAAACCATCGATCACCAACTAGTAAGCATACACTGCAACAAAATTGAATAACAAACTGATAAAAATTGAATACTGAAATAATATCCCGAAATAAAGTAAACTCCTATCCAAAATACGGGCAACACGCCCAAAAAGAAATACTGGAAAAAAATGATCCTATCTAGATAGAATGAGCTGAGGTGGCTAAATTAATTGTAATACCCCGTATTTTTGTGATATTTATTTATGGGATTAATTGAATTAAATGTGTATTGATTGGAAATTAATCCGGATTAAAATACTAGCAAGATGCGAATTGGTATTTGATTATAATGTGCATATATGATTATATATGAATACTGAATTATGAAATTTGTCGTGAGATTGAAATACGGCAATTTGGAAATTTTGTTGAGACGCGTGTGACAGTCGCGTCCGGAATATATTTATTTTAATTAAAAAGTGAATTTTATTTCTATTAACTGTATGGTCATTTTGAGTGCGTCAACGCGTCCGGAAGGATCGAAATAGTCAGAAAACACTAGCCGGGGGTTTGGTTTGGGTCCCGGGGCATTTTTAGGCCACACCGGCAACGTATAAGGGTAGTTTGGTAATTTTGGATTTTTGGGAATTAAAACCTTCGAAAATTGGGAATTAAAAAGCTGACTTGGTAATTTCCCACTAAACCCACTAACCACATCTTAGGACTTAATGGGCTACGGGGGTTATTAGAATTTGTTCCAAAATTTCCTAAGGCAAACCCTAGCCACCATTAGCACCTTGGAGAAGAAAGCTTGGAGAGAGAGAGAAGGAATTCTGCACAGAGAGAGAGAGAACACTCCATCAATTCATCATCAAAATCAGAGATACACATAAGGCAAGTTGTTTAATTTCGTGTTTACAAAGAATGTTTCTTCCATGCGTAGGAAATTGACAGAATTTCATTGTTCTTGGAATATGATAAAAACCCATTGAATTGGATGTAGAAATTTATAATTTTTATGAGAAGATTGCATGTAGAACAATGTTAGGATGATTAGTCAGTGGAAAAATACATCTTTTATACCAAAAACGGATTTAATTAGACTCTTTGATGATTTATAAACTTCTAGGGTTCATGTTTTTGAGATTGGGGGAAATATGAAGAGATTTGATAATTGAATGAGGTTAGGATGAATTAACCCCACATCATGCGTTAGTATATGGCCTAAATATGTTTAGGGATGATTAGTAGCTTTGAACAATCGTTGGATTAATGTTTAGATGAGGTTAGAGGTGAAGAGAAGTTGGAAAAACGAGATTAGGAAAATCTGGGCTCGAAATTGGCCACTCGTTAGAAGACCTGCCCAGGTCGTTCGAACGAGCTCGTTCGAATGAGCTTCTAACGAGTTGACCTTTGACTTCTAACGAGGGTGATGTTCGCTCGATGACTTCGTTCGAACGAGACCTCGTTAGAAAGCCCACTTCGTTCGAACGAACTCTCGTTCAAACAGCCTCGTTCGAACGAGACTTCTAACGAGCTGACAGTTTGGGATTTTTAGCCTGTTTGGATCCCTAGTGTCCCATAACCTTGTTTATATGTAGAGATAACACTTCCTCGTGGATTAATTGATATATTTGGGATATTTGGGATATAATGAGGAGCAAAACCTAGAAGTGTAGTCGAACCTAAGGGAAATTATGAAGTAGGACGTGAGTGTCTATTACGATACGAGAACTATTGACGGCCTAAATTACTATATTAACCGTGAACATATAAATTGTGTAGCATTATATGTCGGTACGAGAATGAGAAGTGTACCACCAATAATTATGGTGATTACTAAGATGTGTGCTTACTTAGTATATGTATTGATTTTATGTGTATGACATACCTACCATACTTGCTATCACGGGAGGTTGCGTTCGCTTAGGGCCCTCTAATCCTTGTGTTGCCCGGATTTAGACTGGTACCTCGATGAACATAGGTCAGAGAAGGACTTATTGGGATGTTAATAAGTCTGCTGATAGTGGGAGGGCAGGTATGTGCGTGACCCATGTGATGTGACTGTGTTCGCCTCCATTATTTGTGATGTTGTTATCTGAGAACGATTCTTGAGAGATTCGGAATGCGTGATCCTTATGTACGTGATGTACCGGGATGGATAGCAGAGTATGTGTGCACCGCAACTTAGTCTCGGGGTGCTTGTATTGTATATTTATGACGTGAATAATATACACTTAATTAATGGGAACTTTCATGTTGATATTGTGAATATAATTATGGTAATGTTTTGAGAAAACATAACGGGTTAACCGATAGTGCATTGTATTACTAATTGAGAATCTGAGTTTAAGTAGAGCCCTCTATTTAATTGTTAACGTTAGCATGTAATATGGGAATCGAGTAGTAAGGGGTAGAACTTATTACGGTTCGGTTAGATATGTATGTTATTTAGATGGGTACGGTACGTTAGGAGTGCACATGTAGTCGAGAGGTGAGAATTTCATGTGAGTGTACGTCCTAACATGTATTTTGCATTTAATGTTTTAATGTTATTAAAACACTTGCTGTTTTTAATATGATTTCCACTTTCGAGCTCTGACCCATTTGCTTTCAAATCTATTTTGTAAAAACCATTTTAGGTGCCCAGCCACAAGGACACCATGCTTAGGATCCTCATTCAGGTGACGAGCTGTAGCTGTTTGTGGAAGTTACAGGACTTTGCTTCTAGACGCTTCATCTATCTTGACTCTATACTCAGCATTTATCAGTTGTAGGGCATGTCGCCCATTTCTTTTAGAGGCATTCCATTTATTTCAGTTATTCAGACTTCGGGCATGTAATTTATTCAGGATTCAGACTTATGTTATTATTTCATTCGTGGGATTGTTGTGAGGAGTTTTTCCTCCGGACTTATTACTATGTGTTGGTTATTTCATTACTTCGTTATGGTGAATGGATTATGTTGTTCTTCCATTATTCTTGTATTGCATGTTAATCAGACTTAATTTAAAATTTGGCAACTTACTTTTTAAATACTAGGTGGTTAGTAATTATTAAAATGTTTTCGACAGTGATGCTATTAACTGAACCAACTTGACATTTTGTATTGATTTAATAAAGGAGTAGCTACCCGGTATTTAATTAGTCGGGGTGTCACATTAATCCTGTAGCATCCATAACTATTTCAATGGTAAGAAGGATATATCCTTGCGATACCTATTGCTATTGCTGCTATTGCATACCAAGGGGTTTTAAAAGAAAAATAAGAAAAACAATTGCCAAAGCTCAAAAAGTTTAAAAATATTTTACAAGTAATTAATCATTTTAAATCGATAAAACTTCTAATGTATTACTTCCATAATTAACTGACCGTACTCATATGAGAAAAAATCTCACCTCTCATCTACAGTGCGCACCTAACACATTCATTTTGTTATCCGAATTAAACTTCCTAGTCTTACTAGGACGCATAATTATTATCCAAGCCCAACCTTCTAATAATTACCATTAGCTAACCATATAATACCTTCACCAAACATAATTTTATAAACAATAACATATCTACACACTTGTTATAGAATAGAGGCACGCATGATGTACTAACATAGTTGCACTCGTGCTATAAACTGATAATCACATAACATAATATCATTGGTATGCCCATGCTATATATATATATATATATATATATATAACATCTCGTACACATACATATATATCACACGCTATATACGTATAAGTGCATCCCCAGAGCTGAGATCTTGAAAATGCTTCCCTCGTGTGCTATCAGGCTCCGAGCATATCATGCATCACACTGGGCCACCAGGTCAAAACCTCACCACCAAATCTAAAATGTATAAAAACAACAACAAAGGTGGTCATAAACATACGTCCGGGGGTTATGACCATACCACACCATACCTAACTAGTCTCCAAACCAATACTAATCCTCACACGTGGATACTGGCTATGAAATTGTACTATGACCTAGGGAAGCAATCCAACACCTACTGGTCAACGTCATGGTGGACTGCCCACTATGTGAAACCTCTCACGATACACCTACAGAGTAGGTATGTTCACTATAAACAAGTATCATACACACATACATATATATAAACGTCACTCTAACATGTATATATATAAAGTAACGAGACCGTACGTATATCCCACAACAACATAGTCTCCCAGTATCAAAGTTTGAACAAACTTCTCGATTAAATATCTAAACTTTCACTCCCTTGAACTTTCAATTCTCCTCACTTGAACCCATCTATTCATTTACCTATCACACGTACCAAATCTTGGAAAGCATCCCCCCAGTAATACCACAATACCCTGAAATCCCCTACGGTCGTTTCCCAAGTCCTAACGGGTTAAAACAACACACGATTAAAAATTAGGCAGGCCAGCAAACCGAACTGGTTCTCTACCCCCAAAATAAAAAATTTCAAAAGAAATACCAATCCCAAACCACCAATTTAAAACTTCGATATCGCGAACCTTTTAGTAGAAAATTCATAATAATTTTTTTGAGAAATACGAAACTAGCGCCCACGCCTTCGTAGTTCAATTATGCACAACCTTATCCAACTTTCAATTTCATCGATCGATCATTACTAGTCAATCGATTGATCGACACCTTTTCGATTCATATTCTCCAAATATTATGTTTTCTTTACAAGAAAACCTCTAATGGAGGTCCCACACCACCCAAACCTCGAATAGACATTATATATCATTATACTAATATTCCAGGAGCATTTAAAAATATTTATAATTAGGAATTATACATCAAACATCTAGGATTATAAATCAAACACAAATTTAATCCCCCACAAAATTTTCCCCAAATCGATTTTTTAAGATTCAACCTTTCTATTCAAGTTCTTCATGTTCGTTATTTAAATCCCAAAATTTATTTCAAAATTTACGTAAAATTAGTATTAATTAATAATCACTATAATATCCCACATCCCTTATCATTTAGATCTCTCCTATAAATTAAGCAAGTTTCAATCTTTAACATCTTAAATTTTAGTTTTCTACCACTAATCATGAAAATAAATATCTACTCTTAATTTGAGACATAAAGCAAGTAACTACTTGCCTTGGTGGATTAAATCCGACATTCTCTACGTGTTTGATGATGGGCTGAATCAAGAGATAGCTTTTCTTCCTCTTTTTAAAGATTTTATCTTCTTTCTTCCTATTTCTCTTTTCTCTTGAACTCTATCTCAATCTCTTGTATAAAATATCCAAAGTGGGCATCCATCCACCTTCCCTACCTTTTTAAAAACCCTCTTAATTAATCCAATCCTGTTTTTCACTTAACCCGAAGTGTAAAATGGCCTTCTTACCATCATACGGGTGTTGTTATGTCTAAAAAATCACCGAAACCCAATCATAAAACACGAGTACCTATTATAATTTATCGTATTATCGTTGCACTTGAAAAGGTCATCCAAGTCACCCAACTCAAAATATTCTAACATCTCATTGATCGAACCTGACACGCGCGTACCGTATGCATAACCTGTAAATTATACCAATCCGCTGATGTCACACTCTATCAACATATAATAATAAACCGCCGCTTTCACTCATACATGATATATAATAAATCATATAACTATTTACTTACGACACACAAGTAAATAATAATAATAATAAATATTAATCCTTTATCTCGTTAATTAATATTTACTAAAATCCAATTTAATTTCCACCAATTAAATTAATAATATTAAGCACACGAAAGATTAAATAACAATAAAGTACAGGTATTATATTTTCTCCCTAATAACGAAATTTCAACCCCAAAATTTGAACGTAAATTCCATGAAGAGCAGCGAGCTTAAATGTGTGTTCCAGATTGGTTCATTTATATCACGATTCGCGCTCGAACGAGCATCCATCCAAACGAATATGAGCTGAGCTCTAGTACCTTGATATCTTAAATTATTTTAGAACGATTATTAATGATTGAGTCGATCGCGAGTCGAGATCAATAAGGTAATGAGCTTTAAAATATGTTCAAACTTTATTCATTTTTCAATAAAACAAACTAAAATGAAATTTTATCCAAACGAACAAGAGTCGAACTTGAGTAACTTGGTTTGTTTTACGGTGCTACTCCCACATCGACTCGATAATATTGTGTACTCCTTACTGTACACGCACTAACGATATCACCTTTGATAAAAGCTTCTGCTCGCTACGGTCCAAAATGACAACGGGGCTATCCTCATAGAAATATCTAGCTAGAAGTCATTCTCCTCCAACGATATGTGCCAATAAGCCACGTTATCCCTGAGATACCTTTTCAACGACGACCCAAGAAACATGTCGTGAATTCACTACAAATGCTTCGATAAGGTGAGCCTATATGCGACCGACCCTACCCTCTAGACAATGGGAAAAGGACCCACATAGATTGATGCGGTGACAACCTGTCTAATTAAATATGGGGTGATCATTCCTTCATTTAATTAAATCAGAATATCCAGTTGGTTCATTCTCAGCATCACTGTCGAAAACAATTTCTTTATTAATCACGTAATAGTTAATTAAGCTAAGTGTAAAAAACTTTTTCCATTTTTAATATAATTAAAAACCATTCCACGACGCGGAATAATAATATGCAGCAACACATCAACTCTGACTTAACTACAACAAGAATAAATGTGACTCGGGTAACTCTCCAGTGAAATTATAATATTTACACTAAACAAAACTGATATCCACAATTATTACATTAATAATTACAACCTCTAGAATCCTGGGCGACATGCCCTAAATGATGTAGACGCTACAAATGATTGAATCAACAGAAAGGAAGCGTCTAAATGAAATCTACATCTCCGCTAGTAGCTATAATGTATCGGAACATCCATAATCTATGCTGGGCATCCCTTCTACTGGACACCTGATGTATAAGATATAGTAGAAAAGAGAATATGCAAGGAAATGGGTCAGAGCCCGATTGTAAAAAGATTTTAAAAATAACAAGTGCTTAACAATTATAATTAAGAATTTATTATGTACATGTTAGTTTCTCGGGATCTCTCTCTTGAGAATTCTCACCTCTCATCTAGAGTGAACTCCTATCTTATCTTATTATCTTCCTAGTTAAGGTTCCCTCTTAACTAGTTTCCACAATTAAATTCTAACCCATATCATAAACCTGTATGTTCCATACCATACGTAATATAATTATTCATATTCATTTCTCTTTAATACGAACTAGTCTTGTTACAACCTTGGAATTAAGTGTTCACTTACTTAATTCAATTCAGATTTCATTATTTACTTCTATCTACAACATTACACAGTAGATTAAATCACAATTTATATTTTTAATCTACAATATCACACAGAAGATTACATCTCTATATCTACAATGTCACACAGTAGATTACATCACAGTTTATATATATAATATCACACTAATTATATATATATATATATATATATACACACACAAATACTACACCTCACCAGTCACAGCTGCGGTGCATGCATACTCTGCTATCATGTCCTGATACATTATGTCACTGTATAGAGAACTAATGATTCAGTGTCTCTCACAAATCGTATAACATAACACTAACATATTGGAGGCGAGCATACTCCCTAGCTAAATGGGTCACGCACATACCTACGCTCCCACTCAACCGTCGAAACTATCATAAAAACTGATAGCACGTGTCCAAAGTCCTATATTCAGGGTACGAATCTAAAATCCCTCCCAATTGGGGGCACAAGGATAAGACCGTCCCAAACGTGAAACCTCAACCCCGATAGCAAGCAGCATAGGTATGTCATACATACAAATAATAATATAGATATTCATCACACCTATATAAATATAACATCCATAAGGCATTCACACAACCATATGATAATTCCCATACGTCGTATTTTTTCCATCAAATCCTACGTATTAAAGATTATGAGTTTACTTCTTTATTTTATAATCCCGAGTCTCACTCATTACTCGAAGATTAAGTAAGTATTCCATAACCTAATTCAGTAGGTAAATGTCTACACCCTACTTGTCCCTATCATCAAAACTACCGAAATTCTATAAATTAAACTCATCTTTAATTAGGTTTAACTCTCGATAACGCTTAATTCATTCTTAACTCTTCACTCGATCTCTTAGGGTTAACCCCACCTATTCCTAAGGTCATACCGATAATTAATAACTCTCTTACTACTGGTCCCAACCTTAAATTATCATTTATCCAATTTAAATCCCAATTAACATAAGTCTCGATAATAACTCGTTTAATTAACACTCGTTAATTTTCCCTCATTTAAAAAATCCTAAAAATAATAATAATCAGGGTCTTACATAAGGCCTACTGCCCTTCCCTAAGTCCCATTATGTTCAAATAATAATCACAAAATATTTCTAAAAGTTTGAGGATTAAATCAAGAATTAAAAAGAAGCAACTTCATCTTTTATAGGGAGGTCGATCAAGCGATGGTCCTGGGTCGATCGATCGATTACCCAGATATCAGTCCAGAATCTAATTTTTTTTTTATTCTACGAGTTTCATACTTTTTAATCATCAAAACCTTTATCAAATAATCCCAAACACCCCAATATTCATTCCATATGATAAACCAATATATATAAATGATTTCTAATAATCAAACCACCTAAAATCATCAAGAAGGTTGGATTTAAAACATACTATTTCCAGGAAAACTCATATTTTATATTTATCCATGAACATCATATAAACTCCAATTTTTCTTCATGAAATGATTTCCAATTTAATCTCATGAAATTCAGATCATATACCATCTTATATGGATAAGTTCTAACGTATCCAAAATCATTTAAACACCCTTAACATGAATCAATTTATTCAAATTCCATTTTATTCTCAAGAACTCTATTTTTTTGACTTAATCATCAATAAGAGTGTAAATCCCAGATTTCTTCACAAGATAATAAAAAATTCATGGAGTTTATTCTATACTCAAAATAGATCATTCCTAGATAATATCCATTTCAAAGATCCATTTACAATTATCATAAATTTGTCTTTGTTCATGCAACTTTTCAGAATTTTCCTAACTATCCTAACATGGACAATATAAAAGCTATGATTGCAATAATTAATCACTTGCCTTTAGATTGTAGGTTTGATCCATTGGGGATGATACTCTACTGGTGGTCCTCCCTTTTTTCGGCCAACTTCTGGCAGTGGTGGTGGTGGCTCTTGGTGGTGCAAGGTGGTTGTCTTTTGGTTTCCTAGAAAAGTCTTTTCTTCTCCCATAGAAAGTCTCTCAATCTCCCCTAAACCTTTTCGTCTTATTTTTGGTGAACGAACCTAAGCTATCTAATCTCCTCACTAATATAATAAAACCCAATTTTCGTGTTTAATATTCACCTCCCTTGTAAAATGACCGAAATACCCCTCCGGGGTGTCCTTTCGGTTCCAAAGTGCCCCGAGACCTAAATCAAACACCCAAGTAGACTTTTTTGACTATTTGAACCCTTCTGGACACTTTGGGGCAGTCAAAACGACCATTCGGATGACATAATAATATTTTACTTTTATTTCATTTAAATCTAGTCCAGACACGACATACTCACACGTCCCGACTTAATTACTGAAATTGTCGTACACATAATTCATGACAATATATAAAGTCATAATCAATTGAAAATTCATAATCATATATATTACTTTAATCACTAAGTAAAATTAAACATAAATCTCATATTACTTTATTCTAGAGTAATATTTAAATCCGGATTAATTTCCAATTATATCACAATTAATTCTAATTAATCCCATTTTAAAAGTCATTAAAAATACGGGGTATTACATACTTCCCCCCTTACAATGGAATTTCGTCTCAAAATTCGGAAAACAAAAGTATAGCAGACAAGAACAATTCTGGATAAGTATTGCGCATCATATACTTACGCTCCCAAGTTAACTACTCTGTACCGCCTGTACAATACGCTATCGAATACCCCCAATAATGAACACCTCACTTATGATCATTTTAACCCTAGGTTACCCTGCCACGTAGGTTCTTGTCCAAGCCTTACAGTTTAAGTTTCACTACTTATAATTTATTCTAGATATTCACTATCTAACCCTCTACTATATGCACTTATATTGATTAACCATTCTTTAGATAAAACCATCTCGTCTTGTGATTATCATACACAAGTAGGTTAATTGTGCAGTATGTATTCTACACAATATATACTATAAGTTTCAAATCATCTCTGCTATTAGCAATAGTTCCTGGTTCCTCACTTTTATCCCACAAGTAGGATAAGCAATAAGACTTACCGTACCATACTTCAACTGGTACCATGCCCAACAGTAAACTTATAAGAGTTATAGTACACCAACTTCACTAGTGGAACATACGTCTCTCGTCCTCCCTTAAGATTAAAGGGTACAAACATAATTTATCTTCCAACATAAGATTTGTCCGCTTAGTCTGCCCATTATTCTGCGGATGATAGATCATACCCAATCACAACTCGGCACCCATGCCTCATGAAAGTTATTCCAAAATTAGGAGACAAAATCTCGTCCTAATTGGACACAATACTAAACTGTACCCTATGTCACCTCACTATTTCGGTTATATTAAGATCAAAGCATATAGTCTCGTAGTATGATCAACCCTAACTGGCACAACAGGATCTACTTCAGTCAACAGATGCATTATCACCCATATAGGATTGTAACCATCTTCGCGATAAAATCCTTACGAATATTCTCCCAATACTACTTAGAAATCCCTAACGGTTGGAGAAACCTTTGCTGGTTTCAAATGGTCCACCCTAATTCCAACAGACAGGTGGCCCGCTACAAGATAAATCTAGCCAAACATCTCTTCATTTAAATCCTATTACTATAGTTATTTATAGCCTGATACATGTTATTCTACCGACTATATCTTTAATCATTATAAATGACCGGACATTCAAGTCCCGATATCTAAATCTCTATATTTATTTTTCTTATCCCATATCTCCAAAATGGGGAACAATATCAGATTCAATTACCTAGGGCGCCCATACACCCTATATTTCTCGCATTGTTGCACAAATAACATATACTCTTCTTAATTCAATTTTCGCTCACTTGATATAGTGATATGGTATGGGTACAATCAATCATCCCACTATTCATAACTTAATCACTATATCAGTATCATCATTGTTTTATTCATAATGTCACTAGGACTAGGCGAATCTTAAGTCATAATAGAATTATCAACTCTAAATTTATGTTTGTATATTTAAAATAACTAAGGTACGAACTTATGTACTATCGACCAAACTTCTCTCCCACTCCCGACATTTGCTAGTTTCATGCGTGGGATGTCTCGCAAAACGAAATCCAAACAAGGACCCCCCGATACACTACTACTTAACATAGTCGGTCGTCGAGATCCGTAATAGCCCTCAGTCCATAATCTGTACCTTCCCATAATTTCTGTATATTGATATAAAAGTCTACTAGTCCATGCATATATATCCTTAAAAATAATATAAACCATGTTGCTCTCACTACCCCAGATTCTTAGCGCTATATATAATGAGCTATTTCTTGCTGTTTGACAAAAATATAATATATCCTGAGTCACATCAGTAAAATATATTTCTACTCACACATATAACTAGACAACATTTTCACTATGATCTATGATATCATGAAATATATGCCCAACCCAATTTCAGTTGGCGCTACACAAAATTAATTTAATCTCCCCGGAGTATCTAGCACGATAGTCTTAACACTCAATCTACTATTGTTAAAACATTTGGTAACTTATCACTACATATTACCATAATAATGCAACACCCCATATTTTTGAGAACCTAAATAATTATGTGATTAATTATTATTGTGGGATTAATTAAATTAATATGCGAGAATTAATTGATAATTAATCCGAATTTAAAATAATTATTAACTAGCGTGATAAGAGTTAATACTTATTAATCGTGAATTATTGAATATTACTGAGTGAATAAGTAATATGGAATTTTTGAATCTGATAAATTGTCGAGAGTGAAATATACGACAGTTTGGTATTTTAAGTCGGGACATGCATGTGAGTCTTCGTGTTAGGACTAATTGAATGGAATATAAAAAGTAAACTATTTGTATGTAACTCGTATGGTAATTTAGAGTGCACCGTTGAGTCCGGGAGGGTCGAAATAGTCAAAAAACACTACCCGGGTATTTTATTTAGACTCCGGGAGGTTTTTAGCCCAAACCGGCACCCCGTAGGGGTAATTTTGTAATTTTAATTTTTGGAGGAATTAAATGGACGAAAATTGGGAGTTATTTTATCAGCCACGAGAGGTCCATTAGGGTTGATAGATATAAAAAGTAAAGAACGGCCACAGAGGGTGTGAGGGAGAACAAATTCCAAGAGAGAAGGCCTAATTAGCACCATCTTGCACAACCATCACCACCATCGTGTAGATCGGAACAAGAGGAACACACCCATACCAACAACATCAAGAAATCAGACGATTAATTCGACGCAAGTGTTTATTACTTGCGTGATTTAGTAATAATTATGTGCATGATTAGAGTAGTTGATAACCCATTAAATTACGAGATTTAATTTTGATGAAAACTTGATGATTTGATTCATGTTTGGGTCTGAATTTATAAGAGATTAAATTCCTTCATGTAAATAGGATGTAATCCATGAATTTATGATAATTTTCATGTACAAATCTGGGTTTAATTTGGAGATATGATTTTAAATTAAGAACTAGGGTTCTTGTTAAATAAATTTGGGGATTTCGTATTAAATTGATGTATGGGGAGGATTTAATGATTCTAGGTTGTTAGAAATCATCTAAATATGTTATAACGTCAATTGGGTTTGCTGTTTGGGTATTTGGGAATGAACAGTAGAGGTTTTAAGGTTAAAAATGGTCGAAAAATGCTAAAATTCTAGGAAGAAGACGAAATAGTAGGTCTCGCGCGAAGGTCGTTCAAGCGAGATAGGCATCTCGCGCGAAGTCTCTCGAGCGACACGTGGCAGTTGTTCAAACGACATTTCCATCTGGTTCGAGCGACAAGGTGAATTTCTGGGAAATTTCTTAGGGGCAGTTTTGGAATTTTCCAATTCATTCGAGTGAGAGAAATTGCCAGTTAACAAATTTGAAACGAGGCAGGTCTACGAGAAAGTATGTGAGTTTTATACTTTAATTAATTCAGAAAGAAGAGTTATTTTGAAAATTACTAAAGAGTTATGGTAATTTAGTAATACTATAAAATACGTAATAATGAGAAAAAAACGTATGGTAAGTATACAATCAGGTTCTAGAGTCCTTTAGGATCTGTATGGCAACTGTGCTTTTAGCTTAGCGTCCTTTGATATAGAGCCTTATCTTTAGGACTGTTGTATTCTTATTTATGCGATCACGTCTTCAGCTATTTGAGATTTTACGATAAATGTGGACTAATAAACTTCTTTCTTATCTCAGATGCCTCCTTGACGTGCACCAAAGGACAGGAATGCCCATCCAGAGCCACAGCCAGCTCTAGCTCAGGGCATGATGAATGCTATAGAAGTTGCTACCATCGTTGCACAAGCAGTAAATGCAGCACTAGCAGTGGTACAGCATGCACCACCACAGGCGCCAGTAGTGGCGCCAGCACCTGTTCCTATTTTCCCTACTACATGGGAGAGAGTCAGGGATGACTTTTATAAGGTGAATCCTCCGGAGTTCTTAGGCAGTTCTGATGTAGTGTTGGCGAGTTAGTGGAAGAAGGATATACAGAGACACCTTCATATGTATGAGTGCACCGAGGTACAGAGGCAAGTCTTGGCTACCTTCAAGCTAACAGGGGCAGCCTTACAGTGGTGGGAGTCCACTACTACTTTAGAGGAGCGGGATTTGATGTAGATCGCCGATTTTTGGGTGTGGTTCGACCGCAAGTATTTTCCTTCTACCGTTAAGATTGAGATGAGGCAGAAACTTTTAGACCTCACCCAGGAAGGGAAGACAGTTACGGAATATGAGGAGGAGTTCACATGATTGACTAATATGGTACCTGACAAGGTGCTTACTAAGGATAAATGAATCCAGATGTTCATTGATGGTTTGACTTGGAGGATCCGACAGCATCTTTTGGGTAACAATTCCCTACATTCCTACACAGATGTCCTAAATGCAACATTGTTACATTTTCAGGACAATCGCTTCCATGCTAAGGGAAACAAGCAGGGAGGAGAACCCAGCCAGATGGGCAAGACAGGGTGAGGTAGTGCCAGTGGGGCACCAGCTGATCATGCTCAGAGGCAGGGTTCCCAGCAGGGGGATTCTACTAAGAGGTTTTGTTCAGGAGGTTTTAGGCATGGTCACGAGGGCTTTAGATAGGTCCATCAGGGCCAGCAGCAGGGCGAATAGCAGGGAGGACAACAGGGCCATCAGGGCCAAGGTAGGGTGGTAACGGCCATCAGGGCCGAGGTTATCAGGGACAGAGGGGAGGAAATTTCACTAGCAAATGTTATACTTGTGGCAAGACTGGCCAGAAGAAGTAGTATTGCCCCGATAGGGATAGGGTCCCTCGGCAGCAGGGTGTTCACCAGAAGCCCCAGAGACCCATCTTTCCCACCGTCCTACCAGCTCCAGCGCCAGTTCCAGCCTTGCTCGCAGCCCCAGTTCAGCATGGGCAATTATAGTATGGGCGTGTCTATAACGTTCACCACGCAGTAGAACCTCAGGCACCACCCGCGATTGAGAGTACGTTTCCTATACATGGCACTATGGGTAGAGTTTTATTTGATACTGGGGCATCGCACTGTTTTATAGTTACTCATTTTACACGGGCCTTAAGGTTATTTGTCACGGCAGAGAGTACAGTGACATGCGTAGACTCACCACTAGGGAATGGGTCTTTGATTTTCTTCATATGTCGAGGCATAAGTAAAGAGATTGGTAGTTTAATTTTACCTACAAACATGATAGTGTTAGATATGCATGAGTACGATGTCATTATTGGCATGGATTGGCTCGCTGCGTACAGAGCCATGATAAATTGTTACGGTAGGAGTGTTATCTTTACCATTCCGGGGCAGGAGATGTTTTTGGTGGTGATGCCTCACCCAGAGGGAGGATCTTCCACCTATTTGTATTATATAGAGGAGGATACCTCTAAGGAGATTGTGATTCCCCTAGATTTGATTCCAGTTTCATGAGTTTTCGGATGTATTTCAGGATCTATCAGGACTACCCCCAGTAGAGAGATAGATTTTATCATAAACTCGATGCTGGGCACTCGACCGATAGTGTGTGCACCATATCGTATGGCTCCTTCAGAGATGAGGGAGTTATGGGATCAAATAGAGCAGCTCTTGGGCCAAGGCTTCATTCATAGGAGCACCTCGCCTTAGGGTGCTCCAGTGTTGTTTGTAAAGAAGAGAGATAATTCACTGAGGTTATGCGTGGATTACTGGGAGTTGGACAAGGTCATGATACAGAATAAATATCCATTGCCCCGAATCGATGGCCTATTCGACCAGCTGAGGGAAGCAACCTTATTTTCGAAGATAGATTTGAGGTTGGGATACCATCAGTTACGGATTAGGGAGCAGGATGTGTTGAAGACTGCTTTCTTAACGAGGTATGGATCCTTTGAGTTCAGAGTCATGCCATTTGGGCTGACAAATGCTCCAGCTGTATTCATGGACTTGATGAACCGAGTGCTCAGGGAGTTCTTGGATCAGTTTGTCATCTTCTTCATAGATGATATCTTGATTTATTCACACACTGAGGAGGAGCATGCCGAACACTTGAGACAAGTTCTTCAGACTCCACGAGAGCATAAATTGTATGCTAAGTATGAGAAGTGCGTATTCTAGCTACGGGAAGTACAGTTTTGGGGGCATGTTGTATCGGGATTAGGGATATCGGTTGATCGGAGCAAAGTGTCAGCAGTGAGAGAGTGGGGATAACCCACGACACCGACAGAGGTGCGTAGCTTCTTGGGGATAGCTGGGTACTATAGGAGGTTCATCCGAGTCTTTTTAAAGATAGCGGGTCTGTTGATGAATCTGAATCACAAGGGAGTACCGTATGTATGGGATGATGCTTGTCAATTGGCTTTTGATGAGATGAAAGATAAGTTAACTTCGGCGCCAGTTCTTGCTTTGCCCAAGCTAGGAGTAGAGTATCTGGTGTACACTGACGCCTCTTTACGAGGACTTGGAGGAGTACTTCAATAGGAGGAGAAGGCTATAGCTTTTGCCTCTCGTAAGGTTAAGCCTCATGAAAAGAATTACCCCACCCACGACCTTGAGCTAGTGGCGGTCGTATTTGCATTGCGGATTTGGAGACATTAATTGTTGGGGGAAAAGTTCCGCTTGTTCACAGATCATAAGTCACTGCAATACTTGTTCACTCAGCGAGAGTTGAACATGCGTCAGCGCAGGTGGCTGGAGTTTGTGAAGGATTATCAGTTCGAGATACAGTACCTTCCGGGGAAGGCAAACGTGGTTGCTGATGCATTAAGCCGTAGGTCGGTAGGTGACGTAGCGGAAGTGTAAAGAGCAAAGTGGAAAGAATTGGGACACTAGGACATGGTAGCCTGTTCCTTTATATCAGTTATGTTAGTCACACCTGAGATTGTTACGAGGGTGATACAGGCATAAGCAACGAATACTTTTTCCAGGAGAAGATTATACGGATCCTAGTTGGGGGTGCTGAGTCCTATTCTGTGAGTTCTGATGGGGGTTTGAGATTTAATGGGAGATTAGTGGTCCCTAAGGGAGAAGACTTACGCTATGCAGTTATGACATAGTCGCACGGATCCAGATTTGCGGTACATCTCGAAGGGGATAAGATGTACTAGGATATGAGGCAGTAGTACTGGTGGAGTGGGATGAATAAGGACATTGCAGAGTTTGTGGACAAATATTCTACCTGCCAGATGGTAAAGGTGGACCACCAGAGACCGCTAGGGTTACTTCAGCCGTTGGAGATACCTACGTGGAAATGGGAAAGTATTTCCATTGACTTCATTACTAGGTTGCCTACATCACAGCGGGGTCATGATTCCATATGGGTTGTAGTGGATCGGTTGACCAAGGTAGCTCATTTTTTGCCAGTACGAATAGACTACACCATGATCCAGCTTGTACATTTATTTATTATCGAGATCGTTAGGCTACATGGGGTTCCCCTAGATATCGTGTCTAATAGAGACAAGATTTTCCTATCACGCTTCTGAGAGATCTTTTAGGAGGCCATAGGTACAGAATTGAGATTGAGTTCAGCTTATCACCCACAGACAAATGGACAAACAGAGCGTACCAATCAGATGTTGGAGGATATACTACGCATGTGTGTCCTTGATTTTGGAGTAGGTTGGGAGCCGTATCTTCCACTGGTGGAGTTCGCCTATAATAACTCCTATCAGTTCACGATCGGCATGGCCCCATTTAAGGTATTTTATGGCAGGCCATGTCGTTCTCCCGCTAGTTGGCTAGAGGTGGTGGACAACAAGTTACTCAGACCTGAGGTGATTCAGGAGACTTCAGCTAGGATTGAGCTTATCAGGAGTCGCATTTGGGTAGCCCAGGACCGATAGAAGAGCTACGCCGATGCGAATTGATCCTTTCAAGAGTTTAGCGTGGGGGACCAAGTATTACTACGTGTATCTCCTATGAAAGGAGTACTGAGGTTTGGGAAGAAGGGGAAGTTAGCTCCGAGGTACGTGGGCCCATTTCCCATTATCAAGATGATTGGGCTGGTGGCATACAAACTTGGGTTGCCAGAACACTTACACTATATTCATGATGTGTTTCACATATCGTCATTGAGGCGGTATCTGCGGGATGACTTGGCCCACACTCATAATGCTATAGAGGAGATCGATTTGCAGCCCAATAGTTCTTATGAGGAGAGGCCAGTGGCTATCTTAGATTACAGTGAGAGAATATTAAGGTCAAAAGTAGTTCCACTTGTGCGGGTTCAGTGGAAGCATCACAATGTGGAGGAGTCCACTTGGGAGCGAAAGGTGGATATGCGTGAGAAATATCTAGATTTATTTGTACCAGGTATGCCTTACTTTCTGAATTTCGGGATGAAATTCCGTTATTAGGGGGAAGTATGTAGCACCCCGTATTTTTGAGAACCTAAATAATTATGTGATTAATTATTATTGTGGGATTAATTCAATTAATATGCGAGAATTAATTGGTAATTAATCCGGATTTAAAATAATTATTAACTAGTGTGATAAGAGTTAATACTTATTAACGAGAATTATTGAATATTATTGATTGAATAAGTAATATGGAATTTCTGAATCTGATAAATTGTTGAGAGTGAAATATACGACAGTTTGGTATTTTAAGTTGGAACACACTTGTGAGTCGTGTTAGGACTAATTGAATGGAATATAAAAAGTAAACTATTTTTATGTAACTCGTATGGTAATTTAGAGTGCACCGTTGAGTCCGGGAGGGTCGAAATAGTCAAAAAACACTACTCGGGTATTTTATTTAGACTCCGGGAGGTTTTTAGCCCAAACCGGCACCCCATAGGGGTAATTTTGTAATTTTAATTTTTGGAGGAATTAAATGGACGAAAATTGGGAGTTGTTTTATCAGCCACGAGAGGTCCATTAGGGTTGAGAGATACAAAAAGTAAAGAACGGCCACAGAGGGTGTGAGGGAGAACAAATTCCAAGAGGGAAGGCCTAATTAGCACCATCTTGCACAACAATCAACACCATCGTGTAGATCAGAACAAGAGGAACACACCCATACCAACAACATCAAGAAATCAGACGACTAATTCAAGGCAAGTGTTTATTACTTGCGTGATTTAGTAATAATTATGTGCATGATTAGAGTAGTTGATAACCCATTAAATTATGAGATTTAATTTTAATGAAAACTTGATGATTTGATTCATATTTGGGTCTGAATTTATAAGAGATTAAATTCCTTCATGTAGATAGGATATTATCCACGAATTTATGCTAATTTCCATGTACAAATCTGGGTTTAATTTGGAGATATGATCTTAAATTAAGAACTAGGGTTCTTGTTAAATAAATTTGGGGATTTCGTATTAAATTGATGTATGGGGAGGATTTAATGATTCTAGGTTATTAGAAATCATCTAAATATGTTAGAACATCGATTGGGTTTGTTGTTTGGGTGTTTGGGAATGAAAAGTAGAGGTTTTAGGGTTAAAAATGGTGGAAAAATGCTAAAATTTTGGGAAGAAGACGAAATAGTAGGTATCGCGCGAAGGTCGTTCTAGCGAGATAGGCATCTCGTGCGAAGTCGCTCGAGCGACATATGGCAGTCGTTCAAACGACATTGCCATCTGGTTCGAGTGACAAGGTGAATTTTTGGGAAAGTTCTTCGAGGAAATTTTGGAATTATCCAGTTTATTCGAGTGAGAGAAATTGCCAGTTAATAGATTTGAAATGAGGCAGGTCTACGAGAAAGTATGTGAGTTTTATACTTTAATTAATTCGGAAAGAAGAGTTGCTTTGGAAATTACTAAAGAGTTGTGGTAATTTAGTAATACTATAAAATACGTAATAATGAGAAAAAAAACGTATGGTAAGCGTACAAATAGGTTGGGAGAATACCTATAAATTTTAATAGGATATGTGTATGCATATTACTTTATATTTTGTGAAGTGCACTAATGGGTGATAACTCGGGGGTGCAAGGTTATGTGGTTAATACACTAAAGGGTGATAACCTGGGGGTGTAATATTTTTATTTAGCGCACTAATGGGTGATAACCCGGTGGTGCAAGGATATTGTTTTAAGTGTACTAATGGGTGATAACCTGAGGGTACATGATTATTATATTAATAGCACTAATGGGATTTAAACTGGGGGTACAAGACTTACATATATATATATATATATATATATATATATATAAAGATGATATGGCTATATATATATATATATTCATAATTATGAGATATTCTACTAAGAGAAACTAGTAGTTTTAGCAATGAAGACAAATGGATTTAATCTTAAAGAGATAAAGATTTAAATAGTCATATAGTAAACGTGATATGTAGTAATACGTGATAAGATACCTATGGACTATTGTATGGGCAATACGGGAACACTATTGTTAGATGTAAAGAGTGTTAAGTGACTTGAACTATATAGCTTGGGTAGAGTTACTAGTACTAAATAAAAGATGCGCTAGGAGTGCACAATAGAAGAGACGTGAGATTTTCATATGAGAGCACGAATCTAACATGTACATAATACTTGGTTTAAAGCAGTTTTAAATACTTGCAAAACATTTTTTACACATCGGGCTCTGATCTGTATCTTGCATCTCTTTTCTCTTTTGCTATCTATATATGTATTATATCAGGTGCTCAGCCACAGGGTCACCAGATTTAGAGACTTGGGTCGCTTGGCGTGCTACAGCTGTTGTGGAAGCTGTAGGTCTTTGCATGAGACACTCCTATATTTCCTCTCAGTTTATCTAGTTTTTTCATTTAGGACATGTGTCGCCCATTCCTTAGACATTTTATCAGAGATTGTATTTAGTTTACTTTCTATTCATTCTAGTTGGATTTAGTTTATTGTGGTTCTTTAGCTCAAGGTTTTGAACTGGAATGTTTAAATCTAGTCGTATTTATTTCAGTATGTGATTCAGATTTATTATTTATCTTTGTTGATTGGTGAATGGTTTATATTTAAATTCTTGGACTTATTAAATAAAAGATTTTTTGGTTACAAATTAAAAAAAAAGTATGCTTGATTTATATTAGGTGATTGTTAAAGTTAATGTTTTCGACAGTGATGCTAAGAATGAACCAACTGGATATTCTGTTTTAAAATTTTATAAAGGACTGATCACCCGATATTTAATTGGGCGGGGTGTCACAAATAAGTTCTATTATGCTACTCAAAGCAATAGAAAATTATAATAACAAAATATTCTCTTAGGACCCACCCGGTTCACTCACGGGCGACACCAAAAAGTTTCGCTCTCAACGAGAAATACTTTTGTAACCAAACTACCAAAATTATCGTTTCCACTAACCTCGACTTACAAGAGAATTTAGGGATTTCAATTTATATATGATTTTTGTGACACACCATGTCACTAGAATTAATTCTTTATTCCCAATGATGAAATAAAACTACACCAATCTCTCCTGATCACATAGGGTCCTTACATGCACTTCTCACGGTCAAAACAACCCACTATCACTTGCAGCCATTATACATCTAGGATTTCATCCTATAGTTGTACCCACCCGTTGTGGACAAATTATTCACTCATGTGGTTACACACCCATTATTGAAATGTTGCCCCAACATATCTAAGCCTCAATATGGTCTTACCGACCTCCCTTTTTCTTCTTGGATCCCGCTAACCTTGAAATACGGTCTCACTACTCAATGTGGACACATTTAACATTTAGTAGTATCT
This sequence comes from Sambucus nigra, assembly GCA_949130495.1. Classification (NCBI taxonomy): domain Eukaryota; kingdom Viridiplantae; phylum Streptophyta; class Magnoliopsida; order Dipsacales; family Adoxaceae; genus Sambucus; species Sambucus nigra. The sequence goes on along the minus strand of OX422208.1, from coordinate 406,699,568 downwards.
ATCTCTACACATAGGGTAATTTCCCTTACTATTTCCTCGTTACTGACCATTTTAACGCCCTCCTCTTGGACCTATCAATCTTAATTCCCAATTGCTATTCCCATTATTCGTTTGGCTCTACGGGTCCTATGGAATACATTATTGACTTCACTAGTCTTGGCTGATTTCATCCCCACTAAGTAGGGGTTTAATTATATTACTTTAAATGGGTCCCCTACTGGGTACACCTTTCGGTGATGTTTCATTAACAATATTGAATTCAATATTGCCCTTCGGGTAGGTTTCCTAACCCTTGTAGCTCCCCTTCATTTGGAATCATCATCAAATTTCTTGGTGACGTTAATCTTAGTCGTCTTCGTCAGATTTCCACTCACACTAGAGTATTTCACTCAGGCGTCCTTTCACATAATGAACTCTTTTTATCTTCTATGTACCCCAATTCTTCCTAGGGTAAGGAGTTCGTTAAACAAGTTACTTCTCTCTTTCTTGCCCATAAGAGATAAGTTTCGAAATTCCACTCATATCCTGATTAAAACATCAAATGAACAATTTCACTATCGAACCATACCTAAAATTCTTATTCCAGCTTCACACATGGTGTTTATATGTGTTGTCTAACTCTCATCACTTAAGTTTGTTCTTCCTAGAAAAATTTTACTAGAAAATTTTCAAATCTTGGGTGTTACTACACTTCACCCTTCACAATTGTATTTGAATTTCTTCCTTCATAAAAGTCCTTCTAACTCCCTCACCTTTCACATATAGTGCCGGGTGAGTTAAGAACGACACAACCATCAACTATGATGGTGTTGGGGAAACTATAGCTCCCAAGCGACTTCCTTAATGTTCTCATCCCAATCAATAATTATGATGGTTTCTATCACCAACACCATTTTCCAAAATACTCTATATCTTTGGCTGAGTCTTCCTCCTGTTATCCTTCTAACGGCTCTTACTAGTCGTCCCAATGTGTTTGGCGTACGATGACCGACCGAACTCGTATAATCATTACATCTCCCATACTTTATGGCAAGAGAACGTAAGTCGAAATACGCAGAAGAATTCAACATCCTAATAATAGGGCTCTACATCAAAGAACGCTACGCTGAAACGTAGTAAGTCGCACAGATCCTAAAAACACTAGAACCTGATGCTCTGATACCACCTATGACAACCGACCTAATTAAATATCGGGTGATCAGTCCTTCATTTAATTAAATCAGAATATCCAGTTGGTTCATTCTCAACATCACTGTTGTTAACAATTTCTTTATTAATCACCTAATAGTTAATTAAGCAAAGTGTAAAAAACTTTTTCCATTTTTAATTTAATTAAAAACCATTCCACGACACGGAATAATAATATGGAGCAACACACTAACTCTGAATTAACTACAACAAGAATAAATGTGACTGGAATAACTCTCCAGTGAAATTGTAACATTTACACTAAATAAAACTGATATCCACAATGATTACATAAATAATTATAACCTCTAGAATATTGGACGACATGACCTAAATGTAGTAAACGATACAGATGAGTGAATCAACAGAAAGGAGGCGTCTAAACGAAAACCACATCTAGCTATAATCCATCGTAACATCCATAGCCTATGCTGGGCATCCTTGCTGCTGGACACCTGATGTATAAGATATAGTAGAAAAGAGAATATGCAAGGAAACGGGTCAGAGCTCGATTGTAAAAGATTTTAAAAATAGCAAGTGCTTAACAATTACAATTAAGATTTTATGAAGTATATGTTAGTTTCTCGGGCTCTCTCTCTTGATAATTCTCACCTCTCATCTAGAGTGCACACCTATAGTATCTTATTATCTTCCTAGTTAAGGTCCCCTCCTAACTAGTTTCCACAACATAATTCTAACCCATATCATAAACCCGTACGTTCCATACCTTACGTAATATAATTATTCATATTCATTTCTCTTTAATACGAACTAGTCTTGTTACAACCTTGGAATTAAGTGTTCACTTACTTAATTAAATTCAGATTTCATTATTTACTTTTATCTACAACATTACACACTAGATTACATCACAATTTATATTTTTAATCTACAATATCACACACAAGATTACATCTCTATATCTATAATGTCACATGGTAGACTACATCACAGTTTATATATATAATATCACACTAATTATATATATAGACACACACACTAGGGTATGCCTGTGCCTGAAGGCACTCTGATAATATTTCAAAAAATGTTAACGCGAAATGATGAAAATTTTTCAGATTACGTAATCACAAAATCGTAAAAATTTCCAAAGTGAGTAATTACATAACGGCAAAAATTTCGTATAAATAAGTCAAAAAGTTTTTTTATAACACAAATAACTAAGTATAAATAATTTACAAAAAATTTGGGAATAATTCCCTTTGTTTTTTGGACTATCCACACTGTTTAACAAATAAAAATTACTCAAATAACAATATTAATAGTTCATCCTGGACCTCATATAAACAATATCATAATTTAGTAAAAAAAAATTGTAACACAACTAAGTGTACACACTTTGCAAAATTTATACAAAGCTCCCTTTGTTTATAGGCCTATCCACCATGTTTAACAAAAAAAAAATGGTTGGAGAGAATGAAACTTTTAATCACTTCATCATCATCTCTCCTTGAAATCCAACGGTCCTGCATTATGGAATAACAAACAACAATAAAGCATTAGCGTGTAGATATGCAAAAATAATATAAGCCTTGTTTTCTCTGTACCAATTTAGTAACTATAGTTTTATTTATTTCTTTTTCTAATATGCATAGATCACTATAATATTTCATTATCTAAATACCTTATTAAAGTAGTGCGCAAAATTTGTAAACATACCTGCCAATTCTTTTCTACTCTTCATCTCCATCTTCATTGCCAACTCCACATCTTCATCGCCATAAAAAATCTATTTCAAAGCAAACCTCGTGTAATATACATACAATTTGAACACGTAAATTGACTCGACCGATATTATTGAGTTTGGGATTTTTGTTAATATGAAGGGGTGTGTGTGTGTTATAAATTTATGAGACAATCCACCTTGCATACAGAAGCTCAACATACAGAAACTCCTTCCACACGTCGGGCACCCCGTTGTAATTTATACAAAATAGCATACAATAACTATGTAATCGAATGTGCTATAAACTTTATTACGAATAACTTTCTTACGATGTTTTATCTTCTTCCCGATCTTCTATTTCTTCTCCCTTCGATATGAATAACCCTACAAACGCATGTTAATGATTAAAATGGTTAGCAAATCAAGAGACACGCATCAACAATATTATTCACCAAACTAATCCATGGTCTTACTCTTCTTCAAAACTCAACATTTACACAACATACTAAGAAAATTTATTCACCACACTATTATGCTTATACCTTACTTACTGAAAATAGTAGTAGCAAAAACAATTAGAAAATAATAGCAAAAGCCGATTAGATTGTGACACCCCGTATTTTTGTGATATTTATTTTATGGGATTAATTAAATTAAATGCGTATTAATTGGAAATTAATCCGGATTAAAAATACTAGCGAGATGCGAGTTGGTATTTGATTATATGTGCATATATGATTATATATGAATATTGAATTACGAAATTTGTCGTGAGATTGAAATACGGCAATTTGGAAATTTTGTTGAGACGCGTGTGACAGTCGCGTCGGGGAAATATTTTTAATTAAAAAAAAAGTGAATTTTAGTTCTATTAACCATATGGCCATTTTGAGAGCGCCAACGCGTCCGGAAGGGTCGAAATAGTAAGAAAATACTAGCCGGGGGTTTGGTTTGGGTCCCGGGGTATTTCTAGGCCATAACGGCAACGTATAAGGGTAGTTTGGTAATTTTGAATTTTGGGGAATTAAAACCTACGAAAATTGGGAATTAATATCTGATTTGGCATTAACCCACTAAGCCCACTAATACCCAAATAGGCTGCGGAAGTTATTGAAACATGTTCCAAAAGAATTTCTAAAGCACAAACCCTAGCCACCATTAACTTTGGAGAAGAAAGCTTGTAGAGAGAGAGGAGAGGAGAAATCTGCAGAGAGAGAGAGAACCATCCATCAATTCATCATCAAATCTAGAGTTATCCTTAAGGCAAGTGATTTAATTTTGTTTTTATAGAGAGTGTTTCTTCCATGTGTAGGAATTGATAAAAATCTGATTTGTTCTTGGGAGTTAATGAAAACCCATTAAATTGGAAATAGAAATTACATTCTTGATGAGGGAATTGCATGTAGATTTGTAGTTGATGATTATTCTGATGATATTAAAATTAGTATGAAACCAAAAACGGATTTAATTAGACTTCTAGATGATTTATAAATTCTAGGGTTCATGTGTTTGAAATTGGGGAAAAATATGTAGAGATTTGATATTTAAATGATGTTAGGATGAATTAACACCACCAAACATGTTAATATGTGACCTAAGGATGTTTAGGGACGATTAGGAACCTTAAACAATCGTTGGAGTAATGTTTGGATGAGATTTGAGGTGTAGAGAGATGGGAAAACCGAAAATAAGAAATCTGGGCTCGAATCTGGTCGCTCGTTAGAAGACCTGCCCAGGTCGTTCGAACGAACTCGTTCGAAGGAGCTTCTAACGAGTTGACCATTGACTTCTAACGAGGGTGAAGTTCGTTCGAACGAGACCTCATTAGATAGGCCAGTTCGTTCGAACGAACTCTCGTTCGAACAGCCTCGTTCGAACGAGACTTCGAACGAGTTGACAATTTCGGCTTTTTAGCCTGTTTTGATCCCGAGTGCCCCGTAACCTTGTGTATAGGTAGAGATAGCTTTCCCTTGATGATTACGTGATATATTTGGGATGATTGGGATATAATGAGGAGTCAAACCTAGAAGTGTAGTTTGAGCCTAAGGGAAAATATGAAGTAGGACGTGAGTGCCTATTGCGATGCGAGAACTATTGACGGCCTAATTTATTATATTAACCGGGAATATATAAATTGTGTAGTATTATATGTCGATACGAGAATGAGAAGTGTACCACCAATATATTTTGGTGATTACTAAGATGCGTGAATACTTAGTATATGTATTGATTTTATGTGTATGACATACCTACCATACTTGCTATCACGGGAGGTTTGCGTTCGCTTAGGTCCCTCTAATCCTTGTGTTTCTCGGATTTAGACTGGTTACCTCGATGAACATAGGTCAGAGAAGGACTTATTGGGATGTTAATAAGTCTGTTGATCGTGGGAGCGCAGGTATGTGCGTGACCCATGTGATGTGACTGTGTTCGCCTCCATTGTTTGTGATGTTGTTATCTGAACGATTCCTGAGAGATTCGGAATGCGTGATCCTTATGTACGTGATGTACCGGGATGGATAGCAGAGTATGTGTGCACCGCAACTTAGTCTCGGGGTGCTTGTATTGTATATTTGTGATGTGAATAATATACACTTAATTAATGGGAACTTTCATGTTAATATTGTGAATAAAATTATGGAATTATTTTGAGAAAACATAATGGGTTAACCGATAGTGAAATGTATTACATATTGAGAATCTGAGTTTGAGTAAAGCCCTCTATTTATTTGATAACGCTAGAATATATTATGGGAATCGAGTAGTAAGGGGTAGAACTTATTACGTTTTGGTTAGATATGGATGTCTTATAGATGGGTACGGTACGTTAGGAGTGCACATGTAGTCGAGAGGTGAGAATTTCATGTGAGTGCACGTCCTAACATGTATTTTGCATTTAATGTTTTAATGTTATTAAAACACTTGCTATTTTCAAAATGTTTTACACTTTCGGGCTCTGACCCATTTGCTTTCAAATCTATTTTTGTAAAAACCATTTTAGGTGCCCAGCCACAAGGACACCATGCATAGGATTCTCATTCAGGTGACGAGCTGTAGCTGATTGTGGAAGTTACAGGACTTTGCTTGTAGACGCTTCATCTATCTTGACTCGATATTCATCTGTTATCAGTTGTAGGGCATGTCGCCCATTTCTTTTAGAGACATTTCATTTATTTCAGTTATTCAAACCTTTGGCATGTAATTATTCAGGATTCAGACTTGTCATTTTACTTTCAGTTGTGGGATTGTTGTGAGGAGTTTTCCTCCGGATTTATATTTATGTTGTTGGTTATTCATTACTTCATTATAGTGAATGGTTGTTATTAATTCATTATTCTTTTACTGCATGTTAATCAGACTTAACTTGAAATTTGGTACCTGCTTTTAAATACTAGGTGGTTAGTAATTATAAAAATGTTTTCGATAGTGATGCTATTAACTAAACCAACTTGGCATTTTGAATTAATTTAATAAAGGAGTAGCTACCCGGAATTTAATTAGTCGGGGTGTCACAGGTGGTATCAGAGCATCAGGTTCTAGTGTCCTTTAGGATCTGAATGGCTTATTATGTTTCCGCTGAGCTTTCTTTGATGTAGAGCCCTATCTTTTAGGACTGTTGTATTCTCTTGTATATGCTACGTTCTTCAACTATTTTAAGTTTATAACTGCGAACTTAAAAACTTCATTCTTATTTCAAATGCCTCCACGACGTGCACGAAGGGTTCCCAGGTATGCGACGCCAGAACCACAGCCCGCACCAGCTCAGGGCACGATGAATGCCACCGAGGTTGCAGCCATTGTGGCCCAGGCGGTAAATGCCGCACTAGCAGTAGTTCAGCAGGCACCAGCTCAGGCGCCAGTAGCCGCGCCAGTTCAGGCTCATGCATTCCCGTCTGCTTGGGAACGTGTACGTGATGCTTTTCAGAAAGCACACCCTCCGGAGTTCGCAGGTAGCTCTGATGTGGTAGTTTCGAGTCAGTGGAGGAAGGACATACAGCGACACTTGAGGATGTATGAGTGCACAGATGTCCATAAGCAGATACTATCGACCTTTAATCTAGTAGGGTCTGCACTGCAGTGGTGGGAGTCCATTACCACCGTAGAGGAGAGGGATACTCTCACTATTCAGGAGTTCTGGGTGCGGTTCGACCGCAAGTACTTTCCGTCAGCTGTTCACACGGAAATGAGGAGGAAGTTGATGAGCCTTCGACAGGAGGGTAAGACTTTGGCCGAGTATGAGGCCGAATTCACTGATCTTCTGAACATTGTTCCAGATGAGATACCGACGGAGGAAAAGAAGATACAGAAATTTACTGACGGGTTGACCTGGAGGATTCATCAGCACTTGTTAGGGAACCTCTCGTTAGCCACTTATTCTAATGTGGTTAACGCTGCATTGCTCCATTTTCAGGATCATCGCTTTCACATGACTGAAGGCAAGAGGTCAGGAGAGTCCAGCCATCAGGGCAGGCATGGGGGAAATGGTGCTAGTGGGGCACAATCTGTTCAGGGGCAGAGGCAGGGCGATCAGGGTACCCAGCAGGGGGATCACAAGAGGTTCAGGTCAGGAAATTTCAGGCATGGACAGGGAGGTTTTCGGTAGGGCCATCAGGGTCCGAACGGCCATCAGCACCAGCAGGGTCAGAATGGTCAACAGCAGTTTCAGCAGGGCCAGTGGAGAAATGGTAACGTCCACCATGGTCGGGGACAGCAGGGACAGAGAGGGGGGAACTTCCCGGGGAAGTGTTTTGTTTGTGGCAAGACTGGCCATAAATGCCAGGACTGTCCTGATAGGGGCAGGGCCCCGCAGCAGCAGCAGGGTGCTCGACATGAGCCACAGAGGCCACTTTTTCCGCCAGCCCTTCCAGCTCCAACCCAGGTACCAGCTCTTCCAGCCATTCCAGTAGTTCCTGTGCACCAGGGATAGTTACAGTATGGACGTGTCTATAACGTCCACCAGGCAGCAGCTCCGCAGGCACCACCCGCTATTGAGGGTACGTTTCCTATCCATGGTACTATGGGTCAGGTTTTGTTTGATACGGGGGCAACACATTGCTTTATAGCTACACATTTTGTGAAAGCCTTAGGGTTGTTAGCCACAGCAGAGAGCACAGTGACGTGTGTAGACTCACCATTGGGGAGTGGGTCACTTATTTTCTTTATATGCCGAGGAGTAGGGGTAGAGATTGGTAGTCTGGTGTTACCTGCAGATATGTTGGTATTAGATATGCATGTTCACGATGTGATTATCGGTATGGATTGGCTCGCTGATTATAGAGCCATGATTGATTGCTTCGGTGGGAGCATTGTTTTTGCCATTCCGGGGCAAGAGATGTTTGTAGTGGCGATGCCTCGCCCAGAGGGAGACTCGACCGCTCATTTGTATTACCTAGAGGAGGATACCTCTAAGGAGGTCGTGATTACTTTAGATTCGATCCCAGTTGTCAAGGAGTATTCTGATGTGTTTCAGGAGATACCAGGCCTACCCCCCAGTCGAGAGATAGACTTTGTTATAGACTTATTACCAGGTACGAGACCTATAGCACGCGCACCCTACCGTATGGCTCCAGCTGAGATGAGGGAGTTACGGGATCAGATTGAACAGTTGTTGGGTCAGGGGTTTATTCGGAGGAGTACTTCACCGTGGGGTGCCCCTGTGTTATTCGTGAAGAAGAGAGATGGTTCACTGAGATTGTGTGTGGAATACCGAGAGTTGAATAAGGTCACGATAAGGAATAAGTATCCGTTACCTCGAATCGATGACTTACTCGACCAATTGAGAGGAGCCTCTTTCTTCTCAAAGATTGATCTGAGATCGGGATACCATCAGTTGCGTATCAGGGAGGAGGACGTCTCGAAGATTGCGTTCTTATCGAGATATAGTTCTTACGAGTTTCGGGTTATGCCTTTTGGTTTGACCAACGCTCCAGCAGTGTTTATGGACTTGATGAACAGAGTGTTCAGGGATTTACTAGATCAGTTTGTCATTGTCTTCATCGATGATATTCTGGTTTACTCCCAGACAGAGGAGGAGCACGCCGAGCACTTGAGGCAAGTTTTGCAGACACTACGTCAGAACGAGTTGTAAGCAAAATATGAGAAATGCGGGTTTTGGCTGAAGGAGGTCCAGTTTTTGGGACATATTATTTCCGACCGGGGAATATCTGTTGATCCGGGGAAGGTATCCGCGGTGAGGGAGTGGGGACAACCCACGACACCGATAGAGATTCGTTGTTTCTTGGACCTAGCAGGATACTACAGGAGGTTCATTCGGGGATTTTCGAAGATAGCAGGTCCTTTGACACATCTGACTCGTAAGGGTGTGCCATTCATCTGGAGTGATGCCTGTCAGTTGGCATTCGATGAATTGAAGGATAAGTTGATCTCAGCACCTGTGTTAGCATTGCCGAGACCTGGAGTGGAATATCTAGTATACACCGATGCGTCTTTACAAGGACTTGGAGGTGTATTGCAGCAGGAGAGTCAGGCCATAGCTTATGCTTCCCGTAAGCTAAAGCCTCACGAGAAGAATTACCCCACTCATGACTTGGAGTTGGCGGCAGTTGTATTTGCCCTTCGGATATGGAGACATTATCTTTTGGGGGAGAAGTTTTGGTTGTTCACAGACCATAAGTCCCTACAGTACCTATTCATGCAGAAGGAGTTGAATATGCGGCAGCGAAGGTGGCTTAAGTTTGTAAAGGACTATCAGTTTGACATCTAGTATCACCCGGGAAAGGCTAACGTGGTAGCAGACGCGTTGAGCCGTAGGCCAGCAGATGAAGTGGCAGAGGTGTGGAAGGCTAAGTGGAAGGAATTGGGACACCAGGATGCAGTGGCCCGATCATTCATGTCGGTAATGACTGTTACATCGCAGATTGTCACGAGGGTGGTAAAAGCACAAGCAGATGACTCGTTCTGTCAGGAGAAGATAGTTCGATTACTAGCAGAAGGAGCCGAGTCCTATACCATTAGCTCAGACGGGGGATTACGCTTCAATGGGAGGTTAGTAGTTCCGGAAGGGGAGGAATTACGGCATGAGGTGATGGCCGAGTCGCACGGCTCACGGTTCGCGGTACATCCCGGTGGGGACAAAATATACCAAGACATGAGATGTCAGTATTGGTGGAGCGGGATGAAGAGAGATATTGCCGAGTTTATTTCTAAATGCTCCACTTGTCAGCTAGTAAAAGTGGATCATCAGAGACCGGCAGGACTGCTACAGCCGTTGGAGGTCCCGATGTGGATGTGGGAGAGCATATCCATGGATTTTATCACGGGATTGCCTACGTCACAGAGAGGTCACGACTCTATTTTGGTAATTGTGGACAGGTTGACCAAAGTCGCTCATTTTCTACCCGTAAGGACATATTACACTACGGGACAGTATGCCCAGCTCTTTATTTCAAAGATAGTGAGACTTCACGGCCTGCCCTTAAATATCGTGTCTGACCGAGACAAGATATTTGTTTCACGGTTTTGGGAGAGTTTTCAGGAGGCCATGGGCACGGAATTGCGATTGAGTACGGCGTATCACCCGCAGACCGATGGGCAGACCGAGCGTACAAACCAGATGTTGGAGGACATGCTACGTATGTGCATCATTGATTTCGGGGGTGGATGGGAGCAGTATCTTCCACTGGTAGAGTTTGCTTACAACAACTCCTACCAGTTCACCATTGGCATGGCTCCATTTGAGGTGTTGTACGGTAGACCTTGTCGTTCCCCAGCATGTTTGTTGGAGGTGGGGAACAACAAACTACTAGGGCCGGAAGTGATTCAGGATACTTCGGCAAGGATAGAATTGATTCGGAGTCGCATTCGGGTAGCTCAGGATCGGCAGAAGAGCTATGCTGATGCGAAGAGGTTCTTCAGAGAGTTTCAAGTGGGGGACCAGGTTTTGCTCAGAGTATCTCCTATGAAGGGGATTATGCGTTTCGGGAAGAAAGGGAAGTTGGCACCGAGATATGTGGGACCATTTCCTATTATTGAGCGGATTGGACCGGTTGCGTATAGGCTTGGGTTACCGGAGCATTTACATAGGATTCACGATGTATTCCATATTTCCTCGCTAAGGAAATATCTTAGAGATGATTTTGGCTCATTCTCACATTGCTTTGGAGGACATCGATCTCCAGCCTGATAGCTCCTACGAGGAGGGGCCGATTGCTATTTTGGACCGAAGTGAGCGAAAATTGCGGTCAAAGATAGTTCCGTTAGTGCGTGTTCAGTGGAGACATCATAATGTCGAGGAGTCCACATGGGAGCGCGAGGATGAGATGCGCGAACGTTATCCAGAGTTGTTCTTACCAGGTACATTCTAGTTCCGAATTTCGGGACGAAATTCAGTTATTAGGGGGGAAGTATGTAACACCCCGTATTTTTGTGATATTTATTTTATGGGATTAATTAAATTAAATGCGTATTAATTGGAAATTAATCCGGATTAAAAATACTAGCGAGATGCGAGTTGGTATTTGATTATATGTGCATATATGATTTTATATGAATATTGAATTATAAAATTTGTCGTGAGATTGAAATACGACAATTTGGAAATTTTGTTGAGACGCGTGTGACAGTCGCGTCGGGGAAATATTTTTAATTAAAAAAAGTGAATTTTAGTTCTATTAACCGTATGGTCATTTTGAGTGCGCCAACGCGTCCGGAAGGGTCGAAATAGTCAGAAAACACTAGCCGGGGGTTTAGTTTGGGTCCCGGGGTATTTCTAGGCCATAACGGCAACGTATAAGGGTAGTTTGGTAATTTTGAATTTTGGGGAATTAAAACCTACGAAAATTGGGAATTAATATCTGATTTGGCATTAACCCACTAAGCCCACTAATACCCAAATAGGATACGGAAGTTATTGAAACTTGTTCCAAAAGAATTTCTAAAGCACAAACCCTAGCCACCATTAACTTTGGAGAAGAAAGCTTGTAGAGAGAGAGGAGAGGAGAAATCTGCAGAGAGAGAGAGAACCATCCATCAATTCGTCATCAAATCCAGAGTTATCCTTAAGGCAAGTGATTTAATTTCGTTTTTATAGAGAATGTTTCTTCCATGTGTAGGAATTGATAAAAATCTGATTTGTTCTTGGGAGTTAATGAAAAACCCATTAAATTGGAAATAGAAATTACATTCTTGATGAGGAAATTGCATGTAGATTTGTAGTTGATGATTATTCTGATGATATTACAATTAGTATGAAACCAAAAACGGATTTAATTAGACTTCTAGATGATTTATAAATTCTAGGGTTCATGTGTTTGAAATTGGGGAAAAATATGTAGAGATTTGATATTTGAATGATGTTAGGATGAATTAACACCCCCAAACATGTTAATATGTGACCTAAGGATGTTTAGGGACGATTAGTAACCTTAAACAATCGTTGGAGTAATGTTTGGATGAGATTTGAGGTATAGAGAGACGGGAAAAACGAAAATAAGAAATCTGGGCTCGAATCTGGTCGCTCGTTAGAAGACCTGCCCAGGTCGTTCGAACGAACTCGTTCGAACGAGCTTCTAACGAGTTGACCATTGACTTCTAACGAGGGTGAAGTTCATTCGAACGAGACCTCGTTAGATAGGCCAGTTCGTTCGAACGAACTCTCGTTCAAACAGCCTCGTTCGAACGAGACTTCGAACGAGTTGACAGTTTTTGCTTTTTAGCCTGTTTTGATCCCGAGTGCCCCGTAACCTTGTGTATAGGTAGAGATAGCTTTCCCTTGATGATTAAGTGATATATTTGGGATGATTGGGATATAATGAGGAGTCAAACCTAGAAGTGTAGTTTGAACCTAAGGGAAAATATGAAGTAGGACGTGAGTGCCTATTGCGATGCGAGAACTATTGGCGGCCTAATTTATTATATTAACCGGGAACATATAAATTGTGTAGTATTATATGTCGGTACGAGAATGAGAAGTGTACCACCAATATATTTTGGTGATTACTAAGATGCGTGAATACTTAGTATATGTATTGATTTTATGTGTATGACATACCTACCATACTTGCTATCACGGGAGGCTTGCGTTAGCTTAGGGCCCTCTAATCCTTGTGTTGCCCGGATTTAGACTGGTTACCTCGATGAACATAGGTCAGAGAAGGACTTATTGGGATGTTAATAAGTCTGCTGATCGTGGGAGCGCAGGTATGTGCGTGACCCATGTGATGTGACTGTGTTCGCCTCCATTGTTTGTGATGTTGTTATCTGAACGATTCCTGAGAGATTCGGAATGCGTGATCCTTATGTACGTGATGTATCGGGATGGATAGCAGAGTATGTGTGCACCGCAACTTAGTCTCGGGGTGCTTGTATTGTATATTTATGATGTGAATAATACACACTTAATTAATGGGAACTTTCATGTTAATATTGTGAATAAAATTATGGAATTGTTTTGAGAAAACATAACGGGTTAACCGATAGTGAAATGTATGACATATTGAGAATCTGAGTTTGAGTAAAGCCCTCTATTTATTTGATAACGCTAGAATATATTATGGGAATCGAGTAGTAAGGGGTAGAACTTATTACGTTTTGGTTAGATATGGATGTCTTATAGATGGGTACGGTACGTTAGGAGTGCACATGTAGTCGAGAGGTGAGAATTTCATGTGAGTGCACGTCATAACATGTATTTTGCATTTAATGTTTTAATGTTATTAAAACACTTGCTGTTTTCAAAATGTTTTACACTTTCGGGCTCTGACCCATTTGCTTTCAAATCTATTTTTGTAAAAACCATTTTAGGTGCCCAGCCACAAGGACACCATGCATAAGATTCTCATTCAGGTGACGAGCTGTAGCTGATTGTGGAAGTTACAGGTCTTTGCTTGTAGACGCTTCATCTATCTTGACTCGATATTCATCAGTTATCAGTTGTAGGGCATGTCGCCCATTTCTTTTAGAGACATTTCATTTATTTCACTTACTCAAACCTTTGGCATGTAATTATTCAGGATTCAGACTTGTCATTTTACTTTCAGTTGTGGGATTGTTGTGAGGAGTTTTCCTCCGGATTTATATTTATGTTGTTGGTTATTCATTACTTCATTATAGTGAATGGTTGTTATTATTTCATTATTCTTTTACTGCATGTTAATCAGACTTAACTTAAAATTTGGCACTTGCTTTTAAATACTAGGTGGTTAGTAATTATAAAAATGTTTTCGATAGTGATGCTATTAATTGAACCAACTTGGCATTTTGAATTAATTTAATAAAGGAGTAGCTACCCGGTATTTAATTAGTCGGGGTGTCACATAGATGTTGTAATAAACCTGCCGACATCAATTAAACCCAATCATTAGGGTGCTTATGCAAAATTTATATTTGAACTAAATGAGAGAGACTAATAGAATAGATAGAGTTTTATGATAAAGAGGCACTGCATCAAGTAATGCTATTAGTAGCACTAAAGAGTAAGTTTGGTGTCAATATATACCAAAGAATTTATGACATAAAATCGACCCCAAATACCATGAATCGACATAAATTGTTTGAAATATATACATGTTTAAAACATGTACCAATCGACCATGAATTGACATAAGTCGTTTATAAGCATTATCGGGTTGCAAACATGTATACATTATAAACATATCTGTTTAAATCGTCATTCTTAGGTTGCAAAAAAAGGTATATGTTATAAACATTCTCGGGTTGAAAATAGGTATATGTCATATATCATTTTATTATCCCCATGCTTTTGGTAATGAACTTACATTATACAAAAAAAAGACTTGAAAAATTAAACAAATTAATCTATCAAAAAAATTAATCCAATTTACAAAACAAATGAACAGGAAAATAATCCAAACCTTAGGTATTTGTAAAGGATTTTTCGAAACATACTCACAAAGAATTCTGATCTTCCCATCATTTGGCTCAACATTCTACAATATAATATTGCACAAATTAGAAGCCTTTGGAATGCCTTTAGAAGCAGGTTTCCCAAATAAAAAGAGGTTTGTTTTGACGACCAAATTCCAGTTCACAACTGTTTTCATAGTGGATTGACCAAAATAGTACAGCGTCAAGATTTAAAACTAAAGACGAAAATGATTGGTAAGCATTGAGAGTGAACAAAATTGAAAAGTCTTGTGATTGAGAAAAGAGTTTAATGACTTGAGAGCGAGGGAAGATATTAGCTAGAAGATTTTTATAGCGTTTGACAGGTTATCTTGACCTTCCATCATTGAAGGACATAAAATACAGAGGTTATAACATATGGGCAAAACCCGCCTCGACATAACCCCCATTTTATTTATAAAACAACTGTGATCACAATTATTTACAATCTGCGATTTTCATTTAAATCATTGCAATTATATGAATTACGCGTTACCTACCAATTCAATTTATTCTCTTGAGATCTCGATCGAAAAGAAAGTTTGATAAATCTTCAAACATACCAATTAATCAAGGGAGAAATTAAGTATATACAACTGCAAATATCATCGTATTCAAGGAATTTGAAGAGGTGTATTACAGGCAAATCCATATAAACTTACATGTGGTTCAAAGTAGTTGACTGTATCTGGGTTCTCCTAGTCTCTTTCCAAGTACTCCCGGGTTATCATATCTTCAATGCGCTTCGTAATTGCTTTCAAATCAGGCATGAACATATGGCTTAACTGTTCAATACACTCCAAAATCAACTGCTGGTGACCCAGGACTCTCTGACTCTTCATGGTCCGCACAATTGTGGCATCAATAGCATAGTTTGTTTCCCTGTCAACGTCTTCAACAACTTTCTTTCTTTCACCCATAAGAGGGGAAGAGAGAGTAACTTGATCCATCTTTATCATTGAATAGCAACAAAGTTGCAGCCTGGTAAGTACCCACAATTAGCTCTATATTCTTTGGATCGAATTTTCCATCGATGTGGTAAGTTTCGAATAACTTCGTCACTTAATTTTTCATCCCCTCCATTCTCAAGGATATTATCACATAATGAAGACAGTAGCTCTGCACTTGAACTACCAGCAACAACTTTGTTGAAGAAGATCTCAAATCTTTAAGAGCATAGTGAAAGCGAGAGTGGTTTGAAAAAAACTCATTCACATATACCGTATACTTATCTTGCAGCTCAATTACTACTTCGACAATGACCTGCCCCTGTAGACCACCCCCTTTATTTGCCTTATTACTTGCTGCATCTACACACTGTTGGAGCAGGGAAGTGCCTTTGGCAGTGGCATGTTGTTGAAATATATTGGCAACTGAGTCCAATGGTAAGATGGCTTCATCTGTGATCTAGAAAAAGTGTATCAAGGAGTACTAAGGGATAGAAACTAAGAACAATGGAGCACATCTTACTAAACACTCAAGTCTCCAAATTATACACCATGCCATGTGTATGAATTAGTTTATAGTAAGCTATTATGCCTTAAAATATGTGTAAAGTGGTTGTCTGATTTTAACATTACACCAAAACTAATTGATATTGAGACAATAGTTAAATAATTAAATGATAACAGACCAAACTATAATTTTTTAACTGGTAGTGTGAAGTAATATTTGTATTCCACCACTATTTAAATTATAGCAGTAGCTCCAAAATATAGCACCAAATGTTTTTATGTTACTATTTACGTCCAATGATAGCAAAAAATAGTATGCAAAGGTTGCAAAAAAAAACTTATATCAAGGAATGGACAACTTTTTTTTTTTTTTTTTTTTTTAAATCAGGATATTTATTGAGACTATAGAGAGAAAAGCCCTCTCACATGGCTTACAATCAAATCAAATAAAGCATTTGTTATAAATTACTAAAATAGATGCTCTAATCACTCTAGGAAAATCACTATAATTTTGAGAACTAAAAGAGCTTTGGTGATAGGATCCATGAATGGCAAGCAACTCTGCAGATTTATTGGCTTCTGATGAACATAACTTGATGAGGCAATGATTAGTTTGGAGAAATTCATTGATTTCAGAAATTTCAGTCCTTATACGCCACTGAACTGTAGAAGAAGATATAAAACATTGAAGAATTTTTTCTGATTCTACTTCTATGTCTATGTTAGAAATACCCTTCTCCTTGCAAAATTTGATTCCAACCAAAATATCTTGAACTTGAGCTTCAATCGATGAATTTGTTGATAAAGCATTTGAGTAAGCCCAAATGAATTGACTCGTATCATTTCGAATAATAGAGCCAATACCCATATGGTTCCCTGTCTTGTCCGCACAGTTAAGTTTAAATCTACCCTTTGGAGGACATTTCCAAGGCATAACTATAGAAGAAGAATTAGAAATCTTGAAATTAAGAGAAAAGACATTGATAACCTCCTTGCATATATCATTTCTCCCATCTTTGATCTTGGAATTTTGGAATATCTCTGCAATTCTATTTATTACTCTAGATGAAATCATGTTAGCTCTCATAGTTATACCTTCAAAAAGAGCTTTGTTTCTAGCAAGCCAAATTTCCCAGATAATAGTGACTGGAATGATCTTATGGAGCCACTGAGATATATAAGAATTTCCTGAATATAACCACCATTGAATTATCGAGTTATGAATAGTAGATGGTCTTTGAGTCATTCCCAGTAAGCAGCAAAAATGATTCCAAACTTCAGCAGCTATAGGACCTGATATAAAGAGATGATTCAGAGATTCCCCATTCTTATGGCAACATTGACATCTTGATGCTAATTTCACTCCCACCTTTTGAATAAGATCTTCAACAGGAACACATTTAGATAATGTTTTCCACACAAAAATAGATATGTTAGGAGGAATATTGGGATCCCATATATAGTTAAATGCTAAAGAAGACAATTTATGCTTTCTAATAATCTCATAGGCTGATGAAAATGAGAACTTTCCACTAGAAGAAGGCTGCCAAATCAGATCATTATCTAACCATAAAGAATTAGCCTCCATTATATTCCAAGCAGACCTGATTCTTCTAAAAGTCATGGATCCACTTCCAATAGGAGCATTAGAGTATTTAGCATTCATAAACTTAGCCCATAAGCTAGTATTCTTCTTCATATTCCAGGCCAATTTGATGTTAGAAGCTTCTTTGATATACTCCAAATTTTTTACTCCTAATCCACCTTCTTTTATAGGAAAACAGATAGCATCCCACTTGATCCAATGAAATTTTTTCCCATAATCTTTATTTATTCCCCAAAAGAATGAACTAATCAATTGAATAATTGATTTAATCACCAATTTAGGAGGCTGTAAAGCAAATAAAGTAAAGATAGGGATATAATTTAGAACAGATTGGATCAGAATGACTCTACCAGCTAATGAAAGAAATTTGGACTTCCAACTCTGAATTTTGGAAGCAATAGAATGAATAAGAGACTCAAAGTACATAGCTTTCATTCTTCCTTTGAACAGAGGGCAACCAAGATAGCTCATATTGCCATTAGAAAATTTGAAACCTGTGCAGGCTGCAATACTGGATCTGATATTCACAGAAGCTTTAGAGCTTAAAGAGAAGCAACATTTCTCTTTATTAAAAAGTTGACCTGATTCCTTCTCATAACATTCAATAAATTTCATTAGGTTTTTAAGACTGTGCTTTGTACCTCTTGAGAAAATAATTAAATCATCAGCATAACCAAGATGGCTAATTAAAGGACATCCTCTAGGGTGAGAGAAAGGAGAAATAGAACCTGCCAACATCTGCTTATTCAATCCTCTGCTAAAAGCTTCAGCCATGATAATAAAAAGGCTTGGGGAAATAGGATCCCCTTGCCTAATTCCTCTGGTAGGTTGAAAGAATCCCATAGGCTGCCCATTGATAATTATAGAAAACCAGGTAGAAGAAATGCATCTCCAAATTAAATCAATAAAAGTCTCTGAGAATCCAAAAGCTCTTAGTGATTTAATTAAAAAATGTCATGAGGTTCTATCATATGCTTTAGCCAAGTCAAGTTTCAAAACCACATTACCTCCAGTAGATTTTCTATCAATATATTGCATCATCTCTTGAGCTAATAGGATGTTATCAAGAATGTTTCTCCCTTGAACAAATCCTGATTGATTACAAGAAATAATTGAGGAAAGCATAGGGCTAAGCCTGGAGTTAATAATCTTGGTGATTATCTTATAACTAAAGTTACAAAGACTAATAGGTCTGTAGTCCTTGCAGAACATAGGTCTATGAACTTTAGGAATAAGACAAATCTGAGTAGAACTCCATGATTTGGGAATGTCAGCTCCTAAGAAAAAAGCTTGGATAGCATTCACAAGATCCTGCTTGATTATATCCCAACACTGCACATAGAAGTATCCATTATAGCCATCACATCCAGCTGAGCTATTCTGATTCATAGCTTTAATAGCATTCAAAATTTCAGCTTCTTCTGGAATAGAAATAAGAATACTATTCATCTCCTCTGTCAATAACTTTGGGATAACTTCAAGAAGCCCATTATCTTCAAGAGGACCTGCAGAAAACAAATTTGAAAAATAAGAAATAAACTGGTTAGCAATGTCTTCTTTAGTCTCTTTGATTATCCCCTCATCATCTTTTATAACATGTATGCCTTGTCTTCTTCTATTACTTTGCACCTGAGCATGATAAAATCTGGTGTTTCTATCTCCATTACTTATCCAATCACCCCTTGATTTCTGAAACCAGAACAATTCCTCTTTGGCCATAGCAGCATTGAGGTCTGCCTTGGCTTTTGAATATAGCTGCCTTTGAATTCCACTATTATCAAATTCTAACTTCAGCTCTTCTTGAAGTAACTTGTCCTCCATAATGGAAATTTCTTCAAAAACATTTTTAAAAACCTCTTTATTCCAGCTTTTTAAAGCTGCTTTCAGTCTTTTAAGCTTGAATGAAAATATCTCCATATGCCTACCTGTAGCAGCTACTGCCCAAGAACTTTGGACTAAGTTGATAAAACCATCATGAGTACTCCACATATTTAGAAATCTAAAAGGTTTAGAGGAGGAATCAAACTGACTTTGAATGGATAGTAATAAAGGACTATGATCAGAACAGTTTCTGTGCAAATGAGTAATAGAGGAATTAGGAAAATAGTCCATCCAGGAAGGACTAACCAAGCCTCTATCAAGTCTCTCAAACATCATATTACCATTGATACTTTTAGCCCAAGTGAATTTAGAACCATTATACCCCAAATCCTGCAATGAACAGCTAATCAAGCAAGAGTTAAACTCAGAAGCACCCCCAAGATCAATTTCAGCACCCCCAGCCCTTTCTGTGCTTGTACTAACTATATTGAAGTCTCCCATTACAATGAGAGGATAGTCATTACACAGAGAAGAACTATATACTAATAATGCAGTGCAATGTTTATAAACGGTTAATATTAAGCAAAAAAAAGCCACAAATCAAACCCCATATATGTTGACCCCCCCCCCCACACACAAAGCAATGCTAACACCCATACAAATTTTGAAATGGAGCCAAAATATCACTCAAAGCCACTAACACCCAACAAATTGCTAAAATATAAGTCAATCAGTAGAAGTTATAAAATATCTTACAGTGAAGTGTATATTAACTGTAAAGAAAAATAGAGGTTATATATTTCAAATGAAATATTGAAGATTTCTATACCATAACAAATCAATACTACAACAGCAGTCTCTGCAGATCTGGGTACACACAGCTCTCTCAAAGGTGATTCCTGAGCTCTGGCAACAATTACCACCATTATTATCGGTACTGGGTTCATTAAACAACAAAATCAATAAAACAAAATCATTAATGTCAAAATTTATACATTTCAACAAATTTCATTCCACTCCAAAAGTAATTAACTCAATGAAAGTTTATGTGCTTAACAAATAGTTCTGTAAGAACATATATAAAAGTAACATTAGTAATACAATTAAGCAAGAAGGCAAGAGAATTAACAGAAAATGTGGCCTATTATCCTTATATTTATTATTATTAATGTCAGAATTTATAAAAAGGTGGAAATGAATCAAAAAGTTAAAAGTTCTGACGCACACATGGAAGTAAGGCATTCAAGAAGCCCTGGACACAATTTAGACGAAAACCAATTTTCTCAATCTACTTTAAGAAGAGAAAACCAATTTTCTCAATCAGAGAGAATGTAGGAGTGTCGAAAAGTACCTTAGAGCGAGAGAAAAAGAGGTCAACAATGGGATCCCATGTGGCCAACAATTCTTGGAATTGGAAACTTTCCTCGATTAGTGCGTGCATACTATCCGTTCCACAAATTCAGAAATTTTCTTGGACCGTAGAACCATCATTGTGAAGAACCATATGTAAACTCAATATCAGAAACTACCAATAAGTTACTCGCTTTCACAAACTCGCGCACTTGTATAAAACATAAAATAACCAATAATCAATACCACGCACAATGTAAAATATTAAAAAATAATATCGGGTACTCTGATGATAAATTGGAATGGAACCCACACTAACCAAATTACAAACAGTTAAATTCCTCCCATTACTTTGAATACATTAAATGAATCTTGAAAATAACATCAAAGTTCAGAAAAAATAATATTAAAATAAATATCAGGCCACACAAACTATAGCACCAATTACATTGAATGAAACAAACCAAAACCCAACAAATGACACAGTTTGCCTGGACCTTACTTCAAAGTACTTAAGTCCCTTAATACACACCTAAACTACACCCCAACACCAAAAGGCTCTGTCTGAGAATGTACAAATACCCCCCCAACCCCCACCATGTTGTACCTGAACCAACTATAGCAATTGTTGTACCTTAAGCATCTATTCTAAGTGTTGTTCATGAACCATATGTTCTAAGTGTTGTACCTGGACCAAATCTAGAGTATGCCATTCAACATGAACATTAGATATTATAATAGACGCAAATTAGATATTATTGTTTTAGTTATCGAAAATGAGGAGCAATAATTTTTCATTAAGGTTGACTATTAATACCTGAGCAGTTCAATATTAATTGTACTTGTTAAATGTGGGTTATAGGTGACTTTCATTCACCATTTCCTTAGGATAATATATAGCTATACAGCTATGCCAATGGAAAACTACTTCAAGAGAATCAAACATGCCTGAAGTAGTCTTGACTTTTTATAATTCCACAATTAATAATAGGTCGGGATCATAATAATACAAAAATAAAATAATAAAAAAGGTCCTACAACTGATTCATTTATGAGTTCATGCCCTTAAAAATATAATATTAGAAGATCCATTTCAGGTAAATAAGAAAAAAAAACTACAAAACCATAAATGAAGAAAACTTTAGCAAAGAACATTGAAAATTTGAACCCTTTACATTTGACCATAAGTAGCAGTTGTAATGCTTAAATAATCATTGATACCATCGTTTAAAAATGAATAGCTTCCATTACTTTAGATAAAACATGAATTATAAGGCCGAAATTACAGTGGGATAAAAATTATCGCTAAGAAAATCAACTTGAATAGACTAAAGAATCACAAATTCATTAATAACAAAGAAATTTAGAAAGAAGCAAGCGTATAGACAAAAAAAATGCAACACTCTGTTCAGTTTTGAGTACATTTGTCAATGAAAACTTAAAGATATAACTATAAACACCATTACTATGTTCGTTCTTTAATCACAAAAAAAATTTGTGCATAAATATTTTTAAAACATCCATGTATTACTTTCGAGTAATGCATAAAAGGAACTATTGTGTCACACATAGAACATCTAATCAAGAAAGAACTAAAGAACACTTACAAACTGAAAATTATAGATACCATATATACCTGTGCAAAGGTCAGATTTTGCAAAACAACCTAAAATCAGTATAACATAAGCCCTAAAATCGATATACCCTAAAACCCAAAACAATTTGCAACATTAGAATTCAAAATTTGCATAACTACTCATGAATTTTTTCAAGAAATACCAAACGTCATGAATGTTATTAGGAAATACAAAACTGAAATGTGCATACCTTGGGTTGGAAGAAAAATATCTACAAATTAGCACTACAAAAGTGTAAACGAATTATTAGAAAAGTAAAACAAAAACAAAAATAAAAACATAAACATAAAGATTAAATTTGATAGAGATCGGACATGTGTTTCGAATGATCAGGCCCAAAATCGAATTTTCAAACCTAATAAAAAATAAACACCATAATTAAAATCAAAGCCAATATCAAAAATTAAAAATCATAAAAAAATTGATCCTACTCAAACCCACAAATGAACCCTAACTGATCCGCTTGGATCTGCATAAGCCCTCAAATTTGTACCCTAAAAGCCTTAACAAAAAGAAATTGAAACCTGCAAGAATTAACATAAGAAACCACATGGATCTAAAAACTGTTTGTGAGTGTGCAATTGTAAGAGTGGGGGAGAAATTAAAATGGAGGTTATGTGCGTAAGATAAAGGAAAACAGGAGACCAAAGGTTACCTAAGGGAGGCAGCAACAATGGACTGATGTGTGCGAGGGTGTGGAAAGAGAAAGGAATAGGTTTGTGTTGAGGAAACAAAAGATAATGAAAGGCGTGTCATGAGAAGGTGTGTATTTTGGCGTGTGTTTACCAAAATAGCCTTCTCTTTGAATTAAAGTGAAAGGGGGGAATTAAGTAATGAGAAAGAAAAGAGGGGAACCCAAAATTTTCAAGGGCAAAATAGGCATTGTATGATAAAACCATGTTGTGATGTCATAGTTGTATCTTATGACATACATAAGTTTTCTACTTTATTATTATATATATATATATATATATATACATATACTAATACGACACCTCACCAGTCACAACTGCGGTGCATGCATACTCCGCTGTCATGTTCTGATACATCATGTCACTATATAGAAGACTAATGATTCGGTGTCTCTCACAAATCGTATAACAAAACACAAATATATTGGAGACGAGCATACTCCCCAGCCAAATGGGTTACACACATACCTACGCTCCCATTCAACAGTCGAAACTATCATATACACCGATAGCACGTGTCCAAGGTCCTATGCTCAGGG
The DNA here is from genome assembly GCA_949130495.1 of Sambucus nigra. NCBI lineage: Eukaryota > Viridiplantae > Streptophyta > Magnoliopsida > Dipsacales > Adoxaceae > Sambucus > Sambucus nigra. The sequence continues at coordinate 406,675,735 of OX422208.1, read as the reverse complement.
TACGAATCTAAAATCCCTCCCAATTGGGCGCACAAGGATAAGACCGTCCACAACGCGAAACCTCCACCCTAATAGCAAGCAACATAGGTATGTCATACATACAAATAATAATATAGGTATTCATCACACCTATATAAATATAACATCCATAAGGCATTCACACAACCATATGACAATTCCCATACGTAGTATTTTTATCTATCAAATCCTACGTATTAAAGATTATGACTTTACTTCTTTATTTTATATTCCCAAACCTCACTCACTACTCGAAGATTAAATAAGTATTCCTTAACCTAATTCAGTAGGTAAATGTCTACACCCAACTTGTCCTTGTCATCAAAACTTCCAAAATTCTATAAATTAAACTCATCTTTAATTAGGTTTAATTCTCCATAACCCTTAATTCATTCTTAACCCTTCACTCTATCTCTTAGGGTTAACCCCACCTATTCCTAAGGTCATACCGGTAATTAATAACTCTCTTACTACTGGTCCCAACAGTAAATTATCATTTATCCAATTTAAATCCCAAGTAACATAAGTCTCGATAATAACTCGTTTAATTAACACTCGTTAATTTCCCCTCATTTAAAAAATCCTAAAACTAATATTAATCCGGGTCTTACCTATGACCTACTGCCCTTCCCTAAGTCCCATTATGTTTAATAATAATCACAAACAATTTCTAAAATTTTGGGGATTAAATCAATAATTAAAAAGAAACAACTTCATCTTTTTTGGGGAGGTCGATCGATCGATGGTCCTGGGTCGATCGATCGATCACCCAGATATCAACCCAGATTCTGCAGTTTTTTTATTCTACGGGTTTTGTACTTTTTAATCATAAAAACATTTATCAAATAATGCCAAACTCCCCAATATTCATTCCATATTATAAACCAAGATATATAAATGATTTCTAATAATCAAACCACCTAACATCATCAAGAAGGTTGGATTTAAAACATACTATTTCCAGAAAAACTCATATTTTATATTTATCCATGAACATCATATAAACTCCAATTTTTCTTCACGAAATGATTCCCAATTTATTCTCATGAAATCTAGATCATATACCATCATATATGGATAAGTTCTAACGCATCCAAAATCATTTAAACACCATTAACATGAATCAATTTACTCAAATTCCATTTTATTCTCAAGAACTCTAATTTTTGACTTAATCATCAATAAGAGTGTAAATCCCAGATTTATTCATAAGATAATAAAAAATTCACGGAGTTTATTCTATACTAAAAAGAGATCATTCCTAGATAATGTCCATTTCAAAGATCCATTTAAAATTATTACAAATTTGTCTTTGTTCATGCAACTTTTTCAGAATTTTCCTAACTATCCTAACATGGACAATATAAAAGCTATGAGTGCAATAATTAATCACTTGTGTGGGTACCCAGAATTAATACCATGGGCCTAGATGAGTAGCCCAGTTCTGGCGGCCCAAAGTCTAGGCCCCCCACCTCTTATTTTGATTCGGTCTCTTCCCACGTTCCCCTGAAGGGAAGTTATAGGAAAGATGGAAGACGTGGGGGAACCCATCACACCCACTCACCTAAATGTACATGTATATATTAAACCCTAGGTTCGGGGCAAAAAGACAGGTTGTATTCTCCGTAATCACTCCTCGGAGTATATAGAAATAAAACCAACTGCACCACCGTGGACGTAGGCACTTCTTTACTGAACCGCGTACATCCTTTGTTGTATGATTGTCATTTTACATTCCTTTTTCTTACTTGGTGATTGCCTTTCTCTTATCTATTTGTGTTGCATAATAACTGTCACCACAATTGGCGCCGTCTATGGGAAGCGTTCATCTTTCCCTGAGAAGAGCCCACACCAAGAAAGGAGTTTAAAATGTCTGGTCACAACAGCAATGCCCTCCAGGCAGGGGATATTCAAGAACCACCTGCTCCTCGCAGAATCAGGTCTGAAGTTCGATGTTCAGATCAGAGGGCTCGCTTGGAAAGGCCAGCCTCAGAAAAAAGCCAGGGACCAGCGAGGTCTACACAGATATCCATATTAATTGATGCATACGAGGCAAGGCTCCACGAGCAAAGGGAGTCTTCTCGCAGGTACGAGGCTGAGAATGCTCGCCTAAAAAGAAGACTGGAAATACTGGAGAGGGAGCTTCGTCCTGATAACAGGAGACGTCCATACCGCACTCCTAGCCCTCAGGCGAGCAAGTCTCGCAGCCGAGGAAGGATCCCTAGGCGAGGATCTCAAAAGGTCGAAGGAGACGAATCAGACGACGACCTCCACGAGCAGCGGGGAAGAGCTCGCCATTACCAGAGCCCTGCTCGCAGCGATGAGAACATACAAAATCTGGTCCGCAGGGAAATGGACCAACATCCTTCCCACCACGGTACAAGATCAACCAGAGAACTCGCAAGGTGAGCTCTCAAAACCCAAATGAAGTCATCCTTCATGAGGGAAATCGAAGAAGAAGAAGCCCCCAAGAAATTTTCCATTCCAAGGTTCAAGATTTATGATGGTAAGACTGATCCCATCGATCACGTCAGGCAATACCGACAGGCCATGACCCTCTGGAATCACCGAGATGCACTTATGTGCCGCATCTTTCCCTCGAGCCTGCATGATGTGGCACAGAAATGGTTCGAAAGACTCCCCCACCGGTCCATCAGAAGTTTCAAATCCCTGGCCGAGCTCTTTACGACCCGGTTCATCACTAGCAGCTCCCATCCCAAAAGGATGGATGCTTTACTGACAATAAAGAAAACGCCTCAAGAGACCCTCTGAGACTACGCGAAGAGGTACTACGAGTTATTCAATAAGGTCGAAGATTGCTCGGAACAAATAGCAGTGGCCTCTTTTAAAATCGGGTTAACCAACTCCTCCCTTTTATACCAGTCCCTGACAAAGAAGGAAGCTATAACTATTGATGACCTAATGGCTCGCATCGAGAAGTACGCTAAGGTGGAGGACATCACCCACCTCAGCACAGGAGAAATCGGTCGAGCTAAACTCACTACCAAGGGAAGTGAGAAAATTGAGAACCAGAAGAAAGAAGGAAAGAACCGGGGCAGAAATGGCCCCAAGAACGGAGGGAACCATGACACGTCGAAAGCATTACAGGCGGTCAACATCGTCTTCAAAGAATCAATTTACAAAGTTCTCGCGAAGATCAAAGACGAGCCATTCATCAAATGGCCCAAGAAGATGGGAGGAGATCCCTCGAAGAGGAACAATGTGTTAAGATGCGCTTTTCACAAAGAGGGAGGACATAAGACCAAGCACTGCAAAGCTCTTAAGTCTCACCTCGAGGAGTTGGCCCAGTCTGGGCATTTGAACGAGTTTGTGGAAAAGAAGGCAGAGAAAGTGGCTACCAATAGGGAGACGAGACCTGACAATGTGCTGGAAGATGACGCTGAACATGAGTTCGCGATAATTCATGGGGCATCTGATGCCAGGCAGATACAAGGAAATTCAGCCCGAATAGAGATGAAGAAACTTACAGAAGTAATGCAGGCTTTTCAGATCGATCCAACAAAGTCACAGTCAGGAAAGCGTCGACGAGCAGAGGATGTCAACTATAACAAGCATATTGTCTTCACGGATGAAGATCTGGTGGGAGTAAGGACCCCACATCATGATGCCCTGATCATTACACTCAGGATAGCCAACTTTGACGTCGATAAGCTGCTCGTCGATCAAGGAAGCTCGTCCGAAGTAATGTACCTCGACCTATTCAGGAAATTGAAGTTAAGCGTCGCCGACCTAAAGGAAGCTACTGTACCTTTGGTTGGCTTCGCTGGAAAAATGACTATGTCCCTGGGAAAGATTGTACTACCAGTGCGTACTGGAAACGTCTCCAAGATGATCGAGTTTTTGGTAGTTGACATCGACTCACCATACCAAGCCATCCTCGACAGGGGATGGCTTCATGCGATGAAGGCAGTCTCCTCTACCTACCATCAGAAACTCAAGTACGTGACCGAACGCGGAGTAATAGAAATCCACGGTGATCAGGCAATGGCGAGAAGGTGCTTTATAGCAGCCATCCGTCCGAAGACAGAGAAGAAGTTCGAGAAGCCTAGCGAGAACATTGAAGAAGTTCTGACACCTTATAAATAACAATTAAAGTATGGGAGACCTAGAGTAGAGGAGACCAGGATCCTCCCCCCCGAGCGGGTCATCAAGGACCTGGTAGAAGTTATGGCTGGAGATGGTGACAGTAATAAAGTCTTCTTGATTGGGGAATCTCTTACCAACCAGGAACAGAAGGAGCTGGCGACCTTGCTGAGGCGCAATGTAGATGTTTTCACGTGGGAACCTTACGAGTTACCTGGAATTGATCCTAGTGGGGTCTGTCATCAACTGCACGTCGACCCCAACTTCAAGCCAGTCACGCAGAAGGCACGACGAACTGCACTCGAGAAGGCTATGGCGATCGAAAAAGAAGTTGAAAAACTGCTGGATGCAGGATCCATACGGGAAGTACAATTCCCCAAGTGGCTATCCAACCCAGTAGTAGTTTCGAAGAGCAATGGGAAGTGGAGAGTTTGCATCGACTTCACTGACCTCAACAAAGCATGCCCTAAAGATAGTTTCCCCCTCCCGAAGATAGACCAACTAGTCGACACCACCGCAGCTCACGAGCGAATGAGTTTCCTGGACGCATACTCAGGGTATCACCAAATCCACTTATATGCCCCAGACCAGGACAAAACAGCGTTCATTACTACAATTGGGTTATACTGTTACACAGTTAAGCCTTTTGGGCTTAAGAATGTAGGGGCAACATATCAGCGGCTGGTTACCAAGATGTTCAAGGATCAGATGGGAGACACCATGGAGGTCTACATCGATGACATGCTCGTTAAAAGCAAGAAGAGGGAGAATCACCTCTCAGACCTGTCAAACACCTTCAAAATTCTCAGGAAATACCGAATAAAACTTAATGCAAGCAAGTGTTCTTTCGGTATCCAGTCAGGAAAATTTCTTGGGTACTTGGTCAATAAGAGAGGCATAGAGGCTAATCCAGACCAGATCGATGCAATCAATAGGGTGCAACCCCCTTGCATAATCCGGGACGTACAAAAGCTCAATGGTATGCTCGCTGCCTTAAATCTCTTCATCTCCAAATCCTCTGAGAAGTGCAAGCCTTTTTTCCAGCTTCTAATGGGGAGCAAAACGATAGAGTGGTGTACAGATTGCTCGCGAGCATTGGTAGAGCTCATGTCCTACTTAAGCTCTCCACCACTGCTTGTCATACCACAGCAAACGAATTCTTTGTACCTGTACCTCTCCGTATCCAGTCACACTGTCAGCTCTGTGCTAATATGCGAGGTTACAGGAATCCAGCACCCCGTTTATTACGCGAGCAAGACCTTACTAGACGCCGAGCAAAGGTACCTGCCATTGGAGAAGCTCGCCTTTATGCTGGTAATAGCCTCGAGGAAGCTGAAGCATTATTTCGAAGCTCATACTATCATCGTCCTTACATCGCATCCCCTTAAGGCAGTCCTAAGGAAAACAGATTTGTCAGGCAGACTGTCCAAGTGGTCAGTCGAGCTCGGTCGATTTGACATCCAATTTAAACCAAGGACATCTATCAAGGGTAAGATCCTTACTGATTTCATAGTCGAATTCACGGGCGAAGGACCCTCCGACCAACCCCAACTAACAAGGCAAACGGAGAACCCAACAAAAAAGAAACCTGGAAACTGTTTATTGATGGAGCCTCCAATTCAAAGGGGGCAGGGGTAGGCATTGTCCTCATAACTCCAGAGAACACAATCCTTGAACAAGGAATCAGGCTTGGATTTATAGCCTCCAACAATGAAGCAGAGTATGAATCTCTAATAGCCGGCCTCCAAAAGGTGCATACTTTGGGAGTAAAATATTTACAGGTGTTCGGAGACTCCCAACTGGTCTCCAATCAGATAAGCAGAGATTACAATGCAAAGAATGAAAGAATGGCAGCCTACCTCGCCTTAGTGAAAAAGCTGATGTCAAACTTTTAAGAGATCAACGTCCAGCAGCTTTCCAGGGGACAAAATAGTCATGTTGATGCCTTAGCAGCCCTTAGTTCGGCAGTTGACTCCGACCTAAAAAGAATCATCCCCATCGATTTACTCACTTGTACGAGCATCGACAGCAATCCACCAAGCATGGAGCAGGTACTCCAGGTGGGGTCAGCCCCCAGCTGGATGGATCCCTTAAGAGAAATTTTAAAGAATGGCACGCCCCCGGATGACAAGAAGATCGCCCACAAGATAAGAGTCAAAGCTGCTCACTTTCACTTATCCCGAGAAGGCAACTTGTATAAGAAATCCTTCTCCGATCCCTACCTCCGATGCGTCCACCCAGGGGATGTCGAGCAAGTGCTACGCGACATTCACAAAGGAATCTGTGGAAGCCACATCGGAGGAAGGTCCCTAGCCTTTCGAGCAATGAAGGAAGGCTATGGGTGGCCATATATGCAAAAGGACTCCGCAGTGTATGTCCGCAAATGCCTGAAATTCTAACTCCACGCTCCTATGGCCCACCAACCCACCAGCGACTTAAAGTCCCTGTCCAGCCCATGGCCCTTCGCCCAATGGGGAATGGACATCGTGGGACCACTGCCTACCGCTGTCTGCAATCACAAATATCTGTTGGTTGTGACTGACTACTTCACCAAATGGATCAAGGCAGAACCCCTGGTGAACATCCGAGATACTGATGTGATAAGGTTCATATGGAGGAATATAATCACTCGGTTTGGAATCCCCAGAACCATCATCACCGACAATGGAACATAGTACGAAAGTGGCTCCTTTCAGAACTTCTGTAACGAACACGGTATCAGACACCAGTTCATTTCGATGGCCTACCCTCAAAGTAATGGCCAAGCTGAGGCTTCCAACAAAATCGTTATCGATGGATTGAAGAAGCGATTGGAGCGAGCCAAAGGCGCATGGGTAAATGAACTACCTCACGTCCTATGGGCATATCGGACCACTCCCCGGCGAGCAACAAGAGAAACCCCATTTTCGCTGACATATGGCATAGAGGCAGTCATCCCACTAGAAGCAGGTTTGCCGATAATGAAGTCCAATCTTATCGACCAAGGCCATAATAATGTAGCATTACTCGCTGAGCTCGACCTAGCCGACGAGCGCCGGGAGCTAGCCCTAGTGAAACTAGCGAGCTACCAGCAACAGCTCGCGAGGCATTACAACAAAAAGGTTAACCTGAGGGCATTCCGAATTGGGGACTATGTTCTAAGGAAAGTCCTAGGCAGCGCAGTGAAACCATCAGACAACAAGCTAGGTCCCAACTGGGAAGGACCCTTTAAAGTAACCCGAGACGAACTACAGGGCACCTATCACTTGGAAACGATGGAAGACAGAGAAATACCACGAGCATGGAACGCAACTAATCTCAAGAGATTCTATTTTTAGATCTTCCTATTGTTTTCTTTTACTATACAAGTGCATTTACCTTATTAATAGAAGTTATTTAATTGGTTACACTCTGATTAGTAACAGCTGCATTTATCGCACATCTTTTTCAAGTAACAGGCACATTGATCACTATACTATAGCAGGGGAATACCCTTCCTCAGGTCATCATCATGAAACACGAAGAACCTCTTAGCATTGCCCCTGGAAATATATGAAGCCCTACAGGGGATCCTTAGGCATTGCGACCAAGTTTTATACTGGTCATCAAAACTCCTTTGATTGAATAAAATCCTGATCGGATGGAACATCCAACCTCAGGTGTGTCCTCGCCAATTGCCCCACTTAGGCCTAAAGAAGTGTGACGACACAACCTATAAGGTAAAGTGATGCACAATGGTATCTCGATATTGTACTGGACTGGGAGGACACTCACATGACAAAACAAACTTAGAAGATTACAAAGCAGTAAGAATATGATGCACACATTTAGTCGGCAAGATTGCCCAAAACACAAACTTTTCATTAATTCATCATATTTACAACAATGGTGATACATGTTTAGTCAGCGAGCTTACCCAAAACATTTACATTATCAAAAAAATAACAACTGGCAAAATCTCAATGGGGGGGAGGCCTCCGAGCGAGATAGTTTGACACTCGAGCTCTTCGCCCATCATCGGGAGCAGGAGCTAACTCTTCCACAACCTCATTTGCATCCGACTCCAATAATTGTCGAGGAATAGCATCGATGGGGATCCATCGATCATCCCTCCGGAAGGGGTTAGGCATCAGGATAGAGGGAGACATCTCATGGAGGTACCAGAGCATCGAGTTCCTCGGGAGTTGCAGCTCCTTCAAGGCACTTAGCCATCCCCTGATAAAAGAAAGATCCTCAAACTCAGACAACCTTGTCGGAGCATCTGACCAACCCTGGTCATAGCCGTCAGCCCACGCTTGCCGAGGACCTTTCTTGAACAAGTGCCGCAACCGGGTGACATCCCTTTGAAGCCCAGCAGCAATCACATAGGCTCGATGGACATCACCACGGAGTTCTTCCATTTCCCTATTTTAAAGTTTTTCCGCTTCCCTATTTCTTCTCCTGGCGCTCCTACCAGCTCGCGGAATGGGTGGGCGAGTGGAACCCCGCGACATAAGAGGAGTAACACTCTTACCAACTCTAGTTCGTGATGATGAGGAACCTTGTAATATTGCTGGAACAGTGCTCGGCGCATGCTCTCTAAGTCGTAAGACTTCTCTCCTGAAGTCCTCATTCTCCTGCTGAAGAACCTCCCCAACTTGGTTGATCTCGGAGGCCTCTAATAGCTTTGTTCTCAGCGCATTGACCTCCTCTTAGACTGAGGCACCAATATCCTCCATCTCTTGGAGCCTATCCTTCAGCTTGGACACAAGTTTAGATTGCTCCTTATACTTCTGATTTCTAGATCCGAGGGATTTGTAAAGTTTAACAAAGGCCTGATGGACTTCAGGACTCACATTGGAACCAAGGGTCCTGTCCAATTGGGAAGTAGCAGGAATGTAATCATCCACATCAACTAACTACAAGCGAGAAAAAGATAAAGAAGAAAAAGAGACAAATCAGTGCGAGCAGAAAATGAGGCCTTTTCATTAATAAAGGATTGGAGTTACATCGAACAGTAAAGAAAAAATTACAAAGCAATCCTAGTAGATAACTAGTTGACAACCTCAGGTGGCCCAGAAGTTGATGGCCCCTTCCCCTTGTCAACATCAGCATGAGCACCGCCTTCAGCAGGGGTAATCTCTGTCCCCACAACTAGAGAAACGTCAGCAGGGGTCGCTTGAGGAGCAGGATCATCAACTGGAGCAAGAACTTCATTCATGATTGGCTTCGGACCTGGGTCATGCTCATCAAATAAGGGAGAATCGATGTCGACGCCAGCAGCTAAAAGGGCCTTGTTCTAGCCCTTCTTGAAGTTTATTTGACTAATATAGCCTATATGAACTTTAGCATCCTCATATGCTGCAGCCCAACCGGAATTGTAAGAGTCCTCCTTGGAAATAACAACCTCAGACTCCTTCTTCTTCTTCTTCTTCTTCTTCTTCAGTTCTTCAGAGAGCAACCTGTTCTCCTCCACGATAATAAGTTTGCTCGAGCAAACCAGGTTGTAGGCCTGTCTCAGCTCCTTCAGATCCTGGACTGCAGCGTCCTTCTCCTTATTGGCAGTTGCAAGAGCTAAGTCGAATGAAATCCGAGCAGCATCAATGGCTTTAAAGCTAGCCTCGATCTCTTTACCCTTCAGCTTCAGGGAAACATTTTCCTTCTCCAGCTCGCTGTTTCTTTTCACCAGCTCATCGCGTGAACGATACAATACGACGAAGTCAGTAACAAACTGCAGAAACAAGAGGGCATCAGAAGAGGAAAATGAGGGAATTCAGAACAACATAGGAGAAAAGGGAAAAACTTTACGAGAGCGAGCCTTTGACTAGCCTGAAGGGCCAACTTCTCCGACCCTACCGCCCTTTGGCGATCAGCCGGGAGAACAGCTCTCTCGAGCAGAGCTGGGGCCAACTGGGGAGAAATTACCACAGAGGCCCCCTCGGGCAGCGCGGACACCGGGACTAACGCCTGCCCGAACTTCATCCTCGCTTCTGTCCTCCTTCTCTCCTCCTCCTTCTCACTCTCCTTCTTCTTCCTCTCCTCTACCCTCTTTTTTTCTTCCATCTTCTTCCTCTCTTCTTCCTTTTTTTTTCTCTCTCTCTCTCTCCCTCACCTGCTCCTCTTCCTTCCTCTTCCTCTCCTGCTGCTAAGCAGAGGACCAGGAACTAGTGGCCATGGCCCCAGAATTAGATTTTTGCTTCTTCGACCTTTATGAAAGGAGCACATGGTCCTCATCATCATCGTCCCTGATCAAGTTCTTCCTTGGAGGAACCATCTCCTCGCTCGAACTGCTGGAAGTGCTCGACGATCCTCGAGCTTCAAAAACCTCCCTACGATCAGAAGAACTGCTACTACTAGAGCTTTCTCCCCGCAAATCACTTACAGCTCCTACAATGTCACTCTCAGAGATATTCTCTTCCTCGTCCAACTGGATAGGACCCAAAACAGTCTCTTTGAATAAATCAAACTATGGGATACTATCCACAAGCCTTGCAATGAAACTGGAGCCAACGTTCTTGTACTCGAGCAGAAAGGCAGCAGACCTGGGATGCTCCCCGTCACCCAAAGGCTCCCTGATATTCTAAGCCTTAACTAATTCTGAGTTACAAACCTCGCTGAGAGCAGGCTCCAAGTTCTTTGACCTCGCTGTTAAAGAAAAAGAAAAGAGGAGTTAGAAGGATCACAAATCAACAAAAGGCAAAACAACAGTACAATGTCTACCTATGTATTCCTCCCCATAAAAGGTAACAAAGAACCTCTCAGACCTCGACCCTTCACATTGGGGAGAAAACTGCCAATTTCTAATAAGGAAACCTTCTTGCCAGTAGTCCTTATGGGAATCAGGTAGATTTATTACCAATACCCCGTCAGGGCTCCTAGCTTTGAGGTAAAGAACACCAGAGCTAGTTCGAGAAAAGGAGTAGCAAAAACAGACCTCGGAGAGCCCTAACCTAGTACCATACAATTGATTTATCCTATGTACGCCATTTACTATTTTCTATACATTGGGCGAACATTGTGCAGGAACAATATTAAAATAGCCAAAAAATGCAAAAATAAATCATTAGGAGGAAAAGTGAGTCCCATCTAGGAAAGCAACAAGACGTGGATCCAGTGGGCATCATCTATGTCCCTAACATTTCTAGGAGGGGAGTCACAACACTCAATATCTACCCACTCAGGGATGTTGTAAAACTTCCTAAATTCAGAGATTGACCTATTTCCAATCTTCGCCATTGGAAAACCCTAGAAAAGCTACAAACTCAAAGAAAAAGTACAAAGAAAGGGCACAGGAAACTTACAAAATAGAAGATCGTTTCAAGCGATGAAGAAGCACGAGCCCAAATAACTAAGAAGCAATGAGAATGGAGATTAAGAGAAGAAGGTACGAAGCGCTAGAGCTCACAGAAAGTAGAAGAATGCTGGAAGGACTGAAGCGACGGTAGAAAAGTGTCTATTCCAACAAACTTTCAAGTTCTGCTAATTATAGTGCACAAGAAACGAAGCGGGTGCCGCCAAAATCAACTTCACAACTTTCGAAGAATTACAAAAAAGCCATTATGGCTAATCATTTAAATTTATTGAGCCCATAAACATGGCCCAATAAACTTAGGGGAAATTATGGGTACCCAGAATTAATACCATGGGCCTAGACGAGTAGTCCTATTCTGGCGGCCCAAAGTCTAGGCCCCCCACCTCTTATTTTGATTCGATCTCTTCCCACGTTCCCCTGAAGGGAAGTTATAGGAAAGATGGAAGACGTGGGGGAACCCATCACGCCCACTCACCTAAATGTACATGTATATATTAAACCCTAGGTCCGGGGCAAAAGGACAGGTTGTATTATCCGTAATCACTCCTCGGAGTATATAGAAATAAAACCAACTGCACCACCGTGGACGTAGGCACTTCTTTGCTGAACCACGTACATCCTTTGTTGTGTGATTGTCATTTTAAATTCCTTTTTCTTACTTGGTGATTGCCTTTCTCTGATCTATTTGTGTTGCATAATAACTGTCACCACAACTTGCCTTTAGATTGCAGGTCTAATCCATTGGGGATGATACTCTGGTTGTCTTTTGGTTTCCAAGAAATGTCTTTTCTTCTCCCATAGAAAGTATCTCAATCTCCCCTAAACCTTTTACTCTTATTTTTGGTGAATGAACCTAATCTCTCTAATCTCCTCACTAATATAATAAAACCCAATTTTCGTATTTACTATTCACCTCCCTTGTAAAATGACCGAAATACCCCTCCTGGGTGTCCTTTCGGTTCCAAAGTGCCCCGAGACCCAAATCAAACACCCAAGTAGACTTTTTCGACTATTTGAACCCTTACAGACACTTTGGCGTAGTAAAAATGACCATTTGGATGACATAATAATATTTTACTTTTATTTCATTTAAATCTAGTCCCGACACGACATACTCACGCGTCCCGACTTAATTATCGAAATTATCGTGCACATAATTCGTGATAATATATAAAGTCATAATCAATTGTAAAGTAATAATCATATATATTACTTTAATAACTAAGTAATATTAAACATAATTCACATATTACTTTATTCTCGAGAAATATTTAAATCCGAATTAATTTCCAATTATATCATAATTAATTCTAATTAATCCCATTTTAAAAGTCATTAAAAATAAGGGGTATTACAGATGCAAACTTCCCCTCCTTATCGAACGTCATCACTCCCTTCATGGGAGATACCTGCATCAACATCTTATCAACCACGTCAAACTCTATAAATCTTCGATTCACTTCAACATAACTCTTCTGCCTGCCTAGAGTTACCCGCATGATACTCCTGATTAACTCGATCTTTGTTGATGTCTCCTACATCGATTAAGGCTAAATAATTTTGTTATCCCCCACCTCTAACCAGAAATAGGGCAAACGAAAAGGTCTCCCAGATAAAGCCTCAAACGGTGCAGTGCCTATAATGAACAGGTATGAGTTGTTATATGAAAGCACTACCAAAGGAAAATACTTCTTGCATCTACCCTTAAAGTACATAATACACATCCGCAACATATCCTCCAACATATGATTCACCATCTCCGTTTGCCCATAAGTCTGTGGGTGATAAGCCATACTTAAATGAATCTCCGTCCCCATCGCCTCCTGAAATCTTTTCCAAAATTGGGACACAAACATCTTGTCCAAATCTGAGATAATATTGAGAGGAACCCTATACAATCTCACTATCTCTGTTATGAACAACTATGCTTAGTGCCCTTTTTATGTAATCCATCCAAATTGACAAGAAATGGATACCTTGGTCAGTCGAATCATAATGACCTATATGGAATCATGACCCCTCTGCAATTGTAATAACCTTGTGATGAAGTCCATCAACATACTCTACCATTTCCATACTAAAATCTTTAATAGATGTAGAACCTCGACTGGTCCTTGATGATTAACCTTCACCATCTGAGAAGTGGTGCATTTGGAGACAAACTCTTCTATATCCCACTTCGTAGCGGCCCACCAATACTATTGCCTCATAACCTGGTACATCTTATCCCCTCCGAGATGTACAAAAGACCCTTGACCCATGCATCTCCTCCATCACTGCGAACCGTAGGTCCTCATTATCTGGAATAATCAACCTCCCATTAAAGTGTAATCCACCCTCATAACTGACTGAGTAAGACTCCGCTCTACCTGCTAATAAGTGCTAAATCCTCTCCTGACAAGATGGATCCCCTTCCTGTGCTTTCACAATACTCAAAATGATCTCAGGTGTGATGGTCATCACTGTTAAATACACCCGGACTACCTCCTCCTGATAAAGTTCCTCATGCTTTGCCTTCCAAACTACTACTAACTACACTGCAGTCATACGACTCAACACATCAGCCACCATGTTAGCCTCTCCCGAACGATACTAAATATTGAACTTACTATGGCGTCCATACACCCTGTATTATGTGCACACACGCACAATTATCATTTTTAAACTCACATGCATCCTAAAAATCAACCACACCTATCATGCATAACCATAAAGTAAAGGTATACTCAATTACCATATCCCAACGTTTCAGTCCTTGGCTCCGCTGGCCTCAAATAATAAAGTATCTCACTGCTTGACGCGTTACATCATCACACATGTAATGCTTATCGTAATAAACCAATGTCCTGGAGGCCAATGTCTCTCAACTTCCAACACTTACTAAGCCTCATGTGTGGGACATATCACAAGTGAACCTGTACAATTATCAGGATTCATTGGACCAAGACACTATAATGGGGCATCCTAAGGTAATGTACTCTTACGGACAAAACCCTACCCCAAAAGCTTCTAAATCTAATCACTCGACTCCCATGTCTCTAAAGGAGTCATACTATATGACTTTCGCACTATCGCCTAGTCCCTAAACATAGGGATCGAATCTAACGAGACAACTATACTATTTGAAGTCTCCTACTCGATATCATACAAATGCGTGTTTAACTCTCTCTCAGTATGAGGCATCACCATAAGAAACCTATCTTGACCTGGAATAGCAACCACAATAGTTCTACTATAACAATCTACTATCTCTCTAAGCGTCTCTAACCAGTCCAGACTCGTATATCTAAAAATGAGTAGATCCACTATTCGAAAAATCATCCCAATGTACACACCCGCTCCCCCGTAGATGGAATGAATGAGAGCCCCACTACTCAACGGTGAATATACGATCATAATAATATCTAATGATATATTCACTAAACCCATCTCACACGTGAATCTAGTGCTAAAAAAAATAGTGTGATGCACCCGTGTCAGGCAATACCCACCCTATGTGCCCATGGATAGGAAATATATCATCAATCGATAATGACGCTGATTGTAAAACTGATCCACGGATGTTATGCACATGCCAAAACTGCAACTGTCCCTGCGGAGGCAATAATGATGGAACTAGTAGTGGGGTTGAAAGTTACGATAACTTCTTCCCTAATTGGGCATCCTACTGCTGACCCCTAGCCCTATTTAGACACACACACACACACACACACCGTATGTGGCCTAATCCCCACATATGAAACATCTCACTGTGAAATATGCCTGCTTATGTCTATGCTAACCCTAACGAGGCTATCCCTATCCCCGACCTTACTAGCCATGATAATGATGACCCTAATGGCCTCCAGTCCGGTTCCCCTAGCCCTGCTAGCCCCGAGGAGCATGCTTCTAACCTTGATGTCCATGCTTGTAAATATCATTACTCGACCTAGGTCTCTTAGATGAGACCTAGGTCGGGTAACGGTTGTTACATGCACTGTTGCCCCTCATCTTACCATGCTATATCATCTCTTCAATCCTCTTAGCCCCCCCTTGATGGAAGTGATGATCTCGACAATGATGCGATGTGATGTTAAATTCATCAGTATAAGTCTGTCCATAAACTTGAGAATTTTCTTCTCATCAGTATTTACCTTGTCTGGCATAAAGTTTACCAGGCGAGTGAATTCCTCCTCGTACTCGGCCACAGTCCGGCTGTCACATCCCAATTTTTAGTGTGACTTAAAGTTTTTCTGATAATATAAAGTTCCAATGCAATTATAGGAAAACAGTTAATGTTTTATTACATCCCAACAAACTAGGTATAATGACTTAGCACTTTATTCATTTCAAGCATAACTGGCAATGAATAATGTTCAAAAACAAAAAAGTACATAGAAAGGCTATATCAGTTGATAAGTGGTAACATAAGTAATAATAACGAGTTTGCCGAATTTACTGCTGAAATTTCATGAGTATATGACAGATAGAGATAGACGCGACGATGTACCAAAGTTTGCGGGGTCGTGGGGAATGTTGCCTTCCTTATGCTCAGGGCCCATCTAGAATTTTTTTAAAGAATAAGAAAAAATTGCCCAGTTAATCATTCTAATTATATAATAATTTTGAAAGAAATAATGCTTGAAGATTAATTGCATTAGAAGTACATAAGAATTTGGATTCAATAGTTCATCTTAAATAAAGCATAACAACACATGAGGATATTGCTAAAATTAGAACTATCGGTCTAGAATGATTAATGGTTGTGCATGGTTTCTAAAACAAATAACCCATAATTATCTGTTAAAGAGGCTTTAGGCGAATAGACGTACATACAACAAATGGATCAAAATAATTGAAGATAATGTAACCATGCTAAGCCAATACTAAGAGAGGCATCTATATGGTAAGCGTAAACTAGGCACTCAATACCCTGAGTCCTACAGGCCAAATAATACTGCCAATGGTATAACAGTAGTCTATTCCCTGGTTATAATGTATGCTATAATAGAATAGGTTCAATAAATCAGATTAAATGATACCAGTGCATAAAAATCAACATAGGGTTTAAAATCGAATCATATGTAACGTAATTTGAATTGCACAAATGAGTTCATAAATGAGAATAAAATAACTGGGGCTATTACATAGTGATATCAACAATTGACATAATCAAAAGCATTGAGTGAAATAATATTAAATAAGAATCATCTACCTGTTAGGGATTTTAGACTATGGCTCGAGTTGAGTTTGTTTAGTACTGGGGTCCAAAAGGGTCAGAAATTTAGAAAATAATTTAAGTAAGATCGAGTTTTGAAATACCATGGTGCTTATAAATATAGTCGTGTACAAAAATAATTGTCCAGGGGGTAATATATGAATTAATCTTTTGGTTAATTACACCTAAACCTTATGATTTTGAATTAAGTGGAAAATAGACTTTTTTGTTCATATAAGTGTAAAAAATCATTGGGTGAAATTTGAGGTAAAAATTAAGAAGTTAAAAAATATCAGGGGTTTATGTGCAAAATATCGTTTGGAATTTTAAAATCAAAGTTTGGTGTTTTTTCGAATTGGCTTTCTCGCTAACCAAACAGGGTGATGTAATATACCATTTGACCAGAAAAATAAAATAAAAATTTTGAATATTTTTTTCACAATTTTCTTATTTGGCACGCACCCTCACGTGCTAAGTCAAACCTCCCACGCGATGTGGTTGACCTCACTTGTGCGCGTATTGACCACTTCATCTTCAACATTTAAAATTTTGACTTTAGGGTTACAAACTTTGACCTTCGATTAAATACAGTACACGATATCTTTTTTGGATGATTCAAAAGCCATACTTTTTGATTTTTCATAAGGAATTCAAAAATATAACTTTAATAGATCAAGGTAAACTGTAGCCTCATTTCCATGTTCTGTAAAATTGGAAATAATTTAGTTCCATTTTTGTGAATTTATAGTAGAACTCGATATATGGCTGTAATAAGTTTTTGTTTCTGTATATTTTTAGAGTAACATGGTTTTGGTTTGAGGTCTCAATTTATAGTATAACAGAAGAATATGGGTTTTGAAATCTCTACTTTCGAAATTGAAAATTTGGACTTTAAAGCTTATAACGATTCCATAGTCAAATTAAATTTTGCACCTGAGTTCTCTAGGGTCTAACGACAAATACTCCCACATTGAAATCGGTTCAAGGTCAGAAATACATAATTCACAATTGAAGCTCAAGATTTAATGGTGTTTTCTGACTTTTGATCCTGATCAGGTAATTCTAAGTGAATTACTACATGTGGAAGCATAAATAGAACCTATATAAGTGCATATTTTTTTTTCAAAAAGAGACAGTACCCCCACACGTTTTATTTATAATAATATAATACAGAAAAATCCTCTCCGTAGCTTACAAACCCTGAAACTTACCTAAATCTAAAGGTTGGGCCCAATACTCTAGATTGAAAAATAAACTTGAAGCTTTATAAGTATCCCCATTATAGCATAAGAATACTTGAGTAATTTAAATTTGGGATTTTATATTAATCCCATTTATAATTTCTTGGTCCTTATTCTAAGTTGGGGGATATTTTATCTATTAATGATTATATTACCTTTGATTAGTCTAGCAAGATTGTTAAATGACCAATAAAAGCAAGAGTAATTTGCTAGAGCATCACTTGATGCTAGAATATCAACTACTGAGTTATGTTCTCTCCATATGTGATTGGTTTGGATTTGGTTTTAAGTAAGTCTTTGGATGTTGTTGATGATGGCTATAGAAGACCAAGGAGGCTTTGCTTGTTTTTTGATCATTTTAACTAGGAACATGCAATCAGTTTATATAATAGCATTTTGAATGTTTAAATGATTTAAAAGATTAATACGTTCCTCTAAAGCCATAACTTCTGACATGAAAGAAGATTGGGAACCAATTGCCTTTTGAAATTCAGGAATAAACAATCCTTCAAAGTCTCTAATAATTCCACCTATTCCACTAGGACCAGGGTTGCCTTTTGAAGCTCCATCTATGTTTAACTTAAAATAATAAACATGAGTTTTAATACAACAACATTTAATCATTTGAATTTGCTTTGGTCTAATTTTGATGTTAAATCTTTGAGTTAATCTGAACTCTTTATAGTCTATTTTATCATGAATTAACAACTAGACATAATATCAGAAGCTAAGGAAATAACATTTTCAATAATAATGTGGGAGGAAGTAGTAATATTTTCAAAAAAACTTTTATACCTAGCTTTCCATAGTTCCCAAAAGATAAATTTAGGCATTATTGAATAGAGTATTCTATGACAACCTTTTTTGATATTATACATCCACCAAGATAATAGAATATATTTAGAAGAATAATAATTAATATTGATATCAAATAGAGTTGAGAAAAATGACAAAACCTCTTTAGCTATCTAACACTCAATCAATACACGATGGCTATTGTCTTCATTAGCATAACACAACCTGCATATTGGCACCAGTCTTATGCCTATTTTTTGAATTTCAGTTTCAAATGGAATTGCATTTTGGAGTAGCTTCCAAATGAAGTTTGAAATTTTCATGGGGCATTCTTTCATCCAGTTATTTTTCCAAGTAAAAGATAAAGGCATGTTATGTCTATAGTTATTATAGGCAGTCTTGAAAGAGAATTCTCCTGTAGGAGAAGGAATCCATATTTTATGTTCTTCTTTGATATTTTCTTCTGCTAAATCTTTTATAGCTGTAATTCTTTTGGATACTTTAGAACCACTTGTCATTGATAAGCCTTTGTGATATTTATTTCTTAAAAAAGTGTCCAAAAGGCCTGATCAAATTTGAATTTCCAGTATAACTTAATACTAGAGGTTGTAATGATGAGATCTAGGCTTTTAAAATTTAAGCCTTCTTCTTCATAAGAAAAGCATATAAATCATACAATTTAAGCCATTGAAATGGCTTTTCTTTGGAGGGGCCTCCCCAAATAAATTTACTCAAAATGTTATTAATTATTTTAATAAATGATTTGGGAGGGTTAGAGACAACAATAGTGTTGATACTAAATTTTGTCCGCTGACATGGACCAATAACTTGAAGACACGTGTCAACCTACATGGAAAATACAAATACTTTAGACGAGCAACTCAGGCTCCCCGAGAAACTTAAGCGTACCGAGCAACTCAGGCGCCCCGAGCAACTTAAGCGGTCCGAGCTACTTAGCGTGCAGAGCATCCAAATCAAGAGAATCAAAGGACAGCTACGCATTAAATGCGCATTATTATCGTAAAGATGTGTATGTCTACTAGATAATAGCGCATTATACTTTCATATGTACAGCCTCAAGGCTATAAATACATTGTAACTTCCTCATAAGAAGGGGACTTTGGATCTCTTGGTAAACCTATTATCGAGATTAAAAAAAAAACAGTCAGCAATACAAAACAGTAGACGTAAGCCATTTTCATAAGGCTGAACCACTTTAAAAATCCTTTGTCTTGTTTATTCATTTTTATCTGTGATTAATTAATTAGATATAATCTATTTTTTTACATCAAAAGATTGGCGCCGTCTATGGGAAACGACTGTACTTAACATTTTTCACCAAAGCAATTCATTATCTATGGTTGATGATCCGAAATTCAGTAATCGAAACACTGGGTCCCTCCAAACCTTTCTACTCCCCCAAATATTCAAGATCTGGCTGGCATAATAGCTAATTTAACCCAAGGCCAAACGACCATGCAAGAAACCATGCGTCAACTTATACAAATTGTTCAAGGTGGAGTGCCGACCCAATCAGGACAACGAAGTGTTCGGAGAAATACCCATTTGCCATCTTCAAGAACTAGAAAAATGTTATTCCCATAGGTCTCTCAATCTAGACGTACTGACTCATATCCAACTGAGAGATCTAGTGATCCTTCGTATCAACCTGGTCGGACCTCATCAGTATGAGTTACAGACTCTCAATGGAACATCACTCTAACGCTGGAAAGGACTAGCGCTCTAGAAAGGTTGAGTAGGGTCTCTCCTTTTGATCGATTGGGCCCTAGAAGGAATCAAAGTCCTCCTAGGATTGCGTTGAGGAACTCTTAACAACCATCCGACCTAAGGGAAGGCTCTGTCCAATCACAACCACCAGCCCGTATTGAAAGATCCCAAGAGGAAAATTCAACGCGATCACTTGCTCGAATAAATAGGCCCGAGGTGGGAAACGATGCATGGAAAGGCTTTATTCAAAGGTTGGAGGACATATTAGGGGAAATGGCTAAGGCCAAGAATCCTCTACAAAGAACTTTTATCCAAGGGACACCATTCGTACAGGCAATTGTGGATTTTCCCACACCATTAAAATTCAAAGCTCCTATGGTGACGCCTAAATATGATGGAAAAACTAACCCTATCCTTCATATAGAATAATACCAAGCTGCTGCCGATATCTATGCGGTTCCAGATGAGATGATATGTAAGGCGTTTTTAGGAACTCTCACCGGATCAACCCAGATATGGTACAACAATCTTCCTCGGGGGAAGATCGCAACTTTCCTTCAGCTGGAAGAGATTTTCATAGGGAATTTCTGTTTTGGAGCAAAACCAGTTAAACGAGTAGCACACTTACTGAGTGTTAGACAAAAGCTAGAAGAAAGTACCAGGGACTACATTACTCATTTCAATAACGAGAAACTTAAGGTCATTAATTACGAGGAGAAAATAACGATTACTGCTCTGATGAGTGGACTATTACTAGATAAGTTGTACTATACGTTGGCCAAAGATCCACCTAGGACCATGGAAGAACTGATGGCAAAGGAAGCCAAGATCATGAACGCTGAGGAAACCATGGCTATGAAGAAGAATACAGACACCAAGGAGACCAAGGTAGAAGCTGGTAAAACCGAGAAGAAGGATCAGAAGAATAATGGTGGCAATAAGCAGTCGAAAGGCAAACAAGTGCTGGAGCAGATGAGGAAGTATGGAAATTATACTCCCTTGAAGGTAGATATAAATCACATTCTGGAAGAAATTAAGAACAACGAGGAGGTATCCTGTCCAGGGAAAATGAAGGCGGACCCTGACAAAAGGGACAAGTCCAAATACTGCGAATTCCACAAAGACCATGGTCACACGACTAAATGTTGCATAGCTCTCCAGAATGAAATTAAAGCACTCACTAGGCAAGGAAAATTGGCTAAGTATGTTGATCACCAAAATGGTGGAAAGACCAATGACCGAGGAAGGCAAAGATCTAAGTCTCCTCGCCGAGTAAAAGAAGATAAGAAGAGAGATCATGAAGATGATCCAGAAGATGACCCCGATCTCCTCAAAAGACCAAGATAACCAGAACGCGAGGTACTTTCAATCCATTTTGGGTCATTTGAACATAATATTATTACAGGTGGAGATGCAGGAGGTGGATATCTGACTGCGGAGAGGAAATCTTACCTCAATGAGGCTCAAGCTTGCTCGTACATACAGCGAATAAACTTGGCTGAAGATGATCGTCCGAGGAAGGTGAATAAGGACAAACTGGTCATTGGTTTCTCTAAAAATGACTTGGAAGGTGTACTATATCCTCATGATGACCCATTGGTGATCAAGATGAGAATGAAAGAAGTGGTGATTTCACGGGTACTAGTGGACAATGGTAGCTCTGCAGACATCATGTTCTACCCATGCTTTGATAGTTTGAACCTGAAGTTAGCCCAGTTGGAACCCTATCATAGGCCCCTCCTCGATTTTACTGGCGAAAAGGTTTTTCCAATTGGGAAAATCAAGTTGGATATGCTTATTAGTACTTGGCCCGCTTGTCGAACAGAAAGAGTACACTTTTTCGTAATGGATAAAAATGTCCAATCAGCTTATAATATCATCATGGGAAGGGTAGGTTTGAAGAAGTTCAAGGCAGTACGATCTACTATACATTAATATTTAAAATTCCCAACCAACTTTGGAGTGGGAGTTGTGAAAGGTGACCAGAAAGTAGCTCGGAAATGCTAATATTCATCTGCCGAACATGAGGAATGCGAAGAATTTAGGAACAAGGCTACTACTTATCAAGTGGATGAAATAGAAGATGCAGAGATTGAAACATTAAACTTGAGAGACGAGTCTCAGATCATGAAGGTCCAGGTCATGGAAGCTACCGAAAAGATCATTTTGGACTAGGAGCACCCAGAACGAACAACCCAAATTGGTGCGTCATTGGATGAATCATTAAAACAGGAACTGGTAGCATTTCTAAGGCACAGAAAATAGACTTTTGCATGGAGTCATGAAGACATGCCATGGATAGACCCGAATTTCCTGTGCCACGAGCTCAATGTGAACAAGGAGGTCAAGCCAGTGAAGCAGCGAAGAAGGGTGTTTAGCTATGAAAAGAACCAAACTATACAGGAAGAAGTAGAGAAATTACAGAAATCCTTTTTTATTGAGGATGTCAAATTTCCTGATTGGCTAGCAAATGTGGTGATGGTAAAGAAGAAAAATAACAAGTGGAGGATGTGTGTAGACTTCACTGATGTTAATAAGGCATGCCCAAAGGATCATTTTCCTTTGCCCCGAATCGATCAACTGGTGGATGCTACCTCGGGGCATGAGTTGTTGAGTTTCATGGATGCTTATTCTGGTTACAACTAGATTAAGATGAAACCTGAAGACAGGGAAAGTACCCTTTTTTATCACCCCAAGGGGAACTTATTGCTATAATGTCATGCCTTTCGGACTTAAAAATGCAGGTGCAACATATGAGCGGCTGATGAATAAGGTATTTTCAGAACAAATCAGTCATAACATGGAGGTCTATGTTGACGATATGCCGGCGAAGAGCAAGAAATCTGCTGATCATCTAGTTGACCTAGGTCAGACCTTTGATCAACTAGAGAAATATCAAATGAAGTTGAATCCCACCAAATGCATATTTGGGGTGCGAGAAGGTATGTTTCTCGGATATATTGTTAACCAGTGAGGTATTGAGGTGAACCGTGAGAAGATCAAAGCCCTATTGGAACTATGATCTCCAACTACGAAGAAGGAAGTGCAAAGTCTCACAGGGCGAGTTGCAGCACTTAACAGGTTTGTGTCACGATCAACAGACAGATGCCTCCCATTCTTCAAAACACTTCGAAAAACTTTTGAGTGGAATATTGAATGTGAGGAGGCTTTTCAAGAGTTGAAGAAATATCTGGAGACTCCTCCATTGTTATCTACACCAGTGATGGGAGGAAAACTATACTTGTATCTAGAAGTTTCAGAGAATCCAGTTAGTTCGACATTGATAAGAGTGGAGGATGGAGTAAAAAAATCGGTTTACTACACCAGCAAGGTCTTTTGAGGAGAAGAAATCAGATATCCTAGGTTTGAGAGGTTGGCATTAGCATTGATCGAAGCAAGCAGAAGGATGAGGCCATACTTCCAGACTCATACCATTGTTGTGTATACTGATATGCCATTAAGGCAAGCTCTGCATAAACTGGAGAAATCAGGAAGATTGATGTACTGGACAGTAGAACTTGGTGAATATGATATAGTTTATGAGCCTAGATCGTCGCTCAAGGGGAAGGCAGTAGCTAATTTTATCGCAGAGTTTACTCATTCTGATACCTTAGAAGAGCAGGAGTTTAATACAGATCAACCCGTGGATGCTGCGGGATCATCAAATTTAACCCTCGACCAACCTCCATCCGTAGACGATCAAGATAAGATCATCAACGGACAACGATGAGTGTTGGGGGAAGAAAAAAGGAAGCATCAAATATTCCACCGAGGAGCTATGTCTAACCAAGAGTTTAATAATGAAGTACCTATATGGAATTTGTATGTGGATGGCTCTTCGTGCACTACAGGTAGTGGAACAGGATTTGTTTTAACTAGTCCTGATGAGATTGATATAGAATATGCTCTATGTTTTCAGTTTAAAGCCTCCAATAACGAAGCTGAATATGAGGCTATGATCATGGGGCTAAGTTTAGCTAAAACCATAAAGGCAGAGCAGGTCGTGGTGTTCAGTGATTCACAATTAATTATAAATCAAATTCTCGAATTGTATGCAGCGAAGGGAGAACTAATGGTCAAGTATCATGCAAAGGATATGGAGGTTATTTCGACTTTTACCACAGTTCAATTGATCAGAATACCAAGATTGGAGAATGCAAGAGCCGACGCCCTAGCTCGTCTAGCATCAGCAACACGCACCGAGCTACGAAGAACAATCCCAATAGAAAACCTGGCTGGTCGGAGCATAGATAAACACTTGATGATGAACTTCATTACCCTCGACTTGGGACCATCTTAGATGGATACCATCAGGGCCTATATTGAAGAAGGGACTTTGCCGATTGATAAACTCGCAGCCAAGAAACTGAAGTTTAAAGCTGCTCGTTACGTATTAACCAGTAGCATTTTGTATAGACAAGGAGTTATAGCAGGATTACAGAGATGTGTCCATCCCTCCGAAGTGAAAGACTTGATCGTAGAGGTTCACGAAGGGTCTTGTGGAGACCATGTAGCAGGTCGGACGCTTTTGCAAAGAATAACAACACATGGGTACTACTGGCCAACGATGAGAGCTGATTGCGCAGCTTATGCTAAGAAGTGCGATAAATGCCAACGCTTCTCTTCCATCCGAAGAACTCCTCAGGCATTGTTAACACCCATTACATCCCCTTGGCCATTCTCCATGTGGGGGATAGACTTGGTCGGGTCACTTCCTACGACCAAAGGAAGATTCAAATACCTCATGGTTGCTATGGATTATTTTACCAAATGGGTGGAAGTTGAAACTCTCATTGATATAACATATGACAAGGTCTATCAATTTATTTGGAAGAGTATTATTTGCAGATATAGTCTCCCACAATCATTTATTACTGACCATGGAACCCAGTTTGACAACGAGGAATTTGTTGCATATTGTCATCAATCTAACGTATTGAGGATCCACTCTGCGCCAGGCCATCCCCAGAGCAATGGAAAACTGAAGTGACGAACAGAACCCTACTGAATGGTTTACAAAAATTACTAAATGATGTAAAGGGAAATTAGATCAATGAGCTACACTCTGTGTTCTGGGCTTATCGCACCACACCACGAACAGTAACTGGGGAGTCTCCATACATGCTGACATTTGGGAGTGAGGCTGTCATACCTGCTGAATTGGGTCTACCCACACATAAGGTGCTTAATTTCAGTTCTCCTATCAGTGACTTGATGAAACGATTAGATTTGGATATGTTCGAAGAGGTTAGCGAAGAAGCAGAAATCAGGAATGCTGCATACCAACAACGAACAACTTTGTTCTACAACAAAAGAGTGAAGAAGTATGATTTGAAAGAAGGGGATTATTTGCTGAAGAAAGTGATCCAAAAGCATAACAAACTGGAAGCCAACTGGCATGGACCTTACAGAGTAACTGAAGTTGTTCGTCGAGGGACATACAGAATTGAAACTTTGGAGCGAGAAGAATTCAAGAATGCTTGGAATGCAGAACACCTGCGCAAGTACTATCACTAATTGAAATTCCTGTGTAATACAGTTTCTTCAATATGAATAAAGTGATGTTTCGCCCATATTTCCTTCTTTGTAGAATTTTTTTTGGAATATTAGCGCTACACACTACACAAACCCAAAATCAAAGCAACACACCACCAACTCCGGTTGGTCGGAAACTCATAACCACCAACTCCGGTTGGTCGGCAATTCAATTAGCACCAACTCCGGTTGGTCAGGAACTCATAACCACCAACTCTAATTGGTCGGCAATTCAATTACCACCAACTCCTGTTGGTCGGGAACTCATTACCACTAACTCCAGTTGGTCGGTAACTCAATAACCACTAACTCCAGTTGGTCGATAATTCAATTACCACCAACTTCGGTTGGTCGGGAACTCATAACCACCAACTTCGGTTGGTCGACAATTCAATTACCACCAACTCTGGTTGGTCGGGAACTCATTACCACCAACTCCGATTGGTCGGTAACTTAATACCATCAACTCCGGTTGGTCGGCATCTCATTACCACCAACTTTGGTTGGTCGGTAACTCAATACTACCAACTCCAGTTGGTCGGAATATCATTACCACCAACTCCGATTGATTGGTACCAAACTAGGCAAGAAGCTGGACGACCTCCCGGGGCGTCCACTGTCTAGGAAACTAGGTAATCCATATGAGATTAATACAACTAAGCAGGAACATGGGATGAAAATCATTCCATTGCTTAGGCCCAAAGAGTGACAAGTCAGTATAATCAAACAACAAATGGGATAAGTATGGTATATATATATACATATTCACCAAACAACAAACCAACAAACAAGGACATTCTACAAATTATTTCGAAGAAAAATGAAATTATCAAAGGCTAAAAATTTCTTCATTAAAACTAAGTAGGTTACATATGATATGAAGTTTGATTCATTACATAAACATATCCTATTATATGGGTTTCTTTCCCTCTACTTTTAAAACAGGTTCCACCCCAGTTGGAGGATCATCTAATGCATAAGGGGAATTTATAAAGTTTAGATCTCGCAGCATTCTGACAAATTTGATGGACGATCGAGCAAGTGTTTTGGACGAGATATCTCCAAATTTGAATGAAGGCTGTAGTCAACGAGATACTTGGAGATCAAAATCCAAGGAATAGCACGAGCTGAGATCCAATTAAGGTCAAGTTTAAAGGGAGGCACAGGCAAATCAAGAACTTCAGTATCATAATAATCCCAAAGGAAATGACCTTGCTCTACCTTCAGGACACATAAGGAATTCAGCCACCCCGGCTTGTATCCTTCGTTGTTCAACTACTGCAAACGAGCATCAAGGTGATACGGAGATTCATTATAACCAGCCATCCAAAATTCTCTAGGTTGCTTGTGAAATTGATAAGTCAATCTCTCAAGTTGCTAGTGGAGATTCTTCACCAAAATTTCTTTACTTTCCAGAGCAGATCCCTGGGTGGAGAGTTAGTCGGTGAAATTCATAATCTTCTTAGACATCTCTGCCAAGGCTTAGTTCTTCGCCATCAACTGAATAACTTTATTCTCTAAGGCCGACTGATTTCTCGTTTCTTCAATAGAAATTCGAGCAGCCCTTGCTCATCCATGAGAAGAAGATCTGGCTCTACCACGAGCAAGTGTGGAAGATCCTGCTCATTTCAAAGTTTCGAACTCGTCCCGTAAGTTAGCATTTTATACTTCCAAAAAAGAGAAACCATCATCATTAACGGGGACCAAGGCTCTCGAAGAAGAAGAAGCAGCATATTTGAGTTATTTTATTTCCTCTTGCAAAGCGATGTTCTCCTGCTCCAGCAGCTTGGCAATATGTCTGTGCTCTTTAATTTCAAGCTTTAACAGGCTCTCCTTTTTCTCATGAGCATAAATGAACTTGTTATATCCCTTGTTAACACTCAATTAATGGTAATTTTTCTCATAACCTTGACGTAAAAGTATTGTAGATTCTTTGTACTGTTGTTGAAGCTCCTCGATCGTTCCTTGAAGATCTTCAATCATCTCATAGTAGGCCACATTATTGGCTACAACACGATCAAGTAATCACTTCAAGTATTGGTAAGCTTTAACTGCTCGGTCAAAAGCACCTAATCCAAGGATGTCAATTATCTGGGCCTCATTAAGGCCTGCATGACTAGCTTTAAAATAGTCATTGCATTTCTTCATCAACTTTGTATCATGAGCTGATAAGAGCTCCATCCTGGCCATAAACTAGCAAAGAGAAAAATAAAAAAAATTAACAATGGTTCGAACATAGCAAGTAAGAGAGAAATTCCAGACGAACAACAGAAGTTCAAATTTTATTCATCATAATAAAGGAAAACATAGTTCAAGGTTAAATTCATGAAAATAGCAAAATAAAAGACTCGAACAACTTTACACCTTCTCCTTATTTCCTACGACTTCTTCAGATGGTTTGGATGAAGGGGTTGGTTGCTCGGAGGGTAAGGTCAGCTGCTCGGTAGATATGCTAGCTTGTTGGACTTGCTCTGAGGGTTGGGCAACATCAATTATAGGGACCCGTTCTCTTATCATCAAGGAAGACTCATCTGAAGCTGCTTCATCTTCTTCTTCTTCTTCTTCTTCTTCTTCTTCTTCTTCTTCTTCTTCTTCTCCAGGAGAGGGAGGAGGGCCATGAGTATGCTGCTGGAACAACTCAGAATTCTCAGCAACCTTCAACTCTTTAAAGGCTGCTACCCATCCATCCCTAAAATATTTAACACTTGCATACTCCATTTGAGATGACATAACATTCAGGCCCTTGTTCCAACCCTTGTCCCAACCAGCATTAAAGGATTTTTTAATAGCAGCCTTCCTTTTAGCTTTTTTTGAGGATGTCCTTTCTCTAAGGAGCTCCTCGACAGACTTTAGTTTTTCTTCTAAATCTATCACATTTTCCTTAGCATATTTAAGCTTGACTTCAATCTTAGTATTATGTTGTTAGACCTCCTTCAATTTCTTCTCCAACTCTTTGGAGGTAGTCACAGCCTGATCTCTGTTTAGTTTAACATATTTTAATTGCTTCTCCCAAGCATCTTTGTCTTCCTCGTACTTCTGACGAGATTCTTTCAAAGACTGGGTTAGTCCAGCAGAAGCTTCTACTACCCCACCTGAGGAGCTGGAAGCCCTGATAGCTTCATCCTTCTTCAAAATACTATTAAAGCAAGTCACAAGCTGAAAAAAAGGAAGAATTTTATGTCAATATATGAACATAGTACTAGAAATAAAGGACTCAGGCTAATAGTACTTACTGATGCAATATGTTGAGTATCCAGAGTAGTAATTCTCTCATGAGAAAAAAGTATCTTCAATGCTTTGGACTTCTGGGACAGTCCAAGATTTTATTAAACCCACAGCCGAGCTCGGAGGAACAAAAGCTGGAACATTACCTTCAACATTTGAAGGCTAAGAGATAGAGTCAATAGGTTTCTCAGTAGAACTTCTTTTCAATCTCCTCAGAGGAGAAGGAGCATTAGCGATTAAAGGTTCTATCTCACTCGAAGGTGAGATAACAACATTCTTACTCGGAGGCACAGAGGGCTTCTTGCCAGCTTCCTTGGCAGCAATGGAAGGGGGTACATCTGTATTCTTTGTCCTTTCATCTGGAACATCTTGTTTATTCTTCTTTGCCTTATTGGTGGTAAAGGCAGACTTGTCAAAAAAGGTAGGAGCTTTCCTCTTCTTCATTAGATCAGTAATAGGAATACTCAAATCAGAAGAAGAACCTTCCACACTGGTCTCAGAGGTTGGTACCCGATCAAGATCAACTACCACAGGACGAGGACGAGCAATGAAAGACTAGGTGTAGCTTCTGTATTGTAACAAATAAGAAGCATATCTAATGTGCTCCCCAATAACAGATTGATGCAAGCCCCAGATAATTTTAAATGATTTATTTTAACTTCGATTTCTTTTGGAGGTTTTCTTTTACTGTCAACTGTAACAAACAAAATCAAATGTCAGTGATGCATTTTATCAAATACAAAGAAAACAAGAATTCAAAAATAAAAACAACCTATCCCATTGCCATAAGGTGGACACCTGGGACCTTGGTATACATCATCTCCATTTAATGGAGGGTGTTGCCAATTTTTCATCACAACCCCATGATCAAAATAGTCCCTATTGGTATCGGGAAGATTGACAACTAAAGCTCTATTCAAAAACCTAGTTTTTAAATAAAATGTGGAATCACTGGTAACCCATCTATGGAAATACATAGTTTCTGGAATTCCCAAACGAGTTCCATAAATTTGATTCAACCTATGTACGCCATTAACTACCCTCCATGTATTTGGAGCTACTCTTGAAGGTACAATATCAAAATATTGGCAAAACTCCAAACAAAGGGGATTTGGCGGGAAAGAAAAGCGACATTCGACTACAAAAAGACTTGGGAACCAGTGTCCCTCAGCCAAAGAAAACAAATCAGAAGGACAAGAAAGTTCTTCCAAGATAACCCACAAAGGGATTGAAAACTCAGACCGAAATTTGTCTAATGATTCAACAAGATAAACCATGGTGAATAAAGTAAATAAAGAAAAGAGAAGAAAATCTTACAGAAGAAAGAGAGATCAGTTGAACGATGGAAAGAACGAAGGCACAAGATAGAGAGAAGATGAAGAGTTCAGAGATACAGATTTGAAAAGTGAAAGACGATAGGATTTCTGTCGCACTTAAATACTTTACCTCGGGAATAGATAAAATCAATGATTACAAGGGAAGACGTTTTCGTTTCTGGCGGCTAAAAGAAGAAAAGGGCACAAATATCGAAGTGTTCGTGGAAATTCAAAATATTTATGAAGCCTGATATTATGCGTTCAAAAAGGAATTATACAAGGAAAGTCTTCCTAAAATTCATGAAGACCAGTAATCCGAGCAGTTTTTAAGCAAAAGGTTCCACACTCTCCTTCAACCTCAATTATGAAACATTGGGGGCTTCTGTTGATACTAAATTTAGTCCGCTGATATGGGCCAATCACTTGAAGACACGTGCCAACCTACATGGAAAATACAGATACTTTAGACGAGCAACTCAGGTGCCCCGAGTAACTTAAGCGTACCGAGCAACTCAGGCGCCCCGAGCAACTTAAGCGGTCCGAGCTACTTAGCGTCCAGAGCATCCAAATCAAGAGAATCAAAGGACAACTAGGCATTAAATGCACATTATTATCGTACAGATGTATATGTCTACTAGATAACAACGCATTATCCTTTCATATGTACAACCTTAAGGGTATAAATACATTGTAACTTCCTCATAAGAAGGGGACTTTGGATCTCTTAGTAAACCTATTATCGAGATTCAAGAAAAACAGTCAGCAATACAGAACAGTGGATGTAGGCCATTTTCATAAGGCTGAACCACTTTAAAAATCCGTTGTCTTGTTTATTCATTTTTATCTGTGATTAATTAATAGATATAATCTAGTTTTTTAATCAATAAATAGTATATAATGGAATTGAGGTCCGGACATATCTAATTAAAGCAGATCTACCAGCTTGGGATATAAGTTTAGATGACCAAGAATTGAGTTTGTCTCTTATTTTGGAGATTAATTAAAAAAAGTGAATAATTTTTTTGCCTTTATTTAAGAAAGAACCTAAGTATTTAATAAGAAATTTCTTGTGGGGCAGACCTGTTTTAGAGGTACTGGCCTTTATTCGAGTTTGACTTGTCTTTTTATCGACATAGAAAGACTTTTAGCATAATTAATTTGTTGACCTGATGTTTTTTCTTTATAGGTTTCAAGAAGTGTAAATAATGATTTTACACTATGACTACCCCTATTGATGAAAATTATAATGTCATCTGCAAATCCTAAATGAGAAATAAGATGAGACTTTTGGGGGTGGGAGAATGGGATTGCTTTATTTTGAGTGAAAATCTTATCTATGTTTCTATAAAGGCATTCTGTAGCTATAATAAATAAGGTGGGAGATATGGGATGCCCCTACCTTAGACCCTTAAATTATTTCAAAAAGCATTTGCTTTGACCATTAATAATTATTGAATACCAGTTGTTTGAAATGATTCTCCATATCATATCAATTAATGTCTCACTGAAGCCAAATTTTCTTAAAACTTCACAGAGAAAAGGCTAATAGACTTTGTCATAGGCCTTTTCCATGTCAAGCTTTATAATGGTGTTATTTTTATGAACTTTCTTTCCAATTTATTGAACCATTTATTGAGCTAGTAAAATATTATCATGTATGTTTCTACCTTTTACAAATCCACGTTGATTAGGATATATAATGTTGGGAAGAATAGAGGAGATTCTAACATTTAAAATTTTGGAAATTATTTTGTTTGAAAAGTTACACAGGCTTATTGGCCTATAATGAGCACAAGTTGAGGGATTAGATATCTTGGGGATTAGTGTAGTATCAGTGGAAGACCAACTCCTAGGCATTTTTGTACCAGCAAGAAAGCATGAATAGCAATTATCAAATTTGTCTTAATAATATCCCAAAATTTAACATAAAACTCCCCACCAAACCCATCAGGACCATGGGCACTATTAGAGTCTATACCCTTTATTGCTAAGAGAATTTCTTCCTCATAAGGAAAATAAATAAGATTTGAGTTCATCTCTGGGGATATAACCTTTTCTATAACTTCCATGAAGTCTTTATTAAGAGGCTTATATTCTGTTGATCAAAGATTTTGAAAATTGTTTTAAGGAAACATTCTCCATCTCTTCTATGGATTGGTCCCATTGGCCATTAGTGTTTTTAATTCAAGAGATCTTAAGTTTTCTGTATCGGGATTTAATAGAGGCATGAAAAATTTTGGTATTGGTATCTCCTTCTTTAAGACATTTTAGATGTCTTTTTTGGTACCCATAACTTTCCTCTCTTTTTAAAGATAAATTTAGGTGAGTTCTAGTTTTATTCAAGTTGCTTCTGGTTGATTCATTAGGATTTTTTTCAAAAGCATTTTCTTGAATTAAAACCTTGTCCTCTAAGTTCTTTATGGAATGAAAAATGTGTTTAAAATGTTCTTTGTTCCAAATTTTAAGATTTTTTGTAACATTTTAAAGTTTCATAGCAAATGAAACCATTGGAGATGCATTACATTAAATGGACCATGACGCTTCTATGATACCCCTAACATTAGAATTAATAGTCCACATTGAAAGAAATTGAAAGATTTTGGATGATGGTCAATAATTATTTTTATTGAGAGTAGTAAGGGATCGTGATTAGAACAAGATCTATAAAGGTAATAAACGCTAGAATTGGAGAATTGAGAAGTCCAATGTGTATTTACTAGACCTCTATCTAGTCTGAAAAATATTATACCATTGACTCTGTTATTAGACCATGTAAACTTAGAACTTGTATAACCTAAATCTTGGGGGGAACAAGCATCAATCATATGTTTAAAGTCTTCAGTAGTATGAAACTCTATTTGGTTACCACCAATTTTTTCAGTCTTATTATGAACCACATTAAAGTCCCTTATAACTAGACATGGGTAGTTTTTTTTAGTTACTAGCATTAAATTCAAGATCAGACCATAAAACTCTTCTTTCAGCAATAGTATACTTAGCATATACAATCACTAAAATTACACAGATAGATAAAAATGGAAATTTAATTTTCACGCATAACATTTGATCTCTATCTTGTTCTATATGTCCTGTAAGGTCATTGGACCATAAAAACCATATTTTATTTGAGGTGTTGCTTAGGCTATTTGGGAAAGACCATTTGATTTTGTATTTGTATAATGTATTTGCTTAAACTTTAAGTTCTAGTAGAACTATAGCAGGTAGATTATGAATTTTTATAAGTCTTTTAATTGTTCTGTTTGTTTCTTTGTTAGTGTAAGGACATTTTTTCTCATATCCAACATGTTACATTTGTGTATGTCGTACGCCGCTACATTTGGCATGTCTCTGCTCGATCACATGTGACGGCCCCAATCCGAATTCCGGGAATCAAGCATCCTGCACCTCCATCATGTGTCCTACATCGGCCCCAACTACTTCATGTTCCATGATTTTAGGGACTAAATGCAAGTGGTACGGAAGAGAAGTGAAAACAGTGAAATATGGCTCGTTATGGATGTTCAAGGGCAATTGGGTAATTGTACAGCCACCGACTGAAAAATAGGTCAACTGGAAAGTTGAAGAGCTTGCCGCAACAAAGATACTGGAAGAAACGGCACCTCAATCCAAGCTACGGTGAAGAAGTTATGACCCTTTGAAGATGGAGTAAATTCCTAGAAGGAATCAGGATTTACAGAAGCCGGACCGGTCCTCCATAGATTAAAAAGAACCGATCCGCCAGCAGACCGATCCGCCCAGGACCGGACCAGTCCGCCTTGCAAAATGAGGCCAGTATTCCCCGGACCGAATGCGAACCGATAAAGACAATATTTAAAAGAACCGATCCGCCTCAGGCCCGGATCGGTCCGCCTGGGATAACTTCGAACAGTTCCCAGCTTTTCTAAAACTCTTCAATGGTTTCTTTTAAATACCAACCTCGGGAGAGTTAATTTTTAAGACTTTCAAAGATAAAATCCAGAGTCCTAATACTCCAAGTCTTCACTTTTTTGAGTTCTCCAACTCATGTTTGATTCACACAACTTTGCCATACCACTGTGAATCTTTTAGAACCCTAGAACACAAGCTTTGTGTATTTTTCATCTTTGTGGAGAGAACTTTGCAACCGAGGGCTGCGTGTCATTACCGAGGGAGTCTCTATGAAGTGTTATGACTGCGTGTCATTAAGGAGTGTTGCGGTTCTTCCTTTGCCGATTGGACTGAGGTTCATGTGGGTTCGCTGCGTGTGGATTCATTGCTGTATTTCATTGTAAATCTTGTAAGTTGCGATTTACTCTTTATAGTGAAATAAAAGGTTTTGCCCTGCGGGGATTTTTCCTTAACTTGGTGTCACATGATTTATTTGTTTATGGGTTGACACACACACGCACTTTAGATGCATGTTTGGGGGCTGAAATTTAATAAGTTTGTCAAATTAGAAATTTGCGAAGTTTTTCAATATCACGCATTCTCAAATTGGTATCAGAGCAGGTTGCGTAAATTTATCGCGTATTCCTATTTTCCGCAAAAATTGTGTGATATTGATTTTTTTTTAAAAATCAGTTTTATGAAAAATCGCAATTTTTCAATGGAACGCCCATTTAATGAGGAGCCTATTTTTGAAAAATTTCACGACCGTGCTGAAAAATTAAAAAGTTTGAATTTGAAACTTTGCAAAAGAATTAAAGTTTTGGAAAAATAAAATTCTCTCTTTAAAAGTAAGATTGAATATTTGCAAGAGTTTCAAACTCAAAGTGATATTTGTCGTGAGCACTTTGGTAATTTGTGTACTGATTTTGATTCTTTAAAAATTGCCAAAAAGAAGAGTGATGAGAGAGTCCTAGTTTTAGAGAAGGAATTGGAGGACTTAAAAAATTCTAGGGTTCCCGTTTGTGCCGTTGAGGATAAAAAATTAATCGATGATTTTACGGCACACGAAAAGACTCTTAGGAATAAGTTTGTTTTAATTGAGGGGGAGCGTGATAAACTATTAAGTTTAATTGATAATTTGAAGAAGGCGTCCCTTAATTTGGAAGAGTCTAATTCTTTGCTTGAGTCAAAAATTTTGAAGTTAAAAAATGATTTGACAGACTCAAGTAGGTTTGATAGTGATGGTAATGGCTCATCGTGTTCTCATGCTTCTAATGCTAAAGCCAAAACCATTATTTGTTTTAGAGGGTCAACTAATTCCAAGGACGCTAGAAAATATCACACTTTCGGTGTCATCTCACCCGTTTACACATGCTCATATTGTGGTAGGAATGGTCACCTTAGGCGATTTTGTTTTGATCTTGGAAGAGGTCCTAGGAATTCGAAGTCTAGTATTTTGTTGGTTCCCAAAACCCCTTGTCGACGTGTTTCATCTATTTGGGTTAGGAAATCACTTTTGGAGGAACTAGATTTTAGACAAGTTGATTCCCGTTTGCTTGGACATGATTCTTCTCTTGCCATATCATATAGATGATTGTGTTTGCATGTTTGTCATACGCTAGTTATGCTTTTTGATATATTTTTGCTAGCGTTGTGACATTTACTTTTTGTATATCTTTTTTTGAAAAATACAAAAAGATTTTTTTTGTTGCACCGTTTATGGATGAACACTTTGGATGACCGAGTCACAACATCATTCCATTTTTTCATGTGACTATTTGATAGTGTTTTGAGACAATAGGTCAATTCATCCATGTGCTTTATAATGTTTGGAGTCATTAAGATGTAATTAAGTGTTACTTCCTACATGTTTGACTCATATTTCCTTTATTGCACACATGCACGGATTTGTTTGATTATTGTGCTTGTCTTATCACATGTTGGTTGGGTGTTTTCACTCCAATCCTGTCTTTAAAACGAACCAAGCGCGATAATTTTTATAAGGAAATTGTGCATATAAAAACCGTTTTGTGAGTTTGTGTGATTTGTTTGAAAACGGGGAGGGGCTGCGAAAGGTAATTATCTATCCTTTACGCAAAAGCCACCGTTAAAAAGGACCTAAAAAATGGAGGAATTTTAATATCCGAGGTCCAAAGAGGTTAAAAGAGCCCGAAAAAATTGAAAGGCAATAAAAAGAATTTCATGCCAATTATGGGCCATTTAGGTTTTTTCTCCAATTCTCCAAAGTTTGAGAATTTAGATTACCTCTAAAAGAAAATATATATGAGGGAGTTTGGTTGGAGAATTTAAAACGGGTTTGCACGTCCTTGAAATACTTGAAAATGCGCTACATAGTTTTGGACGTTATTGGTAAGGAAATCACTTTGACTTTGATTTGTTGATTTGCATAAGACGATGTCATCTAAATTCAACAAATTTTTACACCTAAGGATACCTTTGATGTTCATTCGTTAGGAGTACACGTATGCATCGTGCACATATGATTGATTGAGTTGATTTACCTATCGAATGTGTTCACACCCATTCATTCCATTTCCATGAATTGGTTGTTTGAGTCTAAATCCATGGTGTGATTTTTGTATCATGTTTTACATTTTTTTCAAAATGGTATCTATTTTTTGTATAAAAAATCAAAAAAACCAAAATAGTTTGTGTATTTTTTGTATACCGTGACACCCCGTTCTTACTTGTTTGATCCATTCTTCTTATTTGTCTATTTGGGGACATCATAAAAAGGGGGAGAAAGAATTATCATTTTATGGGGGAGTTTGAATTTTGGGGGAGTTTTGAGATTTGACTTATGCTTATCATATATTGGTATCTATGCTTATCTCATTTCAAACTCGATACGTCACTTGGTATTTTTTTCTTTATCTCATGTGTGTAGGTACTACATTGATGATCTCTGAATTGCACACCCTGATGAGAATAGATTTGAGATTCCTGAAGATTTGAAGAACAAACGATGAAGACTATTCATTTGTACCTTTTCCAGTTTTGGGTTCATGGGAGGGTAGATTTGTATAGGTAATTTCATATTTGATAATTCGGATTTTTTATGTATGTACCGGCATAGACATGGGAGGGTAGATTTGTATAGGTAATTTCATATTTGATAATTCGGATTTTTTATGTATGTACCGGCATAGACATAGGGGGAGATTTGTAAGGACATTTTTTCTCACGTCCAACATGTTACATTTGTGTATGTCGTACGCCGCTACATTTGGCATGTCTCTGCTCGATCACATGTGACGGCCCCAATCCGAATTTTGGGAATCAAGCATCCTGCACCTCCATCATGTGTCCTACATCGTCCCCAACGACTTCATGTTCCATGATTTTAGGGACTAAATGCAAGTGGTACGGAAGAGAAGTGAAAACAGTGAAATATGGCTCGTTATGGATGTTCAAGGGCAATTGGGTAATTGTACAGCCACCGACTGAAAAATAGGTCAACTGGAAAGTTGAAGATCTTGCCGCAACAAAGATACTGGAAGAAACGGCACCTCAATCCAAGCTACGGTGAAGAAGTTATGACCCTTTGAAGATGGAGCAAATTCCTAGAAGGAATCAAGATTTACAGAAGCCGGACCGGTCCTCCATAGATTAAAAAGAACCGATCCACCCAGGACCGGACCGGTCCGCCTTGCAAAATGAGGCCAGTATTCCCCGGACCGAATGCGAACCGATAAAGACAATATTTAAAAGAACCGATCCGCCTCAGGCCCGGACCGGTCCACCTGGGATAACTTCGAACAGTTCCCAGCTTTTCTAAAACTCTTCAATGGTTTCTTTTAAATACCAACCTCGGGAGAGTTAATTTTTAAGACTTTCAAAGATAAAATCCAGAGTCCTAATACTCCAAGTCTTCACCTTTTTGAGTTCCCCAACTCATGTTTGATTCACACAACTTTGCCATACCACTGTGAATCTTTTGGAACCCTAGAACACAAGCTTTGTGTATTTTTCATCTTTGTGGAGAGAACTTTGCAACCGAGGGCTGCGTGTCATTGCCGAGGGAGTCTCTACGAAGTGTTATGACTGCGTGTCATTAAGGAGTGCTGCGGTTCTTCCTTTGCCGATTGGACTGAGGTTCATGTGGGTTCGCTGCGTGTGGATTCATTGCTGTATTTCATTGTAAATCTTGTAAGTTGCGATTTACTCTTTATAGTGAAATAAAAGGTTTTGCCCTGCGGGGATTTTTCCTTAACTTGGTGTCACATGATTTATTTGTTTATGGGTTGACACACACACGCACTTTAGATGCATGTTTAGGGGATGAAATTTAATAAGTTTGTCAAATTAGAAATTTGCGAAGTTTTTCAATATCACGCATTCTCAGTTAGAAACTCCTCTAACATTCCAACATACAAAATTTAACATTTATGATTTAGTAGAATCAATATGAGAGTTGGACTTACCATAAGACCTTGTGAATATTCTGAAAAGAGGATCATAAGGCCGAATTTTAGAAATTTTACCTGCATCTTTGGTAGTACCAGCTTCTTTGATAATACCTAGATATATAATGAGCTTGTTGTCAGTAACTTTTTTATCTTATATTTTCTTCCATTTGACCTCAAACCATTCTGCAAAGTTCAAAAAATTTTCTATCATTGGTGCACTGGACTTTTCTTCTTTTTCTGATTGACGGTCTTGCTCCATTGCTGAGTGCTTTTCAGAGGGATTAATAATAAAACCCTTGAGAGACAAATTGAGTTTATCTACTATGAGAGTTTCCTCTGTAGTATACTCTCCATGATAAATCTTTTCCAAGCATTCAATTGAATTTTTTGTAGTTTGATCCTTTGGATGACGAATAGGTATCAGTAGTGTTTGGATGATGCTCTTCTAAAAATTCTTCCTCTACTTCTTCTGGATAGCTTTTGAGGATAAGATCTATTATACATGTTTGTAGTATTGATCTCTTCAATTGGTGGATTTTGAGAGACCAAATTTTTTGGAGCAATTACTATGTTGGGTAATGCCACTGTATTAGTTATAACTTCTTGATCTTGAACTGTAGTCTGGTCCCCTTTTTTGGAAGCTTTATTTAGATAAGGATGTTTGAAAATACACTTCGATTCTTGATGTCATTTTTTCTTGCAAAGCAATAGAAAGTAGGGAGGTTTTCATATGAAATTTGTTGCCAAAAGCCTTGGGAACCACATGAGTGAGATTAATTTCTATGCACACTGTATCTATGCTTGGTCGAGTTATTGAGACTGTCGATGGATCCATTTTAAGAGGTCTTCCAATTAATTGAGCAATATAATACAATGAAGATTTGGTAAAGAAATGAATTGGAAGTTTTGGTAGGTTTATCCATACTGGAGACACAGGGCTTTCTTATTCATGGTTAAAATCTATAGTACATTTAAATGTTCTCATTGGATGTTTGCCAATGTACCATTGATCCCCGAGCCATAAACTTACATAATCCTCTTCACAATTCAAATGAATAAGGATGTGTTTATAGTCAATTAGGCCTATAGAGTATGCAGCCTTAAAGAGAATGTAAGGAAGGTTTTGCGAATTGTTTCAATTGAAGGCTTACCATGTGAGAATTTCCCCACAATTGAGTATTTGAATGGTTCTGAGAGAGAGGAAATGTCTTCTTCTGAAAATAGGAATGATGGTTCTCCTCTAAACGTTATAGGGATCTTGAGGTTAGGTTCTTTAGCAGTGGTGTTCATCAAGACACTAGCGAATGATTTTGCCCAGATGTTTATAGGGTCTGGTGGCTTAGGTGGGATCAGTGTTGCTGTTGGTGGATATGCCATGTTGGCCATGGTGAATTGTTGATTATCGCAGGTAATCCAAGGGAGAAGGAGAGTTCACCCTAGGATCTTAGAGATTTCTTGGAGCGAATTGTAGAGAGAGAATAATAGATACTTTATAAGTGCGTAAACTACATAGAAGTGATAAAAATGAGTTTCGTGGATAAAATATAGGAATGCTTAAAATTCTTGATTTTTGGAGTTTTGTTTTACTAATGTTAACTATTGGCTTCTGCAGAGATTTGTTGCACCTTTTATAGGGATGGCTTAGGTCAGTTTAATGGTGCTAATAGAGGTGAATTTCAAGAGTTTATAGGCTGGTTTTCTTTGGAAGATAAGTTTTGGGTAGTCGTTTACATGTGTTATCCCACGGGTCCATGCTTATATGGTAGCTTAAGTGGAGTTCTAGTCATGTAATTTGTTGGGGAGTTGATTTGAGGTTTACTTTTAGGTCCTTGCTAAGTTTATTTAGAGTATGTAGTAAAATTTCATACTTTTTTGAAATTTTAGGAGCTATTATGCAATTTTCTAAATTAGGCAGGGTATTCTTAGGTCTAGTTTGTAATTTAAGATAGTTAGAAAGTTATATATGAGAAAAGTTTTGGGTTCATAACTCATTTAATAGGTTTAAGTGATTTATGAAAAGTTTATGGGCCTTTTTGCAATATTTATAACATTGTGATTATTTCCTAATTTATTATTTTTAGAGGTTTATCGAAGTAATATTTAAGTTGTTAAATTTTAAGAGTTTTATACATGTGTATAGGATACATAATGGACATCCATATATATAAATATATATATACACATATCAAGGGTTACGACTGATTAATTTATTGTTGATCTTGGTTAATTTATTACGGATCTTACTGTGAGATATCTGCCTTCTCCTTTTCATCTCTGTCTGAACCACCGACGAAAAGAACTTATGGTCAAACCGCACCCAAAACTCCTGGAAAATCATCGTATCCCTCTCTTTCGATGTGGTAATTAACTCCCACCATTGAAGAGACGGCCTGACTAAGTTGAATGTAGCTACTACCTACTTTTGACTGTCGTTGCACTCAATCATATGAAAATGCCTCTGGACGTCCTTCTTCCATTAGCTAGTGACTAAAACATCCACACTCCCCTGGAACTTCAATCGATGGCCCTTCTGGAAGGCCTCTCTGACTCGCACCCAAACTGGCGAAACTGGGTGAGCCTAAATTGCTGTAGCCTCTAATGACTGTAGTTGTGCCAGTGGAAAATCCATGCCAGGGCGGTAATAGAGAGATTAACCACGTGGGCTACAATATCTGTGACCTCTGTTGCAGTAATAATCTTGTGAGTGGCCTATGGCTCCGACTGAGCCTCCCATATGCGGACCTCCTTACGACACAATTTGGTCTATCTCTCCTTGCATTTGGCATCTAAAATCAAACCAAGGTTGTATGTGTAAGAAAATATTTCTTATCATGTCCATTTTTTGTAATAGGCTTAATTTCGGACAAAATAAATTAAGTCTAGGCTAGTTTTAATTATGGATTTAATTGGAGCCTACGACAAAGTTCAAGTCCAAGAATGTGCAATTTAAAGCTTTGAAGAATATTTCAAGTCAAAACGTGTTGCATATGTTTAAGATCACTCATGTATAAATACTTGTGAGCATTTGAGTAATTTAGTATGTTGATTAAAAGTTGGGTGATTTAAATGTTTGGGAATTAAATCTTTTTTTTATTTAAAAATATTACTGGGTAAAAATAGTTTAAAGAAAATTCGAGGAATTATTTAAAGAAAAATAAATTTTATTTAAACATTGTCGCTCGAACGAGACAGTGGGTCGTTCAAACGATAATCCTTGTCGCGCGAACGAGATCCACTTCTCGCTCGAACGAGCTGCCGCCTCGTTTTTTGTGTTTTGGTTTTCTTGGACTCTGTGTTGCTCAGATAAATAAAACCTCTCTGCGAAAGTTTTGATGGGCAGAACAGTTTCGAAAAACACATTCCCTTATAGTTTTTCATCATCCGGAGTTTATTCAAGATCAAATTATTCAACTCCAAAGTTTGTGATCTTGAACGTATTTACCGGAAGACAATTCATTCATTGACTACACCGTTTTGCTCTTTGTGGGGAGAACTCTACAATCGACAGTTGCGTGCTATTGTGGAGGGAGTCCTTATGAAGTTCACTCTTGTGGAGATGCCATTTCTTTTCCATTGTTGACCATCTGGAGTTCTTGCGGGCAGCCGACGACTTCGAAACCGAAACCTGTAGGTATTTCGTATGTCACCCTATTTCATTGTAATCCGTGTAAGTTGTGTCTTATAAATTATAGTGAAATATAAATATTTTTCCCTTAAGGGATTTTTCC
The DNA here is from genome assembly GCA_949130495.1 of Sambucus nigra. Lineage (NCBI taxonomy): Eukaryota > Viridiplantae > Streptophyta > Magnoliopsida > Dipsacales > Adoxaceae > Sambucus > Sambucus nigra. The sequence goes on along the minus strand of OX422208.1, from coordinate 406,633,281 downwards.
TGAAATTGTTTCTTTTACCGCATGCTTTATTCATGGAATGGATTTAATCACTTAGATGCATGTTTAGGGTTTAAGAAGTTAAAATTGGTTTTAACTAAAAATTGGAACAAAGTTGTTTTTGCCTAAAGTACACACTAATGGGCCTTTTCAGTATGAGATTCACTTCAAACATAATCCAAAACAGAAGAACGTAAATGCACAATATGAAATAATATTCCTAATTATAGGGCTCTATATCAAAGAAAATGCAATGCTGAAAACATAGCAAGTCCACACAATTCCTAAGGACACTAGATACTGATGCTCTAATACCAACGATGATAACCTGCCTATTCTAATACCGAATGGCCAATCCTCTACTAAGATAAAAAAGTAATCTTAGTATGATTTCATTCTCAACATCATTATCACAACAAAGAATATAAATAATACGAATAAAACTAAACACAATAATGAACAAGTAAAATCACCATGCATAAATAATCAATGTGAACCAAACAAACCATCGGTCACCAACTAGTAACCATCAAATACAATGAAATGGAATAACAAACTAATAAAAATAAAATATTAAAATAATATCCCTACATAAAGTAAACTCCTATCCAAACTATGGGCAACACGCCAAAAATGAAATACTGGAATGAAATGATCATATCTAGATAGAATGAGCTGAGGTGGCTAAATCATTATTGTATAATCCACAGCTGCTGCAACGAAAAAAATAATCTATCCCCGTTGTCCCGGTTGGTGCTGCTGCACACCTGGTGTTTTAACAAGAAAAACAAGAAAGATAATTGTCTGAGGGTCAAATGCCGAAAAGTTTGAAATTTTTTTGCAAGTAATTAATTATTTTAAATCAATAAATCTTGTAGTGTATTACTTTCATAATTAATCGATCGCACTCATATGAGATAAAACCTCACCTCTCATCTACGGTGCACACCTAATGAATTCATTTTTTTATCCTAGTCAAACTACCCAGCCTAACTAGGATGCATAACTGTTATCCAAGGCCAAGCTGCTAATAATCATCATTATCTAACTATATACTACCCTCACCAGGTATAATTTACAAACAATAACATATCTACACACTTGTTATAAAATATAGGTACACACGATATACTAACATAGCTACACTCGTTCTATAAACAAATAATCACGTAACATAATATCATATCTATACCCGTGCTATAAATAGATACACATATCACATCTCGCACACATACATATACATCACTCGCTATATATATATATATATATATATATATATATATATATATATATATATATATAGGGATAATCTCAGGTGCGGACCAAACCGTGCGCACCCGGTGCAGATTTTGTCCTGTTCCTCACGTGGTCCCTAAAGACATTTTGTTATTTTCCTCAAGAGGTCCCCCTCTTGTTTTATATAAAACCCTTAGTTTAAGACTATATATTTAAAGAAATTAAAGTTTAGACCCCAATTGGTATCAAGACCTTAAAGATTTTAGAAACTCACCAAATTCCGACCAAAACCCAAATTCTGGTATCAGAGCCATAAGACGTTCCTTTTAGACATACGGTAAAAAGACTTTAATGCCCTTGGGATTTATCCCTCGCATTTACCATGATATTTTTTGATCCAATCCAGAATACCAACCTATACCCATAACTGAGTTAGACTCAGAAGGTTGTTTAACCACACACATACACGGTTGTTCACATATTTAACACATCCCAGCCAAACACGCAGACAGTAGACAAGTCACTGCTAGTGCTATTAATAGCATAATAGACCAAAATAAGTGTATACTGCTTATATTAAGACAATTAATAATAGACACTCATACCTTAGAAACAAAGATAAAAAATATCTCAAAAAGATTATTAGACATAGATAATCAAATCCCAATAGACTTAGTACACGTGTTACAAGAAATAAATATTAAGACTAATCGTATAGAAGTCCTTAACAAAGACATTTTAGAAATTAAGCCTTTAATTAAAAATCAAGATAGTGAGTTAATTAAACTTACTAAAGAACAAGCTAAGCTTATCCCTAGACTTGATAGTTATCTTCCTAATGGAGATAGTTAGATCAGACTGGAATGAGGTATCGAAAGACCTCTCCATTTAGACCTTATCAAAATTTTATCAAAGAATTTTAGAAAAAATAAATGATGATAGATTTTATTATAAGATAAATGAAAATGAAATTTCCAATGCGGCTAAAGCAACTAGACTCATATTAGAAAGATTGAATTTAATTTCTACATCCATAGCAGCTACCCAAGACTATAACAGTAGCTTTGTTAAAGACTTGCATTTAGACTTAAAGGCTAAGACAGAAGGATTAACCACCTTCTATACAGACTTTGTTAAATTCCAACAGAATTTAGCAAATTACCTTAATAATATGGAAAGACATAATCTATCTAAAATGGATAGTATTATTAATGAACTTAGACTAGACATGGCCCAAGTAGAAGAAAAATACGGTGAAATTATAAACGGAATTAAGGCCGTATATAATAAACCATCCCAAGCAGAAATAGACTCACCTTTTATTCTAACTAGGTTAGATAAAATTGAAAAGATTGTAGAAGCCATAGAAGTTAGAACTATGCAACAACTAGAAAAAGATAATGAAATAAAAGACTATATCACTAACGTTGGTAAAACCATCGTTAATTCTCTAGCCAGACATATTGAAGAAACTTTTGAAAAGACTAGAAAGGAGAATAAGAATTCTAAAGAAGAAATTCTTAATCAGATAAAAAGACAAAAAGATTATTCAGATTCCTTAGAAAGAATTAAAAAAAGACTCGAACAAAAACAGGCTTCCACCTGTAAATTTAAAGAAACCCCTTCCATAGAAACTAGAGAAGGAAAGACCATAGGTAGACAAGTCATAAATGACGGATTAGATAAGACTAGCAAGATAGCCAGCTCTATCCCAAATATTGGACAGAGTAATCATATGCTCCAAAGACTTAAGGATTCATCCTCCAATGTTAGAACATGGTGAAAAGAGAGAAATTTCACCAATCCTCTCCAATGGAAAGAAGGGGGTGAAGTTGACTGGAAGATTGTTGGAGACTCCATTCATAATGGACAACTTCCAGCCGTTAGATACATAGACTTGTTTAAAGAAGGTGCCACTCCTAAGACTCCCAATTATAACATGACCTACCATTGTAGAATCATGTGTTAGAAAAATCCTATACTGAGCTCCAAGTATTTGACTCAGAATGGCTTAGATCTAGAGGAACTGATAGGAAGTTCCAATTCCTAACCTTTGGACTCTTTCAAGCAAGAATCCAAGGATTACATAGACCCCAGAATAATATTAACATATTATGTTGTTTAGTAGACAAAAGATGGAAAGATTTTGAAAAAAGCCTTATTGGGATAGCCCAATTAGAAATGTCAGACAACATAGGATACTTTAATGTCATTCCAGCATTTACAGTAACCGTAGACACAGCCAAACATTTTAAGTTAATCTTATATGCTAGTGGCTATGAAGACTATATTATCCCAGACGCTAATATAAACATAGAATTTCAAAGCTATGTGAAGTTCTCCCAATTTCATTATGAAGGAATGCAATCGGGAATTCCTAGCGGTAGACTTAATGAAGAAATCTTAGTTAGAACCAATGTTTCAGACTATAATCATACTTACAGTATTAGGAATACTGGACCTATGAAAGAAAAAGCTAAGACCCTCTAGCAATTGCCAGAATTTCAAGAAACTAAGACTATACAAAATAAACATTTGTTTATTAATCAAGACGACGTCACTGGAAATGTTACCATCCAGTTTGGTCCCCCTAAGATTGTCAATAAGAATATCCAGACCGAAGAAATTAGATTTAGGAATATGGGTGAAGCCATAATCAATGATCCTTCAGAAGGAGAATGTAGTAATAAGACTAGTGCTAGTTTACTTAGACAAGCTCCGATAATTAGACCTAGAAGATCATTTGAACAAAAAGAATTAGTTAAAGAAAAAGCTAGGATCCAAAACTTTGGACATGAGCCCTCAGAATTGGATATGAAGACATTCAAAGATAACCTTAAGAAAAGTCATTCTGTTAGGTTTCAAGAAAGAGAAAGATTTAATATGATAGCTCAAGAGCGCATGTTAAAATTAAAAGATTCTAAGAACACTAAAGAACTTTTTAGAAACTTAAGACTAATAGAAGAAGGAGAACAAAGACTAATGCCAGCTACACAAGTAGAACCTAGTAAGCAAGAGATAGGAAGTAGTAGTAGGCTAGAAGATACTCCTAGACTTTTTAGTAAACCAATAGGAATAAATATTCCTATATACTGAAGCACCGTAGTAAAAACTAAGCCTGATTATATAAAAGACTTCCCAACTAGTGACAAGAGTTTCACTCCTGTTAAGACTATGGCAAGCCAAGCCATAAACCCAGTAGGTATATACCTTAACCTAGACAATGTACAAGATAGGAAGAAAGCCTTAGACGAATGGCGTAATCAGATGAATATGTGTTTTGCATCTAATGAACAATGGGATGCAAGTTCATGTAAAAAGTATGCTGAGCAATCCGTTAGAGGTATTGCAAAAGACTACTTAGACAGTTTAAGAAAGGCTACAGACGAAGACTCCTTAGCTAAGATTGAGAAGATGAAGGAAAACTTAGATGAAAGATCAATTGAAGAATATATTCAATTGTTCACTTCAGAATTCATTGGAGCTGGACATCTAGCTCAGATCAATGAACAAGTCCTAGCAAAAACTAAGTTATCCCTCCTTAGCATTTGCAAGTTAGATAAGATAAATGAATATAGCAACAATTATGAACAGCTATATTACCAAATTAAAGAATTTGGAGAGACCTTAAAAGACGAATACTTTAGAAAGATACCTGCTATTGGACAAATCCTAATTAATGAATATAGGAATTGGCCAGGAGTATCTGGAATTAAGAATAACTCCCTTGGTGAAAGAATCAATTTCGCCAAAGACTATATCATATCAAAGAGACGTGATATAACTCAAGGAAAGTTAATAGAAGAAACTTTCAAGCATATCCCTCCAATCAAAGACGAAAGAGATATTGCTCCAATCCAATGGGGATGTGGAAGTGAATCTAAGAAATTCAAGAAGAAAGTAGAATGGAAACATAGGAAGTTTAAGACTAGACCTTTAGGACTTCCAAAGAAGTATAAATTTAGACAATCTACTACCTTTAGAGAAAGGAATCCTAAGACTAAGAAAAATAGATTTAACCAAAGAAGATACTTTAAAAAGAATACTAGTAAGAATAAGAAGGTTCCTAATTATAGGAAAGAAAAAGATGTAGCTCAATCTAAGACTGCCACCAAAGAATGTTGGACTTGTGGCAAAGAAGGACACTTTGCTAATGACTGTCCTAATAAGATAGATAAAGAAAGTATTAAGATTATTAATACAATATTAGACTATGCAGATCAAGAAGAATTAGATATCTTATATGCTATAGAAATATCAGACATAGAAGATGATGATAACACTAGTATCTATAGTGTTTACACAGACAGTGATTCTGAAGACTAGAGTGATACTGATGAGTATGAAGACTCTCAGGATACCCTAGATTTATATATGATGCAGACTGATCAAGGTGATCTAGATGATGAGTATATAGACTTTGAAGACGCTTGGTATAAATGTATATTAAGCCCATTCTTAAAGAAAAGATGGACAGTTAGTAATCTTGAGTTACTAACATATATACCTAGATGCTACTTTGACGAAAGACATTTTTGCACATTTGAGATGAAGTGTAGCAAGAAAGACTTTAGATGAGTAGAATGTTTTGAGACTATACAAACATAACTATTTATGGTTTGTATTGTTTGTCAACTACACTACCATGAAGACTGTTGGAGAATTAGATTTAGAGCAATCTATACTAACCAGTATGACGCTCAAATAGACTTAGATATTAAAACCTATTATCAAGACATTGATAGGAATATAGCCAAAAGATTGTAAGAAACTGAAGACGTCAAAGGAAAAAGAATTCCCTATGATTTAGAAGAATACCATTCTGATGATAGTTCAGAAGACCAAATACCCTTAGAGTTTATAGATAAACCTCAGAAAGAATATCTATTTTAGAAAAGAATTATTTGGGCATTTCTACTAAACCACATGCTTGCTTTGTAGAATTGTTTGTTCAACATAAAGACTATCCTAAAAGACTTTCAGCCTTTATAGATACAGGGTGCTCTCAGAGTATTTGTAAGGCTAATGCCTTCCCTGAAGACTACTTTTTAGAAAGTAATCAAGAAATCTATGGTAAAGTGGCTAATGGTGATACATTTACCTTATATTTCCAGACTATTCCTATTTACTTTAAATTAGGAAATCAGACCAACAAAACCGTTAATCATCGGTTTTGGATAATGGATCCTCGTCCTAGTTTCACAGGAAACATTATTTTAGGACAAGACTTTATTAGTAAATATCATCCTTATACTCAGTATAACGATAAGATATTACTTAGTGATCAAGAGGAATTTAATATTAAAGCTCCTCTAATAGATCATAAGATTGCCTTTGACCTAATGCAGGTCAAGCCCAATTATAGACCCATTAAACATCAGAGTTCTTCAGCTAAGCATGGTGGACCTAGACCTACAACCCAACAAGAAACCCTAGACATTACTAAACCCTTACAAAAAGAGTGTAAGTGTCCAGACCAAAAGTGTTATAAGCAAATTGCGCTTATACAACAAGACATTTTAGATCAAGCCCAGCAGACCTTATTACAAGTCCAAGCTATATCCAAACAGAAGAAAATGGATATAGAAGTAGAAAAGGAAAAGATTAGGCAACTAGCTGAGCCTACCTTAGGAGAAAATCCCATCGTTAAGTGGGAAAAAGACCAAAGCTATTGTGAAATCATCCCTATTAACCCAGACGCCACTATTAATGGTGGAACCTATAAGAAAGGATACTCACAAGAAGATAGGGAAGAATTTAAGAAAGACATAGATGAAATGCTTAAGTTAGGCATTATTAGAGAAAGTAAAAGTAGACATAATAGTTTAGCCTTCTATGTTCAAAATGAATCTGAACGTAAAAGAGGAAAAAGACGCATGGTTATAGATTATAGACAATTAAATAAGAATTGTGAATTTGATTCTTATAAGATACCAGACAAGAATAATTTGATTAATTTAATCGAAGATAGAATAATATTCAGTAAGTTTGATTGCAAATCAGGCTTCTGGCAAATTAAGATGCATCCAGACAGTATTACTTGGACAGCCTTTAGTGTGCCCCAAGGAAAATACGAATGGCTAGTCATGCCATTTGGATACTTGAATGGTCCTCAAGTTTTCCAAAGAAGAATGGATAATATATTTAGACCTTATTCAGAATTTTGCCTTGTTTACATAGATGATATTCTTGTAGCAAGTAAGACTGAGATAGAGCATGTAGACCATCTTAAAAAGATTATTTTAGAATTAGATAAACATGGTATTGTTATTTCCGAAAGAAAAATGCAATTATTCCAGACTGAAATAGACTTTGTGGGAATGCATATTAATAAAGGAAAACTATCCTTAGCAGAACACATAACCAAAAAGATTCTTGAGTTCCCAGACCAACTCAAAGATAGAAAACAATTACAATCATTTTTAGGATTGCTTAATTGTGCTGCACACTTTATTAAAGACCTTGCTTCAAAAAGACAAAGCTTAACATCCAAATTAAAAGGAACAGACAAAACTAATCCCTTTTATTGGACTGAAGATGATTTTAAAGTAATAAGACAGATTAAAGATGCAGTCAAGAACATTCCTCTACTTGAACTGCCTAATGCGGAATATCAGTTTATAGTAGAAACAGATGCCTCTGATAAGCAATGGGGAGTAGTATACTTTGCCATTGATCATCAGACAAAAAAGAAGAAACTGTGTAGACATAGTTCTGGAACTTTCACAGACCCAGAAACAAGATACACTGCCCATGAAAAAGAAGTTTTAGCAATAGTAAGGGCAATAGAAAAATATATGTTGTTTCTTAGACCTAAACATTTTACTGTTTATACAGACTCTTCTTATGCAGTAAAATTCAGAGACTTAGATTTATCCAAATCAAGGACTAATAGACTCATTAGATGGCAGCAACTGCTTAATGGTTATGACTTCTCTGTTATTCATATTAAGGGAAGTAAAAATACCATTCCAGACATTATATCAATAGAGCCAATGTTTGCTAACACTAATATAATTTCTTGTTTTATGTTGCAAACAGAAGACCTAGAAGACATGAGTTCCTCTGGAACAAATAGACTGAACAGGGAAGACGTTGCAGACTATCTTAGACGCGTAAGACCAAATGCTGGTGTAACGCAAAGACAGACTCATATTCAAGACTCTCAAGAAAGACCAATCCTAGAGAACTTTGATGATATCTTAGTTCCTCCTGGAAAATCTAGACAAGAGATTATTTCTCAAAATAGACTCATTGGGAAGATGTATTTCCCCCAATATAGACCCGATCAAAGATATCCAGACTTGATCAAATTTAGACGAGAATTCTCAGAAGACGAAAATACTCTTGTAGATGCCATATGGTGGAACGTGAAGAATAGACTTTGGATTGAGTTCAAACAAAATTTGGTAGCTATTGCCAGATTTATGAGGACCCAAAGACTCGCAGTTACCCAGCTTAGTGGTAATACTGTGCCTAGACCTCAGAATCAGACTTATGCTCAGACTCTTGGAGAATCCTCCAAAGCTAGACCCACTGATAATTTTTGTTATCAGAAAAAGACTTTTAAGACTAAGATTGTTATACCATTTGGTCATAATAATCTTCCATTAACGGAAGACTATTTGAAAGAATCTAATAGCATTATTGAACATTTCAATATGTTATTATCTGAGACCATTGGAGATGCCTTGATAATGAAAGGCTTCTTCAAAGAAGTCCCAAAGATTTATCTTGATGGGAAGGCAAAAATTGCCCAGATTACCCTAGCAGACTATGGGTTCATTGGACTCATCAGAATTGAGACTATAGAAGACTCTGTTGCTCTTGGAAAGATAGTCCATGAGTATGTTAGAAAGGTAGAAGATTTCCTTCCTTTATTTGCTAGAATCTATCAGATTGCTCCAAGTTCCTGTGGAGGAATGAGAGTGGAAGGATTTAGACTTGTTAGATTTTTTAATTATACTTTTGAAGATGTTGAGATCCTCTCAGAAGACGAGACTAAAGATTTAACTATTGATAAGTCCAAGATCCGGATCTCTCAAGCCATGGAGACAATTGAGATCATGGAGTTATTAATAGGAGAAGACAGGTGGTACACTGCCTACCACAAAGAAGACTTAATAATCTAAGCTGATGAGCCATTCAATGGAAGGCTCAAGAAAGAATCCAAAGAAATGGTAGAGATAGCTTTGCCAGCCAGCCTTAGAACGGTAGGCCTTATTGATGAATTTTTCAATAATACCCTCCCAAATCAAGACAAAGCAGAAGAAGACACAGACGCAACAAAGAAGGGCCCCTCAGTGGTAGATGAATTAATAAAGACGGAAGAATCATTTACCTAGACTATGCTTTCCATAAAGCAAAAGACCCATGCCCCACATGGACCACCAGACTGATGAAAAAGATGAAGACTTTGTTTGATGCTCTTGCATTATTACAAAACGACAAGACCATGATGAAGACTTGACACGCCTTTCCTTTTATAAAGAAAGAGGTCCCCCCATTATCAAAAGAAGATAAAAGATTGTAGACCCAGCTGTAAAGATTCGAAGACAATGTTACTTTAATGCTTTCAACCGGATTGCTTTTGGTAGCCGGTTACCAGTCATATTGTAGTGCCCTTGATCTATAAAAGGGAGCGTCCATTTATGTTTGAATCATAAGTTGTTAAAGAGATAACAAGACTTCTAGGCTTGTAATAAATGATATGTATATGAGTGAGTAAACCTCTCATAGTTAGGGGAGAGGGGAGAGTTGTATTTACTTATGCAATGCAATAAAAGTGTTTTCTTTTCCAGAAATCTCTTATGTTAAGTTGTTATTATTTTCCAAATTGTCTCCAACTTTCTGTTCATAGAGGACTATTGTGTTGAACCTCTGGTGTAGCACACAAGGTGTTATACTGGTGAACCGTCGTCAGGTGCCGATTAGCCGTGAGCCGTTAGCCAGGTGGGCGTTAGGCGTGAAGGCGTACAGGCAGGAAACGGGTCAACCGCCAAAGTAGTGGATTGAGGTGCGACACATAAAGAGAGAGTTGTAGGAGATCGATACCGGAGAAAAATAATAGCAAGGCTGAAGAGACAAAGGGAAGAAGATAAAGATATTGCAGACCAGAAGGAAGGTATAAACTCGAACCAAACCCTTAACTATTTTACATATTATTGTTTTAAAGAAAAAAATCTTTTATGAACTTACAGATCACTAAAGACTTTTTAGAATTTGTTAATCAAACAAGTTTAGACTTAACTAGAGAAATTCAAGACTGGACTCTTACAGACCCTAAAGATAAAGAACTTATAGAATCTGCTTTAGTATATGCAGGTGGTACTTTTAAATACATAGACCAGATCATTGAGTGGTTAGGAAGAGAAGTACCAAGAATAGAAATAATTAGAACAGGGATCCGAGATCTCTTTAGACAAAAACTAAGAACTGAAGATTTTGCAGAAGAACTATCAAGTCCTGAAAAATATCAAGAATACACTAGGATACTTGAAGAGAGTATAGACGTATTAAAATTTGTTAGACGTAAAAGGTTAGCTGAAACAAAGGCTACTTTAATTAGAGCCGGAGGAATCCGTCCTCTCCTTAAAAACGTAGAGACAGCTGCCCCTAGAACATACCGTAGATTTTTGTCATCTTATGGTGATAATAATTTAGACAAATTTATAGATAACGATATAATTGATATTATTAATCAAATATATAAAGAAACTAGACAGATAAACCCACGATACCGTATAAGGTATTTAAGACTAGAATATTTTCCCGCAAAACCTATTTCAATTTCTAGACTCCTCGAAGAAACTATTTATATAAATAATCCTCGCTATTCAGAATCCCACCACGATAGTGACGAAAGAAGCTTAAGAAGTAGCAGCAGCCCTGAAACTTCTACACTTAGACTTCCAGATTAATTAGGCTTTAAAATAAGCTTAAAAGATTTTAGAAATCATTGGGGTAAGAATTGATATTCCCCAAAACTTAGAAAAAGTTAAAAGACATTGCGGTCCCAAAAGGTGGTCCTAAAGAGACAAACGCGGTCCTTAGACACATTCGGACGGTAGCTAATCCGCATTCCATCCGCATAGAACAATCCGCATAGGAGCCAGACTCTCTCTCTCTCTCTCTCTCTCTATATATATATATATATAACTGCATCATGAGAGCTAAGACCTCACATATTCATCCCTCATGGGTTATCAGGATCTAAGCATATCACGTATCGCACTGAGCCAACGTGTCGAAATCTCACCACCGAACCTAAAACGTATACACAAACAATGGAGGCGGTCATAAGCATACATTCGGGGGTCGCGACCATACCATATCACACCCAACCGGTCTCCAAACCAATACCTATCCTCACACGTAGATAGCGGACATGCAAACATACTATGACCTGAGGAACTAATCCAACACCTCTTGCTCAATGCCAGGATGGACTGCCCACTGTTCGCAACCTCCCACCTTAACACTACTGAGTAAGTATGTTCACTATTAACAACTAGCATACACACATACATATATATACAAGTCACTCTTATATATATATATAGTACCGAGCCTCGTACGCATTTCCTATAATGCACTAGTCTCCCAATCCCGAAGTTTGAACCAACTTCCCGATTAAATATCTAAACTTTCACTCACTTGAACCTCCAATTCTCCTCACCCGAACCCATCTATTTGTTATCCTATCATGTACCAAATCCTAGAAAGCATCCCCAGTAATTAGACAATACCCCGAATGAGCCTACGGTCATTCCCTAAGCTCTAACATGTCAAAAAAAAACACGAATAAAAATTGGGAAGGCCAACAAACCAAACCGGTTTGCCGCAACCAAAACCAAAATTTCCAAAAGAAAGCCCAATCCAAAACCACCAATTTAAAATTTTGGTATCGCGCACCTATTAGTAGAAATTTCACAACAAATTAAAAAAACATAAAAATACGAAACTGGCATCCACGCCTTTGTAATTTGATAACCTTATCCAACTTCCAATTTTATCAATCGATCGACACCTTTTCGGGTCCTCTTATCCAAAAATCACGTTTGCTCCACCCAAACCCTCCAATGGTGGTCCCAAACCGCCCTAAACCTCAAATAGAACTAGTATGTCCTTATATTAATATTCCAGGAGCATTTAAACATACTTGTAATCTTGATTCCTACATCAAACACCTAGGAGTACGAATCAAACACCAATCTAATCCCATAAAACTTTCCCAAAATCGATTTTTAAAGTTTCAACCTTTCTATTCAAGTTCTTCATGTTCATCATTTATATACCATAATTTATTTCGAAATTCAAGTATGTTAAGCTCAATTAATAATCAATCTAAAATCCCACATCCCTTATCATTTAGATCGCTACATCAATTAAGCAACTTTCAATATTTGACATCTTCAATCTCAATTTTCTACCACTAATCATGAAAATAAATAACTACTCTTAATTTGCGATATAATGCGACTAGCTACTTGCCTTGGTGGGTTAAATTCAAAATTCTCTACATTTTTGATGATGGGTTGAATCCAGAGATAGCTTTTCTTCCTCTTCTCCAAGTCTTTTCTCTTATTTCATCTTTCTCTCTTCTCTTGAACTCTCTGCCAATATCTTAAGTAAAATATCAAAGGTGGGATGTCATCCACCTTCTCATCCTCTCAAATTCCCTGTTAATTAATCGAATCCCATTTTTCCACTTAACCCTAAGTGTAAAGTGATCCTCATACGGGTCCTGTTATGTCTAAAAACCCTCCGAAACCTAATAATAAAACTCGGGTACATATTCTAGACTATTTTGACCCTTCTCGAATCACCAGTGCACTCGAAAAGGTCATCTGAGTCACCTAATTCCAGATATGCTAACCTCTTATTTATCGGGCTAGACACACATGTACCTTACACGTTACCTATAAATTATACCGATTCGCCGATGTAATACTTTATCAATATATAGTAATAAATCATCGTTTTCACTCATATGCGACATATAATAAATAACATAACTATTAACTTATCAGACACAAGTAAATAATAATAATAATAATAATAATAATAATCATCATCATCATAATAATAATAACAACAACAACAACAACAACAACAACAACAACAACAACAACAACAACAACAACAATAAAAATAATAATAATCCTTTATCTCACTAATTAATATTTACTAAAATCCAATTTAATTCCTCCATATTAAATTAATAATATTAAGCACAAGATAATTAAATAATAATAAAAGTGCGAGGTATTACATTCATTTATAGTGTTATGCCTTTTGTTCTGAAAAATGTAGGGGAAACCTACCAGAGAACCTTGATGGCCATTTTTCAAGACCTATTTCATGAAATATTGGAGACATATGTAGATGATTTAGTCATCAAGTCGAAGAAAGAAGACTCATACTTAGCTGATATGAGAAGATTCACTAAGAGGTGTAGGAAATAAAAGCTAAAGATTAACCCACTAAGAAGATTCAAGTGTGCTTAATATTAACCCACTAAAGATTAACCCACTAAGAAGATTCAAGCTAAAGATTCACTAAGAAGATTCAAGTGTGCCTTTGGTATAATGCTTGGGAAATTCTTGAGTTTTGTAGTGGATTGACAAGGGGGTCAAATAAAACAAGATAAGCAAAATGCAGCCATAAATATAGAGGGCGATGTAAAGTTCCCTTGGAAATATTTCTTGGCTGAGAAGATTCATCCCAGGTCTATTTGAGATCACTCTCCCATTGATGTAGTTGTTGTAAAAGACCACAAAGTTTAAATGGGAGGACTCTCACCAGGATGACTTTGACAAGCTTAAAATATTTGTAACCTCTCCTCAAACAATGATTCCACCTAAAGCTGGAATACCTTTTCTACACAATCTTACTTACACTACGAGGTTCATCGATGTACTGTTGACACAAGAGGTTGATGGACAAGAGAGACCCATCTACTATTTGAGTAGTATTATCCATGGTCCATTGTCAAGGTATACTCTTATACAGAGGAAATGTTTGGCATTAGTTTTGTATCTTAAAATCTAAGGCATTATATGCCATCTTTTACTATTTATATGGTGACAAATTTTGATCCAATCACGTTTTTCTTAGCAAGAGAAGTTTTTATTGGAATAGAAGAAAGGTGGTTTCTCATTATCCCCGAGTATGATATGAAGTGTTGGGTCCCTATCACGATCAAGGGCCAATTCTACGTAGATATCTGACGCGACTAAGAATTTGTCTCAGAAATGCGTTCTTTCAAGGCTCAAGTGCAAGCAAGTGGCGTTAGTAATAATCCGACAAGTCGGGATCGTCTCCACAAGGATCAGAAATTGGCAATAGGGAATTATGTATGAAATGTTAATTATCCTTCAAATGATTTCTCAAAATAAAAGAAAAGATGATTGATGGTTGAAATCTCCAATAGGTGATGAAATAAAAAGTGCACAAAAATACTAATAATTAAAAAAATTAGATTTGAAAATGAGAGAAAATAGGGTGGAGCATAATCCCTCAAACCTTAGTAAGTTACCGTATAGAATACTAGAACTGTAAATTAAAATTTTGACTAAATCCAGTCTTTATAGATCCTAAGCATATATGAGGGAACTAGCCCGCATTATATGAAAATAAAGGCAAATACAAAGCGGTGAATGGACAATTATACTCGCATAGTCTTCTTAAACATCCCAAATACCTAGGGCAATAGAGATTAAAAGATCGACTATGTTTGCATAATTTCCATACACGATTTGGTCAATATTCAATTTACCCTCTATTTTCTACTTGGGTAATTTACTTCGGAATGATTTCATGTACCCCAACCCTTGAAAATTTAGGTAGACATGGTTTTACTAGAAAATAAATTTATACATGGAATTATGGATCTAACAAACATTGTAAGAACAAAAATTACAAAACAAGTGATAATTGAATTGAAAATAGAATTGAGATGAAATAAGAGAATGGAATTTGATACTTGTAATCAGCAATAGGGAAAAGAGATGAAATTGAATCCATAATTCTCCTTATTCCTCAAACTTACAAACTAGGGTTTATGAAAAACTAAGAAGACTCTCTAAAATCTAACTATCTCTCTCTAATTCGACTCTCTTTTGAATGACATAGGGCTTGGCCTTTTATAGCACCAACTTAGCACGATTTGACTTCTAAGATCGATTAGCCATACAAGATTCTCCACGATATGCACCTCTGGAGCTCCACAATTAATGCCAGGAATTCTAACCGCTGGACCGGTCCGTCTGCTATCGGATCGATTCGATTTCCAGTCACCGGATCGATTCTTTTTTTATATTTGTTCAGATCGGTCCGTTTGCTATCAGATCGGTTCCCTTGCCATCGGTTCGGCATCAATCCGGGGTCTACTGGAAATGTGACATTTCAGATCGGTCCGATTTTCTTCATTGTTAACTTTTTCTTTCCATCTTTGACTGGTCATAACTTTCGATCTCGAGCTCCGATTTGACTGTCGTTTCTTCCTATGCTCTTGTGAAACCAGGATCTTCAACTTTCCTTAAATCTTCAAATCCGAACTCTAGGTGTAAATTTACGCTTTTGCCCTTCGACTTGTCTTCTTTTCTTTTCTTCCTTTCTTCCGGTTTCTTTCTTTCTTTTCTTACACTAAATTCCTGTAAAATCAAAAAAATATACACGAAACTCGGGGTACTCGTTAGAAATAGTCAATGGCAATGATATGGGATAAAAACGATTCAATTACGTTGTTTGATATCAAAATCAGTAACTTAAGGGGCTAAATTCAGAAGAATTTATGCTTGGTCAAATCCCCCTAACTTAGAACTTTGCACGTCCTGAGCAATGTAAATGAAGATACTAAAAGTTTTTTTCTTGAGAATTCTTTTGTTTAACTAAAATTCTACTTTTGTAGGCATGCAATTGCATTGAGAATATGCAACAAGCCTTTAAACCCCTAGGTTACCCTAGTAGGACGAGTTTTGTCTCGTGAGGGTTTGCAGTGAATACACCCACAAAATTCTTTATTGACTCAAATAAATATCAAAATACTTAAAGATTGTACAATTTAAACTTTTCGAAAAATAATCATCATAAATTCATATTCAAATGTCTCAAACCATAGTGTGTGTGTGCAAAGCCAGAAATTAAACCTCAAATTTCCACCGATTGAGCATTACGTTACTTTTCGAAAATTCATTTTGATTCAAATTCTTACATATGCACTCACAAACGAATCACTCGGATTGTGGCTATTTTCTCTCGGTATGCATGATATAAAGAGTAAATTTAATGGACACAAATTCATGAATACAAAATTGAAAAGAAGGAAATATATGGTGAAAAGATCTCATCATCGGAATACAGTTATTAGGAAACGGGAAACATCATCTATTTTTTCACGCCATGTAATCTCTTTTATTATCTTTTTGTGTTTTAACTCTCCATGCAGTAATTAATTTTGCCATTCGAACTCGGTTAGGACTTTTTCGGGTTAAAAAGTGTAAAGGGTAAAAATGGGAATGGTCAGAATGTTCGGAATTGGAAAATGTCCTTATGACGTCCATTAGTGATTTTTTCGGCATTTGCTCATTTTTCTCTTTTCATTTTTTTGTTCTTTTTTTCTTGCTATTTTTTTTTTATTTTTTTTCTCTTGCCCCTTTTTATTGCACAATTTGTACTTAATTGATGAATTTTCTCAATTTTTACAATTTCGGGCTATTTGGGTTTTTCGGGTTATCAAACAAAGGGAAATATTTTATTAGGCTCAAAGTGGGTTGCAAAGGGGTAATTTTTTCACAACTTTATTATGGCTAATATTTTTAGGTAACAAACGAGGGCCTACTTCATTGTCCAAATTGCTCATCACATTACCATATGCATCTCGAGATTAATTAAGTTTAGAGATATATTTAGCATGAATTTCGAGACAACATTTCACACATTTCCCATAACCGATCAAAACAAAGGATTAAGATCATCAACGACTTATTAAAACGCTGAAAAGGACTTTGAGTTAATCATAAACTTGGATTGATTTAAAAACTCATAAAAAATTGAAAGGATCGAAATCTCACCGGGTTTGATCAATCTCCACACTTATTCGTTAAGTCATCAATTTTCTTTCAATTTCCATCTTCGGTCAATTTTGGCTTAGTGCATTCTGAGTTGTACAATTTGAGACTTTAAACAGAATAAAGGTGATATTTTTGAAAATTTTAAATTCCAATTTTTATTTATTTTGAAGAAAAATATTTTTGGCTTTTTTTTTTTATTGCGAAGTTTTATGAATACGCACTTATCATCCCCCCTAACTTAGTCTTTTGCATTGTCCACAATCAAAAGGACAATAAAGCTAAAGAAGACAAAGTAAGAAGTGCGAGAAATGAAACAAGCAAATACCATAAGAAAACTGTGTAGTACAACATAGCTGTATAAACAAAAAATAAAATAAAAACATGACACCACAAACTAACATAACATAACCAGAAGGGGGCTGACAGGGGTCCTACGGGCCGGGTGGTGGGTGGGAGGGTCCGAAGGCAGCATGGTCATATGGATCATAGAAATAGGCAGGAAGGGGGGGA
This sequence comes from Sambucus nigra, assembly GCA_949130495.1. Lineage (NCBI taxonomy): Eukaryota > Viridiplantae > Streptophyta > Magnoliopsida > Dipsacales > Adoxaceae > Sambucus > Sambucus nigra. Next base: position 406,615,462 of record OX422208.1, on the reverse strand, counting down.
TCAGGACCCAACTGTAGGCGGTACAGATCAGCCTGCATACGCAAAATCAGACTTGTGTCCCGTTGGTAAGATGACATAAACCCGTCAAAACGCGTGTCAAGAGAAACAACGCGCTCAGTGAGACCCATACCAACCGAAACATAATCCGGATCAGCAGTTTCATCATATTCCTCCTCCTCGCCTTCTTCCATCTCAACATCTTCAACACGAACATCCTCTGGCTCAGGATCAGTCGCATCACTCGAGGTATCACTATCATCTCGACGCGCACGGATCAGCTGGATTTGCTTATCACTTAGGGTGCGGGATTCTTGCCCAAGTGGCTTGGGTAAGTTGATAAGATCTTGTGGGGGAAAAATATCGACATCCTTAAGGAAGGAGGTAATGAGACGACCGTAAGGAAGATGGGCCCTACCCTTTTTGTCCAGCGCTGCGAAAATGATATCATTGTAAAACGTGCGGGCCAAATTGATAATTATTTCATGGTCAAACATATGATATACCATAGTAGCTTGACGTGGGCGCATAGCCGAGTCATTTTAAGTTTGCAAAAGGTTGGCACAAACGATGTGAAAATTGATACGTGCCTTGTCGGGTAACCAACCAACAGGAAAGGTCTCGGTATTCCAAACCGAACCTGGCGCGATTCGAGATATGCAAGCAACTTTGGATAGAACGGGATCAGGACTGGGATAAGTAAATTGGGCTGGAGTTATCACACCTTTAGATTCGAGTTTATGGGCCAGAATTTCAAGCAAGAACGGAATCGGTGTCGAGTCGACAAAGGCTTGAGATTTGAAATCTGCGATACAGACGAGCGAACCGTAAAACTGACGAACTTCATTCTCCCATACAGCCTCGTACGGTTTGTTAAAAAATCTGCACCAGCCTCGGGACATGAACATCCCAGTGACAGAGTTAGGCAGTTGATCCCAAAGCACTTGACGCTCAATGTGGACTTTGCGTCGAGGTTCGAAAAAATGACGGCACCAATTGGCCTCACGGCATGAACGATATTCGCCATTGCCATCGGGCAGGACTTCAACTGAATTATATTTCTAGGGAGAAGCCATGGTAAGGGAAGAACTAGACATAAAGTGAGAGAGGAGAGTGGAGGTTGAGGTGTGAAGGAATTGGGATGTGGAAGGGGCGATATTTATAGGTTGGATGGTGGGTATGGGGGAAGAATGGGGGGGGGGGGGAATAGGGTGACGAATTTTTGGGGAGAGGAAGGGATTGGGGGAATGTATGGGGCAAGGATTGATGAGGTTTTAACCTCGGGAAGGTGCGCAGACTGCAGATGACCGGATCGATCCTGGTTCAGACCGAACCTGTCCGGTTGCTTTATTTATTTATTTCTTTTTTAGGCCGGATCGATTATTTTTTATGGGACCGGACCGATCTGGTATGCAAAATTGCCAACTTTTTCTTGCTTGCACTTTCAACTTGATTTCTTAACTTCAACACTCCCTCCAAAGCAATTGGACCTCAAAACTCTCAAAACTCGCAACGAAAACCGAAACACTCCTGAGACATGTATTCTATTCTCACGTCTGGTTGTGATGCACAACTATGACTATCCTACCATCCTATAACTACTATACACAACATTCAACCCATACACATCGGGGGTGCGACGACCTCACCTTTCTTGTGCAGTCACTCCCCATAAATGGGGTCTGACAACCAGATTGTGTTGGCTTCCACGATAACAGCTTCCAAATACGGCTTTAGACGTTGTCGTTAACCTTGAAAGTGTTTCCCCCTTTTTGATCCTCTTGTTCAATAGCTCCATGGGGAAATACTTCCTTCACAATGAATGGACCTGACCATCGTGACCGCAATTTTCTGGGAAATAAGTGCAACCTCGAGTTGTAAAGAATTACTTTTTGTCCCGAATGAAAATCCTTATGTCGAATGATTTGGTCGTGAGCTCGTTTCATTCGTTCTTTCGAGATTTTAGCACTTTCATACGCATCATTGCGTATTTCTTCCAACTCATTCAACCGAAGGTTACGTGTTTCACCGACTTTTTTCATGTTAAAGTTTACCCTTTTAATAGCCCAATACGCTTTGTGTTCAATTTCAATAGGAAGATGACAAGGTTTTGCCATATACAAAATGAAATGGGGATATCCCAAGGGGGGTCTTGTATGCAGTTATATAAGCCCAGAGCGCCTCATTCAATCGGATAGACCAATCTTTCCCTTTAGGTTCGACTGTCTTTTACAAGATATGCTTAATTTCTCGATTAGCTAACTCGACTTGGCCATTCGATTGAGGGTGATAAGTCGTTCCAACTTTATGGACGACCCCATACTTTCGCATGAGCTTTTCCATAGGCCTATTGCAAAAATGAGTGCCATTATCACTAATGATAGCCTTAGGAACTCGGAATCGAGAAAGTATGTGTTCTTGTATGAACTTTATCACCACTTTATTGTCATTCCTCCTTGTAGCTATGGCCTCTGCCCATTTTGAGACGTAGTCTACTGCGACGAGGATGTATAGAAAACCAAAAGAGGGTGGAAAAGGCCCCATGAAGTCAATACCCCAGCAATCAAACAACTCTAAGACAAGTATGGGGGTCAATGGCATCATGTCACGACGAGTACTAGCTACCATACTTTGGCATATATCACATGATTTGCAAAAAGTATTCACATCCCGGAAGATTGTGGGGCAATAGAGACCGCTTTGCAGGATTTTCGCAGCAATTTTATTTTTGGAAAAATGACCTCCACATGCTTCCGTATGACAAAATCGAATTACCCCTTGAATTTCTTCATCAGGTACACATCTTTGGATGATTTGATCAGCACAATATTTAAACAAATATGGATCATCATAAAAGAACATGCGTGACCAGGTAATGAACTTCCTTCTCTCTTGCGGAGTCCAAATGGAGGGAACGACTCCAGTGACTAGATAATTTACTATATCCACAAACTAAAGAAGGGAAGAAGTAGCAAAAAGATTTTCATCTGAAAAATACTCGTCTATGGGGATGGGATCAATAGGTACGTCGGACGAGAGACGTGACAAATGGTCAACAATGACGTTTTCGACTCCTTTCTTATCTTGTATAGAGAGATTAAACTCTTGTAGGAGTAGGATCCACCTGATTAGGTGTGGTTTGGCATCTTTATTGGTCAGAAGATATTTAAGGGCCGAGTGATCAGTGAAATAAATGATGGGCGACCCAATAATGTAGAAGCAAAATTTATCGAGAGCAAAAACGACTGCTAGTAATTCTTTCTCCGTGATGGAGTAGTTAAGTTGGGGGCCAGATAATGTCCTACTAGCATAGTAAATAACACGAGCTTTCTTGTCTTTTCTTTGTCCGAGAACAGCCCCAATCGCGTAATCACTTGCATCACACATAAGCTCAAATGGGAGTGACCAATCAGGAGCTTGCATGATAGGAGCGGAAATTAGCATGCTTTTGAGTTTATCGAAAGCTTCTTGGCATGCGTTATTCCACTCAAAAGGAGTGTCCTTCATGAGAATATTACTCAATGGTCTAGCGATGGCGCTAAAGTCTTTGATAAATCTCCTGTAAAATCCAGCATGGCCTAAAAAGGACCTCACATCTTTAAGTCATTTAGGCGGAGGTAACTCAACTATTTCTTCTATTTTTGCTCGATCAACCTCAATTCCCCTAGATGATACTATGTGGCCCAGGACTACGCCCTCAATAACCATAAAATGACATTTTTCCCAATTGAGGACCAAGTCTTTTTCCACACACCGGAATAAAACTTTTTCAAGATTAGCTAAACATTGGTCGAAAGATGGACCGAAAACGCTAAAATCGTCCATTAACACCTCAAGACCTTTTTCTATCATGTCGCTAAAGAGACTCAATATGCACCTTTGAAAAGTTGCTGGCGCATTACATGACCCAAAAGGCATACGTTTATAGGCAAACGTACCAAACGGACATGTAAAAGTCATCTTTTCTTGATCAAGTACATCCACTTCAATCTGATTATATCCAGAATACCCATCTAGGAAGCCATAGTAAGGATGGCCCGCTACTCGTTCGATCATTTGGTCGATAAATGGCAAGGGGAAATGGTCTTTTCTTGTTCCGGCATTGACCTTTCGATGATCAATGCAAACACGCCACCCGGTGGTGGTGCGTTGAGGTATTAATTCTCCCTTAGCATTCTCAACCACAGTCATACTCGACGTTTTTGGAATAACCTGGATTGGGCTCACCCATTTACTATTGGAAATGGGATAGATAATCCCAGCATCTAACAATTTGATGATTTCCGCTCGAACTACATCTTTCATGGTTGGGTTCAGTCGCCTTTGCATCTCTCGCGAGGGCTTCACCTCCTCCTCGAGATGGATTTTATGGGTACAAATCAAAGGACTTATACCTTTCAAATCTGCTATAGTCCAACCAAACACACTCCTATGCTTCCTCAACATATTCAACAATATGCCCTCTTGCTCTTTTTTTAAACTGGAAGAAATAACAACAGGAAATGTATCATCTTCTCCCAGAAAAGCATATTTTACATAAGAGGGTAGTTTCGTTAATTCAAGACTAGGAAATCTATCTTCAGAGGGGATCATGAGTGACTCCCTCGGGGGTAATTCCTCAAATCTAAAAATCCAGTCAACATCTCTCAACTTTTCAAAACTCACTTCTTCTTGCACCCAAGCTCCCAACTCTTCCACTTCACGCTCAAACTCAGTATAAGAACTCTTATTCTCAGCACCTTGCACCAAACAAACTTCCAGTGCATCTCTACCTATGATCCTCTCGATGTGCTCATCCACCACTTCTTCAATAAGATCAACCTCATGAATTTCATCCTCATCACCCATTTGGTTAGCAACATTGAAAATATTGGTCTCAAGAGTCATGTTTCCAAAAGTGAGTTGCATTTGTCCATTACTTATATTGATCAATGGATTAGCAGTAGCTAAAAATGGACGACCCAAAATTATGGGAACATGATTACTCGAATTTGGGGAGGTCTCCGTGTCCCAAAAGACAAAATCAACCGGGAAGTAAAATGTGTCCACTTGAACTATCACATCCTCCACAACCCCACGAGGCACTTTCACTGTTCGATCTGCTAACTGTAGAGTGATTCGGGTAGGTTTAAGATCACCTAAATCAAGCTGCTTATAGATAGAGTATGGAAGGATGTTCACACTCGCACCTAAATCAAGCAAAGCTTATTCGACTCTACTTTCTCCTATAACACATGAAATTGTAGGTGCACCAGGATCCTTGAACTTTGGTGGAAGATCATTAAGAAGGACCAAGATCACATTTTGTGCCAAAAAGACATTCTTCTTCACCTTAAGCCGTCATTTGATAGTCAAAAGATCTTTGATGACTTTGGCATATGCTGGAATTTGGGGGATAGCATCCAGAAACGACAAGTTTGACTTCACTTGCTTCAGAACATCTAACACTTCAGTATGCGAAGCCCCCTTTTTGGGTGGTGCCAAGCGTTGAGGAAATGGAGCAGCAGTGGGTAGTTTTACTTCAACTTCAGGTTCAACTCCTTCATCCTTATCTTCCATATGCAAGGAGGTCTCCTCAGGTTCTGAAGCTTATTTATCTTTAGATTCCTTGGGAGGTGGTGGCGCTAGATCAATTACGCGACCACTACGTAGAGTAGTGACAGCTTGACATTATTCCAGCAAATCCGATAAAGTAGAGCTAATCGTAGTTTGCCCTTGAAGAGGGGGTCTTTGGCCTTGAGCTGCGAATTTACCCTTCTCTTGAGTATTCAATGCAGATTGCAACCTAGAGATGCTAGTATGAATTTCTATGAACATTCGATCATACTTAGCATTGCTATCCTTATGAGATTGGATGAATTGATTCAGATTATCATCATGAGATCTCCTAGGTGGAGTGACATAAGGACCAGGAGGTGGTGGCTGCATAGGGTTTCGCATTGGAGGAGACATTTGCTGAATTGAGGAGGGGGTGGTGGAAAAGCCACATGTGGATTGGGCGCCATCCCACCTTGGGGTTGTCCATAGTTGAAACCAGGATGATTTCTCCAAGATTGATTATACGTATTCCCTTGTGGAACATTAAAATTTCTGCAAAACCCTCCTATCGCCTCTACTTGCTCGTGTATATTGCTTTGTATGCAGGGATGGGAGGACATACTTTGGTAGAATAACCAGCAGTACAAATGGCACACACCTTCTCCTTTCCTGATTGCATGGGTCCAACTACTTCTCTTAATCAAAATTCAAGCATTTCTCTAAAATTCTTTTCCAATTGGTCAAATTTACGATCTAATAAAGTGTCCTTGTCCAAATGATAAACACCGGACGTAGCAGATGAGTTGGACACTTACCGATTTCTGTTTTGACTATTGGGGTCAGAAACATCCCATGCTTGCGTAGTCTTAGCTACGTATTTCAGATGAGCCTCAGCATCGTTCGAGTCTAACTCCCAAAAAGGTCTTTCGCACGTTATCTGAATAAGTTGTTTAGATGCTAAGGTAAGCCCTTTGATGGAAAAATAAAATAAGATGATGTTTTTCGAATCCATGATGTGGGCAAGCACTAACTAAATCCTAAAATCTTTCCCAACACTTGTCAAAAGCTTCGTTCTCATTTTGCCGAAAAGCTTGTATTTGAGCTTTGACAGAGTTGGTTTTATGTTATGGGAAGAACTTGGAGAGAAACTTGGTTTGCATATCTCGCCAGGATAAAACAAAATTCGGTGGTAATGACCATAGCTAAGTCTTAGCTTTATCCTTTAAGGAAAAAGGGAAAAGCTTCAACTGGATAACATCTTGTGGGCAAGTTTGGTCAGCAAACGTCTCACATGCTTCCTCGAACTCTCTCATATGGAGATATGGTTTTTCATAATCCATCCCATGAAATGTAGGCAGAATTTGGACCATCCCATTCCGAAAATGGAACTGATTGGCATTATACGGGAGTAAAATACAACCAGGGGTAACAGTTCGCTCCGAAAATAACAGATCTTTTATGGGGAGATATGGTATCTCTTCCTCTCCAGCACCAACACCAACACTACCGTGCACAGACATATTGCTACCAAATGATTCAAAACTTCCACTTGGTGTTTGATTCAAAGTGTGACTGGTGATTGAATTATTCGGCGAAGGAGGTGGAACCCAAAAGTGTGGAGAATCGATGGTATGAGAATTTTCAGAATTCACTTCGGCAATAGGATTTTCGTGGACTTGGGTGAGAGGCGTATTTTACATGTAATCTTATAAGAGATGAGATGAAAACTGATTATTTTTTTTTTGAAATCACTTTAGGATTAAAATCACTTTCCTAAGAATTATCAATTGACGATCCCCGATAACGGCGCCAAAAACTTTACACGACTAAGAATTTGTCTCAGAAATGCATTCTTTCTAGGCTCAAGTGCAAGCCTGTCGCGTTAGTAATAATCCGACAAGTCGGGATCGTCTCCACAGGGATCAGAAATTGGCAATAGGGAATTATGTATGAAAAGTTAATTATCCTTCAAATGATTTCTCAAAATAAAAGAAAAGATGGTTGATGGTTGAAATCTCCAATTGGTGATGAAATAAAAAGTGCACAAAAACACTAAGAATTAAAAAAATTAGATTTGAAAATGAGAGAAAATAGGGTGGAGCACAATCCCTCAAACCTTAGTAAATTACCGTATAGAATACTAGAACTGTAAATTGAAATTTTGACTAAATCCAGTCTTTATAGATCCTAAGCATTACATATATGAGGGAACTAGCCCGCATCATATGAAATTAAAGGCAAATACAAAGCGATGAATGGAAAATTATACTTGCATTGTCTTCTTAAACATCCCAAATACCTAGGGCAAGAGAGATTAAAAGATCGGCTATGTTTGCATAATTTCCATACACGATTTGATCAATATTCAATTTTACCATAATTTCCATACACGATTTGGTCCATATTCAATTTACCCTATATTTTCTACTTGGGTAATTTACTTCGGAATGAGTTCATGTACCCCAACCCTTGAAAATTTAGCTAGACATGGTTTTACTAGAAAATAAATTCATACATGGAATTATGGATCTAACAAACATTGTAAGAACAAAAATTACAAAACAAGTGATAATTGAATTGAAAATATAATTGAGATAAAATAAGAGAATGGAATTTGATACTTGTAATCAGCAATGGGAAAAGAGATGAAATTGAATCCAGAATTCTCCTTATTCCTCAAACTTACAAACTAGGGTTTATGAAAAACTAAGAAAACTCCCTAAAATTTGACTATCTCTCTCTAATTTGATTCTCTTTTGAATGACATAGGGCTTGGACTTTTATAGCACCAACTTAGCACGATTTGACATCTAAGATCGATTAGCCGTACAAGATTCTCCACGATATGCACCTCTGGAGCTCCATAATTAATGCCAGGAGTTTTAACCGTCGGACCAGTCCGTCTGCTATCGGATTAGTTCGACTTCCAGTCACCAGATCGATTCTTTTTTTATTTGTCCGGATCGGTCCATCTGCTAGCAGATCGGTTCCCTTGCCATCGATTTGACATCAATTCGGCGTCTACTGGAAATGTGACATTTCGAATCGATCCGAGATAAACCGGATCGGTCCGATTTTCTTCATTGTTGACTTTTTCTTTCCATCTTTGACTGGTCATAACTTTCGATCTCGTGCTCCGATTTGACTGTCATTTCTTCCTATGCTCTTGTGAAACCAGGATCTTCAACTTTCCTTAAGTCTTTGAATTCGAACTCCAGGTGTAAATTTATGCTTTTTCCCTTCGACTTGTCTTCTTTTCTTTTCTTCCTTCTTCTGGTTTCTTTCTTTCTTTTCTTACACTAAATTCCTGTAAAATCAATAAAAAATACATGAAACTCGGGGTACTAGTTAGAAATAGTCAATGGCAATGATATGGGATAAAAATGATTCAATTACGTTGTTCGAGATATCAAAATCACTAACTTAAGGGGCTAAATTCAGAAGAATTTATGCTTGGTCAATATCTTGGCTATTTTTGCCTCTGGATTATTCGAGCCACCTCATGAAAATATACCAATTGATTAATTACTAGCCAATCTTTGTGAGGTAGATCTAGAAGAGTGGCCGATGTAATTTGATGGTTCATCTCCTAAGGGCAAAGGAGGAGCATGATTTATCTTGTTGATACAAAATGATGAGATTAATGTGACTGCCAAGTTAGACTTTAATTGTTCAAATAATGAGGCAGATTAGTACCCTATTCGATAGTATCTAACTCCCCCACCTCTTTCCCTATAAAAAAATAAACCCCACTCTATTTATCTAGAAATGCTAACCAAGTGATAGGGCCATGGATCATTCCTTGTTCAAATTTCAGTGAAACTACAATGTCAAATATCTTAAAATAAAAGGCTTGCTAGTGTAAATGTGGTTGAGGTTTCCGATTCAGGCTACTTCATTGGAATGGAAATCCTCTCTGGACCTCGTCCCCAGTACTTTAGAGACCTATAAAGCTCTTTTTTACCTTTTTTTGAGAATTATTTTCCATATCATTATTAAACAAAGGAGTTCTACCCGAGCCTTCCAAAAATTTATGTCGTCGTCACCTACAAGATAAGATAAAAAACTTGACTTTATAAAAAAAAGAATTCTTAAAACTGACTATAACCCGATAGGCAAGTATCAAGAAAGATCAATTGCAACCGATAGCATCAGCTGCATCATCCCCTGCCGCTTATCCTCTTAGCAAGAAATGAAAAATTAATCCCTTCGATCCAACTATGGATCGTACTGAAGAACTGCAATTGGGTAAAAAAGTATACTGATTATTGATTTTGGGGTTGCTCAATGCGCTATGAAAAGTCACCTGTTCACCTGCATTAATGGAGATTCCAACCTGGTAGTTGAGAAAGTGAATGGTGAATACACATTCAACTATCTTAGTTTGGGGCCTTATAATTAATTATCCAGAGGTTGATAGGGAAATTTCAATAGGTCAAGGTGGAGAGGCAGCCAATGACAATGAATCGCCATGCTGATGCTTATGCCACGATTGCATAGAAAGTGGTCATGGATGGTGAGTCTACAACTGTGGTGATCCATCTAACAACATCTCCATCATTTATGTTCTAACTCTTACCTAGTGATGATGATTCAAATATGAGGGGAGAGATAAGGATCTAGTTGGAGATAATATATGCCAAGATAAAGCTTACGAAGTTAGTAAAATACTTCCTTCTTTAAGGAAGTTTATACTACAGAAATACTGGGTCACACTATCTAGATGCACGAGTCTAGAGGAATCACAAGAACAATTGAAAAAAACTCATAATGAGCATTGTGAAACCACTGAGATTCCCCTCTATTGTAAAATTTAAAGAGTGGGGTATTTTTGGCCAACAATGAAATAAGACATAACAAGAATACAAAAATAATGTGCTATATGCCATGCTCTCTTCCAACCAGCTAAATATAATTTAGTGGAAGCTCAAATGAATTGGAGGCAACCCTATATTAATTTCATTAGATATGAAGTTGTCCTAACGAAGAAAGAATATTCCATAGGGATAAGGAGATGGTCCTATAGATTTTTCCTATTGGAAGAGAATCTCTATCGAAAAGGATATATCAACAGCCCATTGCGATGCATCACAAGAGAGGAGTCAGAGGAAGTCCTTGAGAAAGCTAACAATCCGACTCACATTGCAGGAGCCAAGTTGTATGATCAACTGATTACACTTGGATACTATTATCTAATGATGGAAAAAGGTTACTCTAAGTTTGTTCATAAATACAAGGTTTGCTAACTTTATGGTAACTTCATTTATGCTCTATCGATAGAGCTCCATTCTTTTGCAAAGACCTATCCTTTTCATACTTGGTCATTTGACATTGTGGGAGAAATCAAACCTCTATGTGGGTAAAATATGGATTCTAGTGGAAACTAAGTGCTTCACAAATAGGGTAAAGGCAATACCTTTGAAATGGGAAACAATAGGTGTGGTGGTGTAGTTCATTCAAGAGTACATCATTTATTGGTTTGGCATTCCTAAGATCATTATGTTAGATAATGGAACTAAATTTATCAACAAGGAAGTGGCAATGCTAATCGATAAATATTCAATCATGCACCATGATTTAATAATGGTTTCCTTATTTTATGGAGATAAAGTAATTTTTCTAGTGAAGTTAAAATTATGTTCTACCAGATATGCCTTGCGAAGCAACATGCTTTCACATAGTAGGAACATTAAACTAGAAGCACTAGATGAACATAGAGATAATGTGAAAATACACTTCTAGATTTACATGAAATAAGTCTTCATAGCTTATGATAATTTAGTGAAACCAAGAAAATTTGTGAAAGGTGACCTAGTTTTGAAAGATGTTGTCAACCACATTAGAGGATTCATTTTGCACATGATTCAGATTACTATTTGATTTCAAAGATTGAGGGTGACAAACCATTCAAAGTTAAAAAAAATATTTTAAGGTTTTGCCATGTATAGAGATCACATGTAAATTCTTGTTCTTACTTTGTATTTATAATTTGCGAAGAAACATAATTATATTTTGGGTTAAAGTTTATAATATATAGACGAGTGTTGAAGCAAATAATATGAGTAATGTACACACATTTTCAAGAACAACACTCTCTGTATTTCATTTGTAAATATAGTTACAATGAAAAATTAGGACTATTGCTCAGAAATAAATCAAAGAGAATCTATCTTAAGAGGAACCATAAATATGGATAAGTGAAGAAGTCGAAGTCCTCCCCAATCGAAGTAACAACATCAGAAGAAACTTCATTTTGATAATCATATATAACATAAATGTTTAATTCATCTTTCGCCTTTAGCTTAAATTATATCCATGCTTCCTTTTGGCCTTGTCCAAAGCTTCTTCTACCAACTTAGCCTCTTAGAAACTTTCTTTAATTTGGAGGCAACTTCCCTTAGCATTTCCTCCTCAGTTTTTAAGTTCTCTATATTCTTGAGATATTGAGCGTGACAAATCATCATATAGGGATCATTGAGTTACTTCAAATGGTTTTGATCCATGAGAAATAAAACCCATCATTTTTATGATCTTTAAGGGTGATCAAATGGCGATTAAGGATGGAACTTTCAAGATAAGAAATTGAGGTGTTCACAATTTCAAATATCATAACCATTACACCTTATAATCGATAAGCCATTATCACATTATGGGGCCTTAGACATTCAACAACGAAAGTATCTTGGTGAGAAGCAATCATCTAATCTAGAATGGTGTAAAGAGATCCTTGAATAAAGGCAATTCCTTGAAGTACCTACTGATAATACTCAATCAGTGCAATATTTGGCATAGGGGCACCCCAAGATGACTTGCTTTCCTTTGCATACACACTGATAATTGATCCAATCTCACTCTGATTGGACAACTCAGCATTATTAGGATCACCCATGTCATGATCAACCTCCATCGCTTGCAAAGGCACATCAACTTCAGGATATGCCACCCGAGATGCTTCTGGAAGGCTATTTTCTATTAAAGGATGAGAAATAAAGAAAGAAAAAAGTTATCAAAAAGTTCATTTTTTTTACCAAGTAGGCAAAACTACAAAACCTTGGAAAATATGAAGCCAAGTCACCATAAAGGTCTATTTTTTCCCTAGGTAGGTGTATGTTTAGAGAAACTCTACACAAGTAGGGAACATCACCAAGCATGTGACAAAAATCAAACTTTTTGTGAATATTACTCAATGAAGAGAGTAAATCACCATGCCGGTGAGTTTTTTCTCTATGTTATGTCCAAACAAGATATAACATCAGGAAAACTGTTCACATATAAAAGAATGACGAGAAGACAACAATTTGCACAAAAATATAAGCCTAGAAACCTACCTCATCAAGAACTGAAATATTGGCTAAGAGTGGGGGAATGTTCATATTCCCAGATTAAACTTGAACTTGAAAAGATGGGCCCCCAAGAGCCAAAATAATAGGATTCAATGCAGAAGGACCAATCTCCATAGAAGAAGGAAGAACATCTATTGAGAGAAAATAAACCTCAGTAGAAGGAGTTGTTTGTTCCATTTCTTCACTAGCGGCAGGCTAAAAAACCACGAACAGGGGATGTAAAGACTAAACATGAATAAGAGAAAAAAGATATAAAAAACTTTATTCTTTACAAAGAAGATACCTCAATGATGGTTGGACAAATATGATAGAAGACATCAAGTGATACAACAAATGTTGTTTTCACCATAGGGAAGTCCAAATTTTTAACTAGCCATATAAGGATACGAAGAAGGATTTTCACATTGATAGACCTTATGAGGGCCATCACATCCACAAAGGACCAAAATGTCTTATGCCTTCAGTTACCTACAAATGTAAAAAATAACCAAGCCTTGAAATCACAAATATTGAGAGTAACTTGGTGATAAAGTCAAAGTTTATTTCTAACTACTTGAGTTAAAGGAATTAGGGGAATACCGACTAGTCGTAACTCAGATGCAACTGAGGAGTAATTGGAGTTGTCATTTCTGTAGTTCCACAGAAGTCACCCACATCTTCTTAGTTCATTGGTAGTTTTCTTTCCATAAACGAAATAATGTTGCAAGAAGCTTGCATAATTTTTTAAGTTCGAGGCAATGAAAAAGTTGAAACGATGTCTACTTTAACTATTGGACTCGAATAACCTCTCACGGGAGGATTATCATCAATAATAGATTCAACTTCCATGGGTGGTGGAGGGGTATCTTAAAGAAGGATTAACAATGTTAGAAAGAAATTTTTTTCATAATGAAACATCTCAACACTAGGAAAATATTTGTTGAAAACTTTAAAAAAGAAAAAATGGGCTAACTGTTGAGTCTCGCGAGGAGGCATATATGTATCAAATTAGGTGGAAACCTCCACCACATAATCATTTGGATTGTACTCCAGAGTTTCCCCTAGAAAAACTGACGGTGTGGGAGTATGAACCACGCATTTTCCATTAAGTTTCTTTCTCAAAATATTTTTGCATTGAGGAGGCGAACTAGTTGGACATACCTGCTCCACTTTCTCAACATGAGAAACCTTCTTACGTGGTACCTGAGAAACAATAAAGTCATCTGTTGGATAATACATCTCTAAGCCATCTAAGGCATCATTTGCAGTAACATGCGCAGATTCCATCTAGACCGAAAATCAGATACTAAGGCAACTAATTAGTCTACTATTACAAGATTAACTAGGGGAGAATGCAAAGGTTTATATAATTACTTAATGGAATTTGTTTTCTTGGAAGCTTGAGAGATAATTTCTTATTTTAAGGAGCCTGCTACTGATTAGGTTTTTCTTTAGTTCCATTAACTTCAACAACACCTTTCCTATTTTCCTTTCAGACTCTTGAGGAACTTCACTAGTTGGAGCTAAATGATGTCCTTAGCCGAGTAGGAAGACAGTGGCAAAACCAACCTAAATACACATCACCCACTCTTTTAATATTAGGAATGACCAAATGTTTATGACTGTCTGTGCGTAAAATCACCATATTATGACGGGTGAAGTCAATAAATGCATAGTAAAATGAATCATCAACTCTGCTACAAAAAGGTTTGGGTTGTGTAGGGCATGATAAAATTTCGTAGTACACTAATGAGTGTTGTATGACTCACTCTCAAAATTCAACTCTATAAACGAGAGGGGATGTCTTGGCATGAGTATAAGCACCACAATTAGAGAGGGATCATCCTTAATAACTTGTCCCCCCTAAAGAATATTCACCATATAAGCTTGATCTTTAAAGAAAGACCAGGTTTGAACATTAGTCTCCCTAGAATAAGGACGGTCATAAAAAGCATTATAATCATCTATCAAAGGCAAAAATGGCTTCTTACTTTGCTCCTTATTTCTTTGCATCAAAGGTTGACATTTGGTGGGGAAGTTTCTAATAGATTTATATTTTTAAGAAAGGTGTGAGAACAATTCATAGAGGAACCCCATCAAGAGAATATTGTTTGAAAATTTAGGTACATCATGAATTCCAATAGAGCATTGCATGTCAAAATTAGTTCTGTCCAATGAGGTATATAAATATTCAGGGGTAACGACAGCAAGGAGAATGTTGATTCCACAAGGTAATCTAACTGAGATATTTACCAAGTCCCTACGTGTTTTATTATTGGGATTTCCAGAGAGAAAGAAATAAGAAATCCTTCTTAAGATGTAGAAAGATAACTTTCACGATTGGCCATGACCATGGGCAAAAGGTGCATCTAGCACGATGACCTGTTCCTTCTCTTCCTTGGTGGGATTCATATAGGCCTTAGTAGAATCAACAACACCTTCATAAACTAGCTATACTAACTCAATTTGTTCTTTTACTTCAGCTTTACCAAGAGGTGTGTTATTTCTAAAGTGATGGTAAATTCAACTAAGATACCATGAAAGTGTCAGACTCTATCTAAAGAATAATAATTGGAGATCAGGGTTATTATTGGACAATGTAAAGTCTCCAAACCAATTGGAAACACCAACCAAACTAACCTTGAAGAGAGTATCATAATATTTCTTCTAGATGTGACTTGACCAATTTGCGAAACCATCTGAGGAACTTGGTGCTCCCTCGAAGATAACATGGGAATATGGGGAGTCTCCATGATCTAACCAAAACCTCAACACACTAAAAGACGAGAGTTAACCTCCCTGAGTATTGTTCTTAGTTTCCTTAGCCATTAAAAAACGACCATCCTTACCTTTCACAGTTAGATAAAATACCTTAGCCTGAGACCAAAATCATCACCATCTCTAAAAAAATGGATCAGAATGGCAAAAGTAATACAAAGCCTTATGCTATGTGATTTTTAAAGCTATAATTTTTTCAAAGCTCTTACCTGTTTTACTTGGGGAGGCCATAATGATTTTAGGAGATTTTAGCGGTGGAAATGCACTAAAAGTTGTATAAAAATGATGTCGATTGGAGAAGATCGGTGAAAATGGGTCCAAATAGGATTTTTAAGTAGTTTTGAAGAAACAAATAAGACTTTCTCTCTTTAAAAGTTCAAAATCTTTAAGTTCTTTAATCATGGAAATGGTAAGAAGTGTAAAATAAAGAGATAAAAAAATAATGATATGGAGTGGAAAAATTGACATTGAGGCTTCTTGATGGTTCAGTATCCTAGATACATTTTGAATTTGGGTGAAAATGATGATTGCATGAATTAAGGCAGTTCAGAGACCACCCTAAGGCACCACATTTTGAAAAAGAAACAAAGTTTGCAGGTGATGGGACTATAACATTAAATCCCAGTGATATATAAAGATGTGGTTGACACATGCAGAATGAAGTTGCTTTTATTTTGAGGTGTTTTTAATTATAGTTTGACGTTTAAAAATTCTTTATATAGAAATTTCTTTTTTACACAATAACTTGTAGGAGGGGCTTATAGATAAACCTCCTTACATAGAGATAAACCTCCTCATTCAGAAACTAATGGATTATTAAGATAAAGTGGGTCTTAATATAAGAATAAGGAATATTTTTAGAAGTATCTAGTTCATCCACAATGTATTTTGTCCACTTTTATGTATTTATAAGGTCTGTTGTAATATTAATGAGGTTACTTGATACTAACGATGGACCAAGCCTGGCAGGACTTAGCAAAGCTTTCATATTCTATCGAGTAAAGTCACTAAGGAACCTCTAGGGAATTGGTTTGTAGGATATAAATGAAGGATAAAGAGTAATTCATCATTAAGTCATGCCTTAACTATTTTTGATACACCTGGTAAAACACTCGTCTAATCGCGATTGATCATTACTCTAACAACCTTGGCTAGACTCATTTCTCACCCACAAAATTTTGGTGCTAAAAATTGTATCTTTCTACAAAATATTAGTGTGACATCATACCATACCTAACATATATCGAATCAAGTTTACCTCAATATAATTTAGAGTTGTCCGTAAATGTGTTGACACGTCTGTGTCGCCACCCGACACAATGGCTAGTCACTCAAGAATTTTAATCATAATTTAATGCTAGTGACACATTAGGTGTGGTAGTCTGACCTAAATTTAATGCACCTGAGGTTCCTTGTACGTAGACCAAGCCTATATATATCCCCTATTTACCCTTTGATAAACTATCAGAGATTTGAGCCATAAGCTTACTTTGAGATATTTATGGCAAACTAGAGCTTTTACTTTCCTCAGTTTTCACCAAGAACTCAAGAATTTATTGAGCTTTAAACATTATTCCTTCCATACTTTGTTGTGTGGCTTGCCTACCTTGTGTGCATTTATAATTCTTTGCTTCTCTATCCCTTTAACTAACATCCATCAAAGGTTTATTTGTTATATAAGTAGTTGTAATTATTACCCATCATTGTAATATATACCACAATTTATTCCTTGTTATTAAGAGTACACTTATCACTTTTTTATCACCATTGAAATGGGTTACACCTCATTTTATCTATAAACACCCTAGCATAAACTACTCTCTTATGATTTCTATTTACTTTAATCTTTCACGTTTCATTTCCTTTACTTTAAACCAAAATCAAATTCCTTTATTTTCAATTTCATTTAAATTTCTTTCCTAATAATTACATTTCAATTTCTTCTATTTAAATTGCTTTCTATTTCTTTTAGTTTCAATCTCAATTCGTTGTTCAGTTTAAAGTAATTTAAGAAAAAATAGTACTTCATAAAAATTCTTCTTAATTAAAATAAACGAAGCACAAATGTTTGGTCAATTATTGGCAAAAAATATTTCTTTTGTAAGACCCAAAAATCTTCCTTAACTCAATCGTAAAATTACACTTGACCCTTGTAAGAGTATGCATTATACTCAAAGTGCCTCGTAGGATTAGGTTGTCTTATTCCATTGGCCAAAACTCACTTTGTGTTTCTTGTCCAAAAGATCGTTTTAGAATTCTTTAATTCAAGACTTATTCATCAAACTTTACCAACTCCATCTCGACATCATTTGACTTGCACATCCCTAAGAATATCACTTTAGGGAAAGGTAACGTACTTAAATGACATAATACACCCATGGTTTAACATAACTCAAAATGGACTTTCTTAAATTGGTAAATGTGTTAAACTTCTCAATGTGTGTGATTTTGAAGATTTTAGTAATTTGCTCTAAATATACGCGATACATTTCTATTAGAAAAAATAGTTTAAAATGGGCATTATGTATTTTTTATAAGAATTTTTAAAATATAAATAATTCCTTTTATGTTTTAGCATCTGTGTGAAAACGAGAAAATTTTCTGTTTGGTTAAGTAAATTTTCTTCCATGTTGATTTTGTTGTCAGCATTGCTGCAGTTATTGCTACAACGAGGAAAATCTTCATTGTAGTGACAACTGCAATGAAAAATGCTTTCCAAACTCCATAATTCTTTGGAACATCACATGACCTATCTCACCAAAGGTTCGCTCTAGCGACAAAACTCTTTGCTATAGCGACAACTACAACAAAACTCTTGATCTAGTGCAAAAAGCAAATCTTCACAAAAGATTGCATTGTAAGATGTTAAGATTCTTTTTTTTAGCCATATATTTTGGTGTGTTGAGGAAGAAAACTATGTTTTGGACTAGAATATCTTATAGCCTCTTATACTTGTAGCCACAAGTTTGAAATGGATATTTAGCTCTTCTTCCCACAAATAAGTTAAGGTTTTTGAAAGATTTTTGTCTCAAGCTTTTATAATATTTTCCTAGAGAGCAAAATATTTTTTGGAATTTTTGAGACTTCCATTATCTTCATTACTATTTTAAAGTTATTTGAAGTTTGATTGCTTCTTCTTAAGTCTTGAACAAGCATTTTCAAAATTTGTTCTTGAGAGATTTTAAATACTTTTCATATCTCAAAAATACTTGTGAGTATTTTTTAGTTGCCAAACACTTTTATACACATCCCTTAACCTTTAGGGCCCTCAGATCCTTGGAAGTAGATCTTCATTAGTGGCTTCTCACTTCTTACATTAGAACAACAAAAAGTTTTCTTCAAATTTTAAAAGAAAAAATTTTGCTTCAAACTCAAAAAGAATATTTGTTGGCACGAGGAGTTGACAACATTGGTTGCGAATCAAAATCGATCGTGGTTGTGCAGCGTTTTCCAGCTGTTGGCTCTTTCTACGGAGGATATGGTGATAAAGAGTCTCTATTTGGTCGTAGAGTTGAGAGGGTATTAGTCTTTATTCTAGTTATAAAACTCTACCATAATATATTTGTCATTTTATCGACTCGAGTTTTTTTCACGTTGTAGATTTTTCTCGTACGCCTTGGTATTATGTCATATTATTTACCTATTCTTCACTTAGATTAAATCACCTAATATTGAATATAAAATTTGGCATAATCTATTTGGTAAATAATTTATCATATAGACCTTAGGGCTTGTGTTTGTTACACAAACTTGAACTTGAAAAGAAAACTTTATCACAACTTGATAAGATATTTTAATAGGGTACCTTCCATCCATATTAATTTCAAGCACATATGCATTCTCAACTGGTATCAGAGCTAGACCTCATTTTTTTAGGTTTAATTACCTTGACGTAAATCTAGTGTGTGTGAAGATGGATCTTCGCATGTGCGATAGTATTCATGATTTAATTAAGGCAACTAATTGCCATGCTTTTTTCGGACTTGAGATCTAGTCCGATGCTTTGAATCACTCTGCTTTTAACACTGAGAAGGGTTATGTTAGTAGTAGTGATAGTGATAACACAAAAGATCATCTCCATAATTCTTACGAAAAGATTTGTATATAATCAAAAAGATTATTAAAAAACATTGTGATTATATATTCTTAGCTCAAAAGATTTAAAGAAGAGAAATTTATTTATAATAATGAAGATCTTTCATCTTCTTGGTTGATCAATGAAAGGGATAGTTTATTAGAAAATATCAAAATCGTTGGAAGTGAGAGATCCAAAATTTCCAATGAGCTAGCAGTTTTAAAAGATGGAAATGAATTTTTATGTGCATTGGGAGCTCATGGACCCATACTCTTTGAAAAACGTAATGTTTCCAATGTCTCCTGTTTAGATATTTTTTAAACTTTATTGATGAATTAAAAGATAAGGTAATCGTTTCAAAAGAAGAGGATATAAAATTTTCTATTTTTTAAGAGGAAATAAAATATTTTCTTTTATCTCTTAAAAAACCTAAACAAGATTTCTTTTGTATGAAGAGTTCAAAGTTGTTTTGGAGAAGAAAACTGAAAAACTTGAACACGATTTGTTTTCGGCCAAAATGAAAAACTGAATCTTGTGGAGAGATCACAAAAACTTAGAGATATTACTTTGATACCAACCAAAAAGGAAATTATAAAAGAGGGTTAGGTTTTAATAAATTTCTTGTTTCAACTTTCGAAAAGAAAAATATTTTTGAGATATCCATGCTCTAATTAAAGAATAAAGTCACATGAAGTTTGATTACTTCTTCTCAATCCTTGAACAAATATTTTCCAAAATTGACTCTTGAGTGACTTAAATTTTTTAATAATTCAAAAATAGTTGTGAGTTTATTTTTTATTATCCAAATAAATTTATACACCTTCCTCAATCTTTAGTAATCTCACCTCTTATGAATTTATAACTATATTGGTGGATTTTCACTTATTCCTTTAGAACACAAAGTTTTTTAATACTTTAAAAGAAGATTTGTGGATTCGTTCAAACATGACATCATTAACAAAGTTGACACTTGCTACGCGATGAGTGGTTAAAGAGTGGCCTGTGCTTTCTCTTCCAATTAGAATGTAAAAAGTTAATTGTGAAGGTTGTGCATTTTTTAGTCTAATGAAAGATTCAAGCTTACAATCAATTTATGTAAATCTTTACCTATATAGTGAAAGGTGTCAATTTGGCCTGAACTTTTGTCACGAAAGCGTTTCCTTGTATAAGTCCTCATCTCAAGTGTAAAATTTAGTTTTTCATATACGAGTACATTTTTATGCTTAATGAACATATGATAACAAAGTAATTATTTTATAAATCATGTTTTATCACTTAGAAGATAAGTTTATTCTTTTTCTGAATTTGGATTAAAGAAAGTATTAGCTCAACTTTGGTAATGATTTTAATTTCGGTTGTATCTTTTAGTCATCATTTTCTCTGACTTTCCTTAGTCACTTATACCACGTGCATATATTTTAACAACATACCTTCACATGCTATCCCCATATACAAGATTCTTTCCTAAAATAAAAATTGTTAGTGTTTGGGGGTTGATATAAAATGAGAAATATATAAAAATTGTGGTGGTTCAGTAAAAAAATATGGGAGTTAAAGTGCGGAGTGGCAGTAAGGGTAAATTTTATAAGGGACGTGCAATCAATCTTAACCTTAGGTAATGTCGCACGCACAAGTAATGTAGTTAGAATACGTAATGTCTAAAATAATAAAAATTAACATATGCTACAAATAATCATGGGATATATTTACACATATCGAAGACAATTAAAATACACATGTATCACAAGTATGCCACATAAGTTAGATTTGTTTCATATGCAAGGGTACACCACAACCATAGAGAGGAACACTAGGTTTTAGGCAAATATAATATATATATATATATATATATATATATATATATATATATATATATATATATATATATATATATATATATATAATAATAATAATAATAATAATAATAATAATAATAATAATGATGCTCTTGTGCGGACTAGTCCTCATTTTAAGAATGCGAACCGGACATGTGTCACCTAACGGTGCGCCTAGAAATTATCGCCTAAATTATCACACACTCTCTCTTTTCTGGGCTCACCGTCAGGTGACATATGTCCGGTCAGCACAAGAGCAGGACTGTATATATATATATATAAAGTCAGCACCAATTTGAGATTTTCCACATGATAATAAAAATACTTACAATATGACAGTGAATGATTAATGATTATAATTAAATTCAGTACTAAAATGATCCAATAATAAATTAGCGCACCACATGACGAATTGAACTTACAAATATAATGAGACGAAAACGTGTATAAGTATTACAGTAAAACTAAAGTCATAGCTCTACTATACACAAAATGTCATTAAGACTAAACCTAGTTTTGTGGAACTTTGTAGTAATTTTTGAGGTTATATAGATTTTATCATAATCGGTGTCTTCTCAATGGAAAATAGAAAACTAAAACATAGCAATCAAAATTTCTATTAGGAGAGTAGAAAAAATCTATCAAAAGTTAGATTATATTAGAACTAATGATCAATGATAATAAAGAAAGGAAAATCCTCGCACCAACTTAATTCAACTTGACCATGTTGTAATCAAATAAAACATGACAAAGTGCACATCCCACTAGGCCACCAATTTCTTCGTGCAAAACTATTTTTTCTCGTATGAAATAGTAGTACCATTCTTCACAAAAGCCACCCACCAAAATAGACCACATTTTTCATTTTCACAGTGTCTTGATGAAGCTATATAAAATATAAAAATGAAGATACATTAAAAATGTTAGGTTAACTTTTCGATAGTTACCAAATTATTAAATATCATCCACAAACTCACATAGTTGTCTACATGAATGGAACTTCACTCCATACCCATCATAATTCTGATGTATGTATAGTGATGTATAAAACCCCCTACATCACCACTACCTAGGAGAAGAAATACATAATGAGTTACAGACACGAAGAGTGAGGGGGGGAGGATATATATATATATATAAGTAACGATAAGGAAGAAGAATAGTTAGAGACAGATGAAGGAAAAGCGGTAAAGACAGAGGAGACAAAGTGCCAAAGAAATAATTGGTAAGTCTAGGAGAATTAATTTGAAGAGAATATCAATACCTATTATATTCGTAGTTGCGAGTAAGGGATCTGAACCGTAAGGAGAGGGATATGTATTTTAAAGGTTGGGAGAATTAATGAAGAGAGGGGTTAAAGTGGAGCTCCTTATGCAAGTGGGTTACTGAAGTGAATGGTGATTGCCACGTGGCACATTCACAAATGTAGACACCATTTTCAAATAAAGATGTTAGATACGTACCACTTGTAGTCATGACATCCATATAATAGAGTAGCATTGTTTTTGAATTGATAAAAATATAAAAGCATAATAACTGTTAGGATTAAGACACCCAATCAAGTATCAAACCAAAGGCTAAGATCTATTTAGAATATTTCATTTTGCCGCCCAAACCAACTCTTTTGATTGAATATACCTACACATTCTCCAAAGCATTTTTCTCTGTCCTCTCTGAGCTACTCTCTCATGTTTATACTAAGAGAAGAGCTTCTTAACCGTGTTGGTTCTTCATTTAACATCCCTCTCTCACACTAAGTATAAGTCGATTCCATCATCTTTGTCAGACGTGTTATTTTCTCTTTCATTTTCATTTTTGTTTTCGTTCTAACACGCCACATATTAATTTTTTTACAGGTCGAAATGATTCCCTCTATCAATGAAGGAATCAAATACTATTTTGGGGGTTTCAAATACAAGCTTCGTATGAACAGATCTACAATTTTGCTGGAAGGTTTCTTCACCTTAGATATTTTGTCTGTTTGGTTTCTTCTTTTGACTATTTTAGCTTTGTGAGGTAGATATGTAATACCAACCTAACACTTTGAAAAAAGAAGGTTTGTTTCATCTTGGTATTCTATGTCACACCATGGATTTATCTTCGAAATTGATTCAACGGTATTCAATCTCTCTCTTCCTCACTATTCTCTAAATCTTAACCTCCTTCTGGGTTCCGAGATTTGGGTTTTTTGACGAAATCGATGTCCCAGCCAAGCACATGTGAGTTCATTTGCACAATTTTTTTTATATATATTTTTGTTGATGGGTTTCATTGGGTCGTAGATTAAACCTTGCGGATGAGTTCAAGTTTTAAGCATGAAATTTGTTGCAGATTTGGGTTAGCAACCACCCTCTCTAACTAATTCTCACCATGCCCAAATTTTCTAAGCGAACTTTGGCTTTGATTTTTTTTTTTTATTCTTTATGCGTGTGTTGAAAAACGTTGGTGTTTGACTTTTTTTTCTCTAACCATTGATTTTGAAGGTTCCGTGGATGAGAAAATGAGGAACGGGTGGCAGTGAGAGTCACCGTCGTATGGGTTTTTGATTTTTTTTTATTCTAATCGATGTTTGTGTTCTAAAATATTGGTATAAAAATTTTCTAATAGACTTTTCTTCTTACAATTATCACTCTTTTTAACTTTTTTCTTCATGGGTTTACATCTTTTTTGCAGATCACTCATCAAATGAGAAATCTCCCATCTTCCTGTAGAGATTACGACGAAAGCTCCCGTGCATTAATATGCGAAAATAAGTTGGTTGTACATATTTATCTTATGATTTTCTCTGTTTTTCTTCTTCATTTTTAGTTTTAATGAAGGTTTGTTGAGGAAACAAATGCCTGGAAATACAAAAGTCCAGGTAAAACTCCTACTTCGTTTTCACATGTGTGTGCTTAGCCCTTTAAAATATTTGTGTTGGTTTAAATCTTTGTTTTTGTTCATTACAAAGAATAATGGCAATCATCTCATCATTCTCAAAGACTTCAGCTGTGATTTGTAGCTGGAACAAAATTCTTGCTGCAATGGTTATGTCACCACATGTTGCACTTGGCTTTTTAGCTACTTAAATTTGTTTTCTATTGAGATGTGCATTTTACGTTCTTTCTTAGATAAAATCTCATAGGATACTGATTAAGTTTGGGTATTGCCGATAACTTTGATTTGGGTTTATATCTAGATTGGTTGTTTGGGCTTGGGTGTGTATTTTGACACCAGAGTAGCACTCTCTTTCTTATTTTTGGTGACCATTGACAACGGTGTGTTTGAGAAAACATTGGCATGGGTATCTTGCTTTGGTTTCTGAGATCTTTCTTCGTATTTATAGTTGGTAATTTTTTTATGATATTGCAATATAAATTATACTTTCTTTCCAGCTTAGGGGGCAATCTTTAGGCTTAATTCAAATTCTCGGACCTGTATACGTTGGTGGTTCAAGTGGGGTTTGTTAGCTTATAGGTAGTTCAATTGGAATACACTTGCAGAAAAGATCAAAAGATTTCGGTCTCTATGCTTGAATGTTGCTATCAATTTTAATGTTAAACTATCGTGTGCAAATGTTTTGGAAATATTGGTGGTCTATATTATGGGTGTTTACTTCGTATTTCGAAATATGTCATGGGCCTGTATTATCAGTGGTCTATGTTATGGGTCTATATTATCGGTGGTCTATATTGTTTTCCATCTTCAAATTGAAATTTGAGAATGGGGCTTTCTGGTTTGTTTCTTCAAGTTGAAACAAAGATGGTGTTGTTGTCAGACCGGGAGGTTACCGGATGCGTATGTGCGAGTGAGTCTGATTTGGATTAGTTGTCGGATCCATTAAATTTTGTTTTCCCAAAACGTTTCGTGACTCTCCCACATAATTAATAATACATGCCAACGGTTATATCAAGTATCGAATGCTTCTAAGGCATCTCTCAATTGTGACTCACTGACTTGGCACACTACCATTCGTCCAACTATTATTTTTAATAAAAACTAAAAAAATGTATATTCTATAAAAATTGCTTTTTTATTTAAGTTGTTTTTAAAAAAATTGTTTTTTTTAAATGTTTTGGAACTTTTAATAATTGTTTAAAAAAAATGCTTCAGTATTTTTTTAAAATGCCTTTATTGAAAATTTGTATTTTCAATAAAAGCCATTTAAAACAAACTCATTAAATGACGTGGGATCGTGCCAGTGGCATTAAACAATTGTGATAATGTGGGTTTGTGCTAGCTTTTTCATATTTTTTATTAAAAATATGAAAAATTAAAAGTTGGCGTGGAGCTGCAATATTTTCACGATTGGTTAGTGCCGCTGGTGTGGACCTACATCATCATCGCGATTGGTTAGTGCCACTAATGCGGATTCACGTTATTTATTGAGTTTTTTCAAATGGCTTTTATTGAAATACAGATTTTCAATAAAAATCTTTTTAAAAAAGCTGAAATGATTTTTTAAACATTTTTTTAATGAAAAATACTTATTTTTAATAAAAACTAAAAATTTGTATTTTCAATAAAAAAGATTAAAAAAATAACTTTTTTTAATAAAAGTACGAAAAATTATTTTTTAAATGTTGGCGCGTACCCACATTATTACGATTGGTTAGTGCCACTGGTGCGGATTCATATTATCGTGATTGGTTAGTGTCGTTGATTCGGACCCACGTCATTTAAATTATTTTTTAAAAAAATCCCTTTAATTGAAAATACAAATTTTCAATTAAAGTTATTTTTTAAAAAAATTAGTGAAATGTTTTTTTTGGTTTTTTAAAATAGTTATAAAAAGTTAAAAACACTTTAAAAAAATAGTTTTGATTGAAAATACAAATATTCAGTTTTTATTAAATAACAAAACAATTGGGCCAATGGTTGTGTGCTAACACATTGTGACTCAAATTGTGAGTCACAAAGCAAGAGTCGACCTAGATTTTTACTTTAAGTATCATACAATTGGATGTATGGTGTGTAAAAGAGTTAGGTTGTATGTAACTGTTATTTTTTGGTAGGGAATGTTATTTTTGTCGTTTTACGATTACGTAACTTTAAAATTTTCACCGTTTCACGATTACGCACTTTGAAAATTTTTGCCGTGTCTTCAGACATGGGTATTCGCTAGTGCTAATATATTGCAAAAAAAAATCACCTTAACATAACTACAGTTGTGTTGTAAGTATGAGATCTTCGAGTACATGACTTAAACATTTATCGATACTTGCTTCAACAATTTTATGAACAGAGGAATACCAAGTGCATTCATACCATCTCCGGGATAATATGAGAAATGCATTTTTTATGAATGAAGTAATAATATAGTCACACCATAAGAGTATGTATATTGTTCAAGATGTAAAATTTTAGCTAATTAGTTGGCAAATGTCAACCGATATGATTAATATGTTTATGTATAAGGGTCATCCGAACGTGTGAATATATTCCTTAAGTTAGTGTCCTATTATCTGAAACTTAATAAAATATTTTGAGTGAAAATTCTTTTTCACATTAATCATAAAACGTGTGAAAACTCATAACTTTAGTATTTTGAGATTAATGAATTACCTGGGTTAACTTTCATTTTTTGTTTTTTTAGGTTAATTGGAGAATTAAGTTAATTTAACGCGAATCATAAGATGTGTGAAAACATACAAATATTATAAAACCTAATAGAATATTTAATTCATCATTGTACTGTATTTTCATGTTTTACCCTTAATGGGATTTTGTTAATATCATTTTTTATAAAAAAAATTGGGTCTTTACACTTTAGTTGGTCGATAAAAATGTATGTAAATTTGTAGTTTATTGAAAAAGGTTGAAAATCTTAAATCAAATCAAATTTCTTCTTTTGGAAGAACATTATCTTTTTTATTTTTAAAGCTTACAATTTCAAAGTTTATGATTTTTTTTCAAATGGGGGTCAAATTGACTAATGACTGAAATGATGTAAGAACATTTCGGGGCATTCAAATTAAAAATAATTTAATCTGATCATTAAAATTTCGAATAAATGGATTTTATTAAGTATAATGCTTAAAAGTGATATATCCTGTACTTATTGTCAAAAGGTCAAATGATCCTTAAAATTAAGGCAATAATTTTTCATAACTAACATATAAAATTAGAGTTTTTCATATTAAATAATTCATTTAGAAATCTTAATTAAAAAATGATGGAAAACTTAAATTTTAAATTATGCACTTCGTAATATAGGAGTTGTTGATTATGACCTCTCGTTGTCATAATGACAAAGTTAGGTTAGTCTTACAGATAACAATCAGACTTTAACAGGGGAGAGACAAAATTGTAAAACCTAATTAAAAATAATTTGGCTTCGATAATTTCATTGTCAATGATAACATATTTTCTCTAAGTACTTAGGCGCTATCATGGACATCGTAATTAACTCTATCGTCATTGACAAAGAAACTACGTTAGGACGCTGACAAAGAAATTACGAAATTTAATTTTCTAATCTTTTCTTGTGATATTAAGAGTAAGTATCAGAGATCCCATTAGCAGTGAAATATTTTATCAAATGATTGAGCAGTACAACAAGATAAAAAATGATAATAGGAATTCACAAACAACAAAGAAAAAAAAAGAGAAATCACTAAAGTGAAATTTAAGATTTGATTTTCTAGTAGAGAAAACCTTTGAATCTGTCGAACATATATCACGCTTAATCACAAATTGACCTACATCTTGGGATGTTATGGCTCCCATTATTCCTTATCTTTATAGTTCATGCCATCTCATCTTCTAGATGATTTAAACATAAGATATTCTTCACTATGATTTATTGCTAAAAGTTTTTGGTATCACTCTTTTTTGTTGCAAAAAACAGACACTTTTGATTCCAAAAAATAATAACCTTTGTAACTAACGGTTTCAAAAACATTCATTTCATTGCAAAACATATTTTGCGATGGATAAAATTCCTTTGTAACAGTCATTATTTCTTGTTGAAATATTTTTGCAACTTATCTTTTTGTTGCAAAAGAATACTACTTTGGTTACAAAAAAAACGCATTCATAATAATAATGTTTTCGTAATAAATATTTTTCTTTCAAATTATATTAGATAATGAAATAAATAAAAAGAAAATGAAGTAAATACACATAATTAAAAGATGCTATATTATATCCAAAACATAAATGTGCTACTGTTCATGTCATAATGAAGCTCAAAAGTAAATAATACTTCATAACTAAGAGATGAGTTTAAACTAGTTTTCTTATCATAAACAAAATTATAAATCGACACTTGTCATCATGAAAGTTGATTCGAAGGGACAGAAGATCCTTCAGGAACATCTTCCTTAGGAGCATCTTCTTTCGCTGACACTAAGGCAACCTTCATTGCATCCATCTCTAATGTAAGGACTTGGGCTAGGATTTTCAAATCTACGATCTCTCTTTATAACTTTTTATTCTCAAATTCAAAATCCTAATTGCATAGTGATTTCAAAGGTTGGGTACCAAGACCCTTCACGTATCCCGATCTCTTTCCAATGACTTTATGACAGATTGATTATTCATTGAAATCCTCTGAGCATTTTTTCAATTCAATAATCTTTTTCCACAATGAAAAAGAAAAGAATATCTTACATTATCGCTTTGAATTTTTTTTACATTTTTTTAAAATCAAAAGAGTTTCCTTCATTTATTTATGAAATTCAATCTGTTGTGACACACAAATCAGTCATTCAACTACTATAATTATAAATAAATCATCAATGCATCCTTTCCACCGATTTCACTTTATTTTTAAAAAAATCGACGGGATTTCCTTTATTTATTCATGAAATCCAACCTGTTGTGACACAAATCAATAATCCAACAACAACTCCATTCCACCTATTTAAGCACAAATCAATTCAGCGCGCATGACTTGGGAGTAATGCTTTATGTTCTAGCATGTAAAATTATTTTCTTTTATACTCATACATAGTCGGACTCCGCTTCTTCACTACTTCACCCATTTTTCTTCATCCAATGATTATCATAAAATACTTAAATTCGCCCTTTCAGCTTCTCATATGCTTTACCCACCTATTAACATACGAAAAATAAAATACATAAGTACATCTATCCGCATAAATTAAAATATAACAAATTTTATGTGCTAAAAAATATTATCCTGTCTTCATACAAGTATTGGACAAAAGACTTTGTCCCACCGCGATGAAGATACTTGGCATTTGAGCGACTAATAGAGCAATCATCCAATTTTTGCTACAAAAAGTAATATACTTTAAGTTAATTTACTAAAATGTAAGAAAATAGACAATATAAACATAAAAATACATTGAAAATTATTACCTTGTGTTCATCACTACTAAAAAATGAGTTGTAGACACCCCATCCTAGCACCCCTAAGCACCTCCTTAGGTCACTAACACTCCTACACTAACCATAAACCTTAGGTCATACCCCGAGTACTGATTTGGAGGCCACTGGGTGCTCTTGGGCCCTATTTGACTATGTTCAACTCTTCGACATGAGTGAAGCTCAATGAAATCTTTAAGGGCTCTAAATTTACCTTTCAACGATCCGTCCTGTGAGAAAATCGGCCTCAAAGTTCGCGCAAATGATCCTTTTACTCCAGGTATTGATTTGGAAGCCACTAAGCGCTCCCAGGCCCCGTTTGACTTCGGTCAACTCTCCGACCTCAATGAAATCTTAAAGATCTCTGAATTCCCTTTCTAACGGTCCATGTTGTGCACAAATTGGCCTCACGATTCGCACAAATGACTCATTTTACTCCGAAAGGCCATTGGGTGCTTACGAGACCCATTCAACCTTGATCAACTCTCTAAACTGAGTGAATCTCAATGAAATCTCGAAGGGCTCTGAATTGCATTTATAATGATCCGCACTATGCACAAATCGGCCTTACGATTCGCACGAACAACCCGTTTTACTCCATCTAGAAACCATTGGGCTCTTTCGAGCCCCATTTGACTTTGGTCAACTCTCGAACTCGAGAGAGGCTCAATGGATTCTTGAAGTTCTCTGAATTTTATTTTCAACGGTCTCGGCCGTGAGCAATTTAGACTCGCAATTTTCATTTTATGTCCTTTTTTTAAAGGACTGCCTATAGGCACCCTAAACCCCTTGCCTATCGGTAGGGTGCACTTTCCTTGCCCAGAAAGGTAGGCACAATGCCGATAGGTAGGCCAGGGGCCATGTATATCGGCACCCCCATCCCTAAAGTGCACTATATAAGGAGCCCGTGACCTCACCCCTGAAGGAGGTCCCTTTCAGTAATCAGCATTCCCATTACCAAAAAAGCCTATTTTCCTCACCTCACTTTCCTACCGCATTTATCTACCTACCTCATCCTATTATATTACTCGTATACCACTATAAAAATCACCCTACATACCTCCTAAATTTAGCATAAAATTCTTCTAGAAGGTTTACCCTCATCTCTTTTCTAGTTTATTCACTTCGTGTTATTATTCACTTTATTCTCATTTTGTGATATCTCATAGTTTTGTTTCATTATCTCACATAAAATAATATCCACTATTTTTAATAGTATTTCACATAACTTATTTTCATAAAACCCAAAAAAGACAAAAATATTGTTTAGTTGTAAACTCCAAAAGTGTGACTTCCTCATTTTCTTACTTTTCACACTTGAACATATTTTGCCCAAAAACACTCAGAGGAGTCTTAAATTTGGCTTTATGGGCTGAATCCCACCCCTACTCTATTTTTGAACTACATGGATTTTTATGTCCATTAGGCTACATAGGCGCCTTGGACTAATCCTGGGATTCGAGTCCACACTTTCCATTTCTATACCTTTTATAATCTATTATGTCTATTTTTGTGAGTCTTGAACTCATACATATTTGTGCCCCATCCGGCATGCACATTTTCTCTTTCATAGAGATTCGTGATTCAGTGAACACTTATATCATATGTTTATGATCATTTTTAGGTACGCTATTACCGATGAGTCTGCTCCATCTTTTCTACGGTGCTAATCGAATGATTCCCTTCTCCATATATTATACACATTTACACACACATCACGTTTTGGAGAAAATGAGAAGAATAGGTACCTAAAACCTTCTCATTCCATAACTTTATTCTCGGACCTTTTAATCATTTGGTTTCGTATGAATTAGCATGACCTTGATACTGTTCTCTCAAGGAGACTATATTTTTTTGCCTGTTTTGAGCAAAATTGGCTAGCAACTCCATCTCTTCATGTTATCCCCATTTAACGATGAACAATTTTATATTTGAGGCAGCCCACGAAGATGCCGACATGAGTGTCATAAAGAGGACCTCCATACCCTAGAATCACCCACATGTATATGGCGAAAAGGGGGAGAGAGGTGGACCTTCTTCCCATCTCCCCCATCATGATTTCACGACGGCACACACGGGAGATATCCTACCCGAATGGACACAATGGCGACTTTATTGGGGACATTTTTAGAGGATTAGACTCTATTTTCCATATGCCTCCACTTGTATGTTACCTTTTAATCCTATGCTTACATCTTGTATATTTGTCTCATGTTTATATCTACCATGCTCTCTTCTCATGTATATGTCACTCTGCACTAAATTGTACATGTTCACTATGTTTCACCTTTTACTCACTTGTATATATCTCCATGTTAACTTCACACACTCACAATTGTCACTTACCCTCTCCACACACCACTTGTAGATTATCCATGCTTAGCTTCACTAGCACGCACCCTCACTTTTTATCACTTGTTCACTTACACATCTCATGCACTACTCGTAGTTTCTCCATGCTTAGTTTCACTATAACACACTTTCACTTGTATATATTCACATGTTGTTTCACTCACATTATTCCTATATCACTCCCTCACTTTGCACATATATCTCACTCACTTGTAGATCCACATGCTTCACACTATATCACCATGCTTTGTATAGTCTTCATGCCCCATGCTAGCTTTATTTTCAATGATAATCCCCCTTATCCCATGCAACTTGTATCTTCTCCGTTATAGTGGTAGTACTCCATTTACTTAGTATATAAAAAGTCTCCAAAAGATATGAATCTAGACTCATTCATTTTGCACACTACATCACATGAGCACGACAAAATTAACCAAATGTTTGTAGGTGCCGGTCCTACGGGGAGTGGTTAACCAAAGCGATATGATTCTCACCTTCCATTGGCCTCATACCTTCAACGTATATCAAAAGGTTCCCCCCACATTGTACTACTTAACCGAACATATGATGGGAGTCATATAGTAGGGAACTCATTCATGTACATCGAGTATATTAAATTTGCTCTCATACGTACCCTCTCCATAAGGTATGTCATGAGGCAATTCACGTACACACAGATATATAAAATGTCTTTTCCATACATATCGATGAATGATTGACCTTATAGGCAAGAGGTATATCATTAAAGTCATGCCAAAGGGGGTAACCCTTCCACTAACCCACCAAATGCATAAACCTCATATAGGTGTCTACTTGAGGACATTCATATCTAGATTTTCGATTATAATGCGAAACTCTGTCGAAATTTTGGGGAGCCATACCGCCCAAATCTTTGTGCTCTTTTGCTCATTTTTACAACAGGACCCTATTCATGATCCTGGAAACAAGTCAATCCGTATCTCACATCTTATACCCTATATTTTCCCTAAGATTGGCTCCTATCCATCTTTTTTTTGCATTTAGGCAATCATAATACAAGTGGAACCTAATAATAATAACTATGTTGAGTATTTTCCTTTTTTTCACTCTTTTTCAACAACTAAAACACCAAAAACATGTTTCCCCTCTTTTTTAAATGAAAGTACAAAAAATACTCCCTATTTTCTTCAAAAATAAATCAAAATCATGTTTCCCTCTGAAGCTGATCGAATACCCAATTTTGGCCTGGCTCCCTATTGGCTTCGATTTTCCGTCAAACCACCTCGAAGCTCCACTACTTCCTATGCTACTTCCACTTAAAGATGAGATCTACCTCCATAAGTGGTTCATGGAGAATGAAGACCAAACACTGAATGTTTAGCCGAATCTGATGGCATCCTAGCCCAACTTAGTGCCAAGATTGACAAGCTTCAAGCTGATGTCCAAGAAATGGAACGACATAGGGCCAAAACTCCTAAAGCTCATACCTAAAATCCTCTTTCCTCGTGCCATGATTCCACCTGCCCCCAAACTAGTTTGGGTTCTAGAGGAGTACCAACACGTCCCGAGTGCCCTGCCTGTAAACAGACTGCCTCCAGCTCAACTACTAATTCTGAACATTGCCCAGCCAGGGGCTAATTTGCTAGTGCTTGTGGTTCCGAAGGAAGAATAAATGAAAAAGGTCAAAGAAGACGTCAAGCTGTTATCAAATATATTAAACCAAGTCAAGATCTCCATAAATTACCCAGACTACACCCACATGTCACCCTATCCTAAATCCAAATTACTAGAGAAGTTCAAGATGCCACACATCAAGAAATTCGGAGGTAGCGGGCCCCTGATTTTGCATCTATGCAGTAACCACAAAGACATGACCTTACCTAAAGATACTCAAACAAAGTCCTGGGGAATCAACTAGTAGTTTCATCAAAAGATGGAGAGAAAAAGCTGCCACCATAACTAATCAATCGTCAGAAAAAGAGCGAGTGAGTATAGTGAACAATTTCCTGCCCATATCCAAGCATCGATGGGAGAACAATACTAATCGGACTTTAGATCCCCCTGGGAGGCTAGTGTGGGGATTGAAGAAGGGGTTACTAATAATAAGGTGTAGTTTGAACCAAAAAGGTTGATCGGGTAATTTGCGCTAAAAAAGTATAACAAATCATCTAGTACCTTAGTATCTACAATCAACAATATATCCCAACTTTCCACTTCTTAGGCACCTAAAAGTCGCTCCAACCCTTCCAGAAAAGAATATACTGAGCTCCACGCTCCCTTATCAAAATTCTACTAAGCCCTACTAGCTCGAAACCTCATCAGACCATTGGAACCCTGATCATTACCAAATCCCCTTCCAAATAACTTCAAGCATAATGCTCACTATGACTTTCACCAAATCAAGGGTCACATCAGTGACCAATGCTTTCAAGTAAAAAACATAATCCAAGGCCTTATATACTAGGGCACATCGCTCCATTAGATAACCCAAAACCCAACACCACTCATAACCCTCTCACAGCACATAGAACCAGGGTGAACACCATCTTCCTAGAAAAAAACTCAGAGTTTGACCCTTTTACCTAAATCGTGCCTGTAAAAATAGCCAGTATATCTACAATCTCACTCAAACCCCTCAAATTTTTCCTATTTTTTCTCCTACATCCCATGAGCTTTGCTGATCAAGCTCTGTCGCTCTTCACACGATCCTATATTATCGTCCGCACCCGATCAGGGGGGAGGCAAAAACTACCTTTAGTACTAAATCAACTCCGAAGGTTTGGGATAAAACTTCCCACATAAATGACCATTAACTACGAGAGGTTTAATGAACTATTTATTGAATCCCGAAAGTGGGCTCGAGAATCTGATGAATATGTGGTACTCATAAAAGAAATCAGCTTGGATGATGTCGTGAATATAATGTCAAGTATGTTTCGCCTGAAATGGAAGATATGTAGCATCCCCGAGCTGCTCATAGACTTAAAACTCCAGGGAACCTATTCCCTTCACTCCTTCATTTCCCCACTGAGTGGGAAGACCTATATGATGAAGCTGCAGAGGTTGTTGAGTTCATTTACCATTCTAAGAAGGAAGATATCATCGCCACTGGATGGGGTGATGACTTCAAAAGATCAAACGGTGAATAAGAAGGCGAATACTTCCCCTTCAACGGATTATCTGAACCATGGTATGACCCCACTGGCAAAGGGATGAAACTGAGGATGGAGTTCTTATTCATGTAATGCACAATAAGATACTTGAAATCTTTATGTATTTTATTCCCAGGGAATACAACATTGAGAGCCTCATCAAAAGAGGCCTCATTTATAGTGATATAAAAAATTAGAGAAATTATAACAAGTTCAAGGATTTCTTGAATGGGGTGGATAGAAAGGTTTAGCTAGACTTGAGCGGGATGAACCAGAATGACTTGCTAGTTAAGGAGAGGTGCTTCAGTAGTTGTGATCTTTGTGGATGGGTCCAACAGTGAAACTTCTTGGTGAACCATGTAGAGACTCAACCCTAGTGTTTGCATGTCGAAGGACTCCTTGATGTCTCTTTCCTAGAGTTTTCAATGTTTTCTATGGTCTCGTCAATTAGAGGTTCCACCTCATGTTCCATTTCTCAACCCATGAGTTATCTCAAACTTTTGATAATGTTGATTTAAAAAATGAACAATTCTTAACTTATCTCAATAAGGAAAATAATTAACAACATTATTTCATTCAAAGAGATTTTGAAAGAGTTCTTGGATGTCTTCACATGGTCTTTTGATGACATACCCAACATTAACCCTTAGATAGCTCAACATGAGATCCCCATATCCCATAAAGAAAACCTCTCAAATAAAAATTGAGGAATCTCCTAGCAGAATGGCCCCTCAAGGTTAAAAAATAACTAGTCAAACAGATGAATGTGGGTTGCATTAGTGTAATCGAATACCCTATATGGCTTGTAAACATCATCCCCATGCCAAAATTGAGAGGAACAGTTTACATGTGCATTGAATATCGTGATCTGAGTAAGGCATCCCCGAAAGATGATTACCTTCTGCCCAATATCAACATGATTATATAAAACACAGTCAGCCATGCCCTCAAGTCATTTGTTGACAGATTTACAAGCTACAATGACATCAAAATGCACCCTAGACACAAAAAAAAACTCCCTTCATCACCCTATGGAGAACTTTCTACTACACAGTCATGCCATTTGGTCTAAAAAATATCGGGGCTACTTACCAACAGGCTGCCATAACCATCATGCACTACCTCATCCATAAATAAGTCAAGGTATACGTTGACGATATGACCATTAAGTCCAAGACTCGAGAGGGTCATATCCCCTCTTTGCAAAAATTCTTTGAGCGGCTGTGACAGTACCAGATGCGGCTAAATCCATAGAAATGTATCTTTGGCATCACTAAAGGAAAACTCTTTGGATTCATGGTTAGTGAGAAAGGTATTGAAAAAGACCTCTCCAAATTAAAATCCATACTCGAGATGCAATAACCCAGGACGGAGAAAGAAGTACGAGAATTCCTAGGTAGGCTATAATACATCAGTTTGTTCATAGGATAACTGAACTCTATCTGCGAACCCATTTTAAAACTTCTTCAGAAGGACTCAACCAAAGTCTGGAAAAAGGCATGCCAAGAAGCCTTTGACTAGACCCAGTGATACCTCACCGACTTCTTGTGCTCATGCCTCAACAACTAAGTCTCCCCCTCATCCTATACTTAACTATCACCAATAATGTAATAGGGGCTTTACTAGACCAATACATTGAGTAATCCCGCAAAGAAAGAGGAATCTACTACTCTAGTCGAAAGTTAGTAAGGTACGAAGTCAACTACACTGCCTTGGAGAAGGCATGTGTCACCCTGGTCGGGGGACACGCAAAAACTACAACACTATATGATTGCATTCCCTATTAACCTGATATCTGTAATACCTCAATATTTTGAGGGTGTAGACACCACATTCTAGGACCCACCAAGTCTCTCCTTAGGTCCCTATCACCTCCCCAATTCAACACAAACTCTAAGGTCATGCTCTGAGAATCGATCTGGAGGCCATCGGGCGCTCTCAGGCCCCGTTTCATTCCGGTCAACTCCATCGTCAGAGTGTAATCTCAATGAATCTTTGAAGGTATTTGAAACCCCTTCCCAATGGTCCACCCCATGTGCAGATTGTCATAATAGTTCAGACAAACGAACCATTTTACTACTGAAATTATCAAAGATAAAGCTTAATGAATCTCTAAGGGCACTGTAACTCCTTTCCAATGGTCCTCCCCGTGTGCAAAATGGCATAACTGTTCGGACGAACGATTCTTTTTCCTCTAAATATTGATTTGAAGGCCACCAAGCGCTCTCAGGCTCCGTTTCACCAAAATCAACTCTTCAGCTCGAACGGGACTGAATGAATCTTTGAAGGGCACATAATTGTAACACCCCGCCCGCCCGGGGAGAGCGAGCGGAGCGCTACTATCGATAAAACTAAACTAATCCACAAATAACAAGGTATAGAGCATCTAAATCCCACAATAAAACAAGAAACCACTATTCTCATCTTCAAATTAATACAACAAATCTCTCGAAATAATTACAACAATCTAACTATCTCGAAAATAAAATAAATCTCCAAATGCTCTATACATCAAAATCAATACAAGTCTTCTCTTCTTGTATTAAAATTCTTCCCAAAATAATCATCGCTATAAATCATCCCAATTGGTCCATAGCACTCAAATCCGTGCTCACCTGCCAACTAAGAAAAAGATGGGGAAGTACACAATACGACAGGAATATGCTCAACAAAGATGTTAGCGATGAACAAAGCGCAACAATACGACTACGAATACTCAAATCAAATAATGCAAATCTCAATAGCATTTTATCAATAAATTTCTCAACAACACATTAACCGGAGTCACCAGGCCTCACCATACCCCGCCATACTTTATCAAGTAGCCGGAAAAGGAGTCTTGGCGGGTGCCCAACATCAGTGCCATATTAAAATCTCATGACAGCGTGCTCAAAACAACATGAATAATACCTCATGAATAAAAATAATTCCAACAATTATTTTTCCAGATTTCCAAGAATTTAACAATTCAAAATATGAGTTCAATTAACAAGAATTCAACGGAATAAACACTCGCGAGATTTCAGGAGCATATTGTGTAAAACCCCATACCTCAAAATCATCACATAATTTCAGCCTCAAAATCTAAACGCACCATCACGTTCCTCTCGCAAAAATAATCCAATCTCGTTCAGACCAAACTCGAGAAAACGCCAAATAAGCCTTCTAATCTAAGGTTGAAATCTTGAATAGGTTTGGGGCTATGGTTTGTATATGAAAGGGAGTAATTTTGGAGAGGTCTTCTGGTTGAAAAGTTTGAGAAAAAGTGATTTGAAAAGTCCATCCACGAATTAGTTGATATATAAAAGGTTAAGAGTTTGATTAAAAAAAGAGTTCTAATGAGATACAAACACTAAAATTTTTATTCTGGATGATCGGACCATTGGAATCGCTTGAAATTTTAGTATGTTGTAGAAAACGGCGAGACAGGACTGCTGACAAAAATTCAGCTTGATCGGACGGTCGGATTTCTAAAAATATTATTTTTACAAGAAAGTTTTATGTTTTGAGGACTCTTAGAGAGTTTTATATTTTGAGGAGTCTTCTAAATAATAAAAATGCAATTAAAACTCCATTTTAATTCCAATTTAGAAATCGTTTTGAAATTATCGCCTTTAAAAATAATAACCAACATATTTGAGCAATACAAATAATTTTATCTCAAAATTTATTTTTCCTCTAAATTTCTAAAATACCCCAAAAATTACGCGGGTTGTTACAATAATACCCTTTCTAATGGTCCACCCCGAGTGAGAATCAGACTTATACATCTAAGTGCCTCTCATAAACTGTCCAACAGTTCGCCTTGTGTGCAATCTGGAATTACGATTGGGACGAACAATTCATTACCATCCCACGATCTCTTGTCCATAGGACCGAAGGGTGCTTTCGAGCCCCATTTGGTCCAAGGTTAACTCCCGAACCCGGGAGGCTCAAAGGTCTCTGAATTATCTTTCTAACGGTATTCACCATTCTGAATCTGAACTTACGAATTGTGTTCTATGACCGTTTCTTCGAAAATATATACACGAGCCTACCAATTGGCAGTTTCTTTTTCCTGCCTATCGGTAGTGTGTCTAAGGTCATTTGTCTATTGGTAGGACAAGGGCTATGTCAATCAATAGTTCCCCTACCCTATATAAGGTGAGCAGGAGTTCACTTCCAAGACACCACAGAAAACATCAACTTCAGTGATCTCAACAACATTCTTCTTAAGTCAGCGAGGTTCCCTTGTTTGAAACCCGTCCCCACCTTTAATTCCCATAACTTTCACATACAATGTAGCAAAAATCATCCAACATTCTTCATTCACTTGCAAGGAAGATCGGCAATAATCAAGATCAATATCCTAGTCTCCAAAGAAGGTCTAAACACTCTCCTCTCTTTTAAAATTCCTTTTTTGTCTCGCATTAGTTATATAAATTCTTAATTTATCTTTTCATCAAATACATTAATACCTCATCTTTTATTAGTTATATTTTAGATAATTTATTTTCTATAAAAAACCCAAAACCAGAAAAAGAGTGTTACACCTATAAGTTTCGATGGGATTCTTCATCACATTTTCTCAGAACTAAAAATATCTTATCTACACACACACATATAATAAAGTACCATTTGAATTTATGGGATAAGCCCCACTCTTGAGATGCATGCGAACTATATGGACTTTGATGCCTTTATAGGTTACGTAGGCATCTCGAGCTAAGACCTGAGACTCGAGTCCTGTTTTCATATTTTCATCTTTTTTCAATTTTATCCACATATTATTCATATATATATCATACTTGTGATTCATATTTGCTTATTTTCTAACATATATTATCATTTCATCATAACGATCAATATCTCAATAAATGCACTCATCATATATTTCTAATTATTATTTTAGGAACATTCCTATGGATGACCTCACTCCATCATTTCCATGATATGAGTCGAGCGTTCCGATCTCCACTTATCTATACACGCACACACACTTCACAGAGAAATTAAGGAAAATAGTAACATAAGTCCATGAGATACGGAAAGGGCGGGATGGGTGTCTAACACCTTCCCATTTCGTAACTTAGCCACTGAACCTCTGAACTATTGGTTTCGCAAGCATCAGTTTGTCTTTGATGCCTCTCTCTCTCTCCCTCTCTCAATGTGGCGACATGTTATATTTCCTATTTTGTGCAAATTAGGCTAGCAAATCTATCTCTTTACATCACCCCAAAATCGCCGATGGTCGAAGCCCCCCCTCCCCCCCCCCCCCCCCCCCCCCCCCCCCGCGATGTAGCGAGGGGTGAGAGACCTTTATCCTCCCTCCTTATCCCTTGAAAACACCCGTCGGGGGGGGGGGGGGGGGGAGAATCTCGGGAATGGCCACAGTGGTGACTGTGCTCGATACT
The DNA here is from genome assembly GCA_949130495.1 of Sambucus nigra. NCBI lineage: Eukaryota > Viridiplantae > Streptophyta > Magnoliopsida > Dipsacales > Adoxaceae > Sambucus > Sambucus nigra. Next base: position 406,574,728 of record OX422208.1, on the reverse strand, counting down.
GACTTGTCATAAGAGGGCTAGACTCTGTTTGCATGGGTGTTATCATTTTCTTCTTGTGTGCGTATGCTCCTCCATGCATGTTCCCTTTTTGCTCATCTATTATTTATTGTATATATCTACCTCATGCTTATATCATTCCTCACTCACACACTTGTAAATAATCTCCATGTACATCTCAAACTACTTACACTTATATGATCACTTATATCCACATATTTCACACACCACTTAGAATATCCATGCTCAGGTGTCACTAGCACACACATCCACTTATCACACTTATCCATGCTCACTTATCGACCACCACTTGTAGTTGATCCATGCTTAGGTGCACTACCACACACTCACTTGTAGATACTCACACATCACACATTCTCACGTATTCATGTTTAGTGTAATCTTCATACTCCATGCTAGATACTTGTACATACTTCCTTATTAGTATAGTGCTCATCATGCCAAATAAAATTATCTCTACCTATATACTAATCAAGAATCATGCATCCTGCACACTATATCACCAAGAGCATGGCTATTGACAAAAAAATGTTCTGTAACTGGATGGTGACTTTGTGATGGGCGCTGGTCCGGCAGGTCACAATTAGCCAAAGCAATTTGACTCTCACCTTCCATTGGCCTAGTACCTTCGGCGTATATCAGAAAATTCTCCCCACATCGTTCCGCTTGATCGAAGTTATGACAGGAGGTATATAACAGGGAACTCGTTCACGTGCGTTGTGTATATAAAATTATCTCTCACACGTACTATCCCCACGAGGTATATAGTGAGGCAATTCACGTATACTCAGTGTATCAGATGGCTCGTCCACACATACTGACCGACCTCAAAATCAAGACGTATGTCGTGGAAGTCATGTCAAGGGGGGACTAACCCAACAACTGCATACCTTCATATAGGCATTAAACCATAAGGCACTCATATTTAGTTTGCCGATTATTGCTCAAAACTCTGCTGAAATGATGGGTCGACATGTTGCCCAAAATTTCGTGCGATTTCATCCTTTTTCCAAAACGGGACCCTGTCCATGAGCCTGGCAACAAGTCAAATCGTGTTTTAAATATTTTTCAAACCCAATTTTTCCAAGGATCGGGTCCCGTCCGGCATTTATTTTTTGCATTTAGGTAAACCTAATAGAAGTGAAAACATAAACATAATAATCATCATGCTGAGACTCTTCTCTCATTTTTTCCTCCTCTGTAACCAAAAGTGTCAAAAACATTTTTCCTCCTCTTTTATCAAAATACCAAAAACATTTTTCCTTTTTTTTAAAAAAATACCAAAAACATTTTTTCCTCCCCTTTCCAAAAAAATTGCAAAAAATATTTTTCTTTTTCCCAATATAAAAGATTCTTCCTCTTCTCTTTTAAAAAATAAATTCGAATCATTTTCCTTCCCAGGTCGATCACACACCCGACCCTTGGCCTGGCCCCCTATTGGTTTTGATCTTCCGTCGAACCACCCCGAAACTCTATCAGTTACCCCGCTACTTCCTTCGAGTCTGGAATCCACCTTCACCAACTCTCTATATAGAACACATACCCTAATACTGAATGTGCAGCCTGATTTGATGACGGTCCTAGTCCAACTTACTTCCAAGATTGATAACCTTCAAACCGAGGTTCATGAGAGGCAGCAAAATTAAATTCAAGTTACCGAGGAGCCTGAGGTTCTCTTCCTTCGTGCTATGGGTCCACCCGCACCTAATCCTATTAGGTCCTGTAAGAATATTCGCATGCCACATGCCCCTCCTACTAATGGGCCATCGCCAGCTCATCTACCCATGCTAAATCTTACCTAGCTAGGGGGTAATTTTCCAGTACCAATAGATCCGAAGGAAGAATATTTGAATAAGGTTAAGGAGGACCTTAAGGTGTTGACCAAGAAGTTAAACCAAGTCCGAATATCCGGGAACTACATGGATTACACCCATATTTCCTCATACCCTAAATCAAGGCTACCAGATAAATTCAAGATTCCCAACATTGAGAAGTTCAGGGGTATCGGCCCCAATTATTCATCTCCAAAGCTATCACTGAGATATGACTTGCCTAGGTTCTTTCAAGGAAATAATGGCCCATATGTTCCCATAGATTATTAAAGACAACGCGATTCATTGGTTCTTATCCCTCGAGGAATCCAAAATTCGTAGTTAGGAGGATTTTGCTTATGAATTAATGTCACAATACAAATACAACGAGGAGTTGGAGGCTACACGCCGTAATTTAGAACTTCTCGAGCAGAATCCCATAGAAACTGTCAGCAACTTCATTGCAATTTGGGGGGAGAAAGCAACCACCATGACCGACCAACCTTCCGAAGAGGAGCATGTTAGTATTATAAAGAAAAATTTCTTACCCTATGTCTGAGCGATGATCAGAGTATAGTATTACCACCATTTTCGAGCCCTCAGGGAAGCAGGAGTGGAGATTGAAGAAAGTCTTGCCAAGATAGAAGCTGAGCCAAAGAAAGTATCCGGACAGTTCACTCCAAGAAAATATGAGACGCCTGCTAGAGTCTCATCGATCAACAACATCTCACAGCCTGCTACCTCTTGGGTGTAATAAAGTCATGCTAACCCAGTTAGAAAAGAATACGTCGAGCTTCGTGCTCCCGTCTCCAAAGTCTACTAAACCCTCTTGAGCCAAAATCTCATCAAGTCGTTAGACCCTCGTCCATTACCAAATCCACTTCCCAAAAATTTCAAACCCCATGCCTATTGTGATTTGCATCAAAATGCCATCCATACAACTGATCAGGTCTTCTATATCTGAACTGTAATCCAAGGTCTGATTAATCGGGGTGCTATTTCCCCACTAGCTAATCCTAAACCAAACACCACCCAAAATCCACTTTCATATCAGGTAAATGCCATCTTTTTGGAAAATATCCCAGAGTTCGATCCATTTACCTTGATTGTACCCAGTAAATCACCCATTATACTCGTATCTTCACCCAAACCCTTAAAGTTTGTCCATATTTTCTCATACACCCTATCTGTTTTGTTGACCAAGCCCTGCCATTTCTTACAAGAACGTGTATTGCTGTTCATATCCGTTTCGCAAGAACATATATGGAATTCCAGCCGTATTGAACCAGCTCCTATATTTTGGGCTAAAATTTCCCTTAAAAATGACCATTGATTGCCAGAAGTTCAGCCTCACATTCATGGAGCCCGAAAGTTAGCTCAGGAGTTAAATAAATGGGTGGTACCCGTTAAAGAAGTAAGTTTAGATGATTCAGTCCAGATTATGGCAAACAAGTTTTGATAGACCAATGAGATTTTTAGTATGTTCGAGCTACTCGATGACTTAAAGCTACAAGGGCGGTTGGTCCGTTCACTTTTGTATCTCCCCATTGAGTGGGAGGATCTATATAAAGAAGCCGTTGAAGTTGTGGAATAAATTGACTTATAGTGGATAGATGACACTGTTGCCATCGGATGGGGGACAAGTTTGATAGTTCAGACGAAGATCCAAGCTAAGAAAATATTCGTTCGGTAATAAGTGTATGTGGAATGATATCGTTTGAAGATCTACTAGGAGAAATCAACAAAGTGACTGAACAACTCGAGATAGATGAAAAAATGGGGGTTTTGTTCTTCCCCTCCTCCTTGAACCATATAACAAGATCTGGGAGGCACTACCAGAGTCCGAATCTTCAATCAGTAATAATAGATAAAGGAAAGGGCGTTGTTGAGAAACTCCCCATGCTATAAATAATCATTGAGGAGAGCATGATCCTTGACCAGTTGAAGAAAACTTAGGCCAACATCACCTTGTGGGGGACTCTTTATGTCTTCCTAACTACACTAAAATGCTCTGATAAAATTACTTACCGGGCCCACAGTCCCTCTTTCCATCACTTTAGAAGAAGTCGTAAACATGGTCGGATCCTTAACCTCTACTAGAATGCTTTTCTTCTCTGAAGAAGAAATCCCTAAGTTTGGTCCTAATCACAACTATGCACTTAACATCTCTTTTGAGGTAATGGGGAAGATAATCCCATTCTCACTCGCCGATAATGGATCAGCACTTAATATTTGCCCGTTAAGAATCTTCAACTGCCTAGGTTTAAAAGTAAAAAACCTTGATCCAACTTCTATCGTAGTGCATGCTTATGACAATACTCGTCGAGAGGGAATGGGATTCGTAAAGCTTGTAATAGGGGTTCACCCTATAAATCCCATTACCGAGTTCCAAGTTATCGACATACCTGCTTATTTCAACCTATTTCTTGGTCGATCGTGGCTTCACAACATTAAAGGGCTATCTTCCTCTCTTCATTAGAAAATGAAGTTTTTCGCCAAAGGTCAGGTCATCACCATATTGGGTGACAATGCAAGCACTAGTAAATCGGTACTAGAGATACAACATGGGGAAAATGATATGCTTCTTTCTGGCTTTCGAGTTGAACTACTTCCACTCCCAATAGGGGATGATTTCAAAGATAGAGTATGTCCAGAGCACAACCCTCATGTCAATGTCAACGTGATACAGATGTTCAAGAATATGTATTTTATGCCCAGATTGTGGCTGGGATAATGACAATAGGGGATACTGGAACCCATAGTCCTAAAGAAGGCCTTTCCTCCGTGTGGCCTAGGTTATTAACCATCATCAGAGAAATTCAGAATGCTCCACCAACCATGGTTAGAGTGATGGTTAGAAAGTTCCAAAACTATCTCAGGGTTTTCCTTGAATGGAAGATTCATTAAGGAGGGTGCAGACTTTCCATTTTGTGGCTTTCCTTAACCACGGTATGATCGATCATGTGGACAACAAGATGAAACCATGGGTAGAGATTTTCTTTCAAGACAACTACTCATGGGCTAAAAGTTCCCAGCATCATGTGCAACCACTCAATGAGAAGACTATAACTGTTATTGAGATTTCCAAGGGAAGTGACTCTGAGGATTCATTCAATCTGTAGACACTGGGACTCACTTTATATGATCCACTTAAGCACTACATCATCGAATCGATCCATTCTGATCAAGATTATTATGCTATACCAGTTCGACCTGCTGAAATGCAACCTAATCCAAATGTTTTTCCTATCTCTTCATCTTTTGTTGTTACTCCTTTTTCTAATAACAATGTAATTGAAACCTCCTTTCACACGGTTCTCAATGCTATTTTTCCCGAGAATGAAATAAACAAAGATTTTGAGTATATTGTTCTGCCTTACATCAATTGTCTTGATTCTAATTAAATTCTTAATGATGATGATTTAACATATGAATAATTCTTAACGGACCTTAATACGATTAATAATAAACAACATAATCGCGTTTAAATTAATAAGGATGAAACTTTTGTTATCAATCTTGGTTCTAATAGCCAACTGTGTGAGTGTAGGATATGGTTCACCCTTTGACGAGCATAAGTGCGCATAACTTGATGAACTGTTGAAGGGATTTATGGACGTATTTGCATGGTCCTACGATGACATGATCGACATCCATCTCTAGATCGCCCAACACGAGATTCCAACTCTCCCAGAATGTAAACTAGTAAAATAGAAATTACAAAAGCTCCGCACCAAATGGTCGCTCAAGGTTAAGGAAGAAGTGGTCAAATAGTTGAACGTAGGGTTCATCCGGGTGATCGAATATCCCACATGGTTAGACAATATTATACCCATGCCGAAATTAGGAGGAAAGGTTCACATGTGCATTTACTACCAAGATTTGAACAAAGCCTCTCCGAAAGACGATTACCCACTACCCAATATTGATATAATCGTGGATAACACGACCAGTCATGCCTTGAAGTCATCCATTAATGGGTTTCTAAATACAATTAGATCAAGATGCACCCTCATCACCAAGAAAAGACCACATTCATCACCCCTTAGGGAACTTTTTGTTACACAATTATGCCATTCGAACTTAAAAACATAGGGGTTACCTACCAAGGGACTTCTACAACCACATTGCATGATCTGATACAAAAAAGAGGTTGAGGTCTATGTGGATGATATGATTATCAAGCCTAAGACTCGAGAAGGTCATATTCCCACTCTCTAGAAGTTCTTCAAACGACTGCGATAATACCATATGCGACTTAACCCACGTAAATATATTTTTGGTGTTACTAAAGGAAAGCTTTTGGGGTTTATGGTTAGTGAGAAGGGGATTGAAGCAGATCCTACCAAACTGAAAACCATACTTGAAATGCCACCACCCTGAACGAAAATGGAAATGTGGGGATTATCGGGAAAATTACAATATATCAGCGGGTTCATTAGCCAATTAACTTCTATTTCTAAACCCATCTTCAAACTCCTACGAAAGTATTCTATCAAAGTCTGAAATAAATCTTATTAGTAAGCCTTTGACCGAATCAAGAAATATCTAACCCGACCTCAGGTACTCCTATACTTGATTGTAATGGACACTGCAACTAGGGCTTTGCTAGCCCAATACCTTGAAGAATCCCATAAAAAAAGGGCCATTTATTATGCTAGTCGCATATTAGTTGGGTACGAAGTCAATTATATTGTCTTAGAGAAAGCATGTGTCATCTTTATCTAGGTCACTCAGAAATTACGACACTACATGCTCATTTTTCCCCATTAGTCTCGTATCCCGAATGGATCCTATCAAATATTTGTTCAAAAACCTGCCTTACCTGGTTAAATGGACTGATGGTTAATACTCCTAGCTAAGTTCAATATTATGTATGTCATGTAAAAATCCATGAAATGGAGAGCCATCTCTCACTAACTTACTGATTATCCCATGGAAGAAGCCGAAGTTTGGATCGCTAAATTCCCGGATGAAGATATCCTTTGCACCTCTCAAGAATACCTCCGATGGAAAATTTTCTTGATGGCTTTGCTAACAAAAAAGGATATGGCATTGGGATACTTCTGATCGCCCCTGATTATTCTCACACTCCCATTGCCATCAAGCTAGATTTTCCTTGCACCAACAACATGACCGAATACAAGGCATGCACTGTAGGCCTCAAAGTCTCATTCTTAAGAAAGAAATCCAGTGTCTAGATGTTTACGGGGATTCTTCCCTCATCATCGTCCAGGTCCTTAGAAGATGGAAAGTCAAAGACGAAAAGCTCTTACCCTTCCACGCCCACCTAGAGGAGATTGCCTCCCAGTTCTGAGATATTACCTTCCATTACTTGACCCGAACAAACGACTTGGTCGATGCCCTTTATACCGTTGCCTCCATGGTCGATATGCCCTAGGGAATAATGATGACCCCCTTCATAATCCGAAAGTAAGCTAAATCGACCCACTGCTACCACATTGAGCTCCTCACAAAAAAGAAATATGATATGGCCGAATTAAGTTATTATGATATTTGGTGCCTCCTCAGGCATAGTAAGTACCCCCAAGATGCTAATAAGAAAGACCGAGAAACATTTTGCAAAGTGGCTGGCCAGTACTTTATCTGTGATAAAGTATTGTTCAAGAGAAACTTCGATGGAACCCACTTACACATATCGCAGGGGCTAACATTGAAGAGATGATGCAAAAAATCCATAATAGGGAATGAGGATTCCACATGAACGAACATATGCTCACCAAGAAGATTATCCGACAAGGTTACTATTGGACTGCCATGGTTCAGGATTGCACCGCCTATGTCCAAAGATGTCTTAAATGCCAACAGTTTTCCAATCCCCGACACTTGCCTCTATGGGAATTATACAACATGACCTGTCCCTGATTGCCCTCCACATGGGGCATCAATATCATAAAGAAAGTGATAAGCACCCAAAAGTGTTATATTTAAACCACAAATAGACGATTTTTTATTGTTAATTCTCATTAAAATGGGTCTTATGCGCTTATATGTCTATCTTGTAGGTCAAATATCATTTGTGGTATCAAATGCTTCAAATCAAGGCAAATACGATATTGATACGGTTAAAAGAGGTTGAACCCAAGTCCCCTAGCCTAAACCTGTCCCAAAACCTAAGCCTAAACTGGGCCTAAGCCATCACTTTAGCCTTGCGTGTGTCTAGTTTGTACTTTCATAGTTTTATATTTTTAGTTTAGTCATGTATAATTTTTTAGTATTTTTATATTTTATTTGTGTGCATATAATTGTATATATCAGGGTTCATTAGTTTACATCGAGCGTTTTGATTATTTATGTAAATATAATAGGTGTGCGTTTTATTGTTATTGCTATTTTATTTGTTTTTAGTTTTTTTTCGTTTAGTTTTATTATTATTATTTTATTTTATTTTATTACTTTAGGTTAGTTTTATTTTATTTTGTTTTGAGTCTTTTTATTAATAGGTTAGGATTTTTATTTCTTAGTTTTAAATTTTAGTGGATTTCATTTTAACATTAGTTTTATTTACTTTATATTTTAGTTGGGTATTAAGTAGTTTTATTTTCATTTTTTATTAGACTTATAAATATTTATTTTTAGGTTAGGTTTTTAATTTTATAGATTTTATTACTTTTAGTTAAGTGTTGGTTTTATTTTATTCTTTTGGGGTACACATACAAAAAAAAAATCCCTACGCACTCATACACCCAAACAACTCACCCATTCAGACCCTATTACACTACACCCCCACATACCCAAACACCTCTCCATCATTTCAACCTCTCACCACACGTTCTCTCTCCTCACCATAGCCAAACACCCACATCTACCTCCATTAAAACCCACCTCCGTCCAGCCTTATAGCTCTGGCAGCGACCCAAATCACAACCCGAGACCAACAGACCACCTCCAAACCAGATAAACCCACCTCTGACCTGAATACACCATACCAGGGCCTATTATTCTGAAAACCCCATACATGTACCCACCTGCTAATACATGAACCATCAAAACCCAATAACCCATCTCCGGATGCCTATACCCACTTCTAAACCAAATCGACCCAAAATCCACAACCCGAACGCACGAACCAACCTCCATCACCATTCAAATCAGTTCCCAAACCTCCACAATCCTAAACCCGTAGACCCACTTCCAATCTCTCATCTACACCAAACCCAGTGCCTATACCCATCAGGCCACCTGCAAAAAAATATGAGATTCAAATCCTCTAACACCTTTGACCAAAGACTCTTACCCATTTCATGCAAGTCTCCATTACCTAAACATCCAAGTCTCTCCCATTCTCCCAAAATAAAATTCACGTGTTATGACTTTTACCTCCTTTTTTCTAAACTACCCTCACTCTTACCCTTCCAATATTAACCCTAATCCCACATGCCTCGAATAAAATAAGACCCTCTGTTCATTTCTAGGGGGAGAGAAACTCGAAAAGACAGTAAGCATTTTGGTTAAGGATCTCCATTTGGAGCCCATTTTTGGTTCCTTTTTTATTTTATTTCTTTTGTTATTCTTTTATCTATTTTTTTAGTGACTTGATTGTGATGGAGAATATATTGCGAGACACAAATTTTGGACTTTTGGCATTTCTTTGAGTGTTGTAATATTTCAGAAATGTGGGTGCACTTAACTGTTCGTGTTTGGGAAATTATTATTGAGTTCAAGGAGACTTAGTTCAATTATTTTTTTCTCATTCCATTTTATTTTATATGCCTCTTATTGTGTCACTATTACTTTTTATATGTAATAATACCAAAATGAGAGGCTAAGTACCTCATTCAAGGGGTGAGATGAAACCCTTGACATTATTATGCCCCTTTGAATATTAATATTAAAATTTTACAATTTGTATTTATGCCTCAAGAGAGGGTGAATTGTTTTTGAGAAAAAACCACAAATTCATATTATAATATTTATTTATTAATTAAACTAGAGATATACATTTTTTACATAATATTATAGTTCGAATTTCTCTACTCTAAATGTAATTTTTATTGATTTAAAATACTTTTAGGACCCGTTTGGCAGCCCAATTCCAAGCCTTGGAACTAGAATTGTAAGGCCGATTTCAATTCCATGGAATTAAAATTGGCCTTCCAATTCCATTTTCATGGCTTGGAATTGGGTTGCCAAATGGACCCTTTATGAATTTTCCCTAGCGGGTGATTTATTAGAAAATATTTAAATCTAATTTTTGTATGTGAAATTTAAATATTAATCTTCTAAAAGGATATATGTAACTTTACATTTGCAATGAGAGTTGATTTGTGAATTTATATCTGTTTTGGGGTATTTCAAATAGATAAACTAAGTAATAAAAATAAATAAGTTAAGTAGTGAATTTTAATCCCTTGAATCAACTCACGTTTATTCATTCCTCGCATTTTAGCTCACTTTATCATTTTATTTACTTATTAGTGTAGTTTAAATTTTATTTCATAGTTAAATTATTCCTTTACCAAATTATTTTAAAACCCGATTACGTAGTCTTCATTATTGCTTTTATCCACATTGAGGAGCACGGATTGACCCCCTTACTTGCTATTATACATGTTTTAGTGTACTTGTAGGTACAAAAGAGATTTTTGATAAACTCTCTTTTATTCCACAACAACAAATATATACCGGAAAGACGTAACATCAGAAAGTCACCCTCAAAGCCTCCAATGGGTACGAGTTCATCCTTGTTGCCTTTGATTACTTCACCAAATGGGTCGAAGCCGAGTCATAAGTAATACTGAATGCCAAAAAGGTAGCCAATTTCATCCGAAAGAGCATCATCTGTCGATACAGGATTCCACATGAGCTAGTGTCAGATAACGGGTTACATTTCGAGGCAGAAGTCACAGAATTGGTCGATGAGTATGAGATTTAGAGACACAAGTCTTCTCCCTACCGATCCCAAAACAACGGTGAAGTTGAAGCTGCCAATAATAACGTCAAGAAATCATCAACAAGATGACCGAGAGTTGCTGAGATTGGACCAATCGGATCCCGTATACCCTTTGGGGCTACTATACTTCAGTTCGAGCATCTACTGAGGCTACCCCTTACACTCTGGTATATGGTAAGGAAGAAGTCCTACCTGTTGAACTAGAAATACCTTCATTGTGTGTCATGCTTGAAAGAAAATTCAATGAGGAAGACTAGTATTAGAGTTGTTTCGACGAGTTATCACTCTTAGACAAAAGGAGGCTAAAGGCTCCATATCATAAACAGGGGTACCATCGCCAGATAGCGCGACCATTCAACCAAAGAGTCAAGGACCGTGGTGTCCGAGAAGGGGATTTAACCCTCAAAGATTTTATAGAACCCGTCTGGGACCCTAAGGGGAAATTTAAGCCAAGCTGGAGTGGCTCCTATATCGTGAAGAAGATCATGTCTGATGGCGCCGCTATGCTCACTGACCTTGACGGAGAAGGGATGGCGCATCCAGTCAACCAGGAGTGTCTTAAGAAATTATACCCTAGTCTGAAATCTCAGTATGCTACGACTCCTCTCATCCCCCTCCTATGCCAAAAAAACTTCATTTCCCTCTATTCAGAACTACGTGGGGGATGATGCTCTAAAACCCTTTTTTCTTTCAAAAATGAAACTCAGAAGATTTTCAAAAACCCCCAAAGGTATGTATATAACTCATACGCTTTACATGGGCATGACCCCTTTCTTTTCTTCATAAAATGCTATTCTTTTGTGACCTCCGAGAACGACAGTTCAATTTATCATTTACATTAACAAAAGGATTATGTATGCCTTAGTGATTCGTATAGATAATTTAAATTTAAAAGTCATCAAAAGGCAAAAAAATATAATTAAAATCCTTCTTTATTCCATTATGGGAAAATTTTATACAATTACAAGAAGTATCAGTGTAGGGAGTCAAATAACTGCCCCCGCCATGCTGACTATCCTAGAAAAACAAATCAAACCAAACTACCCCTAAACAAAATAAGTAAACCTTTCCAATTTATTCCCACAAACTAAGTATTACCAAACATATCTCCATCATAATAAGCTTCACAAACAAACACCGTCTTCATTAAAACCCTATCCACATCTGTCTGAAGATCTAACCCCATTATCATTTTCTCCTTGAGTCCCCCAAACTTCCCCTACCTAGATGGTATGGTGAAGATGATCCATGGAATGATAAGCCCGGCCGAGCATACGAAATTTGTTGGAGTGCAAGGACCCCAATGTGAATGTTTTTCAAATATGATTTCCTTTAAATCCAGAATAAATATGGTTCAATTAAAAAGGAATAATCTTTTCAAGATTCACAATTAAAATATTACAATTTTAAATCTTCCAAAATTAAAATTAAACTAAACCAGATTTTAATTTTCTCAAAATTAAAATTACACAAAAAAATCAAATTTGTGAATTTTTACTTTAAGCCTAAAATTCAATTTAACCCAAGTCCTAGAAATTTTCCTAACAAATAATTAATTCAATTTGCAAAGTAGGCCAAACAAAATTTTATCCAATAAAAATAATGACTTGAATTAAATTACTATTTACCCAATTTAAATTAGCACCAAATTAAATATACCAATTTTATTTTTTTACCTAAGCATGCATTTAATGTGATACTGGAAAAGATAAAATAAGTTAACAACCACTACGCCGCGATGTACGAGGAAAAACCCACAACGGAAAAAAACTTCGGACGGCCCTAGCCTTAAGTCCACTAAGTATGGTTTTATGATTACAAGACAGAAGACTTACTCAACTAGACTTGACTCCATTCAATCCCCTCGCGCGTCTTCTTGTAACTAACTCCGCCTAGTCGACAATCTCGGAGTCCACCGGAACCTTGGAATCCACCAATGAAGCTTTAGGGAACAACCGTCAACCACACACGATGCCCTTCACCGTATGAGAATGCCGTAGCCAAAAACCAAACTTCTTCTTTGAGGGATGCAAAAGTAAACCCAAACTTCTCTTCTTTGAGGTGTAGATGAAAACCGGTGCCAAACACTCCACGCAAATATATATTAATAGGTACTTGGAACAAATAAAACAAATGGGTGTGTATGTGTTTTTGGTGAATTTAATCCATAAAAATCAAACACAAAACATGGAACTTTTTCTTAAAATTTTTGCTCTCCAAAAGCTCATAGAATATGAAAAAGTTTCTTTGAAAAGGTTGGTTCCTGCACATAGTAATTCTGTCAAAAAGTAGTGGGAACATGGAAAAAACTGCCAAAAAAACTGTTCCCCCCAAAGTCGTTCGAACGACTTTACTAACGATGTTCCAGTGAGAAAAAGGTAATCTCGTTAGAAGTCTCGTTCGAATGACCTGGGAATCTCGTTCGAATGAGATTCCAGTTCGTTCGAACGACGTGTCAGAAAATAGAATATTCTTTGTAAGCCCAAAACTTTTTATGAAAAGGTCTAAAAAATATTTTCTAAGTAAACCAAAGTCGTTAAAACTATTTATAAAAAAAATTATAAAATACACCCAATAAATTTCCAAGATCCTATATATATATATATATATATATATATATATATATATATATATATATATATATATATATATATATATATATATATATATATATATATATATATAATGCATTCATACCTTAGGAGCATTGGAACCAATGTTGTTGATGTAGAAACGAGGCACAATAAAGCCGACATATAAAGAAACTTTATGATCTTGGCCGCTACCTCATCAATTAACACATCACAGTCTTAGATGGATATAATTGAACACTATCCTATGACTTAAATGTTTTTGTCCGGAATTGAGCCAACACTACATTAATACTCAATCAAATACTTGTGTCCTTAAAAATCTCCCCCTTTGGATATTCCGGGACAAAAACCAAATAAAATTCCTAAAGGGCCGTCAAGCTCTACTAGACTTAAAAAAAATATCCCACCCAAAATAAAAATTACATAGCTTGACTCAAAAACCCAAGGATCAATATCTTTGCCGGTGAAAGTTGCTATTTAGAAGAATTCCTGCACACTTAAGCAAACTATCAAACGCATAGGGAATAAGAATATTAAATGCATATAAAATAAATACTCCCCCTAAATTAATTCTCCCCTTTATCAACTATGATCAGCCTAAGAAGGTCGTGACTCCCCTACGTTAAAATTTCCTAAACTAAGATACGATTATAATAGGATTAGATACCATTTCTCCCCTTATCATTCTCCCCCTTTTTGTTCAGGATTAGACAAAGGATAAAAACTAACTTAAACACGATGAAGCTTAGAGTGATGAGAGCATGAAAGCATATGGGTAACAAAATCAAAACTAATCCATACAAATAATAACGAATACCAACGAAGATGCAAAAAAATGATATCAAAGTGATACATAAGATACTAAGTATGTGATATCAACAACAATATGCAACAAGTTAGATACCAATTATGAATTTGAAGCATAGATGGACTAGAAAGCGAGTTAAAGAAAAAGAAATACCATATATATGTAGACATAATGAATATCACTAATGCACACTCATATATATAGGTATAGACACCACACATGACACAAAATACAATAAGTTTTTCACACTCGTATGGAAAAAATGTGTCATATGGAAACGAAAGTGTAGAGGTGTACACTAGTAACAATTAAATTTAGACCCAATAACTTAAAACATGTTCACGGAGTTCTCATTTGATTGCAAACTTTATCACATTTGAATATAACCTCATGTGACAATACAGATTGAACTCAATGAACAAACATACACAATGCATACAAGCCTAGAATTTTGATGATTCTACAAACCAATAGTCTTGACATTGAAAGTACAACTAGGATAAACGGACATTGTGCAAATTGTTGATATACCATCCAAACTCCCTCAATTTAAGGATATTATTTTAATCTTTTGAATGAATAAATCAACTAAACACAATAGGCCTTGGCAAATATTTTTTTTTAATGCCATTATTCTTTTAGGCCTTTGGACAACGTATTTCTTTTAGGTCCAAGCAAACGGTGGCTTACTCGCAAAGGATGATATTTCCTTTCGGAGACCTTCCCCATGCACAATTATATATATCATTTTATACATCACTCAAATCTCACGTGCAACGGATTTAATATGCACAAGTCCTCCTAGGTTACATAACATGTAGATGGAAAGATTGGTAGGAGAACACCTCATAAAGCTCAAATATACATATGAAGTTATAGTTTCAAATGAGCTTGTGAATGTGTGAATTGAGGCATATAAAAATAGAATCCATTATATCAACACAAAATCCAACTACTCCATGTAAGCACGGTAAAGAACATTTTAAGGATTGACAATCTAAACCAAAAGTTCTAGCCACATGGAAGCGAAAAAAAAGGGATTCAAACACAAGTATATGCCACATAGAGTGTGTCAAACTAAAATACAGACAAAACAAAAATCTTTTTGAGTTTTTGAAAATTTTTAACCAAAAATAAAAAAATATGTACTCAAAATACAAAGAAAAATCATTTGAATTTTTCATTAAGTCAAAATTACTAAAAATGTAAAACACAAATGATAAACAAAAATCTTTTTGTGTTTTTCATTTAATGCAAACTAAAATGAAATAACTATAATACAAAAGATAAACAAACATCATAATTCTAGCATGTGATATGTGATAAACCAATGACTAGAAAATGACTAAACATGCATACACCTAGCAATGATATATAATTTGAGGCACAAAAAGCTAGAGTATTTACAAAACTAACACATTCAACCTTTAGATTTAATAAGGGAGGAAGCATGTGAAAGTAAATGAGAATAAAAAATCCTATTTTGTAAAGCTACCAAGTAGTATCTCCTAACCCAAACTAGTGATGAATGACGATCTCGGGGTGTAGGAATCTTGGCTACCTCAGTTTCCTTACGTTGGGATTTTCTAGAAACTCGTTTAAGATAAAAAAAAAATCTTAAGATGACCTTTTCGACCACAATGTGAGCCCTTAAAGATGCGATGAAAAGACTTTCCTAAGTAATGATCTATAACATTATTCCTAGAGGATTCTCCTAAAACATTGGTTTTGGCTTTAATGGTGGAATCGTTACAAGAATTGAAGCCTAAACCATAAATGTCATTTTGAATTTTGACCGTTCCTAAGATTTTATCTAATTTCTCCGAACGACTCTCCAAATCAAATTTGACTCTACTTGAGTCTCTCACTTTCTTATCAAGCTCTACAATCCTAGACTCAAGCAAGCAATTTCTATCTTTAAACTCGAGAAGCTCCTTTTTCAAGGATTCCATTAAACCTCTAAGGCTATCTCTCTCGCCTTCTACATACTCAAGCTTCTATCGAAGAGCTCTCTCACGTGTCCTAAGGTTTTCAATCAACATACTATTATCAACGACCATGGCACGCTCTCTTAAACTCACTTCTAACTTAGAATTTGCTCTTTTTAATTTAATAGATTCTTCATATAATTCTTGAAATGAAAATTGAAGTTCACTCCCTTCAACCTCCTCATAACTTTCTCTCTCTCTTTCTTCTCCACTCTCACAACCATAATCTCTTTGGGATTCACACACTATGACCTTGGAAGTTTCATGTGTTAAAATTTCATCAATTAAGGAGTGCTCAATTTCACTCACATGACTTGCCATAAAAGCCAAAAAGTCAGGCTTAGTGGGGGAATCGGATCCCTATTCCTTATCACTATCACTAAGGGTTGCATTATAGGAAATTGGTTACTTAACCTCTCTCCTTAGTTTAGTGGGTCACTCTCTCATCCTATGGACATAACCCTCATAATCGTAACACCTATTTGACTCGTCCATATTTAAATTTTCATTAAATGTTATAGGGATCTTCTCGGCTTTGTCATGATTAGAATTTTCAAATTTCTTAAAATCATTTTTATATTTATCTTTGTTAAATTTAAGAAATTTATGAAACTTCCTAGCAAACATAGCCATATCTTCCGAGTCACTCTCACTTTCACTCTCTACTACTTGTTTTTCCTCCTTTCGGGCTTTCAAAGCAACACCCTTATCTATTTTCTTTTCAGTTTTAGAGGGAAACATGCCTAGTTCATAGGTTTGTAAATCACCTATGAGCTCTTCTAATTTCGTAGAGTCCAAAGTGGGTAAAGAATTTAACACGATCACCTTAGGAATAAATCTATCGGGTAAGGACCTTAAAATTTTCATTACTACTTGATTGTCGGGTATTTTCTCTCCCAAATTAAAAGATGAATTAACTATATCGAAAAGTCTAGCATAGAATTCATCAAAAGTTTTTTTTTCATTCATCTTGATGGTTTCAAATTGAATGGTGAGGTTTTGGAGTTTAGAAGATTTTATGACACTAGTTTCTTCATGAGTGAGTTGTAAAATATCCCAAGCTTCTTTAGCGGTTTCACACGTCTTAATGCGATGGAATTCATCCAGTGTGGCCACGCTAAACAAGGCATTTAAACCTCGAGAATTGAAATTTACAAGTTTAAATTCATTCTCACTCCATCTATCAGTAGGTTTGGGAACACGTTCATTTTCAACTAAATATGTAGGTGGGGACCACCCGATAACAACTGACAACCAAACCCTCCCATCTAGAGGCTTAAGTGCCGATTTCATACGCGCTTTCCAATACGCGTAGTTGGAACCATCGAAAATAGGAAATTTTGAAAATAGAAAAAATTCCATTTTAGCCAAAAATATTTGAAAGAACCTTAACACAATAAATTAGCGCTCTGGCTCTGATACCATTTGTTGGAGTCCAAGGACCCTAATGTGAATGTTTTTTAAATATGATGTCCTTTAAATGTGGAATAAAGATGGTTCAATTAAAAAGGAATAATCTTTTCAAGATTCACAATTAAAATATTACAATTTTAAATCTTCCAAAATTAAAATTAAACTAAATCGGATTTTAATTTTCTCAAAATTAAAATTATACAAAAAAATCAAATTTGTGAATTTTTACTTTAAGCCTAAAATTCAATCTAACCCAAGTCCTAGAAATTTGCCTAACAAATAATTAATTCAATTTGCAAAGTAGGCCAAACAAAATTTTACCCAATAAAAACAATGACTTGAATTAAATTACTATTTACCCAATTTAAATTAGCACCAAATTAAATATACAAATTTTATTTTTTTACCTAAGCATGCATTTAATGTGATATTGGAAAAGATAAAATAAGTAAACAACCACTACGCCACGATGTACGAGGAAAGCCCACAACGGGAAAAAACTTCGGACGACCCTAGCCTTAAGTCCACAAAGTCTGGTTTTATGATTACAAGACAGAAGACTTACTCAACTAGACTTGACTCCATTCAATCCCCTCGCGCGTCTTCTTGTAACTACCTCCGCCTAGTCGACAATCTCGGAGTCCACCGGAACCTTGGAATCCACCAATGAAGCTTTAGGGAACAACCGTCAACCACACACGATGCCCTTCACCGTATGAGAATGCCGTAGCCAAAAACCAAACTTCGTCTTTGAGGGATGCAGAAGTAAACCCAAACTTCTCTTATTTGAGGTGTAGATAAAAATCGGTGCCAAACACTCCAAGCAAATATATATCAATAGGTACTTGGAACAAATAAACCAAATGAGTGTGTAAGTTTTTTGGTGAATTTAATCCACAAAAATCAAACACAAAACATGGGACTTTTTCTTAAAAGTTTTGCTCTCCAAAAGATCTTAGAATATGAAAAAGTTTCTTTGAAAAGATTGGTTCCCGCACTTAGTAATTCTGTCAAAAAGTAGTGGGAATATGGAAAAAACTGCTAAAACTGCCAAAAAAATGTTCCCGCCAAAGTCGTTCGAACGACATTCTCATTCGAACGACTTTCCTAACGATGTTCCAGTGAGAAAAAGGTTATCTCGTTAGAAGTCTCGTTAGAACGACCTAGAAATCTCGTTCGAACGAGATTCCAGTTCGTTCGAACGACGTGCAAAAAATAGAATATTCTTTGTAAGCCCAAAACTTTTTATGAAAAGTTCTGAAAAATATTTTATGAGTAAACCAAAGTCATTAAAACTATTTATAAAAAATTTATAAAGTGCACCCAATAAATTTCCAAGTTCCTATATATATATATATATAAAATATATGTATACTTTAGGAGCATTGGAACCAATGTTGTTGACATAGAAACGAGGCACAATAAACCTGGCATATGATGAAGCTTTATAATCTTAGCCGCTACGTCTTCAACTAACACATCATAGGCTTGGATGGGTACACTTGAATACTATCTTATGGCTCAAATGTTTTTGTCCGTAATTGAGCCAACACTACATTAAGAATCAATCGTAGACTTGTGTCCTTACAAAAATCACTACACCCCCTCCATAGTGTCAAACATGGCAAACCATCTCGGTCGGTCACCTGTGCTAAGGTCTTAGCCACTGCCTTCTTCCACATCTACTTCATATCGTCTCCAAAAATATGCCAAACCCTGCCAACAAATTGGTAAGGAAGGGTTGATGACCTAATGTTCTCCCACAGAGAGACCAACTGCATGTTCAAGCCTTTAGTCAAATCCTCTGCAAGAAAGAAACCCAGTGTACGGGAAGGCACAATTTTCTCCCATCTAACTTGATGCAGGAGTTGCTAGGGAAAATAGGCCAACTAACCAGACGCATTGGTATTCCCCCAGTTCTAGAATAGGCTGTAACTCTCCCACGATGGCATCATCCAGAGGAGACATCGAGCTTCATTCTCCATAAACTAGTTTACCCAGTTCTCTATGTTTGGGCCAAAGCTAATGAAATAACTGGTGAAGAAGTTCGGTACAGCTGCTAAAGGATATTCAGGAGGGACTGCCAAGCGGAATCTCTCAGACAACTACATGAATAGCATAATCGAGATACCTCTCATAATATCGGAATGACCTCATTGCCGAGAATCTAGATCGTTCAGGGTCTCTGCCAGTATCACCTCCATATGATTGCGATGATATGACTTCTGCACAGTAATAAAGGAAAGTTGAGGGTAAAACATTTGGTCCTTGATCTACACCAGTATCTTCGAAGTTAAGCCAAGGGCAATGGCTCCAGCATGGCCCGTATCATTGACATCCCACAAAGGTACGAAATATAATACAACTGGGAGGGATATCATTCCCCTAGTGACCAATGGCTGAGCCACCAAAGGATAAATGTGGAGAAATTCTACCCACAGTTCCCGAGGAGACTAAGAGAATTCAGGCATGGCCGCTGCCACACTGGGATTTACCCCTAATATAGTTGAAACCTCCTCATTGGCATGGTAAACCTCGTACAAGCCAAAACAAAAAACATGATCCTCGGGATACCAAAATTGTGTTGCTACCGCCAGCATTTTCTAGTCGATGGGCCGGTTACGCAAAAAAGAGACACGCACAAGTTAAAAGCATCGTAATCAACATTTTACAAACACATGGCTTCTAAATTCTCAAGATATGAAGCAAATTTTTCACTCATTGGAAGGGCCATTTTGGAAATAATAAGACAGAAGACAAGAAATAAACAAGAAAAGGGACAAAATGTGAATGGGTGAAGAAACCTCACCACCTTACCCCCTTTTATACTTGTAAATTTGGTTCAAAACAATCAGTCTGCAAAATCCAAATGAAAGACTACCCCATAAAGTACTAGTAGTTGAAGAAAGTGCAATCAAAGCCTTGGGGTGATTTGACTGGACTAACCCAACGATAGGCAGGCCAAGGGGAATGCCGATTGACACCACCTATTTTTAGAAAATTCTATCTTTCCTTTTTTGTCAAAATCAAAAACTCAAAAAAATAATCCTTATTTAAAAAAAAATCAGGATTTTTCTTCCTATATTTTTACTCATCCTACCTCAAAATAAATTGTCTCTTGAGTTATTCTAACCCTTTTTATGGTCTCAGCAACAAAGTAAAAAGTTATGTAGATTAAGTCATTTAAAGCAAACATAAATAAAAATCCCATTCATTATATATATATTGCCATCATTACATTTTTAAATAGAAAAAGAAAAAAAATAGCGGGACTCGACCCAAAACCCCAAACTCTATCTCTCCTCCTAGGATGCCCCGTCCCTAGGATGCGTGTGCTTCCCCTGGCTAAGAGCTGAGGAGCCTCGCTACCTAACCCAGATCCCTCCTCCTCAGAAGTAGACAGGCAAGAAGGAATCGGAATCAAATCCTGAATATGAGCCGCTGTGACTCCCCGCCTAATTAAATATCGGGCGATCAGTCCTTTATTAAATTAAAATCAAGGGGAACAGTTGGTTCATTCTTAGGATCAATGTCGTAAAATAAAATATACCAATTTTAACACCCTAAATAATTAAGCTAAGTGTCAAAACAATTTAAAACTTTATTTCCATTTTAGTAAATCCAAATATGTAAACCTTTTTTTTAACAACCAACAGTTTAAAAATCACATAAATACTAAGGATGGCGATAACACATAAGAATTAAAACCATCTAGATAAACCGAACCAGTTTAAAACTATAAATGAAACCATCCTGACAATAGTTAACTCCTAAGGAGTACTGAATACTAAAAATACAAATAAACATAGATCTCTGATATATCCAAACTGAATATGGAAACGGGAGACACATGCCCTAACTATGAAGAACTAAAATAGGCGCTGAATCAATGAAGAGGTCGTCTAAAACAAAGGCCTTCAACTTCCACATAAGCTACAGCGCATCAATTCCAATGAACTATGCATGACGCCCCTGTGGCTGGCACCTGTAATACACACACACACACACACACACACACATATATATATATATATATATATATATATATATATATATATATATATATATATATAAAAGAGAGAGAAAAGATAGAAAATGGGTCAGAGCCCGAGTGTAAAATAATTTTAAAAATAGTTTAGCAAGTATTTAAAATGCTTACTGGCTAAAGCAACAACCATGTTAGTATGCGACACTCTCTTGATAATTCTCGCCTCTCATCTAGTGTGCACGCCTACCGTACTAATAAATCTCATAAGTTTCTCTAACTTATTCTCCATAAGGTTTTATCACATGAAAATCAAGCTTATGATATTTACTTTAGGAAATCAATCTCTACAAGATTTCTTACGTTATTTATAACAACTCAGTACCATTATAAAGTTCCCGAACATTTATAAAAATATTGAAGAATTTATTCATTAGTTAACTACTTATACGCATAATAAAAAGTTCCCATATAGATATACGTATATATATTAGTCACACATATAATATATATACTAACGGCACCCCATATAAAATCTATGGTGCTGGCATACTCTGCTATCAAGTCCCCGTATCACTCAAACTAAGGAAAATACTAGTTTGGAATCATTCTCGAACTGTATTAACACAAAACACACACAAATGGAGGCGAAGTATAGTTCCAGGTCCTAAGAGGTCAGCACATACCCTCACGTCTTTTAGAACATCTGACTATTATTCTTAGATGGCCTGTATCGAGGATACTATCTTCTAAGGTACGAGTCAATATCCCCCATTAAGGTCTAATCGATATAAGACTGTCCTGGCGCCGAAACCTCCGTGATAGCAAGTAGCCCGGGTATAATTTTTGCACAAATACATAATATATGCACAGTCACACAGTCATATATATAAATATTCACATTTTCTAAATTAGGTGTGCCCATGACCCATAACTATAATTATCCATTCTTAGCACAAATTACTCAATTACCTCGCATAACATATTTGTCTCTTTTATTCCCATTTATAATTCATTCCAGACATACTTCTCATCTCTCGAAGTATTCTCTTATCAAATATAATTTCAGTAGGTATACCCTCTCTAACCTTCTGGTCTAAGACTTTCACGAGTCCCTCAATTTTATTAACGAACTTATGCATAATCTCTATTGTGTAACAAAATTTCCGGTTGGCCGACAATTTCATCCCATATTAAATTTCATTCAATGGAGTCTATTTAGACCCTACTGGCCCTCCTCAAGACCCATTATACTCTATAAATAATAATCAAGGGTTCCCACGTATTTAAACCGGATTAAATAAAAAGGGGACAAATATGAAGTTTTCCAGGAGGGGTCGATCGATCGAGTAAAGGGGGTCGATCGATCGATGTTCTTGGGTCGATCGATCGATCAAGCAGTTTTTGCCCAGAAACTGCAGTTTCAACCTACGGGTTTCATCTTCCAAACTACTCCAAAATGCCATTATTGATTCCCAAACTCCCAAACAACATTTCTAATAGTTACATATACCTATATACATGATTTCCTACGTGAAACATGTCCAAATTCATCAAAGGCATTGAATTTATGGGATAATTTAACATAATTATGAAGAACCCTAATTTTACATGAAACATTCATTCTTCTAATTCTTTTCCAGATTTCTTGCTTCTAAATCCATACTAATTCATGGATAATTCTCTACATATGATGGGTATGTCTAGAATACATTTAGTTTCTCTAAAACATGCGATTTTAAGTCTCTAAATTATCAATCTCTTTCATAAAACATATTCTTAACAATCCTAAACTAATATTGGTGAGACATTATCTAAAAACAAAGCCAGATAGATACTTTCCTGAAATTTAAGGTTGTGATTTGTGGATGAAAAAGGCATGGTTGCGTTCCTCGTTGTGCGATCTACATTTTGGTGGTGGTGGCGGTGCAAACGGATGAGTTCGTGGCCTTGGATTGTTTGGAAAGCTTCCTATCTTCTTCTCTAATGGTCGTTCTAAGGTTCTGTGTTTGTTAACTCTAAAAGGCAACTCCCAATGGCTGATATAACTATTGGAAATTCGTGGGTTTATTTGCCCAAAAATATAAAATGTGTAATATGCCCTCTCGGGATGTCAATTACGCCTAAAAACGCCCCGAGACCCAAACTAAACCCCCGGGTATAATTTTCCCACTATCTCCGCCCTTCTTAACACATTGGTGCACTCAAAATGACCATACGGATGACTTATAATTTATTCACTTTTAATAATAATAATTTAGTCCCGACACGACACAGGAGCGTCCTGACTTAAATTTCCATAATTTCTATTTTATTCACTCGTGAAAATTTTAATAAAAATAATCTTATATATTACTTTACTCAATTAGTAATATTCAACAAATTCCCAATAATTACTAACTCTCGTCATGCTTGTAAACATTTTGAATAAATTTTTGAATAAATATTAAATTAATATCTCAATTTAAATTTAATACATCCCCAAATTTAAAAGCCATAAAAATACGGGGTATTACATACTTCCCCCCTAATAACGGAATTTCATCCCGAAATTCGTAAACTAAGGCATACCTGGTAAAAATAACTTTTTGTACCTTATTAGTATGCAAACTGACTTCAAAGTAAGGCGCTCAATCACTATAGCCCCATTTCACATCAAGCTTGTTTAACATTCTCATTAACGACACTTCACAATTTGCTCCTATCCGACAACATTCGCATAAGACGAGCCTAGACATCATTGACTCCCATTATTTCAATATCATTGGGATGTCCGCACCTCACTACATGACAACTACTCGTATTTATCTAAACACAAAACTCCCATTCTGAGAGAAATCATACGAACATCTGACCACAACTTGCTCACCTAAAAAAGCCGTGGTAATTCCACCATAAACATCAGACTCTAACTCGACCAATCCAAAATTTTGAATATCCGCCCATCTCTTCACATTCAAAGTGAGAAAAGTTAAGGTTTTTCCACACCCTAAACCTCAATAAGAACCTTGTTAACAATAAGCGGTACGAGTGCTCCCACAGAATCCTACCATTAGGTAATATCTTCCCCTTATTACTTTCACATTGCTCCACTAATCGTTAATCCCCGTTCGCCTACTCCTTGGCTATGGGTGATACATCTTACTCAAAACGTAATGTTATCCCCGCTTCTTCCTGAAATCCCATTTTGAAGGTGGGATTAAAAAATCTCATCCTAATTCAGAAAAATACCATGTAGGACCACGTACCGATGCGATCCTTCCTTTCAAAGGAAGACTAGGGCACACTAGCTAATATTGTAAATTACCCCAAAGTAATGTCAATCACTTCCTTCTTGGGCATCTTGTTCCACACTTTCGAAGGAACTCTTGATCTTTCATTGAGGTTGGCAACTCATCTAAGAAACTTTATCGAATTTACCGGCCTCTTCCACTATAGGAATTATCGATAGCCACAAAATTCTCTGGTTGATCCTCTTGTTCCACTCTATTTCTATCTATGAGTGGGCCATGCGAAGACCATTCACTATGTCCCGCTCAACATCGACTTCTACTTGAAATATCTCACATTAAGTGTCACTTAGTACTCCCCTTCTTTTCTTAGCGTATACCGAAAGTTTCGATCGGTGAACTTTTCTCCACGATGTGCACTTCTGGACCTTTTATACCATACTAACATCCTCACTCTTTGTACGCGTCAGTCACTCTCAGCATTTGAGTAATTACAAATTTGCTCCGAGTGTTCTCCATAATAATTAAATTCTACCCTTCTCAGGGAATACCCGCTTTTTAAATGGCTTCCCACAGCCTTCTAACCAAATTCGGGTGTGCCACTCTAATCGCACACGTATATATGGATCATCATTATTCACGCGACGCTTAATCCACTCTACCACTTCCACCTAATAATGTTAGTCTGACAAACATAAATTCCACACGTTTTTTTTCCATATCCCTACAACTCGGACAATTCTAACATCATCTAACCAGGATGTCCACATTTTGTAGCACCCCGCCCGCCTGAGAAGAGCAAACGACGCGTTACTCATCGATAAAACTAACCAAATCCATAAAAATAATAGGTATAGAGCATCTACATCCCACAACAACAAAAGAGAAACCAATAACCTCAAATCGCTTCAAATAAGTACAACAATTCTCTCGAATAAATACAACAACTAAAATAAATCACCAATGCTCTATACATAAAAATAAATACAAGTCTTCTCTCTTGTATTAAAAATTCTTCCCAAATAATCCACGCTAAAAATCATCCCAACTCTTTATTTCCCTTGTGCTCAGAGCGCGGTTGTAACACTTGGGTATTCTCAATCACCGCTAGAAATCAAAATTTTAAATTCTCCTTATCATCGTCCCACCCTTCAACTCATGTGGATAAAACAAACTTTCATTGCTTTCTTACCACACCACCGGCTCCACTAGCCTTAAATCATAGTTCAACTTCCAACTTATAAATATAATTACCTGCTCCTATTATAACTGAGGTACCGAACTCATGGACTAATGACCAAACATCTCCCTATTTCCAACTTTACGTTAAGTTTCATGCGTGGGATGTCTCGCAGAGAGAAATCTAAATAAGGAACCCCCCGATACACTACTACCTAGCTTTATCGGTTATCAAAATCCGTTAGGACCTCCGTCCATAGCATGTTCCCCTTTATTTCGTCTCTTGACAGAAAAGCTATATCTCCTCCCATAATCACACTTAACAAAGAACATTTCGCCAATTGCACTATCATTCAGTATTACTGGAAATCACATTCCATAAACCTTGAATACATACAATCGGGATTCTAGAAATCTCGTTCCCAATCATATGTGTGTAACTCTCAACTCCTACATATCTAAAGGATAAATATATCAATGCGCTCTTCCTATTACCAAGTCCTTAGCGCTAAATATAATAATGAGTTAAATCTTTTCGCTCAATGGTAAGCCCAGTACACACCGAACCATGGCAACAAGGTCCCTAAACACCCCAGGATTAAACATTTCGATACCACTATACCCTTCGAAGTCTCTATAATAGATGATATAAATGCGAGCCCGACCCTCTCACAGGTGAGGCCTCGCTAGGACAAAACATGTTGTACTAACGTAGTCACTCCGATAGCCTTGCAATAACTGCCTACTATCGTACTAACCATTACTATAAACTTGTAACCAAGATAATATCATACTCGTATATAACACCACTAAAACGAGTAACCTCAATAAAGTATAGAACACTATTAATACACCCATTCATGCTCTGTGGATAGCACTAAAGATAATCCCGCTACACTAGGGAAACTATTCACATAATAATAATGTTTATAGTTATACGCATAAAACTCGTATCACATGCTAATCTAGAAATTAATAAAATACAGTGACTCGCTCGTGTTACATAAAATATGCCTCATCCTCTGAGGATAAAACTCATACTTCTACCTTGCTAATCGTCTTGACTGCACAAATGGTCCCTGGACAAACCAAACCAAAAACTACTTTAATCGTTGTCCTTTACTAGTCATCCTACTCTTGTCCCTATACTCACTTCAGGAAAACATTAATGCATGTGATTTCACTCTCCACAAAATACCTATACACATAATCTACTTATCACCTGTCATACTTACCATATTATGATTGTCCTTCTCTCGAACTTTGATAGGCTCGATTCCTGATGGCTACCCCTGTTGTTCCCTTAGCCTTGTTGTCCCTAAGGAATATGCTACTGGATACAGTAAGCCTTACTGAATTCACCATTACTTGATAAGAATTCAACTATCCGATTCATTTAAATGGGTCCCCAGATGTGTACCCACACCCCCTTGTGGTGTTACACTACCACCATTGCATCCAGTCTTATTATTGACTAAATTCTTCGATTCTTTTAGCTTCCCACACAAAGAAGAATTATCATCTCCATTGACAAAGTACGATATTGTCAACCTCGGACTCGATCGTCCAGCAGAATTCCCTTTTTAAGTGTTATTAACTATTATTACGAGTCGATCTCCCACTTCGAGTCCTCTCCTCCATTTGTATCTACATCCTCCAATACAAGATGCGCTAACAGTTTAGATTCATAATCATAAATGGACCTCTGTCAGGTCCTTCTGTAATGAGTTCAGAATAACGTTCACATTTTATCCTGAACATCCGATGAAGGAACATGCGATCAAACTGTACCCAAGATCCTTCTATAGACATAACATTCCACTTCTAAAAGTGGTGGCTGACTCCCACCATTATAACTTCGTTCCGACAAGCCAAGAAAAATTTTACTCCAAATTTTCACTTTCAGTTAGCCACACTCTGCCATATGTCCAAACCTTTGGATATTTTACCTCATTTGGCTAACACACACAATCTGCGCATTTCTAGAATTTCCACTGAAAGTTCTCTTCAATATCTTTTCTGACATTTTCCCAGTCGTACCACGTTGGGTGAGTCTAACCTCTTTCTACTATTGAAGAATTTGGAAATCATAGGTTGTGCCCTATCCGTCTTTACAGTCCTGGCTTCTCGTGCCATAGCAAGGGTGACCATAACTACGGTCATCATCCTCGAATATACTCTACAACCTCAATTAAGCCTTGCCTCCGGTTGTCAGCCCAACGGCCCTTGCCTTCCATATTTCATTATTCGAATAGGCCCGAACGCAATCAAGATTCACAAATGTACATACGTAGTAGCAAGAGAATGGAATCTCACCATAGAAATCAACAATCCTAAACATAGGGTTCTATATCAAACAAAGTAACGCTGGAAGCATAATAAGCCGCATAGATCCTAAGGACACTAGAACCTGATGCTCTGATACCACCTGTGACACCCCACCTAATTAAATACCGGGCGATCAGTCCTTTATTAAATTAAAATCAAGGTGAACAGTTGGTTCATTCTTAGCATCACTGCCGCAAAATAAAATATACCAATTTAAACACCCTAAATAATTAAGCTAAGCGTCAAAAAATTTAAAACTTTATTTAAATTTTATTAAATCCAAATATGTAAACCTTTTTTTAACAACCAACAGTTTAAAAATCACATAAATACTAAGGATGGCGATAACACACAAGAATTAAAACCATCTAGATAAACCAAACCAGTTTAAAACTATAAATGAAACCATCTTGACAATAGTTAACTCCCAAGGAGTTCTGAATACTGAAAATACAAATAAACATAGATCTCTGATATATCCAAACTGAATAGGGAAATGGGTGACACATGACCTAACTATGAAGAACTAAAACAGGAACTGAATCAATGAAGAGGTCATCTAAAATAAAGTCCTACAACTCCCACATAAGCCGCAGCGCGTCCAATCCAAGGAACTATGCCTGATGCCCCTGTGGTTGGCACCTGTAATACACATACATATATATATACAAGAGACAGAAAAGACAGAAAAGGGGTAAGAGCCCAAGTGTAAAACAGTTTTAAAAATAGTTTAGCAAGTATTTAAAATGCTTACTGGATAATGCAACAAATGTTAGTATGCGACACTCTCTTGAGCATTCTCGCCTCTCATCTAGTGTGCACGCCTACCGTAAAAATAAATCTCATAAGTTTCTCTAACTTATTCTCCATAAGGTTTTATCATATGAAAATCAAGGTTTTGATATTTACTTTAGGAAATCAATCTCTTCAAGATTTCTTACGTTATTTAGAATAAGTCAGTACCGTTATAAAGTTCCCGAACACTTATAATAAAGTTGAAGCATTTATTCATTAAATAACTACTTATACGCACAATAGAAAGTTCCCATATAGATATACATATATATATATTAGTCTCACATATAATATATATACTAACGGCACCCCACATGAAATCTATGGTGCTGGCATATTCTGCTATCAAGTCCTTGTATCACTCAAACTAAGGTAAATACTAGTTCAGAATCACTCTTGAACTGTATTAACACAAAACACAAAAAAATTGAGGCGAAGCATAGTTCCAGGTCCTAAGAGGTCAGCACATACCCTCACGTCTCTTAGAACATCTGACTATCATTCTCAGATAGCCTGTATCGAGAATACTAGCTTCTAGGGTACGAGTCAATATCCCCCATAAAGGCTCAATTGAGATAAGACTGTCCCGGTGCGGAAACCTCCGTGATAGCAAGTAGCCCGGGTATGATTTTTACACAAATACATAATATATGCACAGTCACACAGTCATATATATAAATATTCACATTTTCTAAATTAGGCGTGCCCACGACCCATAATTATAATTATCCATTCTTAGCACAAATTACTCAATTATCTTGCATAACGGATTTGTCTCTTTTATTCCCATTTATAATTTATTTCATACATACTTCTCATCTCTCAAAGTATTCTCTTGCTAAATACAATTTCAGTAGATATACCCTCTCCAACCTTCTGGTCTAAGACTTTCACGAGTCCCTCAATTTTATTAATGAACTTACGCACAATCTCTAATGTGTAACGAAATCCCCGTTAGCCCACAATTTCATCGAATATTAAATTTCATTCAACGGAGTCTATTTAGACCCTACTGGTCCTCCTCATGACCCATTATACTCTATAAATAATAATAAAGTGTTCCCACGTATTTAAATCTAATTAAACAAAAAGGGGACAAATATGAAGTTTTCCAGGAGGGGTCGATCGATCGAGGAAAGGGGGTCGATCGATCGATGTTCTTGGGTCGATCGATCGATCAAGCAATCCTTCCCCAGAAACTGCAGTTTCAACCTACGCATTTCATCTTCCAAATTACTCCAAAATGCCATTATTGATTCCCAAACACCCAAACAACATTTCTAATGTTACATAGACCTATATACATGATTTCCTACGTGAAACATGTCCAAATTCATCAAAGGCATTGAATTTATGGGATAATTTTACATAATTATCAAGAACCCTAATTTTACATGAAACATTCATTCTTCTAATTCTTTTCCAGATTTCTTGACTCTAAATCCATAATAATTTGTGGATAATTCTCTACATATGATGTGTATGTCCAGAATACATTTAGTTTCTCTAAAACATGCGATTTTAAGTCTCTAAATTATTAATCTCTTTCATAAAACATGTTCTTAACAATCCTAAACTAACATGGGTGAGACATTAACTAAAAACACAGCAAGATAGATACTTGCCTAAAACTTAAGGTTCTGATTTGTGAATAAAAAAGGCATGGTTGTGTTCCTTGTTGTGCGATCTACGTTTTGGTGGTGGCGGTGCAAACGGTTGAGTTCTTGGCCTTTGATTGCTTGGAAAGCTTCCTATCTTCTTCTCTAATGGTCGTTCTAAGGTTCTGTGTTTGGTAACCCTTAAAGGCAACTCCCAATGGCTGATATAACTATTGGAAATTCGTGGGTTTATTTACCCAAAAATATAAAATGTCTAATATACCCTCATGGGATGCCAATTAGGCCTAAAAACGCCCTGAGACCCAAACTAGACCCCCGGGTATACTTTTCGGATTATCTCGACCCTTCCGGACACATCGGCGCACTCAAAATGACCATAGGGGCAACTTATAATTTATTGACTTTTAATAATAATAATTTAGTCCCGACACGACACAGGAGCGTCCTGACTTAAATTTCCATAATTGCCATTTTATTCACTCGTGACAATTTTAATAAAAACAATCTTATATATTACTTTCTCAATTAGTAATATTCAATAAATTCGCAATAATTACTAACTCTCGTCACGCTAGTAAACATTTTGAATAAATTTCCGGATAAATATTAAATTAATATCTCAATTTAAATTTAATACATCCCCAAATTTAAAAGCCATAAAAATACGGGGTATTATATACTCCCCCCTAATAACGAAATTCATCCCGAAATTCGAAAAGTAAGGCATACTTGGTAAAAACAATTTTGGGTATCTTATTAATATGCAAACTAACTTCAAAGTAAGGTGCTCAATCACTATAGCCCCATTTCACATCAAGCTTGTTTAACATTATCATTAACGACACTTCACAATATGCACCTATCCGACAACATTCGCATAAGACGAGCCTACACATCATTGACTCCCATTGTTTCAATATCATTGGGAGGCTGCACCTCTGAAGCACCTTATACACTTGACTCACTTGAGTCTACATTGTATAAGTGCTCATCTAGTTTGGAAATAGTGACAAAATTATGTCCTCTCTTAGAATCCAAAGAGCCTCAGAGAATTATCTACAATTGATTCCTCTAGTTTGATTGATCAAGGTATATTCACCAATCGCTCACACACAATTAGGACTGCATACATGGGTCTTATATTGCATAAATTGGTTGCATATATAGTGTGTGTATTAATTTCCCTCAAATTGATTTTTAATATTTTTTTGGGAATTTTAATGGTTTTGAAAACAAGTTTTTCCTTAATTAAAATTGGTTTTATAAAGTGTTAAAGTCATTCTGCTATTTTGGATTGTTGGTTTTATTGGTTGAAAGCTCATTTGGATAGAAATCAAAAGCACTGGAGACTTCAAGGTATCTGGGTAATTACTTTCAAACACGCGTATCAGAATCGATCTCAGTCCTACACCTGTCGCTTATATATCGGTTTAATTTGTGTTTCTTCCAAGAGACAACGCCTGTGCACAATCTCAACCCTTGGATCGTGTTCATCGACGATTTGCATGCGTTCTAACTCTATCCTGGTGAAACGCTCTTAAGTCAATCAAAAGCGTTTTAATCACCACGTATATTTAGCCCTTAGATCTAAGTCAACTTACTGAGACCAAATCGTAGCCCTTGATTTGGATCTGCCTTCTCGATCCTTCTCAGCCTCCTATATAAGGTGTCTTACCCTCAGCCAAACGAGACTTTTGCCACTTTGTTTTATTCGAGAGAGAGAGAGAGAGAGAGAGAGAGAGAAAGAGAGAGAGAGAGAAACTAGAGTTAAGAAACCCTAACCCTAATTCGTTTAAACACTTTTTAAACCCTAACCTCTTTCAAAAAACCAGTTTATACCAAACACAACCTTGAGTGTTTGAGAGTTTTGAGTGTTGGTTTGATAGTTGTTTGATGTTGTAACCTCTTCATTCTCAGATCTTGCTTTCAACTTAAACATTTTATTAGATTTGTGTTTCTAATTTTATAGAAATCTTAGATCTAGTCATTGCATGTTATATTACACATAGATCTGCATCTATAGTTTCTCATCTTGAGAAAACTTTTGTTGATTTGTTTATGTAAATGTTTTTATCTTCAAAATCAACAAAATCATTTTCTGTTTCTACTTCTTGTGAAAGAAGACCTTTGACCTAGTTGGAATCGAACTTGGTGATTTTCAATCTCAAAAATATTTGTAAAACCTGAGCTTGATTAAGATCTTGAGACGTCTTCCGAGCAAGATAGCCGTGGATTCTGGGATTATAATAAAGGTCAAATAAGGTTTAAGTTTTCTAAGAAGAGAGAAATAGAAAATCACAGCATATAGATCTTATATGTAATTTGATAGAACTATTTGTATAAATAAGTGTGTGTGTGTGTGTGTGTGTGTGCATGTGTTAGAAAGCACCTTCACAAACACTTGATCCCTACCACACTAAAAGTGTTGGTAATAAGATCTTAAGAACAAGAGTCGACGTAAAGAACTGGAACAAATTGGATGTTTGCAAACTGGAGAACAACATCAACAAACAGAACTGCAAAAAAGTTAGAAGGACACCAGTGGGTACATTCCTAAACTTGTATAGGTCTGATTTGTGTGCATGTGTGTTATATAGTTTGTAACTGTTATAATTTTTTTATTTGAATTTTTTGTTTACTCCGTAGAGGGATTCGTGGATGTTTCCCACGTATAAAATCCATTGTCCTTAACCTTTCTAAATCTCCTCATCTAATTCTTATGGTTGTGCTGAGTTTAAGTTTTTTAAACTGATTTACTAAACCTGTTAACCAATCTTGAACTAATTTTTTACATATTTTGTTAAACACATCTTGTGATTAATTTGATTCGATTTTAAGAAAAGAGTTTCTTCAAAAAAGAGTTCGGAGTTACTTAAATAGTTTAATCTTGTATTAAACGACTTTAGTAACAGTATTTCAATTGGTATCAGAGCTTTGAAAACTTCTTTTAAAAGATCCTGTGTTTATGAAATTGTTTTCTGAAAGTCAAACATGGACGAGAAAAAAGAAAGATTTGGTAACTTGACCAGACCTCCTCTCTTTGATGGAACCAATTTTGCTTACTGGAAAGTAAGGATGATTGCTTTCATTCAAGGAACCTTGGGATATGATGTCTGGGACATTATTGAAAATGGATACAGTTATCCTACTAAACCAGCCACTAAAGGCAGTAATGAGAGGATTAAGAAAGTGTTAAGTGAGTTCACACAAGAAGAGAAGCAAGTTTCTCGCAATAATATCAAAGGAAAGAATGTCATATTTATGTCCATAAATGAATATGAGTTCAAAAGGATCTCATCTTGTGCCACTTCTAAGGAAGCTTGGGACACTTTGCTTACTTCTCATGAAGGTGACACTAGAGTTAAGGCTGCTAAAACACAAATGCTCATTCAGCAGTATAACTCTTTAATTATGTCTGACTCTGAGTCATTTGATGATTTTTATATGAATTTGATTGATATTGTGACCAAATTGCACGCTAATGGGATAACATATGACAGACATGAAATTGTATCTAAAATTCTAAGATCATTACCACAGAAATTTTACAACAAAAGATAAGTTATTGAGGAAATGTGTGACCAAAATCTCACTCCTGAATTACTCAGTAGTAAACTAAGAACTGTGGAAATGGAATTAGAATTTAAGAAACAATTGACCCAGCCCCATAGGAAATAGACTAGTTCCAATCTGAGTTTTTCTTCTAAGCTGATTAAGCTTAAGCTTAACATTACCAATTACGACTCTGATGAGGAATGTGACATAGAGAGTTTGGACAATCAGATTGCCTTGATGTCAGAACAATTTAAGAAAACAGTAAAGTTTAGAATTAACATGGCAACCAAACAAGGTAAGTCCAATTATCCAACTCACTTTAATCACAAACCTCATGAGAGAGGTCAAGACAAACATCACTAGGATATTCATACTAGACCTAACAAAGACCTTAAGAAGATTGAATGCTTTAGATGTGGAAAACTAGGACACATAGCACAAGACTGTAGAGTTAACTTGAACACTCATAATAAGCATACTAGGGCCAACATTTGCAAGACATGGGATGATTCAAGCAACTCTGAAAATGAGGAACCTGAGTTATCTGATGTTTTTGATCCTTGCATGTCTTTCTTTGATAAGATAATCTATAATGATAATATGCCTGTGCCTATTAGTGAGGATGAATTTAGTAATTCTACTTCTGTTGTTATGAATCATGTTGTTACTGGTTTAGATGCTTTAATTTCTGAGAACATTGCTAGTTCTACCAAGGGGTGTGTGAGTCAAATGGAAAGCGATAATAACGATGTCAATGGGTGTGTGAGTTCAAGAATTGAAGACTTAGGGGTCACTTCACACACTACACTTAGTGACTCGGACAGTGAAGACCTTCCTGATATTCACACTCTTTATGAAAAAACTCTCAAGAAAATCACTAGACTAGAAAAGATAGTGAAAGATCTCACTAAGAAATTAGAAGATCTAAGCCTAATGGTCAAACTCACTGCTGAAGAGTATACTACCCAATGTCTAACTCATAAAAATGAAGTCAAAATCTTTGATAAAAAATTGAAGAATTTGAATGATGAAAATGAAACTCTGGAAAAAAAATATAAAGGGACATTATTAGAATTGAAACAAACAAAAGAGAAGACAACAACCATTTTCAAAAAATTTACAAAATTTGAAAATAACTCAAACTGCTTTGATGGTTTAGTTCTTGATTCAAAAACCAATTCTGATGATCGAACTGGAATAAGGTTTTGCCCCAATTTAAAGACACAAACAAAATCCTTTGAATCTATTAAGTTTGTGTCAGGAGGCAAAAGACCTATAGAAACTTGTCCAGACTTTCATTCTCTAAAAATTGAGTTTGATACAAAACAACAAAAGTTTGATATTGGGGAACCAAGTTACTCTAAGCGTGAAAGTTCACCTAAGGCTAAATATGTCTGCCCCCCAATTAGGAAGAGTGACTCTACCTTCAAAACTGTTCTACCTAGGAATAATGTTCAAACCAAAAATACCTTAAAGCCTATGTTTAGAGACTTTCCTAAGGAGATACCCTCTTCGAGCAATCTATATTGCTCATACTGTGACTTGTATGGTCATTCTTTTGATGGTTGCTACTCTAGACGTTTAGATAACCCTGCCTATAATACCTCTGTGTACCAAAACTTTAACTAATCTAGAAGGAGTCGTAACAATTAGTTCTGCCTAGACAACTAGACAAAAACTCTAACTATAGGAAAAGATAGACCAAACCTAAAAGAACATTTCCTATAAGGATTCCTAAACACTTTCCTAAACTAAATGCTCATGTGTCTCATAAAATTCAAAATCATGCGCAAAACATTTTTCAACAAAAATTGAATGCTCGCAAATTTTATCAAATGAGAGCAAATAAGCGCAAAATGAAAACAAGAGCAATTTGAGTTAGAAAAGATGATCTATTACCCCAGATGAAGTGAAACATTGTTATTACTGCTTTAAAAACTGAACCCACATCTTCTGGTTGGTATTTATATTCTGGATGTTCAAAACACATGACTGACGATGATACAAAACTCTTAAACAAAACCAACTTTGCTGGAGGAAAAGTTATTTTTGGTGATGGAGTATCATCCCAAATCATAGGTAAAGGAACTCTCCAAAAGAAGGATTACCTGTTCTTGAAAATGTTCTTCTAGTCTTAAGGCTAATCTACTTAGTATCTCGCAATTTTGTGACTCAGATCATACTGTTACCTTTTCAAAGAATAATTGCAAGATTTAAAATGAAAAGGGTGAATGCATAATTACAGGATTCAGGACTCCTGGCAATTGCTATACTGTTATGGATAATTCTAAAATCTGTAATGTTGCCAGAATGGATGACAATGAGATATGGCATAACATGATGGGTCACATAAATTACGATAATCTTAGTAGATTGTCTTCTCAAGAAATAGTTAGAGGAATTCCAAAAATCAAACCCATTTCTAATATTATCTGTGGATCATGTCAAGAAGGAAAATTTTTTAAGGCACCTCATAAGAAAGTCAAAGATATCCTTACCTCTAACCCCTTGGAGCTCATCCATATGGATCTAATGGGTCCCCCTCAAACTGTTAGTCTCTGTGGACACAGTTACATACTTGTTATGGTTGATGACTTCACCAGAATTACTTGGGTAGCCTTCTTAAAACAAAGTCTGACACTTTTCAAAAAAAATTAAAATACTTCTTCGAATTGAAAATGAGAAGGACGCTCAAGTAAATAGAATTTATAGTGATAGAGGTGGAGAATTCAAAGACACCGGTATAATAGAGTATTGTGACTATAATGGTTATAAACATGAGTTTAGTGCCCCTAAGACTCCTCAACAAAATGGTATCGCTAAGAGAAAGAATCGTACTCTTCAAGAGATGTCACGTGTTATGATTCATGTCAAATGTTTACCTAAATATTTTTGGGTAGAATCTATTCGTACTGCGTGTCACATTATCAACAGGGTCTATCTTAGAAAGAATTCAAAACAAACTCCTTATAAACTATGGTATGGGAAGAAACCCAATCTTAAATACCTAAGAACCTTTGGTAGTACCTGTTATGTCTGTAAAGACAGAGAACACTTATCCAAATTTGAGAGTCGTGGAGATAAAGCTATTTTTCTAGGATACTCGCCTAACAGTAGAGCTTATCGCGTTTATAATCTTCGCACTAAGACCATAATGGAATCCATAAATGTAATTGTAAGTGACACTACTGTAGAGAGTAAGACTGGAGAATCAACTATTGTGGAAGAGCCTGCAAATGCTTTAGAAAATGACTCTCCAGAAATAGATGATTCTTTATCAATTGAGACACCTGAAGGACCTAACTAGGTCTCTAAAGATCATCCCATAGATAATTTTGTTGGTAACCCTAGTGAGCCTATGCGTATAAGATCTCAATTAAGAAATTATGCTCATTATGCATGTTTTGTTTCCCTTGTGGAACCAAAGAATGTAAATGAGGCATTGAATAATCCTCATTGGATTTCTGCTATGCAGGAAGAACTTCTTCAATTTGTCATTCATGATGTCTGGTATTTTGTACCTAGGCCAGAACACAAAAAGGTTATTGGCACACGTTGGATATTTAAAAATAAATCTGACGAAAGTGGGATAATCATTAGAAACAAAGCTAGATTAGTTGCTCAAGGGTATTCTCAAATTGAAGGAATAGATTTTAACGAGACTTTTGCTCCTGTTACTCGTTTAGAATATGTTCGTCTTCTCTTTTCCATAGCTTGCTACTTGCACTTTACACTTTACCAAATGGATTTCAAATCTGCATTCCTTAATGGAATATTGACTAAGGAGACCTATGTAGAACAACCAAAAGGATTCATTGACCCTCAATATCCAATCATGTGTTTCGTCTTAAAAAGGCTTTGTATGGCCTAAAACAAGCGCCTAGAGCCTGGTATGAGGGCCTTTCCAATTTTCTCCTAGATAAAGGATTTAAGAGAGGAGGAAATGATCAAACTCTTTTTGTCAAACATTTTGACAAACACATCATTATAGCTCAAGTTTATGTTGATGATATCATCTTTGGATCAACTTCTCCCTTAGAAGTTGAATCTTTTTCTAAAATTATGCATAAAGAATTTCAAATGTCTCTTATAGGGGAGTTGCAATTTTTCTTGGGTCATCTTGTCAAACAAAATTCAGGAGGATTATTTGTTTCGCAATCTAAATATGCATTAGAGATTGTCAAAAAATTCGGCCTTGAGAGTGCTAAAGATGCAAAAACTCCCATGAGTACTACGGTCAAATTATCTAAAGATGAAACTGGAAAATCCATAGATACAACTCTATATCGTAGTATGATAGGAACCTTTCTATATCTTACTGCCTCATGTCCTGATATAATGTACGTTGTTTGTGTGTGTGCTCGTTATCAAAACAATCCTAAAGAGAGCCATCTAACTTCTGTTAAAAGAATTATTAAATACGTAAAAGGCACTCTGAATCTAGGACTTTGGTACACTAGTGATACACCTAGAACTATAATTGGGTACACTGATGCTGATTGGGCTGGGTGTACTGGTGATAGTAAAAGCACATCCGGAGCATGTTACTATATAGGTAATAATTTAGTAGGATGGAGTAATAAGAAACAAAACTGCACTTCTCTATCAACAGCTGAATCTGAATACATAGCCGCTGGAAGCTGCTGTGCCCAATTACTTTGGCTTAAACAAATGTAAGTGATTATGGTATTCAAGAAAAACAATTGCATCTCTATTGCGATAATCAAAGTGCGATCAATATCTCTAAAAATCCTGTTCAACACTCGCGAACAAAACACATAAAAATAAGACATCACTTTATACGCGAATTGGTTGAAACTAAGGAATTAGAAATTAATTACCTTCCTACTAATTTGCAACTCGCAGATATGCTTACCAAACCTTTGGATTACAATAGATATATTTCTTTGCGTAAATCAATAGGTATGGTTTGTGCTGATTAAACTCTTTGGCCTACATATTTTTTCCCTTTGTCTATTTGAGACAAAATGGGGGGAAAATTTGAGTCTTATGAGTTCATTTTTTTTACAGCTTGATCTTAGTGATTATTTGCAGGATTCTGTACAGTTCTTCTCAACAGTTGTAATAGGGTACTTAATTTTAATTAGTTGAGTTATGTACTTTTCTTTTCTAGGAAATGGGTAGATAGATTATTTATAGGAATAGGTTTTTCTTATTTTTTGCTGCCCTACGAGTTCTAGATTACTCAAAGGAGATTTTGTCTCATATTTCCAAAGGGGGAGATTGAATCACCTTATACTCTGGACTCATTTGAGTCTACATTGTATAAGTGCTCATATAGTTTGGAAATAGTGACAAAATTGTGTCCTCTCCTAGAATCCAAAGAGCCTCAGAGAATTGTCTAGAATTGATTCCTCTTGTTTGATTGATCAAGGTATATTCACCAATCACTCACACACAATTAGGACTGTATACATGGATCTTATATTGCATAAATTGGTTGCATATATAGTGCGTGTATTAATTTCCCTCAAATTTATTTTTAATATTTTTTGGGGGAATTTTAATGGTTTTTAAAACAAGTTTTTCCTTAATTAAAATTGGTTTTATAAAGTGTTGGGGTCATTCTGCTATTTTGGATTGTTGGTTTTATTGGTTGAAAGTTCATTTGGGTAAGAATCAAAAGTGCTGGAGACTTCAAGGTATCTGGGTAATTACTTTCAAACACGCGTATCAGAATCGATCTCAGTCCTACACCCGTCGCTTATATATCGGTTTGATTTGTGTTTCTTCCAAGAGACAATGCCTGTGAACAATATCAACCCTTGGATCGTGTTCATCGACGATCTGCATGCGTTTTAACTCTATCCTGGTGAAACTCTCTTAAGCCAATCAAAAGCATTTTAATCACCGCGTATCTTTAGACGTTAAGTCTAAGTCAACTTGCTGAGACCAAATCGTAGCCCTTGATTTGGATCTGCCTTCTCGATCCATCTCAGCCCCCTATATAAGGTGTCTTACCCTCAGACAAATGAGATTTTACCATTTCGTTTTATTCGAGAGAGAGAGAGAGAGAGAGAGAGAGACCAGAGAGAGAGACCCTAACCCTAATTCATTTAAACACTTTTCAAACCCTAACCTCTTTAAAAAAAATATTTTATACCAAACACAACCTTGAGTGTTTGAGAGTTTTAAGTGTTGGTTTAATAGTTGTTTGATGCTGTAACCTCTTCGTTCTCGGATCTTGTTTTCAACTTAAACATTTGATTAGATCTGTGTTTCTACTTTTATAGAAATTTTAGATCTAGTCGTTGCATGTTATATTACACATAGATCTCCATCTATAGTTTCTCATCTTGAGAAAACTTTTGTTGATTTGTTTCTGTAAATGTTTTTATCTTCAAAATCAACAAAATCATTTTTTATTTCTAGTTCTTATGAAACAAGACCTTTGACATAATTATAATCGCACTTGGTGATTTTCAATCTCAAAAATATTTTCAAAACCTAAGATTGATTAAGATCTTGAAACGCTTTTCGAGCAAGATAGCCGTGGATTCTGGTATTATAATAAAGGTCAAATAAGGTTTAAGTTTTCTAAGAAGAGAGAAATAGAAAATCACAGCATATAGATCTCATATGTAATTTGATAGGACTGTTTGTATAAATAAGTGTGTGTGTGTGTGTGTGTGTGTGTGTGTGTGTGTGTGTGCATGCATGTGTTAGAAAGCACTTTCAGAAACACTAGCACCCTCCCACACTAAAAGTGTTGGTAATAAGATCTTAAGAACAAGAGTCGACGTAAAGAACTGGAACAAATTGGATGTTAGCAAACTGGAGAACAACATCAACAAACATAACTGCAGAAAAGTTAGAAGGACACCAGTGGGTACATTCCTAAACTTGTATATTTCTGATTTGTGTGCATGTGTGTTATATAGTTTATAACTGTTATAATTTTTTTTAGTGAAATTTTTTATTTACTCCGTAGAGGGGTTCGTTAATGTTTCCTAAGTTGGGTGAGGTTTTACCACGTAAAAATTCCCTTGTCCTTAATCTTTCTACATCTCCTCATCTAATTCTTATGGTTGTGCTGAGTTTAGGTTTTTTAAACTGATTTACTAAACTTGTTAATCAATCTTGAATAGATTTCATACATATTTTGTTAAACACATCTTGTGATTAATTTGATTTGATTTTAAGAAAATAGTTTCTTCAAAAAACAGTTCGGAGTTACTTAAATAGTAACATTACTTCAACCTCACTATATGACAACTACTCGTATTTATCTAAACACAAAACTCCCATTCTGAGAGAAACCATACGAACATCTGACCACAACTTGCTCGCCTAAAAATGCCGTGGTAATTCCACCATAAACATCAGACTCTAACTCGACCAACTCAAAATTTTGATTATCCGCCCATCTCTTAACATTCAGAGTGAGGAAAGTTAAGGTTTTTCCACACCCGAAACCTCAATAAGCACCTTGTTCACAATAAGCAGGTACGATTGCTCCCACAGAATCCTACCAGTAGGTAATATCTTCGCCTTATTACTTTCACATTGCTCCACTAATCGTTAATCACCGTTCACGTACTCCCCGGCTATGGGTGATACATCTTACTCAAAACGTAATGTTATCCCCGTTGCTTCCTAAAATCCCATTTTGAAGGTGGGATTAAAAAATACCATCCTAATTCAGAAAAATACCGTGTAGGACCACCTACGGGGGTGATCCTTCCTTTCAAAGGAAGACTAGGGCACACTAGCTAATATTGTAAATTACCCTAAAGGAATGCCAATCACTTCCTTCTTGGGCATCTTGTTCCACACGTTTGAAGGAACTTTTGATGTTACCTTGAGGTTGGCAACTCATCCAAGAAACTTTATCGACTTTACTGGCCTCTTCCACTATAGGAATTGTTGATAGCCACAAAATTCTCTGGTTGATCCTCTTGTTCCAACCGATTTCTATCTATGAGTAGTGCATGCGGAGATCAATCACTATGTCCCGCTCAACATCAACTTATACTTGAAATGTCTCACATTAAGTGTCACTTAATACTCCCCTTCTTTCCGTAGCGTATACCAAAAGTTCCGTTCCGTGCACTTTTCTCCACGATGTGCACTTCTGGACCTTTTATACCATACTGACATCTTCACTATTTGTATGCGTCAATCGCTCTCAACATTTGACTAATTATAACTCCGCTCTGAGTGTTCTCCATAATAATTAAATTCTATCCTTCTCAATGAATACCCCCTTTTTAAATGGCTTCCCACAGCCTTCTAACCAAATTCGGGTGTGCCACTCCAATCGCACACGTATATATGGATCATCGTTCTTCACGCAACGCTTAATACACTCTACCACTTCCACCTCGTTATGTTAGTCCCACAAACATATATTTCACACGTTTATTCCCATATCCCTATAACTCGAACAATTCTAACATCAGTTAACCAGGATGTCCACATTCCGTAGCACCCCGCCCGCCCAAGAAGAGCGAACGATGCACTACTTATCGATAAAACTAACCAAATCCCTCAAAATACTAGGTATAGAGCATCTACATCCCACATTCCTTCATGGGATGTCTCGCAAAGATAAATCCAAACAAGGAATCCCCCCGATACACTACTACCTAGCATTATCGTTATTCAAAATCCATTAGGACCTCCGTCTATAGTATGTACCCCTTTATTCCGTCTCTTGACAAAAAAGCTATATCTCCTCCCATAATCACACTTAACAAAGAACATTTCGCCAATTGCACTATCATTCAGTATTAGTGGAAATCACATTCCATAAACCTTGAATACATACAATCGGGATTCTCGAAATCTCGTTCCCAATCATATATGTGTAACTCTCAACTCCCACATCTCTAAAGGATAAATATATCAATGCGCTCTTCCTATCACCAAGTCCTTAGTGCTAAATATAATAATGAGTTAAATCTTTTCGCTTAATGGTAAACCTAGTACACACTGAACCATGGCAACAAGGTCCCTAAACACCCAGGGATTAAACATTTCAATACAACTATACCCTTCGAAGTCTCTACAATATATGATATAAATGTGAGCCGGATCCTCTCACAGGTGAGGCCTCCCCAGGACAAAACATGTTGCACTAATGTAGCAACTCCGATAGCCTTGTAATAACTGCCTACTAGCGTACTAACCATTACTATAAATTTGTAACCAAGATAATATCATACTCATATATCACACCACTAAAATGAGTAACCTCAATAAAGTATGTAACATTTTTAATACACCCATTCATCCTCCGTGGATAGCACTAAAGATAATCTCACTACACTAGGGAAACTATTTACATAATAATAATGTTTATAGTTATACGCATTAAACTCGTCTCACATGCTAATCTAGCAATGAATAAAATACAATGACTCGCTCGTGTTACATAAAATACGCCTCATCCTCCGAGGATAAAACTCATACTTCTACCTTGCTAATCGTCTTCACTGCACAAATGGTCCCTGGACTAACCAAACCAAAAACTACTTTAATCGTTGTCCTTTACTAGTCATCCTACTCTTGTCCCTTTACTCACTTCGAGAAATCATTAACGTATGTGATATCACTCTCCACAAAATACCTCTACACATAATCTACTTATCACCTGTCATACTAACCATATTATGATTGTCCGTCTCTCAAACTTTGTTCGGCTCGATTCCTGATGGCTACCCCCGTTGTTCCCTTAGCCTTGTTGGCCCTAAGGAATATGCTACTGGCTACAGTAGTCCTTACTGAATTCACCATTGCTCGATAAGAAATCAGCTATCCGATTCATTTAAATGGGTCCCCTGATGTGTATCCACACCCCCTTGTGGTGCTACACTACCACCGTTACATCTAGTCTTATTCTTGACTAAATTCTTCGATTCTTATAACTTCCCACACTAAGAAGCATTATCATATCCATTGATAAAGCACGACATTGTCAACCTATGAATCGACCGTCTAGCATAATTCCCTTTTTAAGTGTCATTAACTCTTATTACGAGTCGATCTCCCACTTGGAGTCCTCTCCTCCATTGGTATCCACATCCTCCAATACATGATTCGCTAACGGTTTAGATTCATAATCACAAATGGACCTCTGTGAGGTCCTTCTGTGATGAGTTCAGAACAACATTCACATTTTATCGTGAACATCCGATGAAGGAACATGTGGTCAAACTGTACCCAAGATCCTTCTATAGACATAGCATTCCACTTCTAAAAGAGGTGGCTGACTCCCACCATTATAACTTCGTTCCAACAAGCCAAGAAAAATTTCACTCCAAATTTTCACTTTCAGTTAGCCACACTACGTCATATGTACAAACCTTTGGATATTTTACCTCCTTTGGCTAACACACACAATCTGCGCATTTCTAGAATTTCCACTGACAGTTCTCTTCAATGTATTGTCTGACTTTTTCCCAGTCGTACCACGTTGGGTGAGTCTACTCTTGCACCTCTTTCGACTA
Source organism: Sambucus nigra (assembly GCA_949130495.1). Classification (NCBI taxonomy): domain Eukaryota; kingdom Viridiplantae; phylum Streptophyta; class Magnoliopsida; order Dipsacales; family Adoxaceae; genus Sambucus; species Sambucus nigra. The sequence continues at coordinate 406,530,019 of OX422208.1, read as the reverse complement.
TAACAACATTTGGAAATCATAGGTTGTGCCCTGGCCGTCTTTACAGTCCTGGATTCTCGTGCCATAATATGGGTGACCTTAACTACGGTCATCATCCTCGAAGATACTCTATAACCTCAATTAATCCTTGCCTCCTGCTGTCCACCCAACGTCCCTTGCCTGCCATATTTCATTATTCGAACACCCCCGAACGCATTCAAGATTCACTAATGTACATACGTTGTAGCAGGAGAATGAAATCTCACCATAGAAATTAACAATCATAAACATAGGGCTCAATATCAAATAAAGTAACGCTGGAAGCATAATAAGCCGCTCAGATCCTAAGGACACTAGAACCTGATGCTCTGATACCACCTGTGACACCCCGCCTAATTAAATACCGGACGATCAGTCCTTTATTAAATTAAAATCAAGGTGAACAGTTGGTTCATTCTTAGCATCACTGTCGCAAAATAAAATATACCAATTTAAACACCCGAAATAATTAAGCTAAGTGTCAAAACAATTTAAAACTTTATTTTCATTTTATTAAATCCAAATATGCAAACATTTTTTTAACAACCAACAGTTTAAGAATCACATAAATACTAAAGATGGCGATAACACACAAGAATTAAAACCATCTAGATAAACCGAACCAGCTTAAAACTATAAATGAAACCATTCTGACAATAGTTAACTCCCAAGGAGTACTGAATACTAAAAATACAAATAAACACAGATCTCAGATATATCAAAATTGAATAGGGAAACGGGCGACACATGCCCTAACTATGAAGAACTAAAACAGGAACTGAATCAATGAAGAGGTCGTCTAAAATAAAGGCCTCCAACTCCCACATAAGATACAGCGCGTCCAATCCAAGGAACTATGCATGATGCCCCTGTGGCGGGCACCTGTAATACAGATATATATATATATATATATATATATATATATATATATATATATATATATATATATATATATATATATATATATATATAGGAGAGAGAAAGGACAGAAAATGGATCAAAGACAGAGTGTAAAACAGTTCTAAAAATAGTTTAGGAAGTATTTAAAATGCTTAATGTCTAATGCAACAACCATGTTAGTATGCGACACTCTCTTGATAATTCTTGCCTCTCATCTAGTGTGAACGCCTACCGTACTAATAAATCTCATAAGTTTCTCTAATTTATTCTCTATAAGGTTTTATCACGTGAAAATCAATCTTATGATATTTACTTTATTTAAAACCACTCAGTCTCGTTATAAAGTTACCGAACACTTATAATAAAGTTGAAGCATTTATTCATTACTTAACTACTTATGCGCGCAATAGAAAGTTCCCAAATAGATATGCATATATATATTAGTCACACAAATAATATATATACTAATGGCACCACACATAAAATCTATGGTGCTGGCATACTCTGCTATCAAGTCCCCGTATCACTCAAACAAAGGGAAATACTAGTTTGAAATCACTCTCGAACTGTATTAACATAAAACACAAATAAATGGAGGCGAAGCATAGTTCCAGGTCCTAAGAGGTCAGCACATACCCTCACGTCTCTTAGAACATCTGACTATCATTGTCAGATAGCCTGTATCGAGGATACTATCTTCTAGGGTACGAGTCAATATCCCCCATAAAGGCCCAATCGAGATATGACTGTCTCGACACAAAAACCTCCGAGATAGCAAGTAGCCCGGGTATGATTTTTACACAAATACATAATATATGCACAGACACACTCATATATATAAATATTCATATTTTCTAAATTAGGTGTGCCCACGACCCAGAATTATAATTATCCGTTCTTAGCACAAATTACTCAATTATCTCGCATAACGGATTTTTATCTTTTATTCCCACTTATAATTTATTTCATACATACTTCTCATCTATCGAAGTATTCTCTTGCTAAATACAATTTTAGTAGGTATAACCTCTATAACCTTCTGGTCTAAGACTTTCACGAGTCCCTCAATTTTATTAACAAACTTACGCACAATCTCTAATGTGTAATAAAATTCCCCGTTAGCCCACAATTTCATTCCATATTAAATTTCATTCAACGGAGTCTATTTAGATGCTACTGGTCCTCCTCATGACCCATTATACTCTATAAATAATAATCAAGGGTTCCCACGTATTTAAACCGGATTAAACAAAAAGGGGACAAATATGCAGTTTTCCAGGAGGGGTGCATCGATCGAGGAAAGGGGGTCGATCGATCGATCATCGATCGATCGATGTTCTTGGGTCGATCAATCGATCAAGCAGTTCTTGCCCAGAAACTTCAGTTTCAACCTACGGGTTTCATCTTCCAAATTACTCCAAAATGCCATTATTGATTCCCAAACTCCCAAACAACATTTATAATAGTTACACATACCTATATACAAGATTTCCTATGTGAAACATGTCCAAATTCATCGAAGGCATTGAATTTATGGGATAATTTAACATAATTATCAAGAACCCTAATTTTACATGAAACGTTCATTCTTCTAATTCTTTTCCATATTTCTTGCCTCTAAATCCATACTAATTTTGGGATAATTCTCTACATATGATGGGTATGTCTAGAATACATTTAGTTTCTCTAAAACAATGGATTTGAAGTCTCTAAATTATCAATCTCTTTCATAAAACATGTTCTTAACAATCCTAAACTAACATGGGTGAGGCATTAAATAAAAACAAAGCAAGATAGATACTTGCCTGAAATTTAAGGTTCTGATTTGTGGATGAAAAAGGCATGGTTGCGTTCCTCGTTGTACGATCTACGTTTTGGTGGTGGTGGCGGTGCAAATGGATGAGTTCTTGACCTTGGATTGCTTGGAAAGTTTCCTATCTTCTTCTCTAATGGCCGTTCTAAGGTTTTGTGTTTGTTAACCCTAAAAGGTAACTCCCAATGGCTGATATTGATAACTTGAATTTTTGTATGTCGTTGTTGCAAGCCAAGTTAGTCAAAACCTTATAATACTTACAAAATAATACAATCTCAAGTGTAGTGGTAAATAAGGGTATCAATACACTTTTAAGGTTGTAAAGCAAAGGGAATAAAATTGTATTTCACTTTCTATTTTTTTTTTTTTTTTACTTTTTCTACTTTTTTTTTTTGCTTTTTTAAATATTATAACAAATGGTGAGGTGATGATTTTAAACTAAACTAACTTAAATGTGGGATAAAAACAACTAACAAGAAAGTGTGCTAGATAAGGACTAAGTAATAAAAGTGATATGAACTTAAATTTGAGAAAAAATCAAGGAATGAAACTTCACCAACACAATATCAATTAAATATGTTGATTATTCTAGTTTACGAATTTTCCAAATATTACTTTATCTTATCAATTAATTCTCTTCACTTGACAAAACAAACTATTATAAATTTAGATAATCTAATTTTCATTCCCACAACTCAATTGAATAATTGATTTAGAAAAATTATATGAATCACTCGGTAGAGTAGATTCATATAATAAATCATAAATCCAACAAAGTTTTAATGTATGAGTAATATAAAATGTAATATACTCTAATTAGTGGGTCATTCTATCTCTAGCTTGAATCCACAAATTAAGAGTATATTTGATTTTAATCATTTCTCAAGGATATTTTACCATTTCTCAATGCATAAACTCAAGTAGGAATGAAAATGAAATTAACTAAATGAAACAAAGTAGACTAGATTAATTAATACATTCAATTGAATATATGGGGCTTCATTTCCCTACTTGAATAGAGTGATTAGCCAACCATAGTCATAATTCACTTAATAACACTCTAATAAAATTTACTAAATGAAATTAAAAGGATGGAGAGAAGAAATTCAAACCAAAATGGGGGAGAAAAGAAACTGCACTTGTATTAAATCCAAGCTTCTCTCAATTGTGTACAAACACTAACAAAATTGAGGTACAATTTAATTCTCTTCTCTATAATATTTTTTTTTCTCTAATTTTCTCTATTTTTCTAGCCAAGTCTTTCTCTCTCTAGTCTTCTCTATCTAGTCTTTCATTTTGATAAAAGGCTCTCTCTTCCTTTAAATAGTAGGTGCGATGGAGCTAGGGTATTTTGGGAAGGTTTAATGGTCTAGGATAAAATGGGGAGAGGTTTTGGAATATTGGTAGGGATAATTTAGGAATTAGAAGGGAGCATGTGGTTATGGTGAGGTCATGTGGGAAGGTGGGGGAAATGAGATAATGGTGATAAAAAACAGATTTGGTTTAGGAGGGTAATTTGGGTAAAGGTTAAAAGGGGTTAGTTGGGGTTATTATGGGAAAAAAGGAATAAAAGGGTTTTTATTTTTTGTTTGACTTTGGCAGATCGTGGCTTACATGGGAGAAATGGTGAAATGGGTTTGTCATTTTGGTTTAAGATTTGGATTGAAAAGGGTTGGAGATGGTTGAGATTGATTTGGCATTGGCCGGAGGGTGGCAATTGGGTTCTGGAGATAGCGATGGTTGCTGGCCGGAGTGGAGGTGGTTGTTGGTGTGGAGGTTTCGGGGTTCTGTTTGGAAGATGGCAGGAGCAGGGGTACCGACGACGGGGTAGGGGTTGTGTCCGGTTTGAGGTTTAGGTCAGGTCAGGTGGTGGATCGGGTCATAAGGGTGGCTAGACAGCTGGGGTCGCGCCAGAAAAGGTGGGTTTTGCATCGCCGGAATTTGCCTCCGGTTGGGCAGCTTCGCCGCCGGGGCTGCTGGGTTTGTTCTGTGCCGAAGGGGAAACAGCGGGGTTTAGAGATGGATAGTGATGCTGTTGGGTTGTGGATGTTAATGGGATATGAGAGTGGAGAGAGAGTGGGTGTAAGATTGAAGATGAGTGTAGGGGTGATAAGGTGTGGGGAGGTGTAGGGTAATTAGATGAGGGTGAGTGGGTTAGATTGGTGTATATGAGTGTATGATAGGTAATGTAGAGAAGTACGGTGTGTGTAATTTGTACCCTATTAAAATAAGGAAAATAAAAATGACTAAAATCCTAAAAAAATAAAAATTAGTAAAAACTAAAATTAAAACTTTTAATCTATAAAGTAAAACTAAAATAAAAGAAAGAAAAGAAATAAAACTAAAAACCTAATAAAAATTGAAAACAAAAGATCTAAAAAGTAATATATAATAAAACTAAAAATAAACTCTTAAAAAGAAAATGTAAAATCTAATCAAACTAATAAATAAATATAATCCTACAAATTCCAATCCTAATAAAATAAGATAAAATAAAATAAAAACTAAGACTAAAAACTTAATAAAATCAAAATAAAAGAAAATTATAAAAAATAAAATAGAAAAATAGAAAATAAATCCTAAAAATTCTAAATAAATCTAAAATAATCCTAAAATTAAAATGACTCAAACTAAAAATCTAAAAAATAACAAAAGGGCACAAAATAACACACACGGGTTTCGGGGTAGGTTTAGGCTAGGATGGGCTAGGTTAGGGTCAGGGGATTGGGTTATTTAGCTCCATAAAATGCGCATTTGCTTCGATATATAGCTTTTGACACCGCAAACGGACGTTTGACCTACAAGATAAACATTTAAGCACATAAGACCCATATTGCCAAGAATTAGCTACTAAAGTACGTCTATTCGGGGTATAAATTGTACAGTTTTGGGTGCTTATCACACCACCCCCAAACAGAGCGTTGCTAGTCCTTGAGCAATAAGATAGAGAGAAAGAGAAAGATAAGTAACCAAAAGTGTAGCACTTTCGCGGGAACTTGCGATTGCACTTAGCATGTGCCACAAGCCTTTAAACCTATAGGTTGCCCTACAGGACGAGTTGTGTCTCGTGAGGGTTTACAGGGAATATACCCACAAAATTCTTATTTCCAAAAAATTATTGAAAGGCAGTCAATCTCTTATTAGATGTAGAATAATCGCACAATCCATCACAAGAAAAATATTTTCAGAAATACAAGCTAGAATGTGTAAAAAGTTTAGCTAAGTAAATACACAAGGCACATCCTTCCTAGAACTCAACGTGTGTAGTGTGAATCCGTCAAAACGGGTCGAGAATCATAAGAGTAATTCCTAGATTGCATATTCGGAATCAACGCTTCACTTCAAAATCTCACAGATATATCTCTCTCAAACGAACTCTCGATATTAGGGTTAGTGTATTGCTCTTCTGTGTGAGGAGGTGAGTAAATGTAAGCAAGTTCAAACGTCTCACACACGCATAAGAAAGAAAGAACAGATAGAAAGAAAAAATGATCTCATGAAAGAATGCTAATCACTATAGTGAGAACATCGAGTTAATCACCACGTTGACTTTCATTTGCCCGAACACCTAGGGTAACAAGGATGATAATGGGTGAGGGGAAAAACGAAATGGGATGGTTGGGATATGATGAGGTAAGGATGGTATAGAATGGTTATGGATGAGTGATGAATATGCGATGTGAAATGGATGGATATGCGATGTGAGAGAGTGTACTATACTTTAGGCACAAATGTCTTTATTACACAAGAACTAACTACAAACTCTTTTTTTTTCTTTTCTCTCTCTTTTTTTTTCTTTTATTATTTCTTCTCTTCTTTTTCTCTATTTTTTTTCTTTTTCTATTTTTTTCTATTTTTGCTAGTTTATCCCCCCCCCCCCACCTTTTCTCTTATTTTTTGTTTTTCTCTCACTTTTCAAACCAACAATGAAGACATTTACATTTGAAATCACACTCTTTTTCAAAAATGATGATGGATGATATATGAATGGAGTGGGGAATGTATATGGATAGTGAGGGGAATAGTTGTGAATATGGAATAATATGGAAATGTAATGGGAATATGATATGGTAGAAGAGCATGGGAATATAATGAGTGAAGTGAATGGTAAATGGTATATGGAAAAGTGGTAAGTGTATGGATGAAAATCTAATATTCGGGGTTGTGACACCCCGCCCAATTAAACCTTGGGTGATCAAGCCTTAATTTAATTTAAACAGGTTTCTTAAATGGTTCATTCTTAGCATCACTGTTGGAAAATTTTTAAGTTACTAACCACCTAAGTGAAATTGAGCGATTGCCAAATTTTATCTTTCTTAAGCAAAACAAATAATCCATACAAGCACATTACAAGTCTAGTGATAAAAATAGTTGCATAAATAACTGAATGCAGGTAAGGTCTTGCCGAAAACCACATCCAATAAAGGACATCTCAAAATCCAAAATCAGAATAAATGTAAAAGTAAATATAGGACAACATGCCCCAACTAAGAATACTAAAACTGAGATCCTGCACTAGAACTGAAGAAGAGGAAACATTTAAACAATCCCTGCAACATCCACACGTGCCGCAGCTCCCAAATCCCTGGAATGAAATCATGCTGGGTGTCCCTGTGGCTGGGCACCTAAAAGGTTTTTGAAAGATTTTACATAGCAAGAGTTAGTACTCAAAATATTTGAAAATATTTTGCAAGCAGTTATCACAATTGAGTTATTGATTACACATATTAAAGTTTCGCACAACTCCCTTGAACTTCCTCACCTCTCTTCTATAGTGTATGTCTAACGAGGACACTTAATTCACCTAGTTATACTACCCATAAGAGTAGGTAACTTATTTACTGTTCGTTATCCTTATTCTTGTAATAATTACATCACGCTATAAATTATTACTAAGATATTTACAATTCATTTCATTATCAACTATTCTTAATCTGTAGATTATGCACATAGAATACATTTTATCACACAATCATGTACTTAATGTCCGTTATCACTAACATATCCTTTTACCACACATAAAGGACTCTTGGTTCGGAATGATTCATCGACCCCAAGTAAGAGTTGGTTCGGAATGATCCGTCGACCCCAACTATTAAAAAATATGAATATATACACATATTCTGGTTCGGGACTCTTTCATCGCGACACCAATTTAAAGTTTGGTTCGGCATTTTTCATCGACCCCAAACATATAATAACCTTATGTTAGTTCGGAATGTCACATCGACCCTAACATAATTAATTTAGGTACAATTCTCTTAACCCAAACTTTTATATAATTTAGTAGGTACACACTCGGCCTATCAAATCATGCCCGTGCGTAATATATTTTACTTATATTCACCGTAATCATTAATTTACAATTTATTTCACAATTGTATTTATTTGAGTATTCACGCAACTCGAAGGGTCCTGGTTACCCCTCCCTTAATTCAGTAGTTAAGTTAACTTTAACCTATTGGTATTTTTCCCGGGATTTATTCTCACTATTTCCGTAGTTAAATTCTCTAAATCCCAACATATGGCTAAATCGATCTTTCTCCCGTCGGTCCGTTTCTCCAAAATTTCCACTCAATTATTTATGAAGAAATCTCACGGTACACCTACTAGTATTTATGAATTCTTCTCATAGGTAAAATATCATCACTAAGGTTCCCATTAAGCGATGGTAATTAAAAGGAAATTTATTTACAAAATTCTCTAGAGTCCAGGCAGGGTCGATCGATCGATGGGACGAGGTCGATCGATCGACATTCAAGGGTCGATCGATCGATCAAGCAGTGACAGACCCAGTTCGTCTTCTTCATGCGAGTTTCACCATTTTTATCTATCTATCTTTCATGATAGTCCACCATATTTGCAACCAATAATTTATAATCATTCCTATATGTTCTGGGATGATTACTAATGATTTACAACAACAAAAGCATCATAAATCTTGGCCAAATTAACTAAAAATATTACTAATATTCAAGAACCCTAAAAACACATTCTTTACATCTTTCATCATAATTCCAGATTTTTAGTTCGATTCAATCATCTAGTTTTCTATGATATCAGAATATTTGGAGATCCAAAAACGTTCTACATGCAATCCCTACCAATCATGGATCATAATCGATTGTTTTTCTTCCAAAAATATCATAAAAACCATGTTCTTCATAAAGCTTAAATATGGGTATTATAACTCAATTTATTTTGCAAATAACCACTTGCCTTATGATTTGTAGGGTCTGATTTTGTGGTTGTTGATGATGGTTGATGATTTTTGATCCTTCAATCCTCCTCCCCAACAAATTTGTGGTGAAATCCCTTAGAATTTCCCCCTCCTTGCTTCTTTTCCCTTAGGAAATTGTCTCTCTCACTTCTCTAATGGCTATGGTGTATATTCTATCTTTCTAACCCTAGCCTCAACTCTTATAATCTGATTTAGGGTTTTAAAATTCGTAGGTCTACTTACCCATAAATGTAAAGAGACCAAAATGCCCTCGAATGGCCCCGGTTTAGCCCGAAAATGACTCGACACTCAACTAGTACCCCCGGGTATACTATTTTGACTAAATTGACCCTTTCGGAATCATCTGTGGACTCTAAATTATCATTTGAGTCTCTAAAAATATTTTTCTAATCTCATCTTCAATTTGTTTGTCTACGCGTGACACTCGGTTGAGATAACTCAGGTTCGTCCATAAAATTCCTAGACCGTATATAACAACATTCAAAATTTACTACTCACATTTAGTAAATTTTTAATCGTTATATTAATCTTTATTAACATTATATCACATTAAATTACTCTTCTCACATAATTTAAATAAAATCGTTATATTAATCTTTATTAACATTATATCACATTAAATTACTCTTGTCACGTAATTTAAATAAAATGTATCACATTAAATTACTCTACTCACGTAATTTAAATAAAACGTATTTTATCATATTAAATTACTCTACTCACGTAATTTAAATAAAACGTATTTTCCTAATTAAGCAGAATTACGGGGTATTACAGGGGCAAATTTAAAGACACGCGTTTCTTACAACTCGAAAATGATGTCGTTCTCAGTGATCAAGACAAATGTTAATGAAGGATAATGAGATCATGCAATAATTTAAGTGTGGACCCAAACGAAGTTGAATCAACTTGTGACTCGGAGATTGCGTAAAACACTCAAAAAGGGTGAAAGGCACAAATCTCACAAGCTAAAGTCTCTACTAGTGATACTTAAGGTTCTCTTTAGAATTATAGTACTCCTCAACTCTAACCGTAGTGACGTGATAAGTGTGCAAATTTTGTCGAGTCTAGAAATTTATGGTGCAAAATGCCTTGTTACGTATTACATAAGCTATTTAGAAAAATATAAATTCTCTAGCTTTATTCCTAGACTTTTGAAAGATGGATGATTGAAAATTCACATCAATGATTGAGATGAAAGAAACTGCAGGAAATTTAAAAATCGAGTTCAAAAATCAAAATTTTTCAAAAGAGGCACGATTTTGATAAAATTCCCCACCCCCAAACAAAAAGGAACATCGTCCTCGATGTTAAGTAAAATGATTTTTAAAATTGAGAGCATAAGGTAGGAAAGAGTTTATCAGAATCAATCGCTAATGAAGTGGAAAGATGTAGCCAGCAATAAACCTGATTAAGAAGTGAGAAGAGAAAAAGAAATGTGTATAAGTTTATAAGCGTGGTAAAACATAGGGTGATGTGAAACACCACCCCCAAACAGGATGAGACTAGTACAAGAAACACGGGCTGCCTCCCAGTGGTGCTAAGTTTAACGTCTTATCCAGACCGATGAAATATCACCCTAAGGATAAGTTCTATGAAAGCGCGAGGTGGCAGCAAAATTGGGTGATAAGAATCACCCCCAAACAAGACTGAACGGTCAGTTGTCATAAATGGGGTCAACAAGGTCAATCTGTTGTGTGTGAGTGGAGCCTAGCTCCAAGAAGGGCTTCAAGCGTTGACCATTGACCTAAAAGAGGCTACCATCCTTAGGATTTTGCACAGTGATGGCACCATAAGGGGTAACTGACTCAACAATGAAGGGTCCAGACCACCTGGTTTTAAATTTCCCGAGAAAGAGATGCAACCAAGAATTATACAACAAAACATTTTGACCAGGGTGGAATTCTTTGCGCATGATGCTTTGGTCATGGATCCACTTCATCTTGTCCTTATACTTCTTGGACAAATCATAAGAATCATTTCTGATTTCCTCCAATTTATTAAGCTGCAGCTTCCTATGGACACCCGCCTCATCAATATCAAAATTAAGAGCTTTGACGGCCCAATAAGCACGATGTTCAAGCTCGACAGGAAAGTGACAAGGCTTGCTAAAGACCAAGTGATAAGGAGACATGCCAATTGGAGTCTTATAAGAAGTACGATATGCCCACAATGCGTCGTTCAAGCGTAATGACCAATCTTTCCTATTAGGATTTACGATTTTTTCAAGAATTTGCTTGATCTCGTGATTGGAGACCTCAACTTGACCACTAGTCTGTGGGTGGTAAGAGAGACCAACCTTGTGGGTAACACCATACTTTTTGACAAGGTGTTCAAAGACTCGATTAGAAAAATGTTTATCCCCATCACTAATGATAGCTTTGGGGTTTCCAAAACACGTGAAGACATGCTCTTTGAGAAATTGGACCACAAATCGATGGTCATTGGTGCGGCAAGCAATTGCTTCGATCCATTTGGAAACATAGTCAACAGCAACAAGAATATCCTGAAAACCATGAGAGGAGGGAAATGGTACCATGACATCGATACCCCACACATCAAATTTTTCAACAATGAGGATGGGTATGAGAGGCATCATATGACGATGAGAAAGATGCCCAGAGTTTTGGCAATTGGAACAAGCCTGGCAATATTGATGGGCATCGCGGAAAAGGGTAGGCCAATAAAACTACTTTGCAAAATTTTTGCGGCAGTTTTCTTTGAGCCAAAGTAGCCTCCACAAGCACTATTGTGGAAGAAAGACAGAATACTGAGTTGTTCACATTCGGGAACACAATGGAGAATGACTTGATCGGGGCAATACTTATAGAGAAACGGGTCATCCCAAGAGTAAAACTTCACATTCGCCATGAATTTGGAGCGATCCTGTTTCGACCAATGATTAGGAAGTTGATCGGTAACAAGAAAGTTGACAATATCAGCATACCAAGGCAAGGTGGAGATGGAAAAAAGTTGTTCATCGGGAAATGACTCAGAAATGGGAACATAATCACAGTCAGACGTGACAGTAATGTGAGAGAGATTGTCATCACGAATTTCAAGGTAAACTCTTGGAGTAAGAGAATCCACCATATCAATCGAGGTTTGGAATCCTTCTTATGAAGAAGGTGCTTAAGGGCATCATGATCAGTATACACGATGATAGGGGAACCTATGAAATATGAGCAAAATTTATCAAGAGCAAACACCACAGCTAACAACTCATTTTCGGTGGTCATGTAATGAAGGTGAGCATCATGCAGGGTTTTGCTAGCATAAGAGATGACATGTGGGTGCTTATCAACTTTCTGGCCAAGCACGACACCAAGTGAAAAATCAGAAGCATCACACATGAGCTCAAATGGGAGAGACCAATTGGGAGGTTGCATGATAGGAGCGGAAGTGAGGTCAGCTTTTAGGCGCTCAAAGGAGGAAACACATGCTTCATCAAAGACAAAAGGGACATCTTTAGATAACAGGTTTGTCAAAGGTCGCGCGATTTTAGAAAAGTCCTTAATTAAGCGCCGGTAGAAGCCCGCATGTCCTAAGAATGAGCGAATGTCCTTAACAGACTTAGGAATGGGGAGTGAGGAAATCAAGTCGACTTTTTCTTTATCAACCTCAATACCGGAGCTAGATACAACATGACCTAAAACAATACCCTTTTTTACCATGAAATGGCATTTTTCCCAATTGAGGACCAACTTCTTTTCTTGACAACGTTGAAGGACCATAGTGAGGTGAGATAGGCATTGTTCAAAGGATGAACCAAACACAGAAAAATCGTCCACAAAGACTTTGAGAAAACGCTCTACCATGTCACTGAAAATACTAGTCATACACCTTTGAAAAGTCGCAGGTGCATTTCAAAGGCCAAAGGGCATACGAGAGTACGCAAATGTGCCAAATGGATAGGTAAAGGTAGTTTTTCTTGGTCTTCAGGGGAAATGGGTATTTGGTTGTACCCTGAATATCCATCAAAGTAGCAGTAGTAAGCATGGCCCGCCAAGGGTTCAAGCATCTGGTCAATAGATGGGAGAGGGAAGTGGTCTTTACGAGTGACAGCATTGAGCTTTCTATAATCAATACAAACATGCCAACTGATTTGTATGCGGGTAGGTACAAGCTCATCATCACTATTTTTTACAACGGTGACTCTAGACTTTTTAGGCACCACATGAATGGGACTGACCCATTGGTTATCTGAAATGGGGTAGATAATACCATCATCAAGCAATTTTAAAATTTCAACTCGAACGAACTCTTTCATTGTCGGATTGAGTCGGCGTTGTGGCTCATGAGAAGTCTTAGCATTCTCCTCTAAATGAATGCAATGGCTACAGACATTGGGGCTGACACCTTGAATGTCAGAAATGGTCCACCCTAAAGCAGTGCTATATTGAGTGAGAGTGTGGACCATTTGCTCTTCTTGATCCGGTGTCAAGTCAGAAGCAATAATGACGGGGTGATGTTGGTTTGGGCCTAAGAAAGTATATTTTAACTCAGCAGGTGATGGCTTAAGCTCCAAACTAGGTGGTGGCTAAGGAGAGGCATCAGACTCAGACGCAGAAATAGAGTCTGGGAGAATATCGGGACAGGGGTTAACTGGGTCATCCACAGAAAGAAGAGTATCGACAAGGAGAGGCTCAAATGGAGGAGCCCAAGTGGAAGTGTCCACCAGAGGTATAGAATCTAACAAGGCATTAACCTCGGAGATGGAGGAATCAATATCAAAGTCGGACCCAAAATGAGCCAAACATTGGTGGATAGGATCTTCTGGGTAGGTGGTATCCAACATCTCTTGGACTAAGGAGTCAATCATGCAAACCTCATCAATAGAATCAACATCGATCGGTTGTTGCATGAGGTGGAAAATATTGACTTCGACGGTCATGTTGCCAAAAGAAAGATTCATTTACCCATCACGACAATTGATGATGGCATTGGCAGTTGCCAAAAAAGGGCGACCCAAAATGATAGGAATATTGGTTGGGTCGGGAGTAGGAGTGTCTAAGATGATGAAATCCACAAGGTAGTAAAAGTTAGACACTTTCACCAAAACATCTTCAACGATTCCTTTAGGCACTTTCACAGAACGGCCTGCAAGTTAAAGAGTGACCCGTGTAGGTTTCATGTTTTGTAAAACTAACTCAAGGTAGAGAGAGTAAGGTAGCAAATTAACACTAGCTCAAAGATCAAGCAAAGCCCGAGTAGAGAACTTATCTCCTAACATGCAAGAGACAGTGGGACGACCAGTGTTTTTATATTTCACAATAATATTCTCATGGATGAGGGACGTGGCTTGCCCAGTGACAAAGACATCACGAGGCACATTTGTCCATCGCTTGACAGTGCACAAGTCCTTCAAGAATTTTGCATAAGAAGGAACTTGTTGAATTGCGGTGAGGAATGGAATGTGATGTGAACATTCTGAAAAAATTGCTTGGTCTCATCAAATTGTTGAGCTTTCTTTGTAGGTGCTAACCTATGAGGCAAAGGTGCTTTAGGGACAAAAGTAGTGGTGGCCTCAGTAGGTTTAGAGGCATTCTTGTCGGTGGATTTATGGGGAGGTGGGACCTTAGGGAGTGGTTCTAATGGGAAATTATGGGTGGGTGGGATTGGAACATCACAAGGAGCATCAACACCATTGTTAAATGGGTGGGATTGGAACATCACAAGGAGCATCAACACCATTGTTAACTTGTTTACTGGATCGTAGAGTACTCACCGCTTTCATGTTCGCTTGGTATGTGGGGGGGGGGGGGGGGGGGGGGAAGTGGATCCAACTTCATAAGTTGACTCCTTTCCATTCCCCTTAGGGTTAGGAATGGGTTGACTCGAAAAACGACCTTTCTCTCGCTCGGACTCAAACTAATTAAGATGTTGCTCAAGCCTTTGGATGTCTTGAGTCTGTGCTTGTGTGGTTTGTTGTTGAGTCGAGATAAATTGAGTGAGAAGATTCTCGATAGAGGAGGTGGATGATTGGGGTGGAGGGGCATAAGGGGGTTGGGGGACCAACTCTCGGTCAGAACTAAGCGGCCGTGAATACTCGTAGGACGGAGGTGGGACAGGGACAATTTGATGATTGGGGCAGGATGGTACTCCTTGGGGGATAAAGGATGATGGATGGTTTTGTTGGTGGTAAGGATCATGGTGGTGTTGGATAGGAGGGCGATGTTGCCTTTGCGAGTTTTGGTGAAACCCTGGTGGACCACCAACATGTTGTTATGGTTGTGATGGAGCAAGGTGATTTTCATACTTATAAGAAAAGTAGGGATGGTTCCTATTATTAGAATTGTAAGTAAACGACGGTGGTGCTGGTTTCCTAGTGGTATCAAAGGCATAGGCTTGGGCTAGAGTGGGTTCGAGATCATCTTGAATGAGGGGGAACATATGAGATAAATGATCCTGACTTAAAGAGACATGACAAGAAGGACTAGACTCGTAACGTTCATCACTGGTTTAGAAAGATAAACATTTTGTTGCATAGAATAACTGAGAGCATCAACAGTCTTAGTTAAAGTGTTTAAGTCATGGATCAAGGTTTTAAAATCGGGATCATGTTTTACCTCATAAGTGCTACCTACTCGTTGTGGCTCGGATATCGAAAATTCATTGTTTCCCTCCCAATCTTGGGAGTCATCGCCTAATTCAAGGAGAGAATTGTAGGTGGTGGTGGGAGTTAAGTGCATGAATTTGCCTTTGTGCATGGACTCAATCATGGTGTGAGTGGAAGGAATAAGACCATTGTAAAAACTATGAACGAGGTGACTCTTCTCGAGACCATGATGTGGGCCACTATTGATATAGTCTTGAAAACGGCCCCATGCTTCACAAAATTGCGTGGTTGGCTTTTAGTGAAAATCCTGAATGGCTTAGCGCATCTCGTTGGTCTTAATTATGGTATTAAACTTGGACATGGACTTCTTCACAAGTTGTTCCCATGTATGGATAGAATCCGGTGACAAAGAATGTATCCACATGGATACTTTATCACGGAGAGAAAATGGAAACAAGCGAAGACGAACATTTTCTTCATCTAAGTTTTGATTTTTGAAAGTAGCGCAAACCGTGAGAAATTTTTGCAAGTGAGTGTATGGAGACTCACGTTCAAGACCATGGAAATTGGGTAACATGAAAATGGTCACTGGTCGAATTTTGAATTGATCTGCCGGGGTGGGTGGAAGAACTATGCAAGATGGTGGGGTAGCCGTTATCGGGGAAAAATAGTCCCTTAAGGTACACTCTTCAGCCATGGTGGGTGGATGAATGGTGGTAATAGAGATGTTAACTTAGGGAAAACTCAAAGTGATCGGTGGAATGGAAGAAGGAAGGGGAACACTTGGTTCTCCTAATGTGGAAGAGATGGGAGAAAGACTACGGGAATGAATTATTCAATGATTAACTCGTTGCCACGTGGGCATGCAAAGAGGGATTTGTTTTTTGGGTTTTTGGATTTTTTGGAAAAGAAAAAATATTTTTGAATTTTTGCTTTTTTTGTTTTTGTTTTTGAAAGAAAGAAAATATTTTTTTGAGTTTTTTATGAAAATAAGAAAAGAAAATATTTTGGATTTTTTTTGGAAGAAAAAGGGTGGGGGGAAATTTGGATGCTAAGAATTTGGACGAATTCACTAAAACGGACTACCGAAAAAGGAATTGGACACACACAAGTGATGGAAAAATCCCTACTAGCACATAACCAATTTTTTATCTTGAAAATTAATGAAAGGGGTAGTCAAATTTTAATGAAATCCGCGGGCGATAAAATCATGGAATTTGCAAAATGTGTGTTCCTACCTTACTCACAAGATGCCAAGAGGCTTGCCACAGAGATTCACCACAAAACTACTACAACGAAATGATCAGACGGTACAATGCTGGGGACAACACAAACCCATTTTACTGGGCGGCCGCATTTAAAATCCAGTTTCCCTTGACACTTTCGTGCCGCAAAGCGAACCATTCGAGGGTTTTCCCGGTGAAAAGGACTCTACGGGTTATCCTACAAGTCAAAATGATCAAAAAGGGGCCTACGAACACCGTATCCTATGGGGTTATCTAGTTAATTGATTTTAAATTAGTGATTGCTAGGGTAGCACACAAAGGATAAGTGATTGAGTTGGGTGATGAAATCCCTTCCCGTGAGTGATCGGGCGTAGGTCTTAGTCAATTTAATTCATCATTCCATTCAAAATAAATGCGAGAATAAAATCAAGTAAGAGCACACAAAGCACACAAAGAATTGACTCGCTAACAGGAGAGGCGCGAGGGTTTAGAAATGTACCTCCCACGGTTTTTACGCCGTGGGGTGCCGAAAAATTTGAGTCTGTAAGGACATTTTTCACATGTCCGAAATGTTTCATTTATTTATGTCGTACGCCGCTACATTCGGCACGTCTCCTCACGATCTCACATGACGGCCTCTATCCGAATTCTGGGAATCAATCATGCATTATCTCCACTAATATGTCCCACATCTGCCTCAATGACTTCACGTTCCAAGATTTTAGGGACTTAATGCAAGTGGTACGCAAGGGAAGTCAAAACAGTGAAAAAAAGGCACAATAGGAGAGTTCAAGGGCATTTTCGTAATTTCACATCCATAGTTCGGAGGTCTGGTCAACTAGAAAGTTGAATATCTCGCCGTAACGAAGATACTGGAAAAAACGGCACCTCAATCCGAGCTACGGTGAAGGAGTTATGACCTTTTGAAGATAGAGAAAATTCCTTAAAGAATGCTGTTTTTTTTTTGTACGCTGGATAGAATTTTAGAGTTTTAAGAACGTGGGACTCTTCATATTTTTTCCTATAAATACCAACTTCGGGGGAGTTGTTTTGCAAGACTTTAGGAGATGAATTTGAGAGTCCAAATACATCTAGTCTTCATATTTTTGAGTCCCAAGACTCATGTTTTGATTCACACATCATTGCCAAACCTTTGTGAATCCTTTTGCAACCCAAGAACACAACTTTGGTTTGTTCAACCCTTGTGGAGGAGACCGTTCTTCTTCTTCATTGCAGCCCTACTGGAAAGGGATAATTCCAGCCGCGACTACAGAATCCGATACCCGAGGGTAATTCTTAGTCAACTTGTATTTTCATTGTAATCTGATTGTAAGCCATTTTCTTACAAATTATAGTGAAAATAAATGGTTTTGCCCCTGAGGGGGATTTTTCCTTAATTGCATGTGTTTGAATGTTCTTGCGTAGATTATCTATTTATTCAATCACATACTGCTGCATGTTTAGGGTTTGTTTGGATTAAAAGGGTTTTATATATAATTTGATCATTTGAACGCGAGCACACACGTTTCTCAAATTGGTATCAGAGCAGGTTACGCTAATTTATCGCGTATTCCTTTTTCCGCAAAATTTTTTTTCTAAGATATCAATTTTCTGAAAAAATTGATTTTTGAAAAAGTGCGTGTTCAAATGGAGAAGTCATATTATAAAATGCCTATTTTTGACGGGACAAATTATGCTTATTGGAAAGCCCGTATGAAGTCGGCTTTAAAAGCCATTGATGAACGTGTCTGGATTTTGGTTGAACGAGGGTGGACTCCTCCCACCGTGACTGTTGATAATGTGACCAACTTGAAACCTGACATTTCTTGGTCTGATGAAGAAATTAAATGGTCATCTTTTAATTCTAAGGGTCTAAGTGCTATTTCTGGGTCTATCACACCTGATGAGTTCAAACGCATAATGACGTGTACCACCTCAAAAGAGGCATGGGATGTTTTACAACTCACCCATGAAGGAACTAATGCTGTGAAAGAGTCTAAGTTGCAAAACTTGACAACTCAATTTGAAACAATCACCATGCATGATTCTGAATGCTTTGATGAATTTTATGCTAGACTTTCTGACATTGTGAATACTAGTTTTAATCTTGGTGAACATATTCCGAATGCTAGAGTTGTTAAAAAGATTCTTCGTTCTTTGCCTAAGCGTTTTATCCCTAAAGTCACTGCGCTAAATTCTATGGGTAATTTAAATACGCTAAAATTGGAAGAACTTGTAGGAGATTTGCAAACTTATGAAATTGATATGTTCCCTAAAAATTCTAAATCTAAAGATAAGGGAATTGCTCTTAAAGCCCAAGAGAGAAGGAGTGAGGGGTCAGCTAGAAAGAGGGTAGAGTCATCTAGAAAGAGAGAGACTGACACGTCAGATTCTGAGTGCGATTTTGACTTAGATGATTTGGCTCTTTTCGCAAAAAATTTCAAGAGGATTCTCAAATTTAAGAAAAATGGCAATTTTAAAGATAAAAAGAAATTTGAGAAAAATAAGTTTGAAAAGAAAAATGAAAAAGTTTCCAAAAATCCTCCTCTGAAAGAAAGTGAGAGATGTTTTGAGTGTGATGGTAGGGGTCATAGAGCTTTTGAGTGTGCCAATCGTCTGAATAGAGAGAAAGGGAAAGCTGTTCTTAATGCTACCCTTAGTGACGACAGTGAGGTCGAGACGGTGGATTCTGGAGATGAGTCACCGCATGAGTGTAACTTCACCGCATTCATGGCCAGCCAAGTGAGCACTCCTAGTTCTCCTCACGAAGTTGAGGATGATGCTTCACAGGGACACCTCGACAGTGAGAGCGATGTGAGTGAGGGGGAGGATGACACAAGTGAGAGCGAGAGTGATATACAACGCGCCTACGCTGAGTTATATTCTGAGTCTTTTAAAACTAAAAAGCGTAACAAAGCGTTAGTTCTTAAGATCACTTGCCTAGAGGAAGATTTAAAGAAAGCGAGAGAAAGAGAGTTCTCCACCTGCACCGCCCTGAGAGAGAGAGTGTCTACATGTGTCGAGAATGAGAATTTGTTTAGATAGAGAGATAGAGTACTCTAGAGAAAGAGAGAGGGGACTTGATCAAGCAAGTGTCTAGTCTTACGAGTCAGCTCCATTCCTCCGTGGAGACTCGGAAGAAACTTGAAGCCCTTGTTGCCCAGCTGACTCATGATCTTGAGAAAGCACGGGAAGTCAAGGTACAAATCGAGGACAGATCTGGGAAGATGGGAAAGATGCTCCTCGGCCCCGCTTTAGGTTTTGGTGATCATCAAGGAATTGGATATGATGGTGCCTCCACGTCCCAAATTGCACCTGGACCAGTTCCTGAGTTTACTACAACTCCTTATGGTCACCGTAAAAAACCTCGAAGGAGGGTTCGACCTAGAAAAGCAAACCGAGGTCCGCCTTTGACAGTGCTCTTTTGTACTTATTGCAAAAGAAAAGGCCACCTTAGGGAAACTTGCTATAGCATGGGTCGGACACGACGTACTACTGCTCCACCACGTCATACTGATGAGTTTTCTAGTCTGAGAGAGCGAGTTGAGTTCTTAGCTTCCACGACTCAGAGTTTAATGGAAGAATTCCGACGGATGTCTTTGCCGTTAGTGAATGCTTCTCACATTCCAGCTAAAATCAACAACAACAAAGGCAAACAAAAGGTCACCTCGACTTGGGTACCTAAGAAAGATAAAAAGGCTTTTGTTGTTCATGTTGCTCTCAAAGCACATAATACCTCTCAATGGTATTTTGATCGTGGGTGCTCCAGACACATGACAGGTGATGCCTCATTTTTTACTACTCTTGAGGATTATCAAGATGGAAGAGTCACCTTTGGAGATGGGAGTAAGTCTAGCATTATAGGACGAGGTACTATCGAGTTACCTGGTTTTCCTAAGCTAGAAAATGTTTTGTACGTCAAAGGTTTGAAAGCAAACCTTCTCAGCATTAGCCAGCTGTGCGACACTAACTTTGCAGTAAAGTTTGATCGGGACGCTTGTAAAGTCTACAATCAAGCCGGTAAACTTTTGATGCAAGGGGTGAGGACCGAGGATAATTACTATGGGACTGAGCCCACATCCTCACTTGTCTGCAACAACGCCACGATCACTCCTATGGATCTGTGGCACCAACGTCTAGGTCACGTGAACGTTATAGATCTCAATAGGTTATCTAAAAAGGACCTAGTACGTGGCTTACCATCTCTTGGAAAGTCAACTTCGACCGTTTGTTGACCCTGTCAGTTGAGAAAACAAATTTGTAGTCCTCATAGGAAGTTACATTCCATTACCACCTCTCGTGTTCTGGAGTTGATTCACATGGATCTTATGGGTCCCACTCGTACTGAGAGTCTAGGTGGTAAGAGGTACATCCTCGTGATGGTAGATGATTTTTGCAGATACTCCATTATAGGTTTTCTGAGAGAGAAATCCGATGCTGTAGATTTCTTAACGACCAAGTGCCGTGTCCTGCAAAATCAACACGGTGTCACTATTAACAGAATACGTAGTGACAACGGCACTGAATTCAAGGAAGCAAAGGTTGATTTGTACTGTGATAGCCTTGGGATCAAACATGAGTTTTCTGCTGTGAGAACTCCTCAGCAAAATGGGATTGTTGAGAGAAAGAATAGAACGATCCAAGAGATGGCTAGATCTATGCTTCTAGGTCGTAAAGTTTCTAGGAGATTTTGGGCAGAGGCAGTGTCTACTGCATGCCACACGGTGAATAGGGTGTATCTGCGTCCACACACACTTCACACTCCTTATGAGTTGTGGACTGGCAAGAAGCCCAACCTGGCATATTTTCGTGTCTTTGGGAGTAAATGCTACATCCTACGGGATAAAGAGCAATTAGGAAAGTTTGACTCCCGAAGCGACGAGGGAATATTTCTAGGATATTCATCGAATAGCAGAGCGTACCGGGTTTTTAACCTGAAGAGCTCTAAGATTATGGAATCAATAAACGTCACCGTGCAAGATGACGAACCTCCGACGGTTATTGATCCTAACCTTCAGTGTGAGGATGAGGATTGTTCTGACAGTGATTTACCTGTTCCTCTCTCACACTCTGTGGACCCTACTCCTGTGTTAGGGGACATACCTGCTTGGGTTCGCAAGAGTCATGACCCTTCTGCCATTGTTGGTGATCCCACTCTAGGGGTCAAGACTCGTGCTCAGCTAGAGAACGTTGTTATCCATCTTTGCTACACGTCCAAAGTCGAGCCCAAGAACCATAAAGAAGCACTCAAGGATGAACACTGGATATCTGCTATGCAGGATGAGTTGCTTCAGTTTAAAAAGAATGATGTATGGGAACTTGTCCCCCGACCTAGTGAGATTAATGTGATAGGTACCCGGTGGATTTTTAAGAACAAAATGGATGAAAATGGTACCATAATCCGAAATAAGGCTAGGTTGGTCGCTCAAGGCTACACACAGATAGAGGGTGTAGACTTTGGGGAGACATTTGCTCCTGTTGCGAGGCTTGAGTCCGTCCGTCTTCTGCTCTCCATCGCATGTCATCTGCGCTTCAAGGTGTATCAGATGGATGTCAAGAGTGCCTTTTTGAATGGCATTCTACAGGAGGAGGTTTATGTGGAACAACCAAAAGGGTTTGAAGACCCTCAACACCCTGAGCACGTCTACTATCTGAGGAAAGCCTTGTATGGTTTGAAGCAAGCACCCCGTGTTTGGTACGAGAGGCTTACTTCCTATCTCTTAGCTCGTGGCTTCAAGAGAGGGGGAGTAGATATGACGTTGTTTGTCAGGAGAGATGACGGTGCTATTTTGGTTGCCCAGGTCTATGTGGACGACATAGTCTTTAGATCCACATGCTCCCAGCATGCTCACCACTTTGAGGAGGAGATGAAAAGTGAGTTTGAGATGAGCATGGTTGGTGAGCTTACATTCTTCCTTGGTCTCCAGGTTCGTCAGCTAGAGGATGGTATGTTCATCTCCCAATCCAAGTATGCTAGAGACCTAGTGAAGAAATTTGGTTTAGACTCCGCTAAGCATGCACGTACACCTATGAGTACCACTACCAAGCTTAGTAAGGACACTTCAGGCAAGGACGTAGAGCAAACCTTATATCGGAGTATGATAGGTAGTCTCCTCTACTTGACTGCCAGTCGTCCCGACATCGCCTTTAGTGTTGGAGTCTGTGCGCGTTATCAGGCATCCCCAAAAGAGTCACATTTACTTGCTCTAAAACGTATTATTAAATACGTAAGTGGGACTCTCTCATACGGGATTTGGTATTCCTTTGATACCGATGACCGTCTGTCCGCCTACTCGGATGCCGATTGGGCTGGGGATGTAGATGGATGTAGGAGCACTTCTGGTGGGTGTTTCTATTTTGGTTCTGCTCTTGTCTCCTGGCTGAGCAAGAAGCAAAATTCCATCTCTTTGTCCACTGCGGAGGCTGAGTACATAGCCGCCGGGAGTTGTTGCACACAACTCTTGTGGATGAAGCAAATGCTGGAGGATTATGGGATATCACAGGACACCATGACCATTTCTTGTGATAACACGAGCGCGATACACATATCCCGCAATCCAGTTCAGCATTCGCGCACAAAACACATCAGGATACGTGAGCACTTTATTCGTCAGTTAGTTGAAGAGAAAGTCGTATCCCTGAGTTTTTTTCCTACCAACCGTCAGTTAGCCGATATTTTCACGAAACCTTTAGATGCCCTTAGATTTGAGAGTCTTAGGAAATCTTTAGGGATTTGCACAGTTGACTGAGGGGTTGGTCTATGTCTAGAATAGGATGCTTCTTCATGTTCATATCATATGCTTCCTATTGCTAGTCTGTTTTATATGTACCATTACTTTATTGTACAGCTTTGTTTTATTCTTTTTGCTTTTTATATTTCTTTTGAAAAAAAAATACAAAAAGATTTTCCTTTAAGAAAAATTTTGAGAAAAGCACAAAAAGATTTTATTTTTCCAAATTTTTGAAAAAATCCAAAAAGATTTTTGTATTTTGCTTCTTTTATGGATGAGCATGTAAGATAGCCAAGTCACAACTTCATTCCATTTATCCATGTGACTGTTTGATAGAGATTTGAGAGGCTACATCATTTCATCCATGTGCTTTACATTGATTGGAGTCTTTGAGATGTAATTAGTGATATCTTCCTACATGTTTGACTCCTATATCCTTTATTGTACACATGCACGGCTATATTTGATTATTGCACTTGTCTATCTCATGTTGGCTTGCGTGTTTTCATCTCAATCATGTCTATACAATGTACAATATGCAATAAAACTTGACAAGATTGGAATGCATGTAAAAACCGTTTTGGTGAGACTATGTGTTTTTGTATAACGGGGAGGGGCTGCGAAAGGTAATCATCTATCCTTTGCTCAAAAGCCACCGTTAAAAAGGACCTAAAAAATGGAGGAATTTTAATATCCAAGGTCCAAAGAGGTTAAAAGAGCCCGAAAAAATTTAAAGGCAATAAAAAGCAATTCATGCCAAATATGGGCCACTTAGGTTTCACCATCAATTCTCCAAAGTTTGAGAATTTAGAATGCCTCTATTCAATACAAAATCTGAGGGAGTTTGGTTGGAGAATCTAAACGGGTTTGCACTTCCTTGAAAGTCCTGAAAAAGCATAAAATCATTTTGGACGTTATTGGTGTGAAAATCATTTTGAGCTTTGATTTGTTGATTTGATTGAGTCAATATCTTATACTGTCACTCTTTTACACCAAAGGAAGCATTTGAGTTCATTCGCTAGGAATATCCAATATTCATCGTGCACATATGTCATGTTTGTATGCATTGATTTTCCTATCGAATTTGATCACACCACTTCATTTACGCTATCATTGACTTGGTTGCTTTCTGTTTATTCATGGTGTGTTTTTATCCTAGTGACACCCCGCACTTGCTTATTTGATTTATTTCTCTAATTTGTCCATTTGGGGACATCATAAAAAGGGGGAGAAAGAATTATCATATTATGGGGGAGTTTGAATTCTGGGGGAGTTTTTGAGATGTTGCTTATGTTTTTATCATATATTGATATCCATGTTATCTCATTTCAAACTCGATATGTCACGTGGTATTTGCCTTGTCTCATGTGTATAGGTATGAAGATTGCAGATCTATATGTTGCACACCCTGATGAGAAAAGTTTTGAGATTCCTGAAGAATTAATGAACAAACGATGAAGACTATTCATTTGTACCTTTTCCAGTTTTGGGTTCATGGGAGGGTAGATTTGTATAGGCAATTTCATATTTGATAATTCGGATTTTTTATGTATGTACCGGCATAGACATAGGGGGAGATTTGTAAGGACATTTTTCACATGTCCGAAATGTTTCATTTATTTATGTCGTACGCCGCTACATTTGGCACGTCTCCTCACGATCTCACATGACGGCCTCTATCCGAATTCCAGGAATCAAGCATGCATTATCTCCACTAATATGTCCCACATCTGCCTCAATGACTTCACGTTCCAAGATTTTAGGGACTTAATGCAAGTGGTACGCAAGGGAAGTCAAAACAGTGAAAAAAAAGGCACAATAGGAGAGTTCAAGGGCGTTTTTGTAATTTCACATCCATAGTTCGGAGGTCTGGTCAACTAGAAAGTTGAAGAGATCGCCGCAACGAAGATACTGGAAAAAACGGCACCTCAATCCGAGCTACGGTGAAGGAGTTATGACCTTTTGAAGATAGAGAAAATTCCTTAAAGAATGCTGTTTTTTTTTTGTACGCTGGATAGAATTTTAGAGTTTTAAGAACGTGGGACTCTTCATATTTTTTCCTATCAATACCAAATTCGGGGGAGTTATTTTGCAAGACTTTAGGAGACGAATTTGAGAGTCCAAATACATCTAGTCTTCATATTTTTGAGTCCCAAGACTCATGTTTTGATTCACACATCATTGCCAAACCTTTGTGAATCCTTTTGCAACCCAAGAACACAACTTTGGTTTGTTCAACCCTTGTGGAGGAGACCGTTCTTCTTCTTCATTGCAGCCCTACTGGAAAGGGATAATTCCAGCCACGACTACAGAATCTGATACCCGAGGGTAATTCTTAGTCAACTTGTATTTTCATTGTAATCCGATTGTAAGCCGTTTTCTTACAAATTATAGTGAAAATAAATGGTTTTGCCCCTGAGGGGGATTTTTCCTTAATTGCATGTGTTTGAATGTTCTTGCGTAGATTATCTATTTATTCAATCACATACTGCTGCATGTTTAGGGTTTGTTTGGATTAAAAGGGTTTTATATATAATTTGATCATTTGAACGCGAGCACACACGTTTCTCAGAGTCGACCGGGGGGAGATCACGCCTATCTCAGTCGGCCCCGGAGTCCTACCGACCCAAGATATAGAGGCTTCTAAATCCTCGCATTTGGACGCCCTCTCTCTACCTTATCCGGTTTTCCTATCACGCTTGTCTTCAATTATTATAATTTTAAATGAAAAAGAAATGGTGTCTCTAAGCACCGCAATACATGCAATGATAAAAATCCTAATACAAGCCTTCTAATAAAATGCAAAAAATGGTACTAAAATGCAAGAAAAAATAGGAAATAAAATAATAAGGGTATCAATCCACTTTCAAGGTTGTAAAGCAAAGGGAACAAAATTGTATTTCACTTTCTATTTCTTTTTTACTTTTTCTACTTTTTTTTTTGCCTTTTCAAATATTAAAACAAATGGTGAGGTGATGATTTTAAACTAAACTAACTTAAATGTGGGATAAAAACAACTAACTAGAAAGTGTGCTAGATAAGGACTAAGTAATAAAAGTGATATGAACTTAAATTTGAGAAATATTCAAGGAATGAAACTTCACCACCACAATATCAATTAAATGTGTTGATTATTCTAGTTTACTAATTTTCCAAATATTACTTTGTCTTATCAATTAATTCTCATCACTTGACAAAACAAACTAATATAAATTTAGTTAATCTAATTTTCATTCCCACAACTCAATTGAATAATTGATTTAGAAAAATTATATGAATCACTCGCTAGAGTAGATTCATATAATAAATCATAAATCCAACAAAGTTTTAATGTATGAGTAATATAAAATGTAATATACTCTAATTAGTGGGACATTCTATCTCTAGTTTGAATCCACAAATTAACAGTATATTAGATTTTAATTTTTTCTCAAGGATAGTTTACCATTTCTCACTGCATAAACTCAAGTAGGAATGAAAATAAAATTAACTAAATGAAACAAAGTAGAGTAGATTAATTCATACATTCAATTGAATATATGGGGCTTTATTTCACTCCTTGAATGGAGTGATTAGCCAACCATAGTCATAATTCACTTAATAACACTCTAATAAAATTTACTAAATGAAACTAAAAGGATGGAGAGAAGAAATTCAAACCAAAATGGGGGAGAAAAGAAATTGCACTTGCATTAAATCCGAGCTTCTCTCAATTGTGTACAAACACTAACAAAATTGAAGTACAATTTAATTCTCCTCTCTACAATATTTTTTTCTCTCTAATTTTCTCTATTTTTCTAGCCTAGTCTTTCTCTCTCTAGTCTTCTCTTCCTAGTCTTCCCTTTTGATAAAAGGATATCTCTTCCTTTAAATAGTAGGTGCCATGGAGCAAGGGTATTTTGGGAAGGTTTAATGGTGTAGGATAAAATGGGGAGAGGTTTTGGAATATAGGTAGGGGTAATTTAAGAATTAGAAGGGAGCATGTGGTTATGGTGAGGTCATGTGGGAAGGTGGGGGAAATGAGATAATGGTGATGAAAAACAGATTTGGTTTAGGAGGGTAATTTGGGTAAAGGTTAAAAGAGGTTAGTTGGGGTTATTATGGGAAAAAGGGAATAAAAGGATTTTTATTTTTTGTTTGGCTTTGGCAGATCGTGGCTTACATGGGAGAAATGGTGAAATGGGTTAATGGGTTTGTCATTTTGGTTTGAGATTTGGTTTGAAAAGGGTTGGAGATGGTTGAGATCGATTTGGCATTGGCCGGAGGGTGGCAGTCGGGCATTGGAGATGGCAATGCTTGATGGTCGGAGTGGAGGTGGATGTTGGTGTGGAGGTTCCGGGGTTCTGTTTGGCAGATGGCCAGAGCAGGGGTACCGGCGACGGGGTAGGGGGTTGTGTTCGGTTTGAGGTTTAGGTCGGGTCAGGTGGTGGATCGGGTCATGAAGGTGGCTAGACAGCTGGGGTCGTGCCGGAAAAGGTGGGTTTTGCATCGTCGGAATTTGCCTCCGGTTGGGCGGCTTCGCCGCCGGGGCTGCTCCGTTTGTTCTGCGCCGGATGGGAAACGACGGGGTTTGGAAATGGATGGTGATGGTGTTGGGTTGTGGATGTTAATGGGGTATGAGAGAGGAGAAAGGAGAGATAGTGGGTGTAAGGTTGAAGATGAGTGTAGGGGTGATAAGGTGTGTGGGAGTGTATAGTAATTAGATGAGGATGAGTGGGTTAGTTAGGTGTATGTGAGTGTAGGATAGGTAATGTAGAGAAGTAGGGTGTGTATAATTTGTACCCTATTAAAATAAGGAAAATAAAAATAACTAAAATCCTAAAAAAACTAAAATTAGTAAAAACTAAAATTAAAACTTTTAATCTATAAAGTAAAACTAAAATAAAAGAAAGAAAAGAAATAAAACTAAAAACCTAATAAAAATTAAAATTAAAAGATCTAAAAAGTAATATATAATA
This sequence comes from Sambucus nigra, assembly GCA_949130495.1. Taxonomy (NCBI): domain Eukaryota; kingdom Viridiplantae; phylum Streptophyta; class Magnoliopsida; order Dipsacales; family Adoxaceae; genus Sambucus; species Sambucus nigra. The sequence goes on along the minus strand of OX422208.1, from coordinate 406,501,573 downwards.
AAACTAAAAATAAACTCTTAAAAAGAAAATGTACAATCTAATAAAACTAATAAATAAATATAATCCTAAAAATTCCAATCCTAATAAAATAAGATAAAAACTAAGACTAAAAACTTAATAAAATCAAAATAAAATAAAATAGAAAAATAGAAAATAAAACCTAAAAATTCTAAATAAATCTAAAATAATCCTAAAATTAAAATGACTCAAACTAAAAATCTAAAAAATAATGAAATGGCACAAACTAACACACGGGTTTCGGAGTAGGTTTAGACTAGGATGAGCTAGGTTAGGGTCAGGGAATTTGGGTATTTAGATCCATAAAAAGCACATTTGCCTCGATATATAGCTTTTGACACTGCAAACGGACGTTTGACCTACAAGATAAACATTTAAGCACATAAGACCCATATTGCCGAGAATTAGCAACTAAAGTACGTCTATTCGGGGTATAAATTGTATAATTTTGGGTGCTTATCAGATATAACTATTGGAAATTCGTGTGTTTATTTACTCAAAAATATAAAATGTCTAATATACTCTCCCGGGATGTCAATTGGGACTAAAAATGCCCCGAGACCCAAACTAAATCTCCGGGTATGCTTTTCTAACTATCTCGACCCTTCCGGACACATTGGCGCACTCGAAAAGACCATACAGGAGACCTATAATTTATTGACTTTTAATAATAATAATTTATTCTTGACACGACACAGGGGCGCCCTGACTTAAATTTTCATAATTGCCATTTTATTCACTCGTGAAAATTTTAATAAAAACAATCTTATATATTACTTTACTCAATTAGTAATATTCAACAAATTCCCAATAATTACTAACTCTCGTCACGCTAGTAAACATTTTGAATAAACATCCGGATAAATATTAAATTAATATCTCAATTTAAATTTAATACATCCCCAAAAGCCATAAAAATACGGGGTATTACACCGTCGCAGAATCCACCTAGTCTTTCATGATCTGTCAGGCTACTCTCTCTCCCATATGCCAAGAATAACCAAACTCGTGTGCCAGCAACTGGCGCATCTGCGCATGCATTCCGGCCACCCTAGTGTCCTGGATAGCTATCCCCTAGGTATCGAAAGTCACCTACATTTTTCAAAAATTACGTCAATACTTACACAAACAAACAAAATACGAAAGAAAAGTATTCAAAAGAGAAAAGAAAAAATAACTCGGTCGCTCATTAGGACATTCAAGACCTGACGTACTGTCGACAAGGAGAGAGACTACTTCGACTTCTGGTTGGACTTGAACTACCATTACATCCGACGGAAGTTCCCCACTGACTCTTCACACAAATCGATCAATCAGGTATTGAACCCGATCACCTTGTAGACCCACATTTGCAAAAGGACAAGATTTAGCAATCTGAAAAAATCAAAAAGGAAATGCAAGAAAATACATAAAGGAAAAAATGCAAGACTTACCTCTAGAAGATACATGGCTCCAGTAAAAGTCTACCGGCAACATCGACTGAAAGCATCCAAAAAAGAATAAAGGGTCACCAAATTCAGTCTCCCCCCAGTCATAGAGAGGTATATTCTAAAACACCCTAAAAATGGTAAAAAAATCATAAGTGGATAACATCGCCGCTTGAGGGTACCAAAAACCCTCCCAAAAGAAGAACAATAAATAAACGAGCCATCTGCCTCACCTGGAGCACGTCAATCTCGTCAATCTTTGGACTCAGAAAAAATTATCTCAGAAAAGAAAGATGGATCAAGTCCCCCGATACTATCCGCCCCACATCACATAGTAGCATATCAACCGTCGCAAGTGTTACCCTCAATGACCGGTCCACCTCTATATGTGTGCCATTGCAGTCAATCCCCAGCAGCTGTTGGATATCAATGGGGATCATCATATCCCCAAATCCTAAGTTTATGGTGTGGGTAGTGTCCCACGACTTCTCCCCTAGTGCGCATAGAACAACCGTAGAGCATGGCGTCTCATCCAATGCAGATGCCAAACAAATAAAACAGAAGAAAATACCCAGTGCAGCGTTGCAGGAACATGATCCCACACAACCCTGAATCCCATCATCCATCGAGAATGGAAGCTCGTAGCAACAATCTCAGTTTGCCAAAACAAAAAGAAACCTTTTATCAAAATTTAAAGAAATAAGAGAATGTAAAAAGAAAAAGAATGCCAAAAGTCATTCGGTACTTATATAACCACTAAGGTTTATCACCCAAGATAACCGGTGGTGTGAAGGATCATGCATAAGAGTTCGATCGTCGACAACAGGCTCAAAAAAATCAAAAGCATTCTCGTTACCGAACACCAAGGGCACCCTATCCTGACACTTCAGGTTCTCCCAATAGTGACCAACCACGCCATATGGGTCTCGCTACTTAAGAAATTTGCCATTTTCAAGTCTTGAATGAGGAAGGAACGCATGAGCAGATTGCAAAGGATTGGAAAACTAGAAGGTGCAAAAAATGAAGAGAATTCCCCCTTTTTATAGAAATCTAAGAGGCATGCTGATCGGTAGTTCCCTGACACCCATCGATTGTCACTATCCATTACCCTTCCATAGGAAGTCCAAAAGACCATGCCACTATCGATTGGAAATTCCTCTTACTCTCCGATCGATAATATCCTTGAAATTTCATACCAAAAATCGCAAAAAATGCTTGAAAATTCAAAAAGATTCCTGACAAATTCCTAAAATTGCTAAATAAATATTGAAACATTTCTTCACCAAGAAAACCATTTTTCAAGCTCCCAAATTCCCTAGCCGGATTAATAACGCATTTTATCCCCAGCTTAAACCCTAAAAATCAGCACACCCGCATTCTCGAAAGTCCCGTACAACTGCCCAATTGAAATAAAATGCTTCCCCAACAAGGTTAGGTAATATCTTACCCATTTCCCCAGCAGGAATTATCGAATTAAAATTTCTCCCAGATAAATTCCAATTTCCCCAAGCAACTATAATCCTTAACCGGGCATCTCTCCCTAGCGGTGTCTTCAAGAAACACATTCCCCAGTAGATTCCCAAAATCCTCAGCAAAAATCAAAATGGTTCCCTAGCATAACTATGTAAATCCATCCAAATAATCCCCAGATTGATATCTCTACCCTAGTAGAGACTCAAAAGGGTAAATTTAAAATCCCCTAGGAAAGCTATACCCCACGTTACTGCTTAAGGTGCTCAGAATTAACCTCGACCCTCAGAATTGGTCGCTCCAACTTAAGGTCCTCAGAATTGACCTCGACCCTCAAAATTGGTCATACTACTTAAGGCCCTCGGAATTGGACTCGACCCTCAGAATTGGTCACCCTAACTTAAAGTCCTCAGAATTGACCCCGACTGGCAGAATTGGTTGCTCTCACTTAAGGTCCTCATAATTGACCTCGACCTTCAGAATTAGTCGCTCTAACTTAAGGCCCTCAAAATTGACATTGACCCTCAGACTTGGTCACCCCAACTTAAGGTCCTCATAATCGACGTAGAGGCTCAAAATTTCTCTCTCCCACTTAAGGTCCTCAGATTTGACCTCGACTCTTGGAATTAGTCGCTCCTACTTAAGGTCCTCAGAATTGACCTCGATCCTTAGAATTGGTTGCTCCCATTTAAGGTCCTCAGAATTGATCTCGACCCTCATTATTGGAGGCTCCTACTTAAGGTCCTCAGAATTGAACTCGACCCTCAAAATTGGTCACTCCAACTTAAGGCCCTCAGAATTGGTCACCCCAGCTTATGGTCCTCAGAATTAACCTCAGACTTCAGAATTGGTCGCTCCAACTTAAGGTCCTCTGAATTGACCTCGACCCTCATAAGTGGTGGATCTCACTTAAGGTCCTCAGAATTGACCTCTACACTCAGAATTGATCGCTCCAACTTAAGGTCCTCACAATTTACCTCGACCCACGGAATTGGTCGCCCTCTAATTAAAGTCCCTATAATTGACCTCGACCCTCAAAATTGGTCGCTCTTACCTTAGGTCCTCAAAATTAACCTCGACCCTCTAAATCGATCATCCTCATCCCTTTAGGTCCTCAGAACCAATCTCTTTCCTAAACATCATGTGGTGTTTATTAGACGACCTTTACTTGTTCTAAGCTCACCAATCAAGGGGATATGTAGACACCACATTCTCGGACCCCCTAAGTCTCTCCTTAGGTCCCTAGCTCCTCCCCAATTAAACATAAATCCCAAGGTCATACTTTGAGAACCGATCTGAAGGCCATCAGGTGCTTTAGGGCCTCGTTTGACTCTAGTCAACTCCATCACCAGAGTGAAATCTCAATTAATCTTTGAAAGATATAAAACCCTTTTCCAGTGGTCCATACACTACACCAAATCTGCCCATTTGTCAAGGTCATTGACCTTGACAAATTCACCTTATCAAGGTCAATGACCGTGACATTTCGAGGCGAGACAACTTTTTTTGTCACGGTCGTGTCACGGTCATTGACCTTAACACAAAACTCGCGTTTTGTGTCACGGTCGTGTCGCGGTCAATGACCGTGACACGTTTGTCACGGTTTATAACCGTGACAAAGCCGTGACCCTTTTTAAAAAAATTGTCACGGTCATTGACCGTGACAAGTCCGTGACAAGATTTGTCAAGGACTTGTCACGGTCAATGACCGTGACAATTCTGGGCAGAATTTAAAAAAAATCTGCTGGGCAGTATGGCCACCGCCACTGCCCAGCAGTATATTTGTACCTGTTATAACAACGTTGTACCTGTTCCAAACATCATATATCCAACACAAACTAAAGATAATGCAAATATATATTCATGACAGTATAATCCAAATTTTCAAAGTAAAAATAATATACATGACGATATAATCCAAATATAATTAAAATGGACAAACTTAAAAATAATGTTACTACATGTCTTGGGTAAATGTGAGGAGGTGAGTAGGCCACACGACATACGAATTGACGCACCCACTAATATATGTCGTGCCGCATTGTTCGCGTAACCACAGTAGGGAGCTCTCCTTCCCGGGTATGACATGCGTGACGAGCACCCTGGACTCCATCCCTTGAAGCACACGTCCATGGACTATTCCACCCTCGATGATATCCGGGTCCCTCAACCCCCGCCCTATCCGCTGGCCATCAAATATGTCCAATATGAACACGCTCGGCCAACCAATCGTCGATAATGGTCTGTTGGAGGGCGCCAAATAGGGAAGCGGATCGTCGAAATACGAACGTGTCGGTGATGAAGCAGCGAGGTCCACATCCTCGTCATCCCGCACCTCCTCGTCCTCCCGCACCTCCTCCTCCACCGCCTTCTCCTTCCCTTTCCCTTTACCTTTCTCTTTACAGTCTCCACCCAACGTACGCTTCATGAATGCGTACATATCTTGGACCGTCGCCTCCAAACGGGACAGCTTCGCGTCGTGTGAATCCACCGTTCGAGCCAACCCGGTGTCGCTCGTCTCCAATCCGATGATCCTAGATTTGGCCACCCGCGAGCTCACTCCCCTTGTCCTCCCCTTGCGATTAGAGCCAAGCACTTGGCTGAGTGCGTCTGTGGACAAAGATGCCTTGTCGGCATCAGACTGCGACTCATGCACTTCCTTAAGCTTTGCCTGAAACGACAAAAAGCACATGATTAGTAAAATAAGTAAACTAAAAAATTATAACGTAATTAATAATAATTAAACTTTCGGATTACTTACAATCGTGGCCGCGACGCTCGGGGACACCTCCTTGTCCTTCCCCTTCTTCGTCCGAAGAGCCACATAAGTATCGAGCCTATGTGGCTTACCCCCTGGCCCACTCCCTACCCCCTGAAATAAAATAAAGTAAAGTAAAATTAGTATCGGCCCCACAAAGTAAAATAATATCCAATAAGATATTTTTGTAGTTATAGATAAATTAAATATTACCTTCATCCTATGCTCCACCTCAGCGTAAGAGGTCCGGCCGGAGTAGTGCACGTCCGTCTTTTTAGCCCGATTTTCCCTCCCCGATTGGCGAGATGCCAATTGTCGATCCTCGATCTCATTGTCAATGAACTTTTGCCATTGTGCCAATGAGATCGGCTCCTTGGGCGGGACGGATCCGCGCCATTGTAAAATGGTCTCTCGTGTTTTTCCAAAGTACCGTGTCCGCATATTTTTTTTCCACGTCTTGTGTTGCTCCCTCAACTGCTCCAAGACGGAATCGCGTAGCTTTGGATCCAAGTTGAATTGTTCCTGTCCAACAAATACAATGTTAGTTGCGAATAAATATAAATATAAATATAAATATAAATATAAATATAAATATAAATACAAATATAAATATAAATATAAATATAAATTGAAATTGAAATTGAAATATTCATATAAATATTACCTGTAGTGCCGCCCAAACAGCTAACTTGAGCTCATACGGCACCTCCTTCCAACTCATAAACCCCGGGCCGATGACCGTCTTTAGCAGCTCGAGGGATCTCGCTAAAAGCTCCGACTTGTTTTCGACGGTAATCCCAAATTTTTCATATTTGGGGAGCCTAGGGGCGGAGGAGCCCTCGTCGCCTCCGCTACCACCGAACCCAGACGACGACATCATCATAAACAGCATCATCATCTTCGCCCTAACATCTGAAGGAGACATTTTTGCTGTAAAAAAAATGTTTCGTCTATATTATAACGTATGTGTAAGTTCCGTCAATACCACCCCCGCCACACGCACACACACACACACACACACACACCACCCCTACCCACTCCACCCCACCCCCACCCCCGCCACACGCACACACACATATTTTGAATGAAAATATCAATTATTTATAAAATTGATGTCTACTTTTAGTGTTGTGTATATATGTTAGTCTACTTCTGCTTTTTTTTTTTAAAATAATCAATTAACCAAATTTCATAATAGTGAATTGATAGTATGATTTTAATATGTCCTCTTTCTTGTTTAGTGTCTCGTGAATTGATAGTATGATTTTAAAAATAGAATACAAAACTAGGTGAGATTTTAGAATTACACGTCGAAATAATACATGTTGTATAATAATAATACAAGTGCATGCTTTGCAATCAAAGGTATTTATCTTTAGGGGTTTGTAAATTTAGGATTTATTGTAATATGTATTTTGAAAATAGGACAACAAACATTTTATTTATGATTTTAGTCCCTATTTTTGAATAAAACCGCTGGTGCGGACCCATATTCATAAAACGTTAACCAATCATAACATGCCACGTGTCCCTTTAATTTGAAAATAGGGACTAAAAATGGAAACAAAATGTTTGTTGTCCTATATCCATAATCAATATTATTTTAAGTCCTAAAATTACATAATCTATTATCTTTATAATGATAAAATTATCTTAAAATGATTGGTAGGGAATGTCTATGAGGTGGATGATAATTTATTTGATATTTTATTTTATTTCTTTTGGTTAGGTTATTAAGACTTTATTTCAATTGATATCTTAGTAATTATTATTTAATATTTATTTTGAGCAATTATCTTATAGTAGGATTATTATCCTAGAAACAATTCTATCAATTCAAATAAATTGATATCAATTCAAATACATGTCTTGGATATCAATTCCCACCCCACCCCACCCCTCCACCACCCCCTCCCCCACCACACACCACCACACACACACACACCCCACCCCACCCCACCCCACCCCCTGCCCCCCTCCACCACCACCACCACACACACACACACACCCCACCCCTAACCACCCCCTGCCCCACCCCTCCACCACCCCCCCTCCACCACCACCACCACACACACACACACACACACACCACACCACCCCACCCCCTCCCCCACCACACACCACCACACACACACACACACCCCACCCCTAAGCACCCCCCACCCCACCCCTCCACCACCCCCTCTCCACCACCACCACCACACACACACACACACACCCCACCCCACCCCACCCCACCCCCTCCCCCACCACACACACACACACACCCCACCCCTAACCACCCCCTGCCCCACCCCTCCACCACCCCCTCCCCCACCACACACCACCACACACACACACACACACACCCCACCCCACCCCACCCCCTCCCCCACCCTGCCCCACCCCGCCCCACCCCCTGCCCCCCTCCACCACCCCCTCCCCCACCCTGCCCCACCCCGCCCCACCCCCTGCCCCCCTGCCCCCCTCCACGCACACACATACACACATATATATATATATACACATACACACAAATATACACACAAATATATATATAAATGAGAGAGAGAGAGAGAGAGAGAAAATGGACCTGAAAGTAGAGAGAGAGAGAGAGCAGCGTCGAGAGAGAGAGAGAGAGAGAGAGAAATGGAGGGAACGGCGCGGGAGGGAAAAAAGTAGGGTTTTTGCTGGAAAAGTTGTCACGGTCGTGTCAAGGTCATTGACCGTGACAAGAATTGTCACGGTCTATGACCGTGACTAGACCGTGACAACTTTAATTGTCACGGGCTTGTCACGGTCATTGACCGTGACAATTCGTTGTCACGGTCGTGTCAAGGTCAATGACCGTGACATAAAACGCGTATTTTTTTGTCACGGTCAATGACCTTGACAAGGCTGGCCAGCTGAAAGGTGACAATTTGCCCATTTTGGTGTAGTGATACTGTGTACAAATCAGTATAATTATTCAGACAAACAAATCATTTAACTATCGAAAACTGATTTGGAGGCCATCGGGCGCTCTCGAGCCCCGATTTGACCCCAATAACTTCATCGTTAAAGAGAAAGGTCAATGAATATTCGAAGGGAACTGAAACCCCTTACCAACGGTCATCCCCATCCATAAAATGGCATAACCATTCGGATGAACGATCCATTCCCCCCTAAACTAATGTAAAGTCCACCAAGCTCTTTCGGGCTCCGTTTGACCAAATTTAACTCTTCAACTAAAATGAGACTGAATGAATATTTAAAGGTCACTGAATAGACTTTCCAACGGTCCACTCCGTGTAGAAAGGATCCTTACGGTAGGGATGAACGATCCATTTTACTTTGAAAGGTCACAAGGCACTTTCGGGCCCGATTTGACCAAAGTCAACTCTTCGAACTGAGTGATGCTCTTTAGAACATTGAATTTCCTTGCATAACCTTTCCAACGGTCTATCCCATGCGTGATTAAGACTTACGATTTGGATGAACGATATATTACCATCTGACGATCTCCTGTCCAAAGAACTAATGGGTGCTTCTGAGCCCACCCATTTGACCCCAAGTAAACTCTCGAAACCGGGAGCGGCCCAAAATATTCTCAAAGGTCCCTGAATTATCTTTTTAATGGTATGCACAGATCATGATTTGGACTTATGAATTGCGTTCAACGACTATTTTAAAAAAAAAAATCTACACGAGACTGTGGGTCCATTTCCCTGCCTATCGACAGTGTGTCTAAGGTCATCTGCCGATTGGTAGGGCAAGGGCTATGCCGATCAACAGTCCCCCTACCCTATATAAAGTGATCATGAGCTCACTTCCAAGATACCACATAAAACATCAACTTCAATGATCTGAACAATATTCTTCTTGACTCAGTGAGGTTTCCTTGTTTGAAACCTTTCCCCACCTTTCATTCCCATCACCTTCATACTCAATTTAGCAAAAACCATCCAACATTCTTCATTCAATTTCAAGGAAGCTCGTCAATAATCAAGATCAATCTCCAAGTCTCCAAAGAAAGTCTAAACACTCTCCTCTATTTCTAAATTCCTTTTTTGTCTCGCATTAGTTATATAAATTCTTAATTTAGCTTTTCATCAAATACATTAATACCTCACCCTTTATTAGTTATATTGCAAATTGTTTATTTTCTATAAAAAAGGCCAAAACAAGAAAAGGAGGGTTACACATATAAATTTCGACGGGATTCTTCGTCACATTTTTTCAAAACTAAAATTATCTTTTCTACACACACACACACATATATAATAAACTCCCATTTGAATATATGGGATAAACCCCACCCTTTTGCCGCATGCGAACTACGTGGACTTTGATGCCTTTATAGGCTACGTAGGCGTCTCGGGCAAAAACTCGAGACTCGAGTCCTATTTTCTATTTTCATCTTTTTTCTATTTTATCCATATAGTATTCATATATATAATACTTGTCATTCATATTTTTGTCTTATCTAACATATATTATCATTTCATCATATTAATCAATATCTCGATAAGTGCACACATCATATTTTTCTAGTTATTATTTTAGGATCATTCCTATAGATGATCTCACTCCATCCTTTTAGTGATTCAAGTCGAGCGATTCCGATCTCCACTAATATATACACGAAAACACACTTCACGGAGAAATTGAGGAAAATAGAAACATAAGCCCATGAGAGACCGAAAGGGCGGGATGAGTGCTTAATACCTTCCAATTCCATATCTTAGCCCTTGAACCTCTAAATCATTGGTTTATCAAGCATTAGTTTGTCTCTGATGCCGCTCTCTCGAGGTGTCGAAATGTTCTTTTTCCTGTTTTGTGCAAAATAGGCTGGCGACTCTACCTCTTTACATCACTCCAAAACCGACGACGATCGAAGTATCCCTGATGTAGCGAGGGGCACGAGACCTCTATCCTCACTTCTTATACCCCTAAAATGCCGGGGGAGAGGGGGAAGAATCTCGGGGATGGCCATAGAGGGATTATTTGTGAATATTATATTAGATTTCAGTAAAAACCAAGGTTCTAAAAAACGCGAGGCGTGATCGAGGCGTGGAGGCCAAGCCTTAAGCCTTGGAAGCCTAGGCGGGCCTTGGCGTAAAAAGGCATGAAAAGGCGTTTAGGTCTGTTTAATATATTTTAATATTTTTTAACCATAACAAGGCTATTAAAATACTAAACTTGTACATATCCTAAAAATATGTCTGAGTATTTGCAAATAAAAATACTATTTGATTATTTTGGATGAGATAATGGTCTGGTTTGTAAAAAATCTTTAAAAGGCGATATCATTTTACTAAAGCATTGTTGTTTTTAAAGAAAAAGTACGCCTTAAGGGTTTTACCAAGCATAAGGCGTCAAAATCTTAAGGCGGGGCGTTTCTCCCAAGCCTCAAGCCTAGGCGAGTTTTTTAGAACAGTGGTAAAAACAATTTATTTTTGTTTGAAATTGAATTAAACATTTAAATTTAAATATAAATAGTTTTTGGAAATTTTATAATGGTTTTACTATGTAAAGTATACCATTTTTTAATTAAAGGGCAATATGGTAATATGCATTAGCTTAGGATGTGATCTAGGATTTGAAAGATAGGATATAAAAGGAATATTATGGCTAATTATAAGGAAAGGAAGATGAAAAAGGAGGCCAAAAATGAAATTTAAAGAGGCAAAAATGAGAGGAATAGAAAGAGTTAGTTTAGAGTGTTTTAGATCTTCTTTTTAAGTGCTTTCGGAAATGATTTGAGAAAAACTCAAAACACATACTTGACCCAATTTTTCGTGTAGAATCCAAATCTGAAGTCAAATTGGCGATTCTAATAGTTTTTAAAATAATTTTTCTGAGTTTTTAAAACAGACCTACAAATGTGGATTTTGACTCTCTTGACGCAGTTTCGTTCTTCCATTATTAATTTATTGTGCTAAACACATTCAAATTTGATTATATAGTTATATACATGTTGTGTGATGAATTTATATGTATTACTAGGATACAACTCACGCGATGCGCGTGCGTTTAATAGTTTTAAAATATCATGTGCATTTGGATTTATAAAACACATGGTTGCGTCAGCGGGCATTTTGAATACGTTATCGAGCACTATTATCATGTTTAATGGAGAAAAGAAGATGTTATATGCTAATATTTAATAATCAGAAATGGGTTTGCAATTATTATTTTTTTGTTGTTTATAAAATCAAACGGTTGTAGCACTGAACAACCAAAAGTAACATTAATAATACTATTATTAAATAACATAACATATAAACTTCTTTTCACATATTTTATCAAATGGTTATTATATGCTTTCAAAATCACACACATATCTTATTCGTCTTCTTGACTAAAATATCTATTAAGAGAAAGTTGGCTAGTCAAAATCTATTACATCCTTGTGAGGGTAAAGTTTGTTGGCTTCAATTATATTTTTTATTTCTACCGCTATGATATTCTCCCTCCCTCCATATAATATAACATCATCATTGGAAAGAAATTATTGGATAAATTAGAATGAAAAGGAAATCATTAATCTAAAGCAACATTTATTATTTAAATTTGTAAATTCTTTTAACAACGGATCCATCTACCTATTAACCCATTCAATTAGTTGCATAAATCAAATAAAAGGAAATACATATTTGTGGAATTGAGTTTCCATTTTGGGGAAATAAAAAAAAGATTTAAATCAATAAACATGGAATATGTAATTAAGATTTTTTGTAAGGGATAATAACCTTACTGTTAATTATGGGAAATCACGCATAAGTCCCAAAAATCAATAAAATAAAAACATAATGAAACCCAAAAATAGTAATAATCCAATTTCAACCAACATTAAGATTTAGAAAAAGTAAAAAAAAAAACTGAAACTAACTTAATATAAACATATTTTCATTTTCTAGTAACCCCAATATTAAGGATGGAAATAAATCCGCAACTATAATTACTTATTTCAAACCTAATTTTACTCTATATAAGACCATTCTTCAGACGGGTTATTCATAGATTTTACTTTTTTGTTTCAATAAAACTCTCTTATTCACTTAGGTAAGCTGGAGTGTAATTGGGACCAATCAATTTCATTACAACACAAGTTAATACAACATGAGGTATATATGGGACTAGTCATTTAATTACTCCTTAGTTAAAGCTAAAATTTAAATACTGATCCAAATCAGTTCTACCTTTTTTTGTTATTGAAATACAAATACTTTTATACTTGTTGTTCCATATATGTGGGCCCATTTAATTGATAAAAACTCATCATTTCACTCTCATATATCGTCTTTATTGATAATTTTCTTTTTCATGATGTTTAAACTTTAGTTCTAACATTGTCTCTCTTATAATGGTTTATTATGCCACCATTGCTGGAAATGAAAACTTTATTTATGAATGTGGGATGAAGTAACATATATATATATATATATATATATATAGAGAGAGAGAGATATAAGTGTGTATGAAGGAAAAGAACCAAGGTAGATAGAGAAACACATGACAATCTACGATGACCATTAGGTGAGGACTCCAACATTACCTAAAGTGAGACCCAATTCTTTTCTCTCTGTAGATTTCTCCTCTAGTAATCTCCATCTCCTACTTCTTCTAATAAAACAAATCCATACATATCTATACTTAATAAAATATAGGTAATGTCTTATATAAGTACATATCAGACACTATATAACGCATACAAACACAAAATAAGTCGTATACATAACATCTAACATATAGTCACATGCCCACACAAACACAAATATTCATAGGGGGGAACGGGGGAAGAGTGTATCTGAACATGATGAATGGATTCCGAGAGACCGAATATCTGAATAGAATGATGATAGTTTTTATTTTATGGCAGACTGTGTGTGGGTAATGAAAAGTACGAATACACAATCCTTATATATACATGTTGAGTTGAGGAAAGGAGAAGCGGAAGGGGCGTATGAGGCATCATTAATTTCAATTCCTGTAAGGACACAAATTTTCAATTGAGTCCTTTGTAGTTTTGGCTCAATTCCGGACAAAAACATTTGAGTCATAGGATAGAGTTCAAGTTTATCCATTCAAGCCTATGAAGTGTTTGTTGAAGACGTAACGGCCAAGATATTAAAGCTTCATCAAATGTCGTGTGTGTTGTGCCTCGTTTCTACGTCATCAACATGGTTCCATTGCTCCTAAGGTATGAATGCATTTTAATATATATATATATATATATAGGAGCTTGGAACATTATTTATTTGGTGTATGTTAGAAATTTATTTTGGGTGTTAGAATTTTTTGTTAAACTTTTTTTGAATTCATAGTTCTAAATATTTTGTTCTCCGACACCTTTCTGTAGAAAAATCATATCAAATCCAAAAAAAATCAGAAAAATACGAAACTGGCGACCACGCGTTCGTATCAAAATTATCTAGAAACGTGGTCTGAGATCTCGTTAGATAGGTTGTTCGAACGACTTCTCGTTCAAACAAGATTTTTTTTTTCATTCTGTCTCTTCATTAGAAGTCTCGTTCGAACGATATTTCTAACGGAAAAAATAGCGGGAACAATTTTAAGCCAATTTTTTTCCACTTTTTCACTACTTCGCCCCACTTCCTTTTTGACATACTTCTTAAGTGCGGGAACTAACTTTTTGAAGACAACTTTTTCACATTCTAAGAATCTATTGAGAGCAAAACTTTTAAGAAAAAGTTTCATGTTTTGTGTCTGATTTTTATGGATTAAATTCACCCAAAAAATAAATACACACCCATTTGTTTAGTTTATTCCAAGTACTTATTGATATATCATTTTTTGGAGAGTTTTGGCACCTGGTTTTCTCTACACCAACAAGAAGAGAGTTTGGGTTCTTCTCTACCCCAAAAAGGAGAAAAGTTTATTGCGGTGTTCTCACTCGAAGAAAGGCTTCACGTGCGGATTGACGGTGACCATAGCCCCATCGGCGGAGTCCGATACTGTGGAGGAGTCCACGGTTATTCACTAGGCGGAGGTTGAAGACTGAAGGAGCTCGTCAAGGCTTGGACGGACTCGAGTCAGTTTGTGTAAGTCCTCTTGTGTCGAGTCTTTGTAAAAACTACCATACTTACTGAATTCGTGGCTAGGGCCGTCCGAGGTTTTTCTCATTTGGGTTTTCCTCATACATCGGCGCATCGTGTGATATTGTTTAATTTTATCTTGCTATATCACCTAGATGCATGCTTAGGACTAAAAAATAAAATTAGTTCAAAATCACAATCTATTTAATTTGGTGCAAATTTAATGTTTGGGTATTTTCAATTTAATTCAAGTACAAAATTACTTTATCTAGATAACATGCAAGTTTAACTTGAATTGGATTAATGTGTGTTTAAGTCGAAATGAAAATTGTGTGTGTAGTTTTAATTTCACTTTTAGTTTAGTTTTATTTTCTTTAATAAGTTAGGTTGGTCTCTTTAAGAAAAGAAAATTTTAAATAACTTTTGGAAAATTAAAATTTGAACCATTTCATTATATTTGAATTTAAAAATTGGGGGCTTTCGCACTTTCAAATTGGTAAGAGAGCCAAAAACGATAAATTACTTCGTTAAGATCCTTTAAATATTTTTGGTTAAACTCGAATTTTCTCCATTTTCTAAATTTTCTATTTTCGATGGTTCTAACTACGCGTATTGGAAAGCGCGAATGAAATCGGCACTAAAATCTATCGACGAGAGATTTTAGTTGTCTGTCGTTAACAGGTGGTCCCCACCTACACATTTAGTAGACAATGAACATGTTCCCAAACTCGCCAATAGATGGAGTGAGAATGAATCTAAACTTTCAAATTTTAATTCCCGTGGTTTAACTCATGAAGGAACTAGTGTCGTTAAATCTTCGAAACTCGAAAACCTCACCACTCAATTTAAAACCATCAAAATGAATGATAAAGAAACTTTTAATGAATTTCATGCTAGACTTTTCGATATTGTTAATTCATCTTTTAATTTGTGAGATAAAATACCCGACAATCGAATAGTAAAGAAAATTTTAAGGTCCCTACCCGATAGATTTATTCCAAAAGTGGCCGTTTTAAATTCTTTATCAACTTTAGCCTCTACGAAATTAGAAGAGCTCGTAGGTGACTTACAAACCTATGAACTCGACATGTTTCCCTCTAAAACCGAAAAGAAAATTGAAAAGGGCATTGCTTTAAAAGCCCGAAAAGAGGAGAAACAAGTTGTAGAGAGCGAGAGTGATAGTGACTAGAAATATATGGCCTTGTTTGCTAGAAAGTTTCAAAAATTTCTTAAATTGAACAAAGATAAATTTAAAAATGATTTTAAGAAATTTGAAAAATCTACGCATGACAAAGCCGAGAAGATCCCTAAAACTATTAATGAAAATTTAAATAGGGACGAGTCAAATAGGTGTTTTGGTTGTGAAGGGTATGGCCATAGGGCTTTTGAGTGCTCCACTAAACTAAGGAGAGAGGGTAAGCAACCAAAGTCTTTTAATGCAACCCTTAGTGATAGTGATAATGAAGAGCATCCTCTAAGACCTAAATTGTGGCTTTTATGGCTACTCATGTGAGTGATAGTGAGCATTCTTCTATTGATGAAATTTTAACACATGAAACTTCCATGGTCAAAGTTTATGATTCCCTTGTTTTTTATGGTAGTGAGAGTGGAGAAGAAAAATAAAGTGAAAGTGAAGAAGAGGTTGATGTGAGTGAACTTCAAAATGCTTTTCAAGAACTTTATAAAGAATTTATTAAATTAAAAAGAGCTAATTTGAAGTTAGAAGCGAGTCTAAGAGAGTGTGTCAAGGTCGTTGATGATAGTGCGTTAGTGAAAGACCTTAGGACACGAGAGAGAACTCTTCGAGAGAAGCTTGGATATATAGAAGGCGAGAGAGATAGCCTTAGGGGTTTAATGGAATCCTTGAAAAAGGAACCTCTTCCATTGAAGAGCGAAATGTTTTATTAGAGTCTAACATTTTAGAATTGCAAAATAAATTAAAAGACTCTAATAATGTCAAATTTGATTTGGAGTGTCGTTCGGAAAAATGAGATAAAATATTAGGAACGGTCCAAATTAAAAATGACACTTGTGGTTTAGGCTTCAATACTTGTAATGAATTTACTCATAACGCCAAAACCAATGTTTTAGGAGACTCTACTAGGAAAATCTTTAGAGATCACTCCTTAGGTAAATCTTTTCGACATGTTTTTACTTGTACACATTGTCGTCGAAAAGGTCATATTAGAAAATTTTGTTTTGATCTTAAACGTAATCCTTGAAAATCCCAACATAAAGCAACCAAGGTAGTTAAAATTCCTACACCCCAAGATAGTCATTCTTCATTAATGTGGGTTAGGAAATTCGACTTGGTTGCCTTGCAAAATGGGGTTTTTGATTCTCATTTACTTTCACCTACTTCCTCCCTTGCTAAATATAAAGGATGATTGTGTTAGTGTTTGCATACTTTAGCTTTTGTACTTCATGCTATATTCACATGCTAAATGTACGCTTGTTTAATCATTTTCTAGTCTATGCTCCATGCTTATCACATGCTAGAATTATGATTTTTGTTTATCTTTTTTATTATATTTCCTTCATTTTGTTTGCATTAAATAAAAAATACAAAAAGATTTTTGTTTATCATTTGGATTTTATCTCTTGGTAATTTAAGCTTAATGAAAAATTCAAATGATTTTTGTTTGTCTTTTGAGTATATATTTTTTTTATTTTTGGTTAAAATTTCAAAAGCTCAAAAAGATTTTATTTTGTGTGTATTTTAGTTTGACACACTTTATGTGGCATACACTTGTGTTTGAATCCCATCTTTTACGCTCTCATGTGACTAGAACTTTTGGTTTAGATTGTCAATCCTTATTATGTTCTTTACCATGCTTACATGGAGTAGTTGGATTTTGTGTTGATTAAATGGATTCTATTTTTATATGCCTCTATTCACACATGCACGAGCTCTTTTGAAATTTTAACTTTTTGTGAAGTGTTCTCCTACCAATCTTGTCCTCTACATATTTGTGACTTAGGAGAACTAGTGCATGTCAAAATCCGTTGCACGTGAGATTTGTGTGAAACATAAAAACATGATAAATACAAATGTGCATGGGAAAGGGCTCCGAACGGACTTAGTAATCCTTTGCGATTGTAAGCCACCATTTTTTAATGGACCTAAAATAAATACGTGGTTCAAAGGCCTAAAAAAAGAAAATATGGCATTAAAAAGAAAAATAATTTGCCAAGGCCTATGTTTGATTGATATATTCATTCAAATTTAATATAAATGCATATTGAGGGAGATTGGATGGTATATCAACGGTTTGCACAATGTCCGTTTATCCTAGTTGTGTATTTCATGTGATGACTCTATTGATTTGTAGAATCATCAATATGCTAGGCTTGTATGCATTGTGTATGTTTGTTCATTGAGTTCAATTTATATTGTCACATGAGGTTATATTCAAATGTGATGAAGTTTGCAATCAACTGAGAACTCCGTGAACATGTTTTAAGTGATTGGGTCTAAATTTAATCGTTACTAGTTCACACCCCAACACTTTCGTTTCCATATGACACATTTTTGTCATAAGAGTGTGAAAGACTCCTATTATATTTTGTGTGTGTCATTTGTGTGCTTATATCTATATATGTATACTTGAGTCTCTGATATATATTATGTATAAATATATTTGATATTTTTGTTTAGTCTTTGCTTTGATTTCTAGTCCATATATGCTTTAATTCATACTTGGTATCCATCTTATTGCATTCTTTGTTGATATCACATGCTTAATAATTTATATGTCATATTGGTATCATTTTATTGCATCCTAGTTGGTATCCCATGTTATTGTTTGGATTAGTTGAACTTTTGTTGCCCATATGCTTTAACGTTCTCATCACTATATGCACAATTACATGTTTTAGCTTGTTATCCCATTCTTTTATCCCTTGCTTAGTTTAGAGGGTGTATATGCTTTATTTGGGGGAGATAAGTTACTGTTTTGATTCTTTAGCCTTTGTCTATTCCTGAACAAAAAGGGGGAGAAATAATGATAGGGGGAGAAATGGTATCTAACCCTATTATTATCGTATCTTAGTTTTGGGGAGATTTATCTTGAGGGAGATGTCTTTCTAAGTAGGTCATTTATTTGATAAAGGGGAGAATTTTTAGGGGGAGTAATTATTTAATTGCATTTAATATTTTGATATTCCCTATGCGTTTGATAGTTTGCTTAAGTGTGCAGGAATACTTCAAAAGGGCAACTTTCAACATCGGCAAAGATATTAATCATTGGGTTGTTTGAGTCAAGCATTGTATTTTTATTTTGGGTGGGACATTGTTTTTGAGTCTAGTGAGCTTGACGGCACTTTAGGATTTTGTTTAGTTTTTACCCCGGAATAGCCAAAGGGGGAGATTTGTAAGGACACAAATTTCTAATTGAGTCCTTTGTAGTTTTGGCTCAATTCCGGACAAAAACATTTGAGTCATAGGATAGAGTTCAAGTTTATCCATTCAAGCCTATGACGTGTTTGTTGAGGACGTAGCGGCCAAGATATTAAAGCTTCATCAAATGCCATGTTTGTTGTGCCTCGTTTCTACATCATTAACATGGTTCCATTGCTCCTAAGGTATGAATGCATTTTAATATATATATAGGTTCTTGGAACATTATTTATTGCGTGTATGTTAGAAATTTATATTGGGTGTTAGAATTTTTTGTTAAAATTTTTTTGAATTCATAGTTCTAAATATTTTGTTCTCGAACACCTTTCAGTAGAAAAATCATATCAAATCCAAAAAAAATCAGAAAAATACGAAGCTGGCGACCACGCGTTCGTATCGAAATTATCTAGAACCATGATCTGATATCTCGTTAGATAGGTCATTCAAACGACCTCGTTCGAACGACTTCTCGTTCAAACGCATTTTCAAATGAGATTTTTTTTTTCATTTTGTCTCTTCATTAGAAGTCTCGTTCGAACGATATTTCTAACGAAAAAACAGCGGGAACGGTTTTAAGCCAGTTTTTCCCACTTTTTCACTACTTCGCCCCACTTCCTTTTTGACACACTTATTAAGTGAGGGAACTAACTTTTTGAAGACAACTTTTTCGCATTCTAAGAATCTATTGAGAGCAAAACTTTTAAGAAAAATTTCCATGTTTTGTGTCTGATTTTTATGGATTAAATTCACCCAAAAAATAAATACACACCCATTTGTTTAGTTTATTCCAAGTACCTATTGATATATCATTTTTTGGAGAGTTTTGGCACCTGGTTTTCTTTACACTAACAAGAAGAGAGTTTGGGTTCTTCTCTACCCCAAAAAGGAGAAAAGTTTATTGCGGTGTTCTCACTCGAAGAAAAGCTTCGCGTGCGGATTGACGGTGACTATAGCCCCATAGGTGGAGTTCGAGACTTAGGAGGAGTCCACGGTTATTCACTAGGCGGAGGTTGAAGACTGAAGGAGCGCGTCAAGGCTTGGACGGACTCAAGTCAATTTGTGTAAGTCCTCTTGTGTCGAGTCTTTGTAAAAACTACCATACTTAGTGAATTCGTGGCTAGGGCCGTCCGAGGTTTTTCTCATTTGGGTTTTCCTCATACATCGGCGCGTCGTGTGATATTGTTTAATTTTATCTTGTTATATCACCTAGATGCATGTGAAGCACCTTATACTCTTGACTCACTTGAGTCTATATTGTACAGGTGTTCATCTAGTTTGGAAATAATGACAAAATTATGTCTAACCTAGAATCCAAAGAACCTCATAGCTTGCATTTCTATTTCATCTTTGATTGAAGGAACCTAGACCTAATTACCAACACTCACACACAGTAGAATGTATCATTTGCATGTCATATTGCATATTAGTGTGTGTACATATGTTGTGTGTGTTTAAATCCCCAATATTGTTTTTAAATCTTTTCTGGGATTTTTTAAAACATTTTAAAAATAAGGTTTTATTAATAAAACTTGGTTTTAAAAAGTTATGGGGTAAATCTGCTATTTTATAATGTTGGTTTAATTGTCTCAAAGTTGGTTTGGGTAGAAACCAAAAGCGTCAGAGACTTCAGGGTTTACTTTGTAATTATTTTAGACGCGCGTTTTATATCGTCTCATATGCCAACATGTGTTAGCTTCTGATTGGTGAGAAGTGTGTTTCCTTGCTGAGACAAATCGAGTGATCATTCTCATCCCTTGGATCGTTCTTATCAACGATCTTCATGTCTTCCTTCACAATCCCTGTGATCCCCTTTAAACCAATTAGGAGAGCTTTAACCACCGCATATTGTATGCCCTTGGATCTAAGTCAATAGAACTTGACTAAATCTGGACCCTTGGTTTCAATCCTTATTCTCGAACCTTCCCAGCCTCTTATAAAAAGGCTCCTACTCTCAGCCTTCGAGGAATTTTGCCATTTTCGTCATTTGAGAGAAAAGAAGAGAGAGTAGAGAGAGAAGAGAGAAACCATAAGAGAGAGAAAGAGTTAGAAACCCTAACCCTAACCCTAAATCGTCTACACAGTTCAAACCAAATATAAACCTTCAAACCTCTATACTTTACCAAACACAACCTTGAGTGTTTGAGTGTTTTAAAAGATGATTTGAGAGTTGGTTTGTTGCTATAACCTCTTCTTCTTTGGATCTTGTTTCCAACTTAATCATTTTCTTAGATCTGTTATTCTTGTATATAGAAATTTTTAGATCTGAGTTTTTCATGATATATTACACTTAGTTTGCATATTTGTTTCTCAGCTTGAGAAATATTTTGTTGATTCGTTTTCTGTAAATGTTTTTAACTTTGAAATCAACAAAAATGTTTTATGTTTCTAGTTCTCTTAAAACTAAACCTTTGATCTAGTTTGGAATCACACTTGGAGGTTTTCAATCTCGAAAATCTTTTCAAAACTCTGAGATTGATTAAGATCTTGACTGTCTTCTAAGCAAGATATCCGTGGATTCTGGGATTGATTTAAAGGTCAAAACAGGTTCAATGTTTTGTGAGAAGAGAGAAAAAGAAAAATCACAGCATATAGACTTATATGTAATTTGCTAGGACTGTATGTACTTAATAAGTGTGAGTGTGTGCATGCATGTGTTAGAGAGCACCTCCACAAACACTTTCACACTACAACACGAAAAGTGTTTGTAATAAGATCTTGAGAAAAAAGAGTCGATGTAAAGAGCTTGAACAAATTGGAGTTAACAAACTGAGAGGACAACATCAACAATTAGAACTGCAGAGAAGTTATAAGGACACCAGAGGGTACATTCCTAAACTTATATAGGTCTGAGTTGTATGCATGTTTGCTATATAGTTTATAACTGTTAAATTTGTTTATAGTGGATTTTTGTTTTACTCCATAGAGGGAGTCGTGGATGTTTCCTCAATTGGTGAGGTTTTACCACGTAAAAATCTTGTACTTAATCTTCCTACATCTTCTCATCTCATTCTTGGTTGCGATGGGTTTAAAAGATTGTTTTAAAACTGTTTAATAAACCTGTTATTCAAATCTTTAATAGATCTCGTACATACTATTTTGTTAAACACATCTTGTGTTCAAATAGTTTTATTTTTTCAAGAAAAGAGTTTCCTCAAAAAACAGCTCGGAGTTACTTAAATAGTTTATTTTTAATAAACGGCTTTAGTAACAGAATTTCAATTGGTATCAGAGCTTTGTAAACTTCTTTTAAAGAGATCCGGTGTTTCTGAAATTGTTTTCTAAAAATCAAATATGGACGAGAAAAATGAAAGATTTGGTAACTTGACCAGACCTCCTATCTTTGATGGAACCAATTTTGCTTAATGGAAAGTAAGGATGATTGCTTTCATTCAAGGAACTCTGGGAGATGATGTATGGGACATTGTTGAAAATGGTTACACTTTTCCTACAAAACCATCCACTGAAGGAAGTAATGAGAGGGTTAAGAAAGTTTTAAGTGAGTTCACACAAGAAGAGAAAAAAGTTTCTCGCAACAATAACAAAGAAAGAATGCTATATTTATGTCTATAAATGCACATGAGTTCAAAAGAATCTCATCCTGTACCACTTCTAAGAAAGCTTGGGACACTTTAGTTACTGCTCATGAAGGTGACACTAGAGTTAAGGTTGGTAAAACTCAAATGCTCATTCAACAGTATAATTCCCTAATTATGTCTGAGACTGAGTCATTTGATGACTTCTATATGAACCTGACTGATATTGTGACCAAACTGCATGCTAATGGGATAACTTATGATAGACAAGAAATTGTATCTAAAATTCTGAGATCATTACCACAGAAATTTGATAAAAAAAGATATGTTATTGAGGAAATGTGTGATATTAATCTCACTCCTGAACTACTCAGTAGTAAATTAAGAACTGTGGAAATGGAACTGGAATTTAAGAAACAATTAACCCAGTCCCATAGGAAACAAACTAGTTCCAATCTAAGCTTCTCTTCTAAATTGATTAAGCTTGTGTTTAATACTTCCAATGATGATTCTGATGAGGAATGCGATATAGAGAGTTTGGACAATCAGATAGCCTTAATGTCAAAACAGTTTAAGAAAATCATTAAATTTAGAAACAACATGGAAAATAAACAAGGCAAGTCCAATTATCCAACTCCTTTCAATCACAGACCTCATGAGAAAAGCCATGACAAAAATCACAAGGACTCTCACACTAGACCTATCAGAGACCTTAAGAAGACTGAATGCTATAGATGTGGTAAACTAGGACACATTGCACAAGACTGTAGAGTTAACTTGAACACTCAAAACAAACACACTAGAGCCAACATTTGCAAAACATGGGATGATTCAAGTGAATCTAAAAATGAGGAACCTGAGTCATCTGATGTTTTTGACCCTTGCATGTCTTTCTTTGACAAGATTATCTATAATGATGATATGCCTGTGTTTGTTAATGAGGATGATTATAGTAATTCTACTTCTGATGTTTCGAATACTGCTATTACTGGTTTAGATGCTTTGATTACTGAGAATATTGCTATTTGTTCCTCGGGGTGTGTGAGTCAAAGGGAAAGCGATAATGACGATGTCAATGGGTGTGTGAGTACAAAGAATGAAGCCCTAGGGGTCACTTCACACACTACACTTAGTGACTCGGACAATGAAGACCTCCCTGATATTCACACTGTCTATGCTAAAAATCTCAATAAAAGCACTAAACTATAAAAGATTGTGAAAGATCTCACTAAGAAGTTAGAAGATCTAAGCCTAATGGTTAAACTGCATGCTGAAGAGTATACAACCCAATGTCTAACTCATGAAAGTGAAATTAAAATATTTGATGAAAAACTCAGAAATTTAAATGAAACAAATGAAACTCTGGAGAAAAAAATACAAAGGGACATTGTTAGAATTGGAACAAACTAAAGAAAAGACAACAACTGTTTTCAAAAAATTTACTAAATTTGAAAACAGATCAAACTGTTTTGATGAATTTGTTACTGAATCAAAAACCAATTCTGATGATCGAACTGGAATAGGATTTTGCCCTAATTTGAAGACACAAACAAAACCTTTTGAAACTGTCAAGTTTGTGTCAGGAGGTAAAAGACCTATTGAAACTTGCCCAGACTTTCATTCTCTAAAAACTGAGTTTGACTCAAAACATCAAAATTTTAACATTGGGGAATCAAGTTGTTCTAAACATGAAAGTTCACCTAAGGCTAAATACGTTTGCCCCTTCATTAGGAAGAGTGAGTCTGCATTCAACACTGTCACGCCTAGGAATAGAGTTCAACCTCAAAACTTCTCAAAACCTTTGTTTAGAGACTTTCCTAAGGAGACCCCAATTTTGAGCAATCTTTACTGCTCCTATTGCGACATATACGGTCATTCTTTTTACGGTTGCTATGCTAGGAGATTAGTTAAACCTGTCTATAATCCTCATATCTATCAGAACTTTAACTATTCTAGAAGGAGCCGCAACAATTATATACTTCCTAGACAACCAGATAAAAACTCCAATTATAGAAAGAGAAAGACCAAACCTAAAAAAACATTTCCTAGAAGGATTTCCAAGCACTTTCCTAAACCAAATGCTCATGTTTTTCATAAAATTCAAAATCATGCGCAAAACATTTTTCAGCAAAAATCTAATGCTCGCAAATTTTATCAATTGAGAGCTAATAAGCGCAAAATGAAAACTAGAGCAATTTGGGTTAGAAAAGATGATCCGTTACCTCAGATGAAGTGTAACATAGTTATTACTGCTCTAAAAGCTGAACACACATCATCTGGTTGGTATTTAGACTCTGGATGTTCTAAGCACATGACTGGGGATGAAACTAAAGTTTTAAACAAAACCAGATTTGCTGGTGGTAAAGTTATTTTTGGTGATGGAGTTTCATCTCAAATCATAGGTAAAGGAACTCTCCAAGAAAATGGACTTCCTATTCTTGAAAATGTCCTTCTAGTTAAAGGTCTTAAGGCAAATCTACTTAGTATATCGCAATTTTGTGACTCAGATCATACTGTTACTTTTTCAAAGAACAATTGCAAAATTTTAAATGAAAAAGGTGAATGCATAATTACAGGATTCAAGACTCCTGACAATTGTTATACTGTCATGAACAAATCTGAAATTTGTAATGTTGCCAGAATGGATGACAACGAGATATGGCATAACAGAATGGGTCATATAAATTACAATAACCTTAGTAGACTGACCTCTCAAGAAATAGTTAGAGGAGTTCCTAAAATCAAACTCATTCCTAATATTGTCTGTGGTTCTTGTCAGGAAGGTAAAATTGTTAAGGCACCTCATAAGAAAGTTAATGATGTTCATACCTCTAATCCCTTGTAACTCATCCATATGGACCTAATGGGTCCCTCCCAAACTGTTAGTCTTTGTGGACACAGTTATATTTTAGTTATGGTTGATGACTTCACCAGATTTACTTGGGTAGCCTTTTTAAAACAAAAGTCTGACACTTTCCAAATTTTCTTAAAAATCCTTCTTCGGATTGAAAATGAAAAGGACACTCAAGTAAATAGAATCCGTAGTGATAGAGGTGGAGAATTCAAAGACACTGGTATTATTGAATACCGTGACTATAATGGTTACAAACATGAATTCAGTGCTCCTAAGACTCCTCAATAAAATGGAATTGCCGAAAGAAAAAATCGTACCCTTCAAGAGATGGCACGTGTTATGTTACATGCAAAGAATTTACCTAAGTATTTTTGGGTAGAATCTATTCTTACTGCCTGTCACATCATAAATACGGTATATCTTAGAAAGAATTCCAAACAAACCCCTTACGAACTTTGGTACAAGAAAAAGCCTAATCTTAAGTACCTTAGAACTTTTGGTAGCACTTGTTATGTATGCAAAGATAGGGAACTCTTATCCAAATTTGAGAGTAGGGGAGATAAAGCTATATTTTTAGGATACTCACCTAACAGTAGAGCCTATCGAGTGTATAATCTTCGCACTAAAACCTTGATGGAATCCATAAATGTAATTGTGAGTGACACTACTGTAGAGAGTAAGACTGGTGAATCAACTATTGAGGAAGAGCCTACAAACATTTTAGAAAATAACTCTTCTGAAATAGATGATTCATTACCAATTGAGACACCTGAAGTACCTAACTGCGTTTCTAAGGATCATCCCATAAATAACGTAGTTGGTAACCCTAGTGAGCCAGTGCGTACAAGATCCCAACTAAGAAACTATGCACATTATGCATGTTTTGTTTCCCTTGTGGAACCAAAGAATGTAAATGAGGCATTGAATGACTCTCACTGGATTTATGATATGCAGGAAGAACTTATTCAATTTGTCATTCATGATGTTTGGTATCTTGTTCCTCGTCCTGATCACAAAAAGGTTATTGGCACACGTTGGATTTTTAAAAATAAGACTGATGAAAGTGGGATAATCATTAGAAATAAAGATAGATTAGTTGCTCAAGGATACTCTCAAATTGAGGGAATAGATTTTAACGAGACCTTTGCTCCTGTTACTCGGTTAGAATCTGTTCATCTGCTCTTTGCTATAGCTTGCCACATGCATTTTACACTTTACCAAATGGATGTCAAACATGCATTCCTTAATGGAATATTTACTGAAGAGACCTATGTAGAACAACCTAAAGGGTTCATTGACCCTCAATATCCAAATCATGTATTTCGTCTTAAAAAAGGCTCTGTATGGCCTTAAACAAGCACCTACAGCTTGGTATGAACGTCTTTCCAGTTTCCTCTTAGATAAAGGTTTCAAAAGAGGTGGAAATGATCAAACTCTTTTTGTCAAAAATTTTGACAAACACATCATTATTGCTCAAGTTTATGTTGACGATATTATCTTTGGATAAACTTCTCCCTCGGAAGTAAAATCCTTCTCTGAAACTATGCATAAGGAATTTAAAATGTCCCTTATGGTGGAGTTACAATTCTTCTTAGGTCTTCAAGTCAAACAAAATTCAGAAGGATTATTTGTATCGCAATCTAAGTACGCTTTAGAGATAGTAACGAAATTTGGCCTCGAGAGTGCTAAAGATGCTAAAATGCCCATGAGTACTACGTTAAAACTTTCTAAAGATGAACATGGAAAATCCGTAGATCCTACTCTATATCGTAGTATGATAGGAACCTTACTATATCTTACTGCGTCGCGTCCTGATATTATGTATGCTATGTGTGTATGTGCTCGTTATTAAAATAACCCTAAAGAGAGCCATTTGAATGCTGTTAAACGTATCATTAAATATGTAAAAGGCACTCTGAATCTAGGACTTTGGTACACTAATGACACACCAAGCACTATAATTGGGTACACTGATGCTGACTGGGCTGGGTGTACTGATGATAGTAAAAGAACATCAGGAGCATGTTATTATATAGGTAATAACTTGGTAGGATGGATTAGTAAGAAACAAAACTGCACATCACTCTCGACAGCCGAATCTGAATACATAGCCCCTGGCAGCTGTTGTGCTCAATTACTGTGGCTTAAACAAATGCTAGGTGATTATGGTATTCAAGAAAACCAGTTGCATCTCTATTGTGATAATCAAAGTGCGATTAATATTTTTAAAAACCCTGTTCAACACTCGCGAACAAAGCACATAAAAATTAGACATCACTTTATACGCGAATTGGTTTAAACTAAGGAATTAGAAATCAATTATCTTCCTACTGATTTGCAACTCGCAGATATGTTCACCAAACCTCTAGATTATAATAGATTCATTTCCTTGCATAAATCTATTGGTATGGTTTGTGCTGAGTAATACATTTTTTGCTTATCCAAGTTTTTCCCTTTGTCCATTTGAGACAAAATGGGGGAAAATTTGAGTCTCTAATAATTCTTTACATATGCTAAACAACTTGATCCTAGTGATTCATTGCAGGTGTTTGTACAGCTTTTCTCAACAGATGTTATAGGGTATTCAATTGTAAATAGTTGAGTTATGTACTTTTGTTTTCTAGGATTTGGGTAGATAGAATCTTTACAGGAATAGGTTTTTCTTTTCTCTTGTCGCCCCACGAGTCCTAGTTGACTAAAAGGAGATTTTGTCTCATATTTCCAAAGGGGGAGATTGAAGCACCTTATACTCTTGACTCACTTGAGTCTATATTGTATAAGTGTTCATCTAGTTTGGAAATAGTGATGAAATTATGTCTAACCTAGAATCCAAAGAACCTCAGAGCTTGCATTTCTATTTCATCTTTGATTGAAGGGACCTAGACCTAATTACCAACACTCACACACAGTAGAATGTATCATTTTCATGTCATATTGCATATTAGTGTGTGTACATATGTTGTGTGTGTTTAAATCCCCAATATCGTTTTTAAATATTTTTTGGGATTTTTTAAAACATTTTAAAAATAAGGTTTTATTAATAAAACTTGGTTTTAAAAAGTTATGGGGTAAATCTGCTATTTTAGAATGTTGGTTTAATTGTCTCAAAGTTGGTTTGGGTAGAAACCAAAAGCGGCAGAGACTTCAGTGTTTACTTTGTAATTATTTTAGACGCGCGTTTTATATCGTCTCATATGCCAACATGTGTTAGCTTCTGATTGGTGAGAAGTGTGTTTCCTTGCTGAGACAAATCGAGTGATCATTCTCATCCCTTGGATCGTTCTTATCAACGTTCTGCATGTCTTCCTTCACAATCCCTATGATCCCCTTTGAACCAATCAGGAGAGCTTTAACCACCGCATATTGTATGCCCTTGGATATAAGTCAATCGAACTTGACTAAATCTGGACCCTTGGTTTCAATCCTTATTCTCGAACCTTCCCAGCCTCTTACAAAAAGGCTCCTACTCTCAGCCTTCGAGGACTTTTGCCATTTTCGTCATTTGAGAGAAAAGAAGAGAGAGTAGAGAGAGAAGAGAGAGTAGAGAGAGAAGAGAGAAACCAGAAGAGAGAGAAAGAGTTAGAAACCCTAACCCTAACCCTAAATCGTCTACACAGTTCAAACCAAATATAAACCTTCAAACCTCTATACTTTACCAAACACAACCTTGAGTGTTTGAGTGTTTTAAAATATGATTTGAGAGTTGGTTTGTTGCTGTAACCTCTTGTTCTTTGGATCTTGTTTCCAACTTAATAATTTTCTTAGATCTGTTATTCTTGTATATAGAAATTTTTAGATCTGAGTTTTTCATGATATATTACACTTAGTTTGCATATTTGTTTCTCAGCTTGAGAAATATTTTGTTGATTCGTTTTCTGTAAATGTTTTTAACTTTGAAATCAACAAACATGTTTTCTGTTTCTAGTTCTCTTAAAACTAAACCTTTGACCTAGTTTGGAATCACACTTGGAGGTTTTCAATCTCGAAAATCTTTTCAAAACTCTAAGATTGATTAAGATCTTGACTGTCTTCTAAGCAAGATATCCGTGGATTCTGGGATTGATTTAAAGGTCAAAACAGGTTCAATGTTTTGTGAGAAAAGAGAAAAAGAAAAATCACAGCATATAGACTTATATGTAATTTGCTAGGACTGTTTGTACGTGATAAGTGTGAGTGTGTGCATGCATGTGTTAGAGAGCACCTCCACAAACACTTTCACACTACAACACGAAAAGTGTTGGTAATAAGATCTTGAGAAAAAAGAGTCGACGTAAAGAGCTTGAACAAATTGGAGTTAACAAACTGAGAGGACAACATCAACAATTAGAACTACATAGAAGTTATAAGGACACCAGAGGGTACATTCCTAAACTTATATAGGTCTGAGTTGTATGCATGTTTGCTATATAGTTTGTAACTGTTAAATTTGTTTATAGTGGATTTTTGTTTTACTCCGTAGAGGGAGTCGTGGATGTTTCCTCAATTGGTGAGGTTTTACCACGTAAAAATCTTGTACTTAATCTTCCTACATCTTCTCATCTCATTCTTGGTTGCGATGGGTTTAAAAGCTTGTTTTAAAACTGTTTAATAAACCTGTTATTCAAATATTGAATAGATCTCGTACATACTGGTTTGTTAAAGACATCTTGTGTTCAAATAGTTTTGTTTTTTCAAGAAAAGAGTTTCCTCAAAAAACAGCTCGGAGTTACTTAAATAGTTTATTTTTAATAAACGGCTTTAGAAACAGAATTTCAGCATGCTTAGGACTAAAAGATAAAATTAGTTCAAAATCACAATCTATTTAATTTGGTGCAAATTTAAAGTTTGGGTATGTTCAATTTAATTCAAGTACAAAATTACTTTATCTAGATAACATGCAAGTTTAACTTGAATTGGATTAATGTGTGTTTAAGTCGAAATGAAAATTGTGTGTGTAGTTTTAATTTCACTTTTAGTTTAGTTTTATTTTTTTTTCATAAGTTGGTTTGTTCTCTTTAAGAAAAGAAAATTTTAAATAACTTTTGGAAAATTAAAATTTGAACCATTTCATTATATTTGAATTTAAAAATTGGGGGCTTTCGTACTTTCAATTCCCTTTATACGGAGATGAGAATCTTAAGGGTTGTAAGATGAATGAATATCACTACCTCATCGAAATGTAAAAAAAGAGTGAAGGAATTGATAGAGGCATTTGGTTTGAAAGAGGTAGGAGAAGGGTCGAATCATATTTTATTTGGGTTTTAAAGTTTTGTTGAGGTTTAATGTTTTATAGAAACGTGGACAACTTTAAACAAAAGGGACATTTAATATATGTAGAGCATTTTATAGTATTATACATATGTGCTTGTATACTATATCCGTTATTGCATGCATTTGTATATGTTACCTTCATGTCGTGTAGTTTAGGTAACGAAATTAGTTAATTTTACGAGCATGTTGGGTTATAGAAATTGGGTAAAAAACATGTACACTTGATTTATGGGAATTGAATCTGAATTTTTTTTTAATTGAGAGAATGATATTATGATGATTATTATTGAAGAATGTATAAGCATTCCTTAGCCAAACCACCTACTGGATGGGGTGTGCTATCGGCTACGATTTTATTTATTATCCGAAGGCTAGGTTATGGAACCCAATTGGCGATTATGCCAAGATTTTATAGAGGTTATGCCAAGATTTTATGGCAATGCTGCTAGGTTATGATGGTCGTGCACCGAAGTTATGCTATTTTTTTTATGGCCATTGGATTGTTTCGAGGATAATTGACAGGATAGTGGACGGTAGTCCATACCATACTGTGGGAAGTGAGGCAAGAATTTTGATATGGGGTCTTGGGTTATGTTGTGCCAGGGTGAGATTCTGGGTTATGATTAAATTATTGGAATTTTAATTTGAGTGTTCAAATTACATACACTCTTGTATATGATGCACGAACACACGAGTATGTGTAATTACACTTGGAGCATCTGTACGAATTACTGAGTTTCCAACTCACCTCCCTAGAGTTTCTTGTATTTCAAGTTTGATGCAAGATGATATTAATGACATATTTGGGATTGGGATCGTCATTAAAGGCTTTGGATATTTATTTTCAAAATTTAAATGTACCACTTTGTTTATTGAAATTGTTTTGTCAAAGGACATTTTAGATTTAATAAAATTGAGACATTCTATTCGTTTTATTTATGTATTTATGCTTCCGCAAATTTATGATCAATCTAAGTGGTATTGTTTTTATAAAATTCTCTAATATATCAATATTTTCTAGGAGCACCTCCCGGGGTATTAATTCTAATTCAATTTCAAAATTTATAAATCAGGATCACCTCTTTTCATAATTTAATTTCAGATTTATTTATCGAAAATGTATCTTTCATATTGGCTTCAATGCTCAGATTTCATAGGGTATAATCCTCAATCAAATTTTATAAAATCATTACCCCAAAATCCATTTTGACTTGTGAATCCCACCCAAAAATTCCTATTTATTTTTTACCAATTATGATATGAACTAAAACACAACATATAATATTAAAGCAAGCTAAACGGTTGCCTCAAACCGTAGAGAATTCTGAATTTTTTCCTTGAGATCCTCTATACACAATGATCCAAGCCCCATAATTATTAAATCTCCTCACGCAATGGTGTTCTTTAGTTTTCTCTTGAGTTCCCCCATCTTTATTTGTCTCTCTCTCTCAATCTTAGGTGATTTAGGATGGTTAATTGGTTGCCTTTGTCATCTAACACCCTTTTATCTTCTCTTAATATCGAAATTAAATTTAGTTATATTATTAAAAAGACCCGAATACCCTCGTATGGGTCCCGTGTAGCTTAAAAAGTCAATAAAACCTGATTACTACCCCCGGGTACCTAATACTAGATATCTCGACCCATCCCATATAATCCATGCACTCAAAATCACCATTCGAGTCACCTATTATAAATTTACCATCTTATTCCTAACCCGACCCATGCGCGTCCCAAATAAGATCTTATCAACTCGTCGCTTTTATCCCCTAGGACGTAATATAAAATAATACAACTTCATTTTCTTATCACACAAGTAAATATAATAACACATAAATATTAATCCAATATTCTCTAATTAATATTTATTCCATTCACTTTATTTTTAAAATAATTAAATTACGAGCACAAGTGTAATTTAAATATTTCCAAAAATATGGGGTGTTACATACTTCACCCCTTACAAATAAATTGAGAAAAGATGAGAAAATAAACAAATATTAATTAGTTAGATAAATATTAATATTTATGTGATTTGATATTTACTAGTGTGATAAAGTAAATAAAATAATGTCGAGCAATATTACGTCGTAGGTGCGTAGAAATGACGGGATTTGACGGTATCTCAACCAGGATACACATATCGGGTTGTATTAGGTTGAGATGGGATATTTATGATGGGTGACTCGGATAATGATTTTGGGTACGCGATTGATCCGAAAAGGTCTCAAATAGTCAAAATTAAGTACCAAAGGATAGCAATTGGGTTCCGAGGGCTTTTTAGACTAGTCAGACCCCGCATAGGGGTATACTGATCATTTTACATTAGAATTTTGACCTATTTTATGGATTAGACTTATAAAAGGAAAGGGTTGGTGATAGAAGATAGCCACCTTGTTATTCCAAGAGTCTAGGAGAGAAAGAAGAGAGAAAAGTGAAGGAAAATCAAAGGGTGATTGAGAGAAGGCAAGAGTTGGGATGATTTTGAAGATCTTTCTGGGCTAGAATTATCACACAACAAAGGCAATTCATATTCTACAACTTCAGACGCTACAATCCTATTAAGGCAAGTGAATTGGATTGTAGAGTCTGAATTGCCTTTGTTGTGTGATAATCCTAGCCCAAAAAGATCTCCAATATCCTCCCAACTCTTGCCTTCTCTTGATCACCCTTCGATTTTCCTTTAGCATAACAACGTGGATGTCTTATATCATCAACCCTTTACTTTTATAAGGCTAATACCAAAATTACGTCAAAATGCTAATGTAAAATGACTCGTATACCTCATGCGGTCCCCGACTAGTCTAAAAAGCCCCCTGAAACTAGTTTTTACGCCTGGGTACTTAATTCTGACTATTTCGATCCATTTTTGATTAACCGTGCACTCAAAATCATCATCTGAATCACCCATCATAAATATACCTTCTTAATCTAATACACCCCCACACGTGTGTCCTGGTTAAGATACCATCAAATCTTATCATTTTTATCCACCTATGACGTAATACCCTTTGACATTATATTATTTACCTTATCACACTAGGCCGATTGAATGTGTTATGTATCGCAAGGCCCATCAGAGATGCGGGAGTTGGGTAATTAGTTTCAGTAGCTCTTAGGTCAAGGATTCATTAGATAGACTACATCGTCGAGGGGTGCTCCAGTGTTGTTTGTGAAGAATAAATGCATTTCACTCTCATTGTGCATTGATTATCGAGAGTCGAACAATCGATGATTTATTAAGCCAGTTAAAAGGATCAGCATACTTCTCAAAGATAGACTAGAGATCGGGGTATCACCAATTGCGCATTTGGGAGAATGATGTCTCTAAAACTACATTTCTCGCATGGTATGGGTCATATGAGTTCAGGTTTATGTTGTTTGGGCTAACCAGTGATCCAACAGTATTCATGGATCTCATAACTAGGGTATTAAGATACTTCCTTAACCAGTTCATGATTGTGTTCATAAATGATATTTTGGTATATTCTCAGACTGAGCACGAGCATATAGAGCATTTGCGTATGGTTTTACAGATGTTAGAAGGCCATCAGTTGTACAACAAGTTCTCAAAGTGTGGATTTTGGCTATGTAAGGTGAATTCTGGGGTCATATTGTATCTGACAGAGGCATTTTAGTGGACCTAAGTAGGTTGTAGCGGTAAGGGAGTGGGGACCCATGACACAGATAGAGATTCGTAGTTTCTTAGGATTGGCAGGGTATTATTGCCATTTCATAAAGGTCTTTTCGAAGATTAGGGGTCTGTTACTGAATATAATTTGGAAGGGGTGCCATGTGTGTAGAATGATTATTGTCAGTTTGCTTTCGATGAGTTAAAGGAAAAGCTAACTTTAGTACCTGTTCTCACACTGCCTATGGTAAGAGTGGAGTACCTTGTATTTACTGATGCGTCCTTATAGGGACTTTGGGTGTTCTAGCAGGAGGATCGGGTTATAGATTATGCTTTTTATAGGATTAAGCCCCATGAGAGGAGCTACCCCATGCAAGACTTGGAGCTAGTTGTGGTAGTTTTTTCCTTACACATTTGGAGGAATTATCTCCTGAGGGAGAAATTTAATTTGTTCACGGATCATAAATCGTTGTAGTATCTGTTCACCCAGAAGGATTTTAACATGTAACAGTGTAGAGGGTTGGAATTAATGAAGGACTATCAGTTTGACATTTAATATCACCCTAGGAAGGCTAACATGTTGGCAGATACATTGAGTGGATGACCCACAGCAGAGTTAGTTATGGTCTTGAAAGCTAACTAGAGTGAGCTTCGCTAGGATGAAGCAATTTCTAGGGCATGTATGGCAGTGTTGACATAGGGGGAGGAGTCTTACTCGATCAGTTTCGAGGGAGGCTTACACTTCAATGGGAGACTTATAGTACTAGATGATGATGATTTAAGGCATGATGTTATGATCGGGTCCCACGGGTCAAGATTTATTGTATATCTCGATGGGGATAAGATGTATCAGGATATGCACAGACAATATTAGTGGGCAGGCATAAAGATGGACATATATGAGTTTTTCTCAAAGTGTCCCATATGTCAGTTAGTGAAGGTGGACCACGAGAGGACAACCGGGATGTTGCAGACATTAGAGATTCTAGTGTGAAAGTGGGAGAGTACATCGATGGACTTTATCATGGGTCTGCCGGCAGAGGGGTGATGATTCCATAAGGGTTGATATACCCGTTTATATCCTCGGCTTAGATGAGGATTGCCTCCACAACGGATGACCCTAAGAGGGGCCGACCTTTCACCAGACCCCAGCTGGCCTCCACCAGGCCCAGACGACCCTACGAGGGGCCGACCCCTCCAACAGGATCTAGCCGACCCTACGAGGGGACGACCCTCCACAAGGCTCCAGACGACCCTACGAGTGGCCGACCCTTCCCCAGGCTCCGGACGACCCTACGAGGGTACGACAGTACGAGGCCAGAATCAAGCCAGACTCACTACCGGGAGAAACTTTGCCCTCGGCCTCGTCTCATAGGCCGAGGGTGACATCATGACAGCGCGTGGTTCGGGACACGCGTGGAACAGTGCGCGTCAGACTCATATGACACGTGGCAGACCGTTATAACCGAATCACACCCTCACGTGAGGGAATATTATGTCATCATTTGGCATCTACAGGTGTCAACAGGGAATTGGTTAGATCATCATTCACATGCACCATGCTTACTTGGGGGGGGGGGGGGTACACTACACCCCCCAAGACCTATATATACTTGTCACCTACAACCCTACAAGGGATCGATCCATGAACAGTAGCCCTAGCTAAAACTCTGCTTGTACACACAGTAGAGAGAGAGAGAGAGGGTTATGTGCATTGTATCTAAGGCCATTAGTGCCCATACTTAGTGGATCACACACTCACAGTGGATGTAGGCCAAATTGGCTGAACCACTATACATCATTGTCTAAATTCCTCTTATACTCATCCCCTTCTATACACTCATATATCTCTATGGCTGCCATGGCTGCTACTGCTTGAGCTCACTAACACTTATCTGATGATGCTAAATCTTAGCATCATCAGTTTGGCACCGTCTGTGGGAACGAGAAGACATCTCTTCCTTTGTACAACTTGACCTCACTGGGCACTCTGGTGGTGAACCAACACTCCCCCCGAGAGGAGGTGTTTCACCATTGAAAGAGACCCACTAAGGTTCCCATGCTCACCAATATTTTCTTCAGTTCAACTTTTCATAGCTCAAGCACATGGCACCTGAGATGCCACCACCACCACTTCCCTCGGCGGATGAGGGGGGAAGACCCAGTTCCAGTCAGCCGCCGCCTCAGTCTGAGATGGCTGATGTGGCGGCAGCCCTAAAGTCTCTGGCAGCAAGCCAGCGGATGATGCAGGAGCAGTTCACAGCTCTAAGCCAGAACATAATAAGAGCACCAGGGGTTTCGCCTGAGATGATTACTCCAGCAGCAGCCCCAGGACAGCATGAGGCCAGGGGACCACCCCAGGCACCACGCAAAGACCTTCCACCCCCTCAGCGGCGTAGGGATGTTGCTGACCCCAGGCGTTTACGCCTGGGGAGGCAAGGAAACCCTTGCCCTGAAGACAGGTATGACGATCTGGAGGGGGAGGAGGCCCCAATAGAATGCTGGGAACCCTATGAGGTCTCCAACAATACTGTGCGACCCCTCCAGGACAGTAGAGGGAAGTGTGGGAGACCAAACCCTGATGATCGTCCAAGAGGCTCTGCTTTTGATCGCTTGAGCAGGGGATCGGCCTTTGAGAGGCTAGGCCCAGTAAATGACCTGCGAGAACAGTTGTCCAGGCCAAGGAGTGCTGCAAGATCCAGGAGGGAGGCGGCCGATGGCCGACCCCGAGGACGAGATGACGGCCAAAGGGAAGTGAACAGTCGACACAGGCCTGCTGCAGCAGAACCCTCCGTCCACCTCGGAGAGGCAGCAGGGGATAACATCAGCCAGGCCGACCCTGCGAGGCCCTGGAACGACTCAATCCAGCAGTTAGAGGATAAGATTGGTGATATATTGAAGAGCCGAGACCCTCTTCAGAGGGGATACACCATAGGCTCACCCTTTGTGGCAAAGATAGTCAACTTCCCCACGCCGTCAAAATTCAAGCCACCTATGGTCACCCCAAGGTATGACGGGAGCACCAACCCCGTCCACCACGTGGAGATGTATCAGTCGGCGGCAGACATATACTCTATCTCAGATGAGATGAGGTGTCATGCCTTCTCTGGTACCCTGACTGGGGCTGCGCATGTGTGGTACACGTCTCTTCCAAAAAATTCCATTGAAAACTTTAAGCAGATGGCCGACCTGTTCATCCATAATTTTTGCTTTGGGGTGAGGCCACAGAAGAAGACCACCCACCTGCTCTATGTTAAGCAGGGGAAGAGTGAAAGTCTGAGGGACTATATAGCCAGATTCAATAAAGAGAAGCTGGAGGTGGAAGACTATGAGGAGAGCATAGCTATGACAGCCCTGATTGGAGGACTCCAAAAGGGGAAGCTGTTATGGAAGCTTGCTGAAGACCCTCCGAGGACGATGGCCGAGCTGTTGTCAACAGCAGGAAAGGTGATGAACGCCGAAGAGGCGATGGCTGCAAAATATGAAGACGAAAGAGGAGGTGCTAGTGGGAGTAAATACCCCAAGAAGAACAAAGAGGGGAAGAAGAGAACCATGGATGATAAGTTCGTGGGGTACACCCCTCTGACGGTCAGCTGTGAACAGATCCTCAATGAGATAAAGAGTGACCGGACGCTGAAGTGGCCTGAGAAGCTGAGGGCAGCCCCCGGCAAGAGGAATAAGAACCTGTGGTGCGAATTTCACCAAGACCACGGACACGTGACGGATAAATGCTTTGCTCTGAAAGACGAGATTGAGAAGATGCTGAAAGAAGGGAAGCTCAGAAAGTACGTCGACAAAGCCGACTTCAAGAGGGGCCGAGGGGACGACCCCAGAAAGAAGCGAGTCGATGCCTGCAGAGAAGGTCCTCAAAAAAGAGGGACGACCCCTCTGATGATGAGGACGACCCTGACCTCCCGCCGAAAGACGACCACGGCCCTGTCAAGAGGCTCAATATGATCTCCCTCGGAGTGGGAATGATCTCCGGGGGACTTGCAGGAGGAGGGTCTGAGGT
The DNA here is from genome assembly GCA_949130495.1 of Sambucus nigra. NCBI lineage: Eukaryota > Viridiplantae > Streptophyta > Magnoliopsida > Dipsacales > Adoxaceae > Sambucus > Sambucus nigra. The sequence continues at coordinate 406,463,201 of OX422208.1, read as the reverse complement.
CGCTGACAGGAAGGCCCATGTGGCTGAGGCCAAGGCAGTGGCAAAGACGGTACACGCAACCTCCCTGGAGGTCAAGTCAGAAAAGAGGAAGAAGGTTGATATGGACACACTGATAGTAGGGTTTTCAAGGTTGGACTTCAAAGGCCTCTTAGCCCCACACGATGACCCTCTCGTCATCACTACTAGGGTGCACGGATGCGAGGTGCCGAGGATCTTGGTAGATGGGGGTAGCTCTGCAGATGTCATGTTCTGGCCATGCTTCAAGGCCTTGGGTCTCAGCCGTGCTAGACTCGTACCCTACCATCATCCACTGATTGGGTTCAGTGGGGAAAGGGTTCACCCCCTTGGGGTATATGAGGCCGACGTGAGGATGGGGGACGAGTGGCCGAGATGGCTCACCAAAAAGGTCAGTTTCTTTGTGATGGATGAGCAGGTGTTTTCGGCCTATAACATCATACTGGGGCGAGTGGCCCTCAAGGGGTTTGAAGCCGTGCCGTCTACGGTCCACCAGATGATCAAATTTCCAACCCCTTATGGGGTGGGGGAAGTTCAAGGAGACTAAACAACGGCAAGAGAATGTTACTACAACTCCGCTGAAGAGAGGGAGGCACACAAGAGGGTTACAACCACTTATAATATTGATACCCTAGACCCCAGAGATGAAACGAAGCTGAAAAAAGGAGAGGCTACGGAAGAGGTAGAATCCATCATCCTCGATGAGGATGACACGGAAAAAACCATCCAAGTTGGCAAGTCTCTGAAGCCCAAAATCAAGGAAGACCTCATTAAACTGCTAAGGAGAAGACGAAGTGTCTTCGCCTGGAGTCATGTAGATATGCCAGGGATTGACCCTGAAATCATGTGCCACAAGCTCAATGTGGTAGAGGGAGTGAAGCCGGTGAAGCAGAAGAGGAGAATTTACTCCAGAGAAAAATATGAGGTCATCAGGGACGAGGTCAAAAAATTAGAAGACGCTGAATTTATCAGAGAGGTCATCTACCCTGAATGGCTGTCCAATGCAGTCATTGTCCCAAAGGCCAACGGGAAGTGGAGGATGTGTGTGGACTTCACAGACCTCAATAAGCACTGCCCCAAAGACAGCTTCCCTCTCCCCCGCATTGACCAGATGGTAGACGCTACTGCAGGCCACGAGCTCATGAGTTTTATGGATGCCTACTCAGGGTACAACCAGATCTTCATGAACCCTGAAGACTCGGAGAGGACTGCCTTCATCACTGACAAGGGTACATACTGCTATAGGGTCATGCCCTTCGGTCTAAAAAATGCGGGGGCAACGTACCAGCGCCTCGTAAATAAAATGTTCGAAGACCAAATTGAGAAGTCTATGGAGGTCTACGTGGATGACATGCTGACCAAGAGTTTGAAAGCAGAGGATCATGTGGCAGACCTGGAGAGGACCTTTAATACGATGGACAAGTACCAGATGAAGCTTAATCCGGCCAAGTGTGTCTTCGGGGTCGGAGCGGGGAAGTTCTTGGGGTTCATTGTCAATCAAAGAGGCATCGAGGCCAATCCTGAAAAGATAAAGGCCCTTATTGAGATGAAGACCCCCAAGTCCATCAAAGACGTTCAGAGACTCACAGGGAGAGTGGCTGCCTTGAACAGATTTGTGTCGAGGGCTACAGACAGGTGTCTACCATTTTTCAAGATCCTCAGGAAGGCCTTTGAATGGAGTGAAGAGTGTGATGAGGCTTTCAAGGAGCTAAAATCATACTTAGGGTCTCCCTTGCTGCTGTCACGGCCCGTGCAGGGTGAACGACTTTACGTGTACCTCGCCGTCTCAGAGTCTGCCATCAGCACAGCCATTGTGAGAGACGAGGATGGTATACAGAAGCCTGTATACTTTAACAGCAAGGCACTCCAGGGGGCAGAGCAAAGATATCCGAGGATGAAAAAGTTGGCCTACGCCTTGATCCATGCCTCAAGGAAGATGAAACCGTACTTCCAGTCCCATACTATGGTCATCCTTACTGACTCTCCTCTTAGGCAGGTCCTACACAAGCCTGAAAAATCAGGAAGGCTAATGACCTGGGCTATAGAGCTGGGGGAGTTAGATATTGTGTATCAGCCTAAGACAGCCATTAAGGGGCAGGCATTGGCAGACTTCGTGGCTGAGTTCACCTGGGAAGATGATGAGGCCGAGGGTGAGACCCTCGGGAAGATGGATACAGAAGACAGACCCGCAGACACACCCGCAGATAGGGCTGAGACGAGCACCGCAAGAAGGAAAGCGACTGAAAACGAAGAGGGTAGATACATCTTTAGACAGGGGTCCCTCTCTGAGGGAAATTTTTCTGAAGGAGAAACTCCGTGGAGCCTCTTCGTTGATGGGTCCTCCTGTGATAGCGGAAGTGGTGCTGGACTGATACTGTCAGCACCTGATGGCACAGACGTCGAGTACGCCCTAAGGTTCAACTTCAAAGCCTCCAACAACGAGGCTGAATATGAGGCCTTAGTAGCAGGCCTCTCCTTGGCCAAGTCTCTTAGCGTCAGCCAGATTTTGGTCCATAGTGATTCAAGACTAGTCGTGAATTAGATACTAGGAGCCTACGAGGCTAAGGACGAAAGGATGGCTAGGTACATCGAGAAGGTGAGGTCATTACTGAAGGGCTTCAGAGAAGTGAAATTAAGGAGGGTACCTAGGCTTGATAATGGCCGCGCTGATGCCCTTGCTAGGCTGGCCTCGGCAACAAGAACAGACATCAGGAGGACAGTCCCAGTAGAAATTTTGCTCCGACCGACTATTGAGGACACTGAGGGAACACCTAGCAATTGCCTAAGTGTTTCCCAAGAAGCTTCGTGGATGGACCCCCTTATCAGATACATTAAAAAGGGTGAGATGCCAGAAGCAAGGCAAGAAAGGAAGAAGCTGAGGTACAGGGCGGCAAAATTCACTGTCATCGGAGACACCTTGTACAAAAAGGGGTTTCTGCTCCCCTTACTTAGGTGTGTGCATCCCTCAGAAGTCCCTTCCATTTTGCAAGATGTGCATGAAGGGTCGTGCTCAAGCCACATTGGGGGTAGATCCCTAGCGAAGAGGGTAATCACCCAGGGGTACTGGTGGCCGGCCTTGGGGAAAGACGCAGCAGCATACGTAAAAAAGTGCGACAAATGTCAAAGATTTGCCACCAACCCCATCAGCCTCTTACCTCCATCACATCCCCATGGCCGTTTGCAGTGTGGGGGATTGACCTGGTAGGACCCTTGCCTAGGGCCGTCAATAACTATCGGTTCCTCATCATAGCAATTGACTACTTTTCAAAGTGGGTAGAGGCCGAGCCAATGGTCACGATCACGGAGCAGAAGACCTTCCAGTTCATCTGGAAAAATGTGATATGGAGATATGGTCTACCCAACACCCTCATCTCGGATAACGGGATCCAGTTCAAGAATGCCTCTCTGCAGAAGTACTGTGAGAGGGTAAGTATCAAACAATTTTTCTCCACCCTAGGCCGACCTCAGGCCAATGGGCAAACCGAAGTTACGAACAGGACAATCTTAGATGGGATTAAGAAGAGGCTTGAGGAGGCAAAAGGGAGATGGGTCGAGGAGTTATATGCCGTGCTATGGGCATACAGGACGACAGTGAGGACCTCCATCGGGGAGACCCCATTCATGCTAGCATATGGATCAGAAGCCGTCATCCCCACCGAGATTGAGTTTCCTATGCATAGAGTCCAAATGTACGACCCCCAGGGAAATACGGAAGAGAGGAGACTTGACCTGGACTTGATTGAGGAAAGAAGGGAGGATGCCGAGATAAGGCAGGCTTCCTACCAACAGAGGACCGCAAGGTTCTATAATCAGAGAGTGAAACAGAGGCCCATCGCAGTGGGGGACTTGGTCCTCAAGAAGACTTGGCAAAAGCCCAACAAGCTTCACCCTAATTGGCATGGCCCATATAGGGTCATCGATGAAGTCATCCCTGGGACCTACAGGCTAGAAAACCTAGAGGGGGAACCTTTTTCAAACCCCTGGAATGCAGATCATTTGAAGAAATACTATCAGTAGCGTTGTAAGGTCTTGAAAGGCCATAATTGTAATGAGAGTTGCTCCAACAGAACACTCGGAAAATTAATGAGAAATATCAGTGCTTCCTCCATCATGTTGTCAGTCCTAGCATGCATGGAAACATCTACAGAAAACCATTAAATTGAAAAGTTGATCCCTCGGCTATAATGGGGACCAGTGGAGGGGACGACCCCACCGCTGTCCTCAAGACAGACGAGGGAAGACTTAAAAATCCATTAAATTGGAAAGTTGATCCCTCGGCTATAATGGGGACCAGTGGAGGGGACGACCCCGCCACTGTCCTCAAGAAAGACGAGGGAAGACTTTAAAACCATTAAATTGGTTATTTGAACCCTCGGCTATACTAAGGACCAGTGGAGGGGACGACCCCACCACTGTTCTCAAGAAAGACGAGGGAAGACTTGAAAAACCATTAAATTGGAAAGTTGATCCCTCGGCTATAATGAGGACCAGTGGAGGGGGCGACCCCACCACTGTCCTCAAGAAAGACGAGGGAAGACTTTAAAAACCATTAAATTGGTTATTTGAACCATCGACTATAATGAGGACGAGTGGAGGGGACGACCCCACCACTGTTCTCAAGAAAGACGAGGGTAGACTTTATTTAAAACCATTAAATTGGTTATTTGAACCATCGGCTATAATGAGGACGAGTGGAGGGGACGACCCCACCACTGTTCTCAAGAATGACGAGGGTAGACTTTATTTAAAAATCATTAATTTGGTTACTTGAACCCTCGGCTATAATGAGGCCACATGAGGGGACGACCCCACAGTGGTCCTCAAGAAAGACGAGGGAGGGGTTAGTAGCAAATTAGCAAGGAACAAACCATAACAGAATTAAATATGGAAGACAGCAGTTATGGGAGACAATTGAAGAAAAGACTGGTATTAATAAAACATAAGTATCAAGTGTTTTTACAAGGCCTTTGAACATAAATACAAAAATGAGGGTATAGGCTACAGACAGCCACCCTAAGGAACGACATCAGAAGGCAGAGCCTCAACATCAACCGATGGGGTCTCTTCAGCAATCATGACTGGCCAATCCTCAGACGTGCCGACCCCCTCAACATGAACTTGGGACTCCACTTGCGACAAGGCTTCAGCAATCAAGGGATCATCCAGCTGAACCACCTCAAGAGATGGGCGGATGGATGATACTGTGTCGACAAACTTTAGGACGACCCACCGACAGGCCGTCCTAATCCCCCTCTCAAGATATTCAAGGCCGAAGCCCTGGAATTCGTCAGAGACCTTGTAAGCCTCAACAGCATCAGCCTCGGCTTTTTGGACAGCTGCTTCAAGGTCAGTCTTGTGCTTGGCCTCCATATTGGTTAAAGCCTCGTCCTTGACCTTGATCAACAAGTCCTTGTCCTTGATCAACAAGTCCTTAGCCTGCAGATCGGCATCATGTTGCTTCGTCAGCTCATCAAGGACTCTAGCTTGCTCAGTCCTTGTGCTCTCCAGCTCGGCCCTAGCAGTGTCCAACTCTGTCCGTAGGTCAGCCTCTTGTTTAATGGCCCTCTCAGCTTCATGGAATTTCTGTTGGTTCTCAGCCATCCACTTGGTGGCTGAGGTGAGGGCACAGACAGACTGCAAGAAAAAATGAAGAAATATCAAGGGGGGGCCGAGGGAACAGTTAGTGAAATTAAAGAAGGTCAAGACCAATACCTGAGCAAGGGAGTGCAGACCGTAGTCGTACACTTTGGCTGGTGGCATCTTTGCCAAGAACTCGAAGTCAGAGGCCGACGGTGCAGAGAACATCGAGGCCTTAGCTGCCCTCAGGTTGGCAATAAGAGATGAGGGGTTGGCCCTCAGATGGGACAGATTTTGAGACCAGAAGGCCCCCATGCTGGACGAGGAGGTCGTCCCCTCAGAGGCTTCAACCCTTGCCCTCGTCCATGGATCAGGCCGATGCTCAACAGGAGCCTCAGGCTCCTTCCTTTTGCGGCTATCGGCTGTCGGCTCAACAACCGTCGGCCCTGAGGCCCTTGTCTTCTTGGGAGCTTGCTGAGGCTCCTTCCCCTTCTTCTTTGACAGACCAACAAGTAGGCTTGGAGCAGTCATATCCCAGAGGTAATCTGACACACCTGCAGGACGACCTGAAAAGGATACGATGCATCAGAAATACAGAGATAAACGGGAAACACTTCAAAAAAAGTAAAAAATAGAAGACGTGCTGTATCACTCACATAGTTCCGTCAGAGGGCCGACCCTCAAACCAGCTTCTTTGAGGTACCGGGGGGTCATCAAATCTTCGAACTTTGGGATCTCACCCCCTCTCCCTCGTCCCCTCAGATACTCAACAATATCCCTTTCCTCCAAGCTAAGTCCGGGGTCTGACCTAGCTTTCATTGAGGGATTAGACCATTTGTTAGGGACCCTCGGACCGTCGGCAGAAGGGGACACCTCGGCAGAACTCTCCCATGCCCCAGATATGAAGAAGAACCTCTTTTTCCAATCATGATTGGAAGTTTGAGCCACGTGGAGCAGCTTCTTCTCAGACCTTCTCACCCCTAGATGATAATATCCGGGCTGTTTAGATGAAGAGGTGATATTGTAGCAGGCCAAGAACACGTCGGACGAGGGCTCATCAGTGAAAGAATTTTTCCACAAAGAGATATACCCCAGAATCGTCCTCCAAGAGTTGGGTGGAAGTTGCGAGGGGGAGACGCCCAAAGCCGACAGAATATCTACAATAGCAGGATGGAAAGGAAGTCTGACACCTACTTTGAACATTTGCTCGTAGACTGCAACCTCTCCCTCTACACCCTCAAAAACCCTCTCAGCCTCAGAGGGAACCCTCATAGTTACCCCAGAGGGCACTCCATAAATATGCCTCCATATCAGAAGGTCCCTATCCCTAACAGAGGAGATAAAAGACGAGGCATGGGAGGTATCAACCTCATCATCTGTATCGTCATCCTCGTCCTCACCCCCTTCCCCTTCATCACCTGCAGGAGGACCCTGAGGAAAAGCCACTTGGAAGGCATTGGGGGATAGGGTTGTCACAGGGACAGCCTCAGAGGGGATCGTACCCTCGGCCTCTCGGGGAGGGCTAAGATCAGACGTGTCCCTTCTACCAGACGTCCCGGCACCAGTTGGAGAGAAGGTTCTCTCGTCCATTTCACTTGGTTTGGGAGTGTCGGTTGGACGAGACGACGACCCGCAAGACTCAGAGGGTTCAGATGGTCTTACGGTGGCAAGAGGAATGGGAAAGATGGGTCGTACCCAATTAGGGTCGGCCCCTCGTCTCCTATCTTTCTCTTCCTCTATTCGTCGGATCTCGGCAAAGAGTTTTTCTCTCAAGGGTGGGAATTCAGACACTAGGTTGTAAAGCCTCCTAAGCATTAAAGGGAAGACTCTACACTTGGAAAAATTACACTACACTTGACTAATTTAGCTATAAACAAGTGGGGAGTTCACCAGGTTTGACTTTTGGATTGAACAAAGAACTTAAAGGTTTTCGTCAAGAACGATCCAAGAACCAGTTACCGGAGAAGACACCGGAAAAAGCTAAGGGGAACTCGAAGCTGATGTAACCCTATGACCCTAAAAAACAATCAGAATTGAAGACAAAGGAAAGCTCTTAATGAAGGAGAATACCTGATAAAGAGGGAGAGTAACGCTGCTGAGACCTGACGAAACGAAGGCTGCAAGTGGCGAAGCTTACTGGTTCTAGAGAGAGAATAGACTTGGGCGCGAAGAAGAAGAAGATGAAGAGAGAGAATTTGAAAATCTCTTAAATACTTTGGTAATGAGTGGACCCATTTACCAAAGAAAGCTATAATTAGGGCACAAGGCCCCAAGCGCACTGCACAGCCGCCTTGCCTTGGAAACTGGAACAGTAATGAGTATCTCCACAGGTGTCACTCACCTAACTGATCACACGTGTCTCGAATTCAGCAAATATCCCTCAGCCATCTCAATGACACCTATGGCTAAGGGCTGGGGGGTGATTGATATACCCGTTTATATCCTCGGCTTAGATGAGGATTGCCTCCACAACGAACGACCCTAAGAGGGGCCGACCTTTCACCAGACCCCAGCTGGCCTCCACCAGGCCCAGACGACCCTACGAGGGGCCGACCCCTCCAACAGGCTCTAGCCGACCCTACGAGGGGCCGACCCTCCACAAGGCTCCAGACGACCCTACGAGTGGCCGACCCTTCCCCAGACTCCGGACGACCCTACGAGGGTACGACAGTACGAGGCCAGAATCAAGCCAGACTCACTGCCGGGAGAAACTTTGCCCTCGGCCTCGTCTCATAGGCTGAGGGTGACATCATGACAGCGCGTGGTTCGGGACACGTGTGGAACAGTGCGCGTCAGACTCATATGACACGTGGCAGACCGTTATAACCGAATCACACCCTCACATGAGGGAATATTATGTCATCATTTGGCATCTACAGGTGTCAACAGGGAATTGGTTAGATCATCATTCACATGCACCATGCTTACTTGGGGGGGTACACTACACCCCCCAAGACCTATATATACTTGTCACCTACAACCCTACAAGGGATCGATCCATGAACAGTAGCCGTAGCTAAAACTCTGCTTGTACACACAAAGTAGAGAGAGAGAGAGAGGGTTATGTGCATTGTATCCAAAGCCATTAGTGCCCATACTTAGTGGATCACGCACTCACAGTGGATGTAGGCCAAATTGGCTGAACCACTATACATCATTGTCTAAATTCCTCTTATACTCATCCCCTTCTATACACTCATATATCTCTATGGCTGCCATGGCTGCTACTGCTTGAGCTCACTAACACTTATCTGATGATGCTAAATCTTAGCATCATCAAGGGTGATTGTGAATTATTTGACCAAGGCGACCCACTTTCTTCCTGTATGGATGGATTATACAACGGCACAATGCGCCTAGATCTTTATAGCCGAGATAGTGAGGCTACATGGGGTACCAATTAATATTATGTTTGATCAGGACAAGCTCTTTATGTATCATTTTTGGTAGAGTTTTCAGGACGCGGTGGGAACTGAGTTGTGGTTGAGTATGGCTTATCATCCACAAACCGATGGGCAGACTGAGCGGGTTAATCAGATGTTGGAGGATATTCTTAGTATGCATATACTTGACTTTAGGTCAGGTTGGGAGCAGTACCTTCCACTGGTGGAGTTTGCGTATAATAATTTTTACCGATTTACTATCGGTATGGCGCCTTATGAGGCATTATATGATCGACCATGATATTCAATCTTTTATTGATTAGAGGAGTGAGACAACAAATTCCTTAGACTTGAGATGATCCAAGATCCTTCTGTGAATATCGAGCTTATTCGGGGTCGCATACGGATTGCTAAGGATAGGCAAAAGAGCAATACATATATGGATAAGAGACATGTATAACTGGATGTGGGTGACCAGGTATTATTGAGGGTGTCTCCTATGAAAGGAGTTATGATGTTTGGGAAGAATTTTAAGATATCACAGAGGTATGTGGGACCTTTCTCAATTATCAAGAGGGTAGGGCCAGTGGCATATAGGCTCGCCTTACCAAAACATATATATCGGATTCACGATGTGTTTCATGTATCATTGTTGAAGAAGTATCAAAGGAGTGAGATGGTTTATTGGCACATTCCACTAGAGGAGATATATTTTCAGGCCGACATCTCATACGAGGAGAGACCGATTGCTATTTTGGATCATAGTGAACATAAACTGCGATCTAAGGTGGTGCCATTGTTCATGTTTAGTGGGGACATCACAACACCGACGAGTCGATGTGGGAGCAGGAGGATGATATGCAAGAGAAATATCATGAGTTTTTATACCAGATATGGCCAAATTTCAGGGATGAAATTTCTTTGTGAGGGGGAATTTGTAACACCTCGTAATTTGAGTACTTATATTTCAACATTTAAATTACACATTTACTCATAATTTAAATAAATTGATAAATAATGTCAAAAATAAATAAATATTAATTAGTGAGAAAAAGGTTATTATCTATGTGATTTGATATTTACTAGTGTGATAAAGTAAATTAAATAATGTCAAACGACATTATGTCGTAGGTGGGTAAAATTGACGGGATTTGATGGTATCTCAACTAGGACACACGTGTGGGGTTATATTAGGTTGAGATGGAATATTTATGATGGGTGACTATGATGATAATTTCAAGTGCACAGTTGATCTGAAATGGGTTGAAATAGTCAAAATTAAGTACCCAGGGGTAGCAATTGGGTTCCGGGTGCTTTTTAGACTAGTCGGAACCCGCACAGGGGTATACGGGTAATTTTACATTAGCATTTTAACCTAATTTCGGGATTAGGCTTATAAAATGATAGATTTGGTGATCGAATACAACCACCTTGTTATTCCAAGAGTCTAAGAGAGAAAGAAGAGAGAAAAGTGGAGGAAAATTAAAGGGTGAGTTGGAAAGATTTTGGAGATCTTTCTGGGTTAAGATTATCACACAACAAAGGCAATTCATACTCTACAAATTCATACTCTACAATCCTATTAAGGAAAGTGGTTAACTTGCTTAATATTTTATGCATGTAGTTTAATTCATATTATAGTTGGTTACAAATATGTTTTGGGTGGGATTCATGTAAAAAATGGATTTTGGGACATGATTTCATAGGAGTTGAATGACGATTATATAATATGAAATCTGAGAATAGGAGTCCATGTAGAAAGATATAGTCTTGAGTGAAAAGATTTAGAAATTATGAATTATTGTGATTTATACAAAAATTATACAACTCTTGATTAGAACAATGAATCCCATGAAATTAATGATGCATACTTGAATTTAAATATAAAAAATGGTTAGATTCATATTTCGGATTGATGGAGCATGGGAATTTTGGGTTGTATTGGATTTAAAAATTGAATTGGGTTAATGAAGATTGGGAAGAATTTCAAAACAACATGAGCAAACCGATTCACCCTTAAGTTGAACCAGTTCGGCTGACCTATTGCCCATTTTGGTTGTTGTGATGGGTTTTGCTAATAGGATGATTCCGGGTTAGTTTAGGATGTTCGTAAATGAGTTTAGAACTTTTGGAAAATTATTTGAAACCTGATAAATCACCTTGGGATGGTTAGGATAAATCTGGGGTGAAACTTATGGTGTTTAGGATGAATAATACTCAGGAAAATGAAATAATGAATTTGGGTGAAAATTCGGTTAGACTTGGATACGAGATGGGTGGGAATGTTTAAATGTCCAAAAGTGTTATTATAAGGGTGAATTAATTAAATAAGTGAGTATCTAAATAATTTGGAGTCGGGATTAGACTCAAAAAGTATAAGCTAGTGCTATGAGTGACATGCATGGCTATCCGGGTTTATTGTTATAGAGGGATATTTGAAGACCAATATGACTTGACCTGCATGACCATTGGTTATGGGAGATTTAAAGACCAATATAACTTGGCCCGCCTAACCCTCAGTTATGGGAGATTTAAATACCAATATGACTTGGCCCGACCGACCCTCGGTTATGGGAGATTTAAAGATCAATATGACTTGGCCCGATTGTCCCTCAGTTATGGGAGATTCATAGTCCTATTTACCAGGCAATTCTCATAACATTTTAACGCAGGAGTTTCATAAAATAAGAACATACCTCTGGCTGCTAATCATCGGTGAACTGTCGAGTGGCCATTTGCACCAAATCTTCCACGTCACAAAAATCTCCTGGAGCTACCAAAAGATGATGCTCTAAGGGAACAACAGTAATACCTCCAACTTCAGCCTTCTTCCTGCCCACCTCCTACCTGATCGATAAAAATAACTTTGACTCCCTCTGGATTGAGGATTGAGGGACCAAAAAGAGTAACCAAGGCCTGGTCATTTGAGGGAGGAGGGGCTAATAGGGCAGTCTGTTTGGGGAATAAAACCTGTGAAGAAAAATAGAGAACAAAATGAGAACAACAAGAGTATGACATAAGGAGTTCAGAAAAAAAAAGGGTTTACCATAATCAATAGTACAATAACAATGAGGGACTTTTCAATGACAGACTCAACAACACCTTCATTATGAACACCTTCCTCGAGACCATCCTGGTTGCGCAAGAAGACAGAGTCAGGCAAATAGCCACTACTAAACTTAACAGAACAAAGAGATATATCTTCCCTTGGGGGGGAAATTTGTAGTTACCTGCGAGTTTATAGGGGCAACTATCTCCTTTGGCACAACTTCCTTCGAGATAGGTAAAACTCTAACTGCCTCCATCAGTGGACCACCAACTTCAACATCATCGTGAAAGTCACCTCGAACATCAACCTGATGATGGGAAATAGGAGTCAATATCATAAGGGAAAAGGAGGAAAAGTTACAAGAAATAAAAGGAAAATAGTAGACATACCTCTTCCTTGAGAACATCTTCAAAAACTTCATAGTCTTGAGGAGGTGAAGCAGTCTTGGAGGAAGAAACCATCATTTTCAACCAACGCCTTCGAATAAGGGGAGAGTCTTCTTCTTCCACCCCCTTCTCTTCTTTTTGTCCTTCCTCTTCCTCCTCCTTTTCATCATCACCTACCACTTCTTTATCAACAGTTACCTCTTCCTCATAATGCGCCTCATCACTTGTCTCACTGCCTCCTCAAACACAATTTTAACAGGACTAGTCAACATTATTTTCTTGTTACCTTCAGCAGTTGGGGGATCATAATAAAACCCTTGTGAGGCCAACTTTATTTTCCTCATAATGCTGAAATAAAGTCATATCCTCCACAGAAAAATTCTCCCAAGTTTGTCTAAGATGATGGAACATCTGGTTAACATGTTGAGAAACCTTAAAATCATGAGTTAAATTTGGTGAGACTTCTTGGGTAACCTTGAGCTTCTTTTGAGGATCCTTCCTTGTAGCTCTCACTATTTCCCCAGTTGAAGCAGTATGAGGAGTGTCACCCCCTTCGAATGGTCTTGGGGGATAAGGGGAAATAACAGTGACTTAGACTAGAATGGAAGACCGAACTGCTTTTTTTTTTATTACATCTTGATCCACAGGGGCTAAGGGAGGCAACTCAGAATGAGTAGAGTTATTGGTGGTATTAAGAGAAAATAGGGAGCTATAGGTAGTGTAGTTCCTTAATCCCATGTCCATTGGAGAAAACCTTTCTACATTAGGGTATCGGGTCTCTTTAAGAAGATTGATTTGGAAACGACCCAGTTGATTTGGCCAAAATACCGCCAAGCACATATCATAACTCCCCCCTTGGGCTCTCTTGCTCGAGATAACAACATTGGAAGCATAATTCGAACAAATATTGATGACGATAAAAGTAAGAAAGTTTCTACAGGGGAAAAAAAGTTGGTAGGCTTATCGCGGGTGAAATAGCTCAACATGGGGTTACCTTTATTGTAACCAAATTGTATAGACACACGATTTGGGTAGTAGATGGAATAAAAGGAGGACCACTTTGTGTATGAAAGTAGGTAGGAGGCAATTAACAATAGAGGAACATTATTCGCAGGAAAATTACTGGCTAACGACTCCTCGATGGGGGTAATAGGATGTTCCTTGTCTGTAAAAAATTGGTTTGCAAAAAATTAATTTACACCAACATAGGGGCGAGGGACAAACTTCTCAACTTTATTGATTAAAGATACAAAGGGATTTTTGGAACTCTTATTGTTCCAGCAACAGATTCGAGGGACCTTGATGGGATGAGAGTTGGGGAAATTACTAGCCGAAGCATACTCCGGGAAATGGGCACAGAGAAAGGTTGTTAACAGCACGTGATTGGCATAGTTTGAGACATTAAACCTATCAATGATGCGGGCCAAATTAGCTTACACACGATCCAACCAAGTGTATAATGAACCAAGGGTGATGAAAACAAGAGGTAGCTTGATGCCACTGACGGCCACAAAAAAGTCCATGCTAATTAGATCCTTCTCTCTGCCCATGGGCGATCCAAGCATGGGCATAGAGAAAGGTTGTTAGCAGCACGTGATTGGCGTAGTTTGAGACATTAAATATGTCGATGATGAGGGCCAAATCATCTTATACGTGATCCAACCAAGTGTATAATGAACTAAGGGTGATGGCAACTAAAGGGAGCTTGATGCCACTAGCCTTGCAAACGTCCATATTAATTAGATCCTTCAATGGCAGTCATGGGGCTTACCGGGATGAATTATCTTTGACAAGATGACCCAAATATAACTTGCAAGTTCAATCTTCCAACCAAATACTTTTCCAACTGGGGGATACTCAAACACCTACTTCCCCTTTGAATTCTATTTGGCCTCCTTGAGGTCCTTAGTCACAGCCTTATCCTCAATGAAGTAGAAATATTAGATCACCTCCGAGTAAGTCCACTTGTTATAGGTCACCATGTAGTCTTTCACTACGACCCACCAGTTTTTCCCGAGTGTTTTTCTTGATGCCTGAGATGGCCTCCTCAAAGAAAGTATCAAAACCAGCTACTACCAAACTTAGAAGCTCACATACGTCCTCGAGAGTGATAGTAAATTCACACTAAGAGATAAAAAAAACATATGGGACCCATGGCTCCATCGAGACATGAGCAATTGAAGGGTATTATTGTTCTTTGCAAGGGTGAGATCACTTCGCATGGCTTGTACGCGCACATAGGGGCATGAATTCAAAGGCCACAATGATGACACTTCAAGAAGAGACGCGCGAATACCCTTACGTGAGGAAAATGCGCTAACCCCAAATTCACCACGTATAAAGTGTAGAAGTGAAAATGACAACCTCATTAAATATAATACATCTAGAGTAATAATGAGGCTGATCGGGCAGAAAAGTGTGTTCGTGTGAGGACACAATCGTCGTGTGTTTCGTCGCCGCGATACAAAGAAAACCTAAGCTACTACTACACTTGCGAGGCAAGTAAAGAGGTAAGTCGGGTATCGTAAATCCACAGGGAGTGATTGAATTTTAGATGTTAATTGTTTTAATTACTTCAGGAATAAAAGTGGTGTAAATAAATAAAAGAAAAGGTGATAGGGTGGTTGTCGTGACAAAAGAAAAGAATAAGTTACGCTAAATAAAAGTAAAGCGAGGATCGGGATCGCACACACGCATTCACGGGCTAAATAACTACTAATTAGAATTTCGGTTCGAAAACATTTAATCGATCATTCTCAATTAAGCATAAACATCACGCAATAAGGAATTTAAGCCAAAGTTGCGAGATTAAACATTTAACGGAAAATGGTCACACGCGGATTAAATTCGGATAATCGCTATAAACACTAACGTTGCATGACAAAAAAAGTTAAACGCATAATAATCCGACTTTAATACGCGAGGTTTCAATTAAATGCAATTTTACACGAAACCCTAAATTTCGAGGTCCGAACCCGAAAATGGCGGAAATGCAATCCCGACCCTATTTATCTAGGGACTAAGCATGATTAAACTAAATTAAACTAGTTAACTAAGAAAGCAATAAATTAAAGCAAGAAAACCTAATTAGAAAGCATGGAAATTATCTAGAAAGCAAGGAAATGAAGAAATACAAACTATATTAATGGAAAGGGAAGATGAATAGTCAATCTTACAACCAATTAGTGTGTCAATCCAAGAGAGGAAGAAGAAAAACCAATCAAAACCCCTCCAACCCTAACTAAACTAGGCTAAAATCGTATATGGGCTGGTCTCCCTATTATTACAACAAAATTTGGCTTATATAGTAAGTTAGAATAAAAGAAAAGAAGAAAGAAAAGAAAAGAAAATATCTGCAGAAAAACAGGGGATCGATCGATCGACCCCTTTGGTCGATCGATCGATCAAGGGAAAATATCGACAATCCTGAAAGGTCGATCGATCGACCAAAATGGTCGATCGATCGATCAAGTAGGGCAGATTGCAGCAGCAGCCCCTGCTTCTTTTCTTCCTCTTCTCCTTCTCCTCTTTTGCTTCCTTGTATTTCCTCCGCAAGAAACGCCGTAACTTCTTCGTTATGCATCGGAATCGCGCACCGTTCACGGCCAAGCGAAGCTAGCTAGGAGGGTTACAACTTTCGTGAGATGTCGGGCCAGGTACCCAAGCTATGAAAAGACTAAAATGCCCTCGAACGTGCGATTGTGTACAGAACTTCGCCGGAATGCATCCGAACTTCATACTAAGCATCCAAATACCTACAAAAGCTCAATTAACCCCTGCAAAACATGTTAACATCGAAATCCGAGATTGTCTGGTTAACAAGCATAAATATAGGGATTAAGATACCCGAGGGGGCTAATAACGCGTAGGTTAACAGGTGAAATACGCAATATTTGCGTCGTATCACACCCCCTAACTTACACATACCTAGTCCCTAGCAATGAAATAGGAAACAACAAGAACTACAAGCAAACCAAAAGCAGGATACAAGTACAAAATGGGATAAAAAAGTAATAAAAAGATAAGGCCAATTTCGCGGGCGAACGATTGCATTTAGCATATGCAATAAGCCGTTAAACCCCTAGGTTACCCTAGTGGACGAGTGTCGTCTCGTGAGGGTTTTCAGGGATGAAACCCACAAGCATCATATGGTTTCCTCAAAATATGCCCAACCCAACATGCGACAAACTCAACAACAACGAAAAAGATTTCAAACATGTTATTAGCATATTGAACGAATTCAAGCTAAAGTCCGTTGTTATTAGCAAGTTGAATGCACCTCATAGAATTGAAACTTTAAAAGTGGGAGGGGGAGAGAAAATGCACAATATGATTTGGTAAAAACTTAAATAAACCGGATAAACATAAAGGCATGCATATATTCCATCCTCACGGCATTACGCTCATCAAGCGAATTCACTCAAAACGGGGAGGTAACACACGGGACATGCGGGCTAAAGAGTACATGTAAATGGAAACTAGGTCGCACACATGTCACAAATGAAGAACGCTATATATAAAATGAAAAACTGTAATCTCAATGAAAGGATACCGCACACTAAAAGAGGCGAAATGCATTTTCACAGATTATCAAAACTATTATGACTTTTAAATTAAATGCACCCTAAGATCACATAGGACTTTAATAGGGTTATAATGTAGGTTAGGCTAGGGTACGAAATGAAGGAATGTATATACGGATTCAAAGTGTTCGGAGATGAAAACTTGGAATAATGGGAAGGATCTGGGCAATATCAAAAATGGAAAGTAACTTCCAAACAAGCATTAGATATAACAACTGGAGAGTAATCAAAGCTTATTGAACTATACACAACATATACAACTTTCTCTTTCTTTTTCTTTTCTTCTTTTTCTCATTTTTTCTTTTGTTTTCTTTTGCTTTTTGCTTTCTCTTTTTCTTCACTTTTTTCACTACTTTCTTTTCTTTGCTTATTAAACTCTCATATGCCTAAAATTGCAACCGCAATACAACAACAACATTCAATCCCAAGTAACATTCCAAACAAAGGTATGTAAGGTGTATGTATGGCTTAAAACTCCAATTTGGAGTTGGTTATGGGAATTGGGTTAAGAAACGAAAGGCTATATTTTGGCTCAAAGGGGTTGACTAGGGAAACATATATGGTGAGGTCAAGGCTAATATGGGTGATATAACAAAGATTGCCTATGATCATTTCCTAAAGTTTACGCAATTCTCAAGTCAAAACAATATATGAAAATCATGATCAAGTAACACATTTCAAGTATGAACTCAATTAATGAACGGTCAAATGAAAGAATATAGAGATTACCGACGAATTCAACGTTTTCAAAGAGGAAAGAATAGTGTATAACACTCACAAACGACGAAAGGTACAAAGCTTACTCGGTGTAAGTATATACAATGCAACAAAAGATTACCGAGTTATAAAAATCTTAAACCAAATCAATATAACAAGGAAAGTGCATATGCTCATGGGATAAAGTTTAATTCATGAAGTTATTCACAATATCAATGATTTGAGGACTAAAGTCCAATAACTTCTAAAATCGAGAACATGCATCATTGAGTTGTCTATTGGATCGGGCAATTATTGAAATTTATCACTGGAAACAAGGCAAAATGCCCAACAAAGGAGAAAAAAGAAAGAAAATATTTTTGAAAATTTTCAAAATTTTCACAAAAAGGCATACTTAGTAACTAAATGTGAGCAAATCCATGGACTATTCATGAAATGGATAGAATATCCTACACCCCCTAACTTAAATGTTGCATTGTCCTCAATGCGCATTAAGAACACAACACAAAGAGAGGAAAAGAACGATATTACCCAAAATTGGAGCGATCTCCATAAGCGCGAGTCCAAAGAAATCTACAAAACAAGTTAGTACCGAGCATAGCAAAAACAAATAACAAAAAGTTAACTAATTACACTAGACTAAATTAAAAGGAAAGAAAAATAGGAAAGAAAGAAAATTAAAAAGCTAACTATTTACAACCTACTATTTAGGCTTCACACTAACTATACACTAGAAGTCTAAATAGTTGAGGGTCCACCCAAAAAGGGATTTGACTTTGAAAGATCAATGGTGGACCCTCCAAAGCGAACATGCCTCCCGGAAACGGAAGGCATGTGGGTGGTGAAAAAAGTGAACCATCGCCAATTTGAAATTTTGGGCGGACGATGGGGGATTTGGATAACAAGGGGGATAAGAACACTAGAGGACCAAGAAAAATCGATTCATCTCCCAAAGGTTTTTCAAATGGAATGGGAGATGGTGCACACATGAGGATAACATCCATCGAAAACAAGTCCGGTAAAGAGTCCTCATCGGCAAAAAGTGTAGAAGTTTTAAAATTTTCTACCGACTCATAGGAATCAATCGGTAATTCTAATGGTTCGATCACGGAAAACGAATATGGTGATGAAACAAATTCAATCTCAATCGACTCATCGTCGGAAGGAGATTGAATTTCGGGGGAGAAAGATGCACACTCGATGAGAAATTCTTTGAAAAATTGAGGTGAAACACAAGTTTCCACCTCCTCGTTGTTTTGTGCATAAGAATTCATCTCATCGCAAAGTGCACCAAGTCTCATTCCAGCATCATTTAGGCTTTCCAAACCTTGGGAATAAAGAAGCAAAGTTTCTTCCAAAGTAGGCTTCCTCGGCTCAAGAGCCTCGGACTCCTCATTTGGTTGAAACTCGTCTTCGAAAGTAATGAAATAAGAATCGTCATTGGATTCGAATAATGAATCCAACTCAAGCTCCCAATAACGATTTTCATTCCGATAAATGTTTTCAAGTCTTTCATTTTCAAGAAAATCTTGAAAATGGAAAACTTGAAAACTATCCCCAAAGTATGAATCATTAGAATAATCGTAATAACTAAAATAGTAGGACATGATTACCTCGGTGTTTGTAGATGGAGAATCCGAGCAAGAAAGTGAGCAACCACGAATCAAAGTTTCTTAGCGCTCAAGTATGCTATCCTGCAAAAAAGGTTAAAACAAAGAATACAAATACAAAAGGAAAAAATACTACGAAATAATAAAGCAATTACTATCTAAAACACACTCCCCGGCAGCGGCGCCATTTTGTGACCGGGCGGAAAAAGTGTGTTCGTGTGAGGACACAGTCATCGTGTGTTTCGCCGCCGCGATAAAAAAGAAAACCTAAGATACTACTACACTTGACAAGCAAGCACAGCGGTAAGTCGGGTATCGTAAGAAATCCACAGGGAGTGATTGAATTTTAGATGTTAATTGTTTTAATTCCTTCAGGAATAAAAGTGGTGTAAATAAATAAAAGAAAAGGTGATAGGGTGGTTGTCGTGACAAAAGAAAAGAATAAGTTACGCTAAATAAAAGTAAAGCGAGGATCGGGATCGCACACACGCATTCACGGGCTAAACAACTACTAATTAGAATTTCGGTTCGAAAACATTTAATCGATCATTCTCAATTAAGCATAAACATCACGCAATAAGGAATTTAAGCCAAAGTTGCGAGATTAAACATTTAACGGAAAATGGTCACACGCGGATTAAATTCGGATAATCGCTATAAACACTAACGTTGCATGACAAAGAAATTTAAACGCATAATAATCCGACTTTAATACGCGAGGTTTCAATTAAATGCAATTTTACACGAAACCCTAAATTTCGAGGTCCGAACCCGAAAATGGCGAAAATACAATCCCGACCCTATTTATCTAGGGACTAAGCATGATTAAACTAAATTAAACTAGTTAACTAAGAAAGCAATAAATTAAAGCAAGAAAACCTAATTAGAAAGCATGGAAATTATCTAGAAAGCAAGGAAATGAAGAAATACAAACTATATTAATGGAAAGGGAAGATGAATAGTCAATCTTACAACCAATTAGTGTGTCAATCCAAGAGAGGAAGAAGAAGAACCAATCAAAACCCCTCCAACCCTAACTAAACTAGGCTAAAATCGTATATGGGCTGGTCTCCCTGTTATTACAACAAAATTTGGCTTATATAGTAAGTTAGAATAAAAGAAAAGAAGAAAGAAAAGAAAAGAAAATATCTGCAGAAAAACAGGGGATCGATCGATCGACCCCTTTGGTCGATCGATCGATCGATCAAGGGAAAATATCGACAATCCTGAAAGGTCGATCGATCGACCAAAATGGTCGATCGATCGATCAAGCAGGGCAGATTGCAGCAGCAGCCCCTGCTTCTTTTCTTCCTCTTCTCCTTCTCCTCTTTTGCTTCCTTGTATTTCCTCCGTAAGAAACGCCGTAACTTCTTTGTTATGCATCGAAATCGCGCACCATTCACGGCCACGCGAAGCTAGCGATGAGGGCTACAACTTCCGTGAGATGTCGGGCCAGGTACCCAAGCTGTGAGAAGACTAAAATGCCCTCGAACGTGCGGTTGTGTACGGAACTTCGCCGGAATGCATCCGAACTTCATACTAAGCATCCAAATACCTATAAAATCTCAATTAACCCCTGCAAAACATGTTAACATCGAAATCCGAGGTTGTCTGGTTAACGAGCATAAATATAGGGATTAAGATACCCGAGGGGGCTAATAACGCGTAGGTTAACGGGTGAAATACGCAATATTTGCGTCGTATCAGAGGCATGCCTAGAGTTTCTTCAACTTAGGGGAGATGAAGCGCTTTGGGGCAAATTTGAAAAAATCTCTTCACTTCCCCCAAGGCAACTATCACATGCAATCATAACATCCCGTCAAGGAATGGCGCTATCAGACATATCATAAGGCATTTAAAAGACGAAGTAGTTCAAAATAAGAACTAGGTAAGCTCCTCGCACAACTTCTCTTTAATGATAACTTGATATTTATTGTGATATGATTATTTGCCTATGAATATTGCCTCTCTTTGCAGAAAGGTTTGAAGATCAATAAGGTATTTTGTATGGATATTTCTTCATGCAATAAATAAATATCTCTACTAAGGGGAAAATGTAGGGGGAGTCCTCACCAAAGGTTGATTAGTTGAGTTGATCCTATACTTAGCAATTGAAGAAGGAAGACAAAGACCTCTCGAAGGATTTATCACGAAGACCCTCCAAAAACATTCCTTGAAGGACTCTTTTCGAAGACCAAATTCATTTGAATAACAATATTTTATAATATGCAGCATAATGTATTTGATCTTGTACTTTATTGATTGAATAAGCTTACTTTGTAATATGGGCGAGGTTGTTCGGTACTCTTGAGGGACCATGTCTGGCAGGGCATGGGAGAGATCACATGATTTATAAAATGACCTCCTCTTAGGAACCTAGTAGGGACATGTTTTGGAGTATTAGGAGCAAGGCAACATCGGGAAAGAAATAACCAACCCTCTTGGCACACTTGGGAAAAACTTAATTCAGTACAACTGGTTGATCGAGCCACTTCCAGTTGAGCTACCATGACTTCAACCTATTCGTAGCAACCTCCTCGAGGAACCCCAATCTTGTATCTTTTGCCTAGAGACAATTCTTATCCAATAAATAGCTTATCCAATGCTTGAGTTACCCTCCAACCGAGCAACCTTAAAGCAACACGCCATCCATTCGGTTGATGTGACCACACGTCTAGTACGTTCACTGTTCACCTACTTTATGATATCATAATGCATGTCATTTAGGGACTCAAAGTTACGGCACTCAAGTGAGTTTATCCTTAGGATGGCAGGCCTTGGTAACCATATGTGAATTCATAGGCGTTCTAAGGTAAGCCTTTGAGCTGCCATGTCATTGCCCCATTAATGCCACCATGCTTCTAGCTGGTTGGGCAGTTTCCCGCCAAAATATAATATCCCATGCATTTAATGCAATATCTTTGACATTAATGCTATGGTACTTTAGCATTTAATAATGGTCAATCACAATAATTCCAGCAAGGTTACTCGATTAATTTTGCCTCCATATAAATAGACCAACCAAATAGTTTACACGGACGACAATCTTGATCTAGAATTGTTGTTAGATTTCTCTTATACATGAGAGCTCCCTGAGAACATTGATTTTCCAAAAATTCTTCCCACGCCCTTTAATATCCTCATTATTGAGAATTAACTGAGCTTGAGGTTCCTGCCTTGCCTTTATTGTGTCGAGAGTACTTGATCTTTCTCCTCCGACCATGTCACTTGTTAGTTCATCTACTTATTATATTTATAGTGCATATATGGTGTAAAGATCTCATTTAATACTATTTTGAGTGTTGAATATTATTTCCTCTCTTGCCTTAATTTATTGTCATTATCAATACCGTCTTGAGCATCGATCCCGATCTTGATAAGGGGTTACACCTCGCTTGATACTAACTGTATTCCAAGAACCCATATCTTACAATTGTATATATACCGATATAGAGACAATATATATATATATATATATATATATATATATATATATATATATATATATATATATATATATATATATATATATATATATATATATGTATGTATGTATGTATGATTATATTTGTGTGTATGATATATTTATATGAAACATACCTACTCTGGAGGGATGCTATCAGTGGAGGTTGCACGTCGTGGGTGGTCTCTCCTGGCGAATCCCAACAAGTGTAGTACCAATCTCCAGAGTCATAATTTTGTGCATGACCACCCTATGTCAGTTTGGAGTCTAAGTGGAGTAATGTAGTATGGTTATGACTCACTGACTCGAGACTATATTCGCCTCCAATTATATTTACGCTTTGGGTTCGGTGGTGCGATTCCGACCCGGTGGCCCAAGATGAGATGTGCATTCCCTAGAGCCTGATAGCATACTAGATATTCGTATCTAGTGAGTTAATACTCTGAGGGATTGTGATTATACAGATATAGCGAGTGGTATATATATGAATGCATACTTGATGTGATATGAAAATACGTATATAAATGTGAAGGAAATATATACGGGCATAAGAGACTATAGTGTGAATAGTGAATTAATAACTAGTGAAAATTATGTGAAATGGATTGATAAATTTTAATTGATAATTATAATCACATAGAGAATGTGAAAGCTAATTATGTAAAATATGTATGGCACGGGGTAGATAATGGGACTAAGGTTTACATTGAGACTAGTTAGGCAAGGTAGCATAACTAGGATGTTAAAATGCATATGTTAGGTGCCCACTACAATTAAGGGGTGAGGATTATCTCATGAGAGTGTGACACCAGTTTAAATATGGAAGAGGGCACTGCATATTTATTAATGAATTTTAATTACTTGCAAAATATTTTCAAAAGGATTTGGGCTCTCACCTGTATAAAAAAAATTCAAAAACTTTGAAGTATCTAGTCACAGGAATGTCAGGCATGAGTATCCTTTCCAGTTTATCGGAGCTGTAAATGTTGTGAAATGTTGCAGGGATTTATTTAGTCGCTTCTATCTTTAATACTCTATATATGACTCATTTATTTATTATTCAGGAATATCTCCCATGGTTAAACTTTTATTCAAATTTATTTAGTTCAGTGTGATGAATAATTATATTTGGGTTTTTATTGATGGTTTAATTGGTTATTTGGATTTTATTTTATTGCAACATTCAGAAATTAATTATAGTGATGGTATATTTTTCTATAATGGTTTATGCTAACTGAATTTATTTATGGTGATTTAATTAAGGTTCAAAATTTGACACCAGACCTGATTAATAGGTTATTAGTAATTAATTAGATTTTCAATAATGATGCTAAGAATGAGCCAAATGAGATTCCTGTTTTATTTTAGTAGAGGGTTGGTCAACCGTTATTTTAATAAACGGGGTGTCACAGTATCTCGAATGGATCCCATAAATTACCTTCTAGAGAAACCCGCTTTGTCAAGCCGAATGGCCTGTTGGCTGATGTTTGTAGTCGAGTTTGACATTGTGTACATCACGTAAAAAGCCATGAAGGGGAGAGACATCTTTGAATATCTTATCGATTATCTAATGGAAGGAACCAAACTCTGGGTCTTTAAATTTCCATATGAAGTCATCCTCTGCACCTCTTAGGAAGATCTCAGGTGGTAGATGTTCTTCGTGTATCCTCTAATAAGAAAGGGTATAGTATTGGGATTCCTGATGACTCTCACACTTCTATTTGACGTCCCTTTTACCAATAATATGACATAATACGAGGCATGCACCGTAGGTCTCAATATCACCCTTGAGAAATGAATCAAGTACATGGATGTCTATGGGGACTCTGCCCTCATCGTCAAACAAATTCTCTAGAAATGGAGAGTCAAAGACGATAAGATCCTACCCTTCCACGCTCATTTAAAAGAGTTTGTCTCCAAATTTAAAGATGTCACCTTCCATCACCTTCCTTGAAGAGCCTAGTAGATGCACTAGCAACCTTAACTTCTATGGTCAACATGCCCCTTTCGTGGTTCAGAAACAAGCTGGACCCACCCATTGTTATGACATCAGGCTCATCACCAAAGAAGATTATGATATAGCAAGATTATGATACTATTTCATTTGGTGCCTTCTCAAACATGGTAGGTATAAACAAGATACAGAAAAAAAAGACCGTGCAACCGTTCGCAAACTGGTTTCTCGGTACATCATCTGCGATAAATTACTTTTCAAGAGAAACTTCGATGGAACCCATTTGCATTAGCAAGGGTTGGAATTGAAGAAATGATGAAGAAAATCCACAATAAGGAACATGGACCCCATATGAACGGTCACATGCTTGCAAAGAAAATCATTCATCAAGGGTACTATTAGACCACCATAATCCAAGACTGCACTGCCTATGTTCGGAAATGCCTTCCATGCCAATAGTTTGCCAACTTTCAGCACTTGCCTCCTCGAGAGGTGTACAACATGAACTCTCCATGTCCCTTCTCTACCTAGGTCATATATATCATGGGGAAGGTCATTACCAAAGCTTCAAACATGCATGAATTTATCCCGGTCTCCATTGACTACTTCATAAAATGGGATAAAGTCAAGTCATACGTAGTACTGAATACAAATAAAGTGACCAAGTTTATCAGAAAGAATAGCATCTACCTTTATGGAGTTCCCAATAAGTTTGTATCAGACAATGGACACCACTTCGAGGCCGAGGTCACATAATTAGTTGAGGAGTATGGAATTCAGAAGCACAAGTCTTCTCACTACCGACCTTAAACTAAGGCGCTGTCGAAGATACCAAGAAGAGCCTCAAAACCATCTTCTGCAATGTAAGGACAAAATTTCAAATTGAGTTAATTTGTATGTAATTGACTTACTTCTAGAACAAAACTTGTTTGCGTCATAAATAGACATTTTTTATCTTGTCACGATACCCTCATAGTCTATGACGTGTTGTTTTGAAGATGTAGCAGTGAAGCTTCAAAGATATATCATCTCGTGTTTATTGGTGCACGTTTCACGTCTTTATATCACGTTGCATTCCGAGATACTCTCAAGTATGAACGCATAATGTTTATGGGACTCGAAAAATGTTTTAGGGATGAAATTTTGCTTATAAATGATTTTAAAATGTTAAAAATTATTTTAAAAGGTTTTATCTTCGTTTATTCTGCAATAAGTATTCTTTAGAGTCGTGTGAATTTTCTCCTTGAGTTTAGAAACTTCAAATGACATAAACAGTCGTTCAAACGACGTCTCACTGTCATTCAAACGACATGGACAAGTCGTTCTAGCGAATTTTCTAAGTCATTTAAAAATATAGGCATATCGTTCTAATGAGCTTGCGACTTAACTTTTTTATTTAAGGCATGTTTCTCTCAGAATTTCGCAGTGCGCAGAACCAAAATACAGTTTATAATAGTTACATTTTTCTACACAAGTTTTCTAAGGATTTCAAAGATAAAACCATCCTTTTTGTTTTTAATCCAAGATTTCACACATACATGCTATATAGATCTTGTTTTCACCATTGGAGTTTGTTTATCTTTGTTGAACAATTTGGTTCGTTGAGGTTTTTGCAGTGAATAAATGGTGAAGGTCGTATTCTAAATCGTAGACGGTTGCCAAAGTTGCATCGGTGGACACCGAGGCACTCGTGGACGAGTATTATGGAAGTATTTATGCGTGGGCATTATGGAGGAGCGGTTAAAGAGAAGAAGAGTGTCAAGGCTTATGGGGATCGAGTTGTTGTTTAAGTTTGTCTGTCTTTCTTTGTAAATTCGTATTATAGTGATTGTTTGGCTTGGGTCGTCCGAGGTTTTTTTCCTTAGTGGTTTCCTCATACATTTGGTGTGTGAACATTATATTATTTTACATGCTTTAATCACCTAGATGCATGTTTAGGATTAAACAAGATAAAATTGGGCACAAGTAAAATTGGTTCACAAACTTGGTATGTGATAAATTTGGAAAAAGATTTTTGAAATAAAAATTATTTTATCACCTTAAAGCACACTTTGAAAAAGAGGCCTACAAGCAATATGCCTGAAAGCTATAGAGACTGGACCGACCAGATACCATATTGTAACAACCCAGACTTTTGAGCGACTAGTTTATATTATTTTGCCTGATGGGCTAAATTTATAAAATAGTGAGAGTTGGGGAAAATATTATTTCAAGATGAATTAAGTGATAATATTTACCATGTTTTGTCTATTTACTGTTATGAGAAGGTAAATAGCATTATATTGCGTTTTATTGTGTCGTTGTACTTTAAGCGACGGTTATGAATTATATTTAAGTTTGAGTATAATTAATGAATTAAAATGACGTTGGACCCTAAAATATTATAGGTTACTTCGGATGCCATTTTAGAGGGTGCAGTTAGTTTTGAAATAGTCGAGATAGTCAAAATAAGTGCCAAGTTGTATTTTTGAGTTTCAGGCATTTTTGACAGGTTGTGACTCAATTATGTAGTTACGAGTTATTTTATTGGTGTATCAACAGTTATAGAGGGTAACTAATGTTTAGAACCCGATTAAGTCTCCCAACCCCTTTTTATTTATCATTCTTATGTTATAAGCCAAGAGAGAGAGAAGAGAGAGTTGGGAGAAAATGAAGAAAAGATAGAGAAATGAAGATTTTGAGCTGGAAATCGTTGCTTCGGGAAGAGAATTCGAGACTTCAAACTTGAGGTAAGTCTCTTACTTGCTATATCATGATTTAATGTGGATAAATTGCATTTATAGTTATGTTTTTGGAGTTTTAACCATAAATGGGGTTTTGATAATTTTGGTGTTTAAACTCTTAATCTTGTAGTTTAATTTGATTTGAGGAGAAAATATGAGTTAGTAGTTGTGTAGGATTGTTTTGGTAGAATTAGTTGTTGTTGATGATGATAGCGATTGGAGATTTGAGGTTTTGGGAAATTTAGGGTTCTTAAACCCGCAGCCTAAACTGGGCATTTCTGCTAGGCCGAATCGATTCGGCTCCCAAGCGAATCGATTCGGTTTCAGGGGAGGAAATAGGTCTGGCATGCCGAATCGATTCGGGTTAAGGCCGAATCAATTCGGGCTGGGCAGTAAGTTAGTTTTCCTCACCGAATAATTGATTTAGAAGCCCTATTTTGTGAGATTTTTTCTAGTTGTGTTTTGGGTCTTTTTCTTTTAGGTTCAAGGTTAGGAACCTTCTCTTGGGAAGTAATAAAGAGTTCTAGAGGTTCGTATGGGGTAGATTAACATCCTAGGTTAGCATGGGGATAATTGGACTTATCCCAAAGGTTAGTTCATATGGGTTAATTTTCGTTTGATATAGGAAGTTAGCCTAGAATTAACGAAAAGTAAAAATGATAATGTTGGGCCTTTTGGGAGACTATTGTTGAGGGAGACTTACTTTGATGATTTATGGTATTGTTTTGGACTCTTGGAAACTAGTGTGAGGATAATGGCATTTCGAGCCCTAGGACGTTAAATAGATATGACTTTGAGAATAAGAAATGCACATTCTAAAATTTGGTACTTAATTCAATAAGTATAAATGGTTTTGTGAATGTAAAAGTGAATGTTTTTAAAATGGAAAAATAATTTTTGTAAATGATAATTTACATATACACATCTCTCTAAATCTCTATCATAAGGGAAGTTACGCGCATGAGGTGAAGTCCCCTGGCTAGTGAATGCAGGGTGATTATAGTCCTCTGCCATATGACCGATTATTATATTGTATGTTTATTTTGCAAAGTGATGTAATTCTAGGTGTGGTTATGACTCACTGTCGCAGGTATATGGCGCTTCCCGACGTCTCGCGTTGTAGGATGCCCAGGTTGTCTTATTTGATAGGCTCTGGAAGATGATAGCCATTTAGGGTCGCGCACAGTGGGGAAACCCGAACGGGCGGTCTTAGAAACGTTATATAATATGAAATATAACCATTCTTAATAATGTGGGACATTATTGATGTTAAAGCATTTTATGATAATAAATTTTCTTTAAATACATTTCCAGGATGGAAGAAGGGAAATGGAAAGTTATGATATGAAAAGGCATTTTATGATAATAAACTTGCTTTAAATACATTTCCTGGATGGCAGAAGGGAAATGGGAAGATATGAGATGAAATTTAATTGGTAAAACATTTTGTAAAATGAATTGCCATATATGTATTTCCTAAAGAGAAAATGAATTATGCATTTAAGTTATGAATAATTGAAATGATGTCTCCTTGAGTAAATGTAGATGTGTTCTCCCATGCGTATATGAATATTGAGCATTATCATTGATATCGCACTAGCTTGTGCTTTTAGATTGAGAGGTGAGAAAGTTTATGATAAATTGCGAGAGAAGTTAAGTTCATGTTGATGATTTGATATTCATAATTGTCATGCATTTTAGTCACATGGTAATCATATCAAACTGGGCCCTGACCCATCTATATCTCTTGTTTTGCATGCATTCCTTATCCGTTCAGGTGCTCTACCGTAAGGACACCCGTATTGACCTTTCCATTCCAGTTGTCTTGGAGCTATAGCATTTTATTGATGTTTTAGGATATTTGTTATAGATGCTTCTATCTTTTGTACTCTAGTTATGTTCAGTTTATTTATTCGGGCGTGTTTCCCAAGCTTTGTAATTATTTATTATAATGTGATATTTAATTGTAATACTCGGTGTAACCTGTTTTTATTAGTATATTAACCGACAACTTATTCGGTTATTACTTTATGCATTTTGTTATGCTATTACCCGTTGATCTTTTTGGTATCCACCGTTTTTGCAAATTGGACTGTCTAAGTGCTTTTCTTTTACTTATAAAATTTAATTTGACAGTCCGTTTTCTAAAATAATTGGTGGTTATCTCGTACTATTATTTTAACGACAGCGATGATAAGAATGGATCATCTATGATTCCTTTGATTATTGGAGTATCGGGCTGGCCACCTCTTATTTTAGTAGGCGGGTTGTCACACATATGCCCTCTGGGGCTATCGCACCTCTGTCATGACACCCACTGGGGCTACCCCCTATTCTCTAGTATACAGAATGGAGAGGGTTCTCCCCTTGGAACTCGAAGTACCTTATCCGCGTGTCATTCTCAAAAGAAAGTTTAACAAGGAATACTGGCATCAGAGATGTTACGACGAACTCTCACTCTTAAATGAAAAGAGACTAAAATCTATGTACCATATACAAGGTTACCATCACCAGATCGTACGATCATTCAATAGGAAAGTCAAGTACTGCGGTGTCAAAGAAGGAGATCTTGCCCTCAAAAAAATTGTAGAACCTATTTGGGATCCCAAGGGAAAATTCATACCTAATTGGAGTGACCCCTATATTGTGAAGAAAATTCTGTCAGGTGGCGCTACTATTTTGATTCATCTCAACGGAGAAGAAATGGATCATCCAGTCAACCTAGACCATCTCAAGAAATTCTACCCTTAATCTAAACTCACAGCACGATATGACTCTTCTCATACCCCCTTCTATTCTAAAACAAATATCTCTCCATTTCCCCTACTTAGAATTACTTGGGACTTGATCCTCTCAGAACACCCACTTTTCAAATGAATCTCACAAATTTCCAAAAACCCACAAAGGTATGTAGGTAGCCCATAAAACCCATGTTTCTTTCTCACAAAATGCTATTATTTTCTTCCCCCAAGAACGACGGTCAATCACATCATTTAAACGAAAAAAAGGATTATGTATGCCTTATTGATCGGTATAGATAGTTGAAAATATGAATTTCATCAAAATACATAACCAAATATGTCAAAATCACTTTTCTTTTATTACCAGGAATATGGTTGTTACACAAAATATCAGCGACGGGAGTCAAACATACCACCCCCTCCTAAGCTTCATACAACCTACCAGTCCTTACCATTAAAATAGCTTCACAAAAAATCCAAAAACATACTAAAAACCTACCGAAAGTAAAATTCTTCACAAAACACAAACATAAACCAGCGTCTCAAGACCTGTCCTCAGCTACCAGTTGGGCACTCCTCATAATCATTACCTGCTCGTGGAGGCCCCAGGTGTCACATTCATAATTTTTTTCTCTAAATGCGTTCCATGCGACGGTATGCCTTAATAAGCTTCGAAAAACCACCATACCTTCCTCCATGGTATCAAAAGCAACAAGACATCTTTTCCAAGTCGCCTCCTCCAAAATATTTCTAATCACTCATTTTCATAACCTTTTCAAATAATCCTAGGATACAAACCTAGCCTCACCCACGGGTTATGACAGACAGATAGACGGCCGATGATACTGCCATAAAGTCCTCAATATCATCCTCAAGGACTCAATTAAGTCCTCCACCGAAAAGAAATTAGTTATGCAAGCAGGCATGATCTGCTCCTATCCCACTCGACTTAGGAACCACTAAGGAAAATAGAAAGAAGTATGGTGAAGACCGAGTAATCGCACATACTGGTATTCCCACAATAACAAAACAGGTTGCAAATCCCCCCTACCATGGTATAGACCAATGAAGGCATCGATCCCTGTACTCCCCAAGACATTTAACCAAGTTCTCCATCGAAGGACCAAAACTGAAGAAGGGTCTAGTAAAGAAATTGGGAACACCCGACAAAGGGTACTCAGGAGGGGCTGCTAGGCGCAATCTCTCAGAAAGCCGTATAAACAGCATGATAGCCCCCCCCCCCCCCCCCCCCCCGTAGAAAATCATCTCGAACTTCCTTCTAGGCATCTAGGCCATTCAGAGTCTCCGCTAATACCATCGCCACATGACTACAGTAGTAGGACAACCACACCGCTATCGTGGCTACCAGAGGATAAGCCATCAGGTCACCTGTCACCAATAAAGCCTGGAAATTATAATCAGGGCCACAACTCTGGCAAAGCCATTGTAACTAAAATCCCTCCATCACACCGAATTCATGACTTTTGGGAGGACAATATATCTCCCATGAACCAGCGATCGAACATCTAAGGAGGAGATGTGAAGCAACTCCGCCAAATACACCCAAGGAGAACAGGATAAATCTGGCATAACTGCCGCTACACTAGGGCTGAAATCCGGCATCATAGAGAATTTCTGGTAGGCGAGACACACCTCGTCTAAGATGAATAAGAAAATATGGTCTTCACGATACCAAAACTATACCTCTACTTATAGAAGGTTCTAGTCTGTGGGACGGTTACGCCACAAAAAGACCGGATGCAAACTAAAGGCTTCGTAGTAGACATTTTAGCGGCACATTTCCTCTAAACCCTTTAGGTAGTAAGAAAGGGCTCGAACACTAGAAGAGCAATTTGTTAAAAAGAAGAAATATACAAAGGAGAAAAAGTGGAATGTGATTATAAAAAACACCTCCAATGCCTTTTTATACCATAAAGATCCAAAAGAAAACAATCCATTCAAAGCACCACTGATTCCCCTGCTCCAAAAGTACCTAAAGTATGCAAAACGTGCAATCAAAGCCAAGGGAGTGATTTGGACGTGACCCATATGACAATAGGCAGGCTAAGGGGTATGCCGATTGGCAACCCCCCTGTATTAGGAGATTCCTTATTTCATCCTTTACAGACATATCAAAATCAACATTTTCTTTGAAAAAAGTCAAATCTTTGGGTTGTTCCTTTTTTGAAATATTATTACTTTCCCTTTTGTACATAATTTCTGAAAATAAACATTTTCCTTTTGCTTCGAGTCCCGTTTTCATTTTTTTATCTCCATCTTCGCAAATAAGGAGAAACCTCAATAGCAAATTAAAGTGCATATAGAATAATCCATTAAATCAAGATAACATAAAAAAGAAAATGCATTTCTTGTATATATATTTTTGGGATCATTACATTTCTTATAGGTATAATCAAGAAAGAAAGAAAAGAAGAAAAAGAAAATATACACCGAGAAGAAACCCAAAACCCTCAAAAATCAACCCTCAACCTTTGTGGCATGCACGCTTTCCTTTATGATGAGCGGTAGACCCTCCACTCCCAGAGACAGAACTCTCAGCAGATGTGGTCGGTGGCACCAAGGAGGCATTGGTTGACTTTCTCACATAAGCTGACACCGACGCCATCCAATCCTTAATGTCCCTCAACCAGGTGGTAGACAGACGGAGAGTCTCAAAGAAAAAAAGAACAAAAACACCAAAATTGACCAAGTCGGTAAAGAGAAAAATAATGCAAGGAATATAAAATATAAACAGGAAAGAAATTATCATACCTCACTCCGGAGAGCATCCTTAGAAAAACCCACCTCCCATCTACTGTCACATGAGGACGGTAGGTCACCGACACCACTTTCTCACTACTCAACCAAAAATGATAAGAAGGAGTAGAAATCTGAAGAAGCGGAACCTCCCCTAACTCCATAGTCACGCCTCCTCTTGTGTTGTGGGTGGATGCCACCAATATGCTGGTACCTCTCCCCGAACCAATAACAGGTGGAGGCATATTCTCCATGTCATGTATGCATGATGACATGAACCAACTTGTTATAGAATCCAGATAGTTGTAGTCTGCCATCATATCAGTGTAGAGCGTATAGGGATTACCCTCTATTACTGTTTCCATGACCTCATTACTCATATGTCTCACCCTCTTCACGTACTCTGGGGGCACCGATGATGGTACCTAAACCTCTCCCTCCATTATCTATTGCACCACTCTCTCCCCGAGGTAGTAGACATACCTGAACTCAAGCACCAATAAACACCTCATTTGTTCGATCACACCCGTAGCCCCTATGACCCTCGAAGGAATACCCCAAGGGTATAAGGTCACTTGTTTTCCATGCAAAGAGTCATAATCTAACCAGAAGCAAAAACTCCAAAAAAAAAGGTAAGGATCAAAATCCTAGCCTAGCTGCTTGTCAGGGGATTTAGCACTGCCTACACATCCTTCAGGGAAAGAGATTGGATCAAATGCATGTTCGACTTCCCCCACCTGTACATCTTGTAGAAGTCTCCCAACTCGCCCTCCTTAAGGGACACCAACCCATGTTATTCCCTATCACCTCGTAAAATCATGTCTGCTAAAGGCAACACAAAGAATAAAAAAAAAACAAAAAAAAAAAAACTGAAAGAAAATAAAGAGGAAAATTAAACTTAAAGATTACCTCGAAAAGATACACGGGTCTTGTGAAAATATTTCGAGAACACTGACTAAACACATCCATAGAATAATAAATGGATTCCATAGTAAATCTTCCCTATTCATACAGATGGATGTACTAGATGATCCTCACATAAGACGAAAATAAAATATGGACAACTTCGCCACTCGTTGCCACCATAAATCTCCCCAGAAAAAGTAGAATAAATAAGCAAGTTGCCTGTCTCACCTCCCGCTCGTCCGTATTATCAATATGACTATACAATTGAGTCTCTTTTAGCATCGATATACGAATAAATTTCCTCGACACGATTATTCGGATGTCCCCTAAGGTAGCCCTCACTGTCACCTCCATGACCCGCTTTGATACCCCGTTATTTTAAGGGCTTACTTATGAATATTATTAAGATTTTGGTAAAAAAATTGATCAAGATATTCCCTCTAGTTATATACCATATGGACTTAATACCAGATATGTCTACTCATAACGTACAAGAATAGTTGACCCTAGAACACATAGATTCATACGTCTTAAATTGATGTCCTAACTCAATGTCTTACTCAATTAGGTAGCAAAATCCCTACGACTAAAGTCAAAACCTTTAAACCATAATATCCCTATGATCCTACATGAATTTAGATAAATTGAATGTTATACTAAACTATCCCATGATAAAAAATTCAACCCCAAAACCTATTCTCCAAATATGCCCAAAATTAGATCGATCCGCCCTATAATCGGATCGATCCGACCTAATTTTGAATCGATCCGAAATGCCAGTATCATCTCATCATCTTCAAAACTCCATTTTCTCTCTTTAAAACTCCATAGATGTTCATTTCAGATTCAACCGAGCAATACAATATTATCATGAACTAAACTATGATCATCAACCAAAATCCAACATGTTTATCCAATCATTATCATGAACTAAGAGAGTAAATCCATAAATTTATATCAAGAAATTTAATTTTATAAATTTTTTAAATTTAGATAAAGAGTTTCATTGATTTGTAAATAAACATGGTTTTTTTATATAATAATAGTATCTAATCAATTTCTAATAATTCGGGATCAAATCCAAACCAAACTCATGAAGAATTCACCTAATTTCATAACATGTCATTAACACGGCTAATAACCTAATTAAGTTGATTATTTTTCATAAAAAATAGATTAATTGACTTAGGGTTAAAATCCAATGAACAAAAATATTATAGTACAAAAGCAATTAAAATAAAATTCTAAATAAACTTACCTCAATTAACTTGTAAAGAAATTTGCCCAAAAGTCTCTTAATTCCCCCTTCTCCAAAGTTCTTTCTCTCTACCTTTAGGGATCCTCTCTAATTGGGAAATATGAATTATGAAAACCCTAGTGACTCCTTATAACATTTAATCCACTAAACTAGGTTAAACCCCTAATTAGTGGGCCTCATCTAAACGAGCCCAAAATATCTCTAATAAGCTTAAAACACTACCCAGGTCCTATACTAGCCCAATTGGCCTAAAACCCATACTTATAGACAAAAATGGACATTATACGCGCCCCAAAACCAACCCTAAACATTCCATACAATTAGTTACTAATCTAAGAAGGTAATTTTGTTAAATTAACTAATACGAGTCCGAAAGTCAACTATTTAATTATTTATTAATCTAGTGCGCCCCGGTATTATTAAAAACCACCAAGGGGATAATTTGAACAAGGAAACCATCAATACCAAACTTCTGACCATTCCATAGTCTCCCATATTACACAGTTATGTTAAAATATTTAATTACTCTTTTATCGTGTATCAATTCAATTTTCAAATAGAATTTAAATAACATATATAAACATTTAAAACAAGAATAAACACTTAAGTAGTGACTAAACATTTAAACAGTGAGATCACATGTCACGCAGACAAATAAGTATAATACCTCGTATTTTTATGGATTTTAATTATGAGATTAATTAAATGAAATTACTTTTTATTATGGGCATTGCTTTTAATTATGGGATTAATTAAATTTATTTGGGATAATTAATTGAAAATTAATCCGGATTTAAATGCTAGCGAGACGAGAGTTAGTATTTGATTATAATAATGATGCTGAATATTACTGAGTGATTATGGTAAAATGTGATTATTGGATTTATTAAAATTGGCGTGAGTTAAAAATACGGCAGTTTCAGTAATTAAGTTGAGACGCGTGTGTAAGTCGTGTCAGGACTCAATTTAATGGATTTAAAAGTATTTTATTTTTATGTCATTTGTATGATCATTTTGAGTGCGCCGACGTGTCCGGAAGGATAGAAATAGTCAGAAAACACTAGCCGGGGATTTAGTTTGGGTCCCGGGGCATTTTTAGGCCAAACTGGCAACCCGGGAGGGTATTTTAGTCATTTTAATTTTTAAGAGATTTTGACCCATGAATTTTAGGCCTTATTTATCAGCCAATATTAGGGCCATTATCTGTCAAAAAGTAAGGAGTGGGCAACGTGACAAAGAGGAGAAGTTACAAGAGGGTTACAAAGCCATAAACCCCACACACCACCAGTTTTGGATTTATTTATTTATTCAGACTTTGTATGGGGATTTATTCAGTATTTGGATTATTGAGGGGAGTGTTACTCCAGACTCATTTTAATTGTTCCATTATTATTCTATTGTGATTGTGATGTGGATGTGGTATGGTTAGCTTATAATTTAATTGGTTGCATGTTAATTTAATTTATTAAAATTTGGTAACTCACTTTTTAAATATTAGGTGGCTAGTAATTATTTAAAAAATGTTTTCGTTAGTGATGCTATGAACTGAACCAACTTGCCATTTTGTATTAATTTGAATAAAGGAGTAGCTACCCGGTATTTAATTAGTCGAAGTGTCAGAATAAGATAATGTCATAATTAATTTAATGCATAAAAATACGAGATATTATACTATTATAGGTAAAAGATGTCAACACCAAGGTTCCTTATAGTTATTAAGGGTAAACGAACAAGCATTTTCAATACTTGGGATGGGTACAATACTCTAATTGAAAAGATAGTTACTATTGTGTTGGAGAGCTTTATGACATTTGACAAATCTGAGAGTGATGCATGAGAAAAATGTAGTCATCGTGGGTTGAAGCTTGATCCATCCAATTGCTATGTTTCATATAAGATTGATGTCCTCGGTTTTTATGAAGAAAGAATGAATCTTGGTTCATTAAGTGGATAAGATCCAAAGTTCATACCCTTGCATTATGGAACTTGATAAATAATTCATGTTTAAATAAGAACTTTCTTCATTAGTTCTATTAGTAAACTATTCCTTAATATGTACTATTCATACATGTAGTAATATTAATTATTTGTTTTCTAATAGGACTTACTGGAGCAGAAAATGTTTTATCACTGGGCCTATTAGAGAAAAAAAATCCAAAATTGGTATTAATGTCATCTTTTAATATTTCGATTGTGTAATAGTTGTTTAATATTTTTGCTATAAATGTATTATTTATGTTTTTAGTTCCTATAGTGTGTAAATTGAATATCAAAATGTGGGGTTAATGACATAAACTAAAAACCTTTATTACATAAAGGGCACTAGGCAAGACCAACTCACTAAATAGTATAAAGCTCCTGCTCACATAACCACACTTTTGTAGACACCCAAGTAGTTCCCTATTTTTGGTGAATTTACTTAATAATTTGCATGACTTTCAAAATCAATGTCATACATGTAAAAATGACTTAGTTCCTAATATTATATCAAGGTTGATTGTGAATGGACATATATTGTGTATTTAGTTTAAGGATAGTTAGTCGTGTGGCCATTTTGTGTTTTATTGCCAATAATAATCATAATAATATATGTTCATCGAGGCCCACTAAACTTCTATCTATGGATTATAAGTACATGTCATGTGAATACATTTACACACCATCAAATATTATGTCCAACATAGACTGAACAATGTTGTTGTTAACAAATTCAAGAAGAATGCATGACATTATATCATCGCTAATAATGTATGGATACTAGTATATTATTTTTATTTCAGAATTACCCCTATTAACTTTGAGCATTTGGAATTCCTTATTCGTCAAGTATTTATATGAAAATTATTTTAACCTTAGTTCAAGAGTTTTTCTAAAATCTTCTGGTACATGACTTCAGTGTTAGACTTCATCAAAACTCTATTATGACATTTTAGGATGAAGGTAAAAATGACTTATATAACTTATATTTGACCCCATTGATTAAATATTTCCATAACATAAAAAGTTGTTCTAATTCAACCTTGTGGTTTGAGATATTTCCATATACATAATGCAATATATTCTTTCTATATAAAGAATATGTTTTAAAATTCATATTTTAATTATAATTTACTTTCTTCATAGGATAGAATAAGAAAATTATGGGTTTTGATAAATTATATAAAACTAGGCAAACTCTGGTTCCTAGCATGATTTTGTTTGCTAGCCAAGCTAGCCATTGATTTAGCAAAGAGGATTTCCACTGGTCGTGGTCGCATGAAATCTTAGGTGAAAAATATGTTGATTAGAAAGACATCTCAGTTTTTTAGGTTGTGTCTAGTGAAACAATTGATTGCTTCAGGGAATGGCCCACGAACATTAGGTGATTCTGTAATTTTTAAGATCTTAGAATTTGTGCCTATAACACATTCTTAGTTGGTGCAACTGGATAATTGTGACTTGAAACCACAAGTTACATCATCATTTATGTTTTACATTTGGGTATAAAGCTTGTGGGTTGTCCATGGTTCTAAGAGTTTGAAAAAATTATTTTTTCAAACACCGTGCTATTCTCTTTTTAGAGAAAAAATATTAGTTCTTCTTCACTGTGGTATTAAAGATCTTTTGATTCCAATTGTCAATCTAAAAGAAGATTAATCAAGATTATTTTTACAATACTATTTTCCAAAACTTTTTATTCTTGATTTGAGTCTTCTTTCAAATCATGAGAAACATTTTACAAGTTTTTTGAGAAATAACCTTTTTCTATATCTTTTCAACCTTAGGATATCCCCACACGTTCTTGGGGTAGTACAGTGGCTACTCATGGTTCCATTGTCTTAGAAAAAAGTTTGCTGCTAATTCAAAGGAGATTTTGGTAGTGACATATTTGAGACATTGGTTATGGACCAAAGCCTCACATGGTTGTATAGCATGCTCCATTCTTAACTCATTCTTCGCAAATGTGGTGCAAAAGTGTGGATTGGTAAAGTAGTGCATTGTGTGATTATAAGTTGTTGTTTACTTCTATATAACTCTACTATAGTGTATTTTTTGTTCTTTCGAGATTTTTTCTCTCGTTAGTGGGTTTTTCTCGTACATTTGGTGTTATGTTATTGTTTAATTTCTTTACATTGTAGAACCACCTGTATTAATTAAGAATATAAAATTTAGTTAATTTTAAACTTGATAACGTTTTTAGCTCGTAGAACTTCATGGTGTGCTTTTTAATTTTAGATTTTTATTTGGTAAATTAATGTTGACTTGCCACATAAAACCATTGTCAATTGGTATTAGAGTTAGTCCTCATTTTTATTAGATTTAACTGCCTAGGGAAAACTTGTAATTTGTGTGAAAATGGAGTTATAAATGTTTGACCAGATAAGACATTTATGTCTTTACCATACTTATTACTCTATTCGATTTTATTTAACATCTTTCTTCTAAAAATTAAAAGTGATTTAAGTGCGGAAGAATGTCACAAAAAACTATTTTTCACTTTCTGAAGAAAATATGATGAACTTTTTGAAGAATAATTAAAATTGGAAAACTAAATTTTCTCTTGTCCATCCAATTAAAATCATAAAACGATGGTAGTAAAACCATCGATGCCGAGGAGTTATTTATTTAAATGAGAGCTCAACAAGATAATGTTCAAGAATGCCTCTCAACATGTTACGAGGATAATATGAGTTTAAACTTAAGTAATCTCTTGTTAATCAATTTTAAGTTTATCGGGTTAATATATAATGTAAGATTAAGTTTTTGAAAAAATAGTTTTCAAAAGTTTTGGGTTTGAAAAAAATTGAAAGAATAAGATGAAACTCTCTTGAAAAATGTCCAACCTCTTGAAAAAAATAAAAAAAATGAGTTTTTTTTAATAGCAATATACTCTTAGGCCCCTCACAAACAAATTTTAAACACAAAAGGAATTTTGAAAAATTTTAAACACATAGGTCCACTAATTCTCTTCTTTTACAAGTCCACGCTAGTGGCATAGTAAGTGGACCTAATAGTAAATTGTCCTTAAATGTTTAAAAATTATCAACAAGGGATCTAATTGTAAATTGCCCTTTTTTTTAATAATCTCTCACTATTGAAAGATAAAATTGAATTTTTGTTTGCCTTTCAATATTAAGGCCCTGGCATTTATGAGATACTGAAATTTATTTGTAATACCTTCTGCTCTAAATAAATTTAATAATTAAATAAATACAAGATATTTGGATTATTTAATGGAAATTCAGATTAATCATAATGTGTCTTATCTATTTAAAATTAATTTGGACTGTAATTTTGTGAATTCAAAGTTTAGATGGATTAAAATGGAATTCTAGAATTTATTTGGTATATTTTTTAAGTTTAAGGGGCTTAGGTTTAATATTTAAAAATTTGGGGTTTGAACACTAATTAATGTAAATTAAAATAGACATATGAGCAATAGGGGAAACCCCAAGGGAAATTTAGTATATTGAACATTTTTTGGTAGAAAGTTAAGGACTTAAAATGTAATTTATGTAAATTAAAATGGACATGTGGGGAATTTTGGGAAAGCCCAAGGCCCATATAGTCTTTTGAACTTTTCTTGTGTATAAAGTTTAGGTTTTAAGAGGGAAGAAATCGTGGGTTTATATAATTGGAAAAAAAAAACGGGGTCATTTTATCAAGTGTATTAACCGCCATAGTGGGTTAGAGGAGCCGCTATATCTGGGTATCCTCATGGCTATAGCGGTTAAGGGGAGGTCTCATTGTTGCCTTATTTTGTATGCAACTATTATCTTTTGGCTACATAACCCTTACTAAACACTCTGTCCTTTTTACAAAACACTTTTATCTCTTTAATCCCTCACCCAAATTATAAATCAATTTGATAATCAAGTTACAAGAGTTTTTAAATAAATAGTCAAATAAGAATTCAAAAGAAAAAAGGAATCACACTCATGCTTTTTCAAAAGGATTTTAAGACCGTTTTGAAGTTATCTTGAATTCAATAATATAAATACATTTTTGCTACATTTTGAGGCAAGTTATTAATCTATTCTCATCTTTTTGTATGTGCAATTGATTGTTTCTATTTAAAGCTAAATTATAAGCTTAAAATTGAGTAGAAATCCTTAGGGTTTATAATCCCTTATTCTATTACCGCATTGTGATATAATTGGATAAATTCACATAGTTTATTTGGTTTAGTCTTACATGAATTATAAATTAATTATTGAACTATTGGTGATTATATTTGCAATTAAGGATTGATATTGATTAATGGCCTTATGTTGATTTGAACTTGATAATGGTTAATTAAATCTTAATTGGAATTTCATTATTAATGAAAATGAATATGCTATATGGGGTTTTAGCTTTAGCTTGGTTTGTTTTACCTTTGGATTAATTATTTAGTTAACTTGGTTAAAGGCATAATGTTTAATAGTTGAAGTTTAATATTTTTATAAAGATGTATAAATGAAGAAACCCCCATGATTATAATCTTGCATGGTACATAAGATCCCTTGATATGACTACTTGATGGGAAATTGGTTATTGAAATCCTATAGTATTAATACTATTATTCAACCTTTGGTTATTTCATTTAAATTGTTTGTAATGAAATACTTGAGTAGTTGTATTAGAAGGAGCATGGTAATATTTTCATGGCATATGATGGGTTTGTCGTTGTTGATGTTGGTTTGTTGTGAGTTATTATTAACTTGGGAGGTTGTGTTATCAATATTTTAAACTTTAAATTAATTCACCTTAATAACTTTGCATCTAAGTATAGTGTCCATTGAATGATCTACATATGCAAAAGTGTACGGGGATTGGCTCTTTATTTGGATTTCAGTTATGAGATGCCCCACTTGAGTAAAGCTCAAGTGTTGAGAAGTTCCTTTCTAGTTATATTCCCTTACGTAGTTCATAAAAACCCATAGGAAATAATGAAATGAGGTAACTTATGAATTAGATACTAGTTTAATATGGTACGATTAGTAGAATGGAATATAATCATATTATGACTCGGGTAATAAGTTAAATGTGGAAAATATAACGATAATAAGATAATGATAGTATAGATTAATTCAAATGAGTAAATTGATATGTATATGGGTGTGTGAATAGAGATAACATTCATTCTTACTTGTTGTGTGATGAACTAAGCGTGACTTATTTGTGCGTCACGCTTGATGTTGTTTGTCCTGGCCGTGCTACCTAAAGGTGGTGTCTGGTTTGCGTGACGATATGTTTCTTGCACATCACACATATTATTTACGCTTATTTTTCTGACCACGTTAGATAATGGAGGTGTCCAGTATTGTTATGGGATTATATGTATATCACATGGGGTTTGTTTGTTATTCTAACCATGCTAGAGAACGGCGGTGTCCGATTTTTTGTGACGACCATTATGTGTGCGTATCGTATGTCCTTGAGATGGCCATGGAGAAGGGGCCATAATACCCTATAATTTTAATGAATTATATAAATTTATTTTATAATGTGAAATGTAATATTCTGCAGTGTATGGTGTCATCATTATATCTGATTTATGTTCGTTTGTGTATGTATATAATTAAAATTATTTAAAATGGAATTTCTAAATGAAACGTAATGCACCGAAATAAATTAATAATTATTTAACAAATAAACATAATAAATTTTTTTTAATTTTTTTTTAATTTGAACAAGAGTAGATGTTAAAAAGGTTGATGGGTTAGTTTAGAGGACTTATAGGACATGTAGAAGGTCTGAATTTACCTAAAATGGGTGGTTTTGAGGTCTCATGGTTGTTATTGGACTCTCGTTAAACTTTAATCTACTTGGAAATTGTTTGGGGATTAATGGGTCAAAGCCCATATAGGGACAAGCCTTAATTTCGTGGTTAGAAATATGTATGAAGATTAGGGTTTAGTTTATCATTTTCACACTTTAGAGGAGATCGTAAGAGCTGGAGAGAGGAAGCTAGTGGGAGAAGAGAATTTGGGCTTTTAATTGGGATCGAAACCTACTTGAACTTAGAGGCATGTTTATTTAATATAATTGTATAATTTATATGTGTAATAATACAATTAGGTATTAGATTCTAAACCCAAATTTATTAATCTAAATTTCTGAATAAATTAATCAAGTAATTAGGATTATTAGTTATACTTTTGAATTAAGATAAAATTGGGACAATTCTTGATAAAATTGGATTGGAATTGAATTAAGGATATAAGAAACTTATTCTACGTTTAGAATCAAATAAAAGTCCATTGATTATGTAAAGAATTGATAAAATATTTGAACACAATTGATCAAAGATTATAAATTTTTCTTGAGATAAAACCCCAATTTAACACTTTAAATCATGATAGGATGGGTAGAAACATGTTAGTATTGGTGATTCCTTTTGGTATATAACTTATATATGAAGTATACGGGTTTGTGTTGATGTTTATACGTTTTTAGGATGACTTAGGATGATTTTGGGAAGCCGTTAAAGGGATAGTGTGAAGTTGATGATCCCAGGGGGCGAATCGATCCCTGAAACTTGGGAAATTTGAAACGACCATAAATTATTTGTTAGGAGTTCGATTGATGCACAGTTAAAAGCCCCAAAAAGGTAATTTGATTTTTTAGATGTTGGTATAGGACACATCCAAATAATAGAGTATGAAATAAATACATTTCTCTTAAAGATTAAATATATGTTGAAACGTTCCCAAATCATATCAAAATCTAGGTAGTTTCGAAAATGGGATCTTAGGATGGATTTTGAGTTTGGGATAGCTTAGGATGGAATTTATTAAGGTGGTTTAACTTCGTATAAGGAGAGTTATTATTCAATTAAAGATATTAATTAATAAATGCTGATTAAGTTCAGAAGGGTGGAATTAAGACATAGAAATCTTACACTCAAAAGCTAAATTATATTATGTGAAAACCATAAAGTATGCATACTCGGGACATACCAACTAGATGGTATATATTTATGAATCATGTGGTGATTATTACAAAA
Source organism: Sambucus nigra (assembly GCA_949130495.1). NCBI lineage: Eukaryota > Viridiplantae > Streptophyta > Magnoliopsida > Dipsacales > Adoxaceae > Sambucus > Sambucus nigra. The sequence goes on along the minus strand of OX422208.1, from coordinate 406,419,108 downwards.
GTAAATTAGTTGATATAGTTTGATTGTACCCTAGTCCAGGCTACAGTGCCACTTCGATATCCTGCTAGAGAAAGCATCGAACTCTACCCTAGGCCATACAACGATGCCATTTCGCTACTCCGTTAGATAGAGATGAGCTATACCCTAGGCTAATAGATGGTGCCACTTTGGTACCCCCAATATATTACGGGGGTATTTATTTTCGGTCGTGTGATGATCCCACTTCTGTAATTTGGTAGTTCCTTATAGTATACTTGATATAAGTAGTACTAATACGGTTATACACGTAGAGATCCGTTCAATAATTTGGTATGTACTTTAAATCTATTAAACAATAATTTATGAATATTTGAATGATATGGATTATATGTAAACATGGGGTACACCTGGTTCTATATTAGACTCATATGATATCTAGAATTGTTGGGTTAGGATAATTTAAAAGACACTAAAAGGTGAGAGGAAATGTGATATTATATTATATCCCAACTCAATTATATTCTTATATCAAATAGGAATTCAGTTAATGTTGTCATATTAACATTTTAGGATATAAGCCCTAGTTGCATCCTTACTCCTGATCCAATCTTTCTCTACTTCCAGTTACTGATCATTTAGAATCTAGGTGTTGAGCCTGCGTGCGTACTCACTCCTTATATATTTATTTATTTTGCGAGTCAAATTATGTTTAGTTGGTATTTGTAACTCAGTTTCAGTATGGGTTATTTTATGAGATAGTGGTAGTATGTGATGATTTTATTACTATAATTATATCGTATTAGAGATGATGGGGTTCACATATGTTATGTTTCAATTATTTACATTATGTTATAGTTATATTCACAGTTATGATTAGAATTATACTCAATTGTTTAGACTCCTATTCTAATTTAATTTGGACCGAATCAATCTAGTTTAAATATTATGGGGTGTCACGGGGGCGCATATCAGTTATGGACTAATCAAATATTGAAATTAATGATTAAATTAATATGGATTGTTAAATTTCATGGCATATATGGATAATTGTAGTATGTTAGATAATCATGGACTTCTTGTTTGCATATAAAATTGCTTTTGAATTGCATAGACTTGGTAACTTGATAGGTTATAACCCGTTTATTATTGTGAAAACATTTTAAGTGGTAAGGATGGACCTTGCGAGTAGTTTTACCTCCAACTATCATAGACTATTCCTTATCTCCATTATAATTTACTTTGTAAGAGATCTGATGCGGGTTTTTATCCTTGGATATCTTTACCTCCACTCGTGTAAGTTAGATAAAGTGGGGTTTAGTTGGCTTGTATTCGCAGAACAATTATGGTATGTAATATTTAATTTAAGTTATTCCGTTTTATTAATTGGGTTTCTTATATAAGTTTCATATCACTTTGCTTTTAGACATTCTTATCTAGTTGATGGCAATATTATGATTTCCGATTTGAGTTCTATTATATCATATCCTTATGTTGTCAGATTGTTTTAATTGATTTTGTACATGCTAGGAATGATATTTTAATTTATCTTGACAAGTTGTATAGTTTAATATTAGGACGTGATCAACCCTAATGTTAAAATATAGGGGTTGCTACAGTTGGTATTATATCATGGTTAGAGGTTGTCACAAACTTTTGGCGTTCATTGATATATGCATCAAGTTAAGTTTGTACTCCTATTTATGTCTCATTACTGATAGGTACTTATATTGAATTTCATATACCACTCAAGAGGATATCACATCAAGTTAGGGCGTGAGTGAGATAGGCTATACCCACAACCCTAGCTTAAAGGCACCAACAATACCGGTGCTAGATGCACATCAACAATATCATTTCGCCCCAGGAAAGAAATAAGATCATATTCCAGTATGTAGCAGTGGGAATAGTAAAGGGACTTGAGGAGAGGGTGCTAAGAGGTAGAGTAGTCAATGGAACAAATGTCAACCTCGGAGTAGGTTTAATGTTCTTTTACGAAGAATAATATACCCACTTTTACTAGTTCATTAGATCTGATAATGAAAAATTAGTGAAGACAAGATATTGAGTATAACTTAAGGTTGTTAGACTACACCGATGTGTAGAAATAGGTGTTAACGACTTTTCATTTTGCTAAGGATTCCCTCTAGTTGTGGGAGAGCATGACTACATCAACTGAGGGAGAGTTTGTCTTATGAAAATTTTGTAACAAGTTTTGATGAGAATTAAATCCCTTATTCTGTATGAGTTCAGAATAAGAGGGATTTCATGCTACTGTAATAAGGATCTCATACTGTTCTCAAGTAGGAGAATGAATTTATGGTGTTCTCTTTATTTACGCCAGAGGATGTGAGCATAGAGAAAGAAAATGGAGTGTTTTTTCCCAGCTTGACATGACACATCAAGTTAGTGCTTATGGGGAATCCAATGTATACAACTTAAGCCTAGGTAGTGGATGCCTTCTTGATGCATTTCTAGGATAATAAAGAGAATAAGAGGTAGGCAAAAAATATGGACAATTATAGCGGGGCCAAGACAGAGACAAGCTCTGGTGGAGAGCAGAAGGGATTTTATGTCCACCTAGGGGTAGTGGAGATGATTTAGGTTGGGGTATTAGAGGCCCTAGAAATAGATGTAAGAACCGCTTCAAATAGGACGGGGGAAGTAGCAACAATAGTAACAGATACAATAGAGGGATCCTTGAGATCCGTTTGCGAATATTTTCTTTAGGTACGGTGGTAGGGGAAATAGATTCCGAGTTTACCTAAGTGCAGGCGGCACAAGTGGAGTAGAGACATGAACAGTATGGTTTGAAACCCCATAGTCATAGCAGCACCAATATCACCATCAGTAGCTCCCATTTTTTAGGCCACATCTATTATAGGCACTTCCAGTGTCTCTAGCCATACAGTTGTAGCCAGGCACATGATTATAACCCTAACTTCGGTATGAGATAGTCTAATAGATTGTGAATCCATTGTAGGAGAGGGAGGGAAAGGTCTTGGCGATGGATAATAAATTTTATATTTATAGATTCCCATCTAGAATATTTTAGACACTAGAACCATTCACTCCTTCGTATCATATAATTTTGTGGAGATGTATGGTTTATTTCCTAGACCTTGAGATAGAGATTTATTTGTATATACTTTATTGGGCGTGTTAACATATTTTTTTAAGACGTGAGATGATGTGGGAATATATATTGGTAGAATTCATTTTGTAGCTAATTTATTGGCTTTAAATACCCACTGTTATGATGTGATCTTAGGTATGGCTGGTTAGTTAGACGTGAGGCTCACATAAACTTTGGGTTTAAGGGATTCTAATGATGATAACAAGTCAAGAGATGTATATATTTTCTATACCTAAGACGAATGGTGGTTCCATAACACACTTATACTTTGTTGACGAGGGAACTCAATAGGAGGAAACTGTTACTTTAGATTCGATATCGATTGTCCGAGATTTTATCAATGTGTTTGAGGAGGTTCCAGGTCTTCCACCTACTTAAGAGATTGATTTTGTGATATTTTTGGCTCCCAATACCAAGTTGATTACTAGTGCACCTTAAGAGATGGATCCTTTGTAGATAAGAGAGTTGTGGGAGAAACTTCAGAGTATGTTAGAGTAGGGATTCATTCGGCATAAAACTTATCTATGGGGAGCTCTAATTATCTTTATTAAAAATAGGGATGGTTCACTACGGTTGTGAATTAACTACCATGATTTCAACATGGTGACAATGAAGAATAAGTACCTTTCGTTGAGGATTGATGATTTGTTTAATTAGTTATAATATGCTTCTTTTGTTTCAAATATCAATTTTTATCCAAGATATCATCAATTGAGGGTATGGGAGGAGGACGTACCAAATACTACCTTCTTAACACAATATAGTTCCTATGAGTTGAGGGACCTAACCGTGTTTATGGATTTGATGAACTAGGTGTTCTGGGAATACATGGATAAGTTTATTATAGTCTTCATTGATAACATACTTATTAATTCACAGTTAGAGGATATCATGTCGAGCATTTGAGGATTGTGCCTTATACATTATGGAAGCATGAGTTTATCCTAATGTAACACCCCATGTTTTTAGGAATACTTAAATTAAACGTATCACAATAATTTAATTAAATTAAAAAAATAAAGTAAATTTAAATAAGTATTAATTAGCGAGGAATGGGTTAATATTTAAGTGTTATTATATTTACTTGTGTGATAAGTAAATGAAATTGCATTGTTTTATATTACGTCATAAGTGAGTAAAATCGATGGGTTGATAATATCTTATTCGGGACACGCATATGGGTTATGTTGAGAATAAGATGCTGAATTGATAATAGGTGACTTGGATGATGATTTAGAGTGCAAGGTTGATTCGTCATAGGCTAAAATAGTCAAAATTAAGTACCCGAGGTAGTGATAGGGTTCTGGGGGCTTTTTAGACTAGTCAAGACTCATATAGGAGCATTTTAGTCATTTTAACGGAATGCGAAAAGGCAAAACTTATGTAATGAAGGTTTAGGGTAATATGTTTAGTTATTTTACAATATTAAAGGTTTTCATTAGATGTATCAAAGGTTAGAAAGAAATTGAAGAGAAAAGAGAAGAAAATTCAATATTTCTTGAAGGAAACTCAAAGAGTGCTTAAGAAAGGCTAGAAATTGTGAAGAACTTGAAGATTTCTAGGCTTAGGATAATCATCAAAGGAGGTCTTCAATCAAATTCAGACTCTACAAGTGTTTAAAGGCAAGTAATTATCTTTGTAAATGATTATGTGTAGTATTCAATTCATATCATGGTAAAGAAAGGATTTTTGGGTGGGATTCATATACAATTGGGTTTTTGGAGAAATAATTTCATAATAAAATGGTGTGGATTGGTATATTGAAATTTGGAAATTTGAATTCCATGTAGATAGAAGAATTATAAATTTAGTAGATTGAGAAAACTATGAATCGTTGTGATATTGGGGGAATTTCATATTATTTGAAAATTAAGAATAAATCCCATGTAGAAATCATATGTAGATGAATTACATGTTAAAATGAATATGTTTCGTATATTTAGGATTCATGATAATTGTTAATCATTGAGAAAAATATGATTGGATTGATTATTTTGGGTTAAATTTTGAGAAAAATTGAAATGGGAAGAACTTGGGCTGTCTGTAGGGGCGAACCGATTTGGTGTACTTGTTATAGCCAAGTTGGGTTAATTGATATAATTTGGTTGTGATTTGGTTTCGAGTTAAATGGTATGTTCGGGAATATTTTAGGATTTTTGGATAAATAATTAACGTTAATATACATGCCCTAGGATAATCGGGATACATTCGGGGTGAGATTGGAGTATTTTGAGTTAAATAACGCTTGGGGACTTAAACAATGAATTGTGGAGAAAATGCGGTAGAAGAAGGATACATGTTGGTTAGGATTTAATATGTGTCCAAAATATTACTTTAAATGATAAATTGATTAAATAAGTATATAGTAAATAATTTAGAGTCGGGTTTAGACACGGAAGTTTTAGACTAGTGCTACGAGGTATAGGCACTGTTAGCCGGATTTTTAGGAATATATATACATAATTGTATGAACATACCACTCTAGTGCTATCATCGGAGGTTGCGTGATGTGGGTGATCTTCCCTGGCGAAAAAATAGCAGGCTAAGTATCGACCTCAGGTCATAGTGTCGTTCTTGACCTTGTGATATTGGAGTCGAAGTGAGGTAATTTCTCACGGTTATGACTTACTATCTCAGGACTATAACCGCCTCCAGTACGTTTATAATTTTTCGGGTTCGGTGTGAAAGTCCGACCCATTTGCCCAGGATGATGTGTATATGCTCTAGTACACGATAGCATTTCAGAGACCCGTATTCAGTGAGCTATTACTTGGAGGGATGACGGTTATACATGACATATGCGTGCTTCTTATGTTATAAAAAATACGTATATAATTGTGTAGATAAATATATACGGGCTTAAGACATTAATTGTGAATAATGATGTAATAACTAGTGAAAGTTATTGGAAATGAATTAACAGATTAAAATTGAGAATTGTGATTATTAAACAATCGTGGAAATTCATTTTATAAAATACGTGTGACACAGGGTAGTATATGGACTTAAGGGTATATGAATAGTAGTTAAGTTGGATAGGATAACTAGGGGTTAAGATGCATACGTTAGGTGTGTACTGTAGTTGAGGGGTTTGGAGTATCCCATGTGAGTGCGACACCAATTTAAATATGGAAGAATGTATTCATAATTATTATGCATTTTAATTACTTGCAAATATTTTCAAAAGGTTTTGGGCTCTGACTCGTGTCGAAATAATTTTAAAAACATTTAAGTGTCCAGCCAAAGGGATGCCAAGTATGATTGTCACTTTCGGGTCATCGGAGCTATAGCAGTTGTGGAGTGTTGCAAGGATTTTTTAGTCATTTTCTATATTTGAGATTCTAGATAGGATTCAGTCAGTTATTATTTGGGCATATCGCCCAATGTCAGTTTTATTTAATTCTGTTGCATTGGATTATTGTATTGGATTGTAAATCTATGATTTATGCAGTTAATGTACTTTGTTATATTCCAGGACTCAACTATGGTTATATGATTGTGGATTTAATTATTTATCTAGCATAGTTAATGGTGAATGGTTTTATTATGTTAATTTAATTAAAATTTCAAATTCACACACGTCCTGATTAAATAATAGGTGGTTAGTGATAAATTGGACTTTTGACAGAGATTCTAAGAATGAGCCATTTGAGTTTCATGTTTTATTGTAGTGGAGGGTTGGCCACCCGTTATTTTAATAAATGGGGTGTCAGTGTCACAGATGGTATCAAAGCATCAGGTTCTAGTGTCATTAGGATCTTTGTAGACTTACTACGTTTTCAGCGTTGTTTTTCTTTGATATAGAGCCTTGTGCTTAGGAATGTCGATTCATGTTAAGATTTACGTTCTCCTACTATTGCGTATAGTTTAAGTGAATCATATACGAGTTCGGTTGGGTTGTGTATGCCGAATAACGGAGGGCAACCAGTGAGAGGCGTTAGTTGGATTGTAGGAGGAGAGGCTCAGCCAAAGCCGTAGACTATTCAAGAAATGACGATTGTAGCATAGGACACAACTACTATTGCTCAGTTAATTAATGTTGCGAAGACTGACGTGGCACAATCATTTCCCAAGTGCCGCTACAGAGGACGATGGCGTTAATTTAAACTCACCCAGTTCAGTTAGTATGGAAGAGAGTAAGTGGGGACATTTAGAAGGGCCATCCATTGAAATCTCCGAGGAAATGCGGACATTGTATTAATTAGCCAATGGAAGGGGAATATCCAAAGGTGTTCGAGCATGGTGGAGTATAGTGACACTCATAAACAAATTCTGGAAAATCTTTTTTTAGTTCATAGGAGCAGCATTACAATGATGGGAGTCAGTCACCACATCTGAGAAAATATATACCATAAATATCAATAAATTTTGGTGCAGTTTGATATCAAGTCCTTTCATACTCTGTTCAAATAGAGATGAAAAGAAAGTTTCAGTATTTATCAAAAGAGGGTCAAATAGGGGCCGAGTATGAGGAAGAATTTGCTTGTTTGGAAATCTTCGTACTCGACGAGGTGGATACGATGGCGAATAGGGTCCCTAAGTTGATGATGGACTCACAAGTAGAATTCGCCAGCACTTATAGGGAAATCCAACTGGGGTGACTTATGTCAATGTCGTTAATATCGTACTATTATCGTATCAATATCAATGCTTCCATTTGAAGGGAGCTAAGATATTGGAGAGTTAAGTTAGTAGGGCAAGACTAGATATGATAAATGTTAGTGGAGCACCATAAGGGGAATAACCAAAAGAGAGACCCATTTAAAAGATTCAAATCAAGTGAATTCCGACTAAGTGAAGGGGGATTCAAATATGGCCATCAGGTCCAGCAACGTATACCACAGAGCCAGAGGAGCTAAGGGAATAATTGGGGTAGCCATTAGGACCGAGGCTACCAGAGCCAGAGAGTAAAGCAGCCTTAACATGTCCAATGGTTCCAGAGACAGGGAAATTATACAAGAAGGTGTTTTATATGTGGATAGAAGACCACATGTGTCGATCTTGTCCGCAGAGAGATAGGAATAGGAGCTGGGTGCCCAACAGGGGAAACAATCACAGCACTTTTGGGATAGATTAGACGTGAGTATTACATCTAGAAATCATTTAAACAGTCAGTGCCACTGGCAATGGAAGGTACGATTCTATCTTTAGGAAAATAGGGTAAATTTTGCATGACACGAGTGCGTCACAATATATTATTAGAACTAGATTCGTGAGTGAGCCGAGTTTAGTGGTTGTATCATTAGTATCAATACTGTGTGTTAATATTTACCATTGAGTAGTAGGGATATTTGTGATTCCATCTGGAGAGGAGCAGGTGTGAATAATGAAAGGATACATTTTAGTGGATTTTCTCGTATACGAGAGATGTGTTATGCGAGTATAATGTTATCCTGGGTATGAACTGGTTAACAATGGTTTGAGTGATGGTGGATTGTTATAGTAAGGTTATCATGTTCGTTATTCCAGAGAAGGATGTGTTATTTTTTGGTGTCTCACCTATAAGAGGGTTGAGCCCGTGTATATACTGTATTGTAACGGAGACTTTGGAGAGTAAATGTGTCTCGTATTATTCAATACCGGTGCGTAGAGACTATACTGATGTGATTTAGGGTGTATAGGGTTTATTGTCGAATGGAGAGATTTACATCGTTATTGATTTAGCGTTGATGACTTAGTGATAGTGCAACCGTCGTATTGTAAGAGTCCTATAGAGATGTGGGAGTTGAGAATTAGACATATACGTCTGGAGACAGGATTTTAAGTGTCCCGATTATGTTCTTTGGGTTAAAGGACCTTGATAACTAGCAATGCCATGTGATAGGGCATTGAGAAATTCATTGGTTGGATTTCAATTGTGTGACGTTCCACACATGAACCTTAATCAAATTGGGAGCTGGGAGACATTGTTGGATGCTAGAGTAGCAGTTTTGAACGATGGTGATTGTAGTGTGGAGAAAACATTTTGAGATGAGAGCTATTATATGATAGAATGCCAGTGGAGCTGACTAGCACTGTGTAGGAAACACTGGGGTAATTTTTACACCAATAGTGGATAAGTGGGATAACCTTAAGGATCATTAAGTTTCAATTATTAGGATAATAGAGTATAACCTTATGGTATAGCCACGTCGAGAAATTAGGGTTGAGTTTAAGATAAATATATTACATCTATGATGTTTGTGCAGATATGCACGTGATATAGGGTGTATGGGCACCCTGGTTAGTTTAGTTTTTATAATCGTCCGAGTTAAGGGGAAATGGTAATAAATGTGTTGAATTGTATGCATGTGGGGAAATAGAAGTGGTATTGAAAGAGCAAGATGGACTGAACTTCGATTGAAGAAGGAGATAATCCATATATAGATAGTAAGGAGAGCTATTATCCTAGAGATTGGTTGAAAGACTATGGAGACAGATGTGAGGGATGTCTCTATCCAAAGGAGGATCCAATAGTTTTGGAGAGTTAAGTGGCGTTTTACTCAGTCGAATGCTGAGAGTGGCTTGCACATAAATAGGCTATGAAAATTTACTAGCGGAAGAGGACCCAGGAAGGGGAGTGAAAAGCATTATGTCATGTGGGATAATGAACGTGCGGATCAGCGTGGAGTGAGATATATTAAAGTTGTCTCCAGGTGCACCACTCGTAGATGGGAAAATGTTGATCCGAGGTGACCCAACAAATTTTTTTAATGATTTGGTGATTCTAGTGATGGAATGGATAGGAAGACTGATGAAGTTCATTGTTGGGTAACCAATATCGTTGAACTACCAAGGTTCCCTCCGGGTTAGTGAAATGGGTTGACTAAGAGAGAGAACTTATTATTAATTTGTAGAAGTTATACTATCGGGTAGTGTGTCCATCATTTCATTAACTAAAAGGGAATAATTCGGCACAAGCTGCTACCCAACATTGTTATGATATGGATGATATCCTTAAATTCCATCTCTGATAGGGGTTATTAGAAATCGATGGGGGCAAAGATGAAATTGGATCAAGGTGTATTATTGTAAGCCTAGGGGAAGATAGGAGATATGACTAAAATATTGGAGAATGAAAGAGATGCATATTCTGGATTGTAAGGTATTTGGGAGGAGTAATTATCGTGGCAAGGAATCTTTTGAGGCTTTGTGAGGGAAATTTTATCCTCCTCCCTATGGTTGATTAGAAGTGGGGAAACCAATAAATTTTGTAGACTAGACATGATTTGGAGTCCGTCATCATGGATCGAGTTAATCGAAGTTATTTTCATATAGTTCAAGAATGTCGTAATAGTTAAGTCATCACGAATTGAAGAGTTGAATATTGAAATGAGTGATCAGAAATTATTATAGGCATTCCCCATTAACAGAATTATGTGATTTGACAAGATGGAAAGTTAGCACCTAAGGAAGTGGGGCCTTTCTCCAGCATTGTGATGATAAAGACACTATTGTATAGGTCTGTGTTATTGGAGCATTATTAGTAGTTTATGATTGTTTTGCATTTCATCCTCAAGGTGATACCTTAAGGATGATGGACTATATTGGTATGAAATGATTTGAACTGATATGTCATTAATCTTGGGCCGTAGCGAGTAGGCCATCTAGTAGGATGGTCCCACTAGCAGGTGTACGACTGAGGCATTATCAGGTTATCATAAATCGATTTTGGGTACGTTCGAATGTCATGTGGGTAACTATATGAAGTTTTTGGTACCAGGCATATCCAAATTTTGGGTACGAATCTTCTTTTTAAGGGGGAAGTATGTTACACCTAGTATTTATAGGAGTACTTAAATTACATGTGTCCCAGTAATTTAATTAAATTATAAAAATAAAATGAATTTAAATAAATATTAATTAGCGAGACATAGATTAATATTTATGTGTTATTATATTTACTGGTGTGATAAGTAAATGCAATCGCATTATTTTATATTATGTCGTAAGTGAGTAAAATCGATGGGTTGGTAATATCTTATTTGGGACACGCGTGTCGGACGTGTTGGGAATAAGATGGTAAATTAATAATGGGTGACTTGGATGATGATTTCGAGTCCACGGTTGATCTGAAATATGTCAAAATAGTCAAAATTAAATAGCCAGGGCAGTGATAGGATTTTGGAAACTTTTTAAACTAGCCGGGACTTGTATAGGAGCGTTTTAGTCATTTAAAAGGAATGGGAAAAGAAAAAATTAGGATTAAACTTATATAATGAAGGGTTGGGGTAATATGGTTAGTCATTTTAAAATACTAAAGGTTTTCATTGAGTTATATCAAAGGTTAAAGAGAAATTGAAGAGAAAAGAAAAGAAAATTCAAGAGTTCTTGAAGGAAACTCAAAGAGTACCCAAGAAAGGACAGGAATTGTGAAGAACTTGAAGATTTTTGGGTTAGGATAATCATTAAATGAGGTCTTCAATCAAATTAAAGCTCTACAGGTATTTATAGGAAAGTAATTATCATGTTAAATAATTATGTGTAGTAGTTAATTCATAGCATGGTTGTGAAAGAATTTTTGGGTGAGATTCATAGACAATTGGATTTTAGGAGAAATGATTTCATAATAAAATGGTGTGAATTGGTATATTGAAATCTAGAAATTTGAATACCATGTAGATAGATAACTTATTGATTTAGTATATTGAAAAAATTATGAATTGTTGTAATATTGGGAGATTTCATATTATTTGAAAGCTAAGAATAAATTACATGTAGAGATCATGTGTAGATGAATTCTATGTTAAAATGAATGTGTTTCATATTTAGTATTCATCAGAATTATTAATCATTAAGAAAAATATGATTTGGGATTGATTATTTTGGATTAAACTTTGCTGAAAATTGCAATAGGAAGAACTAGGGTTATCTGCAGGGGCAAACCGATTCGCTCTCAAGTCGAACCGATTCGGCGTACCTATTATAGCCAACTTCGGTTATTTGATATAATTTTGTCGTGATTGGGGGTTAAATGATAATGTTGGGGAATAGTTTAGGATTTCTATAAAAATAGTTAACATTGATAAAAATGCCTTAGGATAATCGAGATACATCTGGGTGAGATTGGAGTATTTTGAGGTGAATAATGCTCGGGGAATTAAATAATGAATTATGGAGAAAATTCAGTAGAAAAAGGATACGGGCTAGTTGGAATTTAATAAGTTTCCAAAATATTATTTTAAATGATAAATTTATTAAATATGTGAATATTTAATAATTTGAATTCGGGTTTAGACCTGAATTTTTTGGGCTAGTGCTACGAGGGATAGGCACAGTTAGCTGAATTTTTAGGAATATATATACGGGTATAGAGACAGTATATATATATAGTTATATCATCGGAGGTTGCGCGATGTGGGTGATCTTCCCTGGCGAAAAAATAGCAGGCTAAGTATCGACCCTAGGTCATAACATCGTGCATGCTCTTGTAGGTTAGAGTCGAAGTTTGGTAATTTGGTATAGTTATTACTCACTATCTCAGTACTATGACCACCTCCAACACGTTTATGATTTGTCGGGTCCGGTGTGAGAGTCTGACCTGGTAGCTCAGGATGATGTGTGTATGCCCCGGTGCATGATAATATTTTAGAGACCCGCATCCAGTGAGGTATGGAGGTTATACACAACATATGTGTGCTTATATATGTGTAGAGAAATATATACGATATTAAGACATTAATTGTGGATAATGATGTAATAACTAGTGAAAGTTATTGAAAATGAATTAACAGATTGTAATTGACAATTATGATTATTAAACAGTTGTTGAAATTAATTTTATATAATACGAGTGACAATGGGAAGCGTATGGACTTAAGGGTATATTAAGACTACTTAGGTTGCGTAACATAACTAGGGGTTAAGATGCATACGTTAGGTGCGCAGTGTAGTTGGGGGGTGAAGAGTATCTCCTGTGTGTGAAACACCAATTTAAATATGGAAGAACGTATTCATAATTATTATGCATTTTAATTACTTGAAAAATATTTTCAAAATGTTTTGGGCTCTGACTTGTGTCAAAATATTTTAAAAAACTTTTAGGTGTCCAGCCACAGGGACGTCATGTATGATTATCCCTTCTAGGTCATCGGAGTTGCAACATTTATGGAGTGTTATAGGGATTGCTTATTCTTTTTCTACCTTTGATATCCTTTACAGGATTCAGTCAATTATTATCAGGGTGTATTGCCAAATGTCAGTTTTATTTCATTCCAATATATTAGATTATTGTATTGAATTGTAAACCAATGATTTATGCATTTAATTTACTTTATTATATTTCAATAGTCAGATGTGGTTATGTGATTGCCGATTTAACTATTTATCTGGCATAGTTGATGGTGAATGATTTTATTATGTTAATTTAATTAAAGTTTAAAATTGACACACGACTTGATTAAATAATAGGTGGTTAGTAATAAATTGGATTTTCGATAGTGATGCTAAGAATGAGCCATTTGAGCTTCCTGTTTCAGTTTAGTAGAGATCAGTCCACCCGTTATTTTAATAAGCGGGGTGTCACAATAAAGTTAAAAAGTACAAGTTTAGGAAGCATGAGGTAAAGTTTCTGGGCTATGTAATTTCGAAGAGAGCATTGTCTATGGATCCAAGCAAGGTGCTAACTGTGTTAAATTGGGGACAACCCACAAAACCTATATAGTTTTGTAGCTTTTTAGGGTTGTCCAATTATTAGAAGGTCTTTAACATTCTCAATGAGAAGTTAACTTAGGATCCAGTTTTTTTGTCTACCTAATAGTGTGGTCGAGTATTTAGTATACACTAATGCTTTTTTATAGGGACTGAATAGGATGTTAGTGTAGGAGGATTACCTAACTTATTATGCATCGCATAAGTTGAAGCCGAATGAGATTAACTACTTGACTCATGACCTCGAGTTAGCGGTGGTAGGGTTCGCATTGAATGCTTAAAAACACCATTTGTTGGGTGAGAAATTTAGCCTCTTTAGTGACCACAAGAGCCTACAATATTTATTAACGCAAAAGGAGTTGAACATGTGTTAGCGATGATGGTTCGAGTTCATTAAGGACTACTAGTAAGGATGGAAACAAGTCGGGTATGAGGCAGGTTTGCCCAAATCGTAACCTTTGTTGTGAGAAAAAAATTAACCCAAACCTGCATCGCAAATCGCGACAGTATTTTTAAGCCTCGAACCCGATTAAATATAAATCCCCTTAACTCGCCCCTCCCATCCCATACCATTTATATTACATGGGTCAACAACTTGCTCAGGATGGGATAAACCCCCAATTTTTCACTTTTACTGAAAGCTAATTTTTTCAAACAAAGAATGCAACCCCATTTTACATCTAACATTTTAATGCAATTAACATCCAAAAAATGGCAACATATTAACATAAACAAAATGTCAGTATATTTACTACTAATTCTTGACACCAAATGTCAATCAACTCATAAATGAGCACGACATTAGTCAATGACTTTAATTCTAACAAACACTACCAAGTGCATCAATACCAAAGATGAACCGCATGTACAAAATTAAAATGACATCATTAGTCGCCTGCCCTAGTAATTATCTTCAAATCACAAAAGTTATTTTCTTGTATGAAAACTAACATAGTAGTAAAATATGATGGCCATAATAACACATATAAAAACAATGTTTATAATATTTTAGGATTACTAGTCTTCAAAAAATTACATAACAAAAGAGTCTATGTTAAACCCATACATGGAAAACCAAAAATGCAAAGTAGTTCTACAATAAGGTGAAACCCTAATAGGTAAAACATAAATAAAAACCTAATATATATATATATATATATATATATATATATATATATATATATATATATATATATATAGAGAGAGAGAGAGACGGATGAGAAAAACTTGTGCGTGAGACTGACTGAGATTAAGAGAGGGATTTAGTAAATGTATGAAATAAATTGAGAGAAATGTCACTTAGAGAAATACCCTACTTAGTTAGAGAGAAATTGACAAAGGTGATATTCCTTAGAGATGATAAATTGAGATAAATCAGAAGGGTATTTAAGTGATATTTATCATAGGTGATATTTCTCTAAGTGATAAAACTAATTAGGGTATTTAAGTAAATGTATGAAATAAATGGAGCATAGTAAACCCGAACCTGCCCCATTTAATTAATTTTTTTAAACCCATACATGCTCTTAATTTTCAAAACTGGTTTTACGACCCGCCCCATTAGGGTTAGGTTGGGTCGGGAACCCTATAAGAAGGGTTAAATTTCCATCCTTAACTATGGGTTATGATTCAATATCACTTGGGAAGGCCAATATAGTGGTAAATGCTTTGAGTTGATGATTGAGTGTTTATTTACTTTTCAGTTGATAAATGTGGGTTTAGTTCAGGTGATTGGTGAGTTGGCCGATGCTTGCATGAGGATGCTCACAGTGAATCCCGATATTACTATGAGGTTAGTACAAGAACAAATAGATGACGTAGCATGCAAGGAGAAGGTGAATGAGCCTCGGGCTTTTTATGTACCTCTTTACACCGTTAGTTCTGATGTTACATTCTAGTATAATGGTAAGTTAGTTGTACCATAATGAGTCGCTTAGGGTATTCATTCAGGAGGAACATGGATCACTTTTTTTGGTGCACCCCGATGGGGAAACGATATACCTGAATATATATAGGCAGTACTAATGGGAATCTATGAAGCAGGGTGTTGTTATGTTTGTGTCTTGATGTAGTAAATGTTATATGGTGAAGGTGGGTCACTACTGACAATTGAGTATACTTTAACCCTTACACATTCTTGAGCAGAAGTGGAAAAGTATTCCGATGAACTTTTTCATAGGATTGTCGTTGACACCCAAACATCGTGACTCCATTTGGGTTATATTGGATCTCTTGATGAAGTTAACATATTTATTTCTTTCTCATATGGATTTCTCAATAGATCAGTATACACAGTTGTATGTAGCAGAAATCCTCAGGTTGCACGGGCTACCTTTGTTGATAATTTGAGATAGATATCTGAATTTTGTAACTTAGTTTTAAGGTAGATCTTAGGAGGTAATGAGGACGTGGTTACATTTGAGTATGTCTTATCGTTCTTAGACATTTGGGTAGATGGATAGAGTGAACTAGATTCTCGAAGATATTTTAAGATCCTACATGTCAGAGTTGAAGGGTAGTTGTGACAACCCGGATAAAATTGTAATAATTATATTTAAATCATGCTTACCTTATGTGATATGAATAATGTGTTATTAGTATATCTAATGTTAAGTGATTATGGTTAGTATAATCCTACTTTCATAAATCATGAAATGTCGAATTATGTACAAACACAAAATTTTGTTATTTTCGATAGAAATGTTCCTGTTAGAGACTAGTTTTAACCCTTATAATGTAACAATTGACTCAAGGTGAAAACTATATAGTTGTATATATATGAGTTAGGTTTGAAAAAAAATAAATGGAGCATCAAATGGATCTCCGAGTACGAAGCGAGCTCGAATTTACGAAAAAGGGGAAAATTTGTCCATTCCCTTTAAGTGGTAAATTGTCTTTTAGTAAACCAAATGTTTTAATTTGATTGGTTGCCATGGGAGGCATCCTTGGCCGACTTAAAACTCTTATTCTAACCTATTTATTTAGCAAATAAAACCCTAGGTTCAGTTTTAAGAGTGTTTGGCTCGAGGAAAGAGAAAGTAGAAGTTAAGGAAGCAAAGATTGCAAGAAAAGCTAGGAAAATTCCATGAAAATCCTTAAAGTGTTTCCAAGGAATAATTATGTGATTAATATTGTTTTAATCTTGTATTTTACTTATTTCAAAGTATGTAAATCATGAATTATTAGTTAAAATTACATCATCCTTTGTGATAATAAGTATTTTTTCACATGTGAGACAAGTGGTGTATGTAGCCCGTATTGCTTGTTATTGAAATCATTGTATTCAAACTAGCATATATTTTTGTGTGATTACTGGAATTTAGAAAATATATTTTGATATAAAAATATACTCACATATTAATATCATATCCTAAAATTACAATTTAACGCCTTGTGGTTGGGCGTTAGTGATGGTTGCAAGTTGGTACATAGTTGTTATTTGCATATTTTATTTCGACATGCCATTAGTTTGGTCAAGATTTTGACATATCAAATGAATTCAAAAAATTATGAAACTTTAATTATGTACTATTTGGTAAGTGTATTGAAAATGGGTGGAAAATCATGGAAATTTATGCTGTAGAAAAATTATGAAAATTCTTGGAAGTTGAAGGAACAATAGAGGAGCTTGTGGGGAAGATTTAATAGGTTATAAAGAAATGGTCATAACTTGCTCTAGGAAACTTGAAAAATTACACCATCACTTATAATGGAAATTATATTTAGATACTTTTTCATATTGACAATCTTGTACACCTGTATGTTTACAACTTATGAATATGGGATGGTTAAGTATGGAGGATAATAATTTGAGGCCATACTGGATACCCCATGAAAGAATATTTTTATCCGCTCTTTTACCAGGGTATTTTGAGTACATGTTTCATGTGTATATACATTAAGAAGTATACTTTTATGTTTACTTATTTGAGTTATAAATTCCTTATAAGGTATTTTCTATGGTTGAATGTTCATAACCTTATCAACATATATACCATTGTTTCGTCTTTACACATGTTTCATGGAATGTGGCTTGAGTAGAATTATATTGTTGTTGTATAGTCCTTGAAATTCACATCAATACATTAAGATAATACTTATGATTGAGATTCAGTACTTATTTAGTTAGATTAACAGGTGTAAGGTCAAATCAACCCAGTTCAGCTCCACTCGAAGGAAATGTGAATACATAGTTGACAACCCAATGTGAGCGTACTTACTGAGTTGATTATGGATATAATGTGTATCTATCATATGTTGAGATGATATGGCTTATTAAAAGTCACGATATGTTGAGATGTTATGTCTTACTAAAAGTCAAGAGATGTTGAGATGTTATGACTTTATAAAAGTCAAGATATGTTGAGTTGTTATGCAATTCGGGAGATGCTAGGTTATTAAAACCTATGGATATGATTATTTCCTACGGGCAAGAGATGTGGGGTTTATTAACACCGGATATGTATATGGCCTAATTTGGCACAGAGATGGATATATATTGAGATGTTGAGATGTTAATATAGTAATTTTACCTTATAGAGATGTAGTACATTCACTAAGTTTTTAAACTCATGGTTTTATGTGTTTACATTTTCAGGTTGTGAAGGCTTTTTAGCGTATATTGTGGATACAAATAGGGAATTACAAAAAATAGAAGATATCCCAGTAGCTAAGGATTTTGCACATGAGTTATCAGGGTTGCCACCTAGCAGAGAGGTAGAGTTTACTACTGATTTAGTGTCTGGTACAACTCCAGTTTCTGTTTCTCCATATAAGATGGAACCTGTGGAACTAAAGGGGTTAAAGGTTCAACTGTAAGATTTGCTAGATAGAGGTTTTATTCGACCCAGTATATCACCATGGGGTGCTCCGTTACTATTTGTGAAGAAGAAAGACGACACCATGTGACTTTTCATTGATTATCGGCAGTTGAACAAGGTAACTATTTGAAATAAATATCCATTGCCTCGTATTGATGATTTGTTTGATCAATTAAAGGGTGCTAAAGTATTTTCAAAAATTGATTTGAGATCAGGTTATCATCAATTAAGGGTGAGAGATTGTGACATTTCTAAGACAACTTTTCGTTTTCGCTATGGTAATTATGAATTTTTGGTAATGCCATTGGGTTAACAAATGAATCGAGTATGGATTTAATGAATCGAGTATTTCATCCTTTCATAGATTCATTTATGACTATCTTTATCGATGATTTTTTTATATACTCACCTAGCCAAGAGGAACATGAGAAGCATCTAAGAGTTATATTGCAAGTTTTACGAGATAGTAAATTGTTTGCTAAGTTTAGCAAAATGTGAGTTTTGGTTAAATCAGGTAGTATTTCTGGGGCATGTTGTTTTGGGAGATGGAATTTATGTTGACCCTAAGAAGGTAGAGGCAATTATGAAATGGTAAAGACCAAGAAATGTAACGGAGATAAGGATTTTCCTAGGGTTGGATGGATATTATAGAATATTCATAAAGGGGTTTTCATCTATAGCCTTACCGTTGACTAAATGAACCTGGAAGGAATTGAAATTGTGTGGAGTGATGAATGTCAGCACAACTTTGAAAAGTTAAAAAATAGACTAGTATCAGCTCCAGTTCTCACTATTCCATCCAGTGGAGAAGGTTTTATAATTTGTACTGACACTTCACATCAGAGTCTGAGTTGTGTTTTCATGAAACATGGAAAGGTAATTTCTTATGCATCTAGACAGTTAAAGGCGCATGAACATAATTATCCTACACGTGATTTGAAACTTGCGACTATTGTTTTTGCCTTAAAATTATGGAGACATCATTTATATGGAGAGACGTGTGAAATTTCACTGACCATCAAAGTTTGAAGTATTAATTTACACGGAGAGATTGAATTTGAGACAAAGACGTTGGATGGATTTAATTAAAGACTATGATTGTACCATTCACCGTCATCCCGGGAGGGCCAATTTTGTTGCGTATGCTTTAAGTCAGAAGTCATTAGGGAGGTTATCTTGTATTCAATGTGAACGGATTGGCAATATTATGGAACTAAGACTGATGGGAGTAGAGTTGAACTTAACTAAAATGGGGGCATTAATTTCACACATTATAGTGAGACCTTTACTGGAAGAACGCATACGAAATTTGCAAATCAGTGATCCATTCCTTGAGAAGAAGAAACGAGAAATCCTAGATGGTAAAGAGAGTGACTTTGAAATTAAGAATTATGAATCGTTGTGTTAAAAAAATAGAATTTGTGTACCGAATGATCCATCCTTAAAGAAGGATATATTAGAAGAGGCATATTGTTCTATTTACTCTATGCATCTTAGAGGTACCAAAATGTACAGAGATTAGAAAGAGTATTACTGGTGGAATAATATAAAAGATGAGACTGCAGAATTTGTAGCTAAATGTTTAGTATGCCAGTAAGTGAAGGTGGAGCATCAGAAGTCGACAGGGTTATTGCAATCATTGCCTATTTCAAAATGGAAGTGGGAACATATAATAATGGATTTTGTTGTAGGATTACCACGATCACCAAGGGGGCATGATTCTATTTGGGTGATTGTAGACCGATTGGCAAAGTCAGCTCATTTTCTTCCAGTTAAGACGACCAACACTATCGACAAGTATGCACATATATACATTGATGAGATTATCCATTTACATGGGGCACCAGTGTCAATAGTATTAGATAGAGATCCAACATTCGCTTCTAGGTTTGGCCTCGTTTACAGAATGCCCTGGGCACAAGTTTGAAGTTCAGTAATGCATTTTATCCATAAATCGATGGGAAATCAGAACGAATGATTCAAATATTATATGACATCTTACGAGACTGTGTATTTGACTTCAAAGGTAGTTGGGATGATCATTTGCCATTGATGGAATTTGCATATAATAATAGTTATCAGTCCAACATTGGTATGGCTCCTTATGAAGCTTTATATGGGAGGATATATAGAACGCCATTATGTTGGGATGAAGTAGCTGAAAGTTAATTGATATAACAATCGAAAAGATTAAAATGATTCGGGAACGGATAAAGATAACGCAAAGCAGGCAGAAATTTTATGCAGATAAGAGGAAGTATCCATTAGAATTTCAAAAGGGAGATTTTGTATTCCTACGTATTTCATCGTGAAAAGGCGTCATGAGATTTGGAAAAGGGGGGAAACTATGTCCAAGATATATTGGACCATATGAAGTGTTGGAAAGAATTGAGACCCTGGCATATAGATTAGCATTGCCTCAAGTATTGTCTTGATTACATGATGTGTTTCACATATCGATGCTTCATAAGTATGTGGCAGATCCATCTCATTAACTGAAAACCCAACCTATTGAACTGAAAGAAGACTTGTCGTACATTGAGGAATCGGTGGAAATTCTTGATCGTACGGAGCAAGTGTTGAGGAATAAAGTTATTCCCTTAGTTAAAGTTATGTGGATGATCTATGTAATTAAATAAGAAACTTGGGAAATGGAGGATAGCATGAAGAAATAGTACCTCCATTTGTTTAGTAAGTGACATTCATATTAAATTTCGGGGATGAAATTTTTTAGGGGGGAAATTGTGACAACCCGAATATAATTATGATAATTATATTTAAATCATGCTTACCTTATGCGATATGAATAATTTTTTATTAGTATATCTAATGTTAATTGATTATGGTTAGTATAATCCTACTTTCATAAATCATGAAATGTCGAATTATGTACAGACACGAAATGTTGTTATTTTCGGTAGAAATATTCCTGTTGGAGACTAGTTTTGACCCTTATAATATAGCAATTGACTCAAGGTGAAAACTATATAGTAGTATATATATGAGTTAGGTTTTCGACAAAACAAACCAAGCATCAAACGGATCTTCAAGTACGAAGCTAGTCCGAATTTATGAACAAGGGGCAAATCTGTCCATTCCGTTTAAGTTGTAAATTATCTTTTAGTAAACCAAATGTTTAGATTTGATTGGTTGCCATGGGAGGCAGACTTGGACGACTTAAAACTCTTCTTCTAACATATTTCTTCATCAAATAAAACCTTAGGTTCAGTTTTAAGAGTGTTTGGCTTGAGGAAAGAGAAAGTAGAAGTTAAGGAAGAAAAGATTACAAGAAAATCTAGGAAAATTCCAAGAAAATCCTTAATGTGTTTCCAAGGTATAATTATGTGATTAATATTGTTTTAATCTTGTATTATACTTGTTTCAAAGTATATAAATCATTAATTATTCGTTAAGATTCCATCCTCCTTTGTGATAATAAGTATTTGTTCACATGTGAGATAAATGGTGTATGTAGCCCGTATTCCTTGTTATTGAGATCCTTGTATTCAAACTTGCATATATTTTTGTGTTATTACTGGAATTGAGAAAATTCAATTGGATATAAAACTAAACTCATATATTCATATCATATCCCAATATTAGAATTTAACGCCTTGTGGTTGGGCGTTAGTGATGGTTGCAAGTTGGCACATAGATGTTGTTTGTATATTTCATTTCGATATGCCCTAAGTTTGGTCAATCTTTTAACATAGCAAATGAAGTCAAAAAATTATGAAACTTTAAGTATATACTATTTAGTAAGTTTATTGTAAAATGGGTGTAAAATCATGAAAATTTATGGTGGATAAAAATTATGAAAATTCTTGGAAGTTGAAGGAACAATAGAGGAGCTTGTGGGGAAGATTTAATAGGTTGTAAAGAAATGGTCATAACTTGCTCTAGGAAGCTTGAAGAATTACACCGTCACTTGTAATGGAAATTATATTCGGATATGTTTTAATATTGATAAGCTTGGACACCTGTATGTATACAATTTATGAATATGGGATGGTTAAGTATGGAGGACAGTAATTTGAGGCCATACTGGATACCCCATGAAAGAATGTTTTTATCTGCACTTTTCCATGGGTATTTTGAGTACATGTTTCATGTGTATATACATTTAGAAGTATACTTTTATGTTTACTTGATTTGAGTTATAAATTCCTTACGAGGTATTTTCTATGGTTGAATGTTCATAACCTTATCAACATATATACCATTATTTCGTCTTTACACATATTTCATGGAATGTGGCTTGAGTAGAATTATATTGTTGTTGTATAGTCCTTGAAAGTCACATAAATACATTAAGATAAAACTTATGATTGAGATTCAGTACTTATTTAGTTGGATTAACAGGTGTAAGGTCAAATCAACCCAGTTCAGCTCCACCCGAAGGAAATGTGAATACATAGTTGACAACCCAATGTGAGCGTACTTACTGAGTTGATTATGGATATAATGTGTATCTATCATATTTTGAGATGATATGGCTTATTAAAAGTCACGAGATGTTGAGATGTTATGTCTTACTAATAGTCAAGAGATGTTGAGATGTTATGGCTATATAAAAGTCAAGATATGTTGAGTTGTTATGCAATTCGAGAGATGCTAGGTTATTAAAACCTATGGATATGATTATTTCCTACGGGCAAGAGATGTGGGGTTTATTAACACCGGATATGTATATGGCCTAATTTGGCACAGAGATGGATATATATTAAGATGTTGAGATGTTAATATAATAATTTTACCTTATAGAGATGTAGTACATTCACTGAATTTTTAAACTCATGGTTTTATGTGTTTACATTTTCAGGTTTTGAAGCTGCCACTGCCAGGTCTAGGAGATTGAGTGAATAGTAGTAGGGTCTCATCAGTTATATTTTATACATTGTACTAGTCATAATTAAGTTAAATGGTATGGGAGGTTCGTTTAAATTATGTCTCCTTAAAACGATTGGATTTTTAGTATTCCTCATTTTAACCTTAAAGTAGTTTTAATGTGTATTACAAAATAAATAATAAGGGTGGGTTGTGATCTATTTAGTTATTGAAAGTTACAGAGATATATTAAGATAATACTTATGATTGAGATTCAGTACTTATTTAGTTAGATTAATAGTTGTAAGGTCAAATCAACCCAGTTCAGTTCCACCCGATGGAAACGTGAATACATAGTTGACAACCCAATGTGAGTGTACTTACTGAGTTGATTATGGATATGATGTGTATGTATTATATGTTGAGATGATATGGCTTATTAAAATTCAAGAGATGTTGAGATGTTATGGCTTTATAAAAGTCAAGATATATTGAATTGATATGCAATTCAGGAGATGTTAGGTTATTAAAACGTATGAATATGGTTATTGCCTACGGGCAGGATATGTGGAGTTTATTAACTCCGAATATGTATATGGACTAATTTGTAATAGAGATGGATATATATTGAGATGTTGATATGTTAATATAGTACTTTTACCTTAAAGAGATGTAGGACATTCACTGAATTTTTAAACTCATGGTTTTATATGTTTACATTTTCAAGTTTTGAAGTTGCCACTGCCAGGTCTAGGAGGTTGAGTGAATAGTTGTAGGGTCTCATCAGTTCTGTTTTATACATTGTACTAGTTGGAATTATGTTAAATGGTATGGGAGTTTTGTTTAAATTTTGTCTCCTTAAAACGATTGGATTTTTAGTATTCTGAATTTTAACCTTGAAGTTGTTTTAATGTGTATTACAAAATAAATAAATAAATAAATAATAAGGGTGGTTTGTGATCTATTTAGTTAATTATATCCTAATGGGTTAGGGTGTGACAGTGGTTAAGAGGTACACCTACCCTTGGTATAGTTTGCGTACAACGATAGCCATCAAAAGTCGATCTATATGGCACTATATGAGGTGTTGTATGGGCGACCCTGTAGATTGCTCGTATGCTAGTTAGACCCATATGAGATTAGTTTATTAGGACCCAAGTATGTTCAGGAGATAACTAAAAAGATCAAGATGATTCGAGAGAGAATTAAAACTACTCAAATTAGGTAAAAAAGTTATGCTGATTTGGAGAGGGAGGACATACGGTTTCAAATGGTCAACGAGGTGATTCTTAAAGTTTCACCAACAAAAAAGGTGATGAAATTTGGTAAGAAGGGGAAGTTTTTCGAGATATATGGGGCCACTTATGATCATAGATTAGATAGGGATGTTGCGTGTTGTTTTGAACTTCCAAAACCTTTAGACCGGGTACATAATGTGTTTCATTTAACCATGCTTAATATATTATGGGATATTCATTTAAATGATGAAGCTTCGTATAGTGAGGACCCAATTTTTATTTCAGACAATAAAGTCCATAATTTAAGTTCTAAGGAGATACCCTTAGTTCATATTTAGCAGAGTCACCATTCTCATGTTGAGTCCACTTAGGATTGTGAGGATATAGACATATTCATAGTTATTTTGACGCAAGTGTATTTTATTTTTTATGATTTTTGAGGACTGAATTCCTTTTTTAGGGAGGAACAATATACAACACCATATTTTAAAGGAATTTAATAATTATTTAAATAAAACATAATTGGAATAGGTAATGGAAATTCAAGTGAATTATAATGTGAATTTTTGTAAATTTCGACATTCTTTCCTTTTTTTGTCTTCATATATGTAATTTTGTTAAAAAAATATCAACTTCGCGAAATCTAAGAATAAAATCATACATGAACGTAATCTATTGTATCAACACTCAATCGTCATCTAAATTTACAATAAAATTTAGCAATAAAATAAAGTATCAACACTTAATCATCATCTAAATTAAGTAAAATAATCTTTAAATTAGGATTTTCATCAAGATCTGACTAAACTGTAGGGGTCTTTAATGTGTTTCCATGCATAGAAAAATCATTTGGCATATGTACAACAACATACAAATTTCCTTCTTTTATGCACTTTTATTATAATACCTTGTTCAAGTTTTGAAAGGCACAGACAAAAGGTTCATCGACTAGAGATTTTTACTCTTTATCTTGGATAAATCTACCATGAATTGTTTTTGGTCACGATCAATTTTACAACCATTAGTTGTGTCCTCCACCTTCACCGATTCACAATATAAGAAAATTTCTTTAAAATCTAGTTCTAGGATTTGTTGGACAATCCCATAATAGGTCAATACTGTATCCTTTTGATTTTCATTGCTTGTTCTAGCCACACAAGAAGTCAAGGCATAAATTTAAATTATGTTGTTTTGCATCAATATTTTTTTCCTCACATGGGTATCGAAAGAAATGAAAATCGTTGGTAGGAATTTTTTTAAACTCTTTTGCATAAAAACGATTACGATTAACTAGGCATGTAGACCTATATCAACTCTTTTTAAAACCTGTAATTATTAATGGTTTTGTATTAAGGTATGTTTTACAACACTTGCATAATTAACCACATCAAATGATGTGATAATTACCTCTTTTGATACCCATACCCTAAAATTATCCATCGTGTTCATTAGACATTTTCTCTCTCATGCTTCATATAGATATTCATGAACTTGTAAAAATTATATGGCAATCAAGAAACGCACATACTTCAATAAAAATAATTTATATATGTAGGTACTAACTCCCTTCAATCTTTAACTTCATCTTGATTTTCAAAAACATAATGTAATGCTTGCTCTAATTAAAGATTTGTGATTATCACCCTTTTAGGGTTCTTAAAAGACACTTCATCCTCAAACTTGTTAGCTTCCTCGACCACTCGTTCATAAGTAATGAACCTAGTACCTTGTTTGGAATATGTTCTCGAGCATATAACAATGATTATTCACGTATATATTCTTCCAAAATGTACATTATAATATTCCATGTATTCTTCACATGACCATTGAAGGTTTTTGTCAAGTGCTTGAAAGGATATATCCAACAATATCTGACAGGTCCACATACCAACTCCTCATTCCATAGATGCAAGAGTAGGTGGATATTGATATTAAAGAACAATAGAGAAAAATATTTCACCCCATCTAGAGTTTCTTTTATAGTCATGATATGCTTTTTGTTATAACTTTTTCACATAGTAAGGTGAGGCACAAACTAATCTCTATAATTTCTCTGTAAAGATCTATGTACTCGGAAAAGTAATTCACGTATAAAAAAAGGGATTAATTTCGTTATAACATTCCAATCATGTGTCTTTCATTGTTTCAAATCATTTAATTGATAATTTACAACCCCTCCACAAATAAAACAATATACAAACTCCCAATGAATGAAGGATCATCCTCTAAGTGAAGATATTCTTCTTCCAAACAACATCAACAGCATGTAATTAATGTTTTTCAATTAATCAATCAAACACGTAAGTCCAATCTTAGTTTAGATTTAATTCAATTAATCATATAATACTATGTGTCCACCAAATGACTTAGTCTTTCGACTAATTTATGTTCACCTAAATAGCAATAATTTACGGAAGAGTTGAACACAACCACAACAATTAACCCAGAATATATGTACACTAATAAATATAAAATAATACACTAACTCCTAACGAAAAGAAGGACCATCCTTATAGTGAAGATATCATTCCTTCATACAATATCGATATCAAGTAATTAATATTTTTCAATTAATAAATCAAACACAACAATTCCAATTTTAGTTTAATTTTAATTAAATTAATCCAAGAATTATTATGTGTCCACCAAATGACAAAGCCCTTCCACTAATTTGTGTTCACCCAAAGATCGACCACTTAAAGAAGGAGTGAACACAGCTACAGAAGTTATCCAATAACATATATACACTAATAAAACTAAGGATGCTACTTAACCCCCATTTTTAATGAGATATTTAATGTAACCCTCAATCTTCTAATCTCTTTGAGACACCCCTAGTACGAGGGGGTTATCTCAAAATATTTCATAAAAATAAAGGGTTAAGTCTAAGGACTTATTTGGCTTTGCCCCAATTTATAATGTCAAATAAACTTAACCCCCCTATGTTGGGGGCAAAGTCAAAGGATTATGAAAATGTGGGGCTAAATAAAATTAGACATTAAAATTTGGGGATTAAGTAAAAAAGTCAAATGACCCTAAAAATAAAATAATACACGAACTCTCTATAAAATGAAGGATCGTCCTTTATATTAAGATATCCTTCATCTTCACAATATTAACATCAAGTAATTAATGTTTTATAATTAACAAATTAAACACAATATGTTCAATTTCAGCTCAATCAATCCTAGAATTATTATGTGTCCACCAAATGACAAGCCCCTTCCACCAATTTGTGTTCATACAACTATCAATCACCTAAGGAAGGGGTGAGCATGGACACAATAGTCTACTACGTAGTTTTAAAAATATATAAGACTATCTTAAATGAAAGAAAAGATAAGTAAAATTACCTAAATAAAGAAAAGGACTAGAACTAGATGAGCTTCAATAATTATTCTCCAATTATATATGCACTTGAAAAGAAAAGAAAAAAGGTTAACAAAAGTTAAATTGCAATATGGCTTGCATTTTTTTATGAGTGCACCATTACTCATAAAATAAACGCTAAACTACAAAATTCCATATAGCTTTTAACGTTTTACATATAAGTAAATAACCCTGATTAACTATATACAAATGTACAAACCCTAATTACCTATATATATATATATATATATATATATATATATATATATATATATATATATGTTATATGCAAATGTATAAATATTATAAATGTAAAACCCCCTCTTATGTTAAGAAAATAGGTTCATAATCATATGTTTTGAAGCTCAATTTTCTTTTAGGTTTTAGAACTTACCCATATATTTTTTTGTCAAGAAAATAAGTTCACAAGCATATATTTGTTCATACTATCATAACCCCCATTAAATTAACATAAATACTTTTTCCTTGTATTTTAAACAATTTTACACTTTGATATTTGATAAAAGGTTTTAATGACGTCGTATTTTCTCAAATTAGTCATTTTCAAATGGTATTAAAATACCAAATCTATGTCTCCATATCAATACATTAAAATGATTAATAAGCCTTTCAAATGTGATATTCTTCATTAACGAGTGTCCAATTAATGTTTTGTATTCTTAACTTCAAAGATTCCTAACTTCATATTTACATAACAATTTTCTCATACAT
Organism: Sambucus nigra; assembly: GCA_949130495.1. Classification (NCBI taxonomy): domain Eukaryota; kingdom Viridiplantae; phylum Streptophyta; class Magnoliopsida; order Dipsacales; family Adoxaceae; genus Sambucus; species Sambucus nigra. The sequence goes on along the minus strand of OX422208.1, from coordinate 406,390,381 downwards.
ATACCCAATTCATAACTTCATATTTCCATATTAATTTTTCTATATCATTATTATATTCGATAAAAGCCTTAAATATTATTTTACGGTATAGAAGTGACCCATATGTTCACAAACATAGACACAACTGTATATGCAATGCTCCGCCAAAACCCAATATTGTATTAGGGTTTTCTTTTTTTTAAGGATTAAGTCTTTATTTTTCATCATAAGGATATACATAAAAAAAAATTATGTATATCTTTGTGATGAAACATAAATACAAGAAGATATATACACACACACACACACACACACACACATAAGGAAATACATACATAAACACATGGAGAGAGAGAGAGAGGGAGAGAGAGAGAGAGAGAGAGAGAGATAGGTGACCTATGTGTGATGAGGCAGAGAGGTTGCTGAAATGTTTCATATAGATGGAGACTGAAAAATGAGAGAAATGAGATCCCTACCATGTTTATTTATACCTAACATGCGGGCACGGTCATTGACTATGACCAAGGTCAGTGACCATTTTGAATTAAAAATACTTGTCACAGTCATTAATTATGATCACAATCCATGACTATGCCTCTTGTATAGTAAAGGAAGGTTGTCTCTGTCTGGAACGATGACCCAACTGGTGTGACCATTTCAAATAGGGTTGTCACGGATGGTGGTCATGGTTTATGACCACAGACATTTTTAAAGCATTATTATCATGGTCATTTATCACGTTCGAACCATTTTTTCACATAAAAAGTCACAGTCATTGCCCGTAACTAATGGGGTAATGGTTCACAATCGTGACTAATTTTTTGTTAATGTCACCCCTATGACGGGTCATGTTTTGTGACATAATTGTTAGTAGGTAATCACAATTGTAGATCGTGACCAACCTCATTATGGTTTTGGGTCGTGTATAAGTTTCCATGACAGTTTTTTATTTTTGGTGTGGTAAATAACTGTAACTTCCCCTCATGACCAATATTTCTCATTTACACTGATATATTTTATAGGAACATAAAGAACACACAAAAAAATTTCCTCTCCCACCTTCATAAGCCTTCCCCCCCCTCCCCCCCCCCCCCCCCCCCCCCACACACACACACACAACAAAATTCTCTACCACTATTGTGGTTATGCTTGAAGAAGGTATTCGTGGTGAGAAATAATACATTGGGACTATTAATGGTATGAATACATAAAGGATATGAATAAAAAGATAGAGGAGGTAAGGAAAATGTATGCATGTTACGTGTATCAGTGTTCATATATGTAATACCCCCTATTTTTTTTTTTTGTAAATTGTTAAATTTAATGAAATCAATTATTTGTGTTTATCGTGAGCGAAGATGTAACTGATTATATGTTTATGTTCTATTTAATTTGATTTAGATTTAGGACACGACAACTAATTAATTATATTTTGACTAGTACGAGTAATTATTAAATAATTGAGTTGTTCGTTATTTGTTTTTAGTATATTGATGATTGGCTTTTAGGATGCATAAAATGTTTGTTTTTAGTTTAAAATAATGGTTTAAAGGCCTATTAGGTTAGTATAAGGCTCGATCAAGGTTGTAATACTCGCGCCCAATATTTTATTATTTTCCCTCATAAATTATAAACATATGAAACCTTTGGATTTGGATCATTATGATTTGTTTATATATGTATTTTACTGATTTTGGAATCTTGATGGTAATTATTGTAATATTATGGGTTAAATTTGAAAATTTTGAAAAAAATCAGGAAGAGTCGTTCGAACGAGTTCAAGGTCGTTCGAACGAGAAGCCCAGGTCGTTTAAAGTGGGGATCGAACAAGACCCAACTGCATATTTGAACAGACTGGTTAGAAGGTCGTTTGAATGCTAGTTCGAACGAGCGCAGTAGAAATTTTTAAATCGAGTTGCCCCTGTGTTCTGTCACGATTTGGGCCATTGGATTGATGAGGTGTCGAGCTCTGGTAAGACAGTTATCATTGCCACAATAAAAATTCATGGCATCATGTCCCAAAAAATAAATACATTATATCTCAATTTAATAAAACATAGGATTCCAATTAATACCACTAAATTTCAAGAAGAATACAAATAACTGATAAATAAGAAAATACTCTTGAGAGATTTAGAGGAGCATATTGTGTAAATCCCGTACCTTAAAATAATCGCTTGAAAACTCATAAAACTCTTCCTATAAATTCTAATTACACCGATGTGTTCTTCTCGCGAAAATAACAAAGACACCTTCTTGGTTATTCTTAAGAAATCTAGTTTAGATATTCAAAAATTAGGTTGAAATTTGTGTTTAATGGGGTTTATGTTTTGTAGATAAGAGGAGATAATAATTTGGGAGGCTACTGCTTTTTGATAAGGGTTAAAACTGTTTTAAAATTCCTGAACCTGTCACTTTTTATTTATATACCCAAAAAAATTTGAGTCCTAATCAAATAAAAACACTCAAAAAATTATGGATGATTGAATCGTCGGAATGGCTAAAATTTTGATATATTGTAGTAGATGGCGAGACGAAGCTACTGTAAGAAATTCAACTCGAACGGATGATCGAATTTTTTTATCCTCTTCAGGCCAGATCCTCCCCCAAATTTTATATAAAAAGTGATAATTTCTAAATTTAAATCCTGATTCAAATTCCACTTCAAACTTTATTTTTATATGTTAAAACCAACAACTTCACATACCAAAATGAAATAAATTCCAAAAAATTATTTTTCCAAAATTTTTAATTTAGCAAAGATTCGTATGGCTCAAAAATCACGGGATGTTACATACTCCCCCACTAATATTGGAATTTCGTCCTCGAAATTCGACGAAGTGTAAACGTCAAACGTAAAGTCGTGCAAATAAAATAAGGCTTACATATGTCTACCCGTAGAATGCTACAATTGGGTGTCCATACACCCAATCCTACACGCACATACTCCACGAACAAAGATACAATATATACGCTCACTATATATATATATATATATGAAAAAAACGGCGTACCACGCTCTCACACGAATCGCGCCTCGATTCTATCTTTAAAAGACAACGCAAGCTTAAATCATCAAATCAGATCACTGTATCGATACTAGATATACCCAAAATTTATACTAACGATCTGTCAAATAATTATCATTTTCAAAATCAACTCGAAGGATCCTCACATCAAGATTACTAATTCTAATATCAATGCCTACAACGTCATGAACACAAAACTCCCTATCTCCAAGAAACACAGCTAACACGTATGTTAGACCACTACAAGAAAAATGGTCATTTTTGTCGGTTTTAGAATTCTTCAAAACTGACATATAAAGCCCTGACATAAATGTTCGTAAAACTGACCTAAATAAGATCACATTTATCTCAATTTTTAAGAACACACATAAAAACTACGGTATTCAACATGTTTTTAATCACATTTTCATGAAAAACTGACATAAATAACATCACATTTATCTCAGTTTTGGCAATTTTATGAGAAATTTTTCAAAACTGGCATAAATGTTGATATAAATTTTTTTAAAAATCGTTACTCCATAAATAGACAACTATTATTTGAGGTTAAATCAAGCCTTGTAAATAGATAGTAATCAAGGTCATAAATATCACGAACTTGATATATTTTTCATGATACTTACAATAAAAAAATATTCATGTGAGCTACATCATATCTAAAAACTACTAGTATGTGAGCTATGTGATGATATCCAAAAACTAGCTAACGTCTAGTTATCTATGTGATAATATCCTAAAAATAGTGATTATACATCACAATATCCAAAAACTAACATTGCGAACTACATCATAAGTTCCACGGTATTCAAGGTCGGACGTGTCGAATGTAATACTCGATCAAGTTTGTTCTCAATGTTATCCAACCTAAAATGAGTAACCCTGCAATCAAATATAATCGACATGGTTTTCATCATGACACGTTTATCTCAATAAACAGTCGTTACGACATAACAAAATACACTCATTCGGAAGTACCTAATATATATAATCCGTAACGAACTCAATGAACTCCAATTGAACTTCATTTTGCTCATTCAATGTGTACGTCGCTTTATCGGGTAATCTTCTCATCTAAAAAATTGAAGATATAATTAAATTTATTATTACGGTATATAATACTTAATAACTAAACAATATTTTATATAAGAGGAGAAAAAGAGAAAACATTGGTAACATACCTTTATTACAAAAGGTATGGAAGGATCCTCCATTAAGTACTTCATGAACTTTAACACAAAATATCCGCAATGAGGATTATCATTTCCTTGCATTGGGAACTAGTTAACATAAAAGAATTATGACCAGATAAATAATAAAAGAGTACAAGTCGAGAAGATTTTTTATACAACACAAACAATTATAAAAACTTTAAAAAAAATTGGGCAGAGTTTCCCCTATTTACAGGACTATCCATCCTAGTTAAAAAATATCAAATACACCAACAAAATTAATAGTTCATAATATATATATATATATATACACACACACTATTATATGCCCATGCCTGAAGGCACGGCAAAATTTTCCTAAAGTACATAATTGCAAAATGGTAAAAAATTTCGAAGGTCATAATTTCAAAACGGCAAAAATTTCTTTCCCCGACAAAATTTAGTATACTTTTACTAAAAATTGGACATAATCTCCTTCGTTTATAAAAATATCCACCCTGCTTAATAAATAACAAATAGTCCAACAACATTCAAATACTCCAATAACGCTTGGCAGACGCAATATACTGCTTTCGCACCTCGGGTAGTTTTATGGTTTGAAGTGAAATAAAAAAATAATATAGCAACATATATTGTCAAAAATCCCATATTTGAATAAGAGAGGTCATTATAACACTGTAAAATTCGAATGACTTATCGCTACTTCCAATAATTTTGTTCCCCAAACACATTTACCTCCTTTCCAAAAACAAAAGTCAATGTAATTAATAGAGTTGAGGTGCAAGTACGTGCAAATAATTTATTTGAACTCTGCAACCTAGTATTATTCATAACATTCTATTTGATTCACCACTAAAATAAATAAAGATTTTGATCTAGTAAAAACTAATAGAAAGGTAGATCTCCTGTTTCACATACATTAAATAGACAATGAACTTCAATCAAAATTATTGTAAATCTTTAATCCATCCACCAACATGCCAATTTCATAGTTAAAGCACAATGTAAACCATACCTTATTAATTTTCAGTACTATTTCGCTCCTTATATGCATTGTAGTTGAGAACTGGAAACTCCTAAACAAAAACCTGTGAAGTTTTTCAAAAATATTCATTCTAAACCAAAAATTGTTCTAGCCATGCCCATTTTTCTTCATTCCCCGAATCAACCGTTCGCACAAATCTTGGCCAGCATGACCTTTGAAAAATATATCCCAATGTGTATGTTATTCGAACAACATTCCAGATTCGAGGTATGCATACACTTATTCGAGATCCGGAGATATCAATGAAAGATTTTATCTTTCATTCAGATTAGAGATATGCGTACATTGTGTGTGTGTTACTGGTGTGTGTGTGCATCACTGTGTGTATGTCCCAACAGCCATCGTTAAGCCAGTTCAAATGATGGTAGATTATTTAGGATGCCAAAAAGCTTGTATCTTCTTATTCCAGGCAATCAAATATCAAAATTCTTATTCTCTACAAATTATTTATATATGTGAAAAATATACAGGGGGTTCAAAAGATAGTGACTTTTTTTTTCCTATATCGAGTATAAGTTAAAGAATAAAAATAACTCAATGAAGCCTGGCATTCATATGTTTAGAGAATGTAGGATAGTAGTAGCAGCATGTAGGATAGTAGCAGCAGCAGGCTTTGAGATATGTGCACTAGCGGGATAAGACCAAATTTTTGAAAAATATTTAAATGAAATGTGCATAATAAGTGCATATCAGATGGGTTTTGATCTTTATTCTGCCACTGATCGGAATAGGTGATGTTCACAATGTCAAATCGCTGGCCCTAGAGAGAAAACTACCTAAATTAATACCATCCAAATATGTTGAAAAAATAAGTATAAGGTTACCCATAAGTTACAAAATTAAGTACGAAATAAAAAAAAAATTAAACTAAGTCAAGGTTACCCATAAGTCGCTCTCGAATGTTCGTAAGAATGTTTGATATGGGGGTCTGGTTTCGCAGAGGGACACATTGAAGTGTAGGGGTGATTATAAACGAAGAAATTGTATCAACGCGACTTGATGTAGGTCGGGAAACACTGGCTTCATTTTGTGATCGTTCTCATTCACGACGGCGTCTTTGAGCCAATATGTAGGCAGAACTGAGTGGGAATTCCTGCTAATTTATAGATAGTTAGGAAATTGAGAATAAATATAATCAAAGTTTTATGGTGTGAAAATTAAATTTCATTACATAAGAAAGAAGAACCGAACCAAGTAAGGGAGTCATTCTCTTTCTCTTTCCCCTTTTTGTTATCCAAGAATTGATCTGTGTGTTTTCTCTTCTGAAAATAAAATATATATATTAATAAAGTAGATTGCCTAGTTGTGTAAGAAAATTTAAAAAATATTTGAAGTTACCTCTTTACGAATGTGTGACACCCCGACTAATTAAATACCGGGTAGCTACTCCTTTATAAAATTAATTCAAAATGCCAAGTTGGCTCAGTTAATAGCATCACTGTCGAAAACATTTTAAAGATTACTAACCACCTAGTATTTAAAAAGTAAGTGCCAAATTTTATTAAATCTGATTAACATGCAACAAGAGTAATGAATAACTAAATAACACCATTCACCATACTGGAGTAAAACGAATAACCATCACAAAATGTAAATAAACTCTGGAGGAAAAACTCCTCAATACAAATCCCACAACTGATAAGTAAACTGAAATAAATAACTAAAACTGAATACTGAGCAATACATGCTAGAGTCTGAAAACTGAAATGTAAAAATGTCTAATAGAATTGGGCAACATGCCCTACAACTGATAGATGCTGAGACTGGAATCCAAATGAGAGAGGCGTCTAAATGCAAGTCCCTATAGCTTCCACAAACAGCTACAACTCGTCTTCTGAATGAGAATCCTATGCTTGGTGTCCTTGTGGCTGGGCACCTAAAATGGTTTTACAAGAAAAATAGATTTGAAAAGCAAACGGGTCAGAGCCCGAATGTGGAGTTATATTTTAAAAACCTGCAAGTGCTTTAAAAACATTTAAAACATTAAATGCAAAGTACATGTTAGGACGTTCACTCACATTATATTCTCACCTCTCGTCTAACTGTGCACTCCTAACGCAAGTACCCATCTATAACTACCCATACTACTAGCTAAGTGACAACATATCTAGCTAGACTGCCAAAGGTCCTGCCAATAATACTTGGTTCCATTTACATAATAATGCTCGTAATTAAATAGGGGTTTAACGTCAACTCAGATACTCAATGTGCAATATTTATAACTGCCAATTAGCTCGTTATATTTCTCGAAACAATACCGTAATATAATTACAACATTAACATGATGATTCTCATTAATTAAATGTATATTATTCACATCATAAATATACAATACAAGCACCCCGCAACTAAGCTGTAGTGCACACATACTCTGCTATCCATCCCGGTACATCACGTACATAAGGATCACATATTCCGAATCTCTCAGGAATAGTTCACCGATAACAACATCACAAATAATGGAGGCGAACACAGTCACCATCACATGGGTCACGCACATACCTACGCTCCCATGATCAGCGGACTTATTAATATCACAATAAGTCTTTCTATGACCTATGTTCATCAAGGTACCAGTCTATATCCCCCCGTAGGCACACAAGGATTAGAGGGTCCTAAGCGAACGTAACCTCCCGTGATAGCAAGTATGGTAGGTATGTCATACACACAAGATTTTATGCTAAGCATTCACACATCTTAGATATCTCAATATTAATAAAGTCATACTCTACATGATTATACCATTATTCCAAATCCATATATTTCAAGTATCCCGATAATATATAATTTAAATGGTCGACACGTCTCACGTCGTAATCCCTTATCCTTAAAACCTATCTATAATAGATTATTAGGTTCCGATTATTCTCAAATATAACATCTTTATACCTAAGGTCTTTACTTCTGCCCTAAACCTTATTTCATCAACTTATTCCAATTGGTACTATTAACCCAATTATTATCTCACATAACGAATTTCAATAATCTAGAATAATTCCTCGGATTGCATTCTAATTAAAGTCCACTATAATAATCACACCTACTGGTCTTCCTTAAGGGTGAGGGTATTCATAAGTTCTCCAAACGTATTCTCCGAGGGTTTCCACCATTAAAATCAAATTAAGGAAAATTTTACTCATTCTGGGAAGGTCGATCGATCGACCTATGAATATCGATCGATCGATATAGTCGATCGATCGACTGATGAATGTCGATCGATCGATCGAACAGGTATGGCTACGGACTGCTTCGTTTTGCAGATTTGAAAACGTCCCAAAACTTATTTTTAAGGCATGATTCTCTAATATAACGTTATAGTAATGTCTCATAACCTTCATACAATATTACTAACGTCCACAAACCAATAATTCAACAACTAAAGGCTACATATGGATAAATCTTCATCAAAAACCTAGTTTCCAGATTTTATCTCAAGAACATTCATAACTTCATCTTAAATCCGTATTTGATATCACAAAAGGCAGTATTTCTCTTAATATAATCGTCCAGTAACATTCTACATGCAACCTATATCCCAAAATCAAACTAATAACTCTAATCTTATGGGTTTTTTCATTATCTTTCAAGAACACACAAAGTTTTTGAATAATCTAACATGGAAGAAGCATTCTCCGAAATTTAAATGGAATAAATCACTTGCCTTGATTGTCTCTGGATTTGGTGTTGGATTTGTAAGCTCTTTCTGCAGATTTTCTGCAGAGTTCCTCCTCTTTCCCTTCCTCTCTAAGCTTTCTTCTTCCAAAGGTGGCTATGGTGGCTAGGGTTTCCTTTGGGAGAGTTGGAAGACTAAATGATAACCTACGTAGCTTTCTAGGTTAATAAGGGTTGGTTATGGGCTTAGTGGGCCTTATCCACATCAGATTTAATTAACCAAATTTTCGTCACTTTTAATTCCTCAAAACGTGAAATTACCAAAATACCCTTTAAGTTGCCGGTATGGCCTAAAAATACCCCTGGACCCAAACTATACCCCCGGCTAGTGTTTTCTGACTATCTCGACCCTTCTGGACGCGATGGCGCACTCAAAACGACCATACGGATTATAGATTTTAAATTCACTTTTTATTATCAAAATATTATACCGTGACGCGGCGGTCCCACGCGTCTCAACAAAATTTCTAAAATGCCGTATATAAATCCCACGACAAATTTTATAATACCAAGTTCATATATAATCATATATGCACAAAATCAAATACCAATTCGCATCACATTAGTATTTATAACCCGGATTAATTTTCAATTAATACGCAATTTAATTAATTAATCCCAAAAATAAATATAGTCAAAAGTACGGGGTATTACATACTTCACTTCCCCCCTAATAACTGAATTTCGTCCCGAAATTCGAAACTAGAAAGTACCTGCTAAAAATAGCCCTGGATAACGCTCGCGCATCTCATCCTCGCGCTCCCATGTGGACTCCTCGACATTGTGATGTCGCCACTGAACACGCACTAACGGGACTATCTTTGACCGCAGTTTCCTCTCGCTTTGGTCCAAAATAGCAATTGGCCCCTCCTCGTAGGAGCTATCCGGCTGGAGGTCGATATCCTTCACAGCAATGTGAGAATGAGCCAAATTATCTCTAAGGTATTTCCTCAGTGAGGAAATATGGAACACGTCGTGAATCCGATGCAAGTGCTCCGGTAGTCCCAGTCTATACGCAACCGGTCCGATCCGCTCAATAATAGGAAACGGCCCCACATACCTCGGTGCCAACTTCCCCTTCTTCCCGAATCACATAATCCCCTTCATCGGAGAAACCCTGAGCAAAACCTGGTCCCCCACTTGGAACTCTCTGAAAAACCTCTTCGCATCAGCATAACTTTTTTGCCTGTCTTGAGCTACCCGAATGCGACTCCGAATCAACTCAATCCTTGCCGAAGTATCCTGAATCACTTCCGGCCCAAGTAGTTTGTTGTCCCCCACCTCCAACCAACATGCTGGGGAACGACAAGGCCTACCGTACAATGCCTCGAACGGAGCCATGCCAATCGTGAACTGATAGGAGTTGTTGTAAGCAAACTCCACCAGTGGAAGGTACTGCTCCCATCCACCCCCGAAGTCAATAATGCACATGCGTAGCATGTCTTCCAACATCTGGTTGGTGCGCTCTGTCTGCCCATCGGTCTGCGGATGATAAGCCGTACTCAACCGCACTTCCGTGCCCATGGCCTCCTGGAAACTTTCCCAAAACCTCGAAACAAATATCTTGTCTCTGTCAGACACGATATTTAGGGGCACACCATGAAGTCTCACAATCTCTGAAATGAAGAGCTGGGCATACTGTCCCGTAGTGTAGTCAGTCCTTACGGGTAAGAAATGAGCAACCTTGGACAACCTGTCCACAATTACCCAAACGGAGTCGTGACCCCTCTGCGACGTAGGCAACCCCGTGATAAAGTCCATGGATATGCTCTCCCACATCCACACCGGAACCTCCAACGGCTGTAGCAATCCTGCTGGTCTCTGATGATCCACTTTTACAAGCTGACAAGTGGCGCATTTTGAGACAAACTCAGCGATATCTTTCTTCATACCGCTCCACCAATATTGTCGTCTCATGTCTTGGTACATTTTGTCCCCTCCGGGATGTACCGCGAACCGTGAGCCGTGCGACTCTGCCATCACATCGTGCCGCAATTCTTCCCCTTCCAGAACTACCAACCTCCCATTGAAGCGTAATCCCCCGTCTGAGCTAACGGTATAGGACTCGGCTCCCTCCGCTAGCAATCGAACTATCTGCTCCTGACAGAACGAGTCATTAGCCTGTGCCCGTACTACCTTCGTAACAATCTGCGGTGTAATGGTCATCACAGACATGAAAGATCGGGCCACTGCATCCTGGTGTCCCAATTCCTTCCACTTAGCTTTCCACACCTCTGCCACCTCATCTGCTGGCCTACGGCTCAACGCGTCTGCTACCACGTTAGCCTTACCCGGGTGGTACTGGATGTCGAACTGGTAGTCCTTCACAAACTCAAGCCACCTACGCTGCCGCATATTCAATTCTTTCTGCGTGAACAGATACTGAAGTGACTTGTGGTCCGTGAACAGCTGAAACTTCTCCCCCAAAAGATAGTGCCTCCAAATCCGTAAGGCAAATACCACTGCTGCCAACTCCAAATCATGCGTGGGGTAATTCTTCTCATGAGGCTTTAGCTTACGGGAAGCATAAGCTATGGCCTGTCTCTCCTGCTGCAATACACCTCCAAGCCCTTGCAAAGACGCGTCGGTGTAAACCAAATACTCAACTCCCGGTCTCGGCAATGCTAACACAGGTGCTGAGGTCAACTTGTCCTTCAATTCATCGAATGCCAACTGACAGGCATCACTCCAAATGAACGGCACACCTTTACGAGTAAGATGTGTCAAAGGACCTGCTATCTCTGAGAATCCCCGAATAAATCTCCTGTAGTATCCTGCTAGACCCAAGAAACTACGAATCTCCATTGGTGTCGTGGGTTGTCCCCACTCCCTCACCGCTGATACCTTCCCCGGATCAACAGATATTCCTTGGTCGGAAATAATGTGACCCAAGAACTGGACTTCCTTCAGCCAAAACCCGCACTTCTCATATTTTGCATACAACTCGTTCTGACGAAGTGTCTGCAAAACCTGCCTCAAATGCTCGGCGTGCTCCTCCTCTGTCTGAGAGTAAACCAGAATGTCATCAATGAAGACAATGACAAACTGATCTAGGAAATCCCTGAACACCCTGTTCATCAAGTCCATAAACACTGCTGGAGCGTTGGTCAAGCCGAAAGGCATAACCCGAAACTCATAAGAACCATATCTCGACAAGAATGCGGTCTTCGAGACATCCTCCTCCCTGATACGCAACTGATGGTATCCCGACCTCAAGTCAATCTTCGAGAAGAAAGAAGCTCCTCTCAACTGGTCGAATAAGTCATCGATTCGAGGCAACGGATACTTATTCCGTATCGTGACCTTATTCAACTCTCGGTAGTCCACACACAATCTCAGTGAACCATCCCTCTTCTTCACAAACAAAACCGGAGCGCCCCAAGGTGAGGTACTCCTGCGAATAAAGCCCTGCCCTAACAGCTGCTCTATCTGATCCCGTAACTCTCGCATCTCAGCTGGAGCCATACGGTACGGTGCACGTGCTATAGGTCTCGTACCCAGTAGCAAATCAATAACGAAGTCTATCTCTCGACTGGGTGGTAAGCCTGGTATCTCCTGAAACACATCTGAATACTCCCTGACAACCGGGATCGAATCCAAAGGAATCACAACCTCCTTAGAGGTATCCTCCTTTATGTAATACAGATGAGCGGTCGATCCTCCCTCTGGGCGAGGCATCGCCACTACAAACATCTCTTGCCCCGGAATGGCAAAAATAATGCTCCCGCTGAAGCAATCAATCATGGCCCTATATGCTACGAGCCAATCCATACCGATGATCACATCGTGAACATGCATGTCTAACACTAACATGTCTGCAGGCAATACCAAACCACCAACCTCTACCCCGACTCCCCGGCATATAAAGAAAAAAAGTGACCCACTCCCTAATGGTGAGTCGACACAAGTCACTGTGCTCTCTGCCGTAGCTAACAATCCTAAAGCTTTCGCGAAGTGTGTAGCAATAAAACAGTGTGTAGCACCCATATCAAATAACACCCGACCCATAGTGCCATGGATAGGAAACGTACCCTCGATCGCGGGCGGTGCCTGTGGAACTGCAGCCTGGTGAACGTTGTAGACACGTCCATACTGTAGCTGCCCCTGCTGAGCTGGGACTGCTGGAATGGGTGGCAAAGCTGCCATCTGTGGCGGTGCAGGAAGAGCGGCGGGAAACATAGGCCTCTGTGGCTCCTGGCGAGCACCCTGCTGCTGCTGCTGTGGGGCCCTGCCCTTATCAGGACAATCCTGCTTCTTATGGCCAGTCTTGCCACAAGTAAAGCACTTCCCTGGGAAGTTCCCTCCCCTCTGCCCCTGCTGTCCCCGGCCCTGGTGGTCGTTACCATTCCTCCCTTGGCCCTGCTGGCCCTGATGGAACTGCTGCCCCTGCTGGCCCTGATGGCCGTTTGGACCCTGATGGCCCTGACGGAAACCTCCCTGTCCCTGCCGGTAGTTCCCTAATCGGAACCTCTTATTTCCCCCCTGCTGGGTACCCTGCTCATTCTGCCTTTGCCCCTGACCAGATTGTGCCCCGCTGGCACTATGTCCTCCAGTCCTGCCCTGATGGCTAGACTCCCCCGACCGCTTGCCCTCGGCCATATGAAAACGGTGGTCCTGGCAGTGTAGTAATGCAGCGTTAACCACATCAGAATACGTGGCCAACGATAGGTTCCCAAGCAGATGCTGACGGATCCTCCAATTCAACCTGTCGGTGAACTTCTCTATCTTCTTCTTCTCTGTTGGAATCTCGTTTGGAACGATATTCAACAGGTTAGTAAACTCGGCCTCATACTCGGCCACTGTCTTGCCCTCTTGCTTCAAACTCATCAGCTTCCTCCTCATCTCTGTATGAACTGCGGACGGAAAGTATTTGTGGTCGAACCGCACCCAGAACTCCTGAATCGTGAGGGTATCCCTCTCCTCCGCGGTGGTAATAGACTCCCACCACTGTAACGCAGATCCCACTAGCTTGAATGTAGCTAGCACCTGTTTCTGAATATCTGTGCACTCATGCATCCTCAAATGCCTCTGTATGTCCTTCCTCTATTGGCTCGAGACTACTACGTCTGAGCTACATGCAAACTCTGGCGGATGCGCTTTCTGAAAAGCATCACGTACACGCTCCCAAGCAGACGGGAATGCATTAACCTGTACTGGCGCGGCAACCGGCGCCGGTGGTGGTGCCTGCTGAATAACGGCAATCGCGGCATTTACCGCTTGAGCTACTATAGCTGCAACATCAGCGGCGTTCAACATGCCCTGAACTGGAGCGGGCTGGGGTTTGGGCGTTGCATTCCTGGGAACTCCTCGTGCACGTCGTGGAGGCATCTGAAATAAGAACAAAGTTTATAAGTTCACGGTTTATAAACTTAAAATAGCTGAAGAACGAAGCATACACAAAAAGAATACAACAGTCCTAAAATATAGGGCTCTATATCAAAGAAACGTAGCGAAAACATAATAGCCGTACAGATCCTAAAGGACACTAGAACCTGATGCTCTGATACCACCTGTGACACCCCGACTAATTAAATACCGGGTAGCTACTCCTTTATAAAATTAATTCAAAATGCCAAGTTGGCTCAGTTAATAGCATCACTGTCGAAAACATTTTAAAGATTACTAACCACCTAGTATTTAAAAAGTAAGTGCCAAATTTTATTAAATCTGATTAACATGCAACAAGAGTAATGAATAACTAAATAACACCATTCACCATACTGGAGTAAAACGAATAACCATCACAAAATGTAAATAAACTCTGGAGGAAAAACTCCTCAATACAAATCCCACAACTGATAAGTAAACTGAAATAAATAACTAAAACTGAATACTGAGCAATACATGCTAGAGTCTGAAAACTGAAATGTAAAAATGTCTAATAGAATTGGGCAACATGCCCTACAACTGATAGATGCTGAGACTGGAATCCAAATGAGAGAGGCGTCTAAATGCAAGTCCCTGTAGCTTCCACAAACAGCTACAGCTCGTCTTCTGAATGAGAATCCTATGCTTGGTGTCCTTGTGGCTGGGCACCTAAAATGGTTTTACAAGAAAAATAGATTTGAAAAGCAAACGGGTCAGAGCCCGAATGTGGAGTTATATTTTAAAAACCTGCAAGTGCTTTAAAAACATTTAAAACATTAAATGCAAAGTACATGTTAGGACGTGCACTCACATTATATTCTCACCTCTCGTCTAACTGTGCACTCCTAACGCAAGTACCCATCTATAACTACCCATACTACTAGCTAAGTGACAACATATCTAGCTAGACTGCCAAAGGTCCTGCCAATAATACTTGGTTCCATTTACATAATAATGCTCGTAATTAAATAGGGGTTTAACGTCAACTCAGATACTCAATGTGCAATATTTATAACTGCCAATTAGCTCGTTATATTTCTCGAAATAATACCGTAATTTAATTACAACATTAACATGATGATTCTCATTAATTAAATGTATATTATTCACATCATAAATATACAATACAAGCACCCCGCAACTAAGCTGTAGTGCACACATACTCTGCTATCCATCCCGGTACATCACGTACATAAGGATCACATATTCCGAATCTCTCAGGAATAGTTCACCGATAACAACATCACAAATAATGGAGGCGAACACAGTCACCATCACATGGGTCACGCACATACCTACGCTCCCATGATCAGCGGACTTATTAATATCACAATAAGTCTTTCTATGACCTATGTTCATCAAGGTACCAGTCTATATCCCCCCGTAGGCACACAAGGATTAGAGGGTCCTAAGCGAACGTAACCTCCCGTGATAGCAAGTATGGTAGGTATGTCATACACACAAGATTTTATGCTAAGCATTCACACATCTTAGATATCTCAATATTAATAAAGTCATACTCTACATGATTATACCATTATTCCAAATCCATATATTTCAAGTATCCCGATAATATATAATTTAAATGGTCGACACGTCTCACGTCGTAATCCCTTATCCTTAAAACCTATCTATAATAGATTATTAGGTTCCGATTATTCTCAAATATAACATCTTTATACCTAAGGTCTTTACTTCTGCCCTAAACCTTATTTCATCAACTTATTCCAATTGGTACTATTAACCCAATTATTATCTCACATAACGAATTTCAATAATCTAGAATAATTCCTCGGATTGCATTCTAATTAAAGTCCACTATAATAATCACACCTACTGGTCTTCCTTAAGGGTGAGGGTATTCATAAGTTCTCCAAACGTATTCTCCGAGGGTTTCCACCATTAAAATCAAATTAAGGAAAATTTTACTCATTCTGGGAAGGTCGATCGATCGACCTATGAATATCGATCGATCGATATAGTCGATCGATCGACTGATGAATGTCGATCGATCGATCGAACAGGTATGGCTACGGACTGCTTCGTTTTGCAGATTTGAAAACGTCCCAAAACTTATTTTTAAGGCATGATTCTCTAATATAACGTTATAGTAATGTCTCATAACCTTCATACAATATTACTAACGTCCACAAACCAATAATTCAACAACTAAAGGCTACATATGGATAAATCTTCATCAAAAACCTAGTTTCCAGATTTTATCTCAAGAACATTCATAACTTCATCTTAAATCCGTATTTGATATCACAAAAGGCAGTATTTCTCTTAATATAATCGTCCAGTAACATTCTACATGCAACCTATATCCCAAAATCAAACTAATAACTCCAATCTTATGGGTTTTTCATTATCTTTCAAGAACACACAAAGTTTTTGAATAATCTAACATGGAAGAAGCATTCTCCGAAATTTAAATGGAATAAATCACTTGCCTTGATTGTCTCTGGATTTGGTGTTGGATTTGTAAGCTCTTTCTGCAGATTTTCTGCAGAGTTCCTCCTCTTTCCCTTCCTCTCTAAGCTTTCTTCTTCCAAAGGTGGCTATGGTGGCTAGGGTTTCCTTTGGGAGAGTTGGAAGACTAAATGATAACCTACGTAGCTTTCTAGGTTAATAAAGGTTGGTTATGGGCTTAGTGGGCCTTATCCACATCAGATTTAATTAACCAAATTTTCGTCACTTTTAATTCCTCAAAACGTGAAATTACCAAAATACCCTTTAAGTTGCCGGTATGGCCTAAAAATACCCCGGGACCCAAACTATACCCCCGGCTAGTGTTTTCTGACTATCTCGACCCTTCTGGACGCGATGGCACACTAAAAACGACCATATGGATTATAGATTTTAAATTTACTTTTTATTATCAAAATATTATACCGTGACGCGGCGGTCCCACGCGTCTCAACAAAATTTCTAAAATGCCGTATATAAATCCCACGACAAATTTTATAATACCAAGTTCATATATAATCATATATGCACAAAATCAAATACCAATTCGCATCACATTAGTATTTATAACCCGAATTAATTTTCAATTAATACGCAATTTAATTAATTAATCCCAAAAATAAATATAGTCAAAAGTACGGGGTATTACAAGATGATGTCCACTTTAGATACATCACGGATCACAACACCCGTGTTTCTGCTACGGAAGCGTTCGAGTTGTTTAGAAAGGGTTATCTGACTCATGTCCACTCAATGCTAATAGACTACAAAATAATCAAATATAGCAGATGATAAAGTTAGTAAGAACTTAAATAGAAGTGTACTTTATTAAATAGCAATGTAATTTATTAATAGCAGATAATAAATTTAGTAAGAACAAACCTTGTAAATAGCAGCTTCAAAACCTCCACCCAATGGTAATAGCCAACAAATAAATCAAGTCCACTGCACCTAAAAACAAATCAAAATCCAAACATTGTAAACCTAAAATCATTTGAAACCATTGTAAAACTAAAATAGATTAAACCTAAAATTGAAAACCATTTAAAACTTACCAAATAGAAGCGGGGAAGCGAGGAGAGAGTGGCAGCGGTGGCGAGGGAAGAGCGGTGGCAGCGAGGGTGTCTAAACTAACCTTGTAAATATCAGCTTCAAAATCAAGTCCAACACTGCACCTAAAAATAAATAAAAATACAAATGAATATTACAATGCCAAAGCCAGGAAGATCCCCATTTGGAAAAGTAATATTATAAACACACGGTTTGGGCTATTTCAAAATGGCCCCTAACTTACTTTTTGTTGCAAATTACCGCCAAACTACCCACACGGGTTTTTAGGGCAAAATGCAGTAAGATACAAAAAATCCATATCACCAAGATTTAGATCTAACAAAACCCATTAAGGCCTTTAAACAACAGATCTTATAATACAAATAACTAAAATCACAGAAAATAGAGACTCTATAATATAAATAACTAAACTACTCATTTGACCCCTAAACTATTTGGGTTATTCCTAAATAGCCCCTATTCATTTTATGGTTGCAAATTAGTCCCCAAACTTTCCAAACAGTTATAATAGGGATTTCAAGGCAAATGTAGCAGATTCTCAAGAAACCAACACTATCCAAATCTGGCAAAACCCATCAAAACCTTAAAATTGCAGATCTTATCCAATTATCAAGCATGAGATTATTACAATAAATAACTAAAATGCACAAAAAATAATGAGAAAACAATGAAGATAAAGTAGATATGAACTGAAAAATTACCCGCAGAGTTTATGGTTCTCTTTGGTGTGGAAATATATTTTTCTCTGAACCCATTATCACCTTTCGCTTTTTTTCTTTTTCTCTTTAATGCCCTGAAATCCTAATACAAATACCATATTAGCTAAATAAAATTCAAATGAAAACCAAAATACCAAATTATTCCAAGAAAATCACCAAACGAAAATCCTAATGTGAAATCAAAACAAAACCATAAATCAGAACTTGAAGTAATATACCTTTCGTACAGAGTCGGTTTTGACGCAAGAAGAGGTTTGAGATGTTGTAAATGGGAGAGAGCATGGATGTTTTGGAGAGAGAAACGGAGGTAGTAGGTCTGTAAGGGGATAGTGAGTGAAAGATGGGACGTTTGGGAGGCACGAGGCAGACTGGGCATTTGAACTGGGCTGGAGTGTGGGTTTGTTTGGTGAGGTTATCTCCAATTTTGTCATGTCATAATGTTGAATTTGTGATGTGGCACAGCCTCAGACCCTTAAATCGTCCCAAAAAATGCGATCTCAACCATTAATTCGTGGGCACTATTCAAACAACCCTCTCTCATATTATATAGATATATAACAACCCTGATATATAAAAAAAATTATAAAGTTTTTTTTTAAAAAAGGGACGTTTAAGGATGAGGGGCACGGGTAATACTAGTATATATATATATATATAGCAGACCCTGGCTATATCTACTTGCGATTCTCATTCTTAACTTGTAAAGCTTTCTCAAACTCAACAAAGCCTTTTCCTTAACTACTTTGGAGTTAGTGACGTGAAGAATAACACAAACATTCACTTTGTTGAAGGTAAGTTTCTTTCAATATCAATAATGAAAGAGGTAACATACTTTCAACATCAATAACGCAAAATTGATTTTTAATCCTTTTTGGTGTGGTGAGTGAAAAATTCGAGAGAAAAATTCCAGATATATATATATATATATATATATATATATATATATATATATATATATATATATATATATATATATATATATATATATATATATATATATATATATATATGGAGAGAGAGAGAGAGAGAGAGAGAGAGAGGTTCTCTAATGAACCTAAAAATTGAACTTTTTAATGAACGGAATAAAACATTAAAAAAAACTAATTCTAATTCCTATGTTGTATTTGGTTCGTGCCAGCGGCATCCAAGATCATTTCGGCCAGACCCCCCCCCCCCCACACCTCTCTCTCTCTCTCTCTCTCTCTCTCTCTCTCTCTCTCTCTCTCTCTCTATCGAGAGAGAGAGAGAGACATTAGACCATTCACTCAAGATGGACGGAACTGAGCCAGTGAAGAGATTTAATCGAATGTCCAAAAATGATAAGCTGTTAATGGAAATAATTGAATTTGGAAATGAGCCACAGAATTAGTTGTTGTTAATGTGAAGCTCATATAGATATGGGAGTTTGGCAATTTCAGGCGGGATATCGTCGGGGAAAAAGTTGGATTTGGCGTGGAAAAGAGCTATATCGGGGAGTTGGTTGATAAAGCTAGAGAGAAAAATAACGATGAGTTGAAATATACAGAGGCAGTAGCAATGGCGGTCTTGTTGTCTGGTGGGTTATCGCAGTAAAAGCCTTTGTATTTGCAAATATCAGAGCCAACCCAGGATTTTGTGAAGCCTAGAGAATCTGATATGATGGTGTTTTCGAATTTCTGTATAATTGGGTACACAGCTAAGATCCATGGGGAGAGGGAGTTTTAAAAAAAATATTCGGTGGATACGCATGTCGGTTACCGCTAGCGCGGACCAATTACAACATTAGAATTACTATTAATTATTTTTTTTAATGTTTTATTGGGTTCATTAAAAAGTTCAATTTTTAGGTACATTAGAGAACCTCTCTCTCTCTCTCTCTCTCTCTCTCTCTCTCTCTATATATATATATATATATATATATATATATATATATATATATATATACATACGGAATGAATCAACCCATCTCTAGAATCCAGCGGCGTCCCATCATCCACGACTATCATTTCAATCCACAAAACCCACGAATATATAACAGCAGCTATATGATAAAATTTACCTTAATACAACTCCACAATACGTTCTACCTTTTCCCATTGATGTTCAATGTGTTAATCCCACTATATATAAAGAGAATTTAAAGACCTGTATTAGGAGATCACAATAATAATGAACTCATAATGCATGTCAAAGAAAATTGAAAATTATATTATACTCACGTAGTGATATACATCTTATCTTTGTCACTCGGTACCGTATTCAATGAATCCAATCGATAAATAGTTCTTGTGGACAAATCATTGGCAATCAATACCCAATGAAACCTATAAAATGAATATTGTCATTATTATATAGTACACAATGTAAGGAATGAAATTAATTTAACTACTTACATATCTTCGAGATTGTAAGGAATGAAACAAATCTGACTTTTTTTGCATTCTTCAATATTTTTCCAATAAGTCGAGTTAAACCAAAAACTTTTTGACCATCTAAAGACTCGGGATTGAAGAATTGAAACCCTTCTCAGGAGCACTGAAACTTATCATACAAGAACCTAAAAATGTAAGTAACTAAATTAGTCACTACGCATTTTAAATAACATAATTGAATTAAGTTATACCTCATATATGAACAATGCACGTTACATGTAAAGGCTTCAATGCACAAAAGTCCAAGAAATCGTTTTTAAAAAGATAGCATTGGTCCTTAGCTTCCCAAAACATCTCTTTATCCAGTGGAATCGTTATTTGATTCATCTTCATTGCCAATAAATTATGGGTGAAGGCAGTTATCAAATCGCAATCAACATTCTTTTATACTATATCACATCTACTTTCACCGAAGACATCCTTCTCATTCTCATGGCCTATTTTTTTTTTCCCAACTTCCATTTCATTCTGCATTGAATCATGTGAAATGTTAGAAACTAATGTAATTAATAGCACAGACAAAGCCTTATAGATAAACATAAGAACCGATAGTTCACCTAAAATCCTAATAACACTAACTCTTTGGGCCACGCAACATATGACCCAATAACATCTTTCACAAAATACATTTCACTTGGAACGGTTATCGAGAGGATGGCACAATAAGAAATAACTTTAGAAATGGAAACCCAAACATTGTTTTCTCCCAATTCTATATTATGAATTTTCTCGTTCAGTCCATTACTATCGAAAATGATCCCCTCGACAACGATGTTAGCTTTATTTCCAATAACCTACATTCTCTAACCTAAATTACGAAAAATAATCACATTAAAATTCAGTAATGTATTAAAATTCGACAATTTATTGTCCCTAACCAAGTAAAACTATATAAAATCTAGCACCTTACTGACCCAACCAAGTAAAAATACCAAGTTATAACCATCCATAAAAGTGATCCCATTACCTTTGAACAAGACGCTTGTTTCGTGCTTTTATCACCAGCTATCGAAGAAGGTTTCTTACTTTTGACAACATCTACTGAATGAGGTAGTAACTTTTCACTATGTGTTACACCACTATCTTTGAACTATGCTAAAGAAACACAAAAACAAATTGCAATTACAAAAAAAATCACTAAACCTTAATGGTATGCACTTGTATAATTATCTTTGTATTATTATACCTTCGAAGAAAGTGATTGTGTTGCAATTTTTCCACCTGAACTTGAACGATGTATATTTTCACTTTCACGCATGTATGAAGCAACTTTCTCATCTTGGGGTGCTATTGTTGGGGTTGCGACAGCCGACTCATTTCTTAACTTCAACTGAGCTTTCGTATCTTTTAATCTTTTATTCGCTTCTCTTTTAGGTTCTAACTCACTAATATGTCTCTTGGAACCACGCTTTGGAAGATTAAAGTACCTTGTGGGAACAACTCCAAATCCCAATCCCCCGAACACAACCCGAGTGTTGGGGAGTACCCAATGTCATAGTGAGAACATCATTACTTCCTTTGGTGATTAAACTAACATATTTAACTTATCTTTTCACTTCAGCATACAATGGAGTAGATTCAATCATTTAGAATGTCATCTAAATATTATCAAAATTATAAATCATACACTAAATAACACCAAACAAAGGAACTTGTATCGTAATTTATAAAAACTAACCATTTTATCTGCCACCTCTTTTAATGAATCATCTCCATATTCACCATCTTTTTCACGGCCTTTCAACCATATGAAACTTTTGTCATCTTCATATTTCGAACCCATCTTCTTTTTCTGGTATCAATTATAAAATAAAAAATCATATATTAAAGAATAATTTGATGTTCAAGTTCAACCCATCACAAATCTAATGAAAATATTCAAACTAAAACATACTAATTTTTAGTAAGATCGGCGTAACCCTTATTGCTCATACGATGATTGTATCTGACCTTGAATCGCTTTTCCCTTTGTGCCTCGCTTGCAATATTATAAATCAAAGAAACAAATTAGAAAAGAACAACAAAAAGTACCACACAAATCTTTAACTATTTTTTCAATTATACCTCAAATCCTTTGGTTAGCTTGCTGCAAACAAATTCAGTCCACACATCTGGACTAATGAATTTCTAGTATTTTAGTGGAGGATGTTTGAGAAGCTCGCATTGGTGTCTCAATTGTCTAATCCGGAGTCTCGTGAGGTTTGTTTTGAATGCTCTCCAACTGTAACCCATAGAGGACAACACCATTCTCTTGCTGTTCGGATCAATATCATATTTGATGAGATAAATAAAGATGTTGAATACAATCCAATTTTCATCAAACTTCAACCATCATGAGAATGCAAGAGGAGAAACACTTCAATGTAATGCCACAATTATTCTTTTCATAAAACAAATTTTATTGATTGGTTCCATTTTGCCACAAACCATTGAGGAATGAGAAAATTCATTTCCATGATATCTTTCTAAAACACCCTAGTAAAATAATGCAAATATATATAATAGTGTTATATAATCTGATAGGGGAGTTTTTGAAAATGTACGCATTTTTAACGATGGAGATTGATGCCACATCCTTACACATGTTAATGGTTGAGATCACATCTCTATCTTTTTTACAAACCTACCCCTCAACTATTTGGTTCCCCCTTTTTTTCTACCTCTCAAACTTAAAATTTAATTCAAAATTTGGGCATTTTGGGAATTATCTCTCCCTCACACACTCTTACACACGAACGCCCTCATATGTCTCCCCCATTCTCTTGCTCCAAACCGCAAACCCACCCCCATCTACCTCATTGTCTCGCCCTTACTCCTTTTAGCTCTTTCCCCATTCAACACAAACCATATCCGCTACTGCCCTCCGTTGCCGCATTCAGGTAGTCATTCTAACCCTCTTACACACGCATATTCACACACACACACATAAACACACACACAAACACACACATCTCTACCTTCCCTCCTTTTCCTCACACACGCACACTCACACACACGCGGATCTATTGTTGTTGATTTGTGCTTTGATTATGGGTAAGCTTATTAATGTTCAACTCTTTAGTTTCTCTCATAACTGAGTAAGGTTTGTTTTCACTATCTCTTCAATGGTTTTTTCCACTATCTCTTTAATATTTTGTTTTAGGTACTGTATCAAAATCTCTTCAACCGTTCATGACCCTCTTTGTTTGCTGGAAGGTATTTTTATCAATCTATTTTTATTTATTTGTACATACATATACAACTGCTTTCATGATTCTTTTAATGGATTGATATCTCACGGTTTGATTGATACGTACACACGATTTGATTCGTTTGAATCTGTAGATTTGTTATTATATTAATTTTGTTTCAACTCTCGATGTATAACAGTGTACATATCATGAATAGTTCACATTAAGAATTTTATAATTTGGATTTTGTGTAATAGTTCACATGAAGAATTTGTGAAATGCTTCATGTATAACAGTGTACTATTATAGCAGGACATATCTTTATGTATAACAGTGTACACTCTTGATGTATTATAGTGTACATATCGGTGATTTGAATTTAGAAACAGGGACTGTGATTTGAATTTTGTGTAGACTTTGTGAAGGTTATTAATTGTATAACAGTTAGATATGAGTGATTTATTAATAATGCCCAAAACATTATTAATTGTGTAGACTTTGTGAAGGTTATGAATAATGCCCAAAGCATTAAGTTTTCCATGACGTGGGCGATTAATTAACATTCGAATGATAGATATGACCCTAAGTAACATCAATAGTTTACAGGCGTGCTTATGAACTACTTTTTCTCTGCTGGGGCAGGGCACGCGAGCCACCACTTTCAGTGGATACGGTGTGTAATTTTTCTCTACCGATTTTGGATTTACTTAAAATTTTGTGTAGATCCTCTCTTGATATAATGGTTATTATAGACATATCTTGGTGGATTAGGTTCTTGATTTATATTTTTTGTGATATCTTTGTTGTAATTAGGCATGGGGAGAACCAATTTGATATATGTTAAGATGTTTTGGGTAAGAATTGAGCTAATCCTTGACATTTGTTTTATTTATCATCATGAAAATAAGCTTTGATTTGGCTTAGTATATTGTTTTTGGTAAGAATTTAGTTAATCCTTTCCATGTTATCTTCTTAATTGGCTTAGTATATTGCTTTTACAAGTGCCTTTTCTTTTTTATATGGATTTTTGGGGTTTGAAATGATTGGTTTCGTGAATATCTGGTGCGTAAATAGTTCATGTTACAGTTTGAATAAAGGCCTCGCTGAATATTTAAGTTCTATGTTGAATATGTAGAAGCAATCATATCTATTTTGAATATCTAATTCAAAAAATTAAGTTCGAAATTGAGGGATGGCAATATAAATTTCTTTCTATAGTAGGGTGGAGGACTCTCATAAACGTAGTTTCATCATCAATCCCTTTACATATCATTGTAGTCTTAAATCCTCCAAAAAGAACTCTAAACAAAATGCAAAGTCGTATAAGCATTTTGCTGTGGAGATCATCAAAGTATTTTAGTATTAAACATTATTAGATCAGATGGGATATATCAGAGTATCTCTATCTCCAAATTTAGCTGAAATAGATTTGAACTATGAAAATTCAAGTTGAGACTTCAAATTCTCAACAACCAATAAAAAGGCATACATACAATATAAATGCATACTGGAAAACTATTTAATATCCACACATAAATACAACAAAAATGCATCAAACAATATATTTTTATATATAACAACTATATATATAATGTATATAATTGTATTGCCTCCCACAAATCATTCTTTAATTTAATTGGCACTTTAGGCAAACTTGGATAAGTTCTCGGCACAAAGTACTTCACCATCAAACCCCCAAAACTTGATAATTCTTTTTTTCTAGTACTTATTGATCGCCCAAGATCGTTATATACAACTCCTATCCGTTCTTCACCGCTCTTTATTTTAGTCAATCGCTTTAGCTTCGCCGCACCTCTACCTTTACTACTATATTGTGAAGGTTTTTCTACGGGTTAGAGGTCAATGTCTTCCATAACATGTTAAAGCAATCGAACTGTTGAAAGACAAAAAGAGCGATAATATAGATTTCATTAATACAAGTAAGTCGTAAATACTCAAAAAAAACAATTATTGAAATCCATCATTTCATTATATGTTAACTAAAATGTACAAGAGCACAATTGTGAAAATATTAAGCCAAAAATAATAAGCCATAGTCTGGAACATATGTCACATAGCCAATATTCCATACATTCAATTTCCAGTAATCAACTATCATAGGTTCCACACAAAAAACAAAAAAGTTGGACAACGTCACCAAACAAGCTTATATTTTAAGCAACTATAACTAATAATAAAGAACAATTCAAACATTAAGCATCATAACATCGTCTAACATAATTACATTGGTGTATTATCTATCCATGTCCCGTCATAATCTTCACGCATATAAGTTTCGGAAGATTCCTCAACCACGTCAAAAGATTCAATAGTTGGAAAAACTTTAGTGCAAATATCATCGCGAAAACATCCATCATTGACATCATCTTCATCATCTTTATCATAGTAATCCCTTCGAGGAGTTGACAATATAATTGAATGTTTAATATTCATTTGGTCCGGAACATAGAAAACTTATTTCGCTTGAGAGGCTAAGTTGAAAGAATCGGATTTATGACCAACTCTATCAAGATCGACGGATGTAAAACCAAGCTCGTCTATACTAATTCTGTGTTTGTTGTCAACCCAATCATACTTGAATAAATGAATCTGAATTGAAAAATAGTAAAGTATCCATTTATCCCTTATAACACCGTAGAAAATCATATCGGTACGAACATGATTATTGTCTTTTGCACTAGTTATCTGCAGCATCTTGGCAACTGGGCTCATTCCACTATTTTGGGTTAGTCGTGCATCATCATGATCCTTTGTTAGGTAACGAATACCGTTAATAACATATCTGTGAACTTTGATGACGTCTTGACGAGGTCCACCAGCAATACATTTTAAGTAATCGGAGATATTATTGTTTTGGAGTTCTACTTCAAGCGCAACCTATTAATATAAGAATTTCAGTTACTTACAAAACAAAATTCAAATTAATATATTAAAGTAATGGGATGTTTCATCTTTATTCCCACTTTATTTTTTATTATTAGACTTCACCAACTATTTAGTTTTACTTCACACTTTGCCACTATTTTCCACTAGTTGGTATTAAACTTCGACATTGTTTTTCACTAAGATTTGCAACAAAGAAATAAAAAGGCAGTGGCATTATTTAAAAGAAAACGAAAAATGAGAAATGTATAATGAAAATTTAAAGTGGTGGTTAAGTCAACATGTCCCTAAATTAATCATACCCTTTAACGTAACCAATGGATAAACGTGCGGTTGTGCTCATCTTCAAATCACTTTTTATTTTTCCCTTTTCGAGGATGGGTGTCTTTCAAGTGCGTTTCATGCTCCCTGTCAAGGTATTAATGAGTAATGCAACATTAGTTATTAATATATCTAGAGATAAGTATGTGAGGAATTAACTTCATATTAATGGGAAGTTAGGAAAGTCATACTCTATATAAGGTTGAACATCATTCGTGCTATATAACATATGAAGATGTTCCTACTCTAAGGACATGTGATCAACTTCAACGGCATCCGAATCTCCAATCGGTTTATCATCATCCTTACTCACCGAAATTCCAATTGAATCTAATTTCGATAAGAACTCAAAACAAAACTCAATAGCTTCTTCTGCTATGTAACATTGAGCAATACAACCTTCTAGGCGATTACGATTTCTCACATAACCCTTTAATACTTTCATGTACCTAACACATTAAAAAAAACTAAATCGGTACACTTATTTACTTATATTAATACATGATAGTAAAGTAAATTGGCCTAACCTTTAAATTTGGTACATCCATCGAAAGAAAACAGGACCGCAATTTTCGACCTCCCTCACAAGATGCAGCAATAAATGCACCATAATGTCAAAGAAGGATGGTGGAAAGTATTTTTCCAGCAAACACAATGTGATCACAATTTCATTCTGAATTTCTTTTAGTTTTTGCGAGTCCACTACTTTGGCACAAAGGGCATTAAAGAAAAATCATACTCTCATGATCTCACATCTCACATATTTTGGCAACACCAATCGAATTTCAATTGGAAGAAGTTGTTGCATTAGAATATGGCAATCATGAGACTTCAGTCCATACAATTTTCAAATCTTCCATAGAGACACGGATTCTAAAATTAGAAGAGTAACCAATCGGGACCTTAAGGTCATGCAAAGTTTGGCATAACATTTCTCTTTCATCTCTCGATAACGTATAACATGATGGCGGTAGGTATGACCCTTTTTCATTAATATGTTGTCATAACTCACTTCTTATGCCCCTTTCTTCAAGGTCGAGTCGACACTTCGCCCCATCTTTCGTTTTTCCAGGAATATTAAGAAAGGTTCCAATGATACTATCGTAAACATTCTTTACAATGTGCATGACATCAGAGCTATGTTGAATAGGAAAATCCTTCCAATAAGGAAGTTAAAAAAATATCAATTTCTTCTTCCAAAATTTTTTAACCCCATTGTTTCTAGGACCACCTTTTTCAACCCCATTAGCTACCTTCCTCGGTCTCTTACACTTTGATGATTTCTTCAAATTAACTGCCCTCACCCTCTTTACCTTTTTACCTTCTTTCCCATGAAACCTTAAGTCTCCCAACTTTTATCAATATTTTTTCATCGCTTAAAGGTTCAGGGGAGGCTTGGAACTCTTGCTCACCATTAAAAGCCTTTTTTGGCTTCGAAATGGATGATTTTGTGGAAGGTATCTCCTATGTCCCATATAAACGCACTTGCCACAGTGTCGTAATCTGGTGGAATACGCTTTTCAACTACATATTGGATAAGAATTATAGCCCTGAACAACACTTCCAGATAAATATTCATATGCTAGAAAATCATTAATTGTTCACCATAGTATTGCCCGCAAAGTAAAAGATTCTTGTCGAAAGGCGTCGTAGGCTTTAACTCCTTCATGCCACAAGGTATTCAGATCTTCTATTAACGGAGCCAAATAAACATCTATATTATTTCTCGGATGTTTTGAACCTGATGTCAACATAGTCAACATTGTAAACTTTCTCTTCATACATAATTCCGATTCAAAGTTATATGTGTTCAACATGGCCGACAAATAACATTACCTACTACTAAGGGAACTATGTGGATTAATTATGTCCGCTTATAGTGCTAATCGAAGATTTCTTAGTTCTGCTGCAAGATCGGGCCAATTTTCATCAACTAATTTCCAAGTTGATGAGTCTGTTGGGTAACGCAACAAACCATCAACAATTCTATCACTGGCATGCCATGTCAGAGACTTGGCGGTCTCTTTAGATTGAAACACTTTTTAAATCTCGGAATGGGTGAAAAGTACCATAACACTTTCGCAGGAACACCTTGTTTTCCCTCATCCCTTTTTTATTCTTTTAAATTATTCTTCTGTTTGAACCTGGATGTTCCACAAGTGGGGCATTCAACAGCATCTTTATACTCCTTTCTATAGAGTATACAATCATTAGGGCATGCGTGTATTTTCTGAAAATCCATTCCAAATATCGATAAGCAACGTTTTGCCTCATTATTGGATAAAGGCAATACATTGTCATATGGAAGCATGTCGACAATGATTGACATCATATTTGAAAACCATTTATCGGACATCCCACTCTTCTTTTTAAGATTGAATAGCTTGACGATAATGGATAACTTTGTATACTTTTTACATCTTTCATACAATGGATTCTCCTCATCTACAAGCAACTTCTGACAAATTTTTGCATTTCCTCTTAAGTCTTCTTTTATAGCCTCCACTATGTTAATCAACTTTTCAACATCCTCCATGGTATCCATACTATGATCGTCACAAATAGGATCACCCATATTAACATCCGAAAGTGTTTCATGATGATCCTCCTCTCCATGCCATTTCCATACAGTATAATTTGGATCGATACCCGAACTATACAAATGTTGTCTAATTTCTTTAATACCCATTTTTAATCTATTCTCACATTGATTACATGGGCATCATATGAAGTTCTCATCCAAGGAGGCATTTTGAGCAACCCCAAGGAAATTATCAACACCTTTTATGTATTCTTTTGATAATCTGTCCTTACTCATCCAAGATCTGTCCATTCTGGCCTAAATATGTAAACCACCACGTGTGAGATATAAGCGATAAAAGATATGTAATTTTTAAACATAATGAAATATTATACAACATGATACATTCACACCATTGAAAATATCGTAGAAAGTATAATATCCCTCTAAACTATCACAACAACTACCAAATACACCAACACCTAATAGTAATAAGAATCAATCAACCATAACTAACCAACTCAAGAACACTAACACAACACCCCAACACTCTACAACCAAGACCAATTCCAATCATTGAAGAACTTCAATTTACAACATTCTTATACATATTATACTGTGATATTATATATAACATGTATAACAACAGCAGTTGTTATACATATTATACATAATAACAACAACCATTAGCGATTATATACCTATAATATAATAAAGCAATTAATGAAAGCACATAGTATAAGCATGGGACAAGAACATATGAAGCAATGCGAAAAATTAATGAAAGCACACAAGTGAGGCATTAACGAGTATATGATATACATACTAAAACAAGACAATGAAACTTCAAAAGCAAACTTTAACATATCGTAACGTACCCTATGGTACGAAAATCATTGAGACAATCAAACATTAACATAAAGTTCGCACTAAACAAAATGCTTTGACCATCATATGGTACTAAAATCTTTGTAAAATTTTCGAATGAGTTTCATCTTCTCGAAATCAAATGTCTCTTTTCATCGTGGACACATATTAATGAATCAATTAATTTACAGCAATTTGTTAATGAATGATGAGTTATAATGAAATACAAGATGTAGTTGGATTGATATCACACTTTGTTTGTAAGTGTTTTATGTGGCGAGGGATCTGTTGGAACAAATTCAAAAAGTTTAGAGTATATATTAATTAAAAAACTGATGTGGGACTTTTCTTCGAATGACCCTACTTTTTTTGCAACAAGTCATTAACCAAAATTATTAAACATTAAACGTATAAACTGAAAAGGAAATAAAATTACACTTGAAACTAATGACATTCAGCTATTTCTTTAATATCTGTATTTTCAAAAGAAAATGACAATATATAAACTGAATTTATAATAGATACAATTCTTTTAAGAGTATTATTGCTAACAGATGTAATAAATATAAACAAATAAAGGCCTGAATAATGCTTGGCACAAACATAACTATTTACTAATATAAATAAAAAACAGTTGGTAAAGCAACGTACCCAAATTCTTTATGTGCAGACTGGAGTGGAGTAAAAAACAGGAGAAGAGGGAAGGCGTCCTAGGAGAGTCTGATAAGATACGAGAGAGAAATAGAAATGAGAACGACACAAAATGAAAAGAAAGAGAAATCGATTAGGTTTTCAAATATTTTTAAATCCATATATATACACAAATTTGGTCAATCCATATATCTACATAAATTCAAATCCAAAAATAATAATAAAATCAAGAGCAATTCAAACATAAATTAGAACTCAACCTAGAAAACCCTAGAAATTTAAAACAATCATGAGTTGTTTATACTTGCGTGATGGAAGCTTGTCAGCGTTGGAGGTGGAACGAAAGAGAGAGCGTTGTACGTCCGAGCGAGAGAGGGAGAGAGAGAGAGAGTTGTTCTAGAGAGAGATTTCTATGTGTAGAGATTTCAATATGAGAGAGCCGCGAAGAATTTTGAGGAGCAAATTTGGGAGTGGGAGTGTGAAAAAAAGAAGCCCCCCTTCTTTTTTCCATTTATCTCAGTTTTGACTCAAAGCCTAAAAGAATTAACATTATATTTATGTCATTTATATATAAAAATGAGATAAATGGTTTGTTTTTTGTTTTTTTCTTTGTTTTTTTTTTGTTTTTTTTTAATCTCAATTTTACTTAAATTGAAATAAAAATGTACTTATAAAGCCAAATTGACAAAAATAAATATCATTTATGTCAATTTACCTTTGTCTGACATAACGTTAATTTTTAAACTGGCATAAATGATGTTTTTTGTTATAGTGGACCCAATACCTTAAAGAGTACGAATCAACAAAGGGTATCAAAGATCGATAACGTAAAAGCTAAATGGACTCACAACCTACGAGACCTAAGACCATGCTCTGATACCATTTGTAACACCCTGCGCATTCTGGCATCGATCGCCGCCAAACTACGCCGGGTATCACTAAATAATTTATCATTCTCAGCATGTGACAGATATATGAGCCATTTAAAAAATTTCCACAAGATATCCTCAAATTTTCAACAAATATAACCATTCATGAAATATTAAAATCCATCACCATACTATCTCCAAAATAAATCCAACTCAAATTTTATTGGAAACTCAAAAGAAATAATCTAACAATAAGTATCTGACATAAAATGTAAACAACTGTGGAACCGATTAGCCCACCAAATTCATAAATAAAAGTCTCATAATACAAACGACGGAATGAAAAGTAAATCTAAATTACTAAAGCAAGTAAAATAAATCTCCAGTTTTACTCCCAAAAATATCTCCAATCAATCATGTGCAGCTACTTCAGTACTATACCTGAAATGTTAGTCAGCGTAAGGGGTCAGAGCCCACCGCATGAATACTAGCTACTCCTCCCAATTAGGATCCGTAAACCCAGAAAATAGCATTATACATGATAAACATCACAATAGAGTATTTCAAATTAAACAGGATATATATTAACAATGCGAGTAAAAATAACTACCAATAGGAAGATATCGCTTGGTTTTCACTCCAAATCTAATAGGCAATCTATATAGAATATGATTATGATTGTGTGTGTCTTAATATTATATCTATTCATTGAAATATGAATATAATTGACCTAAATCTAGTTAGAATGGATAATTTGATTGATTTTAAGATTTAACCTAGTTTGGATAGTAATTGGGTTATTTCATTAGTAATTTGATTGATTCTCTAATTAATTGGAGCTGAAATTAGTAGAACGTGATTTTCACGTGTCTTTTATTATCAATTACTTAAAATCCTGCTCATTATGTGAATTGGTCACATGAAATTATTAGTTTATTGATAAATTTGTTCAATCTAGGGATTTTAGATTAGTAATTGGATTTTTATTTGAATCTTGGTTTAGTATTGGGTTTTAATGATATAAATAGGTTTTAATTGTTACTTTGATGCGATTTTATCATTTGGATGTTTATTGGGTGCTTATAAGTTCTTGTGTTCATTAGTGGAGGATGGATAAAGAAAATGGGGGTTAAAGATGAAAAATATTATAATAAAGGCAAATTGGGGTTGTTTTGAGTCTATCGATTGATCGATATTTGGTCGTCGATCGATTGATAGTTGAAAAAAGGACCAAGGTAGGACTTATGATTTTGGTTTGGATTTTTTGTTTTTGGAGCTTGGGGTTAGTTTGTTTTGGCCTTGAGCTTTATTAGGTTATAGAATAGAGTTAGAATCTAATATTTTGAGGTATTGTAAATTATTTTGGGGGATTAGTTGATTATTGTGAAATTCTTGATTTAAAGTGGTTAAATTGAGAATTTAATTGTAAAGTCGATTATAGATGGTTAGTAATTGGGAATTTGAAAGCTTAGAGAATGGGGGAACTTTGGTCGGGATTATTAGAGTCATTGTGATTGACTAGTGGTGTGTTTATCCTTTAGGTGATAATGAGATATTAGTTAAAAATCTCTAGGGAAAGGTAGTTATCATATTCAATGGTTTTATATAAATTAGGTGTATCTTGATATCTAGACATGATGCCTTGGGAGAGTGTATTAGGACTAAGTGAGATTTAATATAGTTGATGTAAATATTTTACTATATGGTGGGGTGAGACTATACCTAGAGTTGGGAACCAGAGTGTTAAGGTTATTATATCTTGGAATGAGTCCATTATACTTCTTTTTTTATGACAGCGAGGCAAATATATCCCAGTAGCATTAGGGTCGGTAGGTGCATATGATTTATGTTAACTCATTTGTGAGGATTATGTATGTGTTTGCTTTAAACCATTAATGGGGGTTATAATAACTTGCGTGTTTTATGTGAAATGCATACCATGTATGAGATATAATTGGTTAACGTACTAGGAGGGATTCCATGATGGGTCATGTGTGATGCGTACTGCACTAATACCCCGATGAGTATATGGGATCTTCCTTGGTAATATTTACCTATGGGTCACACGTTTAGGTACCCTCAATCAAGATGGTTTACAAGGATATTTCTTTCATAAGTCTTAGGTATGGTAGGCTTATGACTGATGGGTAGACAATGTGATTTATCCCTTGACATGATAAGGTCTTCGGTTTGAGATGGCCAAAAACTATACTAGTACATACGAGAAATCCTTGAAGGCAAGAAGAGTAGTCCTTTGTTATGTATGAGAGGGAGAGATGCCCATCTACTTGTACATATAAGGGTGTACCTTTGCATGGATGCTAGACATGAGTAGATACTTCCTCTTACCATATGTGATTAATGTGTAGTGATACCAGAGAGATAGTTGTACTAGTTTACATAATATACTTGAGATTTACATAACTTCTAGTAGGGATGCCCACCTACATAGTTATGTTTTCATATATGTGTATTCCCAATACTAGATATGTGTATATTGCATTATTGGTATGAGATAGACAAATGTGGATCGATTCGAGATTTGGCATAATGATTATTTTGTGAGAAATACCATAGGGTTTGAGACCTTAGTACATCATGTGACTTCTATTGAAAGATATTCACCATTATAGTTAAAGATAAATATTAAATAATGATGTTGTAAGACTTTAGTCACGTGGGCTACATATGGATTCGGGATTTAGAACTCCATAATAATTTAGATTATTGGGTTTGTTAACTAATAACTTAAAATATATTAAACATGAGAGGATAATGTGCATTTACAATGTGGCCCGGATTCCATTATAATCATATTCTACATAGGCTTGTTACTTACGTTTTTTAAAACTATTTTTACATGTCCTTATTGCAGTAGTTCCTGTAGACATTGGTTCTTTGGAGGAGAATTTCTAGCAACATCCCATTTCTTACTCATAGTATTGTAGGAGTCAAGAAAGTGTGTCTCATTATATTATTCTAATCTTTCATTTTGAGTCAGGTTGTAGTTGTATAATTCGACTTTTGTATGGACATGGTTTATATTCAGAGATGATGTTATATTGGTAGTGATTGGTATCAGAGTTAGTTTTGTGTTGTTTCAGTATTTCGTTATCTTATGATTGTTCATTTGGTTTTCATTATTTTCTTATGGTATGAATTTTACATACAGCTTTTGATTCCCATGCTTTTTATATTAAACCCGATCAATATATTTATGGATTTTATAGCGTGTCACATTTAGTATGACAACATTCCAGGCTCTAGTGTCCTAGGGATCTTGAGTGCGCCCGTCCCTTTTTTTGCATTGCGTTCTTTGACTACATTAAATATTTACCATTTAGGATTTATATTCCCTAATGACGACCGTTTTAAAAGTTTCACACCATTGTTTCCCAACGAACGAATCAGATAGACCAGGTGTATCAGGACGGTTCCTTATTTGGATTTTGTTTGAGATATATCCTACATATGAGGTCGACTTCGGTCGGGAGTTAAGGATTTTTGTACACGAGACCTTTATCAAGTGCTTTGGGTATGGTTTGAGGGGAAATGTTTTCACTTGCCATCCATAATGGCATAGGAATATATTTTTGAAGACCTCATATGTGCAACTATGTGGTAGCGAGTAGGGGGAGTTCATCTATCTTTCTCTTTTTGCATTGAGAGATAGTGTTACGAAATGTTCCCATTATAAGTTAACACGAGAAAGACTTTTTGAGTTTGTAGAAACCTTACATGAAGGGTTTGATAGTGTTACATCAGTAAGAGCATTATTATTGTTATGGGAATAGAGTCCCCCAAGATTTTGAAGAGCGATGCCAAAGGTGGTCTAAGAAGTTAATACAGTGGAGCATTAACTCGATTAAGGAGACCTCAACAACAGAAAGAACCACGTGGGGGAATGAACCCTAAGGGGTTTCCAAGAGTGGATGATATGATCTGTTTGACCAGAAGAGTCAGGGGAATTATGTCTAGTGGAGCCATGACCTATGAGAGTAAGGCAAACGAAGAAAAATTTAAGTAAAAATGACCAAAGAAGTAAGGTCAACAGGGACACCATTTTAATAGTTCCTTTAGAGATGTTATGCTAGTGGCGAGTGAAGCCACCTAGTTATTTGATGCCTTAGTAGTGACCAACTATTTGAGTTACATATAGAGGATGGTAATGGGTACATTTATATCTTTCACAAGTGAGTCTAACTTAGTCATCTAGGATCTATCATTCGTTATATGTATCGTGTGTGAACTAAGATTGTGAGGTATGTCAATTTTCTTGGAGATTTATGTATTTTCATTATATCCAGCAGGTAGGGGGATGCCTTAGTTCGTGATTATAGAGACGTGGCAGTTTGTTTAATTGACTTTTTTTTACTAATTTATTTATTTTCGATGTGAGATCATCATATCAGTACTAATATTGTGTGTATTGCTATGTTTTATGTTTATATCGACTACCATGGGTAAGTTTTTTATGTTGTTTTTAGCCAGGATTACTTTGGGTGGTTTTGCTTAGGCTCAAGAGAAGGACTAGCTCACTTGTATATGTATGGATATTGGTACATTAGGGGGATAACAGTTACGTAGAGGTGTCACCAATAGTCTGGGGTTCTGTTAGTTTTTATTTGTTTGGGGTGTTGAGTTATCACCTACACAACGGTATGATTGTGCCTTGGAGATTAACACTAGCTTTGGATCCACCGCGAGGGCATTTTATGGGATCAACTTCATCAATGATAGTAGAGGTGTCGTAGGAGCAGAAAACGTAATTTAGATCCACTATCATATTCTAGGATGGATTTATCATGAGTAAATTCCAAAGGAGGGTGGTTCAATAAATAAATGTTTGAGCTAATATGAAAATGATAAGGTCGAGAAACGAGACAAGTGTTTTATCACCACGTAACATTGACCTATTGGAACAATTAAGGAGAGTGTTTCCTCATAGAAAGAGGAACAAGATCGACTTGTCATCAATGTGAAATCGGATAGAAAATATCTAGAAGGCAGCTTTTTAGCACAATATGGAATGGTCGGGTCACTAGTGGATTTTGACCACATAAAAGGTTAGTACATTTTGATTTACGATGATATTTTAGTGAAGAGGGAATGGCATGGTTGTGGTGCTTACAACACTCAAATCTATAATTAGGGGTGTTTTATACACAACATTGAAGTTTATCGAGATTGGGGTATAAAAATAAGTAGCTGAAATAGGTTACTTTCTTCGTGTAATGATAGGAGAGGGTTACATTTTTTAAGGAAAAGTTTTTAATCTGGGGAGATTTCAAACTACGAGTAGTTTGGAATGAGGCACATGTCTTGTGGTTGGATATACATTCCAAAAATGATTGGGTGTACAAAATTAGGAAAGTTTGTATAGTTAATGAGATAATAATTATTGGTAGGGTTTTGGTAACAAGGGTGTTCCTTTATGACATGATGGTAAAAGACCATAGACATTTGAGTGGGTAACCAATTAGTTAAAGCCCCCATAAAATCGATCATTGACCGGTTATCCCCCAAGAGTCATCATTATGATATTTTTAAGAATCTATTCCCATTCATACATATGTCCCACACCTAGGATCCTCCATTCAAAGAATTTAACCGATTGGTTGAATGCCCCGGGCGAGACCCCTATAATAGATGTACCAACCAACCAAGAAAAGGGAAGAAAAACCCAACCTTGATAAAAAAAATCACGTTATTTATCCATTAGCCTCTGCGATACTCGAGCTCACTCTTAAAAGACCCAAAGAAGTTCATACTTCAGAGAAGTCTCTTTCCTCCCAAGAAAGTTCAGACTTCCGAAAAGTCACTTCAATCCCAAAAGAGGTTCGTACTTCTGATAATTTTCTCGTAAAAGAAAAATAGAGGCAAAGCTTAGTGTGCTTCTATGAAAGTTGGCACTTTTAAATGAAGATCTTCCAGACTAAACGGAGTTCTTTCTACCTCATGCACCTTAAGTGGGGACACTTCACTGGGAAAAAATAAGTTTAGGTTATAAGGATAAGGAAACTTTACCCGAATTTCGGGTCAAACACCCCCATATCTATTTTTGATGAATAACCTCTGTCAAAATTTCAAGTCAAATACCCCATTTATATTATTATAAATTGTCCATATATTCTTATCTCTTATAAATTAACTCCCATTTAGGGTACTAGGTATTCACCTTACCACGTTTATATATAAAGCCTTGTTTTTAATCCAGTGCCTATGTTAGTTGACTAGACATGGTTATATGTTAAAAATGATAATCAAATGCCACAACTAAGAAATAAAAAAACATGAAAACATACTTTTCAAAATCATTCTGAGTAAAGTGTCCATGAGCCGAGTCAGTACGAAACATTGAACAAGCCAAACTCTAAAATTCGATTACTCCCACCTCTTATCCAAATGAACAAATCCCGTCCCTGCGGCGACACCTCAAATATGTACTTTTCATATCAAATACTTGTCAAACCTGGGCCTCTGATTAGACATACTTTTAACATATAAATATATAAATTGAACAGAGTAGAAATGACATGTTAATGTGACACCCCATATATATATTTTTAATAATTAAGTTGATCAAATCTATTTATTACAACTATACATGTCATCTAAAAAATTAATTATCATTCTTAGCATGTAGTAAGAAAGAAATAATGAAGTTAAAATGATATATAGAGCGATGTGAGAAAACCTCCGACTTTGATATATGTAAATCAATTAAATTTAAAATTGTTTGCCAATTCTCAATATAAATTTAATCTCTCAATTTTCAAAACTAAATACAACTACTAGATACCTCGCATCACTCAATACACATGAAATACATATAAAAGGGTCCTAACATCTAATCTTCAAGATTTGGTAGGGAAAGAGAAGGAAGATTTATGTTCTTAAGTATAAACACTACACCGATAAACTGGAGCACCTGAAACAATATCAAGGGTCAAACCCACTACAACAAGATAATAGATACACGGTCAAGTAGTAAATAGAACATGAGTGTAAATAATGATTCCTTAGTTATTAAATTAAGTTTAAATAATACTTTTACAGTTATTAAATTAACCGTTACAACCCACCTTGTCGGTGTTAAAACCTTTAACTTTTATTTCTAACAATCACATATTTAAATCCCGTCATTTTCCATAAATAATAGAGAGGCAACTAATAATTTAATTTTCCATAATATTATAAATTAAATATATCTAAACAACTATGCTAAAGAGTTATGAGCCTAAATATATAAATGTAACCCAACACACCCCTCTGCCCACCTCCATAAATAGTAAAATATAGCAAACCGAGTCATGCAACACACCATAATAAAATATACTAGGCCCATAGTGTGTTATTCCACGAGAATCAGAATAATTTCTTAAATCCATCAACCAATATCAATCTACCCCTTTATATGAAAAGGTGCTAACATGAATTTTATACATGATAACTAATTCAATATACAACTTTTATCTTGACATAAAAATGTATAATTCCTTATCATATGTTTGCAATTCGTATCTTAAAATTCAATTCCAATAATAATACTTATTAACTCATTATCCTCGTAAGATTCAAGGGACTAAAATTAATATTCATACGTGGGAGTATTCTAATTTTTAAACTTCTAGTATGTTATGAAAAATAAGAAAATATGTAATTTCAAATTAAATATTTAGGTTCACCCCCTGCAACTTTTAACAACATGGTATTTTTTTTAATTCCCAATTTTCCATATTTAGTTTATAAGAACTCAACTTATAGTTCATACCCAAATTCCAGGTTGCAATTGAAGGAAAATCCTAATTTCATGTAATTCTAGTCATGTGAACTTTTTCTAATTTTGACATAGAAGTATTATCAAGAAAGTAAAATTCATAATCTAACCTAATCATATAAGATAGAAAAAATGTGTCAATTATAAATGTCATGAATTGATTCACTAATTTATTCACCAAAATCACTATTAATAAAAGTGTGATAAAATAAGTAAAACCTAATTATATCTTCACCAATTTTTTATAATTAATAAAAAGATATTTAGGTAGAAAATAATATGTAACTCATAAGAGTATATAATAGAATTAACTTTCCTTAATTGAAGAAAGATAATCCTCAAAAGTGTTGAAATAGTGTAAAGAAAACCTTTTTGAATTAGTTAAATTATATCTCCAATTGCCCTTCAAATTTGCCAAAATATTTTCCCAAAAATTCTTCCAGATAAATACTGTTTTGTATAGAATGAAAGGGTATATTTTTAAGGATAGCAATATATAATTTTTGTAGAATTTAGTTGATGTTTAAGGATCATCTTCTGTATTTTGTAAATGGGAGGTAGTAGGGTTTATTTGTAATGCAATCCTGCCTCGGATTTTTGTAAATGCTCATGTTTTAATTGTTAAAAAAATATTTTTATTTTTTAATTATTTATTTATCGTTAGTTACACGTTAATGCCTTTCTCGTCTTTATTTAATAACCCTAATCTTGAACCTCTCTCTAAGTAACTACATTATTACCAATATACCCTCTACTTGAATCCACAATTCCTTTTGCTCCAAACCTTCCCTTTACGTTATGTAATTACAATTAAGTCCCATACTTTTATTAATTTATAATTAGGTCAAAACATTTTATTAATTCACCAAATAAATTCTGCAATTCATAATATAATTATAATAACTCTCACAAATTACATTTCAACTTCCACTAACACAAATAAAATTTTATTATTCACTTAAATAATTATAAAATCTCACTTAAAGTAATTATTTAAAATTTTCCAAATTAATTAATTATTTTATTTTATTAAATTTTTTTTAAAATTATGGGGTATTACATCTAAGGACTAGGCCCCATAAATATTGTAATGATGCATATTGTATACCCGATATCCCCTTGACTACATCCATAAATATGCCCCATTTGTTGGAATTAGGTTGCCTTTGATCCCAAGTCTCCCTGGGTAAGTAAGCGTTATACCGAACTAAACTCGTAAAGCCCAAGACTCATAATACGTCATTCAACGTATTATTTTTTATGGATGCATTTGTTGTGAGTCCAAAATCCATCTACTTATACATCTACCTCCTAGCCGAGGATGTCTAGAACATGACATCCTTAGTTCTACACCTCCATACTAGCTCGAAGGTTCAACAACACCTTCGAGTTAGTAATCCCCCAACAGTGATGGATGCCATTTTCGGTGAATTTAGTTTGACTCCCATTTGAACCTCCACTGAAGCTAACCTATAGCCCACACTTAGCTTCCCATTCTTTCAAGCCAAATCCTACACTTCATACGCGTCACGTTCGAATATGAGAAAAATTGAACTACGTAGGCTTGGACCTCGTAGATACACGAGTACATAAGAGCAATATCGAGTCCTTCTCGTGAGATTGAGCCTCCACAATATGTCCCTTGACATTTTGTCCCCATGGATATGCCCCCATATCATTCTTACACCCTTTATCATAGATATCACAAATAAGATATCAAGTTATCTTAAAGTCACGATATCTCGTGCACTTCCATATAAATGCTCATAAGCATACATACGATATAAACCGAACTATGAACCATAGGTCATCCATCCATCCACTTAAAAATAGTATTCTCCATTGAGATACCGGAATAAAAAGAAGTATATTCATAACTGTTAACACTCTCATGATCAAGTGGTCCACTATTTATATAAGGCTTATATCCTACATGATCATGCGTTACCTGAAGTACGAGTCTAAACATTAAAAAACTGTGATATTCCTAAACTCAAGCGTACATATTTCAAAGGAGGAATAACAATTATCCCTAATCCCTTATCTCCACCATACAAAACAAAAAAGGTATTAAATTATCTCAAGTTTTGGCTTCCAGCACAAACCTATACAAATGCTCAAATGCATATAATATTTGAACTACCTAGGCTATGATCCTAGATCTTCTTGGGTACGTAGGCGCAATACCGAATCCTTTCCATGAGCATGAGCCTCGACAACGCATCTCTCAATATGTTGTTATGATAAAGATGCACCCATATCTCGTATTACCTTTGTATCTCTCTTCAAACCTCGAAAGAGATATCAAACTATCTCCAAGTCGATCTCTCACACACTCGCATACATACTAATGGACACGCATTACACAAGCACATGTTTATACACAAGAACCCTTATGCACCTCCATTTCCATACCTAAGCACATATCTACATTTAAGGGATTTTCAACCTAAGGTCTCTAAAATATTTTTAAAAATAACTAAGAAGTAATCAATTAATTTAAATGGCGATAATGAGAATATAATTAAGGAATCATAAAGAACATGAGGGGTGCTTAATACCTTCCTTACTCATAACCTGATTC
This sequence comes from Sambucus nigra, assembly GCA_949130495.1. Taxonomy (NCBI): domain Eukaryota; kingdom Viridiplantae; phylum Streptophyta; class Magnoliopsida; order Dipsacales; family Adoxaceae; genus Sambucus; species Sambucus nigra. The sequence goes on along the minus strand of OX422208.1, from coordinate 406,347,783 downwards.
CCGAACACACATAAAAAGAATCTCTGGACCAAACGCATACTTAAATTTTCCTTAAGATTAGCCTGAATATTTTGTTTGTTTTTTTATAAAACAAACTGGAAATTATAAACAACCGACCAAATACCTTATTGCACATAACACACTTGGGATTTGGCCAAAAAATAAGGGATTACAACTCAAACTGGACATGGCATTAAGTTTCTTCTAGGGTAAAAGTCACCTCGTCCCACGTGGAACCGATATACCGACTTTAGGGAACGCGGCAGACCAAGAGACAAGCACTCCTAGGAATCCACTGTAACCACACATAGCTCCTCTCGGGAGCATCAAGACTTGAGGCACGCAATGCCAAAGTTGTAAGCATCATTCATGCTATAATGCGCACTAGACCAAAATATGTTATGTATTCTTTATGGTCAAGATATTTTTATCTTATTGTAGTCTTTACCTTTTAGGCATAAATACTAAGTTTTCAGTCGGATAAGGATTCCAACTTTTTGACCATGGAATAAGTGTTTACCTAAGGAGTTTGAGATATAAGTTGGAGGAATGTGAAGCAATCTTATATTTCTAACTCCATCATGGAACACTACACCAAAATGACAAAATTGTCACCTTTCAGCCGGCCACCCTTGTCAAGGTCATTGACCGTGACAAAAACACGCGTTTTGTGTCACGGTCATTGACCTTGACACGATCGTGACAAACAATTGTCACGGTCCTTGACCGTGAAAAGTTCGTGACAAATTTACTTGTCACGGTCATTGACCATGATAATTCTTTAAATAATTGTCACGGTCAAGGAACTTGACACGACCGTGACAACTTCTGCAACAAAAACCCTTACCCCTTCTTTTTTCCCCCGTCGTTCCCTCCCTCCTTTTTCCACATCTCTCCCTCTACGCTCTCTCTCTCTCTCTCTCTCTCTCTCTCTCTCTCTCTTCCATTTATATATATGTTTGTGTGTATATATAAGTGTGTGTGTGTGTATATATGTGCGTGTGTGGGGGGTGGGGCAGGGTGGGGGTAGGGGGTATATTCATGAGTTATTTGTATATGTGTGGTGTTTTTTTATCTTTATATGATGTTTATATGTTGGAAATAACTCATAAATTTGTCAATTTATTTTTGTATTTGAATTAACCCATGAATTTGTATTTTTGTATTTGAATTAACCCATAAATTAACCCTTGGATTTATTTTTGTATTTGAATTAACCCATGAATTAACCCATGAATTTGTCAAACAAATTGACAAATTCACGAGTTATTTATTTTTGTATTTGTATATATATGGGTTCTTGAATTTTTTGCACTTTTGTTGAAACTAACTCGTGAATATATGTTTGTGTATGTTTGTTAGGTGTATTTGATGTTTATATGTTGGAAATAACCCATGAATTTGTCAATTTGTTTGTGTGTGTGGGGGGGGGGGGGGGGTAGGGAGGGGGGTATGGCAAGGTACCATTGTAATTCTCTTAATATCGTGTTTTGATGATTCTATGAGATAATATATATTGTTTCAAGGTTAATTCATTGTAGATAAAAACATTCACATAGTAAGATTAAATTGAATTCATCCATAGATTCTATAATTAATTGAGTAGATGAATTAGAAGGAGTACGGGATACATATTTGTTGTTGACATTGTTGTTGGATTATTTTGTTTAGTAAATATTTGGTTGGTTAGTTTTAAAAGTGGCATGACCACTGGATTATTGTCCATATGGGGGTGGGATTTTTCAACTTTTTTTTAAAAATTACTTTGTATATCGAACAATATATATATAGTATGATAATTAAATAAAACATACTTGAAATTAAATATAGTGTGCATAGATACTAGCCTTCTAGTTCTTATGCGTACGCATTCAATAGCCCTTAGACCCGTTCAAGAGTCATTACCCCTGTAATGAGATCTCTCAAATTGTCCCGTTTGGACAGTTTGAGACTGTATAATATTCTTATTGGCTTAAAGTTGTTACTTTTGGAGGAAATTCTCCAATCGTATCTTAATGTTCTCTGGGTACATACTAGATTGACAAGTGTGACTGTTATTTCAATTGATCAATTAAAATAACACTCACACGTACCAATCTACGTCGTGTACTTGGAGAACTACGGGGATATGCTGTCGAATTTTTTTCAAATTATAACAATGTGCATGAGTTGTTAAGTATATTACATAAAAATGCGGTCTTGAATGGGATAGGACCACTCACCCTTTAATAGGATAATTAAATGATGGGATAATTAAATAAAACATACTATAAATCTAAGTTTTGTTTACCTTTAATAGGTGTTTAGTTGTGGTAGCTGTGATGGGATATCCGAAATACAAAGAGTGGATGGCTGAGACTAATAGAATGGGGGATGTGTTTCGCAGAGGTGCTAACGAATTTGTGAAATATGCAAAGAGATGTCATAATGATGAAGATTTTCCGTGTTCGTGAGCTAGGTGTAAGAATGGTAAGGGGTTTGAGTGGAAAATAGTTGAACTACATTTGTTAAGATCGGGTATGCCAGATAGTTATCGATTTTGGAGTTTTCACGGTGAATTGAAAGTTCCTTTTGTCCCCGACCAACCTTCACAACAACCTTCAACAAGTAGAATAGATGTAGAAGGGGAAGACGTAGATCATAATATGTTAGAGGATTTAGTTGATGATGCGTACGGAGTTTATGAAGTAGAGGAGAATGAGGTTACTGATGATGCAGAAGATTCAAGTGCACGTGAAGATAACACGATAAAACTTGATGATGACTACCAAAGTTTAAAATTTAAGGCGACCCAACCGTTATACTTTGGCTGTGAGAAAGATCAAACAAATTTACATGCCATGGTTGGTTTGCACAGTTTGAAGACGCGGTACAGTTTGTCTGGCAATAGCGTGACGGGAATTCTGAAATGGGTGAAGGGCTTATTACCCAAGGTGAATACACTTCCAAATAGCTATCTTGCTATGAAGAACAGTTTGAAAGGTTTGTGAATGAAGTATAAATTGATTCATGCTTGTGTGTATGACTGCATACTATACCAAAAGGAGTATGAAAATCTCGATCGTAGTCCGGTATGCGATGAACCTAGACATGTCCAATCTACTAGTAAGGAAGGCACAAGCTCAAAAGTGCCTCAAAAAGTATTGAAATATTTTCCCGTCGGGCCTAGATTAAAGAGATTTTTCACAGTACCATGGATTGCAGACGCAATGACTTGGCATGCTAGGGCAGAAGTAGGGGTTAATATCACGCGTCATCCTATTGATTCTACTGCCTGGCGGAGGATGAATTTTGAGTACCCCAATTTTGCTCGAGAACAACGCAACATTCGTTTATCTATATCAACAAATGGTTTCAATCCATTTGGAAATCTAAGCACCAATCAGAGTGTATGGCCAGTGATCCTAGCCCCACTCAACCTCCCTCCATATGAGACCTGAATTTTCGATGATGGCTTTGTTGATACCTGGGCCAAAGGCACCAAGTGATGACATTGACGTATACCTGGCTCCTTTGGTAGAAGAATTAAATGAGTTGCGGGAAGAGGGTGTGAAATCATTTGACTCTTTTAGAAAAGAAGAGTTTACGCTGAAAGCTATGTTGATGTGGGCAATTCATGATTTTTCAGCTTATGGGGCATTATCCGGTTGTGTAGTACATGGTTATTGGGGGTGTCCTATTTGTGGATAGGAGACTGAATCTCTTCGTCTATCCTCAGTATTAAAAAATGTATACCATCGCCACAGGAGGTTTTTACCCCCAGCTCATAGTTTTAGATCTGAGAAAGGTTCCAATTTTTTATTGGGCGGAGTTGAACATAGGCTACCGGCGAGACAACTTTCGGGTTCAGAAATTGAAAGTAAATCTTCTGAATGTGGCCCTAATATGCCAGGTAAGAATCCCAAATTTAAAAATGTCAAGCATAAGAAGACCCCAACTGGGAATGAAACTGAGATAAGAAAGTCATGGTCTCGGAGGTTAATTTTATTTGACTTGCCTTATTGGAAGAATAACTCGGTGCGCCATGTATTGGATGTGATGCATGCAGAGAAGAACTTCGCTGAACATATTGTGGGTACTTGCCTTGGGGGGAGTCATTCAAAGGATGGAGAAAATGCACGAAAAGACCTTAAATCGTTAAAACTTAAGCCACAACTATGGTTGAAAGAAGATAGTAGGGGAAGGACAATAATTCCCCCTGGTGTTACTTTGACGAGTGGGGAAAGGAAGGTGCTTCTAGACACAATATTTAATTTGAAGGGCCCATCTACTTTTTCATCTAACTTGCAAAGGATTGTGAATTATGCTACTTATGATTTACATAAGTGTAAGTCCCACGATTGGCATGTTTTCATGCAATTGGTTACTCTATTGTTTAAGCATTGTTTCTCCAAGCACAAGGATTTGCGTAGGGCTATTATGCAAATTAGTATTACCTTCTTCCTCTTGTGTGAGAAGGTAGTGAATCGAGAACACATAGTGGCCGCAAAATTGGCTGTGATCGAAGCGATTTGTGTATTGGAGAAGTACTTTCCCCTAGAATTATTTGACATAAGTGTTCACTTTTTGGTACACCTATGTGATGAGGCACTTCTTTGTGGTCCAGTTAGATATCGGTGGATGTATCCGTTTGAAAGATTGATGAAAGTTTTTAAAGATTACGTCAAGAATACGCGATACATTGCAGAATCAATTGCAGAGGAATACATCACCATGGAGTCATCAATATATACTCGGGACTATATGCCTGACTTGACCAACGTTGATGACACTGATGAATTCGTCGATGATGGTGGTCATGTGATGGGAAAACGAGTGAAATTAACGAGTTTGCAATATGAACAAGTAGCTCGTTATCTATTTGACACACATGAAGATGTTGAAGAATAGAAAAAGTAAGTTTCGATTATTATAATGTTTAACATTATTTTAGATTATTGTATACATGATTAATTTTGTAATATGCAGAAAATATGAAGCCTGTGCGAACAATAAAAGATGAAAAATAATGGTACAATCAGACAGCGAATTTAAGCGATGGTTGACACAAGAGGTAATTATAATGAAAATAGTCGTTATATAAAGTTACATTGCACTCAAATTTTTCCTCTAATATAATTAATTTATCTATATTCTCAGCTCCTAAAGACGGGTGATGCGACATCAAGGCTTGCTCGTCTAGCCACTGGACCCTTGTTCGTGGTACAAGAGTATAAAAAGTATCGATTGAACGGTTACATTGTGTACGAGGAAAGTACAAATGTACAAAACTCAGGAATTTCATACAAAGCTCTTATATCTTTCGAGCGAGCGCAAAAGATAAAAACCTCGTTGAAGCTGAAATGACTTACTATGGTGTAATCCAAAATATATTTGAATTGGATTATATAAGTTTCAAAGAGGTTGTATTTTACTGTGACTGGGTAAGAGTTGAGGATAAAAATTATTGTAAAGTTGATCTTGTCACCAATTTGATCATGGTTGATTTGTCCAAGTTGAAGAGCAACGACCACGTGAGCGATGAGCCATTTGTTTGTGCATTTCAAAAGGTTAAGCAAGTGTTTTATTCGAAGTATATCAACAACGAGCTGTGGCCAATTATCCAACACGCTCCAAGGCGTCTAAATAGTAGTGTGGATGACTTGGCTGCTCCTACCGAATATCAATCCATTTTTTATGATAAACCGAATTTGAAACAATTTTTTAATTTGTAATAAATATTTCAATTTGTACCGAAACATCCATTTTTAATGCTTTTAATTGATTTTCACTTTATCATTTTCACTCTTGTGTAGTGTGCGTGTGTGGAGAGGAGATTAATACATAAATATTCCAACTACATCTAAGTTTTGTTTATACTAATCCATGAATATATGCTTCTTACCTTTAATAGGTGATTAGTACATAGTTATTTGGGGTGTCCTATTTGTGGAGAGGAGACTGAATCTCTTCGTCTATCCGAACACTAAAAAATGCCATAGTCCTAGGGAGTGATGTTCTGCAAATTCCTCCCAACCGTTATGTAGCCAAACATCACCAGTTGAAGTTGTTAATTCCACTTTCCATACCCCACCACTTGGAACCTCTAGCAAAACATGGGAGACCATTGGAAGGTGGAATTGACAACTTCAACTGCTGATTTTTGGCTACACAACGGTTGGAAGTAGGGCTGTGTTTCGGCCGGATCGGATCGGAAAATGACCTTTCGGAAAAAATTCCAATTTTTTCGGAAATAAAATATTTGTTCCAATTTCCTATCCAATTTTTTCGGAAAATCAAAAAGTTTCCGAATTCGAAAATATCGGAAAATCGGAAAAAAATCGGAAAAATTCGGAAATTAGAAATATGGTATTTTTTTATGTTCTGCCGCATGAAGACAGTATGAGAAATTAGAAATTAGTTTTTTTCTGTTATGCCGCAGCCATCAATATAACAAACCGATGTAAACAAATCTGTAAACCTATAAACCGATCAATATAACAAACCTATTAAACCTATAAATCGATCCCAACAGATGTATTAGATGAAATAAAAAAGATGTAAACAGATGTAAATAAGATGTAAACCGATCTTATAAACAGAAGTAAACAAGATGTAAACAGAGCCTATAAACCGATGTAAACAGATCTGTAAATAAGTAGAAATAAAAAAAATAAACAGATAAAAATAAACTAGAAAAGACTTACCTATGTTCGAGACTATAAGGGTCGGACGATGTAAACAAATATGCGCCGCCGAAAGTAGAAGAAAGGGGTTGGACGACCGTATAGAGATTGGGTCGAGAGAGAGAGGTGAGAGTAGGGCTGTGTTTCGGCCGGATCGGATCGGAAAATGACCTTTCGGAAAAAATTCCAATTTTTTCGGAAATAAAATATTTGTTCCAATTTCCTATCCAATTTTTTCGAAAAATCAAAAAAGTTTCCGAATTCGGAAATATCGGAAAATCGGAAAAAATTCGGAAAAATTCGGAAATTAGAAATATGGTATTTTTTTCTGTTCTGCCGCATGAAGACAGTATGAGAAATTAGAAATTAGTTTTTTTCTGTTATGCCGCAGCCATCAATATAACAAACCGATGTAAACAAATCTGTAAACCTATAAACCGATCAATATAATAAACCTATTAAACCTATAAATCGACCCCAACAGATGTATTAGATGAAATAAAAAAGATGTAAACAGATGTAAATAAGATGTAAACCGATCTTATAAACAGAAGTAAACAAGATGTAAACAGAGCCTATAAACCGATGTAAACAGATCTGTAAATAAGTAGAAATAAAAAAAATAAACAGATAAAAATAAACTAGAAAAGACTTACCTATGTTCGAGACTATAAGGGTCGGACGATGTAAACAAATATGCGCCGCCGAAAGTAGAAGAAAGGGGTTGGACGACCGTATAGAGATTGGGTCGAGAGAGAGAGGTGAGAGATATGCATCGCCGAGGAGAAAGGGGCGAGACGAGAGAGAGAGAGAGAGAGAGAGAGAGAGAGAGAGAGAGAGAGAGAGAGAGAGAGAGAGAGAGAAAGATGTGAGAGATATTTTAATAAGAATATCATACAACCCTAGTTGCTCTCTACTAACAGCATATATAAATATATGGGGTAAGGTAAAAAATAAAGGAAATCTAAATTGTACACATTCTTATTACATAAGGATATAACTTATAAGGTAAAAAAATATATATAGAAAATATTCGGAAAAAATATTCGAAATATTAATCGGAAGATATATTCGGAATATTAATCGGAAAAAAGATTCGGAAATTATATCGGAAAAATCGAAAAATCGGAATTTAAAACATAGTTCCAATTTCCTATCCAATTTAATTCGGAAAAATCGAAAATCGGAAAATCGGAAATTGGAAACCTTATATATGTTCCAAAATCGGAAAATATCGGATCGGACATCGGAAAAATCAGAATGTTCGGAAAAAAAACACAGCCCTAGGTGAGAGATATGCACCGCCGAGGAGAAAGGGGCGAGACGAGAGAGAGAGAGAGAAAGATGTGAGAGATATTTTAATAAGAATATCATACAACCCTAGTTGCTCTCTACTAACAGCATATATAAATATATGGGGTAAGGTAAAAAATAAAGGAAATCTAAATTGTACACATTCTTATTACATAAGGATATAACTTATAAGGTAAAAAAATATATATAGAAAATATTCGGAAAAAATATTCGAAATATTAATCGGAAGATATATTCGGAATATTAATCGGAAAAAAGATTCGGAAATTATATCGGAAAAATCGAAAAATCGGAATTTAAAACATAGTTCCAATTTCCTATCCAATTTAATTCGGAAAAATCGAAAATCGGAAAATCGGAAATTGGAAACCTTATATATGTTCCAAAATCGGAAAATATCGGATCGGACATCGGAAAAATCAGAATGTTCGGAAAAAAAACACAGCCCTAGGTGAGAGATATGCACCGCCGAGGAGAAAGGGGCGAGACGAGAGAGAGAGAGAGAAAGATGTGAGAGATATTTTAATAAGAATATCATACAACCCTAGTTGCTCTCTACTAACAGCATATATAAATATATGGGGTAAGGTAAAAAATAAAGGAAATCTAAATTGTACACATTCTTATTACATAAGGATATAACTTATAAGGTAAAAAAATATATATAGAAAATATTCGGAAAAAATATTCGAAATATTAATCGGAAGATATATTCGGAATATTAATCGGAAAAAAGATTCGGAAATTATATCGGAAAAATCGAAAAATCAGAATTTAAAACATAGTTCCAATTTCCTATCCAATTTAATTCGGAAAAATCGAAAATCGAAAATCGAAAAATCGGAAATCGGAAACCTTATATATGTTCCAAAATCGAAAAATATCGGATCGGACATCGGAAAAATCAGAATGTTCGGAAAAAAAAACACAGCCCTAGTTGGAAGGAATTTGCAGAGCATAACTCCATAGGATTATGACATTTCTTAGTGTTCAGATATGAAGGGAATTATATTTGACACGATTTCCCGGAGTACATTAGTTGGAAGGAGGTGCCATATGAGCTCAAGTTAGCTGTTTGGGTGACACTACAGGTAATGTATTTATATTTATATGTCAATTTTGATTTCGATTTCAATTTCGATTTATATTTATCTATATTTACGGGGCGGATACTAATTTTACTTTATTTTATTTCAGGGGACAGGGAGTGGCCCTGAGGGTAGGCCACATATGCTCGATACTTATGTGGCTATTCGGACGAGAAGGGAAGGATAAGGAGGTGTCCCCGAGTGTCGCAATACAAAATCTCTTTTCCAGCTAAATAGTTTATAGATTTGAGATAATTGATGGTGATGTTGTTTCTTCTTAAATAGTTTCTATTTTGAATGTATATTTGCGTTATCTCTAGTTTATTTGGATATATGATATTTGAATATGTACAACCTTGATATAACAGCTACAAATATACTACTGGTCAATAGCAGATTTTTTTTCAATTCTGCCCAGAATTGTCACGGTCATTGACCGTGACAAGCCTGTGACAAAAGTTGTGACGGGCTTGTCACGATCAATGACCGAGATAATTTTTTAAAAAGGGGTCAAGGCTTTGTCACGATTATTAACCGTGACTAAACTTGTCACGGTCATGGCCCGTGACAATTCTAACGAAATTATCACGGTCAATGACCGTGACACGTCCATGACAAAAAAAGTTGTCTCGCCCAGAATTATCACGGTCATTGACCTTGACAAGTCCAACTTTTCAAGGTCATTGACCGTGACAATAGTGAAGATTTGGTGTAGTGGAACCAAAAGTTGTTGTCACTTTAGAGACAACGAAAGATGGGATATTTCTCGATTATTTCCTAAGTAACTAGGGTGAGGTTCCTTTAAATGTAATTAGCTATTACATTTTTCCATGAACATAGCGGAAATATTGCAAGTTCGTGAGAACCCGTAACCCATAAAGAGATTAAGAACATTAGGTGTAGGTTTTTAAAAGGTTGAGAGATAAAATAGAATGGGTGATAAGTTTATCATAAGGTTGTATTGAATAACATCTGGTTAATCCTTCTACTGATAGGCGACAAACTACCATGTTGATGGATTGGAAACCGTGTATGATAATTAATTTTTTATGTAAGTGTGTGTCAGTTAATACTGAAATAAGAATCATGGTTATAAGAATTCCTTATATTTAGTTTAAATATATTCTAGACACGTCGATCAATAGAGCTCAGTAGGAATTTCGATGAGTCAAATTCGATTTGATCATTAAGAGATTAGGATTTCAGCTCTAGAACTATTGAAATGTTCACAAACTAGATAAGAACTTGACATCCTATCAGAATGGTTATGATAAATCCTAGTGGTTTATATCAAATTAAGGGAACTTGTTTGATGGTTCGAGAAATTATTCGATAGTTTCATAGAGGATTATAATCGGTACATTGCTGACCACCCATGATATTTCGGTCTAATTAACTTTTCTTGAGAAATCTACTGTTGTTGTTTGAGATAAAAGATCTATTAAAATAAAATTTTGTCTTGGCTTGCAGATCAAGAGAAATTCTCGTTGAATTTTTGTGTATGAGTCTAATCATATTAAAAGTGTTGAAAAGATTTGGTATGAGCAAAGCATATTCACCGAGTACTCCTATGATCATCCTTTCTTTATACATAAAGAAATATCCCTACCATTCAAAAGGGGTTTATGGGGAACTACTGGGTACAAAAAGTACCCTATTAAGCGCAATTGCATTATTGTACTTGGTAGAATGCACTAGGTCGGATATTTCATTCTCACTAAATTTTCTTGATATCTATAGTTTTGAACCAACCAAAAGTAATTAGACTAGTATCAAGCATGTCTTAAGATATTTACGAGGAACCAATGACATGGGATAATTTCATTTTAATCATTCTAATGGTTCTAAGTTAGTATGTTATGCAGATTCTGAATATCTCTATGATCCTCACAACTGTCTATCTCAGGTGTGTTATATATTTCTTAGTAGAAATACTATTATTTGTGAGTATTTAACTAAACAAACTTTACTAGATACTTCTTCTAACCACACTAAAATTATAGGTCTTCATGAAGCTAATCGTGAATATGTATTTTTGGGATCTTTAATTAAGCATATTCATAAGTCTTGTCAATTATCTCCCATTCCAGATGTTCCTAGTATTATATATGAAGACAATGTAACATGCATAACCCAGATTCAGGAAGGCCTCATCAAGGGAGACATAACTTATTATATTTCACCAAAGTTTTTATTCACTCGTGAGCATCGGAATAAAAATGAGATTGAAGTCAAACAAGTGCGCTCAAATGACAACGTAACTGAATTGTTTACCAAGTCACGTCCTAAGGCAACATTCTAGAATCTTTTACATGAGATTGTGATGGAATATAGGTTCCCCGTGCTATGGTTCATGCAATATTCCAAATTTAAATTTCACCCAAAATTATAATTTCTTCAAAATTAAATTAAACTAAACACATATTTATATTTTTTCTTAAATAAAATTAATTCAAGTTCTAAAATAGGCTAGACAACCCAAACATGAATTTTTCTAACTTAATTAAATCCGACTTGAATTAAATTAATATAAAATTTACCCAATATTAAATTTGCACCAAATTAAACAAATGCTGTTATTAAACCATTTTTTGTCTTTTTAAGTCTAAGCATGCATCTACGTGAAGATTTACAAGATAAAAATAAACACACCACAATTCCGCGATGTACGAGGAAAATCCACAAAGGAAAAAATCTCGGATGGCCCAGACATGAGTCCACTAAGTATGGTTTTACACAATACACGACAAAAAGACTTACTAAACAACTTGTCTCCCTCACAAGCCTTGATGCTTCTTTGTTCCTCTACCTCCACTTAGTCGACAACTCAGGAATCCGCCTTTATCTCAAAGTCCACTGATAAGGCACGGCTACCTTCAACACACGAAGTCCTCCTCCGTATGTACACCATGAAACCAAAAAATGGAATCCTCCATAAGAAACTATCTGTTTTGGGGTAAAGAATGAAACCTGATGCCAAGATGATGATCTCAAAATATATGATATAAAGAAACTTGGATCATGTAAATAATTGGGTGTAAAACTTGGTTTTGTTCTTGAAATTAAATCATTTTAATTAACAAACACCAAGGGGACCTTTCCTAAGTGTTTATCTCTTTTAGAAGATGGAAAAGGTCTCAGAAAAATGGTTATCACGCACTACTAAAATAGGTGGGAATGGTAGTGGGAAAAGCTGCTCAAAACTGCTAAAAAAACTACCAACTTTTGCAAAAACTAACAAGGTCGTTCGAACGAAACTGTTAGGTGGTTCGAACAAAATATCAGAAACGAAGTTCGTTCGAACGATACTATAAACGAGATTACGAATGAGATTGTAGAGAATAACTCGTTTGATATCTCGTTTGAAGGAGATTCAAATTTCGTTCAAATGATTTTTTTTAAAAATTATTGTCTTTAAAGATGAAAAATCATTTTAAACTAAATTTAGTAAAAAAAATAACGCCAAATAGAATTAAATCCAAGGCTTAATATAACATGTGCATTCATACCTTGGAGACCTTGGAAAAATTAAAAGGTTGATGACATTAAACATAACACAAAAATTGGCAATGATGATATCTTCAATTTAGGATTGGTCACTATGTCTTCAAACATCATAGGCTTGAAGGTCACAAACTTTTATCCTACGACTCAAATAGTTTTGTCCAGAATTAAGCCAACACTTACAAATTGACTCAATTGGAAATTTGTCCTTATGAATCTCTCCCTTTGGCTATTCCAGGACAAAATTAAAATAAAAAAAAATCCTATGGGCCATTAAGCTCATCTAAAAGACTCAGTCCCATCTAAAAATAAAAAATTACAGACGCTTGATTGACACATGGAATGAGAAGCTTTGCTTGCTTTTAAAAATATTGCCACAAGGATGAAAATATGCACACTTAAACACATCATCAAACGCATAGGGAATATAACAATATAAAGTGGATAATTAAATTCTCCCCCTTTGTCTAACAATGATCTACCTAAGAAAGACGTCTCCCCCTAAATTAGATCTCCCCAAATTAAAAGGTTTAGATACCATTTCTCCCCCTTTTTGTTCTGGAATAGACAAAGGTAAACATGCATAAAATAGCTCATTTATCCCCAATTAAAACAAATTCTCCCCCTAAATGTAACCAGGGATAAACATAATGGGAAAAAAAAGTATATCATGCAATGGTGCATAGAGTTACAAGTACAATAAAGCAACATGGCAACAAAAGAGTAACTAACCCACAAAAAGAATAATAAATACCAACTACGATACGATAGCAAAAAAATGTCACTTAGAATGTACTAATATAAGCATGGGATGAGTAAATCAATCTCCTTTAGGGTTTAAAGGATTCACATAAAGGATTGAAACTTGTTTGTGAATCAAAAAGGGTATTTTGGCTTGACAAATGGTGAAGACTTGATAACTTAGGTCTGAAAAAAGTTCCCTTTAAAGTCTTAAAATAAGTCGTTCCCGTTCATGGAATTTATAGGAACTGAAATAGAAATCATGCGCCTGATTTTTCTGAACCGTCGGATCAATCCTAAAAGGATGAAACGATCGGTCCGGTATATTGAATCGGCTCGATTTCTATAAAAAATGGATCGTTCCGGTAGAATGAAAATATACAGTGAGTTCAAGCCATCGGATCGGTTCGATTTCTATAAAAAAACGGATCGGTACGGTAGAATGCAAATATAGACAGTAAGTTCAAACCATCGGATCGGTTCGATTACTTCAAAAAATGGATCGGTCCGGTTACCAATTTATTGCAGTCAGTTTCTGACAACTTATGATCCGGATCAATAGAATCATGAACACTATCATGAACCCATAACTGGTGAAATAAGACACGATGCACGATGTTGATGATGATGGGAATGAGTAATGCATAATTCAGATTGAGGCTTCGAACAAAGATCGTGTTGAGACAAGCCAACTGTAACGGTATATGACATATTACCTATGATCTAGGATACTTAAAAAAATCCTAGATTCTACCCCAGACATTTATAAAATATGTCCTTACATGGGATATCAATGAAAAGTCACAAGAAGATAGATGCATATATCAATAAGAGGCATACATGGACTAGATATCAAGGCAAAGACTAAAAAAAAATGATACCATATATATAAATAATCAAAAGATACAAATGACGCACAAGAACATATATATAGGTATAAATACCATACAAGGCACAAAATACAATAAGTTTTCCCACTCATATGGCATAAATGTGTCTAAATAACCATGTGATAAACGAAGTGAAGGAGTGTGAACTAGAGACTAAAGAGTTATGACCCAATCACTTAAAAATGTTCAATGAGATCTATTTGATTTCAAAAACTTTATCAAACATAGATTTAGCCTCATGTTATAAGATAAAATAAACTCAAATACTAAACAAGTACAATGCATACAAGCTGAGAATTTTGTTATATCAACAAACCAATAGAGTCATGACAAAATAAGCATAACTAGGACACATTGTCATTGTGAAAACCTATTTATATATCCATCCAAGCTCCCTTATAATAAATAATTATTTTCTTTTCTTTTGAATGAACATACCAAACTAAACTATGTAGGCCTTGGCTACTTTTTACAATGTCACGCTTTTTTAGGCCCTTGCAAACGATGGCTTTCACGTAAAGACAATTTGCTCCTTTCGTAGCCCTTTCCGTGCACCTTCATATATATATATATATATATATATATATATATATATATATATATAATTCAAACAAATATCACGTGTAACGGTTCTTACATGCATAAATCCTCCATAGTCATAAAACATGTAGATGATAAAATTGATAGGACAACATCTCACCTAGCTCAAATATACATGTGAAGATAAATTTCAAAGAGCGATTGCATGTGTGTGAAAGGCATATAAAGGAGAATCCATTAAGTAACTCACAATCAAACTTCTCCATGCAAGCATGATAACGAACATTTTAAGAATTGAAATTCATAACCAAAAGTTTTAGCCACATAGAAGCGGGGAAAGATATAGGATTCAAACACATGAATATGTCACAAAAATGTGTAAAACCAAAATACAAACAAATAAGATCTTTTTGAGTTTTTCAATTGTTAACAAGACAAAAAGGACAACTCAAAAGACAAACAAAATCTTTTTGTATTTTTCATGAAATTCAATAATTGATAGAATTAAAACACAAAAAAAATAACATATCATAATTCTAAAAACAATTACATGATGAAGCATAGAGTAGAATATGACAAACAAACATACAACTAGAAAAAATATAACAAGAGGCACATCTAGTGTATGTAAACAAAGCTACCATAATCAACGTTTGGATCTATCATGAGAGATGTCATGTGCAAACAAAAGAGAACCATAAAAAATAGTAGACATAAAAAATGATAAATTTTTCATATAAAAAAATCCCTAAAAATCATAATCATGCGATAAATTATCATAACCCGCTTTGCTATTACTTGATGGAACGTAGGTGCCCAATTCGATGGTTCACACAATATTCTAAATTTTAAATTTCACCTGAAATTTTAATTTCTTGAAAATTAAAATTAAATTAAACTAAACAAATATTTATATTTTCTCTTAAACAAAATTGATTCAAGTTCTAAAATAGGGCAAATAAACCAAACATGAATTTTTTCCAAATTAATTAAATCCGACTTGAATTAAATTAAAATAAACTTTTACCCAATATTAAATTTGTACCAAATTAAACAAATATTGTGATTAAACCGATTTTTATCTTTTTAAGCCTAAGCATGCATCAATGTGAAGATTTTCAAGATAAAAATAAACACACCAGAACGTCGCGATGTACGAGAAAAATTCACAACGGGAAAAATCTCGGACTGCCCAGCCACAAGTCCACTAGGTACGGCTTTACACAAGACACGACATAAAGACTTACGCAATAAACTGAACCCTTGCAATCCTTGACGCTTCTTCATTCCTCTTCCTTCGCCTAGTCTATGACTCAGGAATTCACCTTCGTCTCGGAGTCCACCGATGGGGCACAGCTACCGTCAACACACGAAGTCCTCCTCCGCATATACACCACGAAGCCACAAAATAGAATCCTTCATAGGAAACTATCTCTTTTGGGGTAAATAATGAAACCCCGTGCCACGATGATGATCTCAAAATATATGGTATAAAGAAACTTGGATCATGTAAACAATTGGGTGTAAAACTTGGTTTTGTTCTTGAAATTAAATCATTTTAATTAACAAACACCGAGGGGATCTTTTCTAAGTGTTTCTCTCTTTTGGATGGTGGAAAAAGTCCCAGCAAAAATGGTTTTCATGCACTACTAAAATAGGTGGGAAAGGTAGTGGGAAAAATTGCTCAAAACTGCCAATTTTCGCAAAAACTGACAAGGTCATTCAAACGAAACTGTTACGTTGTTCGAACGAGATTTCAGAAACAAAGTTCGTTTGAACGATACTACGAACGGGATTACAGAGAATAACTCGTTTGATATCTCATTCGAACGAGATTCAGATTTCGTTCAAACGACTTTTAAAAAGAAATATTTTCTATAAAAAAAAAATTCATTTTAAACTAAATTTTAGTAAAAAAAATAACAACTAATAAAATTAAATCCAAGGCTCCATATATCATGTGCTATACCTTAGAGATCTTGAAAAAAATGAAAGGTTGATGACGTTAAACATGGCACAAAAATCGACAATGATGATATCTTCAATGTAGACTTGGCCGCTACATCTTCAACTCAAACGCCATAGGCTTGAAGGTCACAAACTTCTATACTACGACTCAAATAGTTTTGTCCGGAATTAAGCCAGTAGTTACAAATTGACTCAATTGAAAATTTGTCTTTACAAATTGAAATGCGCCGACTTCACCAACAGACAAATTGAGATATGCAAATCAGGGGGAGTACTTGTAAGGGGGAGGATCAGAAATCATGTTTTTGGGGGGACACATGTGCGATGTACACTTTTTTCTTTAACTATGTTTTTCTCATTAAGTTTTTATAATAAATATTTTAATGAGGTAGCATCATGCATGTCCAGCATTAATTCAGTTATGACAAAAATTGTAATCTTTTACCTTAACTTTGATTTTTTTCCCACGAGATTTTTTCGTAGTAATTTTTTAATGAAACAATAATAATTAAATTATGGATATTATGAACATTCAAGGGAGGATATTGGAAAATATATACCTTGTATGGATGTCCACGCATATTCTCTTAAGGTGTGTTTGATAAACAAGATGAATTTAAAAAATCGAGAAATAAAAAAAAATACAGAAAATAAATATTAACCCCGGAATGAATTTTAAAAAAATATTTAAAAAAAAATAATCTAGAAAAAATGTATTGAGAGTATTAAGAAAACACATAAAATGAATAAAAACCAAGCCCCTATGCCCCCACCCCAACCCCAACCCCCAACTATTTCATCCTCCCCTATCGCCGGATCTATTCCTATTTTCTTTTCTTTTTTAATTTTCTCTTTTTTTTAACTTTTTTCAATATTTGTTTTTTATTAGTTTTCTAGGATTTTTATTCATTTCATTTTTTTATCATTTTTTTAATTTTATTTTTTCTTAAATAATAATTTTTTGACTCTTTAATAAATTTATGGGTTATTTTTTAAATTAATTATGGGGTTAATATTTATTTACTATTTTTGTTCCTTTTTTTGTAATTTTTTTCATTATTTTTGGGTTTTTATTGATTTCTTTTTTTAATTTTCTGTAATTTTTTTCTTAATTAATAAATTTCTGACTTTTTAATAAGTTTCTGGATATTTTTAAAATTAATTATCGGGTTAATATTTATTTTCTATTTTTTATTCATTTTCTGTATTTTTGGGTTTTATTGATTTTTTTTTAGCTTTTTTTTTTAATTTCTATTATTTTTTTTCTTAATATATATTTTTTTTTACTTTTTAAAATTTTTTTGGCTTTTTTAAAATTAATTTTGGGGTTAATATTTATTTTCTATTTTTATTCATTTTTTGTATTTTTTTCATTATTTCTGGTTTTGATTTATGTCAGTTTTTTTTAATTGTCTAAGTGTTTTTTTTAACTTTCTGTTATTTTTTTTCTTAATTAATAAATTTCAGACTTTTTAATAAATTTCTTTGTTTTTTTAAAATTAGTTACGGGGTTAATATTTATTTTTTATTCACTTTTTGTATTTTTTTCATTATTGTTAGGTTTTTATTCATTTTCTGGACTTTTTATCAATTTTTTTGGTGCCGGATATCTTTTTTCTCGACAATGAATAGCAAGGTGGGAGGAGGTTTTTTAGTTCCAACTTTTGAGAAAAATGTGGTTATGTGACTTTTTTTAAAAGAAATCAATTTCATAGAAATATTTGTTTATCAAACATCTAAAGATAAAAAATACTCTATATATTTTATTTTCTATGAAAAATTAGTGTTATCAAATACACCCTTAATCTCTTTTGGAGACCCCGCCTTCTCCTATAGATAGGGTAATATCTATTGAGTTTATACACATTTTAGAAATAGAATATTTTCTCTGGCTCTAAATTCTTTATGTGTTCCTAATTTTTACAACAATATATGATTTATATAAAAACACCCTTTAGTTTGTGACTATATTTTGAAATTTAAGTTAACGATTAGCAGAAGTCGTTATAACAAAAGTGGTTAGTGATTAAAGAGATTAGTCTACAGTTGGCTTACCTAAAACATAAACAAAAAGTTGTTAGTAGTTAGCTATATTCTTTGTCGACCGTTTTCATTTTTGCAATCCTAGTCATGCATGTGATTACCACTCCACTTCTTGATTGGGGTTGGGCACCAAACATTGCTGCCCATTAATTTCATAATGCAGGTAGTGACGACATCAAAGGGTCATTTAAACAATGAAGATTGAGATGGTAAACTAGCAGTCAAATGCCCACGGCTGATCGTAATTTATCAGGTTGTTGGATATGAAAAACAGCGAAAATGGGAAAGACAGGATTAGAAGAATAATTTTAGCATTATTGCAAAAGTGTGCAATCATGACCATATTTACGTATGCGTAATATTCCAGGTGAAACTAACATTAAACTTACATCTATCATTAACACTATAGGGCCATTTATGATATAGTATTTTTAGTATATTAATGAATATAGAACAAAACTCTTATTTGCAAAAAATAAAAAATAAATAAAGGGGCATATTTTCATAGTATGTTCTATTCTTACTTATAATATTGAAGTTCAAAATATGTGCTCATATTAACATTTTCCTATTACATATTATTTGATTTTATGAAATGAATAGTTCTTTTATAGTTCTCTAAGACTATAAGAAGATTAATTTATATCGAAGTCATAGATAATGTGCCAATTGATTGTGTCTCAACCAATGGCAGAGCTAACCCTGGGCAGACCAGGGTTGTAATCCAGGATTGAAAAATTCACGCTTAAAAGACATTCGTAGTTATATATCCCATACTAATTGCATAGCCCACCTTATGAAAGAGTCTAGTTATGAAAAATAGGCTACAATTGTAAAAGGATATACAGCTACCATCATGTTCTATTATTAACGGGAAGGGAAGATTTCTAACTTGTCTATATGAGACTTTACTTTAACAAAATAAACTTGGACTCAAAAAGTCAGCATTATATAAATTCATTTATGTACACTGTTGGCTCAAACTTGTAATAATTACTAAGTTGTAACTTTATTTTATCTATAATTAAAATGATATTATGGCCTTAAGAATCAAAATAATAATAACAAAAAATTAAAAAATTGACCACTAAGTTTATATGTATTTAATAACATAGATAAATCTCAACATATTAATAGCGATATTTTTTTTCAAATTTTATATATCGTTATGAAAAAATACTTCAGCAAATTATACAAATACCCCTGTTAATTATATATAAACTTAATGATATTTATGTTTTGTAAATTAAATGATTATTTTTATATCTCAAACGTATTGATTGTGCTTCCCCCTTGTGAAATATAATGATATAGAGGTGTTAGTGTCACTCCCATTTTTACATAAACTCATTTTGACCGTTTTAAATCACTTGCATCTGTATATGATAGAAATTGTAAATATCAATAAGTACAGTCACCCAAATATATTAGTCCACTCTTCTCGAGAATTCGGACTCCACCCTTTAACATACTACTAGTTGTGCCCACGTGCGTTGCACGTGTGGCTGATTCCAGATATTTGATTTGACAGGTTCACAATTTTAGAGAGGTGATTGACATATGTAAACTAATTGATCTCGGTTTTAAGGCTATGAATTTACATGGTACAGAGCGCTGAAAAATGGGAAGTGGTTGGAGGAAAGACTTATTAGAATGTTTGCAAATCAAGAATGGAGTTTTATCTATAAATATATTTTATGAAGAGTTGGTTATGGTGATTATTGGAATTTCATTGTCAATTCTCATAGTTTGAAGTATATTGTGACTAATCTTGATTGTATAATTATTCATCACTTTATTATTTCTTTTAGTTTAGTTCATTTGTGATATTTAAACTATTTTATTTATGAATAAGGTGTATTGCAAGAAAGATCATAAATAAAATTATGATTATGTTGTATGTACATATGCTGTCATTAACCAAAATATGTGGAACTGAAATTACAATTTAATATTCATTATACATATCAAAGTAAATAAATGTAGTTACTCTATAAATATAAGACTTAAAATCTTTATTGTAAGCAGATTGATTAGGCAGATCGCTACCAAGAATCTCATCATGCTTAGCAGTATGTATATTTATCAGATGTATTTGGGAGTTCCCCCCAAACACTTCAGCAGAGACTATTTGACCATATCTTAATAATGAAATTGATTCCTCAATGAAGTGGTCAAGGAAACTCTAGAGGACTACTTATGTTTCTTCAATATTCTTAATTGTTTTATTTTCTTGTTTACTACTATTAGCATACCCTACTATTCAAAGTATGTTGATTTATTTGTTTCAAGTTCAATGTATGTTGATTTATTTGTTTCAAGTTCTAAATATTAGCTTAAGAGAGGATACAAATGTAAAAGAATAAAGGCAAGGGAGTGAGCGTAGTCCCAAGCAGTAACATCTACTGATTGACATAATAGAGTCACTTTATATCCAAATTCAATGGATGTTATCTCCATTTTAATAGAAGAAGGAAATTGTTTGCCTATGTTGAGCATTGTCATCCTCAAACAGTTGGAGGTTAATGTTATAGAACCGAAATCTGATCGAATACAACAAAAAAAGAAACCAATGGGAATGAAACAGTCCACATTGACCCTATAAACCCAACTTTGAACACTCATAAACCAGTTGATTATTCCAACACAATAAGTACAGATATGACCAATGGGAAACTACAGGTTACATTGATTTATATAAAACTATAATAGCATAGTTCATAAGTTAATTTGGTACCGTTATTATTAATTGTAACTAGAAATTATAAACTGAATTCATACTAATCAAGCTAGACTTCATGGAATTTTAGCTGGGATTTATTTCTTCATTTAAGGATTTTTAAAACTAAGGTTAAGAAAATCAAGCTTTCATTTCTTTCTTCGTTCGTCCGTACAATAAATAAAAATGTGGAGTATGCAAGATTACAGAGAGATTTTAAACTAGGGAAAACTGATGCAGTATTGAATTTGTCCAAGGTATGCTCAGGCCCACGTCTAACAAAGCTTCATATGTTGCGATTCACCTCAAATCGGGCGAGGCTCCTTCATTAAGGGGCCATGCCTTGCGGGCGTAAGCGGTAGGCTGAAGCATAGCTTAGGCTCACCTCATTATAGATTTCGGATAAAATACAAAATTTTAATGAATGTAATTCGTCACATTTACGTTACAATAATTGTTTATGACCTATGATGGATTTTGTCTACTATCATCTAGTCAATGACACATAGTTTTACCGAATCCTATATAAGAAAAACTATCTCAATTATTTGGCTTGGGATAAGGAGGTAAATGCCTATTCTAGCCCATAAAACAACACTGGCAGATGTTTCTTTTTCATTTTTAGGAACATAAGACTATCTTATATAGATCAGTTTTTCGTCAACTGGTTTCCAATTGGTCCTTAATACTATTGGATAGGGAATGCAAGAAATTTGTACTTCGTTTCATTCCCCTAATACCAGTAACATATCCTTGGAGTTAACTTCTATATTGATAGTTCACCAATAGGACTGAGATCCATCTTAAATTAGGACTCCAAGAAGAGTGAATTTAATTTAGGGAAGGTTTATAATTTTATTCTGAAATTTTCAAGTAGATTAATATCTTTATTCTTTTTCCTATCACCTTGTACACATTTCAAAATCAATACAACAACAATAAAACCTAATTACAACTTGATGACATGTCAAATGAATGGCATTAAAGACATGAATACGTAAGTTTAGGTTAAAAAAATATAATGAAATATTTTGAAAGAATTAGGTTAAAAAACATATATTTGGCTAATATAAAAAAAAATTATGTGTGAATACGTAAGTTCTTACATCAAAATCATTTTAAACTTAGTGGTCCCAAAATTCCACTTATTGAGTACCCAATTGCTCCAAAAAAGCCCACCAAATAATGAATCATCACAGTCTTTGATTCTTTTGGTTCATAGGTTGTTTCATTCATCATAATATCAAAACGTTAAATATATATATTGCGATGACTAAATTTTGTTTATCCAAACAATTATGTTATTCATTAGTTTATAAAGATTTGGGTATCTACTTGGTTTTACTTTATAATTTGTTATACATGCGTAGTTTGTGTTTCATATAATTCAATTGATATGATGGAATTTGTTTCCTAACTCTTTAATTTTTTTTCCTTTTCCATAACAAAGAAAAAAAAAGCTACAAATTACAAATTGTAAAGCGTGCGATTTTTTTTAGCTCATCTACATATTTCTTCAATTGGTTTCATAATGGCTAGTAAATTAAATAAAAAATGATAAGTAAATTCGCAATCATACATTAATCAATTGCAATTACCTCGTAAATAAAATCGAGATTCCTTCACTATGAGATTGAAAGTCCAAGCTTTTATAAGAAATATTGACAATATCCTACAAAAATTCAAACGAAATATATTACCATCTCGAATATAAATTATACGAAACAATTTAAATATGGTATTAAGTACTTCACATACCACGTAAACAAAAGTAAAATTCCTTCACTCTTAGATTCACAATTCGAGCTTGTACAACCAATGTTGACAATATCCTACAAGATTTCAATTAACAATTACTTACGAAAAAGTGAAATGATAACAATTTCTTACGAACTATCAAATTACATTCCTACTACTGTTAACATACTTGTAAAGAGTAAGAACATCGTTTTATAAGAATGACAATATACCATAAATTTAAGTACTTGTCTTATCTGTAGTATCAAAATATTGAACTTCCACCTTGTGAAAATAATAAAAAAATTTATTACCATGAGTGAAATTTCCGTAATTAGAAATATATAAGAATGACAATAAATCATAAATTAAGTACTTGTCTTAGTGCCATCAACTATTGTAATAGTGAACTTCCACCTTACGAAAGTAATAATTTTTTTTTATCATGCATGAAATTTTCGTAAGTAGAAGAAAATGACAAAAAATAAGCACAATCTTTAGTATTGAAAAAGTTTACATTAGTATGCATAATTTTCAAATTATTAACATTTAAAACAGTAGGCATATGTGAATGTATATATAATTGTTTTAAAATTAACATTTAATTTAGAATATGTAATAAGTACACATATCTAAAAACATGAAAAAAATGAAAATGAAAAATAAAAACTCTGATCACAAATCAGAGACAAAATTCTTCAATGAGATATATATAATTATAAAATTTATGTAATTGTCTTCATCTTCAAATTAACAAATGCATACTTTGCTGACATAATAAAAAATTATAGACGGAATTAAAAGTACTGACCTTAATTTTGGGAGAAGAAATGATAGCAAAGAAAAGCAAAGAAACGATGGACTTTCAATTAAATAGTTGTTTGAGCTTCCATTTGTAAAGATGAATTTCTAGAGTTGGAAGATGAATGTATTTTGATGGTTGATATGCGTAAATGAATAGAAGAGAGATATGATGCATAAATATGAGTGAATTGGAGAATGAAATTTGAGACAATTGAATTTGGATTTCTAGGGTTGGAACATGAATGTATTTGGATACTTAGTATGTGTGAATGAATATGAGAAATATGTGATGAAATGAATCTGGTTATTTTGTAGGAGCCAATGAATTGAGAAAAGATATGTTGACTATTATTAAGGGTATAATAGAAAATTTAAATTTAATAAGGGTAATTTAGTCTTCTAACCATTAAGGAGGAAGTTCCCTCTTTTTTAAGTAGTAGAGATTAATTATATGAACTATATTCCTAATATTTTTTGTTTTAAATATGTGTTCTCAAAAGCACGTGTTATCCCGAAATATAATTATTATAGTTTCAATAGTGCATATAATAATTATCCTTGCGCAGTCTTAGACTTGAAGCTAGAAAAAAGAATGGGCACCACTGAAAAAGCCAAAACTGTTTGAAAGGGAGAAATCGCATAATTTTTCCATGGGCGTGATGATTAATTCTGGGTAAATCAATGAAAAATCTCCGCCTACCACAAACTAAACGATCTTAATATCCATCCAAAATTAGACTGCCTTCAAACCAAAGTAATAAGACCTGTCCACCATTACATACACTCTTGAAAGTTAAAACCATCTATATATAATGAGGATTGCATGATGCCCTTCCTCCACATTCATTTCATCTCTCTCTCTCTCTCTCTCTCTCTCATATAAAAGAGAGCTATGAAATTTCTATGTTCTTTGATTCTATTTTTGTTTGTCGTTGGTTCTTCATTTGCTTCCCATGGGGGCAGGAAAACCCATGCCCGCCAGCCTTGTAAAAGGATGATTTTTTACTTTCATGACATTATATACAACGGGAAAAACTTAAGGAACGCAACATCCGCCATTGTAGGGGCGCCAGCGTGGGGTAACCACACCATACTAGCATCCAAAAACCATTTTGGCAACGTGGTTGTGTTCGATGACCCAATAACACTAGACAACAATCTTCACTCCACTCCAGTGGGGCGGGCACAAGGGTTCTATCTTTACGATAAGAAAGAAATATTTACTTCATGGCTGGGGTTTTCGTTTGTATTCAATTCTACTGAATATAAGGGTAGTATTAACTTCGCGGGAGCTGATCCGTTGATGAACAAGACAAGGGATATTTCAGTGATAGGTGGGACAGGGGATTTCTTCATGGCAAGAGGGGTGGCCACCCTCATGACTGATTCATTTGAGGGAGAAGTCTACTTTAGGCTCCGGGTTGATATTAAGCTGTATGAGTGTTGGTAATAGTCAGAATTTTTTGTTGTGCGTGTGTCTTTTTTTTTCTGAGGGCTCGTGAAGTTGTTTGTGTTTATTTTAGTTCTGTTTTGGAAAATGCTCTATTCTCTAATAATGTGGAGGATAGCTGATTGGTTCTGTTGATCTTATATCTATCTTGCTTATTCGTTGGTCATCTCCAAACTCTTTGTTATTTGGGCCGCAAGCGACCTCTCATTCTCCCCTTCCGATGACCATAATCTTTAGAAGGGTGAGATAATATGTGATACACAAGTTAAGAATTTAAAAAGAGTGAGGATAGAGTTTTGATATATATTTAATAGAGTACTTTTAAAGGCACAATTTATTTATTTTTTCTAGAATTATTTTGAATTTTTCTTTTATTTTTGTGATCAGTTTCGTAATACATTCTTACTTTTTTTTTTAAATTTACAATACACTTATATTTTGTTAACTTTTCATCTACACGATTAATAATATTTACATTTTATGTTTTACCCCAACTTTTTTTTACCAGTTTTGCGAAACACCCCCATTTAAAAAAAAATCATTTTAGCGCTAAATTATTAGCTATCCATTTTTTTTTTATAAATAAAGGAACTTCATCGAAATATGTTTAAAAAATTCAAAACTATTTCAAAAAAATCCCAAAAAGTCCGAAAAAATTGATTTTATAGCGAACATACATTTTGTATATAAAAAAGTTAAAATAGTATAAAACAATGTATGTGACTTCAAAAAATTTTATTACATAAAACATTTTTAGCTCGTTTCTATAAATAAAAACTGGGAAAACTATTTAATATTTTTAAACAATTAAAAAATCATTAAAAACATTACTTTTTTTTTAGTTTTTAAAATGGTTTCTTATAAAAAAAAAACAACTTTTTTATCAAAAAATAGTCTTTTTCTTCATAGAATAATCTATTTTTTATACCGGGTTAACCGCTTTATAGAAATGAAAAAGTGTTTGTTAAACTAATAAATAAAGTATAGTTTTTAAAACAGCACAAATTTGTTTTTTAATAAAAAAAAAAGTCTAATAATGTAAAGTTGTTTGCAATAAAAATATTTTTTTTTATATAAAAACAGTTTTCCAAGGAAAACATATTTTTATAAAAAAAATAATTTACATAGACAAAACAATATTTTTTTTAATAAAAAGGTATAGAAACATTTTTTATTAAAAAAATTGCTTTTAAAATAGTCAAAACATTTTTTTTAAATAGTCGGGTTTTAAAATAAAAGTGATACTATTCTAATAGATGTCCATTAGAAATTTTTCCTTTTTATTTTACTCCAAAATTTTTATTTTTAAGACTTTTTCGATTATTTTGTCAAAGTTTCAAAAATTTTAAATATATTCCGGTGAAGTTTCTTTATATATATATATAAACTTGGACACCTAATAATTTGAGGTTGAAATGATTTTTTAAATGGGTGTTGTTTCATAGATCTCGACAAGTAGATTTTAAATATATAATTTTTGTGAATTTTGAATTTGTAGATTTAAAGTTATGAACTTTTAAAATTTGATAAATTTTATTGTATGAATTGTCAAGTGATATATTGGTCATTGGTTTTTTTAGTAGATAGACTACATTTATAAAATTGTGTGGACTGTCCTATTTTTACATACTTTTGGGTTGGGTTGGACCTTTACCCAAAAGCTCCATAAATTATCTTCTTTTGTGTTTTATCACTTTAAAGGATTAAACTAAATATATTTGTGTAGAAAAAACTTAGGAGCAATAGAAAATTTACAAATAAATAAGATGACTGAGTCGAGTGTTGAACACTTTTTTCTTAAATAATAATTATCTTTCTCTACAGTGCTAGTGACAATGGACAATAAGCGGCCTACCTACCATAATGAAATAGTCTCAACACGTGCAAGGAGCAATTCAACATGCTTATCCCACAAATCAAATATGTTTGGTACTCTCCGACTCAATTAGGAGTGAAAAGTTTTGAAAAATTTGTTTTCTCTTATCCTTAAAATGAAGTCAAGTGATGTATTTATAGAAAACAAAGTGTTATTTCATGAAGAGATGTTTTTTATGAACAGTCACAACTAATGGTGAACAGTCACGATCTTTAACGACGGTTCCAAAAAACAAGCACTATAGATAACGAACAGGCACAACATTTCGCGACAGTTTAGAAAATTCTTCTCAGAAAATTAAACAAAATTCTCAATAATTCTCTCTCTCTCTCTCTCTCTCTCTCTCTATATATATATATATATATATATATATATATATATATATATATATATATATGGGGCACTTTGAAACCAAATTTTCCATTCATCATTTGTCCGTGTTTAACAAACGAATATACCACATGACTCACCTTGCTAAAAGCAACACATATGTACTTGGTCCCATTACGTTTGGTATGTGAATCCTACTTTTATAATGGCTCAAAGTTGACCAAACATTAATTTGGTCCAAATATTATTTTGTATACAAACACAATATTTTTCAATAATTCCTCACATGAATAAAATTTGGGTGAAGAATCATATAAGAATAAAGACAAATTAGAGAGGTGGAAAAGAGATGGATTGATAAAGATAGCTTTTGTGGGAGCCTATTTATTTTGACCCAGGAGAGTAGCCAACCAGCCCAAGCTGCATAGAGGACTGCCCAGCCCAAATTCGATATTCATTAATGGCTCGTGAATTTTAAAAACACTAGAAGACTCGTGAATAAAATCAAATCGGTTATCAACAATCTCGGAGGAGATATTCAGGGACACCATTAATTATCCACGATTACATTGAGTTGCTGGTATAACTCAATCTCTTATGTTAACATCTATAAATTGTAAACCCTGACCCAGGACAAAGGGGTGTAATCTCGAGCATTGAGGGTCACTAATAAGAATATAGTAACCTCTCTGTGGATGTAAGAAAGTTGTCGAACCATGTATATCGTTGTTGTGTGTGTGATTTTACTTCCTGCATTTGTGATTATTTTCGTGGATCTTTATTGTGATATTTCTTGTACTCACAATTGGTGCCGTCTGTGAAAAATGATTTCAATTCCTGTGAAAACATTCATCAGTAGAAAGCCCTTGATGTCTTACCACAATAGAAATATTCCTCAGGTTTGTGATGTGCAAGAAGACCTAGTCCCACCTAGGGTCAGGCCAAAGATTCATCAGCACATGAATCCTAGGTTTTGCCAAGAAATACAGCCTTCTGAAGAAAGTCAGGGACCACCTAGGTCTCCTAGATCTCCAGGTTGATCGATGCTTATGAAGCCAGGCTTTGAGAATAAGAGGAGGCCATATGCCTGCATGTGGAAGAGAATGATCACCTTTAAAGGTGACTTGAAAGCATGGAGAGAGATCTCTATAAAGATATAAGGAAATGTCGTGACAAGACTCCTAGTCCTCAGGCGAGTAACACTCACAGTCAAAGGAGGAGCTCCAGGTGCGACTAGAATATATTTGAACGTGGTAGATCAGAGCATGGTCGATCAGAGTGTGGCCAGTCAGAAAGATGCCACGGGAGCAATAGTCATCAGAATGAGGATATTAGGATTTTTGTTCGTAGAGAGATGGACCAATATACAAAATCCATTTTTTCAAGGACGATCGAAGAAGAGGAACCCTCGAAGAAGTTTGTCATTCCCAGGTTCAAGATTTCTAATGGAAAGACAGATCCCATAGACCACGTTCGATAGTACGGACAAGCGATGACCCTATGGAGCCACAATGACGCATCGATGTGTCGAATCTTTTCTTCTAGCCTACATGACGTAGCACGGAAGTGGTTTGAGAAGATGCCTTACGAGTCAATCCGGAGTTTCAAGGCCCTAGCAGAGCTTTCACAACTCCCATGCTAAGCGGATGGATGCACTTATCACAATGAAGAAAAATCGCAGGAGTGACTTCGAGATTATGCCAAGAGGTATTGGGAAGTCTTTAATGAAGTGGAGGGTAGTTTGGAGCAAGTTGTAACACTTCGTATTTGTTAATGATTTTATATTGGGATAAATTAAATTAAAATGGGAAATTAATAGGAAATTAATTCGAATTAAAATAAATATTAATTAGTGAATGAGTAATAAATATTTATTTGTATGAATTATATTGAGTATTACTTAGTGAATGAGTAATAAATTAGTAAGAATGCAATATGATTGTCGTGAGTGAGAAATATGGCAGTTACGGTAATTTAGTCGAGACGCATTATTTGTCGTGTCAGGAGTTAAATTTATGAGATAAAATGTAATTTATTTATGAATAATCCAAATAGTCATTTTGAGTGAACCGGTGTGTCGGTAAGGGTTGAAATAGTCTAAAAAGTATACTCGAGGGTTTGGATTGGGTCCCGGAGCATTTTTAGGCCAAGCCGGTACCTCGAAAGGGTATTCTGGTCTTTTGACTTTTTAGAGAAGGGACCAACGAAATTACTAAGGTTATATAAGCATATGTGTTGAGGTACCTAGGGTTAGTAGTTAGAACAACTGAGAGAGACCATTATAGGACGAAGGTGAAGGCTTCCAAGGCTTTCCACACCACTTTTGCACCACTACCACCACCAGAGTTTAGATCGGAATGAGAGGAAGACAACTACATCACTTTTCTTCACAAATCAGACCTATAAACTCTGGTCTATTAGGGTATTAGTAATATAATTGCGCTTTGACAGTGATGCTAAGAATAAAACTATTAATGATTCATGTTTAATTTAATAATGGACTGATCACCTAGTATTAGAATAGGAGGGCTATCACAGATGGTATCAGAGAATCAGGTTCTAGTGTCCTTAAGATTTGTATGGACTTGTAACATTTCCAGCGTAACGTTCTTTGATATAGAGACCTACTATTAGGATTATTGCATTCATGATTATGCATTTACGTCTTCAACTGCTTTGAGATATATTGAACTGTGGACTTATAAAATTTATCTTTCATTTCAGATGCTCCAGATGTGCACCACAAGCCACCAGAGATGCACAGCTCGAGCCGCAGCTAGCTCAGGCATAGGGGACTATGAACGCTGCTAAGGTCGTCGATATTGTTGCATAGGCAATTAACGCAGCTTTGACCACATTCGCTCAGTAGGCACCTCAACCACAGGTTGTGGCTCCAGACCAGGCACACTCCTTTCTTTCTGCCTAAGAGAAAATCAGAGACGCTTTTTCGAAAGCGTATCCTCTCAAGTTTCAGGGAAGCCCAGATGTCACGGCTGCTATCCAATGGAGTAAGGACATCCAGTGGTATTTACGGATATACGAGTGTACTGATACGAAAAGATAAATACTATCTACTTCAAGCTAGTGGGGGCAGCTTTGCAGTGGTGGGAGTCTGTTACCACTGCACAGGAGAGGGATAGCATGCCTATTCAGACGTTCTAGGAGCGGTTCGACCGCAAGTATTTTCCATTCGCCCTTCAGACAAAGATAAGGAGGAAGTTCTTAGACATCTCCTAGGAAGTAAGGACAGTGGCTGAATATGAGGAGGAATTTACTCGATTGGAAAATTTTGCACTTTAGGACGTGAGCACAGAGGAAAATAGGGTACAGCTCATTGTTGATCGTCTTAACTGGAGAATCCATTAGCATTTGTTGGGTAATCCCGCTTTAAAGATATATGCGGATGTTATGAATGCCATTTTACTGTATTGTCAAAATCAACGCTTCCACGTGAAAGGAAGAAAGCACACAGGAGATTCTAACCAGTAGGGAAGGACAGGGAGTGATAGTTCTAGTGGGGCACAATTGACTTAAACTCAGATGAGACAGGGTGAGCAGGGTTCCCAGCAAAGGGATTCTGCTTTAATCAAAAGATTCCAGGCAAGGACATGATGGATTTAGGCATGGTCATCAGGGTTAGCATCATTTTTAGCAGGGCCAAAGGAGAGGTGGTACCGACAAGTGGGGTTGAGCCCAACAGGGCCAGAGATGGGGAAATTTCACCGGTAGATGCTTTATATGTGGTAAGAATGGCCACAAACGTCAGGATTTCTCTGATAAGGCCAGAGTTCCGCATCATCAGGCCCCTCATCAAGAGCCCCATAGGCTTATTTTTCCCACTGCCCTACCAATACCAATACCAGCACCAGCACTGCCTACTATACCCGTCATCCTAGTAGCCCCACCACAGCAGGGGAATTTACAGTATGGACATGTGTACAACGTCTACCAAGCCTCATCTACACAGGCGTCACCCATAATTGAGGGTACGTTTCTTATACATAGGACTTCAGGAGTATTTTATTTGACACTAGGGCTTCACACTAGTTTATAGCCACTAGATTTGCACGAGCCACAGGGTTGTTAGACACTGCCAATAATACAGTCACGTGCATAGACTCACCACTGGGTAGCGGGACACTTATCTTCTTTATTATTCGGGGTGTGAGTATAGACATTGGGAGACTTGTTTTCCCCCACTGATATGATCATTTTAAATATGTCGGAGTATGACACTATTATTGGCATGGATTGGCTAGGAGAGTATAGATCCATGATTAATTGTTATAGTAGGAGCATAATGTTTGCGATTCTAAGCCAGGAGATGTTCTTAGTGGCGATGCCCCATCCCGTAGGAGAATCGTCAACTCACTTATACTACATAGAGGAGGAGACCTCTAAGGGAGTAGTGATCTCCCCAGATTATATTTCGATTGTGTTTGAGTTATTCGACATATTTTAGGAGATATCAGGATTTTCGCTTAGCCGAGAGATAGAGTTGGTCATTGATTTAGCACTGGCCACTCGACCGATAGCCCGTGTGCCTTGTCGTATGGCCCCTATGGAAATAAGGGAACTACGGGATCAAATTGAGCATATTTTAGGATAGGGTTTTATCCATAAGAGAACTTAACCTTGGGGTGCCCTAGTGTTATTTATGAAGAATAAAGATGGATCTCTACGCCTATGTGTTGATTAACGGGAGTTGAATAAAGTTACGATACGGAATAAAAATTCATTATCCAAAATTAATGACTTATTCGACCAGTTAATAGGAGTCGCTTACTTCTCTAAGATAGATCTAATTTTAGAGTATCACCAGTTGCACATTTAGGAGCAAGATGTATCTAAGACTGCCTTTCTCACGAGATATGGGTCTTATGAGTTTTGGGTTATGCTATTTAGCCTAACCAATGCACCAGTGGTGTTTATGGACTTGATGAATAGGGAGTTTAGAGAGTTCTTGGATCATTTTTCATTGTCTTTATTGATGATATCCTGATTTATTCTCGGTCTAAGGTGCAGCATGCCGAGCATCTGCGTAGGGCTTTGTATACATTGCACGAGCATCAGTTTTACTCTAAGTTTAAGAAATGTAGATTTTGGTAGCATGAGGTACAGTTTTAGGGTCATATTGTATCCGACATGGGGATATCAGTAGATCCGAGTAAGGTGTCAGTAATGAGGGAGTGGGGACAACCCGTGACACCGATGAAGGTGCACAGTTACTTGGGGTTAGTCGGGTACTACCGACGATTTATTTAGGGTTTTGTGAAGATTGTGGGTCCGTTGACCAACTTGACTAGCAAAGGAGTACTGTTTATTCAGGATGACGCTTGTCAGTTAGCCTTAGATGAGCTAAAGGAAAAGTTGACTTCGGCACCAGTTCTTCCACTGCCCAGGACGGGAGTGGAGTATCTTATTTTTATTGATGCGTCACTACAGAGACTTGGGGGTGCGCTACAGCAGGAGGACCAGGCCATAGCTTATGTTTCACGCAAGCTTAAGGCTCATGAGAGGAATTACCCCGCCCATAACTTGGAGTTAGCGGTAGTCGTATTTTCGTTATGGATTTGGAGACACTACCTTCTGGGGGATAGGTTTCATAAGTCATTCCAGTATTTGTTCACTCAAAAAGAGTTGAATATGCGTCAGTGTAGGAGGTTGGAATTTATGATGGATTATCAGTTCGATATCCATTACCATTCGGGGAAGGATAATATGGTGGTAGACGCATTCAGCCATAGGCCAGTAGGGGACGTGGCAGAAGTTTGGAAGGCAAAATGGAAGGAGCTAGGACCCCAGGATTCTATCCCCAAACCATTCATATTGGTTATGACCGTCACCCTCGGATTATCACGAGGGTTGTAGGCAGTGAATTCATTTTATCAGGACCAAATTCGATAGATTTTAGTAAATGGAGTAGAGTCTTACTCTATGAGTTCATAGGGAGGCTTACGCTTTAACGGGAGATTAATTTTTCCAGAGAGGGAGGACTTACGACACATGGTGATGGCAGAGTCGTACTAGTTATAATTTACGGTACATCCTGGAAGGGATAAGATGTACCAAGATATGAGACGACAATACTACTTGAGTGGAATAAATAAAGACATTACAGAGTTAGTCTCAAAGCGTGCCACTAGTCATCTAGTGAAGGTGGACCATCAGAAACCAGTAGGGGTTCTGTAGCCCTTAGATATTCCAATGTGGAAATGGGAGAGCATTTCCATGGATTTCATCACTAGGTTGCCTACATCTCATAAAGGTCATGAGTCTATTTGACTGATAGTGGATCGGCTGACTAAGGTGTTCCATTTTCTTACAGTTAGAAAGGATTATACTATAGGATAGTATGCCTAAATATTCATCATCGAGATAGTGAGACTATATGGGGTACCACTCGATATTGTGTCCGACAGGGATAAGATCTTCGTGTCTCAATTTTGGCAGAGTTTTCAGAAGGCCATGGGTATAGAGTTACGATTGAGTACAGACTATCACCCACGCATGGATGGGCAGACATAGAGGACGAATCAAATATGCTACAAATGTGTATCCTTGACTTTAGCAGCGGTTGGGAGCAGTATCTGCTGCTGGTGTAGTTTGCGTATAATAACTCCTATCAGTTTATGATTGGCATAGCACCATTTGAGGCATTGTACGGTATACCTTGTCGTTCGCTCGCTTGTTTGTTAGATTTGGGGGGCAATAAGCTTCTCGGACCAAAGGTAATCCAGGATACTTCAGCTAAGATTGAGCTGATTCAGAGTAGTATACGGATAACTAGTATAAACAAAAGAGTTATGTTGATGCCAAGCTGTTCTTCCTAGAGTTTAATGTGAGGGATCAGGTATTACTACGTGTATCTCCTATAAATGGGATGATGAGGTTAGGGAAGAAAGGGAAGTTGGCACCAAGGTATGTGGGGTCATTCCTTATCATCGGGAGGATTGGGCCAGCTACATATAGACTTGGATTTCTGGAGCACTTCCATCGAATTCACGATGTATTCCACCTTTATTCTCTGAGGTAATATCTTCGAGATGAGTTAGCTCACACTCACATTACATTGGAGGAGATTGATTTGAAGCCCGATATTTCATACGAGGATAGGCTAGTTCCTATCCTAAACCATAGTGAGAGAAGGCTGAGGTCGAAGGTAGTTCCACTTTTACGTGTTCAGTGGGGAAATCATAATGCCGACGAGTCTACTAGGGAGTGCGAGGATGAGATGCGTGAAAAATATCTAGAGTTATTTATACCAGGTATTTTTTTAAATTTCGGGACGAAATTCCATTATTATGAGGGCAGTATGTAAAACCCCGTATTTTTTTAATAATTTTATATTGGGATTAATTAAATTGAAATGGAAAATTAATAGGAAATTAATCCGGATTAAAACAAATATTAATTAGCGAGACAAGGGTTAATATTCATTTTTATAAATTATATTGAGTATTACTTGGTGAACGAGTAATATTTTAGTAAGAATGCAATATGATTGTCGTGAGTGAGAAATACGGCAGTTATCATAATTTAGTCGAGACGCGCGTATCAGTCGTGTCGGGACTTAAATTTCTGAG
This sequence comes from Sambucus nigra, assembly GCA_949130495.1. Classification (NCBI taxonomy): domain Eukaryota; kingdom Viridiplantae; phylum Streptophyta; class Magnoliopsida; order Dipsacales; family Adoxaceae; genus Sambucus; species Sambucus nigra. The sequence goes on along the minus strand of OX422208.1, from coordinate 406,312,528 downwards.
ATAAAATATAATTTATTTATAGATCCTCCAAATGGTCATTTCAAGCGTGTCAGTGTGTCTGGAAGGGTTGAAATAGTTAGAAAAGTGTACTCGAGGGGTTTAGATTAGGTCCCGAGGCATTTTTAGGCCAAACCGACACCTTGAAAAGGTATTTTGGTCTTTCGACTTTTTAGAAAAAAGGGACCAACGAAATTACTAAGGTTATATCATCCTATGTGTTGAGAGACCTAGGTTTAGCAGTTAGAAAAACTGAGAGAGACCATTAGAGAAGGAAGGTCAAGATTTTCAAGGCTTTCCATACCACTTTTGAACCACCACCACCACCACCGGAGTTTAGATCGAATGGAGAGGAAGACAACTCCACCACTTTTCAGCACAACTCATACCTACAAACTCCATACAAGTGTTTATCTTGAAAATTTTGAGTGCATATACTATCCATGTTAGTGTATGATTGAATAATGTTCATGAATAAATGATTTTAGGCTTTAGATTGGGAATTAAATTCTTGTTCTTTGGTAGAAATCATAATAAACATAATCCGTGTATGTATGTAGCTCGAATCTGACAATTTAGTAACAAAAAAATTGGAGAAATCTAGGTTTATTGATGTTCGTGAACCAAGAAAGAATAATCGAGGCTTTTGGGATTTAAGTGTAGAATTAATCCGATTTAAATGACTTACCTTGATGATTTAATGATTTGGACATGTTAGAAATCATTTATATATGTTATTATATGGTTTGGTATATTTGGTTGGGAGTTTGGGACTCTATAATGGAGGTTTGAAGGGCTAAAATGGTGAAAACTCAAAATCTGAACGAAAAAGACAACTGCTACATTTCGAATCGATTCGGCCATTGGGCGAATCGATTCAGTTTGCCAAAATTTGGAAATATCCCATATTTATGCCTAGAACTTGTGATAAATTTCGGGGAGACTTTTGGGACATTATTAAACTTCAATAAGGGATTTAATAATTTCATTAAGCATGCGGTAGGGTTGAGGTTTTCCCAATTGAGGAGAATTAAGGCTAGGAATTTTTGGCATATTTTAATGTTTAATAAATTCATGAGAATTAGCACGAGTCACGGAGAGCATGAGTGAAACTAAGTCTAGATCAGTAGTAGAGAGATGTTATAACTACTCAAATAATTTAAGAGGTAATTAGGACCCTTCGAGTAGTGGGAAACCCTCGGGAATATACAATGAGAAGTATAATGGTAAATTGATATTACGTAGGATATTCGAGAGTCATATACTATGTACGGGATTTATTATAGGTTATGTGTACACCTATACTGATGATATATTTATATATATATATAGGTTGTATGAATACCTATTGTGTGACTTATTATGTGTAGGAACATACCTATACTACCTTCTATCACGAGAGGTTCTGCGTTGTGGACAGTCTTATCCTGATGAACCTATTTGGGGAGAATTTTAGACTTGTACCTCAGAATATAGAACTTAGGGTTGATCACTACTTGTGTGTATGATAGTGTGACCGGTCATTTGGGTGCGTTAGGTGTGCACAACTCAAAGGTTTAGAACTATGTTCGCCTCCAAAATTTTGTGAATCATAAATTTATGGTTTAAGAGTTATTCCGAATTAGAAGTCCTTTACTTAGTACGTGGTGTACCAAGACTCGATAGCAGGGTATGCATGCATCGCAGGTCTCCTCCTAAGGATGCCTTATTCGCGTGTGTGTATATATATATAATAAATTAGGAAACTTATGTATATCATAAGATGGAACTATGATATCATCTTTATGAGTTATTTGCACTACCTATTTTTCCCCTTACAAATTTGGATTTCCCCACACTCTAATTTATTTCCCCTTCCCTTCAAAATTCAAAATCAGGGGTAAAGTAGTAAACTTACCCATGTCAAACTCTCTCACACTCTCCAACCACACAAAACGCATTCAAACCCTCTATCCCACATCTCCTCTCTCCCAATTAACCCTTGCGCGCCTCTCCCTCACACATGCTCCTACAGGTGGTTTATTCTCTCCCTCAAACCCTAGCTTTACTCTCTCCCTCCTGCGATGCTCTCCCTCATGCGCGCCTATCCCTCACACATGCTCCTACAGGTGGTCTTTTCCACACCTTCAATTTGTTCTAAGCTTTTATATGGATGTGTTTTGGCCTGCCTTTGTGTATTTTTGGTTCGATTTTGTATAAATAACAATATTTTTTGTATTTTGCACTTCAGATCTAAGGTATATTTTTCGTATTTTGGATGTTGGTTGTTTTCTCTCCAATTAGGGTTCGAGGCATCTCCATATTGTAAGTAATAATGTGTGTTTATGGTGTTTTTCACTCTCTTATATATAATTTTTTTCAAACACTAATATTTTTTAACTCTATTACAGATTTAATTTCCGTAGGTCGTTTGAACAGAGTAGCACTAAGGCTTTTCTCTAATCGAAACTATTGCATCATTTCAAACAGAGTAGACACTAAGGAGGAGTTCAGTTGGGTCATTTGAACATACTAATTAAAGTTAAGATTTTATTTGTTGTTGAGAAAATGTAAGTAGTGGTATTTCATTGTTTAATATTGTGAAATAGGTCATTATTGGTGAAATGCGTCCATGTTATGGTGAATTTAGGTAATTTCACTTCTCATGTTGTTGACGTCATGTACTTTTATTTCCAGTTCTGTGGTGAAATTAGTATGTTCATATTTACATATTTTGTTCATATATACATATCGAGTATAGTTTGTGAAATTGGTTTGTTTAGTAGTTCTGTTTAGTGTGGTGGTATGAGGTTTTGATGTTATATGAAGTTGTGGGTTAATGTGGCAGTGGTGGAGTTTGTCCTTCTTTTTCTATTCTTTTTTTATTGACTCTTTTTACTTGAATTTTAGATGTTGCAAAGTGATAAGACATATGGTATAATCATGTGTTAAATTTTAGATGTTTAATGTGTTTATTCATGTGTTATATTATAGTGTGCCACCTATATTGATAATTTGCTTCCTCGCTATATTGAGAATGTATTTATTTTTCATGTTTGAAAAACAATGAACCCTTTATGATTCTATAATTATATAGTTCATCTTGATCTATTTTTTCAGTTTTGCTGTCTAGGATTTGGGTTTGTTCACCATTGATCCTTTTTATTGGTTCTATGAACATTAAACATACAGTGTGGTGGTTTGTTCAGTAGTTCTGTTTAGTATGGTGGTATGAGGTTTTGATGCTATATGATGTTATGGTTTAATATGGCAGTGGTGTAGGTTTATCCTTCTTTTTCTCTTCTTTTTTATTGACTATTTTTATTTAGATTTTAGATATTGAAAAGTGACAAGACAATGGGAAATATGGTATAATCATGTTAATATTATTAGTTCAAATGATTATTTATTTCTTCTTGACATGTATTATTATTTGCATGAACGTAAGTTCTAAAGAATTTATTTGTAGTAACCAACATTTTCACTTTGTTTTCGGGTCCATGATTGGGTTTTCTTTCTTTTTAGAATGGTCGGCGGAAATGATTTTTGCACATTAATAATGATTTGACCTAGGTTTTGGTGTTTTAGTTGGTTTGTTTTCATTTTCTTGCTCACAATACAAGTGTTATACATTATTGTTGTTGTACACACATATTTCCATCAATGTGTGTTGATTTACGAATCTAATTTGGGCAAGAACAACAAACAAACGCAACTACCATGACTATCTTCATAGTGGGCGCACAAATTGTTCGATAAAATACCTGAGTGAAATTTTCAACCCATTTTGAGTCATTTACACCCCGCATTCAATTGATTCTTGCTAAGCACTGATGTGTCCACATTTTATTTATGTTGTGAAGACTCAAATGGGAACCGAGAAGTATAATTCAACAAATGTTTTGGGTGAGCTTGAAGGGTTTAGGAGTTGAGACGAAAATAGGTGCGTTTCTGCGTACTTTGGAAAACAATGTCACCACTCATTTTTAGATTTTGTTAAACCTTATGTTGGTAAAGTAGTTTTTTTTTTAATTTTTATATTTTCTTTGCCTATATTAAAAAACACTTGAACTTTATTTTTCTTCTCAAACAAAAGCAAAAGTCTCCCAATTCAAAATGCAACTACAAAACACAAAGAAAGGATCGTTAAGTCTAGATGAATATTTGCTCAAGATCAAACAAGTTATAGATTTTCTTCGCTCAACTCCAAATCACATTGAGGAAAGTTTTCATGGACTTTCTTATGAGTATGACACTTTTATTGTATATGTTAACTCGAGGACTGACTCATATTCTGTGTAGGAGTTTGATTCACTGCTATTAGCACAAGAAAATCGCATTGATAAGAAAATAAAAGTAGTTCAGTTTGCATCTTCAAATGTTGTCAATGCATCTTTAAATGATAGAATGACGCTTAGTTAGTGTTTTTAAACGTGCAATATTTGACGATTACAATGTATAGTCATCAGTAAGGGTGCAGGAATAGTGTTTGTTTTACTAGCCAGAAATCGCTGTAGTTATAGTGCTTTAAATATCTTTCATGAATGCAAGTCAATCTTTCTAAATTGGTCGAGTCTGCAAATATGGAAAATTTTCAACTGACTTGCATTCATGAAAGTCCAATAATTCTAAGAAATTAAATTCCTCGGTTCCTCTGATCTTAGTTAGTTTACCATATTCAGAAGCACGTGTTTCTTTTAAATCTGTATGTTTTGACAAATCGGTCAAATTCTCAGTTGGTTTTTTATGCTTCTAATGTAAAATATTAAATGCTTCTAATGTTAAAATTTATATGGGTGATCTAATGTCCTTAACTATATTTACCCATCATACTTTTTTTTCTTTATTATTTCCCCTGGGACTTTACATTTGATTGAATGTTCTGTATTTCCCAATCCATTTTCTATGGGATTGCCTCTTCATTGCCTTAGATAATTTCATGTTTTGGATGTTCTTACCTATTTCTAAGTGAAAATGTTGAATATGAAATAAGACGATCCATTACCCACATTAGCAATTATATGTATACTTAGAGGGTATTTCAATCTGACGACATACTTATTATGGCATTCCTATTAGTTTTATATTGGTGGTGGGAGGGGGACCACCAAACGCAGATCAATGACCATCACTGTGCCACCTATCAGTGGTGCGAGGGGGCAGGCAATCGTCCTGCTTGACCCTTCCCCAACAGTCAGGTTCAGCAGCAGTAGTTTGCCCAGTAGAGGGTGGTTGAGATTCTTGAACCTTAGCACATACTTTCCTGGTGATGGTGCTGCTGCAACGACGGTGGCTAGTGCTGCTGGTGCAGCCTCAGAGGGACGAAGTGAATGTGTGCATATGAAAGAAACTTGGTATTTTATTAGCTATCCTTGATATTTCTGTTGAGGCAGACTTTCGAGAGTTGAACCACAGTGTGGACCTTGATGGTATTGGACATGATGTCCAGCTGGGCGAAACCCACGTCCCTTGGAATTAAAAGGGCCAAAGTAATTTTGCTATCCATAAGGGATTCTATCCATATTTGATCTATATCTCCCTCTATTATTAATGTGCATTGGTGCTCTCATGATCGTAAAAAGTAGTAGAATGATCGAGAGATTCTGATCATGTTTAACTAAGGGCTTCTATATAGCTGTTAGTCCATCAATAGGTTTATAAATAATTTATATCGAGCAGATATGATTTCTAAGGGTTTTATATATCGAGCAGGTCTAATTTCTGGATTATTGAGAGATAGCTACTCACATTGAAAAGTCACCGACAAGTCTGATCTCTTTTTGTCTCTATCGAGTAGGTCCTCACTTGATCTCTTTGTGTCTCTATCACGCAGGTCCTTTTTTCTCAATAGATTAGTACAATTTCGACCTCTACAGCCTCCCACCAAAACTATGGAAGTCATTCAGGTTTAATAAGGTCTATGGTCCAGCTGCAACTCAAGGTTTTAATCCTTACATTTGTGAGATTATGTTTCTATGAAATATGTTATATAGCAAAAAAATTATTGCACTTGATATGAGATATTACAATAAGTATATATGCTATTAATTGGACCCTAAATCTTATTTGTATGTTGACAGTAGAGATATACTCTGATACGTAGCCCTTGATACAATCTGTTCTAGATGGATATAATTGTGCTTTTTTTGGGTGACTAATTGTGCTTTTTTTTCCATTTTCTTAACAGGATACGAATTGTGTAGCAAAAATTCATTATGTTTTACTCCACTATAGATCAAGGAGGCCATTATTCCCCAACTAAGCGAATAACACCAATGTAGGTCGTGCACACAGTGCTTCTAAAAGACACGATCTAGGAGGCATGATGGTTACATGCTCCCATTGTAATGCCTTACACTAGATGGCTGGAAGGTAAACTGCGTCATCTTTAATACAACCTCTATTTGGAAGGTGTTGTTGACAAGGACATATTCGACTTCTCCCACTCATAATCAATATTTAGTAGTACATTTTTAATATTTCTGCCAATTTCGTACTTCAGTCCCCCCACCTATAAGCTATATAATTCTTAAAATTATGTTAAATTCTTCGCAGGGGATGAAACTACAACCTCATTAACACATCTATAAAAACTTGATATGGGATGGTAAATTCACTATTGGGAGAGAAACAAATAGGTTAGTTCACTTTTCTACGCCCCAATTTTCTCATTTATCGTTCCATGGTTACTGAATTATTTATTATTTCTTCAACAGGTTGACAGATTGGTGTGCAGAACCTTCTCTTGGATTATAAATAGACTCCTGTAAATTATTCCCCCCTTTATATTGGTTACTTTGTAATTATTTGTAGATTCAAAGTTTTGGGATTACTTTGTTGTTGAATACTAGAATGTTGTGAAGTTTTTTTTGTTATTTTAGATTTGTAAATAATTTTTTTATTGAAGTGTACAAAGTGATTAACCTTAGTTGTTGATTATCTCGGCATGATAATTTTACTTTTGTACTACTTAATTGCAATTAGTATTGTGATTGGAGTATTTGTTTATTTTTTAAACAGGGTGGATATTCCTATAAACAAAGGAAATTCTGCCCATTTTTCTATAAGTTCCATGAAATTGATCTATAAGTGCAAGCAACTATAATCATAGGAATTAGGTTGTTCACTATTGAGTTTTTTAATTGATTTCATGCATTTGGTTGTAGGCACATATAGAAACTGTCAAATACTCAAAAATTAAAATGGCTTCTGCAGAAAAAGTGCCACGATATACAAAGAATTTCGCCGTGCCTTCAGGCATATGTGTCCAACACAAAATGATAACACGACACGACGTGATAACACGACACAAAATGATAATACAACATGAAATGATAACATGACGCGATACGAAATGAAATTGACACGGTCTTTCATGTTCGGGTTGTGTTAAGATATGTGTTTTCGGACCTGTTATTAAGTCGCATCGTGTTTATGTCCAATTTCTGCCATGAAATTGACTCAATAAGGACATGATAGTGACCCAATTAAGACCACGATATAGATTTTATGGAGATCCACTATCGACCAAATTTAGACTCATTATCAATCCACTATTTTGATCCATTATTTTTTTAATTCCTTAACAAATGGTTTAATCGTTCCAATCATGTCGTGTTGGGCGGGATCTTATCGTGTTATCCCGACGTGTTTTATTTTTAATGTGTCGTGTTTGGCTTATTTATACAAGATTCAAAAATTTCCCAATTGCTTTAAGTCAATAGGTCTAAACCATAGGTTATTTAAAAATGGTTTGTCTATTGCAAGATATATATGGCGTATGGTCCTATCAACGATGTACACTTTCGAAAATTAGCGTCGTGCCTTCAGTCTTCTCCCGTGTTTTGAACCCGAGACCAACTGTAGCTTTGGCGAGGGCACTTGCCATCGTACCAAAGCACGACTTTATGCTTTTTAAAATTATCAGCATTCCTTCAGGCACGGGCATACCCTAGTATATATATATATATATATATATATATATATATATATATATATATATATGTCTGTGTGTGTGTGTGTGTGTGTGTGTGTGTGTGTGTGTGCACATTAATAGATTAGATAAATAGTGATATCTAAAATAACCTAAGTACGTGGAAAGTTAATACTTACTTAGTCAAACTAGTTAGGCGGGGGTAGCGTAACTAGGTTGGTTCAGAAGAATACGTTAAGCCTACACAATAGTTGAGAGGTGAGGATCTCAAGGGAGTGAATGTGAAGTTAAAATGTATACAATATTTGCCCTTACTGTATTTTAAATACTCGCAAATATTTTTCAAATGTTCTTGGGCTCTGACCCGTTTTAAATACATTTTTGGTAAAAACCTTTTAAGTGCCCAACCACCGGAATGCCAAGCTTAGGATTCCATTCTTATTTGATATGCTGCAGCTGCTGTGGACTTAGCAGGACCTTGGTAATAGACGCTTACACTTTTATCTAATCATTTTCATCATTCAGTTATTTCAGTCGAGCATATCGCCCATCTTTAATTAGCAGTTATTTCAAAGCTATTGTGCTCCCATTTTATTTCCAGTTGTTGGATTTGTTTTTTTAGTATGGATTATTGTATGTGGATTTCAGGTTGGAGTGTTTATTCCAGACACATTTATTTATTCGGTTGTTTCATCATTTGTTGTGTTGTTTACTGGAATGGTTAATGTGGTTTATTAGTTTAAATTACTACATGTTAATAAAAAGATTAAAATTTTGACACCGGGCCATCAGGATATTAATAATAGAATTATGTTTCGACAGTGATACTAAGAATGAAACCATTAATTAATATTGTTTAATATAGTAATAGACTGATCACCCAGGATAAGAATAGGCGAGGTGTCATAGAAGTTTCCATTGCATCCTTCAATATTCGTCTGCCGACCACATCTTTGTTGCACTAGTCTATGACTATGAAAAAATCCATCACTATTGACAATCTCATGGCTCGTATTAAGAAATACGCCAAAGTAGAAGACGTGGTTCACTCTAATTCAGGGGACAACGGTCGAGCAAAGGTAATCAAAGGAGTATATAAGTGTGACACTCCAAAGAAAGGGAATAAGAATGGGGGTAAGAACGGCTCTAAGAATTGGAATAAGGTTGATCCTTTAATGGCGTTCCAAGTTGTTAACACAGTCTTCAAGAACCTAGTTACAAGATCTTGAGTAAGATAAAAGACCATCCATTCATCAAGTGGCCTAAGAAGATGGGTGGTGACCTAATGAAAATGAATAACATGTTGAGATGCGTATTCTATAAGGAGGGCGACTGTAGGATTGAAAATTACAAGGCTCTGAAGTCACAATTAGAAGAATTGGACAAAGATGGGCATCTCAATGAGTAAATAGAGAAGAAAGCGGATAAAGTTATAGCTAACAACAACCAGAAGACAAACAACGTCCTTAATGAAGACATGGGATAGGAGTTCGCAGTAATCCATGGGGCACCAGACCTAAAGTAGATCCAAGGGAATGTTGTTCGAATGGAGCTGAAAAAGGTTACTGCTGTCATGGAGGCATTCTGGATTGCCCGTCTAAGAGCCAAGATGGAAAGCACCAGCGACCAGAGGACGTCGACTACACTAAGGGCGCCGTCTTTACTAAAGAAGATTTAGTCGGAGTAAGGACCCCACATCACGACTCACTGGTGATAACCCTTAGAATTATGAATTAGGATGTCTACAAGCTACTGCTAGACCAGGGAAGTTCTTCAAAGGTGAAGTACATGGAGTTGTTCCATAAGCTGAAGCTCAACCTAGCTAACCTTAAGGAAGCCATAGTTCCATTGGTAGGCTTCATAGAAAAAATCACAATGATGCTGGGAAAGATAGTCCTGCCAATCAGAGCAGGCAATAACTCAAAGTTAATTGAGTTGTTAGTGGTGGACAAAGAGTCCTCATACCAGGCTATTCTAGGAAGAGGTTGGATGCATGCCATGAGGATCATACCATCTACCTACCACCAAAAGATAAAGCGTATCACCGACCAGGGGATGGTCGAAATTCGTGGCGATTAGGACACTATAAGAAAGTGCTTTATTGCGGCCATCCACCCTAGGAAGGAGAAGAAAAAGGAACTAAGGGATGTTCAGGAGAAGACCATGAGGTGACTACACACTCTACATAAAAATTATAGTACAACCGACCAGGGGTGGAAGAGACTAGGGTATACCCCGTTGAAAGGTTCATTGAAAGCCTGGAGGAAGTTAGAGCTAATGACAACTTGCTAGAGAGAAAGTTTCTGATCAGAACCACACTCGTCGATCGCGAAAGGAAAGAATTGATTGCCTTCTTGGAATGAAATCTAGATTTTTTTTCTTGGGAACCATATGATCTTCTAGGGATTAATCCCACCATAGCCTGACATCATCTACACATTGACCCGCCGTCAAGACGATCACTCAAAAGGCTTGTCAAACAGCCCCTGAGAAGGCTAAAGCAGTGGAGAACAAAGTGGGGAAGATTATGGATGCATGATCGATTAGGGAAGTTCAATTTTCCAAGTGCCTATCCAACCCAGTAGTGGTACGAAAGAGCAACGACAATTGGAGGATTTGTATTGATTTCACAGATCTCAACAGAGCATGTCTCAAAGACAGCTTCCCATTGCCTAAAATTTGATCAGTTAATTGACGCTATAACAACACATAAAAGGATGAGTATTCTGAATGCCTATTCAGGGTATCATAAAATTCCATTATTTGGCCCCGACTAGGATAAAACATCATTCATAATCCCTATTGGGTTATTCTGTAACAAGGTTATGCCGTTTGGCCTAAAGAATACAAGGAAAACTTATCAGAGGTTAGTCATGAAGATGTTCAACAAACAGATGGGATACATAATAGAGGTCTGCATCGATAAAATGTTAGTCAAGAGCAAGAACAAAGATGACCACCTCACGGACTTAACTAAAACCTTTGATATCCTTAGGAAATACTGAATGAAACTTAATGCAAGTAAGTGCTCATTCGATGTTTAGTCAAAAAAGTTTCTAGGTTATTTGGTTAGCAAAAGAGGAATTGAGGTCAATCCAAATCAAATCGACACAATCACTAGGGTCTATCCTTCACATACGCTGCAAGATGTTTAAAGCTCACTGGTATGCTCACGGCGCGCAATCGTTTCATCTCCAAGTCTTCAGAACATTGCCGACCATTCTTCCAGCTCCTAAAAAGGGACAAAGGCCTCATATGGAATGGCAATTTTTCAAGAGCTTTGGAGGATATCAAGTCCTACCTTAGCAAACCACCTATGTCGGTGATTACAGAAGATGAAGACCCATTATATCTTTGCCTTAAAATATCAGACCACGTTGTAAGATCAACTCTGGTGTGTGAGAAATAAGGAGGATATAATCATATTTACTATGCTTGTCAGACACTTCTAGACGTAGAATAACATTATTTAAAGCTTGCCTATGCATTGGTGGTCACCTCAAGAAAGTTGAAACATTACTTCGAAGCTCACTCAATAACGATGATCATTTTTTACCCCCTCAAAGTTGTTCTTCAAAAATTTAACCTCTCTGGGTGACTCTCAAAATGGTCGGCGAAGATCGACAGATTCGATATCCACTTTCTTCCAAGAATAAAAATTAAGGGACTAGCCCTGGCAGACTTTATTATTGAATTTATGGGGGAACAGCCTATCGACTACCAGGGAGCAGAGTAGTCAACAGATGAGGAAGCACAGTCTAAGGACTTGACCCTATATATTGATGGAGCCTTCAATTCCAAAGGGTGAGAGTAGTAATCGTCCTCATCACATCGAAAGATACCATCATCGAATAGGGAATCAGATTCTGATTTAAGACCTCCAACAATGAAGATAAATACGAAGCACTATTCACTGGCTTGCACAAAGCCCAACTGCTAGGGGTAAAGCACCTCAACATGTTCGATGATTCTAAACTGGTCTCCAAGCAAGTGAGTGGAGATTTTAATGCCTTAGCGGCCCTAAGCTCAACAGTAAACTCTAATCTGAGAAGAACCATCCATATTGAGTTCCCTACCCCACCAATCATTGACCAGACAGTCGTAACCGAGAAATTACTCCTCACAGAGAAGGCCCCTGATTGGATAGATCCCATCATCGCTTATTTACGAAATCACATACTGCCTGACGATAAGAAATTGGCTCATTAATTAAGGGTGAAAGTTGCCCATTTTTACCTCGCCCCAAGAGGAAAGCTTTATAAGAAATCATTCACAGGACCTTACCTCTAGTTCATTAACCCACATGACATCGAGCAAGTGCTTAGCAAACTTCATGACGGTATTTGTGGGAGTCACAGAGTGTGGAGGTCATTGGCCTTTCGAGCAATTAAACAAGGTTACTAGTGGCCTCACACGTAAAAGGACACAGGCATTTATGTTTGTAGATGTGTAGAATGCCTGAAGCACTCTTATATGTTCCACCAGCCAGCTAGTGACTTAAAATCTCTGACAAGTCCATGGCCATTTGTGTTACACTACTGTGGGTACCCAGAAGTAAGACCATGGGCCTGGACGAGTAACCAGTTCTGGCGGCCCAAAGTCCAGTCCCCCACCTCTTGTTTTGATCCGGTCTCTTCCCACGTTCCCTTGAGGGGAAGTTATAGGAGAGATGGAAGACGTGGGGGAACCCATCACCCCCACTCACCTAAATTTACATGTATATATTAAACCCCAGGTCCGGGGCAAAAGGACAAGTTGTATTCTCTATAATCACCCCCCGGAGTATATAGAAATAAAACCCACTGCACCACCGTGGACGTAGGCACTTTTTTGTTTAACCACGTACATCCTTTGTTGTGTGATTGTCATTTTATAGTCATTTTTCCTACTTGGTGATTGTCTCTTTTATATTTACTTGTGTTGCATAATAATCAGCATCCATAATTGGCGCCGTCTGTGGGAATCGTTCATCTTTCCCTGAGAAGAGCCCACACTAAGAAAGGAGTTTAAAATGTCTGGTCACATCAGCAATGCCCCCCAGGCAGGGGATATTCAAGAACCACCTGCTCCTCGCAGGATCAGGTCTGAAGTTCGACGTTCAGATCAGAGGGATCGCTTAGAAAGGCCAGCCTTAGAAGAAAGCCAGGGACCAGCGAGGTCCACACAGATATCCAGATTGATTGATGCATACGAGGAAAATCTCCACGAGCAGAGGGAGTCTTCTCATAAGTACGAGGCTGAGAATGCTCGCCTAAAAAGAAGACTAGAAATATTAGAGAGGGAGCTTCGTCCTGATAACAAGAGACGTCCATACCGTACTCTTAGCCCTCAGGCGAGCAAGTCTCGCAGCCGAGGCAGGAGCCCTAGGCGAGGATCTCAAAAGGTCGAGGGAGAAGAATCAGACGACGACCTCCACGAGCAGCTGCGAAGAGCTCGCCGTTACCAGAGCCCTGCTCGCAGCGACGAGAACATACGAAATCTAGTTCGCAGGGAAATGGACCAACATCCTGCCCACCACGGTACCAGATCAACCAGAGAACTCGCGAGGCGAGCTCTCAAAACCCAGATGAAGTCACCCTTCATGAGGGAAATCGAAGAAGAAGAAGCCCCCAAGAAATTTGCCATTCCAAGGTTTGAGATTTATGACGGTAAGACTGATCCCATCGATCACGTCAGGCAATACCGACAGGCCATGACCCTCTGGAATCATCGGAATGCACTGATGTGCCGTATTTTTCCCTCGAGCCTGCAGGATGTGGCGCGGAAATGGTTCGAAAGACTCCCCCACCGGTCCATCAGAAGTTTTAAATCCCTGGTCGAGATCTTTACGGCCCGGTTCATCACTAGCAGCTCCCATCCCAAAAGGATGGATGCTTTACTGACAATGAAGAAAACGCCTCAATAGACACTCTGAGACTACGCGAAGAGGTATTGGGAGTTATTCAACGAGATCGAAGATTGCTCGAAACAAGTGGCAGTGGCCTATTTCAAAATCGGGCTACCTAGCTCCTCCCTTCTATACCAGTCCCTGACAAAAAAGGAAGCTATGACTACTGACGACCTAATGGCTCGCATCGAGAAGTACGCTAAGGTGGAGGACATCACCTGCCTCATCACAGGAGAAAACAGTCGAGCTAAACTCACTACCAAAGGAAGTGAGAAAACTGAGAACCAGAAGAAAGGAGGAAAGAACGGGGGCAAAAATGGCTCCAAGAACGGAGGGAACCATGATGCATCAAAAGCATTCCAGGCGGTCGACACCTTATTCAAAGAACCAATTTACAAAATTCTCACGAAGATCAAAGATGAGCCATCTATCAAGTGGCCCAGGAAGATGGGAGGAGATCCCTCGAAGAGGAACAATGCGTTAAGGTGCGCTTTTCACAAAGAGGGAGGATATAAGACCGATCACTTCAAAGCTCTTAAGTCTCGCCTCGAGGAGTTGACCCAGTTTGGGCATTTGAATGAGTTTGTGGAGAAGAGGGTAGAGAAAGTGGCTGTCAACCGAGAGGCGAGACCTGACAACGTGTTGGAAGATGACGCTGGACATGAGTTCGCGGTAATCCATGGGGCATCTGACGCCAAGTAGATACAAGGAAACTCAGCTCGAATGGAAATGAAAAAACTCACAGCGGTAATGCAGGCCTTTCAGATTGATCCAGCAAAGTCACAGTCAGGAAAACGTCGACGAACAGATGACGTCGACTATAACAAGCATATTGTCTTCACAGATGAAGATCTGGTGGGAGTGAGGACCCCACATCATAATGCTCTGATCATTACGCTCAGGATAGCTAACTTTGACATCGACAAATTGCTCGTCGATCGGGGAAGCTCGTCCGAAGTAATGTATCTCGACCTATTTAGAAAATTAAAGTTGAGCGTTGTCGACCTAAAGGAAGCTACTGTCCCTTTAGTTGGCTTCGCTGGAAAAATAACTATGCCCATGGGGAAGATTGTACTACCGGTGTGAGCTGGAAACATCTCTAAGATGATCGAGTTTTTGGTAGTTGATATCGACTCACCATACCAGGCCATCCTCGGTAGGGGATGGCTCCATGTGATGAAGGCAGTCTCCTCGACCTACCATCAGAAACTCAAGTATGTAACCAAGCGAGGAGTAATGGAGATCCACGGTGATCAGGTAATGGCGAGAAGGTGATTCATAGCAGCCATCCGACCGAAGCCAGAAAAGAGGGCCGAGCAGCCCAGCGAGAAGGTTGAAGAGGGTCTAACACCTTCTATATAGAAATTAAAGTACGAAAGACCTGGAGTAGAGGAGACCAGACTCCTCCCCTCCGAATGGATCATCGAAGACCTGGTAGAAGTGACGGCTAGGGAAGGCGACAGTAACAGAGTCTTCTTGATTGGAGCATCTCTCACCGACCAAGAACAGAAGGAGTTGACAACCTTGCTGAGGCGCAACATAGATGTTTTCGCATGAGAACCATACGAGCTGCCTGGAATCGATCCCAGTATGGTCTGTCATCAGCTGCACATCGACCCCACATTCAAGCCAATCACGTAAAAGGCACGACGAACTGCACCCGAAAAGGCTAAAGAGATCGAAAAAGAATTTGAAAAACTGTTGGATGCAAGATCCATATGGGAAGTACAATTCCTCAAGTGGTTATCCAACCCAGTAGTAGTTTTGAAGAGCAATGGGAAGTGGATAGTTTGCATCGACTTTACTGACCTCAACAAAGCATTCCCTAAAGATAGTTTCCCCTCCTGAAGATAGACCAACTAGTAGACGCCACCGCAGCTCACGAGCGAATGAGTTTCCTAGACGCATACTCAGGGTGTCACCAAATCCCCTTATATGCCCCAGACCAGGATAAAACAGTGTTCATCACTACAGTTGGGTTATGCTGCTACATAGTTATTCCCTTTGGGCTCAAGAATGCAGGGGCAACATATCAGTGGCTGGTTACCAAGATGTTCAAGGATCAGATGGGAGACACCATGGAGGTTTACATCGATGACATGCACTTTAAAAGCAAGAAGAAAGAGAATCACCTCTTAGACCTGTCAAACACCTTCGAAATTCTCAGGAAGTACCGAATGAAACTTAATGCAAGAAAGTGTTCTTTCGGTGTCCAGTCAGGAAAATTTCTTGGGTACTTGGTCAGTAAGAGAGGCATAGAGGCTAATCCAGACCAGATCGATGCAATCAACAGGGTACAACCCCCTCACACAATTCGGGACGTACAGAAGCTCACTGGTATGCTCGCTTCCTTAAATCGCTTCATCTCCAAATCCTCTGGGAAGTGCAAGCTTTTTTCCATCTTCTAAAGGGGAGCAAAACGATAGAGTGGAGCCCAGATTGCTCGCGACCATTGGTCGAGATCAAGTCTTACTTAAGCTATCCACCATTGCTCATCATACCATAACAGACAGATTCTTTGTACCTGTACCTCTTCGTGTCCAATCACACTATCAGCTTTGCGCTAATATGCGAGGTTGCAGGAATCCAGCACCCCGTTTATTACGCGAGCAAGACCTTACTGGACGCCGAGCAAAGGTACCTACCATTGGAGAAGCTCACCTTTGCGCTAGTAATAGCCTTGAGGAAGCTAAAGCATTATTTCGAAGTTCATACTATCATCGTCCTTACATCGCATCCCCTTAAGGCAGTCCTAAGGAAAGCGGATTTATCGGGCAGACTGTCTAAGTGGTCAGTCGAGCTCGATCGATTTAACATCCAATTTCAACCAAGGACAGCTATCAAGGGTCAGATTCTTGCTGATTTCATAGTCGAATTCACGGGCGAAGAACCCTCCGACCAACCTCAAACAACAAGGCAAAAGGAAAACCCAACAAAAAAGGAAACCTGGAAACTGTTTGTTGATGGAGCCTCCAACTCAAAGGGGGCAGGAGTGGGCATTGTCCTCATTACTCCAGAGAACACAGTCCTTAAACAAGGAATCAGGCTTGCATTTACAGCCTCCAACAATGAAGCAGAATACGAAGCCCTAATAGCCGGCCTCTAAAAGGCGCATACTTTGGGAGTAAAACATTTACAGGTGTTCGGCGATTCCTAACTGGTCTCCAATCAGATAAGTGGAGATTACAATGCAAAGAATGAAAGAATGGCAGCCTACCTCGCCTTAGTGAAAAAATTGATGTCAAGCTTTGAAGAGATCAACGTCCAGCAGTTTTTTAGGGGGCAAAACAGTCATGTTGATGCCTTAGCAGCCCTTAGTTCGGCAGTTGACTCCGACCTCAAAAGAATCATCCCCATCGATTTCCTCACTTGTTCGAGCATCGAAAACAATCCACCAAGCATGGAACAGGTACTCCAGGTGGGGTCAGCCCCCAGCTGGATGGACCCCTTAAGAGAATATTTAAAAAATGGCACGCTCCCGGATGACAAGAAGACTGCCCACCAGATAAGAGTCAAAGCTACTCGCTTTCACTTATCCCCAGAAGGCAACTTGTATAAGAAATCCTTCTCCGGTCCCTACCTCCGATGCGTCCACCCAGGGGATGTCGAGCAAGTGCTACGCGAGCTTCACGAAGGAATCTGTGGAAGCCACATCGAAGGAAGGTCTCTAGCCTTTTGAGTAATGAAGGAGGGCTATTGGTGGCTATATATGCAAAAAGACTCTGTAGTGTATGTCCGCAAATGCCTGAAATGCCAACTCCACGCTCCTATGGTCCACCAACCCGCCAGCGATCTAAAGTCCATGGCCATTCGCCCAATGGGGAATGGACATCGTGGGACCATTGCCTACCGCTGTCGACAATTGCAAATATCTGTTGGTTGCGACTGACTACTTCACCAAATGGATCGAGGCAGAACCCCTGGCGAACATCCGAGACGCTGATATGATAAGGTTCATATGGAGGAATATAATCACCCATTTTGGAATCCCTAGAACCATCATCACCGATAATGGAACACAGTTCGAAAGTGGCTCCTTTCAGAACTTCTGTGATGAACACGGTATCAGACACCACTACAGTTCGGTGGCCTACCCTCAGAGCAATGGCCAAGCTGAGGCCTCCAACAAAACCATTACTGATGGATTGAAGAAGCGATTAGAGCGACCCAAAGGCGCATGGGTAAATGAACTACCTCACATCCTATGGGCATATCGGACCACTCCTCGGCGAGCAACAGGAGAAACCCCATTTTCACTGACATATGTCATGGAGGTAGTCATCCCACTCGAAGCACGTTTGCCGACAATGAGGTCCAACCTTGTCCACCAAGGCCATAATGATGTAACATTACTCGCTGAGCTCGACCTAACCGACGAGCGCCGAGAACTAGCCCTAGTAAAACTAGCGAGCTACCAGCAATAGCTCGCGAGGCATTACAATAAAAGGGTTAACCCGAGGGCATTCTGAATTGGGGACTATGTTTTAAGGAAAGTCCTGGGCAGCACGGTGAAACCATCAGACGGCAAGCTAGGTCCCAACTGGGAAGGACCCTTTAAGGTAACCAAAGACGACCTGCAGGGCGCCTATCACTTGGAAACGGTGGAAGGCAGAGAAATACCACGAGCATGGAACGTAGCTAATCTCAAGAGATTCTATTTTTAGATCTTTCTATTGTATTCTTTTATACAAGTGCATTTCCCTTATTATTAATGAAAATTATTTAATTGGTTACACTCTGATTAGTAATAGCTGCATTTATCGCACATGTTTTCCAAGTAACAGGCACATTGATCACTATACTATAGCAGGGGAATACCCCTCCTCAGGTCATCGTCACGAAATATGAAGAACCTCTTAGCATTGCCCCTGGAAATATATGAAGCCCTACAGGGGATCCTTAGGCAATACGACCAAGTTTTATACTGGTCATCAAAACTCCTTTGATTGAGTAAAATCCTGATCGGATGGAACATCCAACCTCAGGTGTGTCCTCACCAATTGCCCCACTTAGGCCTAAGGGAGTGTGACGACACAACCTAAAAGGTAAAGTGATGCACAATGGTATCTCGATATTATACTGGACTGGGAGGACACGTGCATGACAAAACAAACTTAGAAGATTATAAAGCAGCAAAAATATGAAGAATATGATGCACACGTTTATTCGGCAAAGTTGCCCAAAACACAAACTTTTCATTAATTCATCATATTTACAACAATGGTGATACATGTTTAGTCAGCGAGCTCGCTCAAAGCATTGACATTACCAAAAAGAACAAAAAAAATAACAACTGGCAAAATCTCAATGGGGGGGAGGCCTCCGAGCAAGATAGTCAACCACTCGAGCTCTTCGTCCGTCATCAGGAGCAGGAGCTAACTCTTCCACAACCTCATTTGCATCCGACTCCAATAATTGCCGAGGGATAGCATCGATGGGGATCCATCCATCATCCCTCCGGAAGGGGTTAGGCATCAGGACAGAGGGAGACATCTCATGGAGGTACCAGAGCATCGAGTTCCTCGGCACTTACAGCTCCTTCAAGGCACTTAGACATCCCCTGATAAAAGAAATCTCCTCGAACTCAGACAACCTTGTCGGAGTATCTGACCAACCCTGGTCATAGCCGTCAGCCCACGCTTGCCGAGGACCTTTCTTGAACAAGTGCCGCAACCGAGTGACATCCCTTTGAAGCTCGGCAGAAAATACATAAGCTCACTGGACATCACCACGGAGTTCTTCCATTTCCCTATCTCGAAGTTCTTTCGCTTCCCTGTTTCTGCTCCTGGTGCTCCTACCAGCTCGCGGAATGGGTGGGCGAGTGGAACCCCGCGACATAGGAGGAATAACATTCTTACCAGCTCTAGTTCGCGATGATGAGGAACCTTGTAATACTGCTGGAACAGTGCTCGACGCATGCTCCCTAAGTCGTAAGACTTCTCTCCTCAGGTCCTCATTCTCCTGCTGAAGAACCTCCCCAACTTGGTTGATCTCGGAGGCCTCTAATAGTTTTTTTCTCAGCGCATTGACCTCCTCTTGTACTGAAGCACTAATGTCCTCCATCTCCTGGAGCCTTCCTTTAGCTTGGCCACAAGTTCAGATTGCTCCTTATACTTCTGATTCCTAGATCTAAGGGATTTGCAAAGCTTAACGAAGGCCTGGCGAACTTCGGGACTCGCATTGGGACTAAGGGTCCTGCACAATTGGGAAGTAGCAGGAATGTAATCATCCACATCAACTAACTACAAGCGAGAGAAAGATAAGGGAGAGAAAGAGACAAATCAGTGAGATCAGAAAATGAGGCCTTTTCATTAATAAAGGATTGGAGTTACATCGAACAGTAAAGAAAAAATTTACAGACAGAAAAAGCTAAAAGTACAGAGAAATCCTAGTGGATAACTAGTTGACAACCTCAGGTGGGACAGAGGGCGATGGCCTCTTCCCCTTGTCAACATCAGCAGGAGCACCGCCCTCAGCAGGGGTAATCTCTGTCCCCATAACCAGAGAAGCGTCAGCAGGGGTCGCTTGAGGAACAGGATCAGCGCCTTCAAAAGCTGGGGTAGGAACTTCATCCACGGTTGGCTTCAGACCTGGGTCATACTCGTCAAACAAGGGAGAATCGATGTCGATGCCAACAGCCAAAAGGGCTTTGTTCCAGCCTTTCTTGAAGTTCAGACGACTAATATAGCCTATCTGAACTTCAGCATCCTCATATGCTGCAGCCCAATAGGAATTATATGAGTCCTCCTTGGCAGTGATAGCCTCAGACTCTTTCTTCCTTAGCTCTTCAGACAGCACCCTATTGTCCTCAATAACCGCTAGCTTGCTCGAACAAAATAGGTCATAGGCCTATCTCATCTCCTTTAGATCCTGGACTGCAGCGTCCTTCTCCTTGCTGGCAGTGGCAAGAGCCAAGTCGGATGAAATTCGAGCAGCATCAATGGCTTTAAAATTAGCCTCGAGCTCTTTACCCTTCTGCTTCAGGGCGGAGTTCTCTTACTCCAGCTCGCTGTTTCTCTTCACCATCTCATCGTGTGAATGATACAGCACGGTGAAGTCAGTAATAATGTAAGGACATTTTTGTCCATTATCAATTTGTATGTCGTACGCCGTTACACCGTTGAAGAAACTCAAGATCGCATCTACATCAACGGATCCGAATATCAAAGCGTCTTCAACATCATAGCCTCTGCGAGAATGAACTTGGTAAAATTTTGTTTTTACGTTCCTTAAAGTTCATATTTAGTATTGGGAAATTTTTATAAAATGTTTTTTATAAAAATAAGAAGTAAGTTTTTTCAAGCAAAATAAGGCTTTTAAAAGAATTTTATTTTTCTTGGAAAATCGGACCGATCCGTCCCCATACCGGACCGATCCGCTAGCTCGAAGTCCAGTAGACCCCGGACCGAATGCGAACCGATGAAGCCTGAATGATCGAACCGATCCGATCCCAACCGGACCGATCCGCCTCAGGATAAAAGAACCGATCCGCCCTCAATCCGGACCGATCCGCCTGGGATAATTACGAGCAGTCCCAGTTTTTGTAAACTCTTTCCTTGGTTTTCTTATTTAAAGCCAACTTCGGGGAGTTATTTTTTCAAGACTTTTAAACACGATTTTCAGAGTCCTAAATACTCTAAGTCTTCACCTTTTTGATGTGCAAAACATCTTTTTGATTCACACAAAAATTCCCAATTACTTATGTGAATCTTTTGGAACCCTAGAACACAAGCTTTGCTATTGTTCAACCCTTGTGGAGAAGTCGTTCTCTTCTTCATTGCAGCCCTACTGGACAGGGATAGTTCCAGCCGCACCCTACTGGAAAGGGATTACTCCAGCCGCGACTACAGAATCCGATACCCGAGGGTAATTCTTAGTCAAAAATCTTGTATTTCAGTGTAATCCGATTGTAAGTCGTTTCTCTTACAAATTATAGTGATATACAAATGGTTTTGCCCCTGTGGGGGATTTTTCCTTAAACTTTGTGTGTTGAATAATTCTTGCATGATTTCATATTGTTTCAATCACACCTAGTTGCATGTTTAGGGTTAATTTGGGTTAAAAGGAATTTAATTAAAACTGGATTTTATTTGAGAAGTCGCAATATTTCCGCTGTAGATGCACTCTCAAATAAACTGCAGAAAAAAGAAGGCATTAGAAGTGGAAAATGAGGGAATTCAGAATAACATAGGAGAAAAGGGAGAAACCTTACCAGAGCAAGCCTTTGACTAGCCTGAAGGGCCAACTGCTCCGACCCTACCGCCCTTTGACGATCAGCCGGGAGGAAAGCTCTCTCAAGCAGAGCTGGGGCCAACTGGGGAGAAATTGCCACAGAGGCCCCCTCGGGCAGCGCGAATACCGGGACTAAGGCATTCCCGACCTTCGTCCTCATTTCTGCCCTCCTCCTCTCCTCCTCCTCCTCCTTCTCACTCTCCTTATTCTTCCTCTCCTCTACCCTCCTTTTCTCTTCCATCTTCTTCCTCTCTTCTTCCTTTTTCCTCTCTCTCTCTCTCACCTGCTCATCTTCCTTCCTCTTCCTCTCCTACTCCTGAGCTGAGGACCGGGAACTAGTAGCCACAGCCCCCGAGCTAGATTTTTGCTTCTTTGACCTTTGTGCGAGAAGCATATGGTCTTCATCATCATCATCCCTGATCAAGTTCTTCCTTGGAGGAACCATCTCCTCACTCGAACTACTAAAAGTGCTCGACGATCCTTGAGATTCAGAACCCTCCCTATGATCAGAGGAACTGCTACTGCTAGAGCTCTCTCCCCGCAAATCACCTACAGCTCCTACAATGTCACTCCCAGAGTTGCTCTCTTCCTCATCCAACTGGATAGGACTCACAGCAGTCTCTTCGAATAAATTAAACTCTGGGATACTATCCATAGGCCTTGCTATGAAGCTGGAGCTAACGTTCTTGTACTCGAGCAGAAAGGCAGCAGACCTGGGATGCTCGCCGTCACCCAAAGGCTCCCTGATATTCCAAGCCTTAACCAATTTCGAGATACAAACCTCACTGAGAGCAGGCTCAAAGTTCTTTGACCTCGTTGTGGAAGAAAAAGAAAAGAGGAGTTAGAAAGATCACAAATCAATAAAAGTCAAAACAACAGTACAATGTCTACCTATGTATTCCTCCCCATAAAAGGGAACAGAGAACCTCTCAGACTTCGACCCTTCAAATTGGGGAGAAAACTGCCAATTTCTTCTTGCCAGTAGTCCTTATGGGAATCAGGTAGATTTACTACCAATACCCTGTCAGGGCTCCTAGCTTTGAAGTAAAGGACACCAAAGCTAGTTTGAGAAAAGGAGTAGCAAAAATAGACCTCGGCGAGCCCTAACCTAGTACCATACAATTGATTTATCCTATGTACGCCATTTACTATTTTCCACACATTGGGCGAGCATTGCACAGGAATAATATTAAAATAGCCAAAAAAATGCAAAAATAAATCATTAGGAGGAAAAGTGAGTCCCCCCTGAGAAAGCAACAAAACGTGGATCCAGTGGGCATCATCTATATCTCTAACGTTTCTAGGAGGGGAGGCACAACACTCAATATCTACCCACTCAGGGATGTTGTAAAACTTCCTAAATTTAGAGATTGACCTATTTCCAATCTTCGCCATTGGAAAAACCCTAGAAAAACTACAAACCCAAAGAGAAAGTACAAAGAAAGGGCACAGGAAACTTACAAAATAGAAGATCGATTCAAGCGATGAAGAAGCTCGAGCCCAAATAACTAAGAAGCAATGAGAATGGAGATTGAAAGAAGAAGGTACAAAGCGCTAGAGCTCACAGAAAATAGAAGAATGCTGGAAAGACTGAAGCGACGATAGAAAAGTGGCTATTTCAACAAACCTTCAAATTCTGCTAATCATAGTGCACAAGAAATGAAGCGGGTGCCGCCAAAATCAGCTTCACGGCTTTCGAAGAATTGCAAAAAAGCCATTATGGCTAATCAATTAAATTTATTGAGCCCATGAACATGGCCCAACAAACTTAGGGACAATTGTGGGTACCCAGAAGTAAGACCATGGGCCTGGACGAGTAGCCCAGTTCTGGCGGCCCAAAGTCTAGGCCCCAAACCTCTTATTTTGATCCGATCTCTTCCCACGTTCCCCTGCGGGGAAGTTATAGGAGATATGGAAGACGTTGGGGAACCCATCACCCCCACTCACCTAAATGTACATGTATATATTAAACCCTAGGTCCAGGGCAAAAAGGACAAGTTGTATTCTCTGTAATCACTCCCCGGAGTATATAGAAATAAAATCTACTGCACCACCGTGGACGTAGGCACTTCTTTGCTGAACCACGTACATCCTTTGTTGTGTGATTGTCATTTTACATTCCTTTTTCCTACTTGGTGATTGTCTCTTTTATATTTACTTGTGTTGCATAATAATCAGCATCCACAACTACCTATCGCATCTGGAAAACATAAGCATCGGTTGGTCGTCACAGATTACTTCACCAAATGGGTACAAGTAGAACCATTATCAAACATTCACAACACTGACATGACCAAGTTCATCTGGAAAATAATTATAACACGCATTGGGATACCAAGGATTGTCATCACTGGCAATGACACGCAATTTGAAAGCATCTTCTTTCAAGGTTTATATGATAAGCATGTCATCAAGCACCATTTCAGTTCTGTTGTGTATCCCCAAAGTAATGGTCAAGCATAAGCTTCCAACAAAACCATGCTTGATGAATTAAAAAAGAGTTTTGAAAGAGCCAAGGGTGCTTGGGTGGACGATCTCCCTCATATTAAATAGGCCTACCATACCACTCCTAAGAGACTAACTGGGGAAACACCCTTCGCGTTAACTTGTGGAATGGAAGCTATCATTTTGCTGGAAGAAGGTCTCCCTACTATGAGAATCATCTTGGTCAACTAAGGCCTAATGATGATGCACTACGCACTGAACTTGACTTAGAAGACGAGCGAAGAGAACCGGTCATGATCAAGTTGGCTTCCTATCAACAGCAGCTGGCTAAGCAATACAATAATAAAGTCAACCTGAGGAAGTTTTTGGTAGGGGAATATGTCATAGGAAAGTCCTTAGTAGTGTCGTAAAACCATTAGATGGTAAGTTGGGACCAAATTGGGAAGGACCTTTTAGGGTGATAAGGTACGACCTTCAAGGAGTATATCACTTAGAAACGCTAGAGGTTAAGGAGACTTTTAAAAAAAATTATTCCGTAAAGATCTTGAACTCTTTTATTTTTAAAATATCCAACTTTTTATCATGGGTGACCATAATGGGTCTTCCGTACGTCCTCCCGTGTGTGATGGTCATAACTTTGCTTACTCGAAAGTAAGAATGGTTGCGCACATGTAACACTTGGGAGATGAGGTATAGGATATGGTTGAAACTGGTTTTTCTACTCCTTCTAAACCTAATGATGATGATGCTGAATTTTTTGTTCGAAAAACCCTTTTAGAATAGTCCAAAGAGGAAAAGATATGCTCACAATCTAATAATAAAGGCTAAAATTATATTTTCCAAGTGATGGGTGCAAATGAATTTAAAATAATTTCAGCCTGCACTACATCTAAATAGGTATCAACATGAAAGATAATGAGAAATTTGATTATTTTTTAAAATTGCAAGATGTTGTAAATCAATCACATTCTAATGGTGTCATTTATGCCGAATCTGAAATATGTGATAAAATCCTTAGGTCTCTTCCTAAGAGTTTTGATTTAATTGCTCACACTATAGCTGATAATTTGGATAGTTATACTCCTCATCTCTTGTGTAGTAAACTTAAAACTTTTGAATTTCAAAATACTTTAAGAGATGAGCAAAGAGGCAAAACACCTGCACACACCGAAACACAAAATGTGCTTAATTTTAGAACTAGTGAAAATAGTTTGGCTTTTGTATCTTCCCTGTCTAATGTGAATAAATTTGAAATTTGTTTAGATTCTTTGGATAATGAAATTTCTCTCATGGACAGACACTTTAAGAAATTTGTGAAATTTAGCAACAAGTTTGTTTCAAAAGATGGTCAACATAGTTATTCTAATATATCCCATGAAAAATATTTTGAGAAGAAAAGCTTTGAAAAATATGGACCTAAAAAGGATTTGAGCCATATTCAATGCCGAAAGTGAAATAAATTTGGTCACTATACTGATAAGTGCTTTTCTAAAACTAAGTGGGAACCATTAAATAAAGAACATTTGTCTAAAACTTGGAATGATTGTTCCGATAGTAATAATGAGAAAACTTTTGATAATCTTATGGCTTTTACCTCCATGTGCAACATCATATCGGAGGACATCTTTTTTAGCGTATATGCTCTTTTCGATATTTTTGAATTGGATGTTGATAATTGTGATTTTGACTTTATAAATTTGTCTCAGACCTTTCCTACTCAAAATCATTCTACTGTCACGGCTTATCTCTTTGATATTGGAAATATTAATGCTGATTTGGATGAATGTGATATAATTGAGGATCCTAAAAATGTTGAAGTGTATGTGTGTGTGTGTGTGTATTATTTCTGAAAATAACACACTTGATAACAGCACACACTTAGGTGAAGTGAATACTGGATTATTAGTTAAAATTGACGTTTTGAATAATCAAATCAGACTAATATCTGAAGAATCTGCATTTCACATAGAAGAATTGGAAAAGGATGTTGTTTTACTTGAAAAAATGATTGATATGTTAACTGAATTAAATCACTCTCTTGAGACTAAAAACAAGGAAGTTTTGGTTAAATTTAATGGATCTAAAAAAGAACATGATGTTACCTTAAAACGGTTAAGTGATTATTCAAATGCAAGTATTAAGATAAAATCTTTTAATAAGTTTTATGATCCATCTAACAATTATTCAGAGTTTGTTTCTACTAAAGGACTTGGTTTTGAGGGAGAAGAATTTGATGTAACTAATTTTGTCAATTCAAAGGAATAATGTCCCGACTCTCCTGAAATTAGGATGCCATATAAACATGTTAAAAATGAGGGTTGTTCTACGTCTTCTAAGCCTGTGTTTAAATGTAGTTTTGGCCATAAAATTGGACATTTAGAAAAATTATGCTTTAAGAAATTAGGACATAGTCAACCTGCTTTAAGCAAATTTAGGCAAACTGAAATAAAAAAGAAAATTCAAGCTGCTAAGCCTATTTTTCAGTGTGATTTTTGTACTAAAAAGGGTCACTTAGAACCATTTGGTTTTAAAAAGGCAAACTAGTTTAGTTCTAAAACTACTCATAGAATTGCTTCTCCATCAAAACCTGTTTATAAGAAATTCTTTCGCTGTGATTTTTGTCATAAAAATGGGCGTTTAGTTGATTTATGTTATAAAAGACTACATGCTAGAACCAAACCGAGCCGGTTTTACGATAAAATTGAATTAGTTAAGAAGCCTTATCTGTCCAACAAGAAGCCTTTTCAAACCAAAACTGTTTTTGAAAAAACTAGGGTTGATTGGGTTAAAAAATCTAAATCAAGTGACACATTGAGATGTAATGTTTTTTTAGCATCACTAAATGTTCTTAATAAAAACTCTCAATGGTATTTAGATTTTGGTTGCTCTAGGCATATGGTGGGGGACATATCCAAATATACCATTTTAATAGGTAATGATGGTGGTGTTGTAACTTTTGGTGATGGAAAGATGTCTCACATCATAGGCAAAGGGTCGATTGAGACAGATGGAATCCCAAACTTGGAGGAAGTTTTACTTATTGAATGATTAAAAGTAAATCTATTGAGCATTTGTCAATTTTGTGACATTGATCATGCTGTTAATTTCACCAAATCTGATTGTAAAATTTTATACATAAATGGGAATGTTATTTTGCGTGGTACTAGGACTTTAGATAATTGTTATGTCATTAAACATGATCATGAATTTGAAAATTATTTATCTTCTAGGATGAGTGATTTAGACCTATGGCATGAAAGATTAGGATATTTAAACTATGATAGTTTGTCTTAATTGACTAGTCAGAATCTTATTCGTGGCGTACCCAAAATAACCAAAGTTAAAAATTCTATTTGTGGTCCGTGTCAAATTGGTAAAAATCATAAGGCACCTTATAAAAAAGTGACATATATTTTTACTAATCACCTTTTGGAATTATTGCATATGGACTTAATGGGTCCCTCTAGGACAATTAGTTTATGTGGTAATTCTTATATTCTTGTTATTATTGATGATTTCACTAGATTTACTTGGGTTGCTTTTATGAAAGAAAAATTGAACACCTTTAATTATTTTTTAAAAATTTTGATAAAAATTAAAAATGAGAAAGATTCTCAAACCAATCATATTCGTAGTAATAGGGGTGGGGAATTTAAAGACACGGGTGTCATTGACTATTGTATGGGGAATGGGTATCAACATGAATTTAGTGCTCCTAAGATATCTCAACAAAATGGTATTGTAGAAAGAAAAAATCAAACCATTCAATAAATGCCTCGTGTTTTAATTCATGCTAAGAATTTACCAAAATATTTTTGGGTTGAAGCTACTCAAACTTCTTGTCACATAATTAATAGGGTTCATTTAAGAAAAAATACTAAACAAACTCCCTATGAATTATGGTATGGTAGACAACCCAATCTGAAATATTTTAGAGTATTTGGTAGTGAATTATATATGTGTGTAAGGATCGTGAACACTTGGCTAAATTTGATACTAGAGGAGACAAGGCTATTTTTTTAGGGTACTCCCAAAATAGTCGAGCTTATAGAGTTTATAATTTGAAAAATAAGTCTATTATTGAATCCATTAATGTTGTGATAAATGATTATGTTGCCCTTTGGTAGAAGATACCCCGGAATCATTACCCGTTGAGAACATTACGTCAAATGATTTACCAAAAAAATCAACAGATAGTGACTTGGACTCCATTCCACCAGAAGATCTTGATGTTCCAAATTAGGTTAGGGAAAATCATCCTAAAAAGACTATTTTAGGTGATGTTAAAGAACCGATTAAAACTAGAGCTCAAACTCTAAATGCCTTGATGTCTTCTTCTGTCTCTCTAGTAGAACCTAAAAATATAAAAGATGCTCTTATTGATGAATCTTGGCTTCTTACCATGCAAGAAGAATTGGGTCAATTTAAGATCCATGATGTTTGGTTTTTAGTTCCTCGTCCTATTCATACTAATATAATTGGAACTAGGTGGATATTTAAAAATAAATATGATGAAATTGGTAATGTTTTGCATAATAAAGCTAGACTAATAGCTCAAGAGTACTCCCAAATTGATGCGATTGATGTTGATGAGACATTTTTTCTAGTTGCTAGAATATAGTCTATTAGACTTTTACTTGTTGTTTCGTGTCATTTAAAATTTAAATTATACCAAACGAACGTAAAATCTGCATTTTTAAATGGGTTTTTAAATGAAGAAGTTTATGTTGAACAACCTAAGGGCTTTGTAGATCTGTTTCTTCCCGATCACATTTTTAGATTAAAAAAAGATCTATATGGACTCAAAAAATCCCCTTGTGATTAGTATGAGCGTCTTACCTCTTTTCTTTCAACCCACGGATTTAATCGAGGGGGATTAGACCTAACAATGTTTGTTAAAATAAACACAACCTATTTGCTTATTGCTCAAATATATGTTGATGACATTGTTTTTGGGTCTATATCTCCTCAAGAGGCTAAAATTTTTGCTAACATTATGAAATATGAATTTCAAATGTCTATGATGGGTGAGTTGCAATTTTTCTTGGGATTACAAGTCTCTCAAAAACCCGACTGCATTTTTATATCGCAAACTAAATATGCTACTTAATTAGTTAAGCGTTTTGGGTTAACTAATGAAAAAATGGCTAGAACCCCTGTGAGTTCCACTACTAAGCTATCTAAATACTTATCGGGTAAAAAGGTTGAAGTCACACTTTATCGTAGTATGATTAGTAGTCTTCATTATTTTTATAGCTAGTAGATCTGATATAATGCATAGTGTGTGTGTGTGCACGAACTAGATATTAATATGAATCTAAAAAATATCACATACTTACGGTTAAGCGCATACTAAAATATGTTCGTAGTACTTTGAGTTTTGGTATTATGTACACAATTGACACAAATTCTTAAATAATTGGGTATATGGATGTTGATTGGGTCGGGTGCACCGATGATAGTATAAGCACTTCCGGTGGATTATTTTACTTAGGTCACAACCTAGTCTCTTGGACGTCTAAAAAATAAAATTGTGCGTCTCTTTCCTCTGCCAAAGTCGAGTACATCGCTGTCAATAGTCTTTGTACCCAGCTTTTGTGGATTAAACAAATGCTCAATTACTATGATATAATTGAACCTACTGCACTCATTTTATGTGATAGTTAAAGTGCCATTAGTATTTCAAAGAATCCTATCTTTCACTCATGCACCAAACATATCAAAATGCGTTAACACTTTATTAGAGAACTTGTTGAGAAAAAGGAAATTTGTATTGAATACCTTAGCACTAAAGACCAACTAGGTGATTTATTTACTAAACCTTTGGATAATCATAGATTTGAGACTCTACGAATGTCTATTGGGGGGTGTGTGTGTTTCCAACCTAATTTGATTTTAGTTTCCTCCCTTTGTCCCTTTAAGATAAATAGAGGGAGAGTTTGAGACTTGGTCGTCTAGGTTTTCTTGTTAGTTGAGGTATGTACGCTTTCATTTTTCATTGTCTTAGGAATTAAAATATTTTTAGTTAAGTTATGTATCTAATAGGACTAAAAATGTTGTTAGTTGAGTTATGTACTTTGTCTCAAAGTCTTTTTTGTCTCAAAATTGGCCAAAGGGGGAGATTGAAATTGTCCTCATGTTATCGTCTCGATTTTGTGACTTCATTCTACAACATTTTTTTGAGTGCCCTAACTCAATAATTTTATTTAATATTTTAAATATTTTTTATTGATAAATATTTTCTATAATTAGTTATATTTTTTTGTATTTTAAAATATTTATCTTGTATTTATTTTCTTGTATTTCGTTTAGTTTAAACATTGAACATAATTAAACAAAAACAATTTTGTTTAAATTTAAATGTTTAAACAAAATTCAAAGGCTGATTTTTGTTGTGTCAATTTTAGTGGTTGAGATGGTACCAAGTTGTGCTTATTGCTTAATCCGTCGGATCCTTGATTAGGCCAATAGGAATGAATGGCCTTTGTTACACGATTTCTGTGTAGTTGTTGCCAGCTATTGTTAACCGTTGGCGCTTTGGATTTCCTTTATTGGCCCTCTCTCTCTCTCTCATGGTTATTTATGATTTTATCCCTCATTTCAGTCTTGTCCAATTTATCCTTAGTCGCCTATGTGCATTATCGATTATACCCATATGTATTGTTGTTATTATTTACAAACCAAAGCCATTTGGTTACTCATATATATAGGATGCAATGGGTTTCTTTTGTTTTTAAGGTTTTGAAAATCAAAATCAACTGATATTTCTCTCTTTTCTTTCTCTCTCTACATTTTCACTATTCTTGAGAGTGTTTGTTCGAGTTTTTTACATTAGATCTTTACCATGTTTTAAACTCTTACATGCATATGAGTGTTGAGAGCTTCAGATCCAAGTTTTTTTTTTAAATGAGGAGTTTGGTTAAACATAAGATTTGGTATTTGCTGGGTTTATTTTTTGTCCCAACTGTGAGCTGCTCCATCTTGATCTCTCTTGGTGGTTTAAGGTTGTGCCGTTTGGAATCTTATCTTTTGATTCTCGTGTTTTGTTTATACCCGACACTTCCAAAGCTTATGTTGAGCTTTCTTTATGAGTTTTTTGTTTACTCTCTCTCTCTCTCTCTCTCTCGCTCTCTCTATATATATATACATATAGTTATTGTTTGTTGGGTTTGCATTTTAGTATAAAGTGGATTGCATTTTGTTGTTAATCTGTGTGTGTGAGTTGGTCACCTGATCTAGTGTGTATGTGAGGTGTGTATTAATTAACAGTAAAATTTATTTTTTATGGGTTTTAACTCCGGTGTAACTCAGTTTGTTTAACTCAGTATGGCTAACTGAAATCGGTGTATGTTTATCACGTGTGGTTAATTTGTTTTGAAAAGATAACTCGTGTGGGTAACCTGATTTATCAGAATTGTTTAAAACATTTTTATTAAAGTCATATTAACTCTAGTGTATGTTTGGCTTGTCCATAAACCTGTTTAGGAGTGTGTGTTTGGATTTGTACCTACTTATTTTTCTTGTTAACTAAAATTAAGACATAACCTGGTATGTGTTTAGCCTCATTTTAATAAACAAGATAAATTTATGTTTTAATTACAACAAACCTTTTAAATTAATTTTGTGTGTTGCACAACTTCACGGGGTCTCGGGTTTGAGTGTGTGGTTATGCGTGTGTAGTCACTATTACCTGGGTGTTATTAGGTTGATTGGTTTTTAGTCAAGTTGGGTTGTATTTAGACTAGACTAGTTGTACGTCTTGTATTTGCTTAGTTTAAATCACTGTAAACTATTGAGCTGTAATCTGTAACTAATAATTGGTATAAGTGGACTTGGGTGTGTGAGTTGTCCTGGGACTAAGGACACGGGGTTTTCTATCACGGTGGTTTCCCCGAGATCAAATACTATGTCAATTTCTGTTTTGCCTCATCCCATTTTAAATTATTTTATTTCAGCAGCTTCATCACAAATCTATTTTTCACTGTGTGTGTGTGTGTGTAAAACAATTTCAATCAAGGCTTTAAATTGAAATTAAAAGAGTTAAGAGTTTTATTTATTAACTGAAACACATTAGGGTGTTTAGGTTATTTCACACTTGGAAACGTTGGAGGTCAAGGAGATACCAAGAGCATGAAATGCATCCAATTTCTAGAAGTTATACTTTTAGTATTTTTTTTATCTTTTATTAGAACATTTAGTTTATGAAAATTTTCATTTCAAACTTATGTCGCTTGAAATTAATTATTCAATGAATAAATGTCACTTGGCACTCGCACTTTGATATTATATATTGGCTTCTTAGAATCTCTTGATCGCATCTCACTATTACACGCCATTTCCAAATGATAACTCCCTTGTGCATAACGGTAATCCTCGGGATTAAAAATCAAGGAATCTGACGGGTCGAGCAGGGTTTGCAGTAATTATAACAAGTTAATAAAAGTGTTTTAATTATAACAACCCTCAGGTCTTTGTTGCAAACACAACAAACCTCATGAGTTGCCTCGATGACAACAAAATTTCTACACGGGATCCTTAGGTAACAAAATCAACTCAGGTTGGTCCCCAACTTTATTGGTCGCAAAAATGCCTGCTCGAGCGGATGGCCCATCGACCAAGTACATTCTCTCCATCATCTCACTTAGGCCTAAGGGAGTGTGACGACAAAACCTAAAAGGTAAATTATATGGAATGATACTTCTAAGGCATATTGGACTGGAAGAATGTTCAAATATATGATAACACGTGGCTAAAACTTGCTCTTAATATCATTTAGTCGGATGAAAAACCCAATACGATCAAACCTAAGTACTACCCTAATTAAATAGCCAAAGGCCTAAATTTATCAGACAATATTTCTTGGCCGACAAAGATTTTAAGTAATTAACGAGAAACGGCTCTTTCTAGTTCAAATATAAGCGATAGTTATTAACTCATGTTTAGTCAACACATGCTCAACATATGGAAAAGTTTATAAATTTAGCTTTATATTGATAAGAATTGGGAATCAAGATGGTGAGCAAGAAAATCTGCAATGCAAGCTCTTCGACCATTATCTGGGTTAGGAGCGAACCCCTCCACATCGTCTTCTAGGTAATCATCTAAGAGCTGAGCTGGGATAGCATCAAAATTGGAATCCATTTTTCTTCCTTTGAGAACGGGTTATGGCTATAGGCACCACACTCAACCTGATGCTTGTACCACCTGGAATCCTAAAATATCTTAACCTCCCTAAGGGAACTTAGCCATCCATGAGAAAAAACGAGATCTTCTGCTTCCTGAAGCCGTATTGGGGCATCAGCTTAGCATGAATTATAGTCGTTTGTTTAGGCTTCTCGATGTCCCATTCTGAATAGATGTCTTATCGTGATGACTTCTCCCCGGAGCCTCATGGAGTCTATCTAGAGTCCAGTTGCATCTCCTTTCAACTCAGCAACCTCCTTCCTCAGGGCATCATTCTTGGCCTAGAGCACTTCACCTGCTTGGCCTACTTCAGTGGTCTACACAAGCTTAGCCTGAAACATGTTCACCTTATCTAGAACTGAGGCACTGATCTCTTCCATGGATTAGAGATCATCTTTTATCCTAGTGACCAGTTCGGACTGATTCTTATATTGCTCAGTCTTCTCCCTCAAAGACTTATAAATTTTTACAAAAGCCTTGAAAGCTTGAACACTAATATCGGGCCTCGGGATCATTCCCAACCTTGAAGTAGAGGGGATATAGTCCTCATCAGGCTATAGATAACACGGTAGGTGAAACCATAGATATATATATATCAGTACGTATGCATGAAGAAGATAAACATAAAGAAAAAAAGGTTATCTTTCATTCATTAGTAAGAAAGCGGCCAAATGCCAGTACAGTCATTAAAAAAGGAAAGAAAATTACAGGGCACTAAAAAGACATACAAGAAAAAGGAAAACAACACTCCTAATCTAGAGGCCCTATTCCTTCACCTGCTCAACTTCAATCACTGCCTTCCCCTTCTCGGTAGCCCTCTGATCTTAATCATCATCCTCTCCGACCTCAATAGGCTCGTCCTAAGCATAGTCAGCAGGTCGTCTAGAACTTTGCTCACCCTCTGCGAAAGGGTTGGTCCTAGGAGAATGGAGGCCACAGATCTCAAAATTAATAATAGTTCCCGTAGCTCCCAAGGCCAGCTCACAACCTTTCTTAAAGGCCACCTTATTAGCATAGTCTAGTTGGTGCTTGGCATCATCATATGCTGCATCCTAGCCCTCAGTATAGCTATTATCCTTATCGTGTGAGAGTTCCTCCTCCAGCTTTTGAACTTTACCATCCAGGCTTTGGATCTCTTTGGACAGCTCCTCCTTCTCAGTAATCACCACCTTTTTGGACTCCTCGAATTTGGCTTAAGCCTTTATCGACTTCTCATTCTCCTGCTCCCAGGTTGTGCGAGCATCGAAAAAAGACTTTTTAAATTTTGTAAGAGCCTCTTTTAGCTCTTAGTTTACCCTAGACTGGTCGGCATGACCATCCAGAAGAGTTGTAAAATCGGCCAAAAGTAGCATAATAGGAAAAAAAAAAAAAAGCTAAGTTAATAAAGAGAAGAAATAACGCAAAACAAAAATTATTTGGGAAAAAAGGGAAAGAATTACCAGAACAAGTCCTTGAGTGAACTTGAGAGCAAGCTTGGTAGCCCCCTTCAAGATATCAGGGGCAAGGTAAGGGGTGTCACCCACATTGGCTCCCTTAACAGCAACAATGAGGTAGGAAACTGTAGGAGCCTTCAGAACTAATTTTCTTTTGGTTTCCTCCATCCTCTTATCTTCATCTCTCTTCTTTTCTTCCTCTCTCTTTTTATCTTTCTCTTTTCTCTTATGTTTTTCTTTCTCTTTCTCTTTCTCCTTCTCTTTATCTTTCCCCTTGTTTACTAGGCTAGAACCACTAGCCCTAGGCGAATCAACTTCAGAAGTCCTCAATGATTTGAGCCGATCATACAGAGTTGTCTAATAATCTTCGTCATTAATCCTCAATTTTTTCATCCTAACTAAGGGAGCCATGTTTTTTTCTTCCTCTTCATCTTCTTCTTCTTTTTCTTCTTCTTTTTTTGTTTCTCCTTCCACCTCTTCCTCTAAGGGACTAATTTTTAAAGCCTTCAAATCAGGGATTTTATCGAACCTTTGAGTAATAAAACTGCTTGTCATATTTTTTTATTAAAAAAGGTAGGCTATAGAACTTGGATGTTTGTCGCCTGAAAGCCTCTCCTTAACCCTCAAGGCCTTTAGGAGTTTAGGAACGTTGATTTCACTCAAGTTAGGATCTTGATTTTTGTTATGAGCTACAAAACAAAGGAAGAAGAATATCAGTCAAAAGAAGGGAATTAGAAATAAATATCAAGTAAACTAAAGAAAAGAGGAAGCGCCCTATGTGATCCTCCCTAAATCTGAAATCAAAGGGCCCCGGTGTCTCTCGCCCTCACGAAGAGGAAGATGGTTCCAATTTCTGGCCATACCCTTGAATATAGTAGTCCTCGTGAGAATCTAGGAGGTTTACCGCTAGGACCCTATTATCTTTCTTGGTCTTCAAGCACATAATACCATTATTGTCTCATGACTAGATAATGTAGTAACAGAGCTCAATAAGACTCAATTTTATCCCACATAGAGTATTTATCTTGTTTACCCCATTCACAATTTTCCAAACATTAGGGGCATATTAGGCAGGAAT
Source organism: Sambucus nigra (assembly GCA_949130495.1). Taxonomy (NCBI): domain Eukaryota; kingdom Viridiplantae; phylum Streptophyta; class Magnoliopsida; order Dipsacales; family Adoxaceae; genus Sambucus; species Sambucus nigra. The sequence goes on along the minus strand of OX422208.1, from coordinate 406,276,361 downwards.
AACATCTAAGTATTTGAAGAATCTAATTAAAAGAGGATTTGGAGTAAATGTGAAACTCCCTTGGGTGATAAAAAAGGTGTGAATCTAGTGTCCCCCTTCAATATCATGAATGCCTCTAGGGAGAGGGGCACAGTCGATTTCTACCTATCCGTAATATTATAATATTTTCTAAATTCAGTTATCGACTTGTTGTCCAAAGTTGCCATGAACACTTTAACAAAGAGAAACACTAACTATAGTTAAAGAAATATCAGAAGAGGAAAACTATGGAAAGTGAGCTAAACTTATAAAAACTGATGGATCTATGAATAAAAATGGAACACTGAAGAAGATGAACTCTAGAAACTTAGCAAATAGGGAAAGAGTGAAAGGTCAACTGACAAAAGCAATATATCTTTGGTTTAAACTTTCAAGCTAATGATAGACGTGATATCCCTGGTTGATTTTGGCGCTTCATATAGCTGCTCGGACAAAGGAACCCTTGCCTCTTTAACAAAACTACAAAAATGCCATGGTGCTTATCTCATGGGAGAGCATACCCCCATGAATTCATCAGAACTACAAGACTGTTATTACGGCTAAAATAATAAAAGAGTTTCAAGTGATGATCCTTGAATCTAATTAAATTTTATTGGCCCAGACATTCAGCCAAAATTTTTAGGGGCAATTGTGGGAGCCCGTTTATTTTGACCCAAGAGAGTAGCCGACTAGTCCAAGCTACAAGAGGACTGCCCGGTCCAAATTCGATATCCATTAATGGATCATATATTTTACAAACACTGAAAGACTTGTGGATAAATTCAAATCGTTTAACAATAATATCAAAGGAGATATTCAGGGAAACCATTAATTATCCACAATTACATTGAGTTACTGGTACAACTCAATCTCTTATGTTAACATCTATAAATTGTAAACCCTGAACCGGGGTAAAAGGATGTAATCTCGAGCATTAAGAGACACTAATAAGAATATTGTAACCTCTCTGTGGATGTAGTCAAGTTTTAAAACCACGTATATCATTGGTGTGTGTGTGTGATTTTACTTCCTGAATTTGTGATTATTTTCGTGAATCTTAATTGTGTTATTTCTTGTACTCATAGCTTTTGGCCTTGAATATTTCCTAGTGAGAAAATATCGGGATTACTAGCCAATCAATGAATGCGATGTCTTGAATTCATTAACCATTTTGTGTAAACTGAGACAATAAAATTCACACAGTCTTTTGAACATTTTTGGTTCTCATTATTATGTTCATTTTTTATCGGGTAGGGTTGAAATAGGATACTGTCGAGAAAACTTTCGGGCTCAAGAATTGAAAGTTAATCTTCTGATTATGGCCCTAATATACCAGGTAAGAATCCTAAATTTAAAAAATGTCAAGCATAAGAAGACCCCAACTGGTAATGAAACTGAGACAAGAAAGGCATGGTCTAGGAGGTCAAGTTTATTTGACTTGCCTTATTAGAAGAATAACCCGGTGCGCCGTGTATTGGATGTGATGCACGCAGAGAAGAACATCGTTGAATATATTGTGGGCACATTCCTTGTGGGAGTCATTAGAATGATGAATAAATGCATGAAAATACCTTAAAGCATTGAAACTTAAGCCACAACTATGGTTGAAATAGGATAGTAGGGGAAGGACAATAATTCCCCCTGGTGGGTTTACTTTGACGAGTGAGGAAAGGATGGTGCTTTTAGACACAATATATAATTTAAAAGTTCCATCTAATTTTTTGTCCAACTTGCAAAGGATTGTAAATTATGCTACCCATGATATACATAAGTTTAAGTCCCACGATGGGCATGTGATCATGCAACTGATTCCTCTATTGTTTAAGCACTGTTTCTCCAAGCACAAGAATTTACAGAGTGCTATTATGCAAATTAGTATCTTCTTCTAACTTTTATATGAGAAGGGAGTCAATCAAGATCACATAGTGGTTGCAAAAACTATTTGTGTGTTGGAGAAGTACTTTTCCCCATATATCTTTGACATAAGTGTTATCTTGTTGGTACACCTATGCGATGAGGCACTTCTTTGCGGCCCAGTTAGATATCGGTGGTTGTATCCATTTGAAATATTGATGAAAGTTTTCAAAGATTACGTTAAGAATACACGATACATTTAAGGATCAATTGTAGATGAATACATCATTGTGGAGTCATCAATCTACACTCGGGAATATATGCCTGACTATACCATCATAGATGACATTGATGAGTTCGTCCATGAGGGTGGTCATGTGATGGGAAAACGAGTGAAATTAACGAGTTTGCAATATGAACAAGTAGCTCATTACTGATTTGACACACATGAAGATGTCGAAGAATGGAAAAAGTAAGATTAAAATTATTTTAACTTTTACATTATTTTAATTTTTAATTTTGTAATACGTTAGTCACGATCTATGCAAAAAATATGAAGCTTGTGAGAATAATAGAAGATGAAAAACAATTATAAGGACAAATTTCCAATCGAGTCATTTGTATTTTTGTCTACATTCCATTGGACAAAACTCTTTTGGGTCATTACTAATCCAGCTACATACAACCTTAGAGAATCGGGCATTAAAAGTTCACGCTACATCAATATAAACTTCAATACCATTCTCCTCAACAGGTATATGACCAAAACCATTTTTATGTGTTGGAGTAATTTTAACTTTCATAAAAATTAATTTTCATAAAAAACTTTTCTCAAAATTAATTTTAATTTTTTTTAAAAGAAACAGAATTCTGGTTCGAAGTTTTTTCAGGTCATTCGAACGACCTGGATCTAACGAGCCAACCCAACCTGCACTGGTATCTTATTAGAAGTTCATTAGAAATGTCGTTCGTACGAACTCGTTTGAACGAGATTTCTAACAACTTATCTAACTATTGTACTGGACTAGCGTTAGATATCTCGTTCAAATGAAAGGTCGTTCGAACGAGATTCGTCAGGTTTGAAATTTTTTAACTTCTTTTCTGCAGTTATTTTAAATAACTTCCCTTGTCCACTACTTTTCCTGTTTTAATAACATGGACGAAAATCAATTTTTGACAAGGAAGTTTTTACACATTATTGAAAATAAAATTTTCATATTTTTCTCTTTGATAAAAAATCCCCCCATGCCATCAACCTGAAATTCAACAAGTACACTTACGGTGGATTTCTGCGATCAAGCTTATTGGAGACGGTAGTATGGGCTTCGGTGGATACCGCGACATGAGCAGTGTCGAGCAACGCGTTAGAGCTTAGCGTACTACAAATTCGGAGGTAGAGGATAGCATCAGCATGTCTTATTGAGTCAAAGTCTATAAGTCTTTTGAGTCCTTTGTAAAACCTATTTGTAGTGGATTTTTCTTGGCCCAGCCGTCCGAGGTTTTTCCCATTTGGGTTTTCCTCGTACATCGGCGTGTTGTGGTTGTGATTTTTGCACTTTACTTTATTAAATCACCTAGATGTATGTGTATGATAAAAAGGATAAAATTGGTTAATTTTATATCTCTTAATCAAATTAACAATCCAATCACTTTAATTGTTAATTGTTTATGGTAGTCTTAAAATTTGCAAAGGAAATTAAAATTAGTATATTTCTCTACTTGGCAAACTTTTGTATAGTGTAGTGTGTGTATTCTACGAAATAACCTCAATTCATATAACCTTACAACTTCTAAATGGTATCTGAGCTAGTTTCTGAAAGTTATTTAGATGAATCCTAGAGGTTATATGGAAAGTTTTTTGTCGAATAGACCACCTATGTTTGATGGAACTAATTACACCTATTGGAAAGCACGTATGAAATCTTTCCTTAAATCAATTAATGAACATGTTTAGGTTTCTGTTGTAAGAGAATGGTCCCCTCCTACTATGATTGTTGATGATGAAACTATTTTAACACCTGTAGAAAATTAGAGTGAGGAAGAATTGAAATGGTGTAACTTTAACTCTAAAGGTTTAAATGCCTTATTTAGTGCAGTGACTCCCGATGAATTTCATCGTATAATGACGTGTGAGATCTCAAAGGATGCTTGGAATATTCTCCAAGTTACTCATGAGGGAACCAGTGTAGTTAAAGCTTCAAAACTTAACAACTCAATTTAAACCATCACCATGAAAGAAACTAAAATGTTCGATGAGTTTTATGCTCGTATATCTGATATTATTAATTCTTGCTTTAACATAGGTGATAAAATTCCTGAAGATCGTGTTGTTAAGAAAATTCTTAGATGCCTTCCTAAGCAGTTCATTCCAAAAGTTACAGTCCTTAATTCCTTAGGAAATCTAAATACTTTAAAACTTGAAGAGCTTGTTGGTGATCTTCAAATATATGAATTGGATATGTTTCCTAAAGATAATAAAACCAAAGATAAGGGTGTTGCATTGAAAGTAAAGAAAGAAGAAGTGTCTGAGTCTGATGAGTCTGATATAAATCCTGATGATATAGTTCTATTTGCTAAAAAATTTAAAAAATTTCTCAAGTTCAAAAAACAAAACTCTAAATTTGAAAAAACCAAAATTTGAGAACAAAAACAAAGGTAATAGAAGATTTAATAATCAGGATCCTAAGAAATTTAATAGATACAACTTTAAAAAGGATGATTCAGAGAGATTCTTTGAGTGTGAAGGCCGTGGTCATAGAGCATTTGAGTGCCCTACTAAACTTAAAAGACAAGGTAAAGAAAAGGCAGTTTACAATGCTACTCTAAGCGATAGTGATAATGAGTCTGAAGACTCTGATGATTGTAACTCGTCTAGAAATAATTTCACTGAATTTATAGCAAGTCATGCTAGTAATTCAAGTGAGTCACGTCCTAATGTTGTTAATTCCGAGCAAAATCTCGAGGTTACTTCCACTCATTCTGCTAAAAGTGATGAAAAAGGAAGTGAGAGTGAAATAGATGAGAGTTAATTACAATCCGCCTATTCTAAACTATACACTGAGTCTCTTCGTATTCAAAAGGTAAATGAAAGATTAACCTTTAAAGTTTTAACTTTAGAAAAGGAGTTGAAAAGTCTGATGGAGAAGGAGCTTTAGTTAGTCAACTCGAGGCAATTAAGATATCTCTTTCTGATAAGGTTATCTTGGTAGGTAAAGAAAAATATGACTTAATTATCTCCTTGGAAGGTGTCAACAAAGATCTTCATGAGTCTTTAGAGATTAGAAAATCTCTTGAAGCTAAAATTGTCCAACTTGAAAAAGATCTTGAGTCCTCTCATGAAGTCAAAGTCACACTCGAAGATAATTCAGGAAGAATGGGAAAATTATTTCTAGGTCCTATTTTAGGATATAAGGATAAAGGTTATCAAGAGAGAAAAGGTATAGGATATGAAGAAGGAGAGTCATCCAAAGTCAAACCGAAACTCGTAGCTAAGTTTGTTACCAAATCAAATCCACCTAAACCTTATGTACCTAAAATAAGTCTACCTAAGCAATCTATAAACGTGACTCCAAAACAACCCTATGTGTGTACTTATTGTCACAAATGGGGTCATCTTAGAGATTTTTGTTACAAGCTTGGGAAGAACCCTTATTTCACAACCTCTAAGCAACACTATAGCTCCTTATCTAATCTTAAGAGCCAAGTTGAGTATCTAGTTAATACTTATAAAGGTATTATGGAAGAATTTCTAAGGTTCTCTAAAGTCCATGGAAATAATTCCAACCAACATACTAGAGTTAACAAAGGGAAGAATACAACTCAAGCTTGGGTTAAGAAAGATAATGCGAGTAAAGCTTTTGTTGCTCATGTTGCACTTAAGGCTCAAAATACCTCTCAATGGTACTTTGATAGTGGTTGTTTGAGACATATGACCGGTGATAAATATTTGTTTACCACTCTTGAAAACTATAAAGATGGTAAGGTCACCTTTAAGGATGGAAGAAAATCTCGAATCATGGGTAGAGGATCTATTGAACTCTTTGGGTTTCCTAAGCTTGAAAATGTCCTTTATGTTGATGGTCTCAAGGAAAATTTGAAAAGTATTAGCCATTATGTGATGAAAATCTTGATGTTAAGTTTAGTCAATCAGAGTGCACCGTATATGATAAATCGGGTGAGTCTATTTTACAAGGCGTACGAACTAGTGACAACTGCTACGGAATAGTTCCTAAATCCTCTTTAGTTTTCAACAGTGCAAAAGCCTCGTCTATAGATATTTAGCACCAAAGGTTAGGTCATGTTAACTTTAGAGATCTTGATCAATTAGTAAGAAAAGAGCTAGTTCGAGGTTTACCATCTCTAGGAAAACTAACCTCCACTATTTGATGGAATTGTCAATTAAGAAAGCAAATTAAGAATCCACATAAAAAGTTAAACTCGATGTCTACCTCTCGTGTCTTAGAATTAATACACATGGACCATATGGTTCCCACTCATACATAGAGTATGGGAGGAAAGAGATATATTTTAGTGATGGTGGATGATTTTTCTAGATACTCCATTGTAGGTTTTCTAAGAGAAAAATCTGAGACTGTTGATTTTCTCACTGTTAAATGTAGAATTCTTCAAAATCAACATGGTGTTTGATTCGTATCAAATATTGCATATTTCCACCCTATATCTTTATGCATTTTAACACTTTTACGGTTCTTAATGCCTATATTTATGCTCATTAACCAGACAACCTTCGATTTGGATATATACATATTTTGCAGGGGTTAATTGTGCTTTTGTAGGTATTGGAACGCTAAAAGTGAGGATCCGTTGCATTTCGGAGAAGTTTCATCGTCGGACGCTACTTCAAGGGAATTTTAGTCAATTCACATTTTATCTTTACCTCATGTAATTTCCACGGATGCGTATTTCATTGATCAAGCTTTGCATGGCCGCAAACGGTGTGCAATTCCGAGTCCGAACGGTGAAGTTATGGTTATTTCCGTTTGCAACCTTTTCCAACTCTTCATGGACCAAAGAGCTGCCAAAAACAGAGTGCCGGTCGACCGTGGTTCAAGGCCTGGTCGATCATGGTTTTGCATTTTTCCGTGGGGAGGAGACGATGTGCCTCAAATTAAAGGCGCGGTTGACCGCGTCCCTACGACCGGTCAACCACGTATATCAGATATTTGTTGCGTTTTCCTTTTCTTTTCTTTTCTATTTTAATTACCACTTACTATATAAACAAATTTTGGTTTCTAAAATCATATATACTTAGTTTTAGAAGATGGTTTAGGTTAGGGTTTGGGTTTTTGAAGAGTTCTTCTTCATTTCTTCTTGGATTGACACCCTTTTGGGTTTGTAAATTGACTATTCATTCACCCTATCCATTAATATAGTGTGTATTTACTTAATTCATGCTTTCATAATTAGGTTTACATACTTTCTTTCCTTGTTTTTAGTGTAGTTTTATTGCATTTATTTACCGCATTTTTAACATGCTTTCTAGCTAATTTAGTCTAGGTTGTGCCGGATTGAACTCATTTCGGGTTGACATGTTGCTTTGCATTGGTGATGGAGTTTACGGGTCTATTTTGAGTGCGTTGTCCTAGGTATTACGCCTAGGGTATTTGACTAGTCATATCATGTATGTTTCGTGCTTACAACTTTGCGTGCGTAATTTTTAGGGTATTTGTTGACGCCAAAATCGTATTAGGCTTTTATGCGGATTTAGGGGCGTGACAACCCTTGGTTCAATTAACTGTCGAAACGAGGCGCATTTGTAATAACTCGTCGACCCATTTAACCATTTTATACTAATTAACTCGGGTGAGGGATATTCGATGCAACCTATAGTTTTTACTCACTTTCTTAATCTAGCTTTATTTTCCCTCGCCTAGATTAATATTTTCCTTTTATGCATCTTTTCCCTTTTTGTGTATAATCATCTTTTACACTTTTATTTTAAGAGTATTAAATCCTATAAATTCTAGCAACTCGTCTCTGTGAATTTTCGATACCCGACTTACCACTACACTTGTATCGTAAGTGCAGTCGTAATTTAGGTTTTTGTATTAAGGCGGTGAACAAAAAACAGCGATTGGAGTTTTGACGCAACGCCACTTTTCACCCTTAATCAAAATGGCACCGTTGTCGGGGATGAGTTTGTTTTAGAATTTATTTGATTTAGTATTTCGTAATATTTTCTTTTTATTTGTATTTTTTGGCTAACCTTTTTGCAGGACTTACATATTTGAGTACTTAGAAACGCTCGAATTTCTCGCGCGTGCATCTACTTTGTTGAATTAGCTACTTCATGCCATTTTTGGGGTAAGCATGTCTTATTCCAATTCTTTCGGTAATCATTATGATAATTCTCAAAATTCTCGCAAACTTTTGACTTTTGGTCAATACTTAGAATCCCAAAAAATTACAAATTCAAAAATGACTTTGGGCGAGTATAACGAAAGACAAAACTTGGGTTATTGGAATTTTGATGATGATGATAATGATTTTGGGCCTTTACCTCCTTATAATAGGAATTTTGAAACGAATTGCAATAGTTTTCAAAATTCCTATAATAATGAGTTTAAGTTTAATTCCGGTGGTAATTTTCAAAGTTCCCATTTTCAAGTATCCGCACCTCGACCAATGACATTCGGTGAGGGCTTGCGTATGCTTAAAATGAGAAAATTGAAAATCATTATCGAGAAGAAAATCGTTATTGGGAACATGAGTTGGATTTATTATTTGAATCCGACGACGATTGTGCTTCTGAGACTTTTGAAGTCGAGGAATGTTTTGAACCAAATGAAGACTTTGTTCCTACTTTGGAACAAACCATTCTCAACTTTGCCCATTGCGTAATAGATATTGAAAGTGAGGATGAAAATGACGTAATATTTATTTGCAATGGAATGATTTATTCTTTGGCCCCCAAAGAAGAACATTTCATTGAAAATGATATCATTTCTTTTGAAACTCAATCTTCATGCGATGATGACTCATCTCCTGAGTTTTAATTTCTTTCCTCCCCATTTTCATTTTCTGTTATCACACCGTCACAAGTACCCGATGAATCGATTTCAAACTTTAATGTTTTAAACCTTTTCGCCGATGAGGAGTACTTTCTCGAGTCACCTTCCACGATCGCATCTTTGCCTTCGGGTGCGCCCCCTCCCATTCCGATTTCAAAATCCTTGGGAGGGTATTCGGATTTTCTCGGTCCCCATATGTGTTTGTCACCCGTTCAATCCAAATCCGCCATCGTCCCTCCAAAACTTTTAATTGGCGATGGTTCCTTTCTTACGCCTTATACATGCCTTCCGTTGTTCAAACGGAATTCATATTTTTCGGAGGGCATGCTTGAGAGTGAGGGTACACCGGTTATCCTCCAAAGTCAAATCGTTTTTGCGGTGGAACCTCATCTATTTAGACTTCTAGTGTATAGTTAGTGTGAAGCCTAAATAGTAGTTTGTATATAGTTAGCTTTTTATTCTTTCTTTATTTTTATCTTTTATTTCCTTTTTAATTTAGTCTAGTGTAATTTGTTAACTTTTTGTTATTTGTTTTTGTTATGCTCGGTACAAACTTGTTTTATAGATTCTTTGGACTTGTTCTTATAGGGATCGCTCCAGTTTTGGGTAATATCGCTATTTTTCTCTCTTTAACTTGGTTCTTAATTTACATTGAGGAAAATGTCAGGTTTTAAGTTAGGGGTGTGGGATATTCTATCCATTTCTTTATTTAGTCCATGTTTTTGCTCACATGTTAGTTACTTAGTATGCTTTTCTTAGAAAATTCAAAATTTTCAAAAAAAATTCTTTCCTTTTTCTCCTTTTTGGGCATTTTGCCTTTGTTTTCGATGATAAATTTCAATAATTACCCTATCCAATAGACAACTCAATGATGCATGTTCTCGATTTTAGAAGTTATTACACTTTAGTCCTCGATTATTGATATTATGAATAACTTCATGAATTAAACTTTAATCCCATGAGCACATGTGCTTTTCTTGCTTTATTGATTTGGTTTAAGATTTTTATAACTCGGTATTCTTTTGTTGCATTGTATATACTTACACTGAGTAAGCTTTGTACCTTTTGTCATTTGTCAGTGTATACACTATTCTTTCCTCTTTGAAAACGTTGAATTCGTCGATAATCTCTCTATTCTTTCATTGATCGTTCATTAATTGAGTTTATATCTTGAAATGTGTTACTTGATCATGATTTTCATATTTTGTTTTGACTCGAGAATTGCGTAAGATTTTGGAAATGATCATAGTCCATCTTTGTTATATCACCCATATTGACCTTGACCTCACCTTATATGTTTACCCTCGTCAACCCCTTTGAGCCTTAATATAGCCCTTCGTTTCATAACCCAAAAATCTCATACCAACTCCACATTGGAGTTTCAAACCATACATACACTTTCCATACCTTTGTTTGGAATGTTACTTGGGATTGTATGTTGTTGTTGTGTTGGAGTTTCAATTTAGGAATATGAGAATTTGAAAAGTAAAGAAAAAAAACAAGTGAAAAAATGAAGAAAAAGAGAAAGCAAAAAGCAAAAGAAAACAAAAGAAAACGTGAGAAAAAGAATAAAAGAAAAGAAAGAGAAAGTTGTAAATGTTGTGTATAGTGTTCAATAAGCTTTGATTTCTCTCTCCATTGTTATATTTAATGCTTGTTGACCACATTTTCCCATTATCCCGAGTTTTCATTCCGAACACTTTGAATCCGTATATACATTCGTTCATTTCGTACCCTAGCTTAGCCTACATTATAACCCTATTAAAGTCATATGTGATCCTAGGGTGAATTTAATTTAAAAGTTGAAATAGTTTTGATAATCTCTGAAAATGCATTTCGCCTCTTTTAATGGGTGGTATCTTTCATTGAGATTACAATTTTTAATTTCATATATAGCGTTCTTCATTTGTGACATGTGCTCGGCCTAGTTTCCATTTCCATTTACTCTTCATGCCCGCATGTTCCGTGTGTTACCTCCCTATTTCGAGTGAATTCGCTTGATGAGTGTAATGCCCGTGAGGATTGAATGTATGCTTGCTTTAATGTTTATCCGGTTTATGTAAGTTTTGCCAAATCACACTTTGCATGTGCTCGCTTTCCTCCCACATTTTAAGGTTTCAATTCTATGAGGTGCATTCTATAATGTTAATGATTTCGGACTTGTGTTTGAATCCGTTCAATGTGCTAATAATGCGTATGAAATCTTATTCGCTATTGTTGGGCTTGTCGCATGTTGGTTTGGGCATATTTTGAGGAAATCATGTGATGTTTGTGGGTAGTCACGAGGCGACACTTGTCCACTAGGGTAACCTAGGGGTTTAACGACTTATTGCATATGCTAAATGCAATCGTGTTCCCTATGAAAGTGGCATTTATATTTTAATGCATATATACGTCTTGTACCGCCCTCTGTGGACTGGTTCTGTTTGTTTCATCACTAGGGACTAGTGATGTTTAAGTTAGGGGTGTGATTCATATCAATTATTGCATATTTCCACCCTATATCTTTATGCATTCTAGCGCTTTTACGGTCCTTAATGCCTATATTTATTCTCATTAACCAAACAACCTTGGATTTGAATATATACATGTTTTGTAGGGGTTAATTGTGCTTTTGTAGGTATTGGAACGCTAAAAGTGAGGATTCGTTGCATTTCGGAGAAGTTTTGTCGTCGAACGCTATTTTAAGGAAATTTTAGTTAATTCACATTTCATATTTGGCTCATGGAATTTCCACGGATGCATAGTATCTCGAGCAAGTTTTGCGTGGCCGCAAACGGTGCACGATTCCGAGTCTGCATGATGAAGTTATGGTTGTTTCCGTTTGCAACCTTTTCCCCCTCTTCATGGACCAACGAGCTGCCAAAAACAGAGTGTCGGTCGACCGCGGTTCAAGGCTCGGTCGATCGCGATTTTGCATTTTATCGTGGGAAGGAGACAGTGTGCCTCAAATTGAAGGCACGATCGACCACGCCCCTACGACCGGTCGACTACGTGTACCAGATATTTGTTGCCTTTTCCTTTTCTTTTCTTTTTCCTTTTATTTTCAATTTTAATTCCCACTTACTATATAAATGAATATTGGTTTCTAAAATCATATATACTCACTTTTAGAAGACAGTTTAGGTTAGGGTTTGGGTTTTTGAAGAGTTCTTCTTCACTTCTTCTTAGATTGACACCCTTTTGTAAGTTAACTATTCATTCATCCTCTCCATTAATATAGTGCGTATTTACTTAATTCATGCTTTCATAATTAGGTTTACATGCTTTCTTTCCTTGCTTTTTAGTGTAGTTTTATTGCGTTTATTTACCGCATTTTTAACATGCTTTCTAGATAATTTAGTATAGGTTGTACCGGATTGAACTCATTCCGGGTTAACATGTTGCTTTGCTTTGGTGATGGAGTTTATGGTCTATTTCGGGTGCGTTGTCCTAGTTATTGCACCTAGGGAATTTGACGGGGCATATCATATATGTTCCGTGCTTACGACCTTGCATGCATAATTTTCAGGGTATTTGTTGACGCCAAAATCGTATTAGGCTTTTATGCGGATTTAGGGGCGTGACAACCCTTGGTTCAATTAACTGTCGAAACTAGACGCATTTGTAATAACTCGTCGACCCATGTAACCACTTTATACTAATTAACTCGGGTGAGGGATATTCGACGCAGCCTATAGTTTTTACTCGCTTTCTTAATCTATTTTTATTTTCCCTCGCCTAGATTAATATTTCCCTTTATGCATCTCTTTCCATTTTTGTGTATATTCATCTTTTACACTTTTATTTTAGGAGTATTAAATCCTATAAATTCTAGCAACTCGCTCTGTGGATTTTAGATACCCTACTTACCGCTACACTTGTATCGCAAGTGCAGTCATAATTTAGGTTTTTGTATTAAGGCGGTGAACAAAAAACAACGATCAGCGTTTTGACGCAATGCCACTTTTCACCCTTAATCAGTGTTACCATAAACCTCTTTAGGAGTGATAATGGAACCGAATTCAAGGAATTCGATGTAAATGCCTTTTATGATGAAATAGGAATTAAGCATGAATTCTCGGTCATTCGAACTCCTCAACAAAATGGTATAGTTGAAAGAAAAAATCGAACCATCCAAGAAATGGCAAGATCTATGCTCTTACGAAGAAATGCGCCTCGTAAGTTTTGGGCCTAAACGGTTAACACCACATGTCACACCGTAAAGTGGGTTTATTTGTGTCCTAATACTAACAAAACACCATACGAATTGTGGACTGGCAAGAAACCCAATTTCGCCTATTTTAGAGATTTTGGTAGTCCTTGTTATATCCTTCGGGATAGAGAACTCCTAGGTAAATTTGACTCAAGGAGTGATGAAGGCATTTTCCTAGGATATTCTTAAAACACTAGAGCTTTTAGAGTTTTCCACTTAAGTAGTTCAAAAGTCATGGAATCAATCAGTGTTGTAATAAAAGACGATGCTCCAGCCACATCTATTGAAAATGAGGAAGATTTGTCATGTGAGTGTGATGTTGTTTCCGGTGTAGAAAATATTGAGTCTCACACGGACTTGGTCGTTCCCACTACTGAGAGAAATGATCCTTCTTCTTGGGTTCGTAAAAGTCACGACCCTTCAAAAATTATAGGAGATCCAAAGGTAGGTGTCAAGACTAGGGCTCAATTAGAAAATAAAGTCACCTATTTGTGTTATACTTCTAAAATTGAACCTAAAAACTTTAAAGAAGCATTAAAAGATGAACATTGGATTAATGCCATGCAATAAGAATTATTTCAATTTAAGAAAAATGATGTTTAGGAATTAGTCCCTAGGCCTTCTAATACTAACGTCATTGGTACCAAATGGATTTTTAAGAATAAAATGGATGAAAATGGTGTCATTGTTCATAACAAAGCTAGGTTGGTTGCTCAAGGATACACCCAAAGAGAAGGTGTTGACTTTGAAGAGTGTTTTTCCCCTGTTGCTAGGTTAGAATCGGGTCGCCTTTTACTAGCCATGGCTTGTCACCTTAAATTTAAATTATATCAAATGGATGTCAAAAGTGAATTTTTAAATGGTATTCTTTAAGAAAAAGTCTATGTTGAACAACCTAAAGGGTTTGAGGACCCGAAGCATCCTAATCATGTCTTCTTTCTAAAGAAAGCTCTACATGTCTTGAAATAAGCACCTTGTGCTTGGTATGAAAAGCTCACTTCTTATCTCCTTTCTTGTGGAGTTTTTAAAGGGGGAGTAGATATGACACTATTTGTCCGTCATGATGAGAAAGTTATTTTCGTTTCACAAGTGTATGTCGACGACATAGTGTTTGGTTCTACGTGTGATAAGCATACTCAAATTTTTTCAAAAGAAATGCAAGATGAATTTGAGATGTGTATGGTCGGTGAACTTACCTTCGTCCTAGGTCTACAAGTTCGTCAACTCAAAAGTGGGATATTTTTGTCCCAAACTAAGTATGCTAAAGACCTTGTGAAGAAATTTAAACTAGAATCCGCTAAGCATGCACGTACTCCTATGAGTTCTTTGATTAAACTTAGTAAGGACACCGAAGGAAAGGATGTAGAGCACACTCTCTTTAGGAGTATGATAGGTAATCTACTTTACATAATCGCTAGTCATCCGAATATTTCCTTTAGTGTAGGAGTTTGTGCCCGCTATCAAGCCGCCCCAAAAGAGTCTCATTTACTTGCCATTAAACGTATTATCAAATATGTTAGTGGGACCCTGTCTTTTGGGATTTGGTATTCCATCGACACAAATGATTGTCTATCGTCATATTCGAACGCCGGCTGGGCAGGAGATGTTGATGGATGTAAAAGTACATCTGGCGGTTGTTTCTACTTGGGAAGTGTACTTGTCTCATGGATGAGAATGAAAAAAAAATCTATTTCTTTGTCCACGGCGGAGGCCGAATACATAGCCGCCGGGAGTTGTTGCACTCAACTCATTCGGATGAAACAAATGTTGGAAGATTACGGTATTTCTCAATGCACTGTGACTATCTATTGCTACAATACTAGTGCAATTCACATTTCCCGTAATCCCGTTCAACATTCTAGAACCAAGCACATTAAGATCCATGAACATTTTATTCGTGACTTGGTTAAAGAGAAAATCGTTTCCTTAAGCTTCGTTGGCACCGATCAACAATTGGCCAATATCTTTACAAAACCTCTAGATGCCCTTAGGTTTGAAAACCTTAGGAAATCGATTGGGGTTTGCTCCATTTATTGAGATCTAAGTCGCCTATCTATTTTAGGTTGTGCTTATTGTCTATATTTTTACCTATGAACTAGATTATTTTTGTAAATATTTTATTCAAAATTTCAAAAATATTTTTCTTTCTTCTTTTCAAGGAAAACGGGAAACGTTAGAAAAGCTTTCACAAATTTTTGTCCATATGGTCTTGTGTTCAGATCTCTATTCTATTTCATGTCCACGTGGCATTCGATGAGTAGTTAAGTCAAACTTCGTTTCTCTTGTGCACAATAATGCTCTTTTATGATATGTATTTCTGTGATTGCCTTATATATTTGCCTTCTTACACACACTTTTCACGAAATATTGTGGATATCTTTTTCACATTGCAGTCGTATGGTGAGATTTGGTGTTGTCTTTTCAATCTTAGTCACCTCTTTTATAAGCAATCGAAATTGTGAATGATCATCCATTGCCCGGATTTAACAAAATGTTATAATATTCATCCGGTTGTTTGTTGTTTCTAGAAATGGACTCGGGCTGCGAAAAATAAAAAGTTTTTATGTGAATAGCCTCCATTTGCATTATAGTATAAGTGCCTAAAATTGAAGCATTAAAAAATGATATATATAATGCCAAGGCCAAAATTATTTAGCTTGATTGATTCTTCAAAAGAAAAGTCTCAACCTAAAGTTGCTAATGGGAGATATAAGTTTAAGATCAATTGGCATGCACATTTTTTTCGATACATTGCTTTCTAAATGTGACAACATTGGCGAGAGAATCAACAATCTTGTATGCGTGTTGCTTTAGTGATTGAGTGTCCTATGATATTTCCTAATTGACACAAGGCAGACGTGAGTGCATATTGCATCTATATACTGTTTGGCATTCCGCACTTGTGTGTTGTCTTAGGTAAAAGCTCTCAATCTTATTGTTCACACCCCTACATCTCCGCTCCCACGGTTTGGATATGTCATCACAACCTAGGACAATTAAAACTTTCATTTTGGAAGCTTTCTGGCCTTCCCAATTCCCTCTTATATGTTATTTTCATGCTTATTTTATTTTTCTTATTTTTTAACCTGTTTGAATTTCGTCAGAAAAACTCGTTCAAACGAGTTTTTGAATGACATTTCCAAATTCTAGTCTGGAATATCGTTCAAATTGTCGTTCGAACGAAAATTTTGTACGAACAAACTTCTAACGAAGTTTCAAACGAGGTTCATTTAATCCTTCTGGCATATCGTTCGAAAAAAGTCATTCGAATGACATTTCTCATTCGAACGAGCTGAGTTTTTTTGGGGGTGATTTCCCTTTCTCATTTCTGCCGCTTCATTTTTTTTTTGGGTCTCTCTCTCCTCGTTCCCCATAATTTCCCCTTATTCCCCAAATCTCTCCATCTCTCTTCTCCCATTTCCTCAGTTATCCTCTTCATTCTACTCCTAATTACCCATTTCCCCACTACTCCCATTTACCATTTTACCTATGATACTCCCCTCAACTTGATTAAACATATTTCTTCCCCCCTCAATCCTCATTCCTCTTCCATTTATCATTTTCACTTAGGGTTCCGAGTTTGGTTCTTCTTCTTCTCTCTTCTAGGTAACTTTTTTCTCTCTCTTATCTTCTTTATATATATATATATATATATATGTGTGTGTGTGTGTGTGTGTGTGTGTGTGTGTGTGTGTGTATGTGTATGTGTGTGTGTATATATATCTTTTTCTTTGGGGCTTTATAATTTATCATAATTTTTGTTGCCCCCAATTAAGTAAAGCTCCCTGAACATTATCATTTTTTAAAAATAAAAAATAAATAAAATTTTGTTTGATAATTTCATGGAACTTCCCTTAATTATTTCATTTTTTTCTCCTATTTTTTGTTTGTTTATCTCTAATGGAGGATGGGAATTGTTGTTGTTTGGTTTGTTGGTGTTGTTTGGCGGTTTGGATGGATTTTGGTTGGGTAGGTCCAAGTTTAGCCCTTTAGAATGGCCCCTCGTAGTCGTCGCACCCGTCGCATAAGTGACTCTCCTAAGGAACGCTCTTCTTCCTCATCTTCATCCTCATCCGATGAGGACTCCAATGTTAAATCGTCTATTCCCGACCTTAAATTGCATTAGAGGACTCTCACCAGTCATACCCAATACCATACACAGGGTGTTTCCACTAGTTCCATTGTCCTCGAAAAACTTGCCCATCTCACATCTCTAGTAGGCACCACATTCCACTCTTAGATACTGACTTAGGATGGGACCCCTTGTTCAACCTAACTAACATAATTTTTCCCGACCTTATTCGAGAATTTTATTTTTGGATGTCTGCTCGTGAGGATCATATTTTCTCTCGAGTGCGAGGTAGGGAAGTCATTATCAGTCCTAACTCCATAGCCCGCCTCATCACTTTACCCCTAGTCAATAATCCATCCTACCCTTGGGCTCCCGATTCTTGTCCTGACTTTAATCTAATTATGAGCACTGCGTGTAGGATTCTCTAACCCGGTACTGTTACCATTTTCCATAAAAATTTACATCCGGATTTTATGGTCTTTAGTTAGATTGTGTGTGCTTGTCTCATGCCATGTGCAAACTCAACTCAAATAACTAAGATGCAGGTGGACCTCATGTTTTCCATTAGCATTAGGGCTGCCATCGATCTACCTGCCTTCATTTATCTTGTCATTAAGTCTGTTACAATCAACCCCTCCGGTCCCGCTAGATAAGCACTCCCCTTTGCCGTTATTATTACCCGCCATTGCCTTGCTATCGGTTGCCCTTGTCTTCCCACCGATGTCCCTGTGACCTGCTACCAAACCATTGATATGTCCTCTATTGGTAGGTCTCGTGGTCACTTACCCCCTGATACTCCTCAAGTCACTCCCTCTCAATTCGCATCTTCTCAATCCACCACTTCCTCCACTCCTGCTCCTACTAGACCACCACCCTCTCGTGTTACCCCTAGACCGTCATCTTCTCATGCTCCCGCACCTATTGAATCGGAGGATCTTAGGTTTGTACGATCATAGGTGGAGAAAATTCAAGAGGACAGGCGTCAAGATCAGGCTATTCTGCAGGAGCTTCTGATTACTATACAGAAAGATAGGGAGGCTCAGGCTCGCCGCGAGGAGGCACAAGCACGTCGGGATGAAGCTCAATCACGTCGTGATTCTATGCTTCTTGAGAACCTTAGGCGATTCGTCGCATGGAGATGCGTCGTGGTGCTGGCTCATCCGGTACCGGGTCCCTTCCAGATGATTCACCACATTACGCCCCAGCTCCTTGATTTTATTTATGTTTAAGTTTATTTCATTTGTACTTGTGGGGGCGAGCGGAACATATTTATTTATATTTTCTCACTTATAGCTTTTTATTTGGTTTGGTTATATTCAATTTATTGATGTATGGATATTTTTATGGTTAATGATATTTCTCTCCTATTTATTCAATTGTTGCATATATGAATCTTGGATTGGGTTACATATTTATTTATTACTTTTATTCCTCATATCCTTTTCTCTAAACATGCAGGCTATGTCTATCCATCGTCTCTTCGAGACAAAAAGGAGGAGAAACATTGATACGGGGAGTTCTTATTTAGGGGGAGTTAATTTTAATTCATGATTCATGATTAATTAACTTGCTTTCTATTATCATGATTAGTTCACACTGATTTTATATTCTCTATTTCCCCATGCGTTTTATGTATTTGTTGCTTCATGTGTGTAGGATATATCGCCTACTTTTCTGCAGCACACCGTCAGTCGATTTATTTAGTCTGTCTTTTTATTTGGTTTTTGGGTCGGCTTGACGATTGGCTTAGCAAACTCAGTTTTTTTGTTTATTTTTTATTATTTCGGTTGTCCCGGAATAGCCAAAGGAGGAGATTTATAAGGACAAATTTCCAATCGACTCATTTGTATTTTTGGCTACATTTCATTGGACAAAACTCTTTTGGGTCATTACTAATCCACCTGTATACAACCTTAGAGAATCGGGCATTCAAAGTTCATGCTACATCGATATGCATTTCAATACCATTCTCCTAAACAGGTATATAACCAAAACCATTTTTATGTGTTGGAGTAATTTTAACTTTCATAAAAATTAATTTTCATAAAAACATTTTTTTGAAATTAATTTTAATTTTTTTAAAAGAAACAGAATTCTCGTTTGAAGTTTTTCTAGGTCGTTCGAACAACCTGGATCTAACGACCCAGCCCATCCTGAACTGGTATCTTGTTAGAAGTTCATTAGAAATGTCGTTCGAACAAGATTTCTAACGACTTATCTAACTATTGTACTGGACTATCGTTAGATATTTCACTCGAACGAAAGGTCGTTCGAACGAGATTCGTCGGGTTTGAATTTTTTAACTTCTTTTTTGCAGTTATTTTAAATAACTTCCCTTGTCCACTACTTTTCCTGTTTTAATAACATGGACGAAAATCAGTTTTTGACAAGGAAGTTTTTACACATTCTTGAAAACAAAAATTTAATATCTTCCTCTTTGATAAAAATCCTTCTCCAACACAATTTAACTTTTGAATCAAAACCCCATGCCATCAACCTGAAATTCAATAAGTACACTTGCGGTGGATTTTTGCGATCAAGCTTATTGGACACGGTATTTTGGGCTTCGGTGGATACCGCAACACGAGCAGTGTCGAGCAACGCGTTAGAGCTTCGCGTACTACAACTTCAGAGGTAGAGGACGGCATCCGCATGTCTTATTGAGTCAAAGTCTGTAATTCTTTTGAGTCCTTTGTAAAACCTATTTGTAGTGGATTTGTCTAGGCCCGCCCGTCCGAGATTTTTCCCATTTGGGTTTTCCTCGTACATCGGCGCGTTGTGGTTGTGATTTTTGAACTTTACTTTATCAAATCACCTAGATGTATGTGTATGATAAAAAGGATAAAATTGGCTAATTTTATATCTCTTAATCAAGTTAACAATCCCATCATTTTAATTGTTAATTGTTCATACGTGTCTTAAAATTTGCAAAGGAAATTAAAATTAGTATGTTTCTCTACTTGGCAAACTTTTGTATAGTGTAGTGTGTGTATCCTACAAAATAACCTCAGTTCATATAACCTTACAACTTCATCAATGGCACAATCATAAAGTGAATTTAGGCTGTGATTATCACACGAGGTAATTATAATGAAAATGGTTGTTGTTAAGTGTCACATTACAATAATTCTTTACAACTACCCTAATTAATTTATCTATATTCTCAGCCCTTAAAGACGGGTGACGCGACATCAAGGCTAGCTCGTCTAGCCACTAGACCCTTGTTCATGGCACAAGAGTACAAAAAGTATCAATTGAACGATTACGTATTCGGTGCAAGGGTGTACGAGGAAAATACATATGTATAGAACTCGAGCACTTCATATAAGGCTCTTACTTTCTTTCGAACGAGCGCGAAAGACAAAAACCTCATTGAAGCTCAAAGGACTTACTATGATGTAATTTAAAATATATTTGAATTGGACTATGTAAGCTTCAAAGAGGTTGTATTTTACTGTGATTGGATAAGAGTTGAGGATAAAAATGCTTGTAAAGTTTATCCTGACACCAATTTGATCATAGTTTACTTGTCCAAGTTGAAGAGCAACGAACACATGAGCAATGAGTCATTTGTTTTTGCTTTTAAAAAGGTCAACCAAGTGTTTTACTCGGAGTATTTCAACAACGAGCCATGGTCAATCGTCCTACATGTGGCAAAGTGTCTAAACAGTAGTGCGAATGACTTGGATACTCTTACCGAGTATCAATCCATCTTTTTATGATAACTCGAATTTGAAACAATTTTTAGATTTGTAATAAGTATTCCAATTATTTGTAATGACGAGTGGTTGTATTATTCTAATGCTTTATTATTATCAGAAAATAATTTTACGCTTTTTATTCATTTGTACTTGATTATTTTAATGATTGTAATAACCAGTGGGTGTGTTCTTCTAGTGCTTTGTTATTATCGAATTTGAATCAAAATTGGTTTTATGGTTAGTGAATATGTTGATTAGGATTTTAATCAATTTAAGAATTGATTTAAAGTCCATGACCCGAGAGTGTGTGTTCGGGGGGCAGTGGGCATGGGGGGAGGGGTTGCAATGTGCGAGTGTGTAAATTGAATTTGGTATTGGGTATTAGTACTAGTATAAATTGGTATTGGTATTGGTATAAATTGAAATTGATATGAATTGGTATTGATATTGGTATAAATTGAAATTGATATCGTATATATTATTATTATTATTATCGAATTTGAGCATTAATTCAAACTCCATATACATGTTTAACTAATAATTACAATTTTTGCAGAAAATGTCTTCATCCCAGCACGGTAGCGAAGGAGACGACGGCTCCTTGGCTAGTAGGCCCCAAAATGGGGCAACTTAGGGTCCGTCGTTGAGAATAAGACGACATTATTGACTAGATTACTAAAGTTGATGAAGGTGATCGTGGGCTCGGGGTACACTGATCGGAGGGTCATGCCTAATGACCTCAAGATTAGTATCTGAGGGGCATTACAGGTAGTGTATTTATATTTATATTTATAAGAAATTAACACTTACTTTCTTTTTGGTTTGTATTTGTTTGATAGGAATAATTCTACGTTCCCCCACATGTCCGCGACTCCACGTTGGAACAATTGAGGGATCAATATAAGATGTGGTAGAAGAATATGCGTGCACGGTATTTTGGGAACACCCAGGAGTCCACTCTTAGAGTACGTGACACGACCCCCCGAAGGATCCGATCTCATTGGCACTATGGCAAAAGTTTGTCGACAATGAGATTGATGAGAGGGAATTGGCATCTCGCTAATCGGGGAGGGAGAACCGGGTAAAAAAGTTGGGCGTGCACTACTTCAACGGATATCTTATGCCAAGGTGGAGCACAAGATGGTATTTTATTTTTTTTCAAGATACGGGGAGTGGCCCTTGGGGTAGGCCATATAGGCTCGATACCTATGTGGCAATTCGAAAGAAGACGGATAAAGGACAAGGTGGTGGCTCCTAGCGTTGCAGCCATGATTGTAAATTATAAATGTTTAATTTTTTTAACTACGTTAAATAAATTTATTTACTTAATTAACTAATCGAGGGGATTGAGGGACCCGTCCTTCCTCCCGTTTATGCTGGTTCACGGACGTTCCCTCCAACAAATTGAGGTAAGAGTTCTCGTCACGCATATGGTGACCGAAAAGGAGAACCCACCTCTGTGGTTGCGCGAACAATGCGATGTTCAGCGAATTGATAGGATTCTCAATGGATATATTGTGTGGCCTTGCTTCCTCCTTAAACATGCTCAAGACCTTGTTCCACGACATTATTTATATCTTTTTCATTTGGATATTGGATATTTGTATTTCTATTTTATTTGTTGGTTTGGATATGAATATTTGTATTTCTATTTTATTTGGATATAGATTATATATGCCATGGTTTGGTACATATTGATTTGGTACATTATTTCTATTTTGTTTGGATATATGTTGTTTGGACATGTCTAATTTTTCTATAACAGGTACAAATATACTGCAGGGCAGTGGCGGTGGCCATACTGCCCAGCAATTTTTTTTCTGTCCAGAATTGTCACGATCTTTGATCGTGACAATTCTTTTAGGTTTTGTCACGGGCCTGTCATTTTCTTTGGCCGTGACAAAACTTATCCAGGTCAAAGAACGTGAGGGACCGTAACAAGTCTAATGAACTTGTCACGATCTTTGACCGTGACAAGTCCGAACAAAGACAATTTTTACCCCCAGACTTATCACGATCAAAGACCTTAATAAGTTTGACTTGTCACGATTTTAGACCTTGACAAGTCGATCGTTTTGGTATAGTGTGGGAAGAGTATTTTCAAGGATTATTGAATGAAGAATATCCGAAAAAGATGTCAAGAACATTGAATCGAATATAGGAATGGTATACCCGATTACCGAAAAAAAAGTAGATATATTAATAAGAAAGAATAAAGCGGTTGGGCCAGATAAAATACCCATAGAGGTAT
This sequence comes from Sambucus nigra, assembly GCA_949130495.1. Classification (NCBI taxonomy): domain Eukaryota; kingdom Viridiplantae; phylum Streptophyta; class Magnoliopsida; order Dipsacales; family Adoxaceae; genus Sambucus; species Sambucus nigra. Next base: position 406,253,239 of record OX422208.1, on the reverse strand, counting down.
GGAGGACCCTTGGAAATACAGGGATAAAATGGTTAACAGGTTTATTTAATAAAATTTTAAGAGAAGGAAACATGACAGATGAGTGGAGGAAAAGCACCATAATACCTTTGTATAAACATAAAGGGGATATACAAAACTACGGTAATTATAGAGAAATAAAACTGATAAATCTCACTATGAAATTTTGGGAAAAGGTTATAGAATAAAGATTAAGAAATGAGTCAACAATTTCGGACAATTAATTTTAAATTTATAGAAGGGCGATCTACCACGGACGCTATTTACTTATTAAGATAGTTAATGGAGAAATGTAGATGTAAGAATAAAATTTATATATGGTCTTTATAGACTTAGAAAAGGCTTATGATAGAGTACCTATGGATATAACTTGGTGGTCTTTAAGGAGGAAAAGAATCCCTATGAGATATATTAAAGTTATTGAAGATATGTATGATAACACAAAGACTAGAGTAAGAACTATATGTGAAGAAACTAATGATTTTTTCGATTAAAGTGGGTATATATTAAGGATCAATCTTAATTCCTTACTTATTTTTCGTAGTTTTAGATGAGATTACTAAGGACGTGCAAGAAGATGTCTCGTGGTGTATATTATTTTCGGATAATATAGTCTTAGTAGACACTTTAAAGGACGGCTCAGCGATGAGAGTAGATACTTGGAGAAAAGCCTTAGAATCTAAGGGACTAAGAATCAGTAGAAATAAAACAGAATTTATAGATTGTTAATTTAATAATGAGGCAGCGGATAGCATAATGTTAAAGATTGAAGAAAAAATGATAAACCAAACTAATAAATTTCGTTATTTAAATGATGTGTTACAAATTAATGGGGATATTAATGAGGATATTACAAGTAGAATATCAACTGATTGGATGAAATGGAGACAAGAAAGTGGGGTGTTAGGCAATAAGAGGACAATTAATAAATTAAAAGGAAAGTTTTATAAAACAATTGTTAGGCCAGCGACCCTATATGGAGCGGAGTGTTTGGCTTTAAAGATAAAAATGAACAAAATCTCTATGTTAGTGAGATGAGGATGCTCCGATGGATGAAATGAATTACTACAAATAACAAAATTAAAAACCAGTACGTGAGAGTAAAGTTATGAGTTTCTCTAATTAGCGATAAATTAAGAGAAAGTAGACTTTGATGGTACAGATATGTGTTGTGTAGACCAGTAGATGCGCCTATAACAAGAGGAAGATTATTGGAAATAGAAGTTAAAATATAAAGGGAAGCCCTAAGCTATCGTGGAAAGAAATTATTATAAGAGATCTTAAGGAATTAAACTTGAATGACAATACTGCATATAATAGATTAGAATGGAAAAAGAGAATCCATGTGGCCTACCTGATATGATGGGATTAATGTAAGGATGATGATGATGATGATGATGATGATGATGATGATGACTCTTTGTGAATAAATACAGGGATTGTTTTGAATTAGATGTTATAATTATTTTAAATAATAATTCTTTATAATATGCTCCATAATTACATTAATACTAAGAGTTACTTTGGTTAATGAAAGGATACTGCAAATACCAAGAATCAAAAGGACTCTTGGGTATCTATCTTGATGGATGGATGGATGGATGGATGGATGGGAATAAATGACTGTTGAAAATTTAGGTTCTATCCCTATCTATAAATAAGTGACTGATTTTTCATCATTCAAACACACTAAGAAACAACATAATGAAAATATAGGATAAGGGAGAGAAATCTAAATTCTCACTGAGAGTTAAGTTTGAATATTTTTTTACTATAAAAGAAGATATAACCATTGAAATCTGCTAAAATTGAAATATGTTCTTATTGTATACAAGAGGAAGTCGTGGTCCAAAATTTAGCAGGATCGAATATCGTTAAGGTCGGCTGCTTAGCTAATCTTTCCAATTATGACATGATGGATGTATGTGATTATAATATCATTTTATGTTCCGCATAATGATTATATATGATAATAATGTTGATCTAAGATCCTAGGGTTAAATATATAGTACATAAAGTTTTGTATTACTAAAGAAAAAATAATATATATAATTGAATACTCATGTGTTAAATTTATAGATCCATATTGTTGATGTAAAAAACTAGATGCAATCTAATTTATTAATCACAGATAAAAATGAATAATTAAATAAGACAAATGGATTTTTAAAGTGGTTCGGCTATCAAAATAGCCTACGTCCACTGTTGTTGTATTGCTGATTGTTTGCCTTGAATCTCGATAATGGGTTTACCCAGAGATCCCAAAAGTCCCCTTTTATGATTGGGTTACAATGTATTTATAGCCTTGAGGCTATACATTCGAAAAGGTAATGCATTGTTATCTAGTAGACATATACATTTGTACAATAATAATGCGCATTTAATGCGTAGTCGCCTTTTGGTTTTCTTGATTGGATGCTCTGCACGCTAAGTAGCTCGGACCGCCTAAGTTGCTTGGTACGCTTAAGTAGATCGGAATGCCTGAGTAGCCCGGTGAAAGTATGTATTTGCCACGTAGGATGACACATTTCTTTATCCAACTGGTCCATGTCAGTTGACTAATTTTTGTATCAACAGAAGCCCCCAATGTTTCATAGTTGAAGTTAAATAAGAAAGTGTGGAATATTTTTCCTGGATTACAGATCTCCAACACTTGGGACATTTTTATTGTATTTCTTTCGTTTGAGCGCGTAATGGCAAACTTGTAAATATTTTGAATTTTAGCAGCCCCTTTGACATTTGCGCCTTTCTCACGATTTAATTATCCGCTTCGACATTTGCACCTTTCTCATGATTTAATTTTTGGAAACGCAAACGTCTTTCCTGATAATCATTCCTTTTCTCTTTTCCCGATGCCAAGTATTTAAGGGCGACAAAAATCCTATCGTTTTTTACTTTTGACATCCACATTTTCTGAACTCTTCACTTTCTCTTACTGTCATTCTTCCGTCGTCCTTCATTAGCAGATTTCTCCATTCTCTATAAGAATTTCTTCCTTCATCTTTTTTTGATTTAGTCATCATGGTTTACCTTGTTGAATCTTTAGATAAATTCCAGACTGGTTTTTCAATTCCTTCTTGGGTTATTTTGGAGGAGCTTTCTTGTCCTTCTGATTTGTTTTATCTGGTGGAGGGACATTGGTTTCCCTCCCTTTTTGTAGTGGAGTATGGCTTTTATTTCCTGCCAAATCCCTTGTGTTTGGAGTTTTGCCAATATTTCGATATTGTACCTGCAAGGGTAGCTCCAAATACATGGACGTGGCTAATGGCGTATATAGGTTGAATCAAATTCATGGAACTCACTTAGGAAGTCCAGAAATCATGTTTTGTTATAGATGGGTTATCAGTGACACTACTTTTTATTTGAAAACTAGGTTTTTGAATAGAGCTTTAGTTGTCAATCTTCCCGATGCCAATAGGGACTACTTTGATCATGGGGTTGTGATGAAAAATTGGCAACACCCCCCATTAAATGAAAATGATGTGTACCAAGGTCCCAGCTGTCCGCTTTATGGCAATGGGATAGGGTATTTTTATTTTTTGGATTTATCTTTATTTATGTTTGACAAAATGCGTCACTGACATTAATGTTATTTGTTACAGTTGACAGTAAATGGAAGCCCCCAAAAGAGATTGGCATTAACATAAAAGATTTAAAACTTATCTGGAGCTTGCATCAATCAGTTGTTGGCGAGCATATTAGAGCTGTTTCTTATTTATTGAGGTACAAAAACACCACCTCGTCTTTCATCGCGCGTCTTATTGCATATCCTACAATAATTGACCTTGATCAGTCGCCAACGTCTCGAACAAGTGTGGGAGAATCCTCATCTGATTTGGATATTTCCATTGTTGATTTGATGATGAAGAAAAGGAGGATGCCTGAGTTCTTTGTTAAATATGCCCCTGGTGTTGATGGGGCAAAGAAAAGTAAAGTGGACATTCCAACTGAGGGGACGAAGAAAATGGACATTGCTCCATCTAAGGTAACCTCTATAACTGTGAATGAGATGAGTAAGAAGCCCCCAGTTGTTCCAAAAGAGGAAGCACCTTTGATTTAAGGTGTTTTTATTATACAAGAAGAAGAAGCACCTTTGATTGAAAATGCTCCTCTAAAGAGACTAAGAAGAGGTATTGCTGAAAGACCTGTAAAAACTATTGCTCAACCTTCTGATATTGAAGGTCCTTTGAGAGCTAAGGCTCCATCTCTCTTCGCTCCAAGTTCGGCCAAGGACTTGATCAAATCTTGGGTCCTTCCAGAACATTGAGCTGCTAAGGATTCACTTTCTCAGGAGAAGCTCACTGATTTAGCCGCCTAACATATTGCGTCAGTAAGTATCTTCATCCTTATTATTTCCTCATCCCAAACAGATTTCATTCATATTCTGAGTTGAATTCTTTCTTTTTTCATTTTATGGCTTGCTTTAATGGAATCTTGAAGAAAGATTAGGCTACCAGGGCTTCCACTTCCTCGGGTGGGGTGGAAGAGGCTTTTACTGGTTTATCCTGCTCTTTGAATGAATCCCGTCAAAAGTACGAGGAAGAAAAAACTGCTTGGGAGAATGAACTTCAATCTGTCAAGACCACTCGAGATCAAGATATAAGTGATTCTAAAGAGTTGGGGAATAAATTAACGGTCGTTACTGGTAAGCTTGAAAAGGTTAAACGGCGTAAGAAAGAGTTTGAGAATAAGCTGACATCTTTCGAGGTGGTTGAGGTCAAGCTTAAAGAGGCTGAACGGCGTAAGAAAGAGCTGGAAGAAAAAGTGACGCTTACCGAGGAACATGCTTCATTAGAGAGAGTGAAGAGGAAAACTAATGTAAAGAATTCTTTTAGCTATGGCTGGGATAAAGGGTGGAACAAGGTTTTAACTGCCATTACTTGTCAGATGGAATATGCCAGCTTGAAGTATTTTAGAGATGGATGGGTTGAAGCTTTGAAAGAATTAAAGGTTAAAGATGATTATAAACTCTTTCAGAAACATACTCATGGCCCTCCTCCTGTTATTAGCGAAGAAGATGAATATGAAGCCCCATCTGATGAGTCTTCTGTGATGATAGCAGAGCAAGTGTCCGTTACTGTCGTTTCTCAACCTCCCGAGCAAGTTTATCAAGCAAGCACTTCTTCTAAGCAACCTATACTGCCTCCCGAGCAACCTGTACTGCCTTTCGAGCAACCTACTATTCCTTCCGAGCAACATGCTCTTCCCTCCAAACCAACTGAAGATATTGTAGTAAATAAGGAGAATGTGTAAAGTTATCCGTCTTCTCATATTATTTTCTTTTTCCTCGGTTGTAACTTGGAATGTATCTTTCCTTTTGTATGATGAATAAGAATTAACCTTTGTTATTTATCTCGCGTCTTTTTATTACATGTCTTGTATCATTGTTGATGCATTTTATTTTTTCCTTGCTAGTTTATGGCCAGGATAGAACTTTTATCAGCTAATGATATAGAGTTGATGAAGAAATGCAACGATTATTTTAAAGTTGGTCATGCAGCTTTTACTGAGGCCCAAATAATAGACATTCTCGGATCTAATGCCTCTGAACGGCAATTGATGCTTACCAATACTTGAAGTGTCTACTTGATCGTGTTATTGCCAACAATGTGGCTTATTACGAAATGATTGAAGACCTTCAAGGCATGATTGATGAACTTCAACTTCAACACAAAGAGACTGCTAAACTTTTGCATCAAGGTTATGAGAAAAAGAATCAATAATTGAGTGCTGACAGGGGTTATGATAAGTACATTTCAGCTCATGAGAAAAAGGAAAGTGTGTTGAAGCTAGAGATTGAAGAGCATAGAAACATTGCCCAGTTGCTAGAGGAAGAGAATATCACATTGCAAGAGGAAGTGAAACAGCTTAAATCTATTGCTTCCTCTTCTTCGGGATCCTTAATCCCAATCATTGATGACGGTTTTTCCTTTTTAAAAACTAAAAATTTTGCCCTAAGGGAAGAATCAGAGAGTTTGAAACGAGATGGACTTTCCAAACCTGCTCGCGGTAGAATAAGGGCTTCTTCCCGTGGGCGAGCAAGGGCTGGTCGGGTTAATATTGAGAAGACGAGGACTCAATTGGCCTTAGAAAATCAAGTTGTATAATTAACGGTGAAGACTCAGTCTTTGACATAAATGTCTAAGAAACTTCAGAGTTTTACCGACCAACTCTCCAACTAGAGTTATGCGCTGGAAAGTAAAGAAATTCTGGTGAAGAAATTCCACGAGCAACTTGAAAGATTGACTTATCAATTTCACAAACAGCCTAGAGAGGTTTGGATGGCAGGATACAATGAAGCTCTGTATCATCTTGATGCTCGGTTGCAACAGTCGAATAATGAGAGTTACAAGCAGGGATGGTTGAATGATATGTGTATTATGAAATTGGAGCAAGGACACTTCTTATGGGATTATTATGAGCCTGGAGTACTTAATTTACCCGTGCCTCCTTTCTAGCTTGATCTTAGTTGGATTCCTGCTCGTACTATTCCTCGATGCCTGATATCCAAGTATCTTGGTGATTATAGTCTTCATTCTGATTTTGAGATTTCTCGTCCTGAGCATCTACTTGATCGACCATCCATAGTTAAAGTCAGAATGCTGCAAGATATGAATTTTATAAACTCTCCTTATGCATTAGATGATCCTCCAGCTGGGATGGAACCTGTATCAAAAGCAGAAGGAAAGAAACCCATAGAATAGGACATTTGTATATAATGAGTCAAATTTCATTTCGTATGTAATCTGCTTGGTGTTGATAAAGAAAGGTTTATTCTCTGTGCAATTTCATTTTCTTAAAAATGCTTTGTAAGATGTCTTTGCTATCTGTTGGTGAATATATATATATATATATATATATATATATATATATATATATATATATATATATATATATATATATATATATATATATATATATATGTATGTATATATATGTATGTATATATATGTATGTATGTATCTATAGAAGGACAAAATGTCCTGTTTTGTTTTAGACAATGGAACTTGTTCCATTTGTTGTCTGATTATAGTGACTTGTCACTCTTTGTGCCGAAGCAATGGAATGATTTTCATCCCATGTTCTTGCTTAGTTGTAGTAATCGTGCCAGGATTACCTTATTGCCTAGATAGTGGACGCCCCGGGAGGTCATCCATCTTTTTGTCTAGTTTGGGGTGTCCTTTGAGATCACCCATGATCAAACAGGCTTTTGCCTTGTATGATTTTTATTTACCGACCAACCGGGGTTGATGGTTATTGAATTGCCGACCAATCGGAGTTGGTGGTTGCTGAATTTTCGACCAATCGGAGTTGGTGGTTGTTAAATTGCCGACCAACTAGAGTTGGTGGTTGCTAAATTATCGACCAACCGGAGTTAGTGGTTGCTAAATTACCGACCAATCAGAGTTGGTGGTTGCTGAATTATCGACCAACCGGAGTTGGTGGTTGCTGAAGTGTGTAGCACGAATACTCCAAAAAAAATTCAACAAAAGAGAAAAATGGGCAAAACATCACTTTTATTCATATGGAAAGAAATGGGTTACACTTGAATTTTTATTACTGATAATACTTGCGCATATGCTCTGCATTCCATGCATTCTTGAATTTTTCTCCCTCCAAAGTTTCAATTATGTATGTCCCGGGACGAACAACTTTAGTTACTCTGTAAGGTCCATGCCAGTTGACCCCTAGTTTATTGTGCTTCTGGATCACCTTCTTCAGCACATAGTTCCCCTCTTTCAAGCCACACTTCTTCACTCTTTTGTTATAGAACAAGGTTAGTCATTGTTGGTAGGCTGTATTCCTGATTACTGCTTCTTCCCTAACTTCTTTGAGAATATCCAGGTCTAAATGTCTCATCAAGTCGCTTATAGGGGAATTGAAATTAAGCACCCTATATGTGGACAGACCCAATTCAGCAAGTATGATAGCTTCACTTCAGAAGGCTAACATGTACGGAGATTCCCCAGTTGTTGTTCGTGGTGTAGTGCAATAAGCCCATAATGCAGAATATAGCTCGTTAATCCAATTTCCCTTTGCATTAGCTAGGAATTTTTTCAAACCATTCAGTAGGGTTTTGTTCGTCACCTCAGTTTGCACATTGCTCTGGGGATGGCCTGGTGTAGAATGGATCTTCTGTAGAATGGATTGGTGACAATATGCAGTAAACTCCTCGTTGTCAAATTGGGTTCCATGGTCAGTAATGAATGCATGTGGGAGACCATATATGTAAATAATGTTCTTCCAAATAAATCGATAGACCCTATCATATGACATGTCAATGAGAGGTTCAGTTTCCACCCATTTGGTAAAATAGTCCACAACAACTACTAGATATTTGAATCTTCCTCTGGTCGTTGGAAGTGGCCCGACCAAGTCTATAACCCACATGGAAAATGGCCAAGGGTATGTAATGGGCGTTAACATTGCTTGGGGAATTATTTAGATGGAAGAGAAACGTTGGCATTTATCCCAGTTCTTAGCGTAAGTTGTGCAATCAGCTCTCATCGTTGGCCAATAATATCCTCGTGTCATTATCCTCTGCAAAAGCGTTCGACCTGCTATATGAGCTCCACATGAGCCTTCGTGAACCTCTCCAATCAAATCTTTAACTTCGGAGGGATGCACACATCTCTGTAGTCCTGCTATCACGCCTCTTCTATACAAAATACCATTGGTCAGTACATAACGAGCAGCTTTAAACTTCAGTTTCTTGGCTACGAGTTTATCAGTTGGCACAATTCCCTCTTCAATATAGGCCCTGACGGGGTCCATCCATAATGGACCCAAATCGAGGGAAATAAAGTTCACCATCAAAAATTTGTCTACGCTCCGATCTTCCAGAATCTCTATTGGAATAGTTTTTCATAACTCGATGCGTGTTGTTGAGGTCAGACGAGCTAGGGCGTCAGCTCTTGCATTTTCTAATCTTGGTATTCTGATCAACTGGACTGCGATAAAAGTTGATACAACCTCCATAGATTTTGCATGATACTTGAACATTAATTCTTCCTTCGTTACGTACAACCCGAGAATTTGATTTACAACTAATTGTGAATCGCTGAATATGATAACCTGCTCTGCATTCATTATTTTGGCTAAACTAAGACCCATGATCGTAGCTTCATATTCAACTTCATTGTTGGAAGCCTTAAATTGAAAACGTAGAGCATACTCAATATCAACTCCCTCGGGACTGTTCAAGATTATTCCTGCTCCACTACCCATGGCACACGAAGAGCTATCCACGTACAAATTCCACACAGGTATATCATGATCAAATTCTTGGTCAGACAGAGTTCCTTGGTGGAATATTTGATACTTCATTTTATTTTCTCCTATCCTTGGGCAATTACCCAACACTTCCCATTGATCGTTGTCTATCTCCTCTTGCCGATCTACCAATGGAAGTTAGTCGGGGGTTGTCTTTGATGATCCCGTAACATCTACGGGTTGGTCTGCATTAAGCGCCTGCTTTTCGGATGTGTTAGAGTAAGTAAACTCCGTAATAAAGTCTGTTACTTATTGCCCCTTAAGTGATGACCTAGGCTCATACACTATGTCATATTCACCAAGTTCTACCGCCCAATACATCAACCTTCCTGATTTCTCTGGTTTGTGCCGAGCCTGTCTTAATGGCATATCAGTATACATGACTATAGTATGGGCTTGAAAGTATGGCCTCATTCTTCTGCTCGCTTCGATTAGTGCTAGTGCCAACTTTTCCAACCTTGGATATCTGATCTCTGCTCCTCAGAATGCCTTGCTGGTGTAATAGAATGGTTTTTGCAGTCCGTCTTCCATTTTTATCAATGTCGAACTAATTGCATTTTCTGACACTGCCAGATACAAGTATAGTCTTTCTCCCATCACTGGACTGGATAATAATGGAGGTGTCCCCAGATATTTATTTAACTCTTGAAAGGCCTCCTCACATTCATTATTCCACTCAAAAGTTTTTCGAAGTGTTTTAAAGAATGGGAGGCATTTGTCTGTTGCTCGTGACACAAATCTGTTAAGTGCTGCAACTCGCCCTGTGAGACTTTGCACCTCCTTCTTCGTAGTTAAAGATCGCAGGTCAAGTAGGGCCTTGATCTTCTCAGGGTTTGCCTCAATGCCGCGTTGATTAATAATATACCCGAGAAACATGCCTTCTCGTACTCCAAATATGCATTTGGTGGGATTTAACTTCATTTTATATTTTTTTAACTGATCAAAATTCTGGCCCAGGTCAACTAAATGATCAGTAACTTTTTTACTCTTTGTTAGCATATCAACATAAACCTCCATGTTATGACCGATTTGCTCTGCGAACACTTTATTCATTAGCTGTTGGTATATTGCACTTGCATTTTTAAGTCCAAAAGGTATAACATTATAACAATAAGTTCCCCATGGGGTAATAAAAGAGGTACTTTCCATGTCCTCTAGTTTCATCTTAATCTTGTTGTAACCAGAATATGCATCCATGAAGCTCAATAACTCATGCCCCGATGTAGCATCCACCAGCTGGTCAATTCGGGGCAAAGGAAAATGATCCTTTGGGTAGGATTTATTAAGATCAGTGAAGTCCACACACATCCTCCACTTATAATTTTTCTTTTTTTACCCTCATAACATTTGCTAACCAATCGGGATACTTAACGTCCTCAATAAAAGAGGCTTTTTGTAGTTTCTCTACTTCTTCCTGTATGGCTTGGTTCTTCTCTGGGTTGAATACTCTTCTTCGCTGCTTCACTGGCTTGACCTCCTTATTAACATTGAGCTCGTGGCATAAGAAAGTCGGGTCTATCCCTGGCATGTCTTCATGACTCCATGCAAAAGTCTGCTTTCTGCGCCTTAAAAATGCCACAAATTCCTGCTTTATTAATAAGTCCAATGACGCACCAATTTGACTTGTTTGCTCTGGTCGTTCGTCGTCTAGAATGATATCCTCCGTAGCTTCCATAACCCTACCCTTCACTAGCACTCTCCCCATTATAATGTTATAGGCTGTAGGCTGATTGGACATTTTTATCTATTATGAAAAAGCGTACTCTTTCTGTTCGACAAGCATGCCACGTACCAATAAGCATGTCCAACTTGATCGTCCCAAGTGGAAAAACCTTTTCACCAATGAAACCGAGGAGGGGCCTATGATAACTTCAGATTTAAGTTGTCGAAGCATGGGTAGAACATGATATCTGTAGAGCTACCATTATCCACCAGTACCCGTGAAATCACCACATCCTTCATTCTCATCTTGATCACCAAGGGGTCGTCATGAGGATATAGTACACCTTTCAGGTCGTTCTTAGAAAAGCCGATGACCAGTTTGTCCCTATTTACCTTCCTCGGGTAATCATCTTCAGCTAAGTTTATGCGATGTATGTAAGAGCAAGCTTGGGCCTCATTGAGGCATGCTTTTATCTCCGCAATAAGATCTTCACCTCCTGCATCTCCACCTGTAATGACATTACATTCAAATGATCCAAAATGGATTGAAAATACCTCGCGCTCGGGCTGTCTTGGCCTTTTGAGGAGATCGAGATCATCTTCTGGATCATCTTCGTGATCTCTCTTCTTGTCTTCTTTTGCTTGGCAAGAGACTTAGATCTTTGCCTTCCTTTATCGCTGGTTTTTCCACCACTTTGGCGATCATTGTACTTAGTTAGCTTTCCTCGCCTGGTGAGTGCTTCAATTTCATTCTGGAGAGCAATGCAACGTTTGGTCGTATGGCCATGGTCTTTATGGAACTCATAATAATTAGACTTGTCCCTTTTGTCAGGATCTGCCTTCATTTTCTCTGGCCAGGTTAGCTCCTCGCTATTCTTGATCTCCTCAATAATGTGATTTATATCCACCTTCAAGGGAGTATAATTTCCATACTTCCTCATCTGCTCTAGCATTTGTCTGCCTTTTGACTGTTTACTGCCACCATTGTTCTTCTGATCCTTCTTCTCAATTTTGCTACCTTCAACCTTGATCTCCATAGTGTCTGTATTTTTTTTCGCATCCATGACTTCCTTGGCGTTCATGATCTTGGTTGCATTTGCCATTAATTCTGCCATAGTCCTGGGCAGATCCTTGGCCAGATTATAGTATAACTTGTTCGGTAACAGACCACTCATCAGAGCAGTAATTGTTGTCTTCTCCTCGTAATCAATCACCTCCAGTTTCTCATTATTGAAACGAGTAATATAATCCCTAGTGCTTTCTTTTATTTTATGTCTAACGCTCAGTAAGTGCGCTACTCTTTTAATCGGCTTCGCTCCAAAGTAGAAATTCCCTATGAAAAGCTCTGCTAGTTGATGGAAAGTCGTAATTTTCCCTCGAGGAAGGTTGTTGTACCACATCTGGGCTGACCGAGTGAGAGTTTCTAAAAATGCCCTGCATCTCATCTCATCTGGAACAGCATAGATATCAGCAACAACTTGGTATTACTCTATATGGAAGACAAGATCAGTTTTTCCATCATATTTAGGTGTCACCATAGGAGCTTTGAATTTGGATGGTGTGGGAAAATCCACAATTGACTGCACGAAGGGTGTGCCTTGGACAAAAGTTCTTTGTATAGGGTTCTTGGCCTTAGCCATTTCTCCTAATTTGTCTTCCAACCTTTGAATAGAACCTTTTCATGCATCATTTCCTGCCTAGGACCTATTTGTTCGCGCAACTGATCGCGCTGAGCTTTCGTCTTGGGACCTTTCATTACGGGCTGTCGAGCGTGATTGGGCAGAACCTTCCCTTAGATTGGATGGTCGTTGAGAATTCCTCGGTGCGATCCTAGGAGGGTTTTTATTCCTCCTAGGGCCCAATCGGTCAAAAGGATACACTCTACTTAACCTTTCCAGAGCGCTGTCCTGCTCTAGAGTCAGAGTGACATTGTGTTGAGAATTCGTAACTCGTACTGAAGAAGTTCGGCCAGGTTAATACGAAGGATCATTAGATCTCTCAGTACGATATGAGCCAGTATGCCGAGATTGAGAAACCTCTGGGAACAGAGTTCGTCTAGTTCTTGAAGATGGCAGATGAGTATTTCTCTGAACGCTTCGTTGTCCTGACTGGGCAGGTGCACCATCTCGAATAATTTGTATAAGTTGACGCATGGTTTCTTGCATGTTCGTTTGCCCTTGGGCTAAGTTGGCCATTATGCCAGCCAGATCTTGCATATTTGGTGCAGTAGAAGGATTTGGAGGGACCCCAACATTATTCCGATTACTTGATTCTGGGTTTTCAACTATAGATGATGAGTTCTTTGGTGAAAAACGCTAAGTATAGTCGTTCCCACAGACGGCGGCAATTTGTTGATGTAAAAAACTAGATGCACTCTAATTTATTAATCACAGATAAAAATGAATAATTAAATAAGACAAATGGATTGAGGCACGGATCCAACGGCAAGGGAATCCGCGGCTGATCGCGATTCATCAGTCGCAATTCTCCCAGCAGCTATCCATTTGAGTTTGCCAGTCAATGACTGAGTTGTGATTGCATAAGTAATAGAGCAAGTTGGAGCGGAGGCAGCAGAGGCGAAGGTGAGAGCAGGGCGGGGTTCTTGCTTTTTTGAAATGAAATTCTTGGGAATTTGTCTCCGATTCTGGATTGTCATGTCAATTTCTAAGGGTTTAGACTTTTCGAGAACCAAGTCTTTCACCTCTGAGATTATTGGAGCTACTAGCCTTACCTTAGGGCTCGATCTCAGGTACTCTTGAAACATTCCCTTTTGTAGTCACCGGAAAGGCGAAGAAAGAAGGAAGATAGACCGGACCCTGTACAATATCCTTTTTTTTTCCACAAGAGGAGCTGTTAGAGTGGTTCGTCTATCAAAATGGCCTACGTCCACTGTTGTTGTATTGCTGACTGTTTGCCTTGAATCTCGATAATGGGTTTACACAGAGATCCCAAAAGTCCTCTTTTATGACTGGGTTAAAATGTATTTATAGCCTTGAGGCTATACATTCAAAAAGGTAATGCGTTGTTATCTAGTAGACATATACATTTGTACAATAATAATGCGCATTTAATGCATAGTCGCCTTTTGGTTTTCTCAATTGGATGCTCTGCACGCTAAGTAGCTCGGACCGCCTAAGTTGCTCGGTGCGCTTAAATTGCTCGGAACGCCTGATTAGCTCGGTGAAAGTATGTATTTGCCACGTAGGATGACACGTGTCTTTATCCAACTGGTCCATGTCAGCTGACTAATTTCAGTATGGATTTGCCACGTAGGATGACACATGTCTTTATCCAACTAGTCCATGTCTGCTGACTAATTTTTGTATCAACACATATAATCAGTTAATTACGTGTTCTTTTGATTATGTTTATATGTGGTATCAGAGCTTAGATTTCTCATCTCATTATTTTCCATTAAGTTCTTTCGCTACAAAAATAATTCTGGTAAAAAAAAAGCTTGATGAATTAAATAATTTTTTTTAGCGGCATATTTTTTTTCTTGCTTGAAATTTTACGAAATTCGTAGTCACCTGAAAATGTCGAAATAAAAAAAATCCACTGTAAACAATGGACACCACTCTATCTTGACGATTTGAAGTCGTTTAGAACCCTAAAAATACATTTTTGTCATTTTGGTAATAATATCAACGCTAATAACTCTCCCTCAAAAATTGATTTTATGATTTCGCGAATTGGAGAGTAATCCTGAAGAGATTGTTTATGTTAATGTAGTGATAACTCAAAACTCTCCATTTTTGGAAAAATAAATTAATTTTCCATATTTTATTATATAAATCATTACGTATATTTTTTTCTCATTAAATGGTTACTCCAATATTCATGTTATGTATTATTTGGTATTGACCAAAAGGTTTAATATAATTTTTTGAATATTATATGTATGATTAGGGGTTTGACAATAACATTTTCAGTAAATTGAATTATTGTGTATAATCTTTATTTGGTTGCCAAAATATCCTATTATAATTATTAATTAATGTTTCGACACTAATATTTATATGATGTTTGATTAGGAAGACATCAAAATATCGTAACCTATAGTTATACGTATTATATTATTGTGTATGCATTTATATTTGGACCCTTGATTATCCGTTGAGTTTTGCATATAATTTTTTTGGGAGCATTGATTTTTACATACATTACGTAATATGTGTGTGCAAGTATGTTCCATGAAAGCAAATTTATTTTTGCCCACTCTATGGATTAATCATTTAAGCGCCATAAAGGATATATCAATTAGGATTTTATGATTACAACGATATGAATTAATTGGTATATTTGTACAATTACATAAAAGAAAATTTCATAAAAATGAGATTTCAGATACCAAAATTTTTATGACGAAATTAAAATTGAATTTGGGTCCTTTATTGTGATTTAATTTTGTGATAATTTAATTATGTCTTTAAAGTCGCTTATTTTATAAAACTGTAAATCTAAAAATTTTGAGACGTTTTCAGTAATAGTTTTCTTCTGCCTCTAATAAGCAATAATTGAGATTAAAATGATGACTCGCTCAGAATTTAATGACTTTTTTATGTTAATCCAAAACGATTTAATGATCATAACTCACTATTTTTGGTGATGAGGGTTGTTTTGACTATTTGAGTACATTTAAGCCCTCAAAACCTTAAATTTGTCATATTTGGTTATGAAGTTGGCAGCTACTTATTTCTCCCTTTTTATAAATTCCGCTTATTAGAGATTATTTTAAGAGTATTCTTGACTATTTTGTAATGATTACTCAATTTTTTTGTTATTGAAAATTATGGAATTCTCCATTTTATGTGTTTTAATAAATAAATCAGTTGTCTTACCTTATTTGGCTGTCATAATATTTTCGGCATGAACCAAATATTGTTATGACTATTATAATTATCGTTAAGGTTTTGATATTAATATTTATATTATGTTAGATTAGGTGTCCATTAAAGTTCCCTAATCGTTAATTATAAATATTAAACTATTGTGTATAAATTAGGCTGTCAGTGAGTTCAAATATTATTATGAATGTTATATTGTTGATGTAATGATGATGCAACTTGTTCAGTCTAAGATTTCCCAAAGGGACAATTTCGATTACCAATGAACATTAGTGAGTAATTTTTTCCACATCAACTTAACCTCAAAGGGTTTAAAATTTTCCTTAAGAGTTATATTTACATGAAGTTTAATTTGGTGTTCAAAATTGTAAATATTAAATTAATGTGTATATGCTTATTATGTCCAATATGAGTAATGAAATATTAAAAGCATGCCTTAAAGTTTTATTCTGAATATTTATATCACGATTAGATTACGATTGCATCAAAGTTTTCTAAACTAATAAACTGTAAATATTGAATTTTATGATAACATTCAATTCTATGTTTTGGCATACCTTAAGATTTTTATCTCAGAATTTATATCACGATTAGGTTACGATTCCACCGAAGTGGTATAATCTAATAAACTGTAGATGTTGAATTTTATAATAACATTCAAATATTATATTTTGGTTGCTCCAAAGAGTTTGGTTGCAATGGTGAAGTTAATATTAAGGGGTACTATGTTTGTTTATTAAGGTTGGTATTGGTTGCTCCAAACAGTCTATAACCTTCCTTAATTTATAAGTACATTGCCAATTTATGCCTTTTGAAAATATTAAAGCTTGTTAAAATTATTATACAATCCACAAAATAATGTAATATTCATATAATGGATACTTTGGTAGTCACCAAAGTGACCCAACTAGAATGCATGTGAATATTAAATTTAAAGTTAAAAGTTAAAGTAATAACTCATCATGATTATATATATAAAGACATCAATGGGGTATATTTAGTTTATTTCATAAGTAAGATAATTTTCCAAATGAAATTGATTTTGAGTAAATGAAATAAATATTAAGGAATTATGCAATTAGGTGGTGAATGGTTATCCTAGATAAAAGTTCATCTAAATTACATAACATAGTATCCAATAATGTCATATATAAATATTCAACGTCATTATAAAAGAAAGCCCACCTTCATAAAATGTTATTAATGTACGTGTTGTCATCTCATAGCATTAATATGGTGAGCGATTTATCTCATTAATTGTATATCATTTTATTTTTCTAAAATTATATGTTTTATCCATTTTAATGTTCTCAATACTAACTTCTTAAAATGAAATGAAGAAGCTAAGTTTCACTTAAAAATGTTAAATCATTATCATTCAGTTTTACTTGAGGAACCCACTGTTAATGAATTAGTGTGTGAAACTATTTGTAAAGATGTGAAGAATTATTAAGTGGATTAAGCATAAAGTGTATGCATAATATCACAATGTTAGAGATTATAATATGATTTTAAGCTATAATGTGTGAATTATTAAAATATGATTTTGAGCCATAATGTATCATTCGATATGAATGGAATAATTTATTTTATTTCTCACAGCTAGAGATCTACGAAAAATAGTTCTAAATCGATATGAGGATGCTTACAAGACAAATCATAAAACAAATCATAAATTCTTGGATTCCTTTTCTTATATTATTTTGAAATCATTTAAAAAAAACTCAATTACCTTTCAAAATATTTTTCTCAATTTTATCGTGAGATATTTTTCTTGAATATACAAAAGATCTTTAAGTTTGTATGACAATATATTTTCTCAATTATGGCATTCTCATTGGTGTTTTGTACAATTATGTTTTTGATAAAATGTTTATAGGAAAAATGATTATGACCCTATATCATAATGTTGAACTTCAAAGTAGCTTTATTATTAAAAATATTCAATCTTATGGCATAATTGAATATCATGCTCTTAATAGACTAGATTGTCTTTGGGTTATCACTTATGAATCTTGACACTCACGTTTGAGCTCTTAAGCTTTGACAATTTTAGAACGATCTATGTGGCCCAAGTGGGAGATTATAGTCCTTAGATAGTGAACCTACATAGATTATGTCATTACAAAAAAATAAGTCAAACACAACAATGTTGATATCGCCAGAAAAGTTATTCATACGAAAATGAATATATATGATTTGAAGTGTATCATATAAATTCTATTTTACTTACACAATTCGACATGCCTGAATGACTGGAAATGTCTAATATATGCACGAATTTGTAATCCACTAAAAGAATTATAATTTAAAATTATAACTACACTTTCAAGATGGTACACTAATTACTTTTGAAATAAAAAATGTCAAATGTTGAATGTCAAATTCTTTGAAGAATGGTGAAATTAGTGGGAGTATCAAATCACCTAATGTGGTTATAAAAGAAGTTAAGATACTTCCCTTAACATTAAAAGTAATTATTATTTTTGGTTGGTGGATATGAATAGTTTTAAGAAGCTCTTAAGTGAGTTTGTTATTCTTAATGATTATGAGATATATCACAAGAATGTGAATTTGACAAAGAGTAAGAAAATATTCAATTTTGTTTTTATAAGTTTTAAAACTTATAATGCCATCAAGTTACAAAACTGAAGTTTAGGATCGGGTTGAATTTTCTAATTGATACACTAGAGTCGAGTGTAAATGTGTCTTCAAGCTTAAACACGACCCTGGTGATAATTAACAACATAAAGCTAGGTTTATTGTAAAAGTTTTCATTACAAATAGAGAAAGGGGTGTAAATAAAAAATTTCACCTATATCTTAAAATGTGAAATTCTTATGGCTTTAGCAACTTCATTTTATTAAGAGTTATTGTAACAACCCCTATTGTCATACATATAGGCTGGCCATGCATGATATGCCGAAGATACGGCTTGTTTGTTAATTAACACCATCCTTAGAACATAGTAATTATAACTAAGTTATTTTCCAAAATTTCTACATTTGTAAGATAAGGAGTACATCCACAATAGTCCAATATTCCAGACCGCCATAACAAAAATAATAACAATAATATCCAACTAGAGTGATAAAATCCTAACCGATATAAAATAAAAGAGTATCGGGCTTAAGCCCTTACAAAAGTTCCAAATAGTAAAAGGCTGAAGATGAAAAGAACATATGCTAAAAATAACTAAATCTGGATCTGGAGAGTAAGCAAGATCGCAGGACTGCCACAGCACAATCCAACTATCCCTGTCTAGGAGCACCTAGGGGGAGAAAATATTTATATTTGGGTCAGAGCCCGAGGTGTGCAAGAATTAACTTGAATAAAGTATGAATGTAATAATACAATCTATGCACAATAATTAATCCCTCTTTTCGTCACTCACATACATGTGACACCTCACCCCTCATCTAACGAAATATCATTCGTTCTCCAACATCTCCCAAATAATGGATGGTGAAAATGCCTCGGATATAAACGGGGACAATAGTAATAAATTAATTGAATGTACTTTCTACAATAAATTTCCAACAGTCAATTATTCAGGTCTCATAAATCTTTCAAAAAGGGGCATAAGCATTTATTATGCATTAAGGAACATCATATATAATTATTATCGATTCTCCTTAGACAATTAAATTTATTCAATTTCAAGTCTGGTCAATTAATGATATATGTCCTTTCATATATGTGACACACAAGGGCATCTACTGTTGGTGTCTATTTGTGCTCTATCGGCAAGCCTAGAGGAATTCTCTTATTCCTAAACTGACAATACAAAACACACATACATTAGGGGAGGTCCCTACGCAGGTACCTGTATACGTCCCATACATATCGGTGATACAGGAACGGTCAGCGCTAAACCTACCTCTAGTGGGTGGAGCCTCGACGTAGTACCTATATGGCCTACACATCGTAAAGCCCACCTGTGCCAATGTGTGGTATGCGGCTCGAACACGCGAACCCCCGAACCGATAGGACAGTCCACGAATAAGGTATGTCCACACAAATACATAATAATACATATTATTCGTCTCTATAATATGCATAGGTAAATCTTTCTACAATTACCAATAATATTCCTTAATTAATAATTCGTAATGTTTTCTCTTTAATTAATAATTTAAAATCTAATAAATTATTAATTCCAATCCATAAATAATTATTGAGCATCCTAGCTAAGAATAATTATTATTTATTTAGGTGTGAGTGGATTTATAAGTCCCTTAAGTAAAATTAGTCAACTGTACCAACATTCCCACCTAAAATTGACGTTCTTGTAGCTTAACAGGTACACAGTGACATAAAAGTTGGCAACTCAGGCAAGGCAGAGAAAAGGACGAAAAGTCAGAGATTTTGGCCTGTCCTTCGAATGGATGGATATCTCGTTCGCGCAACAACGGATGTTGTTTAAACGTCCTTCCACATCATTTGAACAAACTCGTCTTCCCCTCCACCATTTACAGTTTTGGGGTTTCTCCGATTTTTCCAAACTCCCTAATTCTTCAAACAACAACACGGATTTAACCATTTTAAGTCCAGTTTCCAACAATAACCCTATTAATAAGCACTAATATATTCCAATGTCTAAGCAATTAACTCTCCAACATTCAATAGTGATTATTTCATTATATTTGGGGAAATTTACATCTAGAAATCAGCCCATAAATGATCATCAATTATCTCTATAGTTAATTACCATTATTTTTCCAATAATTATTAAAGTTAAGGGAAATCTAATCATCAACATACAGGCTTTCAATCCCTAATTTCTGGAACAACTCTACATGTATATTCTTCCTCTACATGTGGGTTTTCAACATCAAATCAATTATAAAATGCCCTAATTTCTAGAAATCTAAAAAGGGAATAAATTATGCACTGAGAAGTACATTAGAAACATAATTTATGCAACAAAATTCTTGCCTTTAAATTTTGTAGGGGATAACCCTTGAAAACCTTTGATCCCTCCTTGTTCTTCTTCTTTTCCCTTCCTTTGGGTGTTTCTCTTTTCTCTCTCCCGTGACTGCTTTCTTAAGCTCTGATTTGTGGTAATGGGGGAGTGGTTTGCTCCCACTAAACCACTAAATTGAGTGCTAATCCCGAGTTGGGTTATGGGCCCAACTTTTGGACCCCAAAATGAGCCCGAATTCCTTTTCTAATTAGTCCAAGACTCTCCCAACACATATGTTATTAACCCAAGACCATTTTTAATGGTTTAAGCCACTTAAACGAGTTCATATAAGTCCCAAAACAATCTCCGAATTATTTATGCCAAAATTATTACTATTGATTGTGTCGTACATAAATTATAATATTTTCTTTTATGATATGGAAATAATATAATCATGCACAAAATGAATAATACACACAAGTATGCCAAATAATAAGATTTCACTTAACACATCCGAATAAGATATATATTTAGATTAAATTTTTTAAATCAGGAAAGGGAATATTTTTCACTAAATAATTAGATAAAAGAATGCGGGGAATTACATTCTTCCCCCCAATAATAGGATCTCGTCCTCGGAATCAAGAAAGTACGTACCTAGCTTGAAGAGTTCTGAATACTTTTCATGAATGTCGTCCTCTCTCTCCCGAGTTTACCTCCTCCCGGTGGTGCCCCCACTGCACCCCAACTAAAGGAACAATCTTGGATCGCAGTCAACGCTCCCATCTATCCAAAATGGCTATCGATCTCTCCTCATAAGTAGCATCTGGATGAAGCTCAATCTCGTTGACATTGATGTGCTAATAGAACACCTCGTCTCTAAGGAATCTCTGCAGTGAGGATATATGAAAGATATCATTCACCCTCTGTAAGTGTTTCGGTAATCCCACACGATATGATACGGGCCCAATCCTCTCCAAGATAGGGAACAGGCCCACGTATAGAGGTGCAAACTTTCCATTCTTTCCAAACCTCATCACCCCCTTCATGGGAGACACTTTAATCAACACCTGGTCTCCAACATCGAAGTCTAAGTGTCTCCTACCCGCATCTACGTAGCTTTTCTACCTATCTTGAGAAATTTGTATCTTGGATCGAATAATCTCTACCTTCTCTGAGGTATCCTGAATGAAGTTCGGCCCTAGAAATTTGTTCTCCCCCACCTCTAACCAACATGAGGGGGAACGACAGGGTCTCCCGTAGAGTGCGTAAAATGGTTCCATCCCTATAGTGAATTGGTGGCTATTATTGTAGGCGAACTCCACTAGTGGCAAATATTTCTCCGAGCTTCCTTTAAAGTCCAAAATACACATATGTATCATGTCCTCTAGCATCAGGTTTATCTTCTTCGTCTTCCCATTGGTCTGAGGATGGTACGAAGTGCTCAGTCTCAACTCTGCCCCTAAGGCCTGCTGGAATCTCCTCCAAAAGTGGGACACAAACGTCCTATCCCTATCTGATACTATGTTAAACGGTACCCCATGTTGCTTAATGATCTCTGCAATAAAAAGTCTGTCATACCGCTCGGAGCTAAAATATGTGCAGACTGGTAGGAAATGAGCGACCTTTATCAATTTGTCGACAATCAGCCAGGCAAAATTATGTCCCCTCTTTGAAGTAGGTTGCCCTGTAATGAAGTCCATAGATATGCTTTCCCATTTCCACACCGGGATTTACAAGGGTTGCAAAGTACTCGCATGACGTTGATGATCTGCCTTCACCAGTTGACAAGTAGCACATCTGGACACAAACTCCATTATATCTCTCTTCATACCAGTCCACCAATACTGATGACGCATGTCGTGGTACATTTTATCCCCCCGGAATGCACCGTGTATAATGAACCATGTGCCTCAGACATAACGACTCGTCTCAACTCAATATCTTTCGGAATAACCATCTTCCCTTGGAACCTTAAATCGCCATCAGACCCAATAGAAAAATGCTCCACCCCCTCGACTAGCAATTATCTCACCTGCTCCTGAAAAAACTAATCCTCCGCATGTGCTTTCACCACCCGAATAATAATCTTAGGGATGATGGTGAGAACTGCCATAAACGCTCCGATTAACTCGTCTTCTCCACGAAGTGACCTCTAATTCGCCTTCCACACCATTTCCAACTCCAGAAACGGTGTACGACTCAACGCATCCGCTAAGACATTTTCTTTCCCCGGGTGTTACTGAATATCGAACTGGTAGTCCTTTACAAACTCAACCCACCTCCTCTGACGCATGTTTAACTCTCTCTGAGTGAACAAATACTGTAAGCTCTTATAATCTGTGAAATGTTGAAACTTTCCCCCTCGTAGGTAGTGTCTCCACACTCATAAGGCAAAAACCATGGCTTCTAACTCTAAGTCGTGGGTGGGGTAATGTCCCTCATGAGGCTTAAGTTTTCGGGAATCATAATCTATTAGCCTCTCCTCCTTCATCAGTTGCCCTCCAAGTCCCCTAAGGGATGCATTAGTATAAACCCTGTAGTCAACTCCCACCCGAGGTAACGCTAGAACAAGTGATGTAGTCAATCTCATCTTCAGCTCCTCGAACGCCTGTTGGCACGCCTCATCCCAGACAAAAGGTACCCCTTTTCTCGTCAAACTCCTTAAGGGCCTGGCTATCTTCGAGAACACTTGAATGAATCGATGGTAGTACCCAGCCAATCCCAAGAAGCTGTGCACCTTAGTGGGTATAGTGGGTTGTCCCCACTCCAGCACGGTAAAAACTTCCCTGGGTCCAAGGATATCCCCCGCTCGGACATAACATGACCCAAGAACTATACTTTCCTCAACTAAAATCCATATTTCTCGAACTTCACATACAGCTGGTGATCCCGAAGTGTCTGTAAGACCACCCGTAGATGCTCTATGTGCTCTTCTACAGTCCGAGAATATATCAGAATGTCATCTATGAATACTATAATGAACCGATCCAAAAAGTCTCTGAAAATATAGTTTATCAAGTCCATAAACACTGTCGATGCATTGGTCAGCCCGAATGGCATCACTAAAAACTCGTACGACCTATAACGAGTAAGAAAAATTGTATTTGAAACGTCCTTCTCCCTGACTCTCAACTGATGGTATCCCGACCTCTAGTCGATCTTTGAAAACTAGGCAGCACCACTCAAATGATTGAACAAATTAATTATGCGAAGAAACGGGTATTTATTTCGAATTGTGACTTTGCTCAACTCTCTGTAGTTGACACAAAATCGTAAGGATTCGTCCTTTTTCTTGACGAACAACACTGGAGCACCCTAGGGTGAAGTAATCATCCTAATGAATCCCTGCCCTAATAATAGTTTAATCTTCTCTCTTAACTCCCTCATCTCCAATGGATCCATCCTACACAGTGTACGTGCAATAGGTCTGGTGCTCGGGATCAAATCTATCACAAAATCGATCTCCCGACTCGGTGATAACCCTAGAATTTCCCCAAAAAATCTGAAAAATCCCTAACCACGGGAATGGAATCTAGAGTCACCAAAACCTCTGAAAAAGTATCCTCATCAATATAATATAGATGCGTGCTCGACACCCCCAGGGTGAGGCATCACAACTAGGTACATCTCCTGCCCCGGAACAGCGAAGATAATGGAACTCTCGAAGCAATCTACATATTCCCCATAAGTGTCTAACCAGTCCATCCCCAAAAAGATGTCATACTCATGCATCTATAGCACTAGTAAGTCCGCAATAAAATTGAGTCTGCCTATCTCAATTCCGATCCATCGACACACTAACTGTACTGGTGCCCCTCTACCCACTAGTGAGTCTATATGCAAAAATACATCTGAGGAAAAGTCTTTCATACCTCAACTCCCGTGCTAACAAAAGAGTGCGATGCACCCGTCTCAAAAAGTACGCGACCAACATGACCAAATATGGGAAACATACCCTCAACCGCCTGTGGAGGTGCGAGTCCATCTGCTGATACTACATGGTAGACCCAACCATACTGCAATGGCTGTTGCCCCTGATGTGGGGTGGCGGGTGCTGGTGCGGCTGGTGCTGCAGATCCCTGGGCCTGAAATGGTGGGTGTTGTCCTTGCGGCGCCTACTGTACTCTTTGTCCTCCCTATCCATGGGCTTCTTGGTTCCCTCTTGTGTAACTCCTCGAGGTGTACACCCTTTCGCCATAAGTGTAACAATTCCTCGAGAAGGGACCCCTATCAATCCATCGGCCCTGCTAGCCTCTGCCCTACTATCCTTGGACCTGATGGCCCAGATACTGTTGGCCCTGCTAGCCTCTGTACTGTTAGCCCTGTCCTACCTGACCCTGGATCTGCACCTCTGAATCTCTTACTCTGACTGGTGGGTAAGGTGACCCTATACTGATGGTCCCCAGACCCACTACTCCCACTCTCCTTGCCCTACTGGCTAGATGACTCTCCCTCATGCTTTTCATAAATGCCCTCTGATCCTGGTAATGAAGGAGTGCAGCATTAACCATCTGGTTGTACGTAAGGAAAGTTGGATTCCCTAAAAGAGCCTTCCTAATATGCCAAGCTCAACTGTACGTCCCTCCTACTTTAGATTCATAAACCTAGTCCTCATCTCAGACTGCATAGCTAGGGGAAAGTATTTCCCCTCAAACCTCTCCTCAAACTGGTCTATTATGAGGATGTCCCTCTCCTCAACCATCGTCACTGCCTCCCACCACTGAAGGAAGGCCTTCACCAACCTAAAGGATGCCAATATCTTCTTCTGAACAGGTGATCACACCACATTCCTTAAGTGCCTCTCAATATCTTTTTTCCAACAACTAGCAATTAGAATGTCCCCTCCTACAAACTCTGGAGTCTAGCCTTTAACAAAGGCCTCCCTCTCATGGTCACATGCGTGTCCCGATGCCTGTACTGGAATAAACACATGCTGGGGTGGCTGCGGTAGTGCCCGAGGTGGAGAAAAATGTTGTAGCATAGTAACCATCACTGTGGGCACTACCTAGGACACTATAGTGGCTATCTCCACAGGAGTAATCAGTTGTAGGGCTTGTGGGGCCTGCATAACTTGTAGGGCCTGTGATGGTTGGGGTGGATCCTGACGAGCCTGCTCCTCTCCAATTGGCGAGGCTACTCTCCTGGGTCTGCCCCTACGTCCGTTTTCGATCTGAAAGCAAACAAGAATTGAGTTACTATTAATCGCATGAATACAACGAGTCCTAAATATAGGCTCTATATATCAAAGGACACAACGCATAATGTAATGAGCGCAGGCACAGATCCTAAGGACACTAGAACCGTGCTCTAATACCAACTATAACAACCCATATTTTCTCACGTAAAGGCTGTCAAGGCACGATACGCCGAAGGTAGGCCTTGTTTGTCAATTAACACCATCCTTAGCACATAGTAATTATAACTAAGTAATTTTCCAAAAATTCTGCATTTGTAAGATAAGGAGCACATACACAACAGTCCAATATTCCAAACCACCATAACAAAAATAATAACAATAATATCCAACTAGAGTGATAAAATCCTAATCGACATAAAATAAAAGAGTATCGGGTTTAAGCCCATACAAAAGTTTGAAATAGTAAAAGGCTGAAGATGAAAAATACCTATGCTAAAAATAACTGTATCTGGATCTGGAGAGTAAGCGAGATCGCAGGACTGCCACAACACAATCCAACTATCCCTGTGTAGAAGCACCTGGGGGAGAAAACATTTATATTTGGGTCAGAGCCCAAGGTGTGCAAGAATTAACTTAAATAAAGTATGAATGTAATAATACTGTCATGCACAATAATTAATCCCCCTTTTCGTCACTCACATATGTGTGACACCTCACCATTCATCTAACGAAGTATCATTCGTTCTCCAACATCTCCCAAATAATGGATGGTGAAAATGCCTCAGATATAAACGCGGACAATAGTAATAAATTAATTGCATGTATTTTCTATAATTATTATTCAGGTCTCATAACTCTTTCAAAAAGGGGTATAAGCATTT
The DNA here is from genome assembly GCA_949130495.1 of Sambucus nigra. NCBI lineage: Eukaryota > Viridiplantae > Streptophyta > Magnoliopsida > Dipsacales > Adoxaceae > Sambucus > Sambucus nigra. Next base: position 406,226,512 of record OX422208.1, on the reverse strand, counting down.
ATTATGCATTAAGGAACATCATATATAATTATTGTCGATTCTCCTTGGATAATTCAATTTATTCAATTTCAATTCCGGCCAATTAATGATATATGTCCTTTCATAGATGTGACACACAAGGGCTTCTACCGTTGGTGTCTATTCGTGCTCTATCGACAAGTTCGTAGGAATTCTCTTATTTCTAAACAGACAACACAATACACAGATATGTTGGGGGCGGTCCCTACGCAGGACACCTGTTACGGCCCATACCTAGTGGTGATACAGGAACGGTGAGAGCCAACCTTACCTCTAGTGGGTGAAGCCTCCACGTAGCACCTATATGGACTACACATCGTCAAGCCCACCTCTGTCGACGTGTGGTACGCGGCCCGAATGCGCGAACCCTCGAGCCGATAGGATGGAACACGAATAGGGTATGCCCACATAAATACATAATAATACATATTATTCATCTATATAGTATGCATAGGTAAATTTCTCTAGAATTACCAATAATATTCCTCAATTAATCATTCGCAATATTTTCTCTTTTATTAATAATTTAAAATCTAATAAATTATTAATTCCAATCCATAAATAATTATTGAGCATCCTAGTTAAGAGAAATTATTATTTATTTAGGTGTGAGTGGATTTATCCCTTAAGTAAAATTCACCCACTGTACCAACATTCCCACCTAAAATTGACGTTCTTGTAGCTTAATAGGTACAACAGTGACATAAAAGTTAGCAAATCAGGCAAGGCAGAGAAGAGGATGAAAAGTCAGAGAATTTGGCCTGTCGTTCGTACGGTTGGAGGTCTCGTTCGCATGACAATGGATGTTGTTTAAATGGCCTACCACGTCGTTCGAACGAAGCCTCGTCTTCCCATCCGCCATTTACAGTTTCTGGGTTTCTTCGATTTTTCCAAACTCCCTAATTCTTCAAACAACAACACAGATTCAACCATTTTAAGTCCAATTTCCAACAACAATCCTAATGATAAGCATTGATATATTCAAATGTCTAATCAATTAGGTCTCCTACATTTAACAGTGATTATTTTATTATATTTGGGGAAATTTACATCTTGAAATCAGCCCATAAATGATCACCAATCATCTCTGCAGTTAATTACGATTACTTTTTCAATAACTATTAAACTTAAGTGAAATTTAATCATCAACATACAGGCTTTCAATCCCTACTTTTTGGAATAACTCTACATGTATATTGTTCCTCTACATGTGGGTTCTGAACATTAAATCAATTATAAAAAGCCCTAATTTCCAAAAATCTAAAAAGGGAATAAATTATGCATTGAGAAATACATAAGAAACATAATTTATGCAAAAAAAATCTTGCCTTTAAATTTTGTAGAGGAGAACCCTTGAAAACCTTTGATCCCTCCTTGTTCTTTGTAAGGACATTATTTTCATTGTCCGTTATCAATTTAGTATGTCGTCTACCTCTACACCGTCGAAGAGCATTCAAGAACATTCAAGCATCAAAGACGGATCTGAATATCAAGTTCTTCAACATTCAAGACTTCGCGAGGTTAATTTTGGTAAGGTTGAGTTTTAATTCCTTAGCATTTCACTTAAAGTGTTGGGATATTTTTATCAAATATTTTCTAAAAATTTTGTTCTCGGACACCTCTTCGTAGAAAAATAATAACTAATTCATAAAAAATAAAAAAAATACGAAACTGGCGGCCACGCATTCGTATCGAAATTATCTACAATCGTGTCCTGAGATCTCGCTTGATAGGTCGTTCAAACGACCTGTCTATGCCGATCAAACGACATAGCTATCTCGCGAGAAGTTATCGCGCGATGTTGTTCAAACAATAATGCCTTTTCGTTCGAGCAACTTCAACCTCATTCGAGAGACGCGTCGCCTTAAGTTTTTTTATAAATAGGCTTTTACAACTCCGTTTTTCATAAGAAGACCTGAATGTTTTCAATAGACGAAACTGCTACTGCAGAAACAATTTTTGTCTTCTTCTTTTAGGTTTTAAACCTTTTGTTTTCAATTCACAAAACATCCCAATCTTTTAGTGAATTATTTTGGAACCCTAGATTCAAGTTTGTTGAAACCTTATCTTTGTGAGGAGAACTCTATAACCGGAGAGCTGCGTGGTATTGTGGAGGGAGTCTCTATGAAGTTACTTTCGTGAGGAGGATAACCTACACTGTAAAGACTGTGTTTATAGGACTGCATGTCCTTATGGTATAACTGCGTGTGAACCACTGCTGATTTCTAGTCGTTACTTTGAAGGTTCGATGACGGCACCGTGCGTTACTCTTGTAGGCGATCAAGTTGTATGTGAGTCAATGGTCTTATAAACTTTTCAATATTATAGAAATAAAAGGTTTTGCCCTTCGAGGATTTTTCCTGAATTTGGTGTTCCTTATATTTGATCTTGTGATTGTTTGATTTTCATATTTAATTCAATCACTTGGATGCATGTTTTAGGGTTTAACTAAAATTGGATTTTCAAGTCCAAACCGTAGCTTTGCATATATTAAAAACCCCACTTTTCCAGGCTCGGGTTCCGTCCGGCAGTGCATTTAGGAGAATTAAATACAAGTGAGAACATAATAATCATAATAATTATGCTGAGTTCCATCTCCAAAAACATTTCTCCTTTATTTATCAAAAAATCCAAAAACATTTCTCCCTTCTTTATAAAAAAAAAAAACATTTCTCATTTCTTTATCAAAACTCCAAAAACATTTCTCCCTTCTTTATCAAAAATCCAAAAATAGTTTCTTCTTTTTTCTCAAAAACAAATCTCATCCTGCGCCTTCTCAGGTCGATTGAAAGCCCTTGGCCTGGCTCCCTATTGGCTTCGGTCTTCAGTCAAATCACCCCGGAGTTTTTTGAGAATTCACATTATTCCGTTGTAGCGATTCTACATTCTTCTTCTTTTCCCTTCCTTTGGGTGTTTCTCTTTTCTCTCTCCCGTGGCTATTTTTTTAAATTCTGATTTGTGGTAATGGGGGAGTGGTTTGCTCCTATTAAACCACTAAATTGAGTGATAATCCCGAGCTGGGTTATGGGCCCAACTTTTGGACCCGTAAATGAGCCGGAATTCCTTTTCTAATTAGTCCAAAACGGGCTCCGAATGATTTATGCCACAATTATTACTTTTTATTGTGTCCCACATAAATTATGATATTTTTTTATGATATGAAAATAATATATCCGTGCACAAAACGAATAATACACACAAGTATGCCAAATAATAAGTTTTCACTTAACACATCGGAATAAGCTATTTATTTAGATTAAATTTTCTAAATTAAAAAAAGGAATATTTTCCACTAATTAATTAAGAGAAAAAAGTGCGGGGTATTACAGTTATATTTAGAGTGAAAACTTATGAGAGTTTAAGAAAATAACTATATATATTGAGAAATCACTATATAAACTTATGTCAGTTTTCCATCAATGATATTTTAAGAATACTTTATGTATTTTTATAAGTATTATGGTGACAATAAATCTCAACACAAATTATAAGTAAATGCAATCACCAAATAAGAAATAAAGAACTGAAATAAGAAAAATCGCGATCACACACAACATAAGATATACGTGGTTCCACAAATTGCCTACGTCCATGATGGTGCTCTCAGTTTGTATTTATCTTTTCTCCAGGGGAGTATTTATGATTACATGCCCTTTGTCCCGGTTCAGGGGTATCGTATATATAGTCAAAGTTCAAAGAGTGGGGGTGTTGGGCACTCCCACGTTAACCCACTATCCTAGAATATCTCGGAGAGATTTTAGGGATAGGATGGGTTGTCGCTAACTAACTGTGTTTGAGGCTTTGGAATTTGGGTCGGACTCTTCCTATTTTCAATTGGGTTTAGTCCGGCCACTTCTTTGGGCCTACAAAAATGGACGAGGTACCCACAGTTGCCCCTAAAATTTTTGGGTCACAATTTTGGCTCAATAATTTTAAATAATAGCTCTGATGGCATTTTTGTGAATTGAGTGATGCTTTGGGGAGCAAAATGTCTCTTCTCAGTAGATTTAGGTGGCAGATCTACTTCGTTCTTCGTGCGTTATCATTGAGATGGTTTAAAACTGTTTGAAGAGGACATTACTGACGTCGCTCTATAACTTTTCGCACTCTCAAGATATCTTCTGCTCTTCTTCTTCTTACTGCGTCTTCTCACTTGCAGGTTTCACCTTTTGTCTTCGAGCTTTTCCTTATCCTTCCATCTTCTTTGCTTGTGGCCTCGCATCGTCTCAAGACCATTTTCACTTCGTAAGTTTTTCAAACTTCTTCTCCTTTCTTTTCTGATGAAATTTCTTTTCTATCATTTCTAGGGTTTATTTATGGCAAGAATAGGTAATAGATCAATAGATGAGTTTAGGGAGTTCTATAATATCCCCAACTGGGTGGGCATTAAATGTTCCCTTGTCCCTCACAATGTTCATGACATTGAGGACGGGCATTGGATTCATGTTCTCCTATTGTCTTAGGAGGGTCTAACCTTTCCTCCAAATCGCTTGTTTTTACACTTCTTTAGTTATTTTTACATAGTTTCTGCCCAATGTTCTCCAAATATTTGGGAAATTATCTACGGCGTTCATAGGATCAATCAACTTTATGGCACCAATTTGGGTCTTGCTGAAATCTGTTATTGTTATACCTTTTCTCGAATGAGCTCCGGTTTCCTCTATATGAAAGCTAAGAGTCCTGATAGGGTGTTCGTAGTCAATCTACCTGATTCCCGTAAGGACTATTGGAATGAAGGCTTCATTACCAGGAACTGGCAGTTCCCTCCCCAGACTAGGGAGGCGAGGTACAGGGGGCCTACGATTCCCTTTTATAAGGAAGAGTACAAAGGTAGATATTTTTCTTATTCTGCCCATTGATTCTTTGTTAGTCTACTTTATTTCTTATATCCTCCCTTTTCTTTTTTCAATGAAGACAAAGAACTTGGAACATGCACTCCACGAAACTCGAGCTACTGAGCTGATAAAAGCTTGGAAGATAAGGGAATATTTAGTTGACGACGAGCATTCGATATCAACTGCGTTTTGTTTAGAGTATAAGAACACAGTGACCAGCTTCATTGCCCGATCTGTTAATAGCATTCTTCACCTCGATATCCTAGAAGAGGTCGTTGCTGAGCTAATTCAATTAGATAATGAGGAGAGTAGCTCTGGTGAAGACAGTGTAGGGGCTGAGTGAGGTGGAGCTGAGGGTGATTCTAGTGAGGAGAGTTCCAGTGGGGAGTAATCTTTCAGTTCGAAGGAGGGTTCAGAGAATTCAGAGAGTTCAGAGAATTCGAATAGTTCCAGCGAGGAGACTATGGCTCCCCCTAAGAAGAATTTAATCCAAGATGATGATGAGGACAAAGTTTCTCTGGCTCGCAGGCTGAAGAAGCAGAATTTTGGGAGCGGGGACACGGACACTGGCTCCCAAACTATGGCTCATGAAAGGGAGAGGAAGAAGAGAGAGGAGGTATTGGTGAAGGAGAGAGAGAGAAAGAAGGAGGAAGAAAGAGGAAGAAAAGAAGAGGGTCGATATGGAGAAGATGGGGAGAGAAGAAAAAAGGAGGAGAGAAGAGGTCAGGATAAAGAAAGGGCAATCTTTGGTGCCCGTGTCTGCCTTGCTCAACTGGCTCTGACAGTGCTCAAGAGAGCAGTTTTACTAGCAGACTGCTAGAGGTCGCCATGCATAGGGACCGACCAGCTAGCCCTGAAGGCGAGTCAGGGGTTGGCCTTGGTAGGTTCATTTTCACTTCTCTACTCTTGAAATTTTCGTTTCCATTCTTCCCTTGCTAATGTTTTCCTTCTCTTTGCAATTTGTGTCTGATTTCACCGTTCTCTATTGCAGCGATGACGAGCTAGCGAGGAGAAATACTGAGCTAGAGGTGAGCCTAAATGTTTCCAGTGCTGCTCAAAAGTCTTCTGACCTTGCCTTGGCTGAAGCTAATAAAGAAAAAAGGCAGCGTCTATGGAGTTGGAGGATCTGAGACAGTCCTATGACTTGGTCTGCACGAGCAAGCTGGAGATGGTGGAGGAGAATAAAGAGCTTACCGAGAAGATAAAAAAACTAGAATCTGAGGCCACCACCATCAAGGAGAGCTCTTACAAAGCTGGATGGATCCGAGTATATGAGGATATCGAGGCTCAGATCGGCTACATCATCCATTTTAACTTCAAGAAAGGTTGGTGCAGGGCTTTTCTTGCTGCTAAGGTGGATGTTGATTCTCCTCTCTTTGACGAGCACGACCCTGGTCCGAAGCCTATTATAGAGGGTGTGCCTCCTCCTGCTACTAGTGAAGATGCTCCAGCTATTCCAACCACTGTTGCTGATGCTCCCCTTGATCAAGGAATGGTGGTTGTTCCATCTGAGGGAGCTGCACATGAGGCTGCTGTGAATAAGGGGAAGTAACCAGCATCATCATAGTAGACTGAGGTTGCCAGCTAGTCTTCTTAGGGGGCCTTTGTATTTTTATTGTTCTCTTTTTTTTCGCTGATGTAGTTGTACTTGAACTACTTTTGTTTTAATAAAATGAAGTTATGTTCTTTTTTATATACTGGTTTATTTATTCTCGATGCCTTGTATGATTTGTAGCTTATCGATCTTGAGGAATATATTCCTGCTACCTCTCGCTTAGGCCAAATTCTTGGTGCCGATGTAAGCGACCGAGTTCGCCATGCCTTTATGAAAATATGCAAGTCTCTTAGATTGAGGAACCAAGACTATAAATATCAGTCAGAGCTTTTTGCCAAGCTGAAAGATAGGCTTGAGGAGATGGAGGAGGTTGGTGCTTCTATTCAAGAAGAAATGGATGCTCTGAAGGCTAAGCTTATGGATGCTTATGAGATCAATCAAGTTAGAGAGATCCTTCAACAGGAGAATGACACTTTAAGGAGGGAAGTCTCGCGCCTTAGGGAGAATGCACCGAGCATTGCCCCTCAAGTTTTACATGGTTCTTCTTTATCGACTGGGCGGCGAGCTGGGCCTGATGACAGTGGTTCAGCTAAGGAGATTATCGAACTGCGGGGGTATATTCGCAAGGCGTACAAGATAGCTGTTGGGCTTCAAAAAGACGCCACCCTACTGAGGTACTTTTTCAAGAAAGGTCCTCGGTAGGTGTGGGTTGATGGCTATGACCAGGGTTGGACTGATGCTCCAACGACGTTGAAGCAGGTTGAGGATTTAGCTTTCATAAGAGTGTGGTTGAGTGCCCTCAAGGAGTTGAAAGTCCCCAGGAACTCTATTCTCCGGTATAGGCATGAGATATATCCCTCAACTTTGATGCCAAACCCATTCGGAAGGGATGATCGATGGGTTCCTCTAGATGCGCTCCCAAGACAACTCCTGGAACCAAGTTCAGACGAAGTTGAGGAGGAATTCTCCCCTCATCCAGATGATGGCCGAAGAGCACGAGTAGGTGACTACCTTACCAAGCAACCTGGTCCTCATTAGAATTTGAATTACTTAGCATATGTAACTCTTTGTACATTTAATAATGTAATTTAATATTTATGTTTTGGGCGATTTGCCGACTAAACATGCATTGTGTTATTTCTTACTCTGTTAGTCTCTCGTTCAGTTATCTTGAGCTTTTTCAGCCGACTAGATAAGACTTAGGCAGAGTTAATTATCGAGTGAGTATCCTCCCAGTCCAATATGCTTTTAGTGTACCATTCTGCCTTACTTTACCTTTCAGGTCGTGTCGTCACACTTCCTTATGCCTCAGTGAGGCAATGGTGAGGATACACCTGTATCAGATATTCTATCCGAGCAAGATTTTTGTGCCAGATAATGTTAGCGACCAACCTGGGTTGGCCATGTTGCTTAAAGGTCCCCTGTAGGGCTTCATGTATTGCCAGGGGTAAGCTAGGAGGTCATTCTTGTTAATTGACAAATGCTTGAGGAGGGTCATTACTTATCAACCCTGTTATTTTAACCAATAACTTTTGAGATTAATGTACGTGTTTTATGGAGGGGAGATGAATAGTACAACCTCTTGCAATCCAAATTTATGTACATTTTTATGTGAGGTATATGAATAGTTGAGTCTATTGCAATCCCGTTATAAACATTTCTTTCTCTGTGAATCTCCCATAATCATTGGATTGGTGCTTACGGTAAGTTAAAGGAAATATTAGAGATGGTAGCCATAATTGTACGCATTGTTGGGAACACATGCCTTACATTTATCTTCTTCCCGATGACTAGAGGCTCATCAGTGTTGCCTCTTTTGGCTCACCTCAAAGGCTAGCATCAAATATCACATATGGCTTGATCATATTCCCATGTTCTCTTTACTGCATATGGTGTCCTATACATAATCTATTGGGTTGTAACCCATCAGTTATCTGAGGTAATTTTATTTTGTACCATTAACTGTTAGATTTTATTTTGAGAAGCATTTTTTATCTACTTAGGTACCTACATAATAGGCTCATTTGTATATCGATGTATTTTTTTCTTATAAAAACTTGAACTTTTTTTAAAAAAAACTGTATTTCGTATAGAAGTATATTTTTAAAAAATTGAATTTTTAATAAAGAAAAAAAGTGTGTTTAAAAACTTTATTTTTATAAAAACTATATTTTATTTATCAAAACAGTTTAAAAAAACACGATTTATAAAGAAATATAGTTTTTTTTAAATACATTTTTTGTTGTTTTCTGTTCTTTGTATACTTTTTCCTTTATTTTATTTACTTCTTTTAAAAAATACAGTTTTTATAATAAAATATTTTTTAACAAAAATACAGTTTAAAAATAGTTTTTTTTAAATATTATTTTTATATAAAAAAATAGTGTTTTTATTTTTATTTTTTTTTCTATATTTTTATGTTTTTTTCTTTATTTCTGTTGATGTAAAAAATTAGATCACTCTAATAATTCAATCACAGATAAATAAATGAGACAAAATATTTTTAAGTGGTTCAGCCTTATAAGAATGGCCTACGTCCACTGTTGTGTTATTGCTGAATGTTTGGGAATTCTCGATTACAAGAAATTCCGTTCTCGATTCCGTCCCCTTACAATGAGGGTTGTACAATGTATTTATAGCCCTGAGGCTGTAATGTGAAAGGGTAATACATTAAATGATATACATATGAAAGGGTAATACATTTAATGCCCTTTTTGCGTGTGCGTCTGAATGATAAGCATTTAATGAATCAGTTGAACTGTTGGTTATCCAGCTATTAATTCTTTGTTCGAGATGCAGCTCGGACCACCTGAGTTGCTCGGACCGCCTAAGCTTCTTGGTATTCAAGAGTTCCTCGAAGAGGTCTGTTCCTCGGAGCGTATGAGTTCCTCGGAGAGGTCTGTTCCTTGGAGCGTATGAGTTCCTCGGAGTAACATGGTTCCTCGGAGCGTGTGATCATCTCAAAAGTGCTTATTGTTGCCATGTAGATGGCCACGTGTTTTCATATGATTGGTCCAAGTCAGCAGATTAAATTTGGTATCAACAGAAGCTCCCAATGTTTCATAGTTCGAAATTTGAGGAGTATGGAACATTCTTTCTCGAAATATGGTAGCTTTAAATAGTCTTCCTGATTTTTAGGAGCATTTCCCTTGTATTTATTTTTCCTTCCCAATTCGTAGAATCATGCTTTTTTGGACTTTTCTGCGTGCTTCGATTCCTGCGTCACTTTTCATCTTTTTAGCCGCTGTTGTTCGCTTTGATTCCCACGCCAATATTTAATGCCCTTTTAGCCGCCGGTAACGTAATCATCCTTTTTTGTAATCATTACTTCACCATTTCCCAAGGCAAGGTATTTAAACTTCACAGACACTCCCATCGTCGTCTACTTTTTCAAATTTTTATCTTCGAGTTTTTCATTGTCTTCTACTCTCTTGTGCGTTCATCTCTTCCGTCGTTCGTTGTCAATAGCTTCAGTCTTTTTTCTGTAAGATCTTCTTCCTTCTTCTTCATTTCTTTATTCACCGTGGTTTACCTTGTTGAGTCTCTTGAGAAGTTTCTTTCTGATTTCTCCATCCCCTCTTGGGTTGTCTTGGAAAAACTTTCTGAGCCTTCTGATTATTCTAATTTGGCTGAGGGACATTGGTTTCCCAGTCTCTTTTTTGCTGAATGTGGATTTTCTTTTCCACCCAATTCCTTGTGTCTGGAATTCTGTCAGTATTTCGATGTTGTTCTTGCACGAATAGCCCCCAACACATGGAGAATAGTTAATGGGGTGCATAGATTAAATCAAGTGCATGGAACTCGTATAGGAATCCCAGAAATCATGTTCTGCTATAAATGGGCAGTTAATGATAATATTTATTATTTAAAAACTAGATTTTTAAATAGATCCTTAGTAGTCAATCTCCCTGATGCCAATAGAGCCTTAGGAGATGAGGTTTACCAGGGTCCCAGATGCCCTCCTTATGGCAATGGGATAGGTTATTTTTATTTCATTTTATTTTGAAATTATGCTTCTTTTGTGTTTGATAAAATGTGCCACTGATGACAATGTTTATTTATTTGTAGTTGATAGCAAGAGAAAGTGCCCAAAAGAAGCAGATGTCAATATAAGGCATTTGAAACTTATCTGGAGTCTGCATCAAAGTATTGCTGACGAACACATTAGATCAGCTTCGTATCTTCTCCAGTACAAGAGCTACACCACTTCTTTCACTGCTCGTCCAGTGATAGGTGAGTCAGAGCCAGTACCAGCCTCTGCAAGCTCTTCGCCTGAATCCCATATTCCTTTGAGCGAAAGGATGAAGAAAAGAAGGCCTCCCACCTTGTTTGAGAAAACTGCCTCTGGTTCTGGAAAGGCAAAAAGGAGTAAAATTGACGTCCCAAGGGAGGGGATAAAGAAGACTGATGCAGCTCCTCCAGTTGCTTCTGTTAAAGTTACCGAGAAGGTTGCTGATAAGCCCGCAGTGGCTCCGAGCAGGTCTGCTGCTCCTGGAGAGGTGATTGTGATATCACCGACCAAGGGTTCTTCCTTGGTTGAATCTGTACCTGTTCCGCCGAGGAGGCTGAAGAAGAGCTCCTCGGTCAATTTGGCTAACACCTTTACTCAGCCCCCAGTTGTTGGGACTGGAGTTCCCACTTTTGTTCCCCCGGGCTCTGACATGAGCTCGGTAAAGTCCTTGATCATTCCCGAGGTTCAAGGTACTGAAGAAAACCTTACTCGGGATATGGTTTCCTCACTATCTGCTCGTCACCTTGCTTCTGTAAGTCTCTTTACTTAGAATTTTTCATATTTCCTTTGTCATTTCTGTTTCTAACTTGCTTTCTTTTTCTGTTCACAGTTGACGAGCTGCTTTAATATAATCCTGAAGAAGGATGAAGCGATTAAGGCTTCTTGCTCCTCGTCCAGTGTGGAGGGAGCTCTGGAAGAAGCTACCAAGTCTCTGGCAGATTCTCGCCAGAAATACGCTGATGACAAAGCTATTTGGGAGAAGAAACTTACCTCCTCCGAGCAAGAAAAAGCTCGAACTGTTGATGCCTGTAAGGAGTTGGAGAAGAAAAAGAATGCCTTGGAGAAGGCAAATAAAGAGCTCGAAGAGAAGCTCAAAGCTGCTGGAGAGCTTGAAGATAAGCTCAGGTTTACTGAGGAAAGGTTGGGCCAACTTCAAGAAGTAGGTCGAGAGAAGAAAGAGGCAGAAAATAAATTGAAGGCTGCTGAGAACCTACTGTCCGAGAAGCTTGCCTTGGAGAAGGCTAAGAGGAAAGTAACTGTGAAGAAGTCCTTCAGCTCTGGCTTAGACAAGGGGTGGGATAAGGGGTTGGCTGCCATGGTGTCGCAAGTGGACTATGGCAGTATAAAGTACTTTAGGGATGGATGAGTCGCTGCCCTTCAGGAAATGAAGGTCGACGAGTCCTCCGAGCTCTTCCAGAGACATATCCCTGGTCCCCCTCTAACTCCAGAGGAATTAGAAGAGGACGAAGCTACCTCAGAGGAGTCTTCAATGGTGATGGGAGATCGTGCCCTAGCCATTCAGTCTACTGCCGAGGAAGATCAGCAAATCATTTCTTCCTCCGAGCAACTGCGTACTCTCCCCGAGCAACTATCAATTCCTTCCGAGCAACCTACCTCTTCATCCCAGCCTCCCGAGAAGGTTTTGGGAGATAAGGAAAAGGTGTAGTGTTGTTCGGGTTTCTCCTTATTTTCTTTCTTTCTATTAAATGTAACTCATAAGATGTAACTCTGAATTATGATCTAATAAAATTTGAACTTTTTGCATACTGTTGTCTATCTTCTATTCATACTCTGCTTATTCTTCTTATTGATGATTGCTCTTCTTTCTCTGCCAGGATGGAATTACTATCTTCTTATGACACGAAGTTGCTGCAACAATGCAATGAGTACTTTAAGGCTGGTCACACAGACTTGAGTGCTGCACAAGTTGCCGACATCCTTGGTCTTGATGCTTTAGAACAGGCAGTTGAAGCATATCAGTACCTGAAGTGTCTACTTGACCGAGCTGTGGCCAATAATGTGGCTTACTATGAAATGATCGAGGATCTCCAGTGTACCCTCGAAGACCTTCAGAATCAGTACAAGGAATCAACTGCCCTGTTGCATGAGGGGTACGAAAAGAAGTACAAGCTGATCATGGCTGACAAGGGCTACGAGAAGCTTTTTGCTGGGTATGATCTGAGGGAGAGAACTTTGAAGGGTGAAGTCGAGGAATGCAGACAGATTGCCAAGTTTCTAGAGCAAGAGAACAACAACTTGCAAAAAGAGCTATCACAATTGAAGTCTGCAGCCTCCACTTCCAGTGCCTTGATCCCAGTGACCAGCGAGGGATTCTCGTTCTTAGAGGTTGAGAATGCCAAGTTGAGGGACGAGTTAGAGACTTTGAAGAGTTCAGACACCTCTACATCTTCTCATGGTCGAGCAAGAACTCCTCGTGGACGAGCAAGAGTAGCTCGGGTTCTTATCGAGGAATAGAGAACTCAGTCTGCATTAGAGAACCAAGCTTTCCAATTAATGGCGAAGAACCAGGCTTTGTCTGACATGTCAAAGAAGATTAGGGACTTGGAAAAACAGCTCTCTGCGCAGAAGTCCGTCATAGAGAATAAGGAGCTTTTCATCAAGAACCTCCACGAGCAGCTAGAAAGGCTAACATATCAATTCCACAAACAGCCCAGGGAGTTCTGGATGGCTGGATACAACGAAGCACTATTCCACTTGGACGATCGTATCTAGAATGCCAATAATGAGGGCTACAAGCAAGGCTGGCTGAATGCCTTAGGTGTGTTGAAGCTCTAATAAGGCCATTATCTGTGGGACTACCATGATCCCGGGTTGCTCGACTTGCCTGTGCCACCATATAATTTGGAGATGGATTGGATCCCTGCTCGGGCTATTCCTCGGAGCTTGATTTTAAAGTATCTTGGTGACTACAATCTTCACTCTCAAATCGAGGTATCTCGTCCCGAGCATCTTTTAGATCGACCATCCGTGATGAATGTCAGGATGCTGAAGGATCTTAACTTTATCAATTCTCCTCAGTCTTTAAATGATCCGCCTACTGGCAAGGAACCTGTGTCAAAAGCAGAGGGAAAGAGACCAGTAGAATAGGAATTTTTTATGTAACAGTTAGTATACATGTCAATGTAACTGTAATTTCATTATCAATGTAATTTATTTTGAATTCAATAAAAGACTTTCACTTTGTTTGCAAATCTTGATTGCTATTGTCTTGTAGTTATCAAACACTTTATATTTATGCATATCTGTTAAAAAGATAACAATATTGTGTTGTTTGTCGACCAACTCAGTAATGAAAAGTTTCAAGTTTCAATAATATCGCTCGATCACTTAATAATAAAGTAATGAGTATAAAAATGTTGTTTAAAATTTTTCCAACCAACCAAGGTCGTTAAATTATGCTTGTCGACCAACTACAGTTAGTGGGTTTTTATCCCCGACCAGCCATACTTGGTAAATTTTTCTCTTAAATGTTTTCGACCAGCTAAGGTCGGTAAATTTTCTTCGTCGACCAACTACAGTTGGTGGGTTTTTATCCCCGACCAGCCATAGTTAGCAACCTTATGCACTTTTTGGAATAATCTTACCTCCCGACCAACATAAGTTGGCATTTTCGAGAATATATGTACCTTCCGACCAACATAAGTTGGCATTTGCGAGCATCTTTTGTTTCCTAGCCAAACAGGTTGGCATTTTTAGGAATATTTCGTTTCCTAGCCAAACAGGTTGGCATTTTTAGGAATATTTCGTTTCCTAACCAACCGAAGTTGGCATTTTTAGGAATATTTTGTTTCCTAACCAAACGAAGTTGGCATTTTTAGGAATACTTTGTTTCCTAACCAACCGAAGTTGGCATTTTTAGGAATATTTTGTTTCCTAACCAACCGAAGTTGGTATTTTTAGGAATATTTTGCTGAGCAGTCTGAGCTTTGCCAAGTAGTGTGTAGCACTAGTATTCCCCGAAAAATTCTCAATAAAAAGGAGAGACTTTGGCAGAATATCTTCATTTTATTCATACTGATGGAACTGTGTTACATATACATCACTGATAATACTTGCGCAGATGCTCTGCGTTCCATGCATTCTTAAACTCATCGCCTTCTAAAGTTGCTATTCGATAAGTTCCTGGTCGAACAACTTCTGTAACTCGGTATGGTCCATGCCAGTTTGCTTCCAGCTTATTGTGTTTTTGAATTACTTTCTTCAGCACATAGTCTCCTTCTTTCAGGTCGCACTTCTTAACCCTTTTGTTGTAGAACAAAGTTGTTCACTGCTGGTAAGCAGCATTTCTAATGTATGCTTCTTCTCTAACTTCCTCGAGCATGTTTAAATCCAGTCTTCTCATTAAGTCGTTGACAGGGGAATTGAAATTCAGTACCCTGTGTGTTGGGAGGCCTAACTCGACAGGTATTACAGCTTCACTTCCAAATGCCAGCATGTATAGTGATTCTCCAGTTGCTACTCGGGGAGTAGTTCGGTAAGCCCAAAGTACTGATTGTAGCTCATTGATCCAGTTTGCTTTTGCATCATCCAATCATTTCTTCAAACCGTTCAGCAGCGTTCTGTTTGTCACTTCAGTTTGTCCATTGCTTTGAGGATGGCCTGGTGCTGAATGAACCTTCAAAATGTTTGACTGATGACAATAGGCGGCAAACTCCTCGTTGTCAAATTATGTTCCATGGTCTGTGATGAAGGCATGAGGCATACCATATCGACAAATGATGTTCTTCCAAACAAATTGGTACACCTTCTCGTACGTCATATCAATGAATGGCTCAGCTTTGTAATACCCCGCATTTCTATCGATATTTATTTATGGGATTAATTAAATTAAATGTGAATTAATTGAGAATTAATCCAGATAAAATACTAACGAGATGTGAGTTGGTATTTGATTATAATGTGTATATATGTTAATATATGAATATTGAAAATATTGAATTTGTCATGAGATAGAAATACGGCAATTTGGGAAATTTTGTTGGGACGCACATGACAGTCGCGTCAGGATTGTAATTATTTAAATTAAAAAGGTGAATTTTATTTTTATCAACCGTATGGTCATTTTGAGTGCGCCAACGAGTCCGAAAGGGTCGAAATAGTCAGAAAACACTAGCCGGGGGTTTAGTTTGGGTCCCGGGGCATTTTTGGGCCATACCGGCAACTTAAAAGGGTATTTTGGTAATTTTGAAATTTCAGGATAATTAACCAACGAATTTTGGGAGTTAAATATTACGAAATTAATGACCCACTAACCCATTACCAGCACTTAGGTGATTAGAGGGCAACGGGAGTTAGAGGAAAAAGTTAGAAAAGTTTCCAAAGAGAGAACCTTAACTTCCATCTTCAACCTTAAACCTTGGGAGAGAAAGAGAAAGACCAACCTTCATCAATTCAACAGCAAATTCAGAGAACAATCCGAGGCAAGTGGTTTAATTACGTTAATTTCAAGCGAATGTTTCTTCCATGCTTAGAAAATTGATAAATTTGCATTGTATTGGGAGATTTATAAAAACCCATGAAATCGGAGTTATAAATTCATATTTTGATGTAGATTTGCATGTAGAGTTGTTATTGGGTGATTTGACTAAAAGAATTTCTACTTTTTATGTTACAAAAATGGATTTATATATGGAAATTGATGACTTTAAATTCTAGGGTTCATACTCATAAGGTTTGGGGAAAACTTTGGGAGATTTAAATAATTAGGTGTTGTATAGGAGGATTTGATCCCATGAATGTGCTAGATTACGACCTAAGAATGTTTAGGAATGTTGAGGAACCTTAAAATATTGTTGGAATAATTTTTGGAGGAGTTTTGAGGTGAGAAAATTGGTGAAAAACGTAATAGGAAATTTCTGGGCTTGAAACTGTCACCTCGTTAGAAGACCTGCCCAGGTCGTTCGAACGAGCTCGTTCGAACGAGCTTCTAACGAGTTGACAGTTTGACTTCTAATGAATGGGATGTTCGTTCGATGCCTTTCGTTCGAACGAGATCTCGTTAGATGGCCATTTCGTTCGAACGACCTCTTTCGAACGAGACTTCTAACGAGTTGACAGATTGGCCTTTTTTGGCCTGGTTTGATTTCTAGTGTCCTGTAACCTTGTTTAATTGTAGAGATAACATTACATTGATGACTAATTGAGATAGTTGGGATATTCGGGATATATTGGGGAGTAAAATATAGAAGAATGATTTGAACCAAATGGTAATTGTGGGTTAGGACGCGAATAACTAATTACGACGTGAGGATAATGGATGATGTGTATATATAAACCGGGGATACGTGTATTGGTATAAGAATGAGAAGTATACCACTAATAAAATATGATAAGTACTAAGATGTGTGCATGCTTAGTATATGTATAGGATTTTATGTGTATGACATACCTACCATACTTGCTATCACGGGAGGTTTACGCTCGCTTAGGGCCATCTAATCCTTGTATGCCCGGATTTAGATTGGTGCCTAGAGAACATAATGCTAGAATGACTTATTTGTGAGTTAATAAGTCAGCTGAATATGGAGCGTAGGTATGTACGTGACCCATGGATATGTTGAATTATGTTCACCTCCATTTTCGTGTGTTGTGCTTATTCTAACAATTCCTGAGAGATTCGGAATTTGTGATCCTTGTGTACGTGATGTACCGGGATGGATAGCAGAGTATGAGTGCACCACAGCTTAGCCTCGGGGTGCTTATATTGTATATTTATGATGTGAATAATATACGGTTAAATGAAAAGAATTGTTATGTTTGAATGTGAGAATCATTATAGTAACGTATTGAGAATATAAAAATGGGAGATAAACTTTGGTAAATGGTACTACTAATACTTTGAAATTTGAGAATTTAAGTAAAGCTCTCTATTAAATTGATAACGTTGGGACTTATAGTACGAATCGAGTAGAAAGGACAGTATTTGTTTTGGTCTAGTTAGATATGAGAAACACTTGTATGGGTACGGTACGTTAGGAGTGCACAAATAGCCGAGAGGTGAGTATTTCATGTGAGAGCACGTCCTAACATGTACTTTGCATTCATTGTTTTAATGTTATTAAAACACTTGCTGTTTTTAAAATACTCTCCACTATCGGGCTCTGACCCGTTTGCTTTCAAATCTATTTTTTTGTAAAAACCTTCTAGGTGCCCAGCCACAAGGACACCATACATAGGATTCCAATTCAGATGACGAGCTGTAGTTGTTGTGGAAGTTACAGGGCCTTGCTAGTAGACGCTTATTTTGTCTTGACTCCATATTCAGTTTTAATATTTGTAGGGCATGTCGCCCATTTCCTTTAGAGACATTTTATATTTCAGTTATTCAGACTTGGGTTTGTAATTAATTCAGGATGCAGACTTGTTTCATTTATTTCCATTTTGGGATTGTTGTGAGGAATATTTCCTCCAGACTCATCATTTATTTGTTGGTTACTCTATTGAGACTTTATCGTGAATGGTTGTGTTACATTTCTATATTTCATTTATTGTATGTTAATCAGATCTAATTTAAAATTTGGCAACTCACTTTTTAAACACTAGGTGGTTAGTAATCATTAAAAATGTTTTCGACAGTGATGCTATTAACTGGACCAACTTGGCATTTTGTATTGATTTAATAAAGGAGTAGCTACCCGGTATTTAATTAGTCGGGGTGTCACAAGCTTCTACCCACTTAGTAAAATAATCCACTGCGACGACGAGATACTTGAACCTTCCTCGGGTCGTTGGCAGTGGGCCAACCAAATCAATTCCCCACATGGAAAATGGCCAGGGGGAAGTTATGGGTGTCAACAATGCTTGTGGAGTTCTTCAGTTGGAGGAGAAGCGCTGGCACTTGTCACACTTCTTGGCATAGGCTATACAATCAGCCCTCATCATCGGCCAGTAGTATCCCTACGTCATCACCCTTTGCAAAAGTGTCCGACCTGCTACATGTGCTCCACAAGACCCTTCATGGATTTCTTCAATCAGTTCTTTCACCTCGGAGGGATGCATGCATCTCTGCAAACCTGCCATAATTCCCCGTCTATATAAAACACCATTAGTTAATACATACCGAGCAGCTTTAAACTTTAATTTCTTGGCTGCGAGTTTGTCAATTGGCAATTCTCCCTCCTCGATATATACCCTGATGGGATCCATCCAAGATGGTCCTAAACCAAGGGTGATAAAGTTCATCGTCAGATCTTCATCTATACTCTGACCATCTAACACTCCAATTGGGATTGTTCATCGTAGCTCGGTGCGTGTAGCTAATGCTAGTCGAGCTAGGGCCTCTGCTCTCGCATTCTCCATTCTTGGTATTCTGACCAGCTGAATACCGGCAAATTCTGACACCAGCACCTTTGCCTTTGCATGATATCTGATCATTAATTCTCCTCTAACTGCATATACTCCCATCATTTAGTTTACAATCAGTTGAGAGTCACTGAAGATCACAACCTACTGCGCCCTCATAACTTTTGCCAAATTAAGCCCTGCAATCATGGCCTCATATTCAGCCTCATTGTTGAAAGCTTTAAATTGTAAACGCAAGACGTATTCCATGTCGACCTCGTCCGAAGTGCTCAAAACTATCCCCGCGCCACATCCAGCAGTGCAAGATGATCCATCTACATATAGCCTCCATATAGGTAACTCATTTTCACATTTCGAATCAGTCAGAGTTCCTCGGTGAAAAATTTGCTGCTTCCTTTCATCGTCCCCAGATTTTTCTCGCTCTTCGTTGATCATCTTTTCTTTCCCTTTTACCAATTGGATTTGGTCTGAGCTCGAATTTAATGATCCTGTAACATCCACTTGCCCCTTTACCAACCGGAGTTGGTCTGAGCTAGTGTTTGTCGTTCCTGTAACATCCACAGTTTGATCAGCGAGCAACTCTTGTTCCTCGTCCGGAGTCCTCACAACTATCTCTGTATCACCTCCTGTAACATCCACATGCCCTTTTACCAATCGGAATTGGTCCGAGCTTGTGTTTGTTGGTCCTGTAACATCCACAGGTTGATCAGAAAGCAACTTTGGCTCCTCGGGGGTATCAGGATAGGTGAACTCCGCTATAAAATTTGCTACAGCCTGCCCTTTTAATGATGATCAGGGTTCATAAATTATATCATATTCACCGAGCTCTATTGCCCAGTACATCAATCTCCCTGATTTTTCTGGCTTATGAAGAGCTTGTCTCAATAGCGCATCGGTATATACTACTATAGTGTGAGCCTGGAAGTATGGCCTCATTCTCCTACTCGCCTTAATCAGCGCTAGTGCCAATTTCTCCAGCCTTGGATATCTGATCTCTGCTCCTCGGAAGGCCTTACTTGTGTAGTAAATTGGTTTTTGCACTCCATTCTCCACTCTAATCAACGCCGAGCTAACTGCATTTTCCGATACTGCTAGGTACAAGTATAATTTTTCTCCCATCACCGGCCTGGACAACAGTGGAGGTGCTCCCAAGTATTTCTTCAAGTCTTGAAAAGCCTTCTCACATTCATCATTCCACTCAAAAGTCTTTCTGAGTGTCTTGAAGAATGGGAGACATCTATCAGTTGCTCGCGACACAAATGTGTTGAGTGCCGCTACTCGTCCTGTGAGACTCTGTACTTCCTTCTTCGTCGTTAGAGGTCGCAGCCCTAATAGAGCTTTGATCTTTTTAGGATTTGCTTCAATGCCTCGTTGATTGACAATGTACCCGAGAAACATGCCTTCTCGTACTCCAAAGATGCACTTCGTCGGGTTTAGCTTCATTTGATATTTATCTAGTTGATCAAAAGTCTGACTTAAGTCAACTAGATGATCGGTAGTTTTCTTGCTTTTCGTCAGCATATCGTCAACATAGACTTCCATATTGTCACTGATTTGTTCAGCAAAGACCTTGTTCATCAGCCTCTGATATGTCGCACCTGCATTTTTCAAACCAAAAGGCATAACATTATAACAATAAGTTCCTCTAGGGGTAATGAAAGGAGTACTCTCCCTGTCTTCAGGTTTCATTTTGATCTGATTGTAACCATAATAAGCATCCATGAAGCTCAGCAACTCGTGTCCCGAGGTAGCATCCACCAATTGATCAATTCGGAGCAATGGAAAGTGATACTTTGGGCATGCTTTGTTGAGGTCGGTGAAGTCTACACACATCCTCCACTTGTTATTCTTCTTCTTTACCACCACCACATTAGCTAACCAATCTGGATATTTAACATCTTCAATGAAACAAGATTTCTGGAGCTTCTTGACTTCCTCCTGTATAGCTTGATTCTTCTCGGGACTGAATACTCTTCGTCTCTGCTTCACAGGCTTGATTTCCTTATTCACATTGAGCTCATAACATAAGAAGTATGGGTCTATCCCAGGCATATCTTCATGACTCCGCGCAAAAGTTTGTTTCCTGCTTCTAAGGAAAGTTATCAATTCTTGTTTTAATGAGGCTTCCAACGATGAACCTATTTGAGTAGTTCGCTCAGGGTGCTCGTCATCCAGAATGATATTTTCAGTAGCTTCTACCACTTGACCTTTCACGAGTTGCGACTCATCCCGAGGATCCAAGGTTTCAATTTCTGCACCTTCATCCACTTGATAGGTGGTAGTCTTTTTCTTTGATTCTACCAGTTCTTCTTGCTCGGCGGATGAATAATAGCATTCCCAAGCTACTTTCTGATCACCTATCATAACTCCTACTCCAAAGTTTGTTGGAAATTTTAGGCACTGATGCACTGTAGATGGTACAGCCTCGAATTTCTTATATCCTACTCTTCCCATGATGATATTGTACGATGATTGGGCATTCTTATCCATCACGAAAAAATGTATTTTTTCTGTCTGACAAGCAGGCCACGTACCAATGAATATATCAAACTTGATCGTTCCAAGTGGAAATACTTTCTCACCAGCAAAACCGATGAGGGGTCTGTGGTAAGGCTCCAATTGAGATAGCTTTAAATTTAAACTATCGAAACACGAGTAGAACATGATGTCTGCCAAGCTACCATTGTCGACTAGCACTCTTGAAATCATTACCTCCTTCATTCTCATATTGATCACCAGTGGATCATCGTGAGGATATAAAACACCTGTAAGGTCATTTTTTGAAAAACCGATGACCAATTTCTCCTTGTTCACCTTTCTCGGGCGATCTTCCTCAGCTAGATTTATTCGCTGAATATACGAGCAAGCTTATGCCTCACCGAGGTAAGCTTTTCTTTCTGCAGTAAGGTCTCCTCCTCCTGCATCTCCTCCTGTAATAACATTACAATCAAATGATCTAAAGCGTATTGAAAATACCTCTCGTTCTGGCTGCCTTGGTTTCTTGGGAAGATCGGGGTCATCCTCTGGATCAACTTCATGGTTTCTCTTCTTGTTCTCCTCTGCTCGACGAGGAGATCTAGACCTCTCTCTAGTTCGATCATTGTATTTTCTTTTGCTTCCCCGATCAACATACTTTGCTAGCTTTCCTCGTCGGATGAGTGTTTTAATCTCATTCTGAAGAGCTATGCAATTTTTAGTCATATGGCCATAATCCTTGTGGAACTCGAAATATTTTTCCCTATTCCTCGTGTCAGGGTCTGCCTTCATTTTCTTTGGCCAGTTTAACTTCTCGCTGTTCTTTATTTCTTCCAGGACGTGGTTGATATTTACCTTCAAAGGTGTGTAATTATCAAATTTCCTCAAGACCTCCCATGACGACCTATTTTTGGATTGTTTGTCACCACCATTGTTCTTATGTTCTTTCTTCTTAGCTTTATCACCTTCCACCTTGATTTATTTGGTGTCCATATTCTTCTTCGCAGACATTGCTTCCTCGGCATTCATAATCTTGGACGCTTTTCCCATCAGGTCCGACATGGTTCGAGGTGGATCTTTGGCCAAAGTATAGTACAACTTATTTGGCAGCAGTCCACTCATCAAAGTGGTAATCGCTGTCTTCTCCTCATAATCAATGATTTCGAGTTTCTCGTTATTAAAACGAGTTATATAATCTCTGATACTCTCCCCAGCTTTTTGTCTAACACTTAACAAATGTGCTACTCGTTTAACTGGCTTTGCTCCAAAGCAGAAATTCCCAATGAATAACTCGGCCAGTTGAAGAAAAGTTGAAATCTTACCCCGAGGAAGATTATTATACCATATCTGAGCAGATCCGGTAAGAGTTCCCGAGAATGCCCTGCATCTCATCTCGTCTGGGACAGCATAG